>CM020031.1:4943125-6291250 GCA_009769605.1 Bucorvus abyssinicus | reverse complement strand
GTGACACAGCAGGGTCACTCTCCTATCATTGATGAAAAGTCATGGAGATCAAGGGAGGTCCCCAATAACTCACCCATGTTCAAAAAGGGTAACTAATGGGAGATTACCTTAAATTTACAGGACTCACTAGGGCAGCTATGCTTCCCAGTTCATCTTTATCATCCATGCTACAGAGTTCTCTTGGCTGCAGTGATTCATCACAGTGGCAAAGTCAATTTAAAAAGGGCACAGAATGTACAATCAGGACCAGGAGTGTGAGCAGCCAGCCTGTTTTCACATCAGATGGTACAAGTCTGTGCTGCTTCCATTGGCTGTTAGTTCAATATTCACAGGCCATAGCACCAGTATAGTCCCACAATGTGCAGTACCGAACTACTTCTATAAATGGAAGCAGTTACACTGGCAATTGTTGGTTTTGGGTTCAAACTAACACGTGAAAAGATGCGTTTAAAGGAAAATTCACCCCTTTATTAAAAAACAAACTCTGCCTTTGCAATAGTCCCAGTTCTTTTTTCACTCCTGTATATATATATACACACACACACATAAAGACATTTATGTATACATGTGTTTATATATATATATACACAGACACACACTCCCTCTCCATATAAGGTCTTGGTAAATACGAACTAGATTTGACTCGGAAGGGAAAGAGACAGTTTAATTTTAATAGGCCAAGCACACACATTATCAGACAAAATGAAAGACAAAAAAAAAAGTCCCAAACTAAGACCATGTAAGGTATGTATCAACCAGTTCTGAAAAAGGTTCCCACTGGAATTATTCCAGACTAAAACAATGAGTCATCCCCTAAGGAATCCTGTCCTCACATGAAATATATAAATCATTGCCCATTTTGGAAGGATTACGCCAATAGCACATATCATTAAAATGTTATTTCTTTTAAAAGTGCTAAAACAAAACCCAGCATTTTGTTCTGTAGACCCAGATTTGCAATGGGACCAGGAGTCTCACCACGGTCCCCCAGGGACAGAGTCACAAGGACATTTAGTTCCTGCATAGTTAATGTATGTTCCCATATGCCTCTGCAAATCTGGGCAAACACAACCAGGATCACAGCTCTCAGAGGTTTCCTCCCTTTTTTCCTTTTCTTTTTTTTTTTTTCATGAGACAGAAAAGTTCTGTGCATTGTGGTAGAACAGACAAGAACATAACGCCCTCATGTAATGCTCTAAAATCTCAATGCTTGAATTCTATGCAAGAGTATCTTATAACATGAGCACTTGAATTACTTCTCAAATTAGAATACTGTGTCTGTTTTACAGGCCTGTTACAGAAATCACTGAGCTCCTGATATTCGCTGGGGACGACAACAAGGTTATGTCCTACCTGAAGGAAAAATAAATCTGTACACTCTTACCAGAAGGCGTTAGGTTAAAAGCATAAAGTTGCGGTAGATGGAACTAGGTCGTTATATGACATTCTTAAAGAACAGTTTTTACTTTCTATAAAATGTTTCCCATTAGAAATTTAGAACGACAAACACTCTTTTCAATGCATGATTTTAAAGAAAAGCTTCTCACGTGACACTGAAGTGTCATATGGGCAAATCAATTGTTACTTTGACATGTAGTATGTTTTTCACAAACCGCTTCACTCAAGATCAAAGTCTCACTGAACTACATATTGTAGCGAGAGGTGAAAGGGGCGGCTTTATTCTTGAGCAGGCTTGCCTGGGAGGACAAGACAGGCCAGAGATAAGAGAAAGGAAATCTTACAGATAGGTACACAAAATCCAGAAGAACCACCTGATGAAGATTACTGAGGAACTCCGTGCCAAGCCAACAACCACATCTGGCATTTGATCCATGAGGACCTACTTTCTTTCCCAGCTGATCAAAAAAACAGAAGAACGAGGAGAACTTACAAATCAAGCACTCTGTAGTTCCCAGGGAGTGAGGAGGAGGAGAGAACAATCACAAATAAGCTCTCTCATATCTAATGCAACTGTGGATAAGTTATTGCTAATAACTATTAAATAAAAAAAAAAAATTCAGCTCTTCAGATTAGTCTTGATGAAGAAACGTGTAAGCACCAGTTTACTGAACTGCTCAGCAGCAGGTGTTCTCTCCTGCTAGGAAACCAAAGGACAACCGAGCTTTAACACCATCCTCAGTAATATCCGAGTACTTCCTACCTCTCTCCTGGCAAGACAGTATCTCCGTATATGGAACACAAAGACCAAAACAGGGGGAGGTTTTCCAGTTTATTTCATCACTCCACTCTCTGTCCCTGACAACTCCAAATTACCATCATAGAAACCCATTCACAGATAGGCAAGCACAGACTCAGCATATTCAAACAACTATTTCAGGAGCACTAGCTGATCTTAAACCTGCTCTCACCTGATCTTGCTTGCACGACAGGAGCCCACTGCCTCTTGAACCAACAACCTGACAGAGATACTGTCATGTTAGCCTGTGCACCCACCAATGCTGTTCTTATAACTCCAGCTGGAATGACTGGTCCCTACCTTCCATGGCAAGAGAGAGAAAAAAGGGATACTCTATGTCCAATAGGAGAGTCATTAATCTACATACTTAATGAAGATGTCTTTAGCATTTCTTTTCTTCAGGCCCTTTTCTCTGAAAGTGTTTTCCTCATGGTCTTTGCCAAGCGTTCACAATGGCACTTTACAAAATCGGCACCATTTTATTTTGCACCCCGTACAGACAGTGACCATTAGTCACAGTCAGAATCACATTGATATCACTTCTCAGGCATCTGTGACATGAAAGAAGAAAACGGGTGAATATTGACAACCCTGCTTAGTCACTCTTGCTTCATTCCGGCCCGCTCTTGACCAGTTACATCACTGTTTTGAAATGTATGGTTTAGGTGCTGAGGTCAGTATATTAAAGGTGTTCTACCATGTTTCTTACGAAGCCAAAGTAATATAATCTCTCTCTTTGATTGAGACTATAGCATTAAACACACGTGGTACGAAATCTTAATGGAACAGAAGAATTTGTTCCTTTTCATGAATAAATACAAATAAACAATTGAAACAATCATGCAAAAGGTTACACGGGATTTTTTTAATTTTTATTTAGGTTTCCCAGACAAACATCATAGACATGGTGTGCTAGAACAGATAAACAAGTTTTTATCAAGCTTATCAATGCTTTTTTGATTCGGGCTTTAATTCAAGAATATAAAAAATGAATCATAGGACTCAGAGAAGGAAAAAGCTTAGTATATGAACTTAACAATCAAACAAACCACTCCTTATCACCACCAAAATAGTTAGCTCCTTACAATATACCCACAAGTATTTTTTCTGCTTAAAGTAACTTATACATAGTGCTACTACTGCTTCCCTTGGGAGAACATACCATTGACTAAGAGCTTTCACCACTAGGAACTTTTTCCTGAGGTATCATCCAAATATGCCTTTTTGCTCAGTTTTACCCCTTTAGGTCTAGTTCAAACTCCTCTGTGTTAGGTGAAATACCTCCCCTCAGTGTGGAGCATTTGCATTCTGTTACTACTTGTGGGCAGCTCTCCTGTACATCACTTCACACTTGCATTATAGCTGACAATGATCTAAACACGGTAAAACTCAATAATACAGGAGAAGACCAGGGCTGCTCCAGCCCTCATCAAGGAACCACATTTTAGACTTCAGTTACAGACTTGAGTGTAAGCTGTACTGGTAGCATAATATTTTGTAAAGCAATCTGCGTTTCGAGTGCTGGGGGGAAAAAAAAGCAAAACTATCTTCTTGCATCACACTCATATAAATGCCTTGACCAAGTATTTACCTTTTCAAACCCATTATAATGTTTACTATATCTAAACTCATAATATACAGGACAAGATAACAACAGAACATAACTGACTTTTAACTTAACTGTGAGATATCCTCAGACATCCGTGGCTTTGAGGACAGCTATCATAAAATTAGTCATCTCTGAAATATTTCAACATTTTTCTTAGGCACTATATTTTAACTAATAAAGATTGGAAGACAACAACCTGAGCTGTCATTCTGCTCTTTAATCCTGTTGATAGAAAATGCAATAAGAGTAAAGCTGTGATTTTATTACATAGTTCTATATACACTATAGAAAATATGTACAGGAGTATATCTTGGTGCTGTGAAAAAAAAAAAAAAAATTAAAAAAATATCAAAGACCGGATGAGGAGTTTGACTGACTCATTATAACAGTTCCCTTGGGCAAGTCGCTAAGGACATGATCCGTGACCACTGAAATCAATGAAAAGATTCCCACTGATGCCTAAAAGCTGTGGATGAGGCCTTTGATCCCCATGTGTCTTGGTTTTCATCCATAAAGCAGAGATAACTTTTTACTACCCAAGAAAAATGTTGCAAGGATGACTACGTTCATCTGTGTTCAGTTAAAGTGATGGAAGCCACCTATGTTTGTACGTGTACAAATTCCTTGGAACAGTGAAATGGGAAGATCCCCATAGCTGAAATCTATAAAGGAACTATCACTATACACTCCCATTAAGATGCAAAACCAGACACAGTTTGTCATAAGGATGGGAATACATGACTCACGTGGATACCAAAGGCTCATATTTATGCTCCACTTTGCATCAAGTCATAGTTTGCACAAACAATATTTGACTTCCCTTCGCTTAAAATTTATTTTATTTTTAAGCCCTCCCTTCTTCCTCCTACCCCCCAGCAAGAAACTGGCAAGAGATGTGGAGAATCTGGGTTAGCAGTGGTTAGACAGCTAGTGCTTGAGACAGAGTCAAGCTCTTTACTAGCTTTTACTGTGGTCTTCTGGAAATGAACCAGAATGAGACTTCTTCATAAAGATCACCCCATCTCTTGCCCTGGAATAAATTTCAGAAGCGATCATGGGCCAAGTCCTCTTTGGGCAATCAGAAGGGGTTCTTCATGGCTCATATACTTGTACTGGAGTTGGTTGGAAAACAGGATCTCTGCCCCGTGGGAAATTCCAGTGTTCCAAAGCATGCTTTGTGCTCCGACTTGGAACAAGTAAAAATTTTTTCAGTATGAAGGTTTCCTCAAAAAAATTATCTTGGAAACATTAAATACTAAATATAATGTTACTTGGAATTAGAGCATGATGTAGACATAGAATACTGGATGAGATATGAGTGTTAAATTTCATCAATAACATTTAATATTAAACATTATAATATAAAAGTAAAACAAAATTAAAATATCTGAAAATTAAAAAAAGAATTATGGGGAAAAAGTAAAAATATGTCACTCAGTTGAGCTTAGGCAGAGCACTGTGTGAACATCACTGCTGTTTGCAGTAACGAAGACAGCTTGTACCTCTCTGCGGCGCTTGTTTTGGGACTGCAGAAAACACCAGTTTAATCAAACTATTTTACTCTTACATGATATGTTTAATACATTCCTGGGCAAGTATTCATCTAGGATTCATTACTGGAAATCCCTATGGCTGCAATGAGCTGCACTGTTTAAGGACTGGCCCTCAAGCTTTATATCACTACCTCGTCTGTATCACCAAAGACCCAATAGAGTAGGTTTTATTTTCCATTCAATGAAAGCTATCTTATCAGGTTAGGTATAACGCGGCAAAAAAAAGCAGTAAATACCGATCGGTTTATTGTTTTAACGGGAAATACATTCCACGCCTGTATTTAAGCCCCACACCTTAGTCCTTTGTTAGCGAAAGGATGCAGACAATGAGCTCTCTCTGAGAGAGACCTGCGTAATGCTAACACGGTCAAACCTTCTTGTGAAACCACAGAAATATCAAAGGCAGGCAAGGAGCAACTGGAACCTTAGAGACAAACTCCTTTGCAGACACTTGACTAATCTGATGATGTACCCGTAGCGCTATGTGCGCCGGAGCAATGAACTTGCCTATACAAGCAGTAACCTTTTGCCTGTCAACGGGGTTTACCTGAAGGGAAGGAGCACCATCAGTATTGTACGGCAGGGCTTCTCACCAGCTGCAATTACGTTATGAATACTTGGGTTATTAGGCTATAAGTTAAAAGACTAATCTGTGTGCGGATGTATGAGTGATTTCGCCCGCACAAACGCCCTTATTGACTGAAAAGGGATTGCAGCAGGAAAAGAAAGGAGACAACTAGACCAAGATACCTTAAATAAGTGACAGCAGCTCTGCTGGCATAGTCCTGATATATCAATAGACAAGACAGCCACAGAAAAGTAAATGACAGCTGCAGCAAACAGATAATTGGGGCATTAATCAAAAGGAATCTCTGAGAAATGGATGGGAGTAAACACAAAAGTGTGAAGTGCTCCTTTGGGCATGCGGATTCATGTTTGCAGGTTGAGGTGCTAACAGACAACCTCTGCAGTCCAGATCCAAGTTCATTATTCATGTTGACACACAAGCGGTCCCGATTTCTCAGGATATTGTCCATCATTCCATTATACAATTACTTTTTAGCTTCTCCATATCGCAAACTGCTTCTCCAAAAACGATCGCTTAGGAGCCAGGGATTATTTACTGGCAACCACGAAGACGTCAAACCCTCCAGATGTTTATTGCTACTACTACTTTCCAGGGTGTCAGCCAACAGTCCTGTTTGTGGCTCGCCCTTTACCAGGACATCAGATAACTGCAGCTTATAGTCCTGAATTTGGTATTGGTCACCCTTTGATCCACGATTTGTTTTGCTGTCTGCTAGGCTGTAAAATGTTTCAGCATTAGACCATGAAACTCTTGTCACCACTTTGTTGGTATTGAAATACTTATCAGCCAAAGGGACATTATAGACTGTTAAAAGACTGATTATGAATTTGGCCTTGTAAGTGGCTGACACTATTGTAGCAGTGCGTGTTACTGGCAGATAATACAAAGCATATTTTAAATGTCACAAGATTTATCCATCATTCAATGCCCAAGATTACCTCTGTACTGGGAAAGGTGAACTTTCTAACAGGACGGAGAGGTAGACAGTGTTCTTTAACAATTTCGCTCTGCTTCTTCCAGCAGTTTTCTGCTCTTCTTGGACCTCAACTTTTTAACTGGCAGTAGTTCCTCAGTTGAGGCCCCCCAGGCTTCCGGATAAAACTCCATGCACACAAGTCCTATTAAAATCAAACTTGTCCTGAGCTCCAAAGAATAGAATTGACTGTGTTCCTTTTCCAAGTAACATCCCAAAGAGAGAAAGTGCCTCAGGAGGGAGCGCTGAATTGGTAAAACCGATTCCTCCAGCAGCAGCCTGCTGCCGAGGATGTGTGCCAGGTACTGGGTGGAGATAATGCAGGAGATGAATGGACAGTCTCCTGGGGATTTCTACCAGCTGCCTGCGACTCAAAACTGATCTAACCTGTGCCATGGGTGGGGCAGGGTGTCAGGAAACCATAATCGCCTCCCAGCTGTTCCTTCCTTCCTCCACCCATGCTCATTGCTGTGGAAGCCAAGTACGGAGAAGGGTTTTGGCAGGATAACAGTAATGTGCCAGTGGCAGAACATGTGTTTAGCTCATATAATTCTTCTGTAGTTGCAAGGATCAACATGTCTGTGCTACTCTCCTAACTCCTCATAAAGGAGAAGAACGTTGGCTTATATAAAACAATCTAACAGAGGTAAGAAGCAAACAAGTGGTTCACTTGCAATATTTTTATGTATGAAACTCAGCTCTGTTTTGTTTTTGCTGTGGGAAAATTCCTGCTGCAATAATAACTTTCATTTTTATGGATCCCTCATGCTTAACAAATTGACAAGCTGTTTATTTAAGCATCACCTCACCCACCACGGAAATGGAGCAGTCTGCTGGGTAAAACAAGGTGTCTATTTTGCAGCGCTCCTCCCAAACTTAGGAAAGAATGCACATGCTTCTGATCAGTTTGTGGCAATAAATGGCTAGATTGCCAGAGGTGTTGAGAGCCCCTGAAATTACCAGCTCAGGCTCTTACAAGCATCCAAAGTCCAGCAGAGTTCCTGTTGATTTCCATTAGAGCTCAGTCAGAATTGAAAAACGTAATGAAGTCCAAGTAGTTGACAATCTTCAACAATCATCTTCTTGAAAAAGGTGCTGGAAAATATATTTTCCCCCCAAGAGAATAAACTCTTTCAACTCATCAAACAGATATAATTTATTCTACTGAAGTAGTCCCGAAGTCACATTAAATCATGAAAAGGATAAAAAGGACAGAGGATTACTTTATTAGCATTCTTGTGAGATATTTGTGCTCTCTGAAACCTCCACAACAGCATTCCTCCAATCCATCACTGTTATGCTTTCAGAACTTTTAGATACTACACAATATGGTAAGGCTGTACGATTAATACAACCATCAATTTGCAAAGCACGTTCATCCTTGTGATGTTCTGAGAAAGTTTGCACTCCAGTGTAAATATCAAAGGTTAATTCCAAGCTTAAAAGCTGTCCATGTTAAAGACCACAACTCATGCGGTACTGAAGTTCAGATCTATATTCAAATTAATAAAAGGGAATTACTGGCAGAATACTTTATCTGTGGACCACCAGCCATTGCCATTTCTCCTTTCTCTTGCCCAAAACAGCCAAAGTACGTAACTTCCTGGCTTGATTTCAAAATTATTTTGCTTATAAATCTCTGAAAATTACTGATTGGGGATATAAGGTTAGAAAACTTTTAGAGATATAAGGACTTAAGTCATGCATCATCTACCTTACCGAAATTAAGTATATTAAGCTGTGCTAGTGCTCCTGACCTTAAAGGACTCAAAAACCCAAGCCTCAGAAACCTTCTATTAAACATACATAAACCTCCTTTTATTCCCTTTCTGTGTTTTAACTCTTTAGGTATAAAGCTTTTCCCTAAAACTAAGATTCATTGGTGAAAGGAGCACCTGTCAGGTTAAGGAAATAGGGACATTAAGAAATACATTTTCAATAAAACTAGAGAATTTATCTTTCTACTTGTACTCTTTTTTTTTTTTTGTGATATAGTTCCAAAAGATGTAGAAGATACTAATGTATAAGTTAAATACCTGTCCTGACATTTTTAAAACACAAGAAAAAATAAAACTGCTAATTACATAGAAACTGGACTACGTTTTGCCTGGAAGAATCACAAAGTAGAGAGGAGAATAGCCTAACGTTCCAGCATGAATTCTCTGCCGACCTCTCACAGGCTGGCCTAAGTGGTTTTTATTGCCAAAGTGATGTCAAGCATGGGTAGGAAACCCAAAAAGCTCTAATCTGTCCAAGTTTGAATGCTTATACTGAAACAGCTCTGAAATACTGTAAGACACTTTCCCCAATGAGAAGCAGAGGTGAACACTTCAATTTCCAAGAAAGAAAGAGGGAACAAATCACTCCCTTCAAGTCTGTAATGGAAAGAGAATTACAGTATGTACCTTTCCTCTCTCCTTCACCAGGGAGTATAACAACAGACCCATGATACCTCTCCTACTGAGATGGGAAGGAGACATCCCAGGACAAGTCCCCTGTTCGTTAATTGGAGGAGGAGAAGGTTTCAGCCAAACCAAAAAGAAACTAAGTAAAGTTTTCCAACAGCCAAAATCAAGTTTATGAAATCCAGCACACTGTTATTCTGTATTCCATTAGTAAAGAAGAAGACTGGGTTGGAGAAGAGCAGACTAGGTTTTCCAAAGCTTTCTCCACAGGGAAGGAACCTGGGTCACAGAAGGCTGAAGACAGCTGGCTTTCTGGCAAAAGAGTAGCTAAGCAGGAGGAAAAAGCACTAAAATCCTGAGACGGACTGGTCTGCTGGGTTTATAAGGCTGTATTAATACTAAATCGCATGGTGTATAGCACAGCCCTGACTATGCAGCCTTCACAGGGGAAGGGAGTCTTTTGTAAATGGGATACATGGAGTTCGCATTTGTTGGCTTCACAAGAAAAGCCATTCAGTGGTCTTTTTAAGCTCTTAAGATGCAGATGTACACAAGCCACTCTAAAAATGACATCATGGAGTTAAAAAACAAAGTTCAGAGATAGTTAGCTTCATAGTTTGAATTCAGCCCCATCTCTAGCAAAAACAATATACAACATGAGAATAGCCAGCACGTCTTTATCAAAGAAACCTTAAAATAAATTGAATTTGTGCTGTGCTAACTATACCCATGCCAGTAATAATGTTTCCATAATTAATGAAAAGGAAAAAGGAGGAGTTGCTCAGAAAATGTCCCAGTGACAAGGTGATGAGGTACCACAAATGCAAGACATGGGCAAAACTTGTAACACACGACAAGGTATAACGCTTTCATTGCTGCTTGCAAGAGGAAAACCTGTTCTACATACGCCACTCTGCCACTTGGGAGCAATATGGTAATTTTTACTGAACAGCAATTAAACTCTATAGCATCCCACACCCTTTTGTATCCTGTAAACATCACTTCCTGCTAGACCTTCAAATTCTCCAGTCTGGAGTAAAAAAAAAACAGTTCCTTGCATCTGAGAGTTAACAAAGAGAGGTTAAGTCTCACTATTAGCTTCACATTTCATCTATAATGCTCTGACATACTCAAATATAATTTTAAGACCTCTTAACCTATACTTTATCTGCTTACTTAGTAGTAAGGTAGGCACATGAAATCATCTACAACACGTTGTATTTTGCCAAGCAAAATCAAGATCAGTTGTAGTACTGTTAAGCAGCATGATGTCTAGCAGCATGGCTAACACCATGGACTGAGCCAGGAACCTTAAACTATGAATCACCGTAGCCTGAGCTAAATCCAAGTTCTGTAACTCGTGACTTTTATTAGGCATTGCCTGCTTCACCGGCTTCTTCGAGAATTAAACGTGTCCTCTCCCCAGTGAATTCAGCCTTGGATTTCCAAGCTGCCTAAGACAACACTTTTCTCCTAGATAGCATTTTTCTGCGAAAGGTCTCAGAGCGTTTCATGGAAAAGATGAAGTTCATCTCCTCCACACGAGTAAAATGAGTAACACGGATGAAGTGACTTATCTGAGATGAAGCGCAGGCCAAAACACCGATTGAATCCAGGTATTTCAAAAAGGATAAGGTCAGTCCAGAGATGCATGAATATGACACCCACCTTCTACAATGCTATAATTGATCCAAGTCTTCGGGTTTAGCGTGAAGTATCCTAAAATTAACTTACTGTTATGCCAGTAAACCCATGGTAGCCAGCACCTTACTAAAAGTTTTCAGGAATTGACAGTGCACAAACAGGCCAAAGACAGGAAAATTTTTTTCATAAACTTCAAAGAGCTTTTAATGAAAATTAAATCAATGGCTATTACCAACTAGAGAGTTTCATGCAGACCTCAACTGATTCACTAAAAATATGACACCATTCAGTCACCTAAGTAAAATAAAACTGTGGTCTCAATAGAGCACATGAGAAAAAAAATGCATACTTCAAGATCATCCCCATTGCATTGCTCGGTGCTTTCAAGGAAAAGTCAAAGCACTAAATACAGCATCCCAAGTGACTATCATTATTATTCTCATCATAATTACTCTTGCTAATGTAATTTTGTTCTTCTAGATCAGCTGTGAAGCAAAACTGTAAGGCAACTGAGGACTCACAGCGCCTTGTGTGTGTGCTACACCCAGTCTTGGGTCAATGACAGAGCTTCAGCTTCATGAATTTGGCTTGATATAACTCTGACAATTGCCAATTTTATATTACATTATTTTATCTTACTATGCTATGCACACCCTCCTATGACTTTCATTTTTTCTAGCTACAAATAAATATTGGATGCAAATGAACTCTTTCATAAGAAACAAGAGAGAAGCTCAGCACACAAAAATTCTGTTTAAACGATTTCCACTGGTAAGGGTACTTTGTACTTGGGGTCTATTTTAAAATTGCATCAAATAATAATTTTAATGAAAAAAAGACAGAGAAAGGGAGGTGACATTGATAATAGCTAGATCCATATATTTTCTTTTTAACTTTGGACATGAGGGCACTTTCTCTCCACTTTTAGGCTATTTTATATTGCCTGACTGGCCCAGTAAGGACTCCAGCAAACAGTGAAAGCAGCACCAAGGTTCCATTTCTCCCTGTAATGCATCCCAGTTCTCTTTCATGCAGCCAGTAGTTTTTCTGAATAGCACATCTTCATGGCCATGGACAGAAAGTAAACACCAGGTCTGAACACACCCTTGTGACAAGAGGTGACAAGACTGAACAATGCCATTTTGGATTGCCCATCTCTGTGTGTATCCTGACCCACATTACCATTCGGACCCTTTAGCGTGAGCATAGTCCATGCTAACACAGCTATGCAGCTGAGGTCACACCCCCTCCAGGTCATCAGGTATGGAAGTGTGATGAAAGGGTTTCAAGGCTTATTTAATTACAACTTTTCCATTTATATCTTTTCAATTGGAACAAGAAGAATTGTTTCAGAAAAAAAGTTATACCTCTTGTTCTGCCAAACATTTGAGAGAAACTTGAATTTTATGCGCTAGAAGAGCAGCAGGCAAGTTGATTCAGTTTTGAGCGTGTCCCTCTTTGCTTTCACTTGTTCATGATGTGCTTAGTTAAAAAATATAATGTTAATGCCTGTTGGGAGGCAAAGGATCCGTGCGCTATTACAGCCTTGTAACACACATCTGAGAGGCTGGAGTTGCAGTATAAAAAGAGAGGCACACGCGAGCTTCGCTGGCAAAGCATGCTTTTTAAATAAAGCCTCAGTACTCAAAAACAGACAGTCTCCGGTCTCATTCTGAGTAATGTCTGCCTTCTATTCACTAGAACGGCCCACAATGAAAGTAACAAAGACATGCCAGATGAAAAACATCACACTGCAAGATCCTGTATGCTGGAGAAAATCCTGTAATTGCTTACTGAGATATTTCCCTCTGAAAGTATGTGGGGAATAAAGAAGGGATGCTTCCTGTTAAAAAAGGGGGAGGAGGGAAAAATGAGAACAATTTATGTCCAGATCATTCTCTTTTAAAGTTTTAGTCTGATCAAAATCTGATTTCCATGGTTTTTGCTACAGAGATCATATGGGGCTTCCCCAGCTCAAATCCTGTAAAGGTCAGTTCGTACTCAAACCAAAAAAGTGTTTGGCACTGATTCTGCTAAAGCAGGACTAAGAGCTTCGCTAGCAGCCTCCAGCTAGAAGAACTTGTCCCCGTGAAGGGCCTGGAAGAGGGTCTGCAGTGATGTTATCACATGAACTCCAACTCTGTGCTAGAAGTGGACACAGGTACGGGTTAGTAGAGGTGATCACATAGCACACAGATATACAGACATTTCGATTAGCGAGGAGACTGAATTCACCAGAATTTTTTAGATGTCATATTATTCATTGTTATGTATCTTTATGGGAGAACTGATTCAGTTACCTGGGGTCTGTGGAGAGACTCATCTTGATTTCATTTGGGTTTACATTAGCTTGTTTTATAGGTATTCTTTTATTTGTGCTTATGTGCCTCACAAATAATGAAGCATCCTAAACTTCTTGCTCAGATCAATACTCATTTTTCTTTACAGAGTAACTATTATTCATTTTTCTATTTCATTTTATAGCAATGGAACATTATTTAGAAATAATTAATAAAATAGAGTACTCTAGCCTACTGAAACTGTACATTAGGAAGCAAAATGCACAGGTTGCAAATTATCCGTTCATTAAAATGAAATTCTCCAAACTATTCAGGAAATACTTATGCAAGAAATCCACATTCATATGAATTCTGTTGGTAATGATCAAAAAAAAATGGACAAAGTTTAATAATATACCCTAATGTATTTGTAGCAAACAATATCATGAAAACTGTTAGTTAACAGCATCAACTTTGGTCCTATATAACTACATAACCTGGTCCTAAACAACGGGGGAAGATGAAAGTGTTAAAACTAATGCAGAGTATATAACTAGAGAGTAACAACATGCCTAGAGTTTCTCCAGTCGCTTTAAGCCTTTACCAGAAATGTTGGAGGCAGTTGTGAAGCCAACATTTTAGCTCAAGCTGAAGTTACAGCCCCATCCCAAACCATCTGAAAGTTGATCTCTGCATTGCGCTCAGAATGGAGATCAGAGTAGTCCCAACTGTCCCCTGTAGCATTCAAACTTGTGAATCTTTGAATTACGTCACCTTTGAACAACAGATACAGGGTATTGCTCTAAACCGGCAGCATCCATTAACCACATGTTCTCTGTGTAACGCAGTGCTGAGAAAACTAAAAAAAATACCTGTGGTACTTTGCTCTTTCAGGCCTTCACTGAGTTTGCAGCATCACATATTCTCTCACTTGAGCATCCCTTTCAGCATTTGGGAAACTCGTTAGAGCTCTGCTAAGTGGAGACCATTGAACCAGGCAAAATCTCAGGCAGAGAGAAATAAGAAACTGCCTACTGAACATGTATGAAAAGCTTTACTGCACAAAGTCGGCTTGGTGCGCTCATTACGGGCTGAAGATCTACTGCTACTACTGGCGCAGCATATAGGTATTAGGTCACTGTTACAGAACGATTTCTGTACAGGATACTCCTACCCAAAAAGCCTTTCTCCAGTACCGAACATTAAGGCATCTGTTCCCTTTATAGCATGGTGATTCACTGTGATCCAAAATGCCTTCAGAACTAGGCATGAGGTGTGATACAATTAATTCATCATCCTTCATCCAAAGAGGAGGACAGGCTGAAACAAGCATATTTGGAGGAAGGCCTTCTTGATGGGATTGTCAGCCTGGTTTCTTATGGAAAGAGGCATAAATAATTGACTCTGAACTTGCTATCTCCCAAGTTTTGAATGTGTTGCTCAATTTTAACTTCATGTAAAACAGGGCCAAGACTCACGTTGTTAAAATGTACAGACAGGTAGAAGGAAGATCCAAATTAGTGAATTCCCATGTAGAGAAAGGCTGCAAAGCAATCTCACCTCAAAGCATGTATATACAGGAAAGAGCCTTCAGAAACTTTGTTAGCAGTCCTGAGACCAGCAAAACTAAACCCGAATAGGTGCCCGCAGCACAGACTGACTACACCTAGAGATTTGTGACAGAACACAAACCCGTACCTGTTCTTTTTAACGTGTGAGAACACGGATAACATAAACTCTGTCCCAATGAGTTTTCAGTTGAAAGACAGCTGTGTTACAAAGTGATCTGAGGGTCTGCTAATTGCTCATATAGAGCATTCAGGAAATTTTAAAAGTAGAAGCTGTTTGTATAGTGACTTTCTTATTAAGTCCTCGCATATTTGGAGAATTTAAGCTTTTAATAATTTAATAATTATTTGTAGCAGTAAGTCCAGTAATATTCAAACAGCAGGTCTTATAGTGTGAGTACAGATTTGATATCAGAAATTTATTGATCCTTTCAAATGAATTACTGAGTATCATCCAACTCTGAAGCAAGCTAGAGTTTCATTTGCATTTTCCCCAATTTAGTATTTTCATGTAAAGTATGATAACATGCCATGGCTTCCACTTTTTGTGTTTTGATTCATTTAAAACAGAGTAATTCCATAGCGTGAACCCTCACCAGAAGTTGTTTAGCACGAATCCTTACCCAGCAGAACTGCTGTGTTAACAACAATGTGTTCAAACATATTTATGTGGCCCCCAGGAAGAAATGTACCCCACCCAAAGCCTGGCAGCAAGAAGATACCTTTTGACTTCAGGGAGCTTCAGATTAGAACTCAAATGATTAATGACTTGGGGCAAAAATAGCAAACATATTTAATATCACCTCTTTGGGCACTCAAATTATCATATTAAAATCCATTTTATCGTTGGCAAAGTCAATCACGTTATAAACGCAAACAGATGTTTTAACGTGTCTCTGGCATTTGGCTTCAGGCGGTGTAAATTGAACATTTTCAATTTCATACAGTTTAGTTTCTGTGGAGTTAAAGTAAACCAAATGATTTCTCCCACAGCATTTTTACTTGCTGTCACCGCACTGATGTTTACTTTGTCACACATGATAAAAGGCTGGCTTGCATGATGACACTGAACCTGAGCAGACTGAAAAATTAAGGGGAAGGGGGAGGAGGGAGGAGATTCACTTTTAACTCGCCCACTTTGCAAGCTGAGCTTTTTAAGATTTGCCCACCCATAAATCAAGACATATGATTTTGTTATACTTGGAGCCCAACTGTCAAAACCACAGTCAATATGTTATGTGGTATTGGGCTGCTTCTACTTTGTACGATAACGCTGTTATGCTAAGTCATTTTAAAATGCACTTTGATATACTATCCACATGAGCTAATGCACATATGTATTTATGCACTGCATGCTTTGGAATGAAAAGGACAGGAGGCAGTGTGGGAAAAACAGGCTGAACGGGGAAAAAAAGAAAAAAGAAAGAGGGACTCTACGATTCCCATAACTCGACAGAGCATATTGTTCAGTTAAGGCAGAGCCCAGTGCCTCTCAGGCCCTATCACTGGCTGACAGAATTAGACTCTGATTCATGCTCTGTAACTTGCTGTAATGCCAGCCAGGGACGAGAGCGTTCCATGGGAACGTTGCAGCGGGTCCCCTCCTTATCAGCTCCAGAACAGCTGCCAGACTTTAAGGTCGCTTGATAGAGAATTTAATTCTCAAGATTGTACATTAATTTCTAAATTCTTTCTTATCCATGCGCTGTGATTTGAGACTGCGTTCAATGCAGCCCAGCACGGGGCAAGCCTTTCCCATCCACACCCCTCCTTCCTGTCTGCAAACTTCCTTCCTAGAGATTTACCCAGACATCTTTGAGCTAAACTAACTCCCTGCACTTCTTTGACCGAGCACTAGCAGATGGGAAACCTGATTTTGACCTCACACTCGCTACCAGGCAGAGGGATTTTAAAAATTATCCTGCATATGTGAAAAGTTTAGTTTATTCTTCTGCCTTTACCATGAATAAAAGAACATTTCTTTTCACACCGCAGCAGTTCTTTACAATAATGATTTCCCACCCTATCAATTTGTTGTCAGATAGAGCTCACTAAGGGCTGTAAAATGGCCTGAAATCCCTGGACATATTGTGCAGTTTTTGAACAAATATCACCTTAGTTTATAATCCTCTGCTCTTTCATATTCATATATTTTTAAATTACTCTATACTATGGTCAAGAGCACTGCAGAATAAATACATGAAAACAATCAACGAATGATTGAAACTTCTGGCAAGCTGAAGTGGAATTAAGTTACAGTGGAAAATTTCAGTATTAGAGTTTAATATGACCAGATCTCCTGGTTTGCTTAGGAGAGTTCCAGGTTCCACAATTGTTTCCTGGATGGATGTAGACTGTGCATGTAAGTAAAATGAACCGTGTGTGCTAGAGAGAGAACCAGAATCCTCTCCTTCCCTTGATGAATTGGTCTGTCTGGTATTATTAACCTGAAAGGGGGTCCTGTCCAGAAGGGTAGGTACAGCGTGGGTATTGCCAGTTCTCTGCTTTCCAAACTGCCGAGTTCTGGGCAGTCCAACAGATTAGGTTAAGCAGACAGAGCCAATTAATTTATTCATAATCTTTAATTCTAAAACCAAAATAACCGCTTTGTTCCAAATCATTTAAACTGAAACCAAACCCTAAATAGTGGTTCACATAAATAGACAACTACAGGAACCCAGACTGGACTAGCAATCTATCTGGTGTGATCACACCATGACCAACACAAGAATTTCAGAGGAAGGTACAAGATATTCCAGAGGGGACAAACATTGAAAATATGCGGAGAGGGAGCCACATTCCTCCTGCTGCTGCCCCCAAAACTATTTGGCTTGTACCCTGACTTTATAAACATTATTTTCTTTCATCACTGCTCTTTTAATTGTGAACACTCTCATTAGCCTTAACAATGGAATCCTACTAAATCTCAGGCCTCAGAACAATAAGAACAAGAACCACAAATTTATTATGTACTGTATCAGTCATTTCTTTTTTAAGCACTATTGCCTCCCTCCTACCTCCTCCATAACCTGACTTTTACTTCATGTATTAATGTTAATAGTTGTTCCCTCTTCTTTTGTCATTGCAACATGAACAATGGAAGACAACCAACAGACAATGAAGAGTAACTGAAAGAGGGAAAACATGATCAAGGTCAATGTAAAAAAAAAAAAAAAATTGTGCTATTTTATCCTTGCACTTATTGAAATCAATGACAAATTCCAGACCATGGTTATAAGGAGCGTCCTGGAAATGTAAAGTAAGCTTGGCAGGAAAAAAAAAAAAAAAAAAAACCACAACCACAACTTGTGTGCCACAACTCAGTTGAAAGATCTCAAATAATGGCTTACACTGAAAAAAAAACATTGAGGAAATAATGAGGTGGAAGTAGGCTGATGGTGATGTGTACAGACCTCTCCCTCCCATGTATCAGAACTATGTTAAACCCTATATATGTACCAGCCCCCAGAGTTTATAGCCATAATTCCAAAGAACAGCAAGTGGCAATATTGCTGTCCAACCTTCTCGCTAGGAGAGAAAAGGGTTTTGATGACTCAAAAATTTGCTACGGAGACTTGATCTACCTGTTGATCTTCTGGCTGGCTTTCTGCTTTTCCCTGCTATGTAGATTATTCTTGTTACCTCTCAGCCCCAGATGGACTTAATTTTAGTGAAGAGTTTTTGCCTGGTTTTCATTTGGTTTCTATCCATAAAGCCTAAGGAACAGATTAGACCGTCAAAACCAAAGCTCGCTCTCATTCTATTAGAGACGATAGATTAATTTTAAGCGCAACTTCTGTTCTAAACACTGACTATTGCACTTAGGAAGAATGGCTTACAGCTCTATCTTGCAATGTTTTCCATTCCCCATAAGAAAGTTGTGCATTTTGATCACCTGCTTACTGTTACTTCTGTAGTAACAACAGGTAATGACCTTGAACATATTTTAACAATTTTGATGCTATTAGAGCAGCAGAACTAAATACACTCAGGAAAGGTTGTGTCACATATCTGAAATTGTTTCTGAAGTCCAATCCCTCATGCAGCCACTCCTTCATTTTCCTCTTTCTTTACATTTAGCAAGACATGGAAAGATCTTTTTTTCATTTTAATTTTTCGTTATTGACTCAATTCCACTTGGGTATTTGAAAACTAAAGGCAAGTGTTTAAATAGAAGTTAACTAGCCCTCAAAGACTTCCTTTTGCAGTAAGAGAGAAAAATACAAGTACAATTTAGAAAAATAATGACTTTTTTCTAACATTCAGTTATTGCAGACCTGATTCCCATTTATATTTTACACCACTGGAAAAACAAAGGGAAAGTAAGATAAGTATAAATTACAATTGTATTCACATGAAGAAGCCCAAAGGAGCCAGACTCCACCCTCATATGGATGGACTGAAGCTGATTCCTCCAGTAAGAACACAGGCATTAGTTCTGTGCAGAAGTTGGTACAGGTATGTTTCACAATACTATGTGCCATTTGTAGTAGTATCACAAAGACTCTGAAAGCTCCAAAAGAATAGTCACAGGAGAGGAGGTGAGAATAGCTGCTGACAGACAAGTAAACCTGAAGAGTCGAAGCAAAACTGGAAGAGAATTTATCCCAAAATTTACTCTCCACACACACACAGTTTCTGGAAGCTTTATCATTTTATGATGTATTCTCTAATATTCTACTGGTCTATGCCACCTCTGCAAAGCTGTAGATTGCATTAAGTCATAGATGGAAACTTTGAGCCAGGATCTGATCTTGGCAGGCACAGTAGGTTCACTTGGTTGCAAAATAACCAAGCTTCGTTTTTACATTAATCTAGTCTAGATCAAAAACTGACCCATCAAATCTGCCTCATTAGAAAAATCTGTTTTGTCAGACTTGTTCTGTTTCCTTTTCCTCAACATCTGCAGTACCAGCATAACCTGCTATTCCTCTCTGCAGCTTGGCAAGTACTTTTCTTTCCTTCAAATTATCATCTTCATTCTTTCAACCATACAGCTACAGCAGCCTGTACTAGGAAGTTAGTAACAACAGCACACAAGAGCCATAGGTTTAATATTTCTGCCTAACAAACTGTAGGAGCCTCGTGTGTTCGGAACGCACGGGAACGTGCTGGTATAGACCTCTCAAATCTGTCCTTGTTCCCAGGACTTGTTGCTGTAAGAATGCAAAGAGTTTTTCTTTCCACAAATAGACGTTGCAGGCATATTTGCTTAAACCCTTGAGGTTGATAATCAGCTATAGTTCTTCCCAGCCCAGGGACTGCTTAGGAACAGCCAAATATTGAAAATGGAGAGTCCATGAACCGTCTCAAAGATCATATGTGCTGCTATGAGAAGTGAGGAGTGAATCTCCCATAGCAAGCTGTCTCCTGCTGATCTTTCCCAATTAACTGTTGTGTAATGCAGGGGGAATTAGGGTCTAAATATCTTGGCATGATGATGTTTGGGAAACCCCTAGTATTTGCTTGAATTTGCCTCTTAGAAAGGCTTGCTGGCAATTGGAGGAAGAAGAGTATAAATAACAGGGTTAGGCCAGCTATAGGAAAGACTTGTATCGAGTGTACTTACAATGAAGACGAGACATATTAGGGGACTGTCACTTTTATTTCCCAAGACAATAGATGAGTTCCATTTAAAAGGGTGGAACCCTGGAAGAATTTCTCTATTTTAAATTATTCTGAGGAGTTTCAGTTAGAAATAATTTCTTCCCAGAAGCTGCCTAACAGAAAGGGCATTCCTATGATCTTGTCATGGCCTTCAAGCAGCTTTTCAGGCCAATTAACAAATATGGCAACCAGCCATCAGAAATGAAGCCAAGGAACACATGGCTTTTTTTTTTTTAAAAAAAGTATTTTTATGCTGTCAAATGTCATGACAAAAATTCATGAGAAAATGCCTTGCAGTTCCCAGAAATCCTAAAAGGGGGAAGCCTCTTTAATAAAAAGACATCTAGACACCAAAATCTGCACTAGGACATAATGGAGTTCTCTAAGCAAAGAAAGGAGAATAAAACATCAGCTTCCTAGGAAATCCAACAAGGCAAATATTTAAAATGAGTAGGGGAAGAACTATTTCTTTCTGTCTTTCTTAACACAATGTGCAATTACACAACATGTATTTAAGCAACTTATACTTAGCCTGTGGGACTTCACCAGAAATGATCCCAGTGATGAATAGCTTAAGATTCATAGTCGTCCCCAAAGACAGGGCCATATCCTCCACATGGCGACTATACAGAGAGTTAGAAGTAGTTGGGTGCCTTTGGCTTTAAAACTTCCAGGTAAAGCACTTGGAGAGTAGTGCTAACATCTTGCTAGTATGGACTGCACGGTGGACAGGCTTTTAAAAAGTAGCGGTGTCTGCCACAAAGAAATCTGAACAGAAATTAAACTCTCCAGAAACAGAGAATTTCTTCAGACATCCTTCCAAGGAGAAAAGTTTGGGGGTTTTTTGGGTGTTTTTTGTTTGTTTGTTTCTTGGAAGCTATTTGTATTTTGTTATCTCCTCTGCTGAATTTCATAAGAAACATGAGGCTGCAGCATCATTAGCCTTTCAGATTAGAATATACTGCTCGTTCCAAGTTTCTGCTAATACATCTATTTGTAATTTTCAAATAAAACTTGATTTAATTAAAATAAATTGTAAATGGTAGATTTACATTAAGGAGAACTTCTACATGTAGTAAACTAAGATCTGGACATCTACAACATTCTGCAACGGAACTTGTGTCTGTCATTGTTCAGTACAGATTATCAAGCCATGAAATCACGGAAATCCCTCAAGGCAGTATAAAATCAAAGACTTAGACCTCCAATACAGTTAACTACTTCTGATAAGAGCCCTAGCTGAGGACAAAGTTTCTTGTGACTTCTAAGGGACTGAGAATTCATCCACGCGTCTACAAGATCTAGAATCAGAATTTCTTGAGAAATCATGCTTGATAATTACTGATCGCACTTGACAATATTCTCAATGGACAGCAAATGGTGTTTGCTGTTCTGTTTCCCAATCCTGGACATGCAAACCCAAGTGGCATTTTTAGTCAACAAAGACAACACTCGAGAGTCACTCTGTGCATCTTCTGATGCACATTTTCTCTCCTGTGTTTCCTCTGCTGATTCACCCAAAAGAAACTATGAGAAAGACAGTTAAGCTGAAGTTAACCTTCAGCTGGAAGACACTCATGAATGGATTATTGCCTGTCTGCTTCCGTCTTCCTCCTAATATGCTTTGTTGTGTAGCGAGAAGGAACTGAATGCCTCATCCTATGCCGGAAATGGCTGCATGTCAAACAGAGGCTGATAAAATACAGACAACATTCACAGCCAAACTCTTTCCATGGTTTTGGTGATGTAGTTTCCACTTCATTCAAGACGAGCCTCATACAATCATAGGTAGAATGCAGCTTCTCTGTCTGTGAAGAAGCAGCAGCGTGATGTTACTATTCACAGTGGGAAAGGACAGCAAACCAGGGCTGGTCTCTGCACACGTCATTGAAAATGCCATCCTCAGATCTGATCAGAAAATGGTGAATCTACGGGCTTGACAATCCTTGGTCACCCAAAAAGCTCTCAGTCATTATTTGGCATTATGCCTCCAGAATATGAGCCCACCAAAAATAATCTGACATAGTATTGCAGACCTCAGTCTCCTGAGGACTTTTGGCAAAAATAAGCCCACAGCTGGATCCTTGTTACATTACTTCAGGAAGGATTGCATCTTTTTGAATTTTTAACCATATGTCAGCTGCCTTGTTACCTCTCTTGGTTCAGAGTCTTTTATACCTTGACAAAGGGAGTGCCAAGTCACCATTCATTCTTATTTCAAGTGGTTATGATACGGAATTACAGATTTATTTTGAAGCTCAGCGTTTTCTGATTATAAAGCTTGCTTTCTCTGTCCTGTTTTATGTCACCCTTTTATTATGTAGCATAAATTGCATCTAACAATGACTTATTAAAAATTTGATTACTAAAATTCACATGAAGATCCCCCAGTTTGTACTTTTTGATAAAAACATGCTCAAGAGATCTCTTTTAGAGGAACTAAACTAGAGATTGTACATTTCAAAACTAGAGTAGATTTTCTTTTAAATATTTCCTAGTTTTTAGACTCCATATGGAAATCACTAGGTGAAATGCTATGGCCTGTAGGTCTGGCGCCGTGATCGTAATGGTCCTTTCTGACCTCAGAATCTATCCAAATGCTTTGACTTACAGTGCATTATTCTGCATGAGCATGAAAGCAGCTTTTTTTTTTCCACATCATTTTTATGGCATTACTCAGGCATTCGTGAACAGAATGTAAAGTAGGTCCAACACGTCATGGATTTTGAAACCGCTGCGTTTGCATGTAAGAAACAGATGGAGAATTACTTTGCCAAGACTTTACCCACTTGTAGGAAACTAATAGGAACAACAGTGTAAGAACTCTTCAGTTTTAATTGAAGAATTGAAGTTGTCTGTGAGGTATTTTCTAATTAATGATGAAAAGCTGGTTTTTGTGGCCATAGATGCAGTAAGGAAATCTTCCCGAAGAAGATATCTTGAAATGTTTTCTGGCCACAAAGAATGTGAAAATACATAGAAATTATTATAGTCTTTGTTGATAGTGTCAACAAAACATACTGCAGATATTTGGTACTTATTCAGAACACACTTAGGTTACCTATTACAGATACCTGTACTGACTCATTATTTCCCAAGGCTCCTCGGTACATAGGCTGTTTCTACTGCCTTCATCTACCTCTCCTTTATTAGACATTATCTTCTATGCATGGACCATCTCTTTGTTGTCTGCTATGTATCACTGAGCCAAACCATGTCCCAGCTGGTGATGAGTAAGAGTTAAAGTCAACACATTTGTTAACAGTTAATACTTTATCATTATGGCTATGGCTCTCCACCTCAGTTATGATGACACTCTGTTCAGGCAATTATCGATCTTATGGGGGACAGGCCCTCAGGACCAACTGGACAGATTTAGGGAGAGTTCAAATCTCTTGCATCGTATTTATATTTCTAAAAGATACCATCATGCTCTGAGAGCTATCCTGTCCGTACTCCTATAAAAGATCCAAAAAGGATGCTGCAGTTTGCCTTAGACCCTGAAATGGATCTTCGTTTCCCTTTCATGTTGGAAAGCCCTCAATAGGGATTTCCTTTGAATCCTCCACCTTTTACTCTGCATAGCCCATGCAAAGGCTTGTACTCTGTCAATGTTGTTTTCCTTCTGAAGTTTCCAAAATGGAAGATGTGCCAAAGATAAGTCTAACAGAACCTGATGGTTCACTTAAGTGCTGTTGCAAAATTCTACTGAACTCTACCAAGCAAAGTACTGAAAAAGTTTTTGCAATGAGACCTTTCTCCCACAGCAACAAAGTCTCAGGACCAAAACCTGTGCTTATCAAGGATGCTTTGGTTTCATCACACAGAGAAGTTGTACTGTACTAGCAGGCCTAATACAAGGCTCAGTCAAAAAAAGTTCAATAGTCTCCAAAATAGCTTTTCACTTTAAGTTATCCAGACTCCCTCACCTAGTATCGCTATACAGACACCATGCAAGCAATTAAGAAAGTTAATGTAAATAAAATCTGGAAATGTGTTAAACAACTTACAATATGGACTCGATAGCAATATGGAAAGGCAAACAGCAATACTGTGATCCCCACAGACAGCAAGATAAAGACCTAACTTATTTCTTTACACCAGCTATAATAACTTAATTTCTTCCTAGTAGGATGCAAAATATACTCAAAATGTCTCCTGTGTCAAGGGGGAACATGAGTTAGCCAGGATAGCAGATCAGATACATGAAAATAAAGAAGGCCATGAAACACTCAGATTTGAAGGAATGGATGCATCATGTAGAATATTTTAAGTAGAACAATCCAAATTATTTTGGTATTACTGCTAGAAGAATCTGGACCAAAATCACACCTATGTAAGTATTCAAAGCTCAGCCATAGATCTCCGTCCAAGAAACAGGAACAAATAATCTCTATTATTTTTCTGTCTGGCTTTAGAAAGACTTTCTGGAAATGTCAAACCAATTTATTTTATGCTTGAGATAAGAAAAAACAATAAGAAAACATGCGGCATAAAATGTTTCAGGACCCTATTTAGACTCCTTAAGTGTAATGGAAACATTATCTAAAGGCTTGACCCAAACTTACCACAAGGTAAGATACTGCTGAGGCAGGCAGTCAAACAGACAACCAGCTATTGTATTATTCTTGCAATAAAAGCAGTTGATGTGCCATGCAAACACCACGTTAGCGGGGTGCAACAAGTCAACCCTTCTTCCACGCTGTTGTGTTGTGTGCACTGTTTCTATATCACATGTCTCAATTTATGAATATGTGATATTTATACCAGCAATACTAGTCTAAGCATCCCATTCCTAAAGCTAATGTAGATACTGATACAAAGGTAGGAGCTGAGGTTTTGCTGATGTAGTGATCCATTTTGTATCATCTAGATTAAAAGATGCTTCCCTGAGAGATATTAACCATGAAGGCTCCAAGGGGAGGAACATGGAGATACTTTTGGAGCTTTGAGTCTTTTTTTTTGTTACATGTACAAGAATGTCAAAACATCAGAATGAAAATAGATCTGACCCATTCACTGTTGCAGGATGGGATTACAAATGCATAAACTGAGTCATACACTGATTCTTCAATTCCATACATCTACTCTGTTGCTTATTTTTAACCTGAAGTTTCAACCTTCCATTTAAGGAAGGAATGATGTTGAATTGTCACAAAGATGACTATGCCCAAAGATTATAAATCATTACAGCAGTGATAATGAAAGTATTTGCCATTAGCATGGGACATTTTGATGCAGTCTCAGTATTTAGGAAGCCACATCCTGCTACTTGCACACATGGGTTTTTTGGCTGAGATGCAGAATGGGTGGGGCTGGATCCATCAAATGCAGTATTCACTAACATGGGAAACTACAGAGTGATGAATAGGGGCCCAGAGAGCTACACAGTAATGGTAGATGGAAACAATAATCTAGAGTCTGAGCAGGGCTCAAAGAAATGCCTAGAAATTACAGAGACAAAACTCTTCTTCTGCAAGGGAGTGAAACAGAAATGTACGAGGTGATTAAGTATTTTTTATGTGCCACTTCCATCTCGCACTCACCTGGGAAAGGGTTCAAAGAAAGGCCCCCCGGATGAAGATATGCAAAAGTGTTTAAAAGTATTTAGTTATCCCAAACCGACATAAAAGCACAAAGTGAAAAAAGACAGCCTTCCGGGGGGTAATTCGGCTTTCTTGATGTGAAACAGAAAAGGCTGCTAAGTATTTCAGCTGTATATTGGATTTCAGTTAACCTGCAAAGAAAAAAATGTTAATTCTCCCAGTTTCCAAGTAGGGAACATAATAAAGGAAATAAGTGGTGAATTTAGCAAGCTAGAGTTTCTGTATCCTTCACTCTAGACATCAAACAACTCTACAACGTTGCGTCAAGCAAAAGAAACAGGAAGGGAGAGATCACACAGCTTGAGTTCCTTGGCTCCAGTAAGGCCAAAGCACTGCTGCTGAGGAGGATGGAAATCCTACATTCTTCCTCTGGGGCAGGAAGTACCTGTAAACATCTCAGAAATATTCTGCTTTAGCATACTGTAAACAAGAATACATCACATCCACTGCTTCAGACCATGTAGGGGAAAGAAAAGGACAACCTTGGATTCATCCTAGAAGAGGAGATGGCAGGGGAACTGAGTCATAGCTTAAAAAAACAAGATTAAAAAGAACTTTTGGGAAGGGACAGGAACTGAGGTTTTAAGTGGGGCAATTCCTAAGGAAGGAAGGACACCTACTACCTATTCCAATAATATTTTGTATTTATGTAATTGCAGTGGCTGCCGTCCAAAGACCTGAAAATACTTTAGGGCTTCCAGTTCACCAGATTTCAAATTCCAGTGTGATTATAAAGCATGATTCTTCATTATAAAAATGCACTACTTAAGGCACAGAAAGCCACAGGTTTTGGTTTGGCCAAAATGCCGAGCCTAGAGCCAATTTTACACTTCCACCTTCAGGTCAACACTTGTTAACTGAAGACCTCCAGCCAGTATAAAGGCCATTCTCAAGAATCATCTACCGTGCAGCTGAGTACATGAAGTTGACTTTCCTAGCCATGCCCACCCAAATGTGCATTAAACGTACAGTCTATACATTTGGACTTGCTGTGAAAATGTTTCTCATGTGAAGACACATAAAACATATATGGGTGCCCTGAAGATTGTGTTCAGAAATTTGTGCCCAAACCCCATATGTTTAGATTTGTCTGTTGTCTCTTTACTAAAGGAAGATGCTGGGAAGCAGACAGTAACTCAAATCATAATTCACTGTTTCTCAGTCGTGCTGCTGTTCTAGGAGTGGATGAAATTTATTATATGATTAAATTCTAATTTTATTTTAGACAGACTATGCCTCAAAGTATCCAGGACCTGAGCTGTCTCTTTGCTAGCCACCATTTATATGAAAGGTACTCAATGAATCTAAAGCCTAGCATTAACTGCAACTAAGCAGATAACGTGGAAGTAGAATAATTGAGGGCAAGCTTCCAGTCCTCTGGCTGAACGCCGTACCCTTAACACACAGCATTCAGTATAATACCTGTTCCCAAAATGGCCTTGGGAAGCTCATTTAATCATCTTCAATTTCCATTTGTGTAAGACAAGAATTATTCCTGCTCTTAAGAGCAGGATGGGATTTAATGAATGATTGAACAGCACTCTAAGTGACTGTCAAGTGGCATCTCTCTCTGTACCCTTTTTTTTTTAAGCACAGATACCCGTGCAATCACATTACTGCTCTTATACACTCCATACAGCCCACAGCCAAAAAGACCTCTGTGTACTTGCTAGAAAAAAATTTCCCACATCATAAGCTGGTTTTAATTTTTAAAAAGACTGGAATATAGACTAAGCATATTTCCAATTCCACATAGCAGTGTGCTGAGCATAAATCTCAAAGACCTAGATAACACTGAAGAATGAAACTGAGCTGTAACAGTGAGTTGTAAGGATTACAGGAAGGAAGGCAGATGAGTTTGGCGGCAGTGATATTTTGGGGGTGATCCAGCTGACTGCTGGACAACATTAGTACATTCCCAGGAGGGTCTAGAGGCAGAGCAATCAAGGAACAAACTACTGATCACAGAAATCTAGACCATACAGATAATGACCCCTACAATGCTGTATCACAAATAAGCCCAAACGAGGACAACATCCAGATGTGATTTGAATCAAGATTTTTTTTTTTTTTTTAATCTTCTGGTGCATAATGGAACTGACCAGTAATAAAAGGTTTCAAATAGCTATGTCCTTAGCTCTAGACACTCACCTGTCCTAATAAATATTCACCAGTCAGTAACATGTTTTAGGTTGAACTTCAGCAGACTAAGAGACCTTTGCAAAAACACTGTTGTTGTTCTAGAGCAAGAGAGGAAAGAGTAAGTGGTGATGCCAGCAGACTGAGAGAGCCATTTCCTTTCTTGAATAGCATTCCATGGAAGGAGGAAATACAGTGCTATTATTACTCAAATAATGAAATATCTCCACACTTCAGTGAAAAAGGATGAGTCCCTCTAATGCATCCCCAAAAAAGGACCCCAAACCCATTAATGGAAATCATCAGTAAACCTATCCAAAGCCAGAGCAATATACTTGAAATGTTCTACCAATAAGCCACACGAGGCCTGCAGGCATTTCACCTGTAGATTCAGTAGAGAGGTGAAAAACGTAGTTTTTTCACTCCAAGTTAAGAGTAAATTACAAGTATCTGAAGAAGGCTCAAACAGGAAATTTGAAATGACTGCAGGCGTATCTTTGCCGCAAAATAAGCTAAAGTAACAGCACCTGCAGGTGTGCAGCCACATGACAAACTATCCAGCCGATTGCTGTATTTTTACAGGCAGTGCTCTGTACCCATCTCCCAGGATATCAGGCAGCACGTCCCACTGCCCCAGCTGGTACAGTGGGATGATCTGCTCTGAGGTTTTTTTCTCCCCAGCGACTGAGGGAAGACTAGTCCTCCATTACAGCTGTGATGGTGGGATTATTGAAAGTCAATGGGGCAACACCAGTGTCTGAGTGCTTTAGCTTACACCAGAGCCATGGAGTGGAGACCAAAGGGACAGCAGGACTCAGGTGACAGTCCCTCCTGCCCCAAACTATACCAAGAGCTAGCACCAGGGCTGATTTTGGTGTGCATGAGAAGGCTGAGGAAAACACTCAAGCAAAATCCTGATCTAACCACGCTGAATTCAAGAGCAAATTCTGAAAATCTAGCCTATTCCAACCCCTGCTCACATACCATAACCCACATAATACCAAGTGTATTAATGGGACAATGAGCTACAGTCCTTAGAAAAGAAAACCAAGCTTATAGTTAATCAGAGACACATGGCATGTTAATGGATAACGGCAGATTAATTGAAACCATTGCTAACAAGAAACTTGGAGCTTAGAAGGTAATATCATAGAAATGGTTTAGAAGTACTTGTGCTGATTAGGCATCAAAGATGTTAAGTAATGTTGCACTCATTGAATATTCTGTTCTTTGGATAAACTGTTTGACAGACATTTCAGAAAAGTTAGCTAAGCTCAGCAGACAGAAAATTAGCATGGAGACTGTGCCAATATAGATCTGCCACCGTTCAGAGTAGAAAGGAATAATAATCTGTGTGTAATCTGCTGCACAAGAAACTGAAATACATTTCAAAGTAAAAAAACAGTTAAAAGATACCAAGTTTTTTCATGTTATGTCTGAGGTAGCAAATGTGCATCAATTTGACTCTAAAATTTAGTGCGGGGTGATTCCTTCCAAAAGGATTAGCTACATAAGCAGATGAAGTCTGATACAACGAGAAAAGGAAAAAACCCAAACTTTCAAAGTTGGGTATTTTACTACATACTTAGTCAACTGTACGTATAGAAAAATCGTATGAAAGAGGAATAATGTTCCCATTTATATGTTCTTTATAACTCAGCTATGTTAGACAAATCATCTACCATGTCTATTACATCAGACAAATCATTATGTATCTGCACCTGGCCAATGTACATGCATCAGTACAGCATCTCAAAGTTTCCTACCAAGTTTCTGGACGCCTATAGCCAGACCTATAGTGAGACATGTAAAGAGCTCTGTCATCACATCACTATGGCTGATGCAGATCAGCAGTGAAATAGCAGTTTGGGTTCATATCTCTGCTTAAAAAGGGCATCTTGCACAACTCTCTTGGTACCGTCTGCTGAATACTCACACACAAGGCTGGAGGGGAAAGCTGCAGTCTAACCCCTAAATATTAAAAATAAGACCAACCTACAAGCCAACTTCTTCAAAGTACTGAGAAACAAATCTGCCTTGAGAACCCCATTTGAAGTCCATAAATTCCTTTATGTTCTGTAAAGGACATGCAAACTTCCATGAGGCACTAGATTTTTCACCGAACTGCTACTTTTTTTTTAAGCTAACAGTTTGATTTATCATTGTTATTCTGGATGTATTTTAGGCAAGAAAGAAGCACAGCACCTTCTCAGATACCATTTTGTGGGTAAACCACACCCTCATATCATGGCAGGTGTTAATAAAAGCCTGACCTAGTTGAAATGATGTGAAACAGGTGATTGAGGGAGATGTTCAGGCCCTACCTCTCTTCATCATAAAGGAAAAAGGGATGAAAGATCAAAAGAGAGGGATTTGTCTCCCTGCCAGTGCATTTTGGCAGCTCTATAAAGTTGGGATGCCCAGACACCATATAACTGCTCTTTAATTACTCCACACACTATCCAGTCCAAAGTGCCTTTGCAAGCGTCTGGGGATTAGCAATACTACAGTTGTTACTAGGCTGGTTAGAAACTTTAGCTAAACTTTTTGTCAGAAAATTGGATTGGCAAACTGATTATATTTTTTTCTTCTTTCTTGTCCTATGCATCGCAGAACGAGGCTGATTTCCTCCCAGAGAAATTATTAATCTCTTGCTTGAAAGTGTTTGCTATTGTTACATTCCTCTTTATGCTTAAAGTTGTTATTCACCAAACTTCTAGGGGTTTTGGCACTTATCACTTGAAAATGCATTTAGTTGCTGCAAAATTAAGAGACAGTCCTGGGTTTTGGTTTCCCGGTTAAAATTACTCTTTTAATTTGCTATTTTACCTTCTAAAAGAGAAATCAAAGCATTTTCTGAGCAGCTCAGCAGTAATACAGTGGTCTTTTGAAGATGTTTAGTGCAACTGAAAATATGCCTTACAAAAATCAAATTACAGTTCAAAGCCAAGCTACACTGAAGAAACTCATCCTCCAGTCTGTAAGTAGCAGCTTATATTTATAAACTAGCTTTATACATGAAATTGCAAACTCACATACACATGAAAATATTGGTGCTAAACTCCAAGAAAAAAAGGCTTTTCATTAACACATGCACACACTGGCTTTCTATCTGCTCAGCCAGAACTGATGCCTGTGCTGACCATGAGTAGTTTAGCTGGGTCACTCCAGTAGTGCCACTTGAAGAGCAGTGCAATGAAGAGGTCTTTCAGAGTCAGGAGAAAAAAATTAGCTTTCTTGTAAGCCTGCGGTAGCTCTATCACTGACATTTTCCTTAATCTACACATAAAAGTAAACCCGTATCCATAGAGGCATTGATTACGTTCTTTGTACGATGGTCCCTGGACTTCCCAGTGTGATTTGGGTGCAGAACAAATGAAAATAGCCTGGAAACAGTCCTGGGTAGTCATCTCTAAACAGCAGTGGTGCTGGAGACTTTGGCATCTCCAAATGTAAAATGTGGAAAGACAAAGAAAACTCTTATAAGGACCCAAGTCCTCGCTGCAGCTGCTTCTACCCTTTGTTGCAGCAAATAGTACTGACAACTGCAATAAGTCATGGGACACTTCCACATGGTGCAGAGCATTTCTTACTGTAAGCAACTTCATTAAAACCAGTGGGATTGCTCATGTGAATAACAGCTATGGGGTAAAAATACTGGGTTACAACCAATAACCTTCTGGGCTGCCAGCAGACAAAGACAAAAATTGAACAGAATTAGCAGAGACGAGTTCCAGCCTTCTCTAGCAATAATTGCACATCCTACTTGATGATGAATCCTGAAGACTTAATAAAATGCCTGCATCACTACTGAGAAAACACAGCAAGAGGAAAATGAACCTTAACTGGCTCACCTTAGAACCACGATAGTTTGTTACAATTGAATTGAACTTGTTCAGAAAGGTTATGGAAAAAGTCAGCTTTATACCATTACAGGCAGAGCATATCTCCTGTAAGACTTTTATTCTAAATCCCTTCACAGTGATCTAAGATGTTGGATCTACACCTCATTTCCACACACACCGCCCCTCCCCGCTCCCCGCCATGTTAAGTCCAAGACGACATGGATATTCCTACATATTCATGTGTTCCCATGGGATACTGATATCTGATCTCTTCGGGTATTCCTTTTTCCAGTCCAAACCCATGAAAATAGTTTGGCAGCTAAAATTAATGACTATTTGAGTAACTTGCCAAATCAGAAACACACACGCTCACCTTTAAGGGCATAAGTACCCCGTTAATGCACTAGGTATTCATTGTTTGAAATTAAGCAACTGTTAACTTGGGACTTCTGTACTATTGTGTAACATTTTATACACACATTCAGTAATTACTTAATTAGCTTTTTTCATGAGTTACGCAAAGCTGGCTTGAAGCTTTGCCTGTTCACTCTGTAAAAGGCTTGTCTAGCCATTTCCACTAATTCTTCCATTTATACCAGTGCGTAGTGACACAAAACTCTGTTAAATCTACACGTATATTATCCATTTCCCACGGCACATACAACCTGCAAGACTCACGGTTAAATGTTCCTGCAGAAAATGAGTCAGACATTAGATGATAGATCAATAGCCTAGATCCCAGAGTCCACTACAGCATCTCCAGTTTTGATGCAGAGCAGATACAAAAGCCTGAAGAGAGCTTTCACCTCTCACCTCATCCAGCAGAGAAGCAAGGAAGGACTGTGCAGATGATAGTGGTTATGGTGTCTTACTGGCCAGTTCTTGGAGAATATTTCCAGCCAACACTATGGAACAGTTTTCTAATTAATCAGAATGAGAGGACAACAGTCTTGATAGTATCTTGATGAAGCCAGTGTGAAGTGAAGGAGGTCACAGAAGTCTTTCTGTGAGGTACTTTGGGCATTTCCTCAGTGCTTTGATAAAACAGTATTGTGTTTTGTAGTGTTGTAACCAAAGTTGGTAAACAAGAGGTTGATGCTGTGGAGATGTAATGGATTTCCATGTAAATGAAAGGTGTCCTTCATGCCATTTGTTTTTACAGTGAGGAAAAAAGTCACTAGCGAAGTAACAACTGTGAGGGTGTTCACAAAAAAGCAACACCCACCTCTGATGAAGCTAATTTTGAGCAAAAGACAGGCTAATGTCAGCATATGGTCTGTATGTGAGGTATGCAAATGATATGAAAAATGGTTTGCAAGGAAGTCTGAACATCTCTAAAATCCTTCAGGACTGCATCCACATGCATTTCTAGGAAATTCTGTATTCAGTCCAAATTCCAAGTGTTAAGAAGGAAAAGTTTCTAAGAAGTCAAGAGACTGGGGGAAATCTCACATTTAATTTACACACTACGCACTGTTTGGTAAATAGCAGCTATTGTTTAGAGTAGAATGCAGTCACCATTCATTATATTTTGACTCTACATTTTTCACTGGGAATTCAGGAAGTGGTTCAGACTAAAATATTCCCTTATGTTATTTGACCTGTAAAAACTTGGAGACAGGCCAGGTTCTGCAGTTCTTAAACAGACAACACTCCCATTGACTGTGGGATTGGGCCTTGAAGTTGACTGGCCTGTACCACTGTGCTTCACAACTCTGTCCAGTCAGTGATTTGGTCCATGAGGAACCAAAAACACCGTTGGATTTGGTTGGCATTGTTATTCATCTCCCTAGAGAGACAGCAAGCATTTTCTGAGCACAGCGTGTACAAAGCCATACCTTAGAAACAGAACTGGACATTGCAGGATCTCATGGAATTGTGGGTTTATTGTTATTACTATTGTTGCTTCCTATTGCTTCTTTTAATAAAAAGCCATTATTGAGTTGGACATAACTGGTAGCTTTTCAATGCGTCACTTGATAGGACACATGAGAACAGGATGCTCAGAGTTACTAAGTTCACTCTTGCTGATTTGAGGTAGAAGTAGGTATCCGAATACCGTGTGGGTCTGCGGTCCAGTGCCTTGTATTTTTAGGCCCTGATGCATTTGAAAATCCAGACAAGCTCCCAGATTTAAGGAGATAGTTCTGCTTGTGATTTCACTTTGCCCTTAAGACTCCATTTTAAATTCCTGTTAAATTCAAGGGAACTTAGATTTAAATCTCATTATGACACTGGGAAACGGATGGAGAAACACTAACATCAACATTGCTTTGAAGTCATATTCCAGCTATCATAAGCCTATAGCTTATTATGCTTTGAAAACACTCTTTGACACACAGAGAGGGCTAAAGGTATGTAAGATTATGCCATAGTCTGCAAGGGAGCATCCCTGTTGGCCACCTCTTCACGCTCACCTTTGTTACTCTCCTCCATCTCCTCGATTAAGAGTGATGCCGAACTTCTCAGAAGACTACAAGACAGCCACAAGAGCTGTCTCTCACTAGCTATCCTGATGATACATGCTTTTCCACCTGAACACCCTAGTTCACACCAAAATATGGTCCGTAGAGGCTATACCCCAAAATATCCTTTCAGGAACGACCTGCACAAGTGCTATGTATCCTATGAATAGAATTAAACATCAGTTCACATATGTGCGAGAGGGAACCTAAAGAACTTGTGAATACAGATTTCATTGTAAGTGAAGGGTATAGCGTTCCTAGAACATTTGCCTTTGAAAAATCTCTTTTTGCAGGTAAGAGCAAACAAGTGGTGGGTGTTCAGTTCAAATCAGCACCCGACACTTTTAGGCCACTACACTTAAGAAACATTAGGGTTTAGTATTTATCTTTTAGAATTTAATCTATCAGATAGGAAATGCTTGATTTGGCATAGGCAGTAGGATTACTTAACGTTAGCTCACTGGTTACATTTCCACAGACTTTAAGACTTTTTTTATTAGACTTCATTTTTTTTTGATAGCTAGTAAATGCATGAAGGTTTCTTCACCATTACACTACACAATGGAGCCAGGTAAGGGACTTCCAGACTTTGTGTAGCCTTTTTCCTTGGCAACTGCTCTCACTCGTGTCAGGAATGCTCTTTGTCTCCCTTCCAGGAGGAGGTTTGCCTTGGCACCCTGTGACTCAGAGCACATTCCCTTCTGAAAATGGAAAGGAGAATGGAGATCTCTTCCTTGGTATCAGCAGCAAGTTTGGCAAGAGGTAGGTTAGATTTCCATCCCCACCCCCTTTATTTTTTTTATATTAAGTTTTGAATGATCTTGTGGAATTCTGTAAATATTTTATTACATATTTTATAGGTGGAGCATTTTATATCTAGCAGTCTTTTTGGAAGCGTAGCCATCTAGTTTGGTTTCTCTTGCCCCATGGTTCAGCTGTAACTGCTTCCATCTGTTCAAACCTATGTGCAGTTCACTAATTGTCGACCCCTTAGGTAGGCCTTGCTGTTTCTATAGCTTTATTGTTAATCATTAGATTCAGGAAAAATAAACCACTTTGACATTACCAATAAGGGTTTCCAAGAATGAAGAGAAAAATTCCTCACGCTTTAATTGCTCTTACCATTTTTAAAAAACATTCCTTCAGCAATTTAGTAGGAAATGCTTATTGATAGGACTGGTTAAAAGAAACATATCGAAAGAACTCACGGGAAAATTAGATTAAACTATCACCATTGCAAACAATTCTAAGAAAGATTAACTTTTCAGCAAACTAATGTTGAAAAAAGTGTCTGAAAAAAATGATTTGCCTGCAAGTTCCATTCATATTTATCGGAATAGATTTCTCGATAAACCATATCCTTTCAGTAATAAACTGTAATTTCTATCATCCTCTGACAACACCTCTTCCATGATTCTTCAAAAAAACCCAAAAACCTCACTCTCCATGCTGGAAGGCAAAGGCAAGAAACCTAGTTTAAGTGTCTTATAAACTGTGTTAGCAACTATGAAAAATATTTACACAATTTATTATAAGATAAGGGATATTTTCCTAAAAAAATTAATAATTTATATAGTACATGTGACTTTATCTTCAAGATGATTTTATAATCTATTGTTATTGCTACATTACTAGACAACGGATTTTTTTTATCTCCCCCGCTCCTGTCCCCCTCAATAAAAAGCACGCTCAATTCTTTATGCTACTTTACAATCATCACATACTACATCAAAATACATCTGTGTTCCAACAAAAACTATTGACAACTGGGGATAAATATTTCTCTTTTAAAAATTGATTTTTAAAAGCGTTTATTTTGACAAGTACCACTTTTCATCTCATTAAAGCCAAGAAATTACAAAGGAATTTTAAGTGGCCTAAATTGAAAATATTTATCTGTGTTTATTTTTTAGCCTGTGTGATAATTAACATTCTTGCAAAGGTTTTGAAAGCAAATTTGCAAAGCAAACAATCCAAGAAAACAAAAAATACCATATAGAGTTTTTTGAGGTGTGGGGGACGTGTTATTTGGTTTGGTTTTTTTTCAGATTTTAGTTTTTCAAAAGCAGAAAATTCATTTTTCAGTGAGTAAAAAGAAATCATACTCACTCATTATCAGACCATGCAAGAATCCTAACCATGGACCAAGATATAATTGCTCATAACACCTGATTATCTTCCAGGAAAAATTATTAATTTCAATCACGAAATACAAGGCTGTAAAACACAAACTTTTTATGCCTCTTTTCAAGACATTGAAACATTCATCAGCCCTCAGTTACAGTCTACCCTTAGCATCAATACAGAAAAGTAAAATGTAGAAGGAGCAAATGTGGTGCAGGTGAGTATTTCTACACTGGTGGAATGGGGAAAGCCTCATACCTGTGGACACCAATGGTACAGAGAGCTGCCAGAACACGGCTCGAGACCTGAGCTGGAAAATAACAGTCTTCAAAAGGGAAAAAAAGAACAACCCACCCAAACAAAACAGCGAAGAATGACCTTCAAAATGGAAGAAGTGACAAATGTCTACATTTTTTCCACGGGCTGACAGATAAGCAGTGTTACAGCATGAGAGGAACGTAACTCAAGCGCCAAACCCAACCGAAGTGAACAGCCCTTCTCTTTTGTCATACATAACATGGGTTAAACTAATCCTGAAAACAATTTCAAAAGTACTGAGAAGATCCTAACACAGAGCTTGAAGAGAACTTCTGTAGCCAAGACATAACCTCAGTTGCTTTTTCGTTGTCCCTCTGATTTATGCTTTACATAGTAGTTGCATAAAATTCTAAAGCTATGCAACAACATATGAATTTTATCCTTATCAGGTAACAGTAGGTGTTACTCTATAATCACAGAAGGAAGTGATTACAAGATTCACCTTGATCTCTGTTCTCAGCCTCTAACTATCCTTCTACACATGATAACGTGGGTGTATGGGATGAATAATACAGCCAACATGGTTTTCACATGCCAGCAGAATATTATGTGTATAAATACGCGCTCATAAAACACACTCATAGAGCTCAACATAACAGAGAAAAAACTTGCTGCTTCTAAAAAGTCCCTGCCACTTTGTAATTTTACCCAGGACTTCCAATTACAATTGTAAATTGCTTATTTCTAAGAGAACCAGAGGGAAGTCCAGGGGAACTTTAACTAGATGTTTGATGCCCAACTCTGGGAGGTAATTTAAAATTTTTCATCCATGCTGAGAAACTTTTTTCACATAAAACATATCTCCAGGCTCATTAGAGACCTGGGAATGGAATAAAAGGTCTGTGACAGGTACAGCTGAGCACATAACTGTACATTCATTTCTTCATGTGAATTACAATCATTATGTTTGCAAATGTATTCATTTTCAATGGAAAAAGAATCTGTTCTCATGAAAGAAAAATTCTGCTTCTATGAGATAATTACAGTTTTGGCTTTTCTCTTTTATGGAATTCCCTTTAAAAGCTGCTGATTACACCATGAAGAGCAGCAGCTTGTATCTTTCTTAAGAATTCAAGGAAAAGTTACATAAAAACTTAGCATACAAGGTCACAATTTCCAGAGGATGGACTCCTGCCTGCTGTGTCTCCCTGCAGTGCAACCAGCTTCAGCAAAAGTCCTTGCTCTGATGTGTCTGTGCATCTTATAGAGCCAAAATTCCCAACAGGTTTAATGGACATTACCACTAAATTCTAACCCTCTGCAAACAAAGTAATTACACAGAGCTATTTGCATATTTTTATTAGCCTCAATGTTTAGGGGTTTTTTGTTCTGTTTTGTTTTAAATGTGGGTTTAAGAGGCATGGTTCCTATGCTTGCTATTAGAAGTTACCAATAGTGTTTGCAAGAGCATAGGGAAGCAAAACACAAAAACAAGATGACAGTAAATGCTGGGGTTTAATATCTTATATGTGACCTTCCACACACTTATTTTGTAAATAAGACATTCTTCGTTGCAAGGTGTGCAAAAGGATTTCAATGTTTTGATTAGGACAGTCTAAAACTCTGGTTTACATTATAGGAGAGAGACTTTTAAAGCCACCTATACACAAAACCAAAGAAAAAAGGAAAGGAAGAAGCCCCAGCCTTTAGTTTTTCCCTCCAAGTGAAGTGAGTGGTTCTTGCTTCAAACCTGAGTAAGGCAGATAACTCATCTGGGTTTTGTTCTGATTCCCTGATCAGCTCACCCTACCCAAAAGTTTGTGGTGCCATTTACCCTACAGCAGGGTTTCTACCATAAGAAAGTGAAAAATACCATCTCCAGGGCTCCTGTGGGCAAATCACATGAATGAAGCAAAGGATTGCATGGTGCCAGCAATGGATTCAACTCAAATCACTGCAGTCATTAGGATCAGGCCCTCACATCATCTGGGACATGATGTGCCCAGTTCATATTTGAAGCATTATCTTCAACACATTTATATCTTTTTCTTTTTACTGCATAGCATAGGTTTTCCTGAAGTTCACCACGTTCTCTTCTTGTGTTTATTACAGGCCCTGGCAACTTCACCAACTCTGTCTTCCCTCTGTGCTTACAACTGGGACTCAGTTTGCCAGGGCCTGTTGAACACAAAGAGTCCCTTTCAAGGTTCTGTGTAAGGGCTGTTGTCACTGCATCACCAGTCATAGGCTTGATCTTATTCCTCTGAGTTGTAATGACAGTGGGATCGGGCCCCAAATGAGATAGTGTCTCTGACTTTGGAGTCAGACTGTACCGTTAAAATTCCCGTTACTAAAATGCAGCCTTTCTCTTTCTTTGTACGCAATCCTCAGGACTTCTCAATAGTGGCAGGCAAGAAAATTCCAGTAATGCCAGAGGGATCTTTACTTGCCTCAAGTAGAAGAGAATCCATGGGAATTCTCAGAAGCTTTTTTCTCTTGCTCCCTGCAATTATTTTCTATGCTAAAAGCATAATTGAGGGGAAAAAAGCAAATGACATCAGCTACCAAGAAGGAAAATATCAAGAAGAAATGACACACACTGTGGAACAGAAAGATACTTCATTGCATCAGGCACTAGGCTGGAATCAGAGAACAGCACTGGCTTTCAAGTTTGGACACAGACTTCCCATACGACCTGAAGCAAATCTTATCTCCCCTGTAACTTGTCACTACTTCATAGGAAGTCTCTAGGATAAAACTGAGTGTTAGCTTAAGGGTGTTCGGAGGACAGCAACGAAGGCTGGATAAATATCCAGAGAGTTACAAAGCAAAACCAACGTGAGAAAAAGTGTGAAAACAAATGAGTAGTCAGGGATAATTATTTCTTCAGAAATAAAAGAAAGTACAGACTGCTTTGCCTGGAGATGTAGGGCACACCTGCACTCCACTTGAAAAGCCGTTGCTGCAGGAGGGTGCACTTAAGTTATTGAGTTGTCACAAGAAAACTCAGTGTTCCTTTATTCTGATGGGATGCATTAAAAACAAATGCATCCTCGTTTTAAGTGCTTTAGGAAAAATGGGTCAAGTGGGGCCATGTGCACCTACAGTGGGGATTTCCCTGCTCAGTTAAAACCACCTGACACCCTTAATTTAAGCAGAAAACAAAAAAAGTAAATTATTTTCTTCCTTCTTCCTTCCTCCTCCCCCCCACCCCTCCCCAAAGCCAGATAAAACAAACTACTTCCCATCACAAGCAGCTTACTTGAAAACCTGACATGGCAGGCTGCAGGCAGAGTGTTTTAACCACCATGGCCCTCTCAGCAGGGTACGGTTACACACCAGACCACCTCCAGGGCCCTTTTCCATGTGCACCATGAATTCACCACCACGCATCTGCAAATCTGTGGTCTCAGGGAAACTTCTGTTGACCTCTGGTTGGCCAGGGTTGAATCCTGCCTTTGAATATGACAGAGCAATTCATTATTGGGCTGTGCATCACATTGGGATGACCTGTTGCAGCTCAGCATTGCTCTTGAAGGCGATGCTGAATGATTAGTAGTTTTGGTGCACGAACAACCCTAAAGACAAGGGGCAATTCTGGTTTGTGACCCAGAGTTTTATGCTCTTAGTTTATGGATGTTCTTCCTTTGTTTCTAACATGAGGCTATGAGAAAGCTGGGCCCCCAAGACTGCATTTTACACGCCTGCCTTCAGCTCAGAGCAACTTCTCATAAAATATTTTTGAATAAGCCATCTTGCTCTAGACATTAAAATTCCTCCACCTAGGGTAAACGAGACTGCGACAATTAACCAAAGCCACAGAGACCCTAATAAACCATTACAGAAAGGATTTAGAATTTCTTAATTCAACAATTTAGAAAAGGCAACGATACCATTTCTAGTGGGGCACCCTAAGAGAAACTTTAAAAGGGCCACAAAACACAGTTTAATTGGATATTAAATTTGATTATCCAAAAATTCTCAACATGAAAAGGAACAGAGAATATGCACATAAACTCTGTAGATAAGGAAATGCCAATACGATGGAATTTCTAGGTCTGGATCAATTCAGACTTCAGTGGAGCCAGCACCAAGGTACACTGAGGTGGGGAAAGCAGAATCAGACCCTAGATATATACACAGTTAAAATATTCCTTAATGTTTTTTGTTATTATGTTTGTTATCTTATCTAAGACTTTTATTCTGGCAAATGTTGTGTCTGTCATTACAACAGGCAATTTTCCTTACGTAACACACACAGGATCATGCTCATTACCAGACTCTGCCAAAAGAGCCGCAAAAAGAGAAAGAGAAAGGTTATCTCCCTTTTCCATCCCAGTCACTCTGGGTGGCCAGCTGGCTGCTTCCTTCCCACACTCCCTGCTCTCCAGGTTCTCCCTGCCTTAGGAATCATCCAGGCCCGATGCTGGGTACTGCACTAGCAGTCATCCCCCAGCCCCACACACAAGGGCTTGCATCACGACCTCTCCGAGTCCAAGGAATGGAGGGTAGTACCAAACAGGCAGGCCAAGCGCTTTCCAAAAAAGCCGTGATTCATGCGCATGAGGGACCGTCTTCCTGGGCTCAGTCCAGCAGTAGGTGAAGATGTTCTTATGGTCAGGCCTTGTAGCCAGAGGCAGATCATCTTGGCTGTGTCCTAAGATCCAAACCAATGACCAAGCTAAGAGTGTAGCATCCAGTAGCTCTGATGGGACCTTATGGGAAAGACTACTAAAATGTTTCAGAGCTAGTTTATAGGAAAAAAAACCAGGCAATTAGTGCCATGACTGCCTTGGACACTGAGACCACAGAGATGCAGAATGCTGGCTGTCCCAAGCATGAGTTAAAGAAAACTTTCAATGATGTACCATGTAAGGCACTAAGAAAACTTAAAATATGGCTCAGCATCTGCAGACTAGTTCATAGGATTGTAGAATTGTTTTGGTTGGAAGAGACCTTTAAGATGAAAGTCCAACCATTAACCAGTTAAGACAGTTCATATTTATTTTCTAGACAACTGCTCTGCGAGGTCAAGATTTTGTTATTTGAATCCTATGCATTATTAGGAAATCATAATTTTAAAATTCCAAAGATAAAAGGTAGGATTTTGCTGAGGGGGAGGGGAAGGTAGATACGAATACCACGGCTACAAAATTCCCAGGCATAAATCGTGTGATTTAAATCTCCTTAATCTGTGAGTGAAGCCACACTTTGTTTACAGCTGTTGTTCAGAAGGGAGAAATCTTTTGGCCTGTAATAGAACAGCATCTTATTTCTTTAGCCTTGCCTAAAATTTATTATTTTGGACCATGGTTCTTTCCCTTAAGAGTACTTGGCTAGAAAGCTCCGAGTTTCACACATCAATCACACCCGGATTAGCAAAGAAAACACTGAGCATGAAAACAAAGTCAATATATTTACGTACAGAATGATGAAGGAGAAACCCTCCAAATGAAGGTGTCAGTTAAGCTGCTCGAGCTGATGTGATATTCCTTCATCTTCCATGTCATTTTAAAAAAATTAGAAAATTTTATATGATTCATGTAGAAAACCTGGAGGGGAAGCTACAACGTATCCTATGAGTTTGTGTTTTCTTCCCCACCTTTTTTGGTCTGTAATGAGCAGCTGTTCAGAGTCTAAAATAGCAACTCCTTTTTCAGTCTTTTTCACGTCAAAAGGAAGCCATCTTATCCGTCCAGTTTTCTAACCCTAGAGAGCCATAAACACTCATTTCCTAGTGTCAGCCTTTACACATTTGAGCTCTGTGAAGCCTGGCATCTAAAGGACAGAACATCATTTTCACATGATTTTTTTTTCACCTCGTTTATCAAACATCATAATTGCCTGTAATTCACCTTTCCCTTTAAGATCACTTGCTACATTTTCTCAAGCCTGGCTAAGCCAGAGTTGCTGCTGTAGAGGGTGGAGATGGCAGTTACCTTGTGATACCTTATCAGCAAACTGATACCGATGGCTCAAAAAAAGCTTCTTAATGGCTAGAGAATTCTGCATTTCTCATGCTACCAGCATTTCACTTAGTCCAGTGTGGCACAAATACCTTCTAATCCTTTTTATTTTAATGCCACATCATAGCTCCTGCAGGACCTTTTACAGTTTCCATCCCTGAAGCTGCAAAATCTATGCCATGCAGTGCACTCCTCCTGCTTCCCTACCTCAGCTAGAGGAAAATTTCTATTCAAAACACAATGTAATCTTTTATTTACGGTCTATGTATTTTTAACTGAGATTTTGAAACCTGTCAAATTTAAAATCCAAATGGCCCTCTTAGGTTTAAGCCAAGACCTTTTCCTGATAAAGTGGAGTGAGGAAACTTCTGTAAAAGTAGAAGTGTCTAAAAAGAATTTAGCAGCAGTCCTCAGTGATAACAAAGCCTCGATGAGCAGTAACTGAACCAGCCCCCTAGAGAAAAATACAGCTTGCATTTTCATCCCTGCAAAACCACCCCCTTTTTTTTTTTTGAGAGGATTTTTCTTATATCAACAAAATAAAAAGGGAAGACTGTAGGCCTGACATTTTGTTCAGTTTTACTCTAAACCTCAAAAAACTGTTGAAATGAACAGATATTCTACATTTACACCAGTGCTACTCAGAAGAGAAGCAAATATTCAAGTATTCTTGGAATCTGAATATCTAGACATGTGCTTCATACTCTGTTGCAAAGGACATACTAAAATGTTCACTAATCTAATTATGGGCCAGACCCTTGATAAAGCTTTACTTCCCCACATGAAGTCCCCCACTGACTGGGTGGATATCCTTCACAGTAGCACTAGTTATTACAAGCCAGATTCCAGCCCTCTTTCCCACACTGATCATGCTAACACATGGTTCATCTGTTGATTTAAACAGAAATCCTTGGAGAATCTGGTGCTGCTTGAGCTACACAGACCTGCCAGTGCGAGGGTTCATTCGGAAAGGTAGGGTCTCCTGAATTCCTCTCCTGCATGTGCTGGGCCAGACCCTGCCACCCTCATACCAACTCGAAAAAGGTCCATAGGGTCATGATGCCAACGTACCCTCATCTACACTGAGCGAGGTGGGAGGTTCATCACATGAGTCTGAAAAACAGCCTCAGGTCACTGCAGACTTCTGCTCTACCACCGATGGGGAAAGCTGTACAAGCACTGACAACAACCCAGTTTGCATACTGACAACCTGCCCTCATCTCAATCAATGACAATATTTCATCTCCTGACCAAAGTTCCAGTACAGAATAAATAGGTCCAAACCTTCACATTTCTGGGCTTACACTGAATTACAGACAGCTAAAATTAATATTTGATGATTAAAGTAGATTTAAAAGACTTTAATTATTCAGTGCAGCCTTCCCTGTGGCAACTTTCACAATAGGTAATAATGCACTTTTCACACAGTTCCTTGAGAGAAATCCTGGTCTTCACAAACACTAAGGTTTTTTTTATTCATTTGTCTTCTTTTGATTTGGATTCTTTGTTTTCACCACGGAATTCCAAATAGTCAGAATTTCTTCTGTGTGAGAGATGAGGCCAGAAGCTGACAAATCGTCATCTTTCCTTCTCATGTTCTTATAAATCTGAACTGGCTGCAGGTCACAGCAATGAGCCACAAAGAAAATCTGCACCCAACTCTCAGAAAATGAGGCCAAAAATCCTTCCAGACCATCCTTCACTATACTGCAGCAGATTGTGCAAGCTTTACTATTTTCCCTATTCTGTTTCATCATCTATATCACAGGCAAAAGGACACTTATGCAACTTTTCTAATCAGCCAACTAGTTTCCCATCATGAGGTTTTTTTTCCATTAAAAGATATTTCTTTTATAAAATGAATCCCTTTTATTGCCTGCAAAGATCCCATGACTTGTCCTTATTCTTGATTTTGCTTCAGCCAAATTAATTCAAAGCAAATTTACAGTTTTAATTAACATGAAATTAACTTAAAAACAACTGTGGAACTATTTCCCCAAATGTTGTTTTTTTCAGTACATACATGAGAATTCCTACGTCTCTAATGGATTTAATTTCTGTCTATAGATAATCAGCAGGGTTGTGCAAGAGAGGTCAAAGAGAAAAGCTATCAATTGTATTCTCTTAAGTATTTTTTAATTCTGAAATCTTAAATAAAGCAGGTCCCAGGAAAGTATCCCACCACAGGCATCTTTCATTTGCCTAGCAAACCCCTTACTCAGCAAATCACCATAGGTTTTGCTGACCTTGGTAATATTATAAGGGTCATATTTTCCCATGGATGAATTGTTCTAGAACAATTTCTCCAGTGTGTTAGGCACACTGGCTGTTCTTTGGCATCAGGCATGCGTATCCTCTTGGTTTCTTTTTTCCTCTTAAACAAACATATTTATTGTGACTGCCACTAGGAAAATCTCCTTCCTCTGAAACTTTAGCATTTAACATTTCTCCCTTTGTCCCTTTCCTCATTCTATCTAAAAAGGTGTTAATGGACTACACTACTTCTGTATCCTTATAGGAATCCCCTTCTCTGACTTGCAGATGAGATTGTAACAGAACAACTAGTAGAATGTATTTCACTTTTCAAACAGCAACCCACTGGTATGATGGTCATAAAAGTAAGTCACTAATCATCTCAGTGTTAACACTTTATGTAGAATGTAACAACCAACCTCAAAGCAGAGGAGACTTTTCATTTCCTGAGCTCAAAAGCATGCAGAGAAACCTTTAACTATGAATTGACAATGCATCCCATCCCCAATGAAGAGTCCAAGCCACAAACAAAAGTATCTATAGATCATCTAGGATGTATAGACAAACCCTAGTCAATGGCAAGGACTGTGGTTTCAAACAGGATAGAGTTTCTCCCAGCATTAGGCTTTGTGTAGCTTGGTGCCAGCTAATAATAATAATTATTACTGTTTACTAAAAAAAACTTTACATAAGTTAACTTGACTCAAAAAAAAATTAATACCTTGTTAAAATAGGTACAGAAAGGGGTAAATAATTGTTCACATAAATGAAGCTGTCAGTCACACAAATAACCTTTCCTATCAAATGTGTGTTCAAACACCTGCTTGGGTAAAATAAGTATTTACATTACCGCACTGGAAATAAATATAAAATGGAGTAGTCTCTACCCCAGTTTACAATCTCATTTGACTTTTGGTTTATAGCCATTGCACTCATTGGGAAATGAAGAGCATCATCCCACGTTTACAAAGGAATTCTAGTGAGCGTATCCAGTGCCTGCGTTACTTTGCACACTTCTCATTATGAAAACACAATAAAACTTTCATTAACATTGTTAGATATGCCAGCAATGATTTACCAGTGTCGCAGAATTGAATTTGTGAAGGTAACTGCATCTACCTCTGTATTTCACGCAATCAGCACATCTTCCAGAACATTTGGTTGCATGGAAGAAGTCTTTATGAAGGATTAAGAAACTACACTATTTACATTAGCATTCGCTAACGCAAGCACTCTCCATTTAATTGTTTCAAAGCAGTAACAACAGCCTTCGTATGGAGCATTATGAAAGACTATTTATTACCTTCAAGAAAATAATAGGGAGGTATTGAGAACTGAAATTTTGAAAATGAGTATGGACATTTGCCCATAACAAAACTATTATTTTAGCAAGTAACTAAATACATGCAAACCAGGACTTATCATTTGCCTTGGATACAACAAAACAGTTGGCATTTCAGTTCAAGTGATTATAAAATAAAATGAGTGGAGCTATAGACTCTCAACATCTGAGTACTTCCACAGATTTCATAGCTGTTTTGATATTCCTTCAGATTAGGCAATTCAGCTAGAAAAAGATGACTTATAATGGGTTTTCCTAGGACTGGTCAAACAATTTACAGAATCCTGCCCAACTATGGGGTTTTACACTAGGTGTGAGAAGGGGAAAAGGAGGAAATTCCCATTAGCTAATAAAAAAAAAAAAACACACATGTATGAAAATCAAATGAGTAAGAAACTTGCTGACTCACTACCGAAGGACATTGTGGAATTAATCATCCCTACTCCTTCCCCAGAGCTCAGAAAGAATTAGTTTGCTGTATTATTTTTGGAGTATTTGAAATATCTAGAAACTAGAAAATAAATCAGCTGAAAAACAAAGACCTTGACTTGGAAAGTTTCTACCAAGAATCAAAAGAGATTTTTATAAGCATCTCTGCATTTTCTTGTTTGTTTGGGTTTTTTCCCCCCCCCCCCATGTAGCAGTTGTATTTGAAAACGTTTTCACTCTGCATCTATGGGGAAGTAACAGATTCGCACATTAGTAGCAAAAAGTCTACATTACTGGCCCAGCTCCTTTTGAATTCACCTATTCAGTGCTATGAGGCAGATATCCTCTCACGCTAGCCCTCCGTTTTGCCCAAGAGCTTAAAGTCAAAACCACTTCTAGTAGCGTGATAAGTATAAGAGCACCTCAAGAAGGAAGGGAAAAGAAAAATAATGGATGTTTTGCAACACTAGTCCAAGAAAAGTTGCTTCAAACTCAAGATCTGCCTACTTGTCTCAAATTATGTTTCTAATTCATCAAAACACCTGCTCTCAGATATAAGTATGTGTGCAGCTTCATTGACTTCACATACTTAAAGCTTGGTTCAGAAATTTTGCTAGATTAATTCGTATACTAAAAATTGCAGAGCTAATGCCACAAGTTATTTAATGCCTGTTAAAATATGGTTGTGTATCTAAATAGATGTTGTAGTCTATGTCTGTAGCATTACTCAGAGAATGAAGGTCACTAAGGTGGACTGTGAGTAGTGTGTGTTTGCAACATGCTTACAGATAGAAAATCTTATTTATTTCTCTTCCTACTATTACCTAGCATTGGTCAGCCTATTTTTCTCACATATATCAACACTGGAAACAAGAACTGGTCCCATTTGACAGAGCGTAGTAAAAGGACAACTGGACTTTAAACAAGGGCTAAACACTCTCCTGTCACAAAGCAGAAAATTATTTTGCCAGGGGATGTGAGTTTGTGACAAGGATTTGGAAAGTATTTTCCTTATGATTAGATTTAGTATTCCTATAAGAAATCTCTGATAACAAGAAAGTCCTAGAATCCCTTCACACACCCTGTATAGAGGATTTATGTATCAAGTGCTGTTAATTACGTTTGCTTTAGTATTTTTGCAGCCTTTTAAATGTATCGGGGAGACATTTATGAGGCCAAATTAACACAAGTTGTGGTTTTCTGATGGGATTCTGTTCCTAAGAGGCATACATTTCACTGATGAGGCTTCCTCCACACATATGGTCTCCACAGTATAAACAATACCCATAGAAACAAAAGAAAACATTGAGATGCTTGAACAATAGATACTTAAGTTCATTGCACATTAAGGTTTGGTTGACACATGAATGCAAAATGATTTGTGTTTACTTCATACATTCTCCCTTTGAAATAATTTTTCTATATGACTCAGAAGTCTGGTTCAAATCCCAGAGAACTCCATGGGAAGATTCCCATTACTTCACTGAGCTTTGAAGCAGGCTCTGAAGTATGTCCATATTGTTTTCAAACACACACGATTTGGTCAAGTATGGAATGACAACGCATTTCACAAGTCTAACCAGAAATTGTATAGAGGTTTGGTAGCATTCTTTAAAACTGAGCCTTCATTCCTCATTTTAAAAACCCACTGACCAGGATGGGAGGAGGGGGTGAAGATGACTTAAGAAGTACCAAAAGTCAGAAGGAAAACCAGCTCCTAACTTCGGCTGAGATACTGACTCCCTGCAGGACCCTGCATAGGTCTTTGTCTTCCTGTCCCTCCATTTCCCTACCTGAAAACTAGTAACCCTCCTACACAGTATCTGACCAGCAGTTCTCAAATACATGTTGAGGGAAAAAAAAAAAAAACAAAACACCCAAACCAAAACATGCTATCATAAAAAGAAAAGCAAATGCCAGGAAATCATGCCTTTAGTTTTCAAGTTATTCTTTCTACCTCTTCTCCTTCCAGTTCCTTTTTCTTATGCATATGTAGTACATGTATAGATAACATGTACAAAATGAATTATTTAAAAAATAAAATCTGCTTTTTCCCAGACAGTCAGAAAATGATGCTCCTGAGGTATTTTCTGCATCTGCTTCCTCAAACACAGTGCTTTACTGAGACAAACTCTGTCATGACTCAGATCCTTTTCCCAGGCTCAACTAAAGCAGCTGGCAGAGACATGTCCAGTGCAGAAGTGGAGAACTTCAAAATAAAGGTGTGTTGAGAAAATGCAAAATGATTTAGTGACAGTTCATAGTATTTCCTTCAGGTTAAAACTCCCTTTTCACTTCACAAAGGCTTCAAGTAGCCTCAAGTCTTACAAAAAATAAATAATTCCAGACAATACATAAGATGCCTCTTTGCACCTCTCAGATTAAGTGACCTGAGCTTCCCTTCAGGCCAATTGCACATTACTACTGGGAAATTGATTTATAAGGGACCCTCCACAGGTATCTGGCAGCTGTATAAACTATGGAGAGAAAGCAACAATGCATCACCACAGATTGAAAATCATTTAAGCAGCAGAAGCTTTTTAAATAAATATCTGAAAGCTGAATTCAAGACAGAATCATTTAGTTAGCTGTAAAGCAGAAGTGCCCTCATTTGCTTTAGAATTCCTTTACTGCAAGAAGCTAAACCTTGTAATTCCTTTATTCTTAATTATTCACAGAGTTCCAGGTCCAAAGCAATAGCTGTTATCAGACAGCCTGGTGTTTTGCTTAAATAAGTCACTGAATCACATAAAGTCCAATACCTGAATGTTAGAGTGGAGCAGAGTTTTTAAAATGAGTCTTGCTCACGCTGCATAAATTTGCATTACGTGGAGTTGCAGTGATCCAAAGGTCACTGAAGTCAGCAGAGGGACTTCCACTAAATCTCTCATTAGGCTCAGAGAGTACAGAAACATGAAAGGTAACACAAGCTTTCTCTGGCGGACCAAGGAAAGGAATAAGTTGATAGTATCCTGTCACCAATATTTCTCCCTCTGATAGGAAGAGGAGCCTTTACCTTCTGCAGTAACTGTGGTATTTTTATCATCCTCAGGATCCAAATCCACGCTCAAGAATTGAAAATGTAGGCATGTTATGTTTCTATGCTAACATATGCCCAGCTCATATTTCTGCTTTCACACACAGTGATCTTTAAAAATTGTAACATGGATATTTGCTTTTCAAGAAAGTCTTCTAAATCGATTTCAACCCATGAAAAGACAAAGCTGTCTCCAAAGTAGTACCTGTATATACAAAATGTGTAGCCTGGTCTTACAATGTATTTCCATGGATCACAAAAGGAGATATTACATATGACTGCACAGTATGTTTTTATCTTCCCTCCATAGAGTCAAGTGTTGCAGTCCAGCTTGGTAGCAATAACCATTCTCTGCATATGTGTTTCATACACAATTCTATGCACAGAGATTGGTGTGTATCTGCAGGGGTAGGACATATTTGTCATCCAGAAGCAGTCTTCAGCATACACAACCATAAATAGACAGCTGCTGAGGATGTTTCCTAAGCTTCCCAAGCAAACCTCCATGATCCTTGGCCTTTTGCTTCCCTAAGCGTTAAGACCCTTGTCAGCGATGCATGGGGAAGCCAGCGATTGATTCCTTTCTGTTGTGCTAGTTAGAGAGAGGTAATATTTTCCAGTTGCCATGTCAGCAAGCTTCTGGTATTCAGCTGTGAGCAAATAACATTTTAACTATATAAAAAGAGTTTGATGAGGTAATATAAAACATTACAGTGGCGCCCAATAGAGTCTCCCAGGTCAGTACTATGCAATTTAAAGTGTTCCGAAATAACAAACAGGCTCTATATACAATAGATTCTAATGGCTCTTAAAAATGCCCTCATCACCGAGTTAATTTTAGACGATCTAGTATTAATAGTAACTTTAAGTCCAAGAAATATTTTTCTTAAATTGGCAGATTCACAGCCAAATGCAACAGACAGTGCACTCACTTCTTAAGATTTCTTTTTTCTAATAATATTATTGAAGAAAATATAAGCCCAACAACGCCTCCACTGTACCAAGAACAGAGAAGCCAGGTCCTGCCTTGAGCACAAGCCATTGCCCAAAAAGCATCCACCTACAGGGATGGCAGCTGCAGCCATTTCACTCAACACTGTTCAGGCTTGTCAGGACAACAAGCCAGAAAGCCAGGAACTCCCTACCTGCATGCGGGGCCAGCTGTGCATGCCTGCAGGTCACCTCCTGCATGGGTATCAAAGTTATGACAGATTACAAAACACTTTGTTGTTTCAGCATTTTCATCAGTTTGCCAAAACTACCTTGTTTTACTTCCCACATTCAAAAGTTCACTGCCCAGATGAGACAGATAATAGGGCTTTTCTAGATTCAGGGAAGAAAAATAGGTATCCCCAAAAGGCAGCAAAGGTGGCCATCCCTCTCCATTGACCATAAAGCCAAGACAATTAATTTAGAATAGATGCCTAATTCTTAAATTCCTATAGCTCAGCGAGAAATAAACCCTCAGAGTGCAGCATTCCAGGTCATTAATGCTAGGACATTATTTACATTTCCTAACAAAAGGCAGGATAACTGGAATTGCTGAAATGATGCCTTTGATCAGCATGATGAGACTACACGCTTCTTACAGCTGTAGGAGCACAGTGTCCTGGATTCCTCTTCCTCTTTCAGTTTTTGCATCTTTTAGATTCCTCTACAGTATATTTTGCAGTTTGCCCTGAAAACCAGCATTTTTGTATTAAGCCACAACTGCAAGTTAAGATTTGTAAAATTTAGTATCTGGAGCTTTAAATAAATCATAGCAGCAGTACTTCTGGGAGCAGGAATAACCAAAGGTAGAGACATTTTCTAAGAGTCAGAGCACAGAAGTCTGGCCTATCACTCTGACACAGCTGCTGCTTCATTTGAGAAAAGCAGTAGATAGCACACGATATAATCTGGGGTCCAGGATAATGCTTCTCTTCCTTATCCTCTGATTGAGGAGAGCTCACTTCTGTTCCTTTCTATTCCAAAATGCCTGCAGAGACTAGGTCATTGTATTTATTATGTTTTTCACATCTAGCAGCAGAATAAGTGAAACGTTAATAACAAGGGTTATTTCTTTCTGTTTTATCCTAAAATGGATTTAGTATTCACATCACTGGGTATTTTTTTACTAGAATAATAAAATAGTGTATTCGGAAATATGCAAGCCATAACCATTCAAACTTTCCTGCTAGTCCACATCACAAAACGCTGACACAGCTGCATTCCAACAAACAGCTTCACAACACCACAACAGATCCCCTTTGCTTTCTTCCCAAAGTATATTGTGCATTTAAGTTTCTTAAATCTTGATTATCCAAACTTGTTCAGTTTCCTGTACATTAAATTTGCATTAAAAATTCACTGTATGTCCTATACTTGTAATTTCTTTATGTCCCTTACATTTCATCATGCTCTGGTTATCGTTAAATACATATATCCGTGTATGTACATTCTCCGTGTTTCTCGAGTCGAGTATTCTCCAAGGCACTCTTGGAGCGTAAAACAGAGTTGTAATTTTAAAGAAGTGGAATACCCCTGATTTAGTAAGGGAAGAACAGGGTGTTAGTCCTCAAATTGCTGTTGCCTTTTAACCACTAAACACACACCACTAAATGTTACTTGCGGTGAACTAAAAAAAAAGGAGAATTCCTTTCATAAAATTTAATGAGTGTAATGTTTCTGTGTTTTATAGGGCACAGGGTGTGAAAAACAGCTCAGTTTTAGCCCTGATGACATTTTCATATAGGTGAAAGTAAAAATAGAGAGAGATTTGACATCTTGACATGAAAGGGGCACAGTATTATGTTGCAAGGGTACTATGTGTAAGTTTGGAGTGAAAGCATAACATCTGATTCTAGTTCTAGACACACATGGTTATACAAAGAGAAATTCGGGCATGTTTTCTCTTCACAGCTAATAGAAAATACAGTGATTTGAGCATGATGAGGATAAAAGAGTTTGGGTTGGAAAAAAATGGAAGTTATCCCAAAACTATTAAGACCAAAACATCCTTCTATGTTGTTCTAGAAACTGCCAGCCTAGAGTCAATGATCTTGATGTATTCTGTCACTTGTTTAATATCAGAATATTTCAACTAAAATCCCTAGTAAGAAATCAAGATACAAGGGCGTAGAACTGATCAGGAAAATGACAGGATAATGCAGTAACACTATTATAACATCTGAAATTCTACAGGAAAGCCGAAAAATTATAATATATAAAGCAATACCAAAACATACTTCTTGCAAGGTGACACACAAATTAAAAAGATGTCCAAATTACTTCCTCAATTTTTTCTTATAATTGACAAATTATAAGAAAGTCAATTATAAGAATATCAAAGCTATTTGCCTTGACTGTTCCTTGTCCAAATGTCTCTCAAAACCACTAACTACTGAAATCACATTTTTACCAGGAAAAGTTGCACTTTCTAGCAGAAAGCTCTGCCACACAGCTTAATGGTCAGCTATATGTTTAGGTAAGAAAAATAAATTACAGTTAATTAGTTGCATCCTTTATTTATGGCTTCCCTGTACCAGTTACAATCCTGATTCAGGAAGCATTCCAGCACATGCTTACATTGAGCTACATGAATAATCTCATCCCTTCCTGGCAAGCCCTTCAGCAAAGGCTTGAAGGCAAATAGGGTTCAGTTCTAAATGAAGGACTAGACTTTTTTTCACTTAACATCTTACAGGACCCAAATCCACAGAGCTTTAAAAAAATAAAACAAACAAAAAACCCAAACACACAACACACAACCCCCTGTGCAGGTCAAATGGACTAAAGCAATAAATCTCTCAATTTCTAAATATTAGTTCAAAAGCAAAGAGGTGCATGATCTTGACCACAGACCAACAGAAGACTTGCACACTCTATCACAGGGAAGTTCAGCTCTAGCAATGTTTCAGCCACTCTGTTCTCTCCCGTCTTGATGGCCCTCACAATAAAAGTGGTAGACAATCAGTTGAGCTATTTTTGTCTGCTTCCCCAATCCCAAGGAATGTTTCTACCATAGAGGACCACTGCATTTTCACAGCTGTGACATTACGACAGATTAGCATGAACTTCCTCCCCAGCCTTGAGGTGACTGCTCCATCACAGCAGATACCCTCCCACTAGGCATGATTTTTGTTTCCTTTTTTGTTGTTACTCTTTGTTTGGGAATTTTAAAATACCACGTTGCCTTGCCAGAGGGATTTTTTTCTTCAACCACTGTAAAAGGCTTATTGACCTCCATGGAAAAATTGATTAATGAATAAAATTAAGTACTTTTATCATAGAATGAGAAGACAGTTTCTGATACTGTCCAAAACATGATACCAAGCTTATTTGTTGACACAGGTAGAGCGCACTCTTACACTTGCCTGACTTCAAGGATTGACCTGTTACCAAAGAACACCAACTCACATCAGGACCTCAGGGATCACATCACTCTCAACAGAAGGATTCTTTCAATATCTTTGGCAATTACTTGATTGCTTTCATTTGAGCATCTAGCTACAGCCCCTAGATAGATGTCGCAAAATCAGGCACTTGAAGAAATAGCCCAGAAAGCTTGGGCTTCATCTAAGACTCATGGAAGCAGACAGGAATGTAGATTGCAAAGTGTTTCAGATCAGCCCTGGGAAGTGTTGCTCCAGCAGGTGCTTGGGACAGATATATTGAGTCTGTTTATATAGAATCGCAGAGGGCAGAATGTAAACAGTACAAGAACTGGGGCATTTTGCAATCATGCAACATTTGCTGTCAAGCCTGTGACTTGAATCACAAAGCTTTATTTTTTTTCACCAGATTGGAAAAGTGTCATGAATGAGACAACCACCTTCCCTGGATTGTGCAATGTCTGCATTTTCTCAAACATGGTTAAAAATTTACATGTCATTAGCAGCAGCAGAGCAAATCCAAGAGACATTTTTGCCTTTATACAATACTTAGAAATAAGTGTGTGGGTTTTTTTTTTTTTTTGGAAGAAGGAGATTTTAAGTTAACTGTTTGCTACATCAGCATTTTTAGAAAGACTCTTCCAGTCTATTTAGGCTCTTGCACTACCATTGCTATGGCCCTTCCCAAAATACATGAAGTGACAGTGCCTGACAAGCATATCTCACATTCCATCTTTCGTCCTTCTCACATTTTTTATTCATGGGGACAATTGCGTGCCTGAACTACTGTCCCAGGTTTATTTAAATTTGAGTGTATACGCTATGTGATACATGTTAAAGAACATAAGATTTTAAAAAAGGAAAAGAGAGCTTAGCATTTGTACCAGAAAGACATTTGTGATGGTCTTTAGTAACATTCCATTCCTGAGGTAGACTGCCAGTTCAAAGGTCATGATGCTCATGTTGAGGTATCTAGTTACAAATATGCTGTCATTTTAAAAATAACAGTAACTCAAAGAGCCAGATTGAGAGAACTATTGCTGAATAGATATTAATTTTGTTTTATTGTGTTTTCTCCATTTCAACCATTGGCATGCATTACTCTTCTCTTTCTGAAAGTCTGTACACGAGTGCCAGCTTTGGAACTAGGTCCAGGAAAGTTCATTATAAAAGTTTCACAGTATTTAAGGTTTGGCTTTGTCAATTTACTACTGTTACAAGCACAGATGAACCTGAACCTTAATTCTCTTCATGTTCAGTTGAAAACATTGATTCAGCATCCAAGACTAGAATTAGAAGGATCAAAATAAAGCTTACAAGCATTCAAAATATGAAAACAACAAATCAAAAACCAGAAATGCAGCTAAAAGCTCAGGATCCTGGCTCTTCCCTCCAGCTCTCTTGCTAATCATCCAGTCAATCCTTTCTTAGCACTTTTCCTTCCCAAGTGGTTCGATACAGGAATTTTCCCTGGCTAAACTGGGAAATAGAAGAGTGCAGAGAGCACTATATCTGGAGATACTGAGAACTTAAGGACAAAAGTCTATAGCTACAATATCACGATCTCACCATTGACACGAAGCACTAAAACATTTTAAGTGATCAAAATGGAATCTCAGGACACCTTGATATCAAATGGAAGAATACGGCTCCTCTGATAAAGACATAACATGTAGTTGCAGAAGACTGTTGCAAGATACTGTAGAAGGGTATTAGGATATACCCTAGACATTGTTGTAAACTTTACCACTCTTGTGTTGTTCTTAAACAAGCAAACAAAAACAAACAGAATGCAAGTTTGCATATTTTTCCTTCCAGGACTAGTAAAATACAGTGCAGGTTTTTTAATAAACAAAAATAAAGTTTTGATGAAGCAAGAAAAATGAAAGTTCTTCTCAAGATATCAACATTTTCATAGAAAATTGAGAAAAAAATCCATTTCAGGTCTATTATTTTATAAACTGTCACAATAGAAAATAAACATGAGACAGATCCAAGCTTAGAAAACAGATTCCTACTTATTAGTAAGAGGTTTCAAGCCTAAAAAGAGCCTACATTGCACACTAATCCCAAGATAAAAATACAACTTCTGTGACCTAGAGCAATGGAAACGAGTTACCTAATTTCAGGGAAAGCGTTGTTTAAAAGCCAGCCTCCTGTAACACTTGAAAAGGAACAGGCAGGAATTTGAGAAGCTTTGATACTTGGTCCTTTTTTACGTCTCCGACTTTATGACAGTGAGATTCAAAGACTGTAATATTGCCAGTCAGCGTTAGAAATAGAGAAGATAGCTGGAGCCATAAAAAAAGGAGCAAATCCAGCTTCCATCATCCCTTTGCTGATCGAAGGTAATTCCTAAAACTACAGCTATTTCCCATGTGACTATTCTAGCAACTTCAAGATTTATTATTTGTTTTATTTTATTATGCCTTTGTGGCTTTGTGTCATTTTAATGGCTGTATTTTAAAGCACCTTGAAACGTGCAAGGTAATCTATAAATCAACTACTAGCAACACTTGTGGTAATAATAATGTCATTACTTCGATGGAGCTAGTGATTAATCTGTAAATAAATAAAGTGATTAATCTTTAAATGCTTCTTGTTTGTCTCTGGTAACTACATGTTTTCATATGGGCTCCTGCTTAATGATAATTTTTTTTAGAGGAGCAGTTAAAATGTTCTATCTAAAGAAGCTGAATATTTGAGAGCACATTCATGAGTCAGAATTTCCTGGAACCACACTACACTGAATTTGCCTGAAAAATATGTAATACGAGCATTACAAGGGGGGGGAAAAAAAAAAAATATCATTCTAATGCAAGGGAGACCCTTGAAGGTGTCCACAAAGCAGCAGCTAGCAGTTATACAAAATACCGTGCACTACCATTATTTTCCCCACATTTTGAACAGGTTCCAGATTTCCCAAAGTGCTACAATATTTCTCTTCTGCTGAGCGCTCGTTGTTCTCTGCATGCTGGGCAGTTTACAGGGTGATTGATGATGAACAGAAGTTGCTTTGCTTCTCTTGCAATACTCTGTCTTAAAGGATTCTTTTCTCCACTCCCAACGAACATGTTCTCTTAACATCTATTGTACACACTTATAAAAAATAGCCATTAGGAGGTAGTAAATAACTCAGTACTTCCATGCAACAATATATTTGAATTCCAGTTTTGCTGAGGAATATCTTGGAGCCACAGAACTTTCCGGTCCTGCAAAGATCCTGCAATAGCACCCCTGAACCCAACAAAATGCTACCTGTGGCTTCCTCTCTTCCACAGACTTAGGGAAAAATAAAAAATACAGCAAAGTGATGATTCACTGAGCCCAAATTAAAACCTCATTCTCCAAGCTAACAACAAAACATCCTCTCATATCAAGCACTAGATAGAGCAATGCCTGCTCCTGCAATGCAGACAAAGGGCAATTCACTCTTGAAGAAGATTTGCTGATGTCACAGTGAATATGATGTCACTGAGACCTTTTTTGTCAATGTGGCTTTGTATTCTATCTACTATCAAGCTTATGATAAATGTGTAAACTATATCTCTGAAGCTGTAATTAACCATTTATTTTCTCAGATATAGTTACAAGAAATCATTCTGAAGCGTAAAAGAGGTTGAACAAATCTGAGTTTCCAACATTGCAATTAATAAAGCAGGTTAAAAAACAGCACAAAAGCTTTAGCGTTCCAGTGGTTTTATGCATATCCATCTTTGCTTACTATAGAATGATCCAGAGAAAGACTTGAGCCTTCACTACAAACTGCAATAGAGTAAGCATTCGTTAGTCCTACGTCAGAAAAGAAAATCAGGTCTCAAAAAGAAGATTTTCCACTCTGGGTATTCATCGGGTGCACGACTATTTCTGAGAAACTCAGTTGCCAACAGCTGGTGAAGGGAATAAAGTAGCCAAGTCTGTAAGACTAAATTTTTGCTCCAATAGTTCTTTCTTACAGATCACATCTTCTGATACACAAACTACTACTATTTTCGACATCAAAAAAATTAGAATTTAAAGGCAGCTTTGCAGTGGGAAATGAAGCAGGATTGGATTTTTAGTTTTATCAAAACAACTTCCTTTTCTTACTCATATACTGAAAAACTATGAAGAAAGTTAGCAAAAAAACCTCTAAAAAAATTAGGCAAAAATCAAGCCAAATCGAGAAGAATTCAAATTTTACTTTTTTCCATGAAAGTGTGGTTTAAAACAACTTCTTGCAAAAAGCATTAAAGAAAAGTTTCCTTTATTTTCTAGTAGACAGATCTAGAAAATAGAAAACAAGGATCATCACAATACCTCCTCTGCATGAATTGAAAAAGAAAAAGACAAAAAAATACAGATTTCTCATAAATTGAAGACAGAGTTTTCACTTCAAATTTTCATCTATTTGTCAAAATGTATTTCCTTTCAACATGTTTCTAAAAAAAAAAAAAGTTGCTCTGTCATTTAGCCAGCACTCAAGCAGAGTGATTGCACTGCAGTAAAAGCACTGAAATCAGAATAAAGTCAAACCGAAGTTCCACATCCACCTCTCTTGACCCTAGTAACTACTGAACTCTATTAGCAGGCCTTAGCACAGCAGAAATGACTGAGGCTGGCTGTACTTTGGGACTGAAGTGGTCTGTTTATTCATCAAACAGCTATGCTAAGGCTGCCAACCCCGGGCTTTTAACAAGCACTTGAACATTAGTTTCAAAATTGAAAACTTAGATAAGATTCAGCTCTCCTTGTTTGGTTTTTCTCAAACTTTGTTTGGCCTCAGGAATCTCAGTTTGGTTCCCCAAGGGCTGTACAAGCTGTGGAACCTTGTGCATTCATGTAGGCAGCTTATGGATTTATCTCCATTATTGGTGAATATTTTCTACAATAATCTCTGTTGTTTGCCTTACTTTCCCTGATAGCAGACAGACTGCCCCTCATTCCAACATTGTAGGGTTCCAAACTGTAACCTGGGCAGTCTGTGGCAAATACACGATTTGAAAATTGTGCGGAAAGTCATTTCACAGTTAAGTTTCAATGTTTTCAGGTTCTATCTGTTAAACAGATCACAGAATGGTAGGGGTTGGAAGGAACCTCTGGGTATCATCTACTCCAACCCCCAGGTTCACCCAGAGCAGGTTGCACAGGATGCCATCCAGGTGGGTTTTGAAAGTCTCCAGGCAAAGAGACTGCACAACCTCTCTGGGCAGCCTGTTACACTTCTCTGCCACCCTCAAAGTGAAGTTTTACCTCATGTTCACCTGGAACTTCCCATGTTCCAACTTGTGCCTATTGCCCCTTGACCTGTAACTGAGCACCACTGAGAAGAGTCTGGCTGCATGCTCCTGACACTGGTCCTTTAGATATTGGTAAGCATTGATCAGATCCCCTCTCAGTCTTCTCCAGGCTAAACAGCCCCAGATCTCCCAGCCTTTCCTCAAAAGAGAGATGCTCCTGTCCCCTCATCATCTTTGTAGCCTTTCGCTGGACTGTGTCCAGTAGTTCTCTGAAGTAGATACAGATAGTCTGTATCTGGTCCCTATCTGTGCAGGGAGCACTCCTGTTACCAAGGGATGAACCAAAATATTCAGAATCAACTTCCCTTCCACTATGCAGTCCACCATTCATACTGAAGAGCTACAAACACTTGAAGATGAGTGTTGCTCAAAACCAGAACTAGCCTTCAACAGGAAGGAGCTGGGCTTTTGCTCAGGTTCCTCAACGCCAACCCCAGTCAGCCACCCTGAAAGCTCTCCAGGCCACGTGGGACCTGGCTGAACCTCTGGGCACGTATGGGGAAAAGCAGCTTCAGGCTGAGTATTTTGTTTTGGCTGTTTAGGGGGTTTTAGCAAGTCATACTAATATTGCTTTCTCTGTAAATGTTTTCCAGTGATACTGGCTGCTTCCCAGACTCCAGTGAGGATGTCTCTGAAGTCAGCTGCAGTCTCTGAAGTGTGCTGCAAGTATCCTATTGCAGAATTTTAAATGCCTACTAACTGAATGCAGTTGCCTTATTTGTGAAAGGTGGTGCCAGAAGTATTATTACATTTCAGATTCTTTTCCCTGGATAACGGTGGAAAATTCTGTTTTAAATCCATCCAACACAACAGACATAAGAATGTCCGGGTTTTTGTTTTGTGCTGTTTTTTTAATTCTGACAATCAAATTCTTCTGCGTTCACCTTCGCCTTTTAGAACCATGTACCAAATATCACATGATTATTAATTACAGGTATAAAACCCCAGAGTTTTTATACATACTGATAATAATGTTTGTCAGAATAAATACATACACAATAGCATGTACGTTATGAATGCTAAGAACAAACAAACCATGTCTGACAGGTATTTTGGTCTACTGTCCCTGACACCAGGCACCAAAAATTCATAGAAGTGATTTGCTCATTGCAAAGCTTCTAGTGACTAACCTCCAAATCCTAAAAATATGAAAGTGGAATGGGTAGAAACAGAAAAAAACTCATCTTAGTGACATAAAAGGCAAGATAGTATAGAGAAGTGACTTGCTTTACTACAGTTCAAGGAACATGATCTTTATGCTTTATAGAAACACCTTCATCTTTTAGATATACACCTAACTCTCTGGTTCCACATGAAGGTGGTTAGCCAAGCCATGTTTTCTCTGATATTGTTTGTTTGCCAAGAGCTTGGTCTATTGAAGGCAGCAGAGGCAATCAGAGCATTTTACATACTAAGCACCCTCAGTGTGCTATTAATAATACCAAGAACTGTTAGTACGGGTCCAAAATAATTTAGACTTTCTTCCATTTGAAGCCACAAGATAATAAGAGGAGGCTCCAAGAGAGGTGTGGATCACCCACAAGAGGTCTGAAGAGCAACATGTATTTTTACTGGAAGTCTGCTAGCTAGCCAAAACCTTTGGAACGTCATGACACCAATTTGGCAAAGTGATATCTCTCTCTGCTTTATTGAAAACATCTTAGCTTAATGAAAAAATGCACTTCATTTTCATGGTTTTCAGCTTGTCTTTCTGCTGGCCTGCAGCCTCTCACAGAAGAGTGAAGATTAGGAAATGCAACAGAGCTTGACAGATTTCATTTGACAAAATACGAGAGCAAGAAAGAGAATAAAATAAAATAAAGATCTATCAAGAAGTCTGGGATGGGATTTTCCCCTCCAGTGATGTATTTATAGCCCCTAAATAAGGATTTGATCCAAAGTCAACTGAAATCAATGGGGAGACTTATTGACTTCAGTGAGTATTGGACCAGACCCTAAAGGCACAGCTTCCAAAAGTATGGAAAGTATTCTGGGATATGTTGTACTAGAAATTATCACCAAGAATGTGGAAGAGAAACCCAGTCATACAGGGTGTCTCACTGGTGACCAGAGCAGATAAAACAGTTCTAGCAGATAGAGGTCACAGATGGTGGGACAAAGCTTGGCACCTGTTCAAAGGTCCAGACAGTTGAAGTTCTTATTTTGGTGGAGTTTTCTGCCTCTTGGGCTTTCAGCATGACAAAGGTCAGAAATGTCTCCATGACACTGGAAGATTAGATTCATCAGATCCGTGAATATTCATTCTCACAGTGGAGACGCTACTTCATCAACTTGACAGTATCTTCCCTAAATACCCCTTGCAAATTTCTGTGCTACAGTAGTAAAGGACAAAGTGTGATTACACATTCCAGAATCTGTTCTGATAACAAATTACTGCCTCCCCCTGCAACGTGACTAATAAGTAGAAAAGAAATGGGGAAAATGTGGGGCAACAGCAGCACATTTTAAAATAGAATTATAGTATGCAAATTAGATGATTCTTCCAGAGCTCCAGCAATTAAATGTATGAAATACAGATGCTTTTTGCCCAAATCTCATAGTATGGAGTATTTACAGGTAGTAAACAAACCTACCAATTATCAGCCATTTCCATGTCTGCAAAGGTAGCTGAGAACAACGCATGTTTTTATAGATTTAGACAGTAACCAAAGGAACTGGGTCCAGAGGTTTGGCCGTGTTCTTCAGGAAGGATGGCTCTTCAAAGATTGTTACAACACGCACATCCGACCGTCCGTAAGTTTCAGGAGTTTAATTTCATATGAAGTAACAGGCATCTCAAGGGCATCATCCATACTAAGCATGGGTGTTCCTTTCCTGTGAATCACAATCTTACATTAAATCCAGTAGACAGAGCTAACTATACCTTTAGAAAACCTGCCAGAAACCTGTTAACCTGGCAAGCATTCAGTTTTGAAATGTGTTATCTATTTGGCAGTTGAAATATCCACTACCCAAAAGTTCAAGATGCTTTAGAAGAACACTGTACTCAAATAAAAATGTGGAAAAATCTAAGAAGAGAAAGAGAGCTAGGGATTAGCTCCTCTACAGCAGCTAAGGATCTGGTCTGCTGTATCCAACCAGCTGAAAGGTGACTAGGATCAATGAGCCTGTAACAGAGCTCATACAAAGACTGCCCAAACGCATTTGTCCCCAAGGAGCTCGCTTGCTATGAAAGATGACTGCTGGCTGGTGTGAGGAGATCAGTAGCTAGAAGCTCCTATCGGTTTGAGTAATGAGAATACAAGCAGGGTACAAGCAGGTGAGCAGGGAAGGGGTAGGCAAAAAATGGGCTTGCCTCGCTGGCAGACTTGCAAGTCAAGTTAATTTATGGTTATCTCATGCACCAAGTATCTATAGTTCATTTAAGCATTAAGACATGGTTTTAACTAAGGTTAATATCAGCCAGATAACTAGCTGAGATGAGAGCCTATGCCTCTAGCAGCTATGACAGACTGAACCATACTAGAATCACTTCAGAAATGTGAAAACAATAGACTTTTAAAACGTTTTCACACTTGTCTTATACTTCCTAAAGACAGAATGCTGTTGCAAAAATACCTGCCTCAGGTATTCCTCATTAGAGAACACTTATTTTCATCAGTCACCTTCAGAGGGATGGAACTCCTCTCTAATGAGGACAGGCTGAGAGAGTTGAGGTTGTTCAGCCTGGAGAGGAGAAGGCTCCAGGGAGATCTTATTGCAGTCTTTCAGTACTTAAAGGGGATTACAAGGATGGGGACAGTCTTTTTAGCAGGGTCTGTTGTGACACGACAAAGGAAGATGGTTTTAAACTGAAAAAGGGAGACTCAGACTAGATAGAAGAAATTTTTTACTATGAGGGTGGCAAAACACTGGCACAGGTTGCTCAGAGAGGTGGTAGATGCCCTATTCCTGGAAACATTCAAAGTCAGGTTGGATGGGGCTTTCAGCAACCTGATCTAGTTGATGTCCCTGCTTACTTCAGGGGGGTTGGACTAGATGACATTTAATGGAGTCTTCCAACTCAAAACATTCTATGATTCTGTATTTCCAACTACTGGCAAACCAAGCAGCCCGACATCGCTAGACTTCCAGGTCCATTCTCCACTGAACACCAGCCTATCACATTAGAAATTAAACACGAAACAGACAGAAGCTATTCTAGACATTCATTACAGAGCTGCACCAAATATGTTTCTTTACTTTTAATTTCATACGCACCAAAACCCAAACCTTGCAGGAGATAATGGCTTTGAGGAGTGTTCAGTCTTTCCCCTTTTTCTAGGCAGGACATGACTCTGGTCACATGGGTGCTCAGGAGAACTCTGCTGCACTGCTGAGTATCATTTGTACTAGCTTTAGGCGATCTTAAAAGGTAACAGTTTAAGTATAAAAGAAAAAGCAATGAAGTGCACTAAAAGGGGTATAAGGCTGAACTGTGATGCACACCAGCGGGATCAAGGGCTGCCCACTGGTTCAGCCAGTTCAGAAAAAAAAACATCTATATGTTATCAACTGAGAACTGCCTGTCTTAGGACATAATTACATCATCTGCCCACCGAAGGAGAATGCAGAACTCTGCACAGTTTTTGACTGTGTGAGGAACATTCTGTATAACACTCCAGGATTTCTAAAATATCAGAAAAACCCAAATTTAACTTCTGATTTACAGCTCATTGTCCTTTGGGAAATCTATCTTGCAAACATTTTTACACAAATTTTTTCTTGGTACAATATTTTCAGCAAATGAGAAATGCCTCTGTTGCATAAGTGAGACCAAAAACTGGTTAGGAAAGACAGGGCAGGGTGGAATCCACATTAAAGTGAAAAGTGAAAGTCTTTTCTACACAAAGCCATTTTAAAATTAAAAAAAAAAAAGGAAAATTATTTGTAGAGATGTATTCACCTGTTCACACCCACAGAACACATCTGCAAAGAGATATACAGCTGGAATTGAGCCAAAAGAAAGACAAAATTTTCATCATCTGTAAACTTGCATAAAATTCTTACAGCATTTTCAATACAATGATTTCCAAAATCTCTTTGCAACTATGTTTAAGGCCATACAAGTGAACTCACGCTACATTAAACCAGCTGATTTAAGAAACATTCGGATTCAGAACAATATTAAGTATTTTTTGGCTTTTCATTTATTTTTAGATCTTGCTTTTAGGAGACAAACTGCAGGTGGTGGAGGGCTAGAAGGAAAGAGACTTTTCAGCGGTGTTTCTTTCTACAACATTGACATGATTTTTGAAACATTGCACTTCTCTGACTAAATTCAGATTGTCAAAAGATGGGCACCAACTGGAGACAAGATTGAAAGAGTTATGAATTATAAATCATCAGTACTTTGACATGAACTCTTTGCTTTAAGCATATGTATTGTGCATTATGCATCAGGCTTCTACAAAGAGTGAAGTCCAAAACTAAAGTGATATATGTAGAAAACAAAGGACACATTCCTTACAGCTAAATTAAATGAAGACTACACATTATATTATGATAAAAAAACCAAAATGAAATTTCATAATAAGCACATAGGGCCCTGAAACCCAAATCCTTTAGGGATATGTTCATTCTTAGGGTATATTCTACAATCTCCTGAAACCTCCTGATGCTTTGTTTTTACTATAGCAAATCCTGGCACCTTTTCATGTTACTGAACAGCCTTTTAAAACAGAAGGCTCTGCAATGGTCTCACTCATCTGATATTGGTAGGTCTGTTTAGCAAAGTTGGGAGGTTCTGTCAGCCTAACCAGTGTTACAAATCCTGGCTAACAGAGTGAAACAGAAACACTTGAGAAAAAAGTGGGTGAGAATTATAGAAAGCGATCTGGACAGAACAATTACCCATAATATCTAGAAATAACCAGTTTAAATACCTAAAATATTTTACCTACCATTTTACCTATTCCAGTTAGGATAGAGCAGACATTCGTTCCTGCAGCAGCATATAGCAACTAAGTCATTAACATTGACAGTCAATGTTAACTAACATCAGAAATAAATCACTGGGATTTCTGATACCAGCATCAGCAAGCAATCGGTGTACGGCAGGCAACTGCTGCGATCCAAAACTATGTTTAACACACAAAATTAGTCAAAATATCATAGCAAGAAACTGAAGGCCAGCCAGCCTGCTGCGAGAACTTCAATTCTTTAAATTCAGGTTAATATACTTGTAGCCTAACACGACAAATCTGCGGTTATTTTCTAGCCACAGGTAAAACACATGAGGCATGGCTTTCCATGGAAGGTCACGGTAGTGTAAACATCCCCCTCAACAACATTGCTGATAAAAAAGTAGTAACTAATATACTAATCAGCATTTATATAACACTTCTCTTGTACTATGTTCCTATCCACAAATCTCAGTGTATTCCGTGAATAAAAATGGGTAAATATCCCTTTGTAGTCACAACTGTGGAGGCTGAATTGGGCACCTGGCAGTTGAGTTCCTCTGTTTTCTACACTGTGGAACATGAAGGTTCCTTTGCCCTTCTTCCAGACATCCCCCAGCCACTGCCACAAAGAAGAGGTTGAAAAAATAAACCAAATCTGCTTGGCTGATAAAGAACACAAATGCATTCACTTCTAAATACAAAATGTCAATCATGCCTGAAAAGTTTAAGTAGCATGCGACACAAATATCGCTGAGTTCATGGGAAATGAGAAATACAAAAGGTAGCCAGATGCTTCAAAGAACCTGAAGAACTACTGTCCCAAGACACCAAGACAGATGGCACAAAAATCTTAAAGCAATAAGAAGCAGAGGTCACTTCTGGCTTTCCAGACAAATACTTTGGTCCTTCCAAAATTGTAAATTAATCATGTCAAAAGTTAATTGAAAAACACACCAGGTACAACTTTTGTACTTCTAGAATATCTTAGGAAAGCATTCCTACTCCATCGAGAATTTTTTCCATAGTAGAATCAGTAAAAAAACAACCCACAACACCCCACCCTCCCCCCCAAAAAAAAATCCATCTTCGAGAAAAATTAAGTGGTTTTCAAGAAATCACAGGCAATACTAGACATTTAAGTGTAACACACTTATTCCTCTAAGGACCAACTAATCATCAAATAAATGACGTGCAAAATGAACTGAATAGCGGAAAGGTGGAAAGCTCCCCTAAGAAAGAAACTCACAGGATAAAAGACAACCCAGATCTTATGAGCCTTCCTTATCGCTAGAGCTAAGCAGAGTCATTCCTAGGAACAGAACTGGGCAATATTTCTCAGCTGGCACAACTCCACAAATCTTTGCTTTCTAATGTATTCAAGTTCTCTTTAAAAGTTAATGCAAGAATAAACATGGATGAACTTGGAATAATTTACTTAGATTTTCCAAGGGACTTTGACACAGTTTCTCACAGTTTCTCTCCTTATGAGGAAAATAAATAACTGAGACTATCATCCTTTTCACACAGACAAACACTCACTCACACAAAAGTAACAGGAGAACAGTTATGATGAGAGCTGCTGCTCAGAATGAAAAAAAAGAGGAACTGCAGGATAAGTAAGGATCACTTCATAACAGTGAGGGGAAATCCTCTTTATTCCACTAATTTTGTACTATGCCTTGTGGTTCAAAAGTTCATCTTATGTAAATTGGATTTTCATTCTGAGTCTAAGCCACAGATAAATCCATTAAAAATAGAATTGACTGGGAAGAGAGGCAAGAAAGCATGAGTATGGAAGATGGACACAGAGAAACAGAAAAATTCAGTGAAAAAAATTGTGAATTGGTAGATGGATGTATACTTACAGGCACATTCTCAGGCTACCCTTTGCGGATACCTTTCTAACCCTAACTCAGTAGACTCAGGAAATCCATACTTTTGTTTTCAAGTTGAATCACTTTTACAGGCAAGGAAAAGAAAATAAAGCCAACCATAAGTTTGAATTATAGGAAAAATAGGGTCTATTGAACTCAAACTGTTTTTTGTCATTATGATAAATATTTTAAGTAATGCTGCAGAAAATCTGAAGATCCACAGGGTTTACCCACCCCTTGCATAGGACCAGTGACCCAGGATATATTTAATAGCAGGCTGTGCTCAGCTGCCACGTCCTATCTATGGGGTGAGATCTCAGAATCTTTGAATCCCAATATACCAATATACTCCTAGACAAGATTATGGACCAGCTGTGTTCCAGGTACATCAATCACTTCTTCACAGCAACCTTTACACCTGCAATCATCTGGTTTGGGACAGAGTTTTCTCCCTTTGTCCATCACACCCATTGATTGAATGGAACAGACACTGCAAGTGCTTGGACATTCACGTGGATGGATGTACTTTATCAGTTGTCTTGCTGCTCAGATTGCAACACACTCTAAGCTCTATCACTGATCTATATCTCTACTAACTGCCTGTAGAGTGCCAAAAACTACTGGGGACAAAGCACCCAGTTAAACCTTGTGAAATGGGGTTTAAAAAAATAGTAGAGCCCAAGCCAAAGAGAGGATTTACTAGACAGTCAAAATCACAGATATTCTTACAGTGTCTGGACTCCTTTTCCAAGGTCATATCATAAAGAAGGTGTATATGCTTATCACAGGCACCCAGGTGACCCCTCAGAAAGGCTCATACCTTGCAGCCATCTGCCTGTACACAGAGGCCAAACAGGACATTGAAATCCATCACCAAGAGGATCTACCTACCACATCCCAGTACCCACATAAATTGTCTATTTTGACAAAGCGGTTGAAACTTGACCTGGCAAGAGCTGTCAAAATGAACCAGCCGGAAACTGAGGTGCTGTGAGGTCTCACAGATCAGGAGTGTATTTAAACAGCTTTGATGATATCCTAACGATCAAATTAATAATACACAAATGCTCATAACAGCTTGTTATCCTTGACCAATTAAATCAAAAGGTCAGATATGTGGGTACAGGAGCCATCAACAGGCAGAGAGATACATACATTTATACCTGTTGAAGAGGGACTGCAGTACAATGAACATGGCACTGCAGGACTTTATTTCCCTCCAGAGGTTTTATATAACTTGTGTATAGTCAGCAAAATTTCAAATTCTTCTTTCCTCCCAATTCTTCCATTTGCTTCTGCTCTCTCCCCTTGAAGAGAAATATGTATTTGTTTTATTTGTTCCATTAAATGCTGAAAATTAGATAACATCTGTTGCCAGACATACAGGTGCAGAGAATGGTCTTTGGTTTGAGGCGAGTGCAAGAAAATTTTGTGTGAAGAGTTTCTATTCACATAAAAAGCTTTGTCTGCTGTTGAGATAGATTCCTAGTACCCAGCTATTTTTTTTTCCTTATGAATATTTGGCTTTATCTGAATTATTTACTGTATTTTCAGACTGCTTACTCAGGTTCAAAGAAAGACTCTCTGTTTATGACTATTTGTGCATTCCTCTTTGGGACAAAGGGGTTGGTGTGCTTCTTATGCACTTCAGGGGAGAAAGATTTTGTGCAATTACTTTACACCTGTGGTAATAAAGAGTTTTCATAATTGCAGAGGAGAAAAATTTGTATGTTTATGTTCCAATACTTCACTCAAAACAGCAGCTAAAAACATCAAGAGGCATAATCCTGTAACATGAGTCAAAACAAAGTTTGCTTTCACAGAATTTACTAGAAGATCACAGCTGCAAAAATGGGCTGCTGTTGCCCAATGTGATTTTAGCTATTTAAGATCACTAGAGTAAAAGGTGCCCAAGATAATATTGGCAAGTACACGTAAACTGGAGTTGGTCAGCCATCTTTGCCTCCTGGAGCTGGCAGAAAACAAGACAGTCCTGACACATCTGCTCATGGGTGGTATTGCGAGGCTGTGGCTCAATCAGGCATGGGTGCCAGTGCCAGATCTGGTTTTAACTGGAATTCCTATGCCACTAGCACAGTGATCTTGAACAAAAGGTGGGCACATTAGATGTGAGCAGGGTAGGCTTCACACCATCATCCCACTTGAGGTCTTACCATGAATAGACATGTGGAGATGCCTTTTAAGTATGTAGAACACTATACTGTGATCAGAGGTTCTGAATCCTGCTCTACCCCAAAGGCCAATACATAAGGATCAACACTTTTCTCTGCACTAACCTGTTATATCATCTTATAGCCAACAAACTCTGAAATATTTGTCATAAGAGAAATCAAAAGCCTTTATTCTGGAGTATTTGCAATATTAAATACTCTGAAACTTTGTATTTTCTTCTTGAGTCTAGACTATTATACACCACATCTTTTTAATTAAGGTTATAAAAAAACCTGATGAATACTGACATGAAAGCATTAAAAATTAAATATTCTTTTAATATTTCATTTTATGTGGAACTATGTAGGGAATTTAAAATGAGTCCATAAAAGTTGTGATCGGCCTAAATTTGCATTTCTAAGTGGAAAAGAAATCTGGTGGAAAATTATACACAGCTCTAGTCACGATGCCTTTTTCCTCCCTCCAGTACTTTTTTCCCATTAATATCTGGCTGTCATGTAACTTCAGGAGCAAGAGGAGGGATCTCTAAATCAACAATCCCAGAGAACGGCAAGGGGTTGTGCATGACTACCCTCAGCTATTAGGTTTAAGGCATGAAAATAAGACACTTACTGTAATTAGGGATGGAAAAGCCTTTTAGGTCACATAGACCTCATGTCAGGGCAGAGGTATTCCCAACTGTGTCATTTCTGGGACTCTGCAGAGAGCATTTGTATTATCCCAGCTTGAAGACTACTGTGCAGGAACAACATGTGTGAAAACCACACAGAGGAAGCTGTGTGCTCTCAGCAGTGAGAAAGGTCCATGAACTGGGAGCTACGAAACCTAAACAGCAAGGGAAAGTGGGTCAATGATGTTATGTCTCTAATGTGTGGTGGAATCAGCTACTGACAGGTACACTCAATGGAATGAGTTCAGAGGTGAAGCAGATGAACTACACAGAGCTGCTCTCCCATGGTCTTTGAAAAAAATGAAAAATCAAAAGATTTCAGCTCTGGAAAGAAAAGTAACCCCTCATGAGATCTCTTTTACATTCAGCAGGCTGTAGAGTTGTGAGAGCCTCAGAAACAGATGCTGAGCAAAATTTTTCACACAGAAATTTAAATGAGCTCCACCATGTTAAGGTTTGCCCTAAGGTACACTCAAACAGTATTTCATGAGTGCAGTGAGGGCTGAACTCTGTTACATCACCCAACATTGCCTTCTTCAATAGCATAAGCTCTCCAATACAGCAAAGAAAGAGTTTGCTAAGTTGTCTGAGGGCAGAGAAAAAAATTTCTGCTACTTCCAAGGCAGGATATTCTAGCAGGTTAACCAGTGGAAGAAAATATTCAATAAACAGAAAACAGAATTTATAGGATACTTCTTACTCCATAAAGTCTGATGGGTCAAGCAATAGAAAGGAAATGAGAGACAAAACAGGAAACATATGTCACTATATCCTCTGCTCTGCCCCCTCAGTACACAGAAACAGGCCAGTGACACAGAGCACCAATTCTTCCTACCATTGAGCTACAACTTATTCAAAGCTGCTTCAAAGTTGTACATCATCCTGAATGGTGGAAAGGAGAGAGGTTATTGACCCAGCAGCTACGCTCAGCATTTTTACCAAGATTGCAATCTTCCCCTGATCCTTATTGCTTCTAGTATTTAAGTTGATCTGCCAAAGAGGTTTAGAGGAAAATAAAGTTGCAAGCAGTCCTCCTTGACTGTATCATTAATAAAGAGATATGCTTTTCAGAAGGTCATCATCCTGGAGAAAACAAGTCCCAGAGGAAGATTTGTCTTATTGCAAAATAAGTCAATGACACTCTGCTCTGGAAATGAAACCCTGAGCATATCAGTTTCATGCAGAGTGGTACTAATATGAAAATGTTCAGCGCTGATGTTGACACCTGCTCTCTTCTCTATGCAGATAAGGATACCACCAATTTTGTAGTTAGCAAGTGGGGGGTGGGTTAAGAATCAAAAGAGAAAGTTTTCCTTAGAGTAAGCAAGGTAACTCAATCACATCAAGCCATTCATAGGCAAAAATAAGAGCAACACTAGATTGTAGCTTTGGGTATAAACAGAGTGGTTACAAAAGCTCAGTAAAATTGGTCTTGCAAAACATGATGACTAAGAATCACATTGCTGAGGTACTATCTCCTCCAGTTCACAGTGAAAGAAGCAAGTGCTGTTTCCCTGTGAAAACAATTCATACCAGCTTCTGAGCCCACTCAGCTCAGCCAGCTAGCGCTTCCAGAAAGGAACTCCAACTTCCTCCCTTTCCCCCCCTTGCCGCAGTCCCCCCACTCTCACCTACATTAATAAGGTGATGCATGATAAAAATAAGCAAATCCATGGGTAGAAAACTAGAACAGTTCTGCAGCAACATACATTCAAAAGTCAGCAAAGCAAAGTAGTAACTATGGCCACACTTCCAGCATCTTATTTAATATAAGATGTAAGGACATGTGTAACATTGCTCTGAACTGAGTTTTTCCCGGTAACACAGGGCCCTAAATAGATTTCCCATAAATACTGGGGAAGTGCATTTAGCATGCATGCTCGAGTAAAGCTTTGATCATGACTACACTCATTTTGGCTTTTCTCTTTACTTCAAATCCTCATCATCACACTGACCACATACCCTCCCGGCTTGTTTGTTCATGGTAAACACTAAGTAAACACTAGCAAGAGATCTTTCTATATGAATGTTCTATAGTTAGAGCAGAAAAATCCTCAAATGACTCAGTTTATGACATAAAGCCTGGGATATCCCAGGCATTCCCAGAATATTATGATTTGATAGAGGAAGAAAACCATCAGGACGCATCTGCTCTACTCCCGTTTGCTATGCACACACTGCTAGCCCTCACACCTGGGCCCTGCCTCCAGACAACCAAGTTCAGGGGAGGAAAACCTCTCTATCTCCTTTTTCTTTGTGCAGACACAAAGTAACATTAAACCCCTAAATAAGCAAAGAAAGCAGCATATTTCCCACAGAAGTGAATCATTGCTGACTTTTTTGGTTTTGTTTTTAAAGACTTTCTGAAGAGGATAGAGATAGCATATACGGCTTTGCCTTGGCCATGCAAAGAACATAACGAAGCAGAAACCATTTTTCAGTGTTCCTGACTGTGTAAGTTCAAGTGAGAGAGTTATGGAGATTTTTTACTTTGGGGGAAGGAGTTGCCTTGAGGGGAGGGGTGGGTATATCCTTGGTTAAGATATATGTACAAGAAATCCCTTGAGAACACCTACAGTCAAGTGATAACAATACCCTTTTCTTCCTAGAAGCTTTTTTGTTAAATCCCATTGCAATTAAAGGTTCATTTCTAAACCAAGAGCAGAGCTTAGGTTATGGAAAGAAGTACTACAGAGGAATAGCCTGTTCCTCACCTCAGAAATGCTTCTACACAGTCCAACCTCCCATTACTGCTGTTTGTTCCCACTATTGACTTGTGCCCCCATAGCTACAGGAATCCAAGGCACATTTAGTCTATGCAAAGACCACAGAGAAAGCGAGACTTTCAGTGTCAGCGGATCACACACAATAGCAAGATGCTTGTGAATTGGTGAGGGAGGATGAAAGGGAATGTTTACACTTAATGAACAACCTCTGCTAGATTGGCTTGTTGCCAGAAAAAATAACCCATTACAATCAAAACCCAGTTAAGTCAAACAGTCCATGCTTAATTAAGCCCACTCTAAAAGTTTTCTGTTCAAAGCAGCTGATATTTTCAGCAGGTGAGATTGAAGCTTGCCAGCTCGTAGTATCAAATCTAAACTCTTAAACATGGGTGTCCATGCTGTGTGTATTGCTAACATGGAAAAGGGGATGCAGAGCCCAGAACGAGATTATCCAGAATACAAAGCTTCAATTGAAACATCAGTAGCTATGCCTGTACTGCCAAATAAAATGGGCCAGGTCTGTTCTCCAGCCCTGATGTCAAATGGATGCAGCACAGCACAGTTCACATCCACATAAGCCGAATATTTTTTCTCTTCCCATAATGGTGTCCTCACTCATACTACCCATGGGGACCAGGCCCTGGCTGCTTCCCATTCCCAAAACATGCCGAGAAGTCACTCCGGCAACTGTTACTTGCTGCATGTCAAAAGAGTGACAGGGGTTCCACTCAATTGTCTGATAATTAAACGAGCAACCAACAGGAGCCTGTACTCAGACTCACATCCCAGCCTGTTTCAGCTTATTAGGGTAGTATATAGGCCATCCATCTGAGATCATTAAGCAAAGCAAATCTTTATTTCGAGCTTAAACGAAGAGTCCTGTCTTAGAGGTCACTACAGCAAGCCTGAAGTCAGCAAGATTCCTTCCAATCACTCAAATAAGCTTCACACCCAACTCACAGCACCAGTTCCTGCATACTGGCTGACAGGCTAACTCATAGCAGATTCTGCACCATAAATACAATCCCAGGTCATCAATATATCCTGGCTTTCCTAGTGTAGAATCAAGCTAAAAAAGTCTAATTCTGAATGTTATTTGAAGTGCATTGGAGGAGGAGGAGGAAGGAGTCTGACTGAAAACAATGAATATCAGCTCATTTTAGCCATCAAAACCACAAAAATGTCTACAGTGCAGATCAGTCAGAGAACAGACAGGGAAGATAAGGAAGACAGGAAACCATACACCTAAACACACACAGAGAAGCAGGCATCTACACACATCCACCAGCTTATCAGTGCTGCATGTCTGTAGAAGTAAGGGACACGCAAATAAACAGCAATGCTATTCAAAAGATTCCTCCTCTCATTTTCAGACAGAGGTGTGCAAGCCAAGCCTTGACTCGTTTGGGGATAGGGTGTTTCATTGTGGTTTGGAGATGCATCCAAGACTTTTTATTACTCAGAAGCTTTGGTTCTGAGTGTATTTTTATAAGGAGTCTGAGAATGAAATATGATTCATATTTACATCTGTTAACATGTTGGGAACAAAAAAACGAAGGATGAGCAAACTGCTGCTGAAAGAAATAAAAAGTTGGTTCAATTTCCCACAAGACTTTCTAGGTTTGGGCTGCAAATGTTTATGTTACCAGAAACACTGTAAAAGAGGTAAAGGCAAAAGACAGTGGCATAGTCAGCAACAATTTGAGCTATGCATCTGGCCTTCCGGTAATGTTGATTTGGAAAGCCCATAAGAAGTGTTGCAAATCAGTTATGTCAATTCAGGATTCTGATAAAAACTGTTTAGTCCCATGATGTAATTTGCTCTGGCTAGCCAGAGTTCTTCTCCTGTAGAAAGAATACATTGTCATATTTTTGTCTGTGTGAATGATGAGTGTACATATTCTTATAAATAAGATGTTATGTGTAATCTATCCACATAAATCTGGGACAGCTGAAGTATAATGGAAGGAAAATGTCGTGTATTGCAAAGAATTTTTTCCCCAAATTAACCCCCATAAATGTCTTAAGAACAGAGGAAGCATCTAATGAAAAGACCTTTATGCAGATGCAGATCATGACATTCCATTCATAAAACCAGAGAGAGGCAACATGATGTAGCTGCAAAACTTGGCGGGGGGGGGGCGGGGCTGGGTAGGAGGGGTGAGGAAAAAAAATAATTTCAGAGTACAGCGAAACCTCAGAGACATCTTGGCTAAGACCATAACAATCTGTATCATGCAGGCAACATATCAAGGTTTTCAAAACTCTGATTCTGAAAGCTTTAACTTTTTACAGGGCTGCAGTTTCTCATACCAAGAAGGATTCTCCATATAGCTACTATAGATATCAGAGTAATTAACTAGACTACAAGCAACGATGGACAGGCAGTGATAAGCACTACACATATAAACAAGCATCAAGTCGAGGCAGACATGAACAACCACAGATGGAAGAAAATAAAAACTATTATTCATGTCTTACAAATGAGTAAGGAGAGCAGAGAAATTCACATACAGGACTAGGCAGCCTGTGGCAGAGTCAAGAAGTGAAATCAGAAGTTCTGCACTAGTGTCTTTCTCTTAGGGTCTGCTATCCTCAGTTGAGCGCCAGTTCCAGAATTAAAGCTGAAAAACATTTATCAGTCATCTTTCTATGCAACAGTAGGATGAGAAAGTGCCTCCTAATGAATGAATATTCAGTTAATATTTTGTCCATATTGGGTTAGGCCTGGTTTTACTCTGTTGACACACAGAAGGGAAGTTGGAAGAGACAAAAGGAAAGTAAGTGATTTTATTTTAAGTTATCATATAGGGCAAAACCTTTCCCCAGTGAACCACTCCACCTCAAAGAAAAAAAAAGTGGCTCAGCAGATATAGAAATTAAGGGGATGTGTGAACAGCCCCCACTGCAGGCCTAAGTGCAGCGCACTCAGGAGACTGCAGACCAGATGGTACCAGAAAAACTGCCAACCAGTCACAGCTAAGAGAGAAGCACTCAAAAGGCGAATCAAAATGCCTTACGCTCTTTTTGTAAACATTCATCTTCAGGGGGGTAGCTAATCAAATGGAGGGCTACCAAAGCCCAAGCACCTGAAAGAAGCTGCACTCTTCCCAAGTTGTTGAAGCATGCTCATGTAGCACTGTGAGAAGGCTTTGAGAGCTCCCAAGATGGAAACCACATGCTAGTATACCCCCCAAAAAGAGCCCAATGTGCAAGCCAGCGGGCAGACCACCAACTAACCACATGCGTATACAAGTGCTCACTGGGTGTCTTTGACTTTTTTGAGAAGCAGAAAGGAAGGGAGCAGAAAGGTTCCCACCCTCTGGAAAGAGCCTGACACATGACATGTGTATCTTTGCCGCAGGGAAAGAATCCTGCTCCAGTGAACATGATGGAGAAGCTGTGTGACAAGACAAGGTGGCTTGCTCCTTGCTTTCTCTCCCAGGGTTTATCTTGTCTGATAGTGAGGTAAACCTGGCATAGGCTAGCATGAATTGGAAAATTGCTAATGGATCACACTGCACAATTCCTTGCTTAAACAGGTTACTGTAATTATTTCTAAAGTAAAAAAAATACCACACTGACACTGCCATTCTCCTCTATGATTCCCCTATCACATTCACAGCACAGTAAGGTTTGAGGTTCTCTCTATATATGGCTTTTGTTCTCATCTTGGATGCTGCCTCCTTGAAATACAGTAAAATTCCCCCTTCTGCTGATACCTCCCCGCCATTCAATTACTTTCTCCCTTTTCACTCTTACAGTCACCCTCTCACATCAAGAAGTGCTTTACATGTCACAAGACTTTGAGGCATAGCTCTGTTCTCAGTGTATTACCTCCAGGAGAGGTGACAGGTATCGTTAGGATTGCCTGACTCTTCACATCGTAAGACACTCCTCTTTAGTTGCTTATAAACCTGCCAAGCTTTGTGAAATACAGCTCAAGGAAGACAGGGCCCCTCCACTCTTATTGAAGGTCCCATTACGGTACTCAGAAATCTGGCCTCTGGTTTTGGGTTCCGGACTTTGTTTCTTGTTATGCTACAGACTTCCACAACACTTGGGTTTATCCTTGGATTTCACATACTGAGATGCTTTTGAAAATCTGGCCTCTGATCTGTGTTGTACCTCCCCAGATAAATCTCAAAATCTAGCGGTAATTCTGTAACACAATCATTTTTACACAGGGTCACTCACTAAAATTTAAATTCATGTGTAAACACTGCTAGACTAAAATCCTACTGTATTTCTAATATAAGAAAACAAGTTGTCAAACTATATTCACTTTTAGAAGGGTATCCTGAAACATGTCATTCCCTGTGGAGAAAAAAAGAATTAAAGTAAATAAAATTAATACCCTAAGGGTCAGAAGCAGAATGATCAGACTGCATCCAATCTCTAATAAAAAAAGTACCTCCGCCTTTATATTAACCATAGAATAATTGAAGTAGGGATAAAGCAATTTCTTTTTTAAAATCATGCCTTGTACATTTAATTAATATTTTATTACAATCAAGTTAGCATTAGATTATTTTTCTTAATTTTTGCAGTTAGTGAGACATTCAGTATCTAAGCCTGTAGCACAATTTTAACCTTGTCTGCTAAGCCCAGATTTTAAACAGATGTAAGCTTGCACTGATCCATCCAAAGCAATAGTGTTACATCACCTGTCACAGCCCTGGTGACAGTCTGACTTTCAATACAACCACCTGCGGTGGCCAAGCTGCATGGGTGCTTTAGTGCTGTGTCACCTCAGCACCTCAAGCTACTGGGCAGGTAGTCAAGAGCAGGGCTAGCAGGTGTAAGGCAGATGATACAGGGCCCTGCCTACACAGTTACCTACAGCCTCCAGCCTCCCTTGTGCTCAAATCCAATACAGGGATGAAGTACAGGCAGGGAATGAGGTTTGGGATACAGATTCATGGCCATTAAAGCCTAGAATGAGACAGACTCATTTTTGACATACAACTTAAATCAGTATCAGGTCTCCAAGATGAAAAGCAATTGCACTAAACCACTGTGCAGTAGTCGAGCTTTGTAGTTTCCTTTCTGCTACCGAAAAATGTAACTAACAGAACATGACAACCAGACTCCGCTATTCTGCTCAGCACTGAGGTAGAACTGAACCTGTTTTAAACTACACATTTCTAAAAAGGATAATCTACTTCCTCTTGTAAAATATTGATTAAACATTTGTAAAAAAAAAAACCACCAGGCAATTATCACTGCAATAAATAGTAATAGCCATCAGGATAGCTTAGTAACTGCCCCACAATTTGAAATATGTTCTGTAACTACTGTAAAAGTATTATGGTAACTTAAAGATACATAAATACACAGAACTGACTATGAATTACATAAACAGTGTAATTCTTAGAAATTAAACAAATCTGAAATCTCCCCTGAGAAAAAAAGGCAGCAAACTCCGAGCTGGGTGGATGAGCATCTAAAGTGTCAGCACTTGAGTTTTGTTATTACGGATCACCTCAAACCTGAGGTTAACTATCAGGTCTAACAGATCTTGTGGTCTCGCTTCAGAGAACAGAGATCTCTCAAAGCAGCAGCGGATGTGATGCACTATCAGGGCTGTGGGTCGAGGAGCAGGCATTAACCAGAAATATCAGCTCCTTTGGAACAAACAAAAGTAGAGCTAAGTTGTGCGCTAAGAAATGCCTTAGCTCCTGTTTTGGTTGGTCAAAGTCTGTAGAATGAAATATTTCTGGTTTGAAAGTGTCTCTCCTTTCTACCCTACTACCTTTAAAAAAAAATATTGAGATTTTGGGTTATTCAGTTCTGCTTTTTTGAAGGTTTTTGTTTGTTATTGGGTTGTTTTAAAAGCGTATCTAACTGAAGTTTAAAGAAGTCAACATTTATAGCAGAGAGTGACAAAGGACAGGTGAGGAAGCAGAAGTACAGGCTTCACTTGCCTTATTTGGGGAAAAGTTTGTCCCTTTTGGCGTATCACACAAATAGAAAAAAGCTACAGACCTCGAAGAACTGTAGTTTCATGGATTCCAGTCCCCATTTCCCCCTCACCATCAACTAATCATTTGCTTAGACGTTGATACACAATTCTTGATTCTCATTTAGACGTGACATTCCATCCACCTCCAAGCTGTCTTATAAATTAAATATAAATTGGAAAAGCAGTTTTCAGAAATTTTCCCATAAACATTAAAAGCACTTATCTGAGCTATCAAAGAAAATTTATCATCTTTTCAAACAGAAAACTTTTGCTTTAATTCTCTATAGTCTACACTACTGCAGAGAAGTTTCCATGACATATTTACAACTAGAAAGGAAAAATTCTGGATGAAGGCTCCTGTGGCCTAGCTGAATATAAAAGTACTAACATTTTTTTTTCTTTTACAGCTCTGCCACTGTATGCTGAAGATCTAGAGTTGAAGAAAAAAGAAACTAATGTAGAAAGTTCAGTCTGGAAAACAAAAGGCTCCAGAGAAACCTTATTGTGGCCTTCTAGTACTTAAAAGGGAGCTTATAAGAAGGATGGGGACAGACATTTTAGCAGGGCCCATTGTGAGAGCACAAGGGGTGATGGTTTAAACTAAAAGAGGGAGATTCAGACTAGATATAAGGAAAAAATTTTTTATGAAGGTGATGAAACACTGGCCCGAGTTGCCCAGAGGTAGTAGACACCCCATCCCTGGACACATTCCAGGTCAGATTGGACAAGGCTCTGGGCAACCTGGTGTAGTTGAAGACGTCCCTGCTCACTGCAGCAGCATTAGACTAGATGACCTTTGAGAGTTCCTTCCAACCCAACCCATTCCATGATTCCAATTCAAGCATTCTATGAAAATGGTTTTTCTTCACACCACAAAGTCTGTTTTCCTCTCATAACTCAGCTGAGCTCTATTAATGGCAAAGTTATGGACAATTGCTGAATTTCACTCCAAACCCCTTCAACAGCCTTTGTATATCTATGGAGACCCACCAATGCTGTGCATTTATTTTATTCTTTCAGCAAGCAAAGGAATCATATTCACTGTTTGAGCCTTGGCTGCCCAGCAATGCAAGAAACTTCTGAAAAGGAAAGATAACTAAGGTCTTTGAAAAGAAATTAGTTATCAAAATGCAAATTATTAATTTATTTCTTCATTTTTACAGAAGTCCATGAGAAGAAGTCTGACTGCCAGCCATGGTATAATTCACTCTGATAACACAGAGACTATAAATCTTAACTAACAGCTTAACATGTGAGGCATTTGATGTGTCTGGGAACCTGCTGTATGAAAGAAATTAGCTGTAAAAAAAGAAGCAAAATGCCTATTCCCATGGGAAGAGTCTGCAAGACAGGCAATAGATCATTTGTTCATTTGGAAGACACTTGTTCCTCTAGTAAAACAGCAACTAATATTTTTGCTTTCCACTGCTCAGACAGGAAATATGGTGCTAAGGGCCAATAGGCAGAGCAAATCATCATGCTAATTACACGGTCAGTAAACATTTGCTCTCCCATGTTTCCTAAAGGTCTGAATAATTTCTGGTTCAAATTCAGTAGTGGAACAAGTCACCTTCTTCCTCTCTGACGCAGATGCTGAGGAGATATATCACATTTTAGAGGATATCCAGGTTAAACACCCCTATTTTAAGAGGGTGATCATGTCACCTGGAAAAGGTTGAGCACTACCTCATTTAGAAAGGAAATGAGAAAGGTTTTGAAGTATCAGAGGAGAGGCATTCTGACATTGCCCCTCAACAGATGCAAATATCCAAATTTAAACATCTTGATAAATTTACAAATAGGATCATAGGGCAGGTTGCTTGACAGGAAGCTTTTTTGGGTAGATGACAGATTCCTTCTAGTCCTGCATTTGACTTTCATATAAATTTCTCACCTGCAGAAACATTCAAAGCCTCTACTTCCCTACAAAAAAAAAAACCACCAAAGCAAAATAAGCATATTTGATTTTAAGGCACAAAAATCTACTTGCTTGCTGTAAGTCTTGGGGTTTACTATACCTGGGCAGACTCTGATATTCTGGCTACACTGATATCGTTTTATTGGGCCACATCTTCATCTCTGCTGACTTTCTACCAGCCAAAGATCTAGTCCAGGAGCTGGCCACAAACTGAACAATGTTCTAGGTATCTGACCTCCTCTCAAGATTGGCTTCTATGTTAGAGAGATTCATCTACAGCTTCCTAGTAAGCTAGCTTCTGTATTATCCTCTCCATGAAAGAAAGATACTTCCCATGCACACAGTACACAGATTCCTGACTGCTACTCACTGGATTAGGATGGCAAGTCACGGGATGCAGTTGTGTCAACATCAAAGGAAAAACAAACACTCAAGTGTTTTGAAAATGCTTCAGAGTGAAATCCTGTTTCTCATGCGCCCTGAGCATAGCTTCACCCTCATGAATTTTAAGTAAAACAGCTCAATTATAGACAAAATGCTTGACTTCCACCCGCTGTTTCTCCATGCTCTCAACACATGCCACCAATCATTTCCATTTTGACATATAGTTGGTTTTAGTTCTAAATGAGAGGAATTTAGTTGTTGAAGGAAAAAGCAACTGAGGCAAACTGCAGTTGGTATCAGGAATTGCCCAGCTCTGTACAATTCCTTCTTTCACATCTCTACTCAGAATTAAACTAGTATCCTCTTTGGAACATTAAGTGCTGGGTTTTCAGAGACTTACAGGTCTAATTAACAGCAGTGCTGAGTATGAGATTCTCAAATGCATGAGTAGATTTTGGGGTTCCAAATATCTCCCTGAACTCAGCCATGTGCTGGTGGTCCCCACAAATCAGCAGGGGCAGGGAGTGAGCAGCATACCACTGAACCAGAGGCTGCTTCTAAAACCAGCCCTAAACAAGTCCAAAGCACTGAATTAAATGGCATTATCCGCATCAGGCTTGAACAGGGGGGCAACACCCATTGCACTGTGACAAGTGTCTCCTGCTATTTGAAACGCTGCTTATTCAAGGTATGTTCAAATGTTGTGAGAAAGAATAGAACATACTTTTCCTGGACTTTTCCTTTGTAAGAGCTGAGCTGGAGATAACACTAATTAAGTGATAAGCCATATTTGTAACCCTTGGGATGTGACAGACTTTCCCCTTGCAGCAGGTTGTTTTACTGGTCTTTCATTAAACAGACTTTAATGATTTTTATTTTCACCTCCATTAACATTTAAATGTCTCTATGAGGCATTACAGTCAGTTACTCCCCTCCAAAACTGAACACCACCACGAATGACTGTGCATTTACAAACACACAGGAAGTACCACAGTTTTCTCCATTACTCTGTCATCAGAGATATCTGCTCTAGGTTGTACTCAGAGCATTAGCCCATGTAGCCTGATATGAGTTCATGAGGCTGGAATTCAAAACACTAACCAGCTGTGGGAACCCGGGAAGAAGGCTGTCACACTAAATGGTATCCAGATTAGAGCTGTGAGAATTTGGGAAAGCCCGTCTAGCAAGCGTAATCTCTTGGGGGGAAGGGAAGAAACAGTTCCCAAGTTGTTAGACTCATAAGCCTAAAGGAAACTAGGTCTCTCTGTTAGATACTGAAACTACAAGGCTTGACTGGAACTAAATCTGTAGCAGCGGATACTTTCCCAAGGGAAGAAACCCAGCAAGTTATTTTCTTGAATTAAAACATAGATAACTACCTCTAGGATGGTTTTCCCTCCACACTTCAATCTGGAGCTGGAAGCACACAGCTCCTTAAAGCACCTGGCTCTGGTAGAAACAGTTGGGAATCATGGTCCAAAAGACAGACCCTCTGTGCTACCTTGCATACCAAGTAGTACATGTCTGACACGCAAGTGCTCGATTTAAAACCGCCACCAACTAGAGAGCCAGATTTCAGTGAAAAGGATGACTACACAGACATGCAAGGAAGAGAAAGAAAGCAAATAATTTATTACTTATCTACCCTACAACTGATAGTCCACATGGGAGCTGGGTGGCAGGAAATCTTTTTGTCTGTCCCCAGCTCCAATACTGTAGGTGATGTAGCATGAACCAAGAACTGCAATACCTTTTTGAAGGTATTTCTTTTCCAAGTTTTGCTAAGGCATGACATACTTGAGGACCAAGCCCCAAACTTTTATTTGCTGCCCCTTTAAAGCAGTCTTTAAAAATTAAGTAAGACAAATGGGAACTTACTGGACATGATTATTGGCATCTTGCTTGGTTTCCTTGGATGTAGCCACACTAACTCACCATTCCAAACCCAGTGCCCATACACCAATGGGCCAGAGTTTCAGGCAAGGAGGAAGTGCTAATTTAGCTCTGGGCATATCCATCAGTGTCAGTATTGGAAAAGTGATGCCCTTCAGGTGTTGGCTGCTTGAGGAATCCATCATGGGGTGGAAGAGGCCTGTTCAAAGGCAGAGATACCTCAGGAAGTGATCTTTTTCTGCATGCTCAGTTAGTGACCCTGAACACAGGAGCCACGCAGATGGTGTCAGATCCCTCTGAGACTCCAAGCACATGGCCCACAACCTGATTAATGACACACCTGTAAGACTTGTGGGAGTAACTAATGACATGTGTCTAGTGAAATGCTTATTTGCAATTTCCCCCCATTTCATTAAAGGCAAGTCTATTTATCTGCTAAACTTTGCCCCAGACTCAGAGGAAAGCAAGGAAAAAACCCACAAGTGGTTCTCTTTTGTTGAGATGTTAATTGGCCTGATTATGAAAGAAAACAATCACAGGGACAACAGGAAAAAAAAAAGTGGAAAGACACTTACAGACTCTAATACGTAGAGCACTGAGACAACAAACCAAGGAAAGACAAAAGGGCACAACTTTGTTAATTCAAGTGATTGACAGTAGTCAGGAAACTTTTGATGTTCTTTTGTCTTCCAATATATTTTGTTTCTTCAGCAGCAATGATAATGAGAACAGCCATTATACAATAGCCTGTTACTGTTGAAAGTTTGGTTTGTAATGAAAATAAGACTATATAGTTACATTTTCCTTTGCATCAAACAAAACTGCTAATTCTCATTACTAGATGCCCTTCTTCCTTTTCCATAATGGAATAAAGGAAAAAACATCACGGAACAGAACAGCTGTTAAACCTTTTGAAAAATTGATTCTGAGCATAACTTTCAGTTCAGGAGAGACTCTTTGCACTAGTGACAGACAGCAAAATAGCTTAACATACTTATTCCCAGCTCCACCTTCCTAAATGAAGTCCACATTCACTCCTGGTGATCAGTAGAGCTGTCATGCCTGGTTTTAACTCAAGCCCTGTTGAAATCTCTGCATGGGATACCAGCCTCAAATTTGGGTTTGGCTAACTTCCTGTGTTGTAATATTGGATCCTGAAAACTTCTATATCTTGTACATCCATACAACAGAACCCCTCACTCCTTGGGAATCCCTGGATTAATGCAAGACGCCTCTCCAGTTACCTAAGAGGCAGAGACTACAGGTGCTGACTTTTTCCTGAAGTTTCTCCCCCTTCCAAGTAAAAGCAATACAAGTTCCTGCAGAAACCCATCTGGCAGTCTTTATTGATGCAAAACCTCCACAGCTCCCAGTACAGACATTGACTGTGGAAGGATGTACAGGATTAGGCTGTAAGAGATTTAACCTGAGGCTGGTTAAATGTGACTCATGAAGCTAGACATCAATTACTGAGCATGGGAGACAGATTAAGGAAGAAATAGAAACTGCTTCTTCTCAATAACTCATTTAAGCTGTGTTTGATTTAAGAGGTCTTTGACAAGAAATGCACTTAAGGGTTTTAATACTTCAGCCATTCTAAACTGCAAGTGAATAAATCCAAAGGCCAAAGAACCTTGACCCCTGAACACTGACCAACCAAAAAAAAAAAGTCAAGGTATAACACATCCAGCCCAACATCCTCTCCCAGATTTCAGTTTTAGTACAGCAAAGTTTCAGGCTGTCATAAGATGGTAAAGCAGCTCTTCTGGCTCACTCTGTATTGGCTGCAATGATTAGCAGCAAGATGATTCTTCCAGTGATATGGTCAAGACAAGCTCACATTTTAATTTGAAATCCTGACTGTAGACAGTTTTCAGCTGGCCAGTATTTATTATAGCAGCCTGCAGAGGCATCAGACATGCATGAAGACCCATTAAGGTCAATATTGAACACAAGCAATTTGTAGGAATCTGTACAGAACAAAGTTTCTACCAGATCTGCAAGTCAGGAACAAGACTCCCAAACTAAACAGACAAGTAGATGAGAATCATCAACAGTTGAAAGGCTCCATCCTGCCTCTATCCCTCAGTTCCAATATATATAGGAAGACTCACCAGTTCTACACTTCCCCAGAGTGTTTCGGGAGAGGTTTAAAAGAAAATGAAAATAGCAGTTGCACTCTAACAATACGAGGATGCCTCTGTCTGAAAATGTTTACATACATCAAAGGAGGGCCTTCCCAGTGTTTAAATAAGTCACATGAATTTTTAGCAACTATTACACAAGGTTTATTTGTACTTCTGCTTTTGATACTTATTTACTTATTACCAAATAGTTTTCATCTGTTAAACATTTGCATCTTATATTAGAAACATCAAAGGCTTCAGACCTTTGATGACATTCATCCCCATCAGTGCATAGCAAATGACAGCAATGAGAAAGAAAAATCTAAACAGAAGGCATTCAAAGAAAAGCAGCATGGAAGGCAGAAACGCATCTAGCTCCAAGCAATTTTATCTGAATGAATAAACATTGTTCTCCGCTGCTACCTTGTGCTAAGAGATACCCACAATGTAGTCAACACAAACTTAATTTTTTCCATTCCTCTTCCTTCCTTAGGGCAGCTTTGTCACTTCTGTTACAGCCTAAGGTCTGCAGCTCTAAACCAGTTGGGTGTACACAGCGCTATGGAAGAGTTTCACCCCCAGAAGCAAGATTCTACAAGATAGGGTGAGGAGAAAAACCTCCTACACAAAATGTGCAAGTATAACACATTCACTGCCCAGTGTGTAACATCCATCATGCCACATACTTCTGAAAGGTCCTATGTATAAAGAGACACATATTCAAACTATAGAGATGCCTTGGAAGGTGGGGTGTGGGGAAGGAGGCAAAATTTGTTACCTAAAATTTCTTCATTGCCTTTTTAGAATTGACATTTCCATTAAATAAAGTGCAAGATTTAATTTAACTAGCACTAAAAGTTATGTCAAGAAAACCCAAACATTGATGACATAGCTCCAATGTGATATCAGAAAGTTGGAAATACTCCATGGACTATGAATGCAGTTTCTCTTTTCTGAACAAGCTGCCCTAAAGATAAATAATTTTTTTTTAAAGTAATCAATAATCTGGTCCTGCACAGAACTTTGCTGTTAACAATTCAATCGATGCATTACTATGAAGTCTTCTAGGTACAGCTTGAGGCTTGTCTCTGGAGTTCCCCTCATGACTCTCACAGGTGGAATGCATTAGCTAAGCCTTCACCTCTGGTAGGCAGAGAAAGAGCTACATTTGTTTACTTCACATAATACCTATCTCCAGTAAAAATGTCATAAATTCTAGATTTTCCTACAGTTTAATGCAAGCACAGCTTTTTATTGTGCTAAACCAAGCCTATATTTTATCAGTAATGTGTTGCAAGATACTCAAGATGAGTAGGAAACATGTCTTCTCCAGTTTAGGACTGGTAAGCATCATTTGGATACAATCTCTCACAATGTAATGTAGGCAGATATGATTAGGGATATACTAGCACACAACCTCACCTGTGTCTTATTTACAGTTTTAAGACTTTGCAACACACATTGATCACTTATGCCCCTTTGGCATGCTATTTTGACAGTAAACCATTGAAATTGCAGGAAGAAAATATATAATAAATTGCTTTCCAGGAACCAACAGGGTCACAGGTGCCTCCTCCCTCCTATCAAGTACCTGATACTGGGATATATGTGTTAGCCTGCAGTAAAGACGACTTGCACTGGGTGGAGGGGTCCCTACTCCAACAGGAAGTCAACAGGCCTCTACCACCCCTGCACTGTCATACTAGTGTAGAGAGGAAAACAGTCTGCTGCTTATGGGACCAGAGGACTGAAAGGGACAAACACTTGATCCAGAAGCAAATGGACCACAGTGGAAAAAAACCCATGATTCTCAAAACCAGGATTTTCATCATCATCTGGTTAAGCAGCAGCACAGGCTGCTCTTCAGTGGGGTCAAGCAGAAAGCTACAAGCTTCTCCTCCAGTAAAATACTTAAGTGTTGAAGACTTCCAGGATTTTCAAACCCTTTTGTTAGCTCATGCAGTTTGCACAGTGACATAGCAAAGAGTTTCCACTGGTATGAACCTGAGTTCTGTGCATACATACATGCCAGGACTGGGAATGTGCTCCACAAACTGTCTTCTCTCAGATCCTATCTGTCACTTTTATCCAAATGTTCTTTAATTCACATGAGAAAACCAACAGATTCAACAGGTGGAATGTTCAAAAAAACCCCACACAAACTGCAGGGTAAGGCCTCGGAATGTGTAAATGTTGACTAAACATAAGGGTCAATAAAAATGATTCGGTTTTTAACAAATTAAGATGTTAATTTTAGTATTGGTTTGATAATTTGAGTGAAATATTTAACTCTGTAGTTTCAGTGGAAGCTCCTAAAACTGTCTTTTGCACAGGTTATGCTAAAGCTACAGTAAGACGAACATTTAAAGAGCAGTATCCTTAAAGCTACTCATATTGAAGAAATTATCCTATGGATTGAACATTGCTTTCAGTTGACAACTAATGCAATCACAGAAAGAAAGGGAGGAAATGTAAGTGCCAAGGGATGGGAAATGAGAGGCCTAATTTCTTTTGCAAAATTAACTCTTGGGGTTGAAATAAAATTCAACCTGTTGGCTAAAATTTGGCTCTCTTCCTATTAAAATACCTTCTTAATCAGCTCAACATGTGATATGTATATCAAACTGGACCTTGCACATTTGCAGAAAACACCGTCAGTGATGTATATATTTAAGTAGGGGACTGCCTAGCATATTTCACACACCTGGGCCTTTGTTTTTAAACCAGGTATATCATTAGTATATAGAAGTAATGCTAATAGATAGTGCCAAGCCCTAATAAACAACACCTAAAATATTTTTCTAATTAGCAAGAAGTAGTGAGGTGCCCCAAACTGAAGTCAACAAAAAGCCCTTTCACCACCAGACAGGGTAGCAATTCAGACAAGGTAGATGTAAGGCACTGAACTGTAACTTGGAGCACACACATATGGGAGGGAATATAATCTCATAGCAACATTTTTCTCTGGTGAAGCATCAGAGCACTTTTTAAGCACATATTTAAATCCAATCAATATTTAAAAAAACTGAAGTGTGTTGAAATGCTTTCCCAAGCTAGGCTCAAGAAATAACTCACTTCCATGAGTTACTCTAATACTGGGCTACAATACGAACTGGAGTTGCTTACACATCCCCTTCCTGAAGGTGAGGAGCCAGGACTCCAGGCATCCTTCCCCCACTCCCAACTATTAATCTGTAGAGCTGTGCCTCTGCAGGCACTTTACCATGGTAAAAACCCAGCAGTATCTTTCTGTTTCACAGCCTTAAGAGCCACGGGAAAGTAGGGAGGGATTTTTGTCTCAGCAGCGTGTCTGTGAGTCACACAGCCTCCCGAGGCTGCTCCCTGGGTGGTGCAGTTTACACACCATCCCTTGCTCAGAGGATGTGCCTAAAGTCACCATGAAACCCTTCTCGAAGGGAGCAAACAAAAATTTTACATACCCTTGGTCATATGGTCTATGTGATGTTATCTAACATGTAATTAACAAGAGCAGATTTTCCAAAGCTCAGATTGTTTGTTTCCAAAGTAATCCCAGAGGAAAGCATTGCTACTTCCCTGTTTCTCTGGTTTGAATAGTCTTTTTTTTTTGCTTTGGTTTTCCAGGTCCTCTTATAATTTATCCCACCTACTCAGCAAGTTGCAATGCAGTCAATACTGACTGACCACATCCATTTAGCAACTCAATGCTCATCCCAATTATTTTCAACAATATATGGATTATATTACGCATGGGCTGCCAGAAAAAATTATCTACTTCAGATTTAAATCATTAAGAATGACCCTCTGGAGACAATAATCCCTCCTAAATGTGAAAACTACAGACAAATGTCAGAATGCTGTCTGGCCCAGGAATGTTTCCTCATAACAAGGCTGGTTTGTGCAATCAATGAGGCTGACAACATCTCCAATACACTCTCAGGAGCTGATCCAAAGCACAGTGAAATTTATGGTAACCCTCCCATTGACTAGAGCTGTGTGGGAAACATTTGTTTTCTGACCCATGGGAATTTTTGAGGTCTTGAAAGCTTACCCCCCCCCCCCCCCCCCCCCCCATCCTGAACAGGAAAGAAAAATTAAAATCTCAAATTTTTGCAACCTGAAAATATACTTACATCACTCCAATAAAAGAGACAAGGTTAAAAAAATAGCAATCAGATTAAAATAATTTGTTTAAAAGTGAAGGGAAAAAACCTAAGTTTTGAAAATAAAGCTAAAATTTTCAAAAGCAAAAGACTATGTATAAAGAAATTAGCAGGTCTCAACAAAAGTGTGACATCAAAAACTTTTTGAACAATTCCAACATTGTCACCAGAACAGTAGAGCAGGCCTGTCCTGCATCAGTGAGCTCACCTCCACTATTTTGCTCTTTCAAAAAATCCATTGTATACAGGCCCTCTATTCGTCTTCATACCAAGCATAATTTATGTTCCAGCCACTGAAGAAGGATGGTCTTTCATTGCCCACCAAGAGGCAGAAGCCAATTGAATCAAGGAGTATAAAAAAAACCTTAAAGTAATTCTTGACAACTAATTGCAAGATGTAGACACCTCATCTTTCATTTTTAAATTCATTATACTTTCTTCTGTAAGGTGATAACTGTCAAGTCATGGGTCTTAAAGTAGCATTTTTTAGCCCTGAAGGTCTTGAACCCCTGCAAGCCAAGCCCTGCATTCACATTATAGCAGAAGCCACTGGATGGAGCTGTTATAAACACTCTCACAAGCTGTGAGCATGAGTCATGTTTAGTCTTTAAGGTATTTGCATTGTCATTATTTTTAAGATATTTCCAATGGGAAAGCTGTTGCAAGCAGCAAGGAAGGTTTACAATCTTTACGCAGAGTTCTTACTCAGTAGATAACAGATCTGCCAGTTTTGCAGCAAGGACTCTCTACAAAGGCCCTAAGGTACAACTGATCTATTTTGTGTAGTAAGAACAAGTGGCACTAAATACACAGCTACGTCCTCATAGCAGTTCCATTTCTTTTGAGGAAAAACCACCTTGGGAACCCTCAGTATGGGTTGTCATTCAAAAAAGTAAGCAGAACAAGACAACCTCCACTCCAAGGAGAGCAGACAGAGGAATTGGAGGAACAGACATCTACCAACTTGCTGTATTCATGAAAGCAAACATGCACAAAAACTTCTGATAGCAAACTCTAAGGCAGCCTCCTATGCATTAAGCAGTCCCTGGCAAAATTTGAGTTATTTCAATCCATATTTCTTAACAGCATCTTCCCAGACAAAACATCACTTTAGATAAGAATAAGAGCTGAGGAGTTTGTATTTCTATGTATATGTGTGTATGTATGTACAGGTAGAGGATAATACTGAAAATCAAGAACTAATAATAAAGCAGGTGACAGCACCTGTACATAAATGGGTCCTCCATGAGAACTTCTGAATCGACATTTTCTGTCCATAAGTAAATTCATCTCTGTCTGAAGGCCATGTGAACTGTGTTACCCACAGAACATAGAGCACAATTTTCTGCATGAGAGAGAGAACAGGCAGCATCCAAGACTTCAGCTGAGTGTTAAAAGAGCAGCAGGCCATGTTCAGAAACACCCTGCAGCAGCACACACACTGCATTCGATGACACCACCATCCGCTGTGGAATGTGCCACTCCAGGAACACAGTGCAGTAAATCCTTGTGCTCCTCCTGCGCCTGCAACTTTGACAACCTGCACAGTAAGTTAAGCTTCATATTTTTCATAATAACTTCAAAATTAGTGCATGTGTCAGCTTAGCTAGCAACCTACCCAGATATCTCCACCTCATATCTCTGGCTTTTGATGAGCTGTCAGGAAATTCAGGGTGGCAGTCAGTTCCCTCCTTTCTAGCTAAAGCCTAAGGCCAGTTTTGCACACACATTTAACCTCCCACTTTCAACCTCTTGCTGAGTATGCCATGTTTTATATCATCAGCCACCTTTCCACAGCTATCATCTCAGCTCCCACACCAAGAAAATTCAGCAGCTCTCCCAGCACAGAAGCCATCTTGTAACATTTCCTGGACAAAGTAGTACGAGAGGCTCACAACTCCCCCAACCCCTTATTCTCGCATCCTTGCACCTAATTCACGCTTTCATACACATCAGGCCAATTCACTGCCTTCTTTCCAAATCACCATCCAAATGCAAAGCCTCATCTGTTGCCTGAAAGGTTTTCAGAGCACATGGCAGACAGAAAACATGCTTAATTTGTCTCCAGTTTGTTGTATCAATGCTACACATTGCGTGTGCTGTTAAAGAAACTGGGGAGTCAAAATGCACTTACATCTTGCTCCTTCATGGGTTGTGGGTCAGGTGGGGTCCTCCAGGGCAAAGCAAAAATTGCATCTCTCCTGAGAATAACTGAATAAAGTAAGCTTGAAGTTTCTAGAGAGCAGATAGGTCTATCTAACTTTGTTAGACAGCAAGCAAAGAGCACAAAGAGGAGCTGGCAGAATCCCAAGAGGAGCAGGGACTTCCCTACAGCTTCAACGTTTCTGGAGAGATGCAGAATATTCCATGGCTCCATAGGCACTGCACAGAATTAGCTGCAACCTCAGTAGTCACCAATAACTATTAGCCACAAAGCAAGACCGTAGGATGTAAAGCAGACTGCAAGAATGTAGTCAGAGAATAAATTAATTCAACCTCTCACTGAAAAGTTGTGAGCTTTCCACACACACCATGGGGTTATGCACAGAGGTTTTTTCTTACCATTTTAAGAAAAGCACGACCTAAGAATCTGTGAGCTTTTTGGCATCTTCTGACACATTTAAGAAATAAGTGGATAGTTCTACCTGAAGACTAATGCATCATCCCATTACAGATTGTTGCAAAAGATTACATATATATATAAAGGCTATAATAAGAGTGTCAAAAAGCCATCAACAGGTCTGTCCTGCAAGGAACAGAGAGGGAAAAGTTACCATATGTACATTACTCAGCAAGTGATTTGATGTTCAAGATACTCCTGAAAGATACACTTTCATTAATTGATACTCTGTTCTCCATCCCTAGTCTTAGCTTCCATCTGTATATTGAATGAGTTTCTACTCAAAGTGACATGGTTTTATTCCCAACCTGCATACTCACATGCATAGAAGATAGAAAGATAATGGATAATTTTGTCCCTAGAATTATCTTTTAATTAAATTTGGAAACTAGATGTCCATTTCCTCTTTGGTATTCCTGCTTTTAATCAAAGCAATCTGAAATACCTATATTCTTTGCATGAGAAAAATATCCACACCACTATCATAGCTTTATGACTAGGTATATACATACAGCTGTTGATGCCAGCAAAAGCATGGAAAACTTTGCATACAACTTTAAGAAAATTTTTCACAACAGTGGAAAATTACATTTTCAATTTTCAAAAGGCCCTTTTGATTTTATTCTGTCTCGATATTGTGATTAAGTAGAACAGGATTAAGAGTGACAGCAATGAAAGTAAAACAGAAAAGGAGATTGAAAAAAAATCAGGAAGGGAACAAAGCTTGTGAACTTGAAATCAAAACTCAAGAGTTCTATCAGTAATTTTTCCAGGTGTAAGAATTCTACTCTGGAGGACTGAACAATGCAATTAGTTTTGAAACTAGAGACACCAATACCTCTAACATTTTTTAAACCTATGATCACTCTTCTGGCAGGAATATAAGATAACCCCATTCCTGATGATTAATGATCAAAAGACAGTTATAGCTAGAGAAAGAATGCTGTTGGGTCTAAGCTTCAAGGATTTTCAGAATAACTTCTCCTGTCATTCTGGAGAAGAAAGGAAGTAAAACCAAGCCCCTGAACTCTCTAGATTGCACAGGCCTGCAATGATGACCAGAATCTCATCTCTGGCTTCAAACACACTCCAGAATCATAAAAATGCTTTGAGTTGGAAGGGACCTTCAAAGGTCATCTAGTCCAACCTCCCTGCAGTGAGCAGGGACATTTTCAACTAGAGCGAGTTGCCCAGAACCCCATCCAACCTGACCTGGAATGTTCCCAGGGATGGGGCATCTACCACCTCTCTGGGCAACCTGTATCATGATGATATAACACTGACATTTCTGAAAGGGCACTCTTTAGGTTAAGGCCAAAACTCACAGGTAACACATGTAAACAGTGTTAACTAAGAGAAAAAAAAAATCTTATTTTTTTCTGTAAAACTGTTCCTTCAACATCCAAGCAACAGACAGGCATAGAGGCATGCACTTGCCCCTTTTATGCTATTGGGAATTTTGCCAGCATGTAGGATTAAACCACATTTCCATATCATATCCAGATGTGCAATCAAGAGACCATCCTAGAGCATCACCTCCCCAGTCAGCCCTAGGAATCGAAGCCATTCTTTATCCCACCCACCATTAACATCTCTTCATAATTTACCAACTTGCAAAAAAACCCAGCCCTTATACTAAAATACTGCACAAAAACTTAGTCCTGATTAATTTAATGGATATTGTGACTACAAGACCTGCCTCTAATTTACCATATTGTAAACTAACTGCTCAGCAGCAGCATGTGTTTTCCCAGGCTCAGCTACACCATTTGAGGCAATCCGTTCCCTGTAGTAATTTCCACTGAGGGAAGCGAAGGGATGCAGCTGTGAGGTGCCTGCCCATGTCTGACCCTGGGTCAGCAGCAGGCCATGCTGGCAACAGCAATAGCCAGGAGGTGCTGGAATCCCTCTTAACCTTCTGGAGGATTTTCACAGCAGCACATTTTTGCAGTGCCACTCTTCTCCCCTACCCCTGCCAGCCCCGTCTCTAGCATAGCCTGAGAACAATACACAAATGTGATTTCAATTAGGTCAATAACAAATTCATGAAGGTTCAGCCCTCACCATCTGTCCAAAGGGAGCAAGGCTCTGTTTGGTTTGGGACTTGGTCTTTTTTCTTCCTCCCATCCTCCTGTCTTATGAATACTATTTGACAAAGCCATCTACATAACAGAGAGATTTAATGGGGTTTATGGCAAAAAACAAAAGAGCAAATCAAGGCAGTTCCACTATTAATTCCCACCACATTGGAGCATTACATAATTTATCACTTAACATGTACATAATTTAGCATGATTCAACATTCAAACACATTAAACAAAGACAGAAAGACACTAGTGAAAGCCTATTAATAACCACTAATTCTTCCTTTACAGAGGAGTCATGGCTCAAATAGCTGTCCCACTAAACGCTGCAGTTCCAAAAATTTATGTACACTTTGCAATAGGAGAAAAAAAATTTGTCAATGTATCTGAAGCCAGAATAACTAATCAGGATGAATTTTATAGTATGACACATGACTGTCAAAACCTTTACTTCCAGTACACATACATACAGCCTGTAAGTTTAGAATTTAAAAGTCATTTCAATCTTGATATATCCAATCAGATAGTTACCTTGTGCTGCAAAGCACTTTCCAGGGAAAAAGGTCAGGCACAGGTCTACAAAGAGACCTAGTGCCTCATCCTACAAATATTTTACATGTGATACCATCTACAATACTGTATTTCTGAATTAACTTGGATGGTTTTTAGCCCTGGGCCTTCACCCAGTTGCATGTTCAGATCTCATTTCTATTCCACAGAAGGAATAGAAAAAGTGCCATAAACCTGAACGCAACAAGAAATCTCAGTACACTTAAAGTGCGGCATGTAGGAAGGTGCTGAGATATGACTGTACATCCAAGGTAAGTCCAAGCACCTGGCACCAGGTGTGTTTTAGGACACTTTGCAGAGTCTGGGCCATTCCAGCAACTGCATCAAAAACATGTGGGTAAGGAGGGGGAAGGTGGGGCACAAGATAGAAAAAAAAAATCTTCCTTCTCCTAACATACTGAAACAATTTATTGGAGCAGATTTAATCATTTCACTCATGTTGAAGGGAATAAATTCATGCTCAGCTTGCCACACTGAAGATAATGGAACAAGTCATGGGAAGGAAGAGTTACTGAGTTAAAGAGCAACAAGGGAGAAAGCAGCAAAATTATTTGCTTTGTTTTAAGATACTCTGTAAGGTTATGTCATCACACTGAGATGCAGGGATGAGTAATTTATTCAGATCACAGATTTTCCAGCCAGGATTTCTCTAGCTGTGCCTCAGTTGATAAAAAACTTAACAGTTCAACATTACAGTTTTCAAAATTATGGTGATTTTTATATTAAGAAACTGCTTAACTTTTTTACCCTAAAAACTGATACTTTTCTACATGTCAGCCAAAACACACACTTTTCCCTACATTGCTCAACATCTGAAGCCTGAACATACTGACACAGCTATCTAGAAAGTCAGGATATACCAGGCAGCAGAACTCTCAAATTATCTGCCACCACAGAAAAGTAAGTCAACATCACCTTTGCTCTTTCATCCCCTAAAACAATGGTTGCACATAATCTCCAATGGAGACAGATTAAGATGGTGAGGGACCATTGGGGAGCAGAAATCAATTCTTCCAATTACAAATAATTAAGATATAGGAGGAGAGGCTGATTTCATTTCTAATTATATGATTAACCCCAAGCTGTAGTTATACCATTCAAGGCAAACATAAATGATGAAAAAAAATAAAGTTAGGGACATCCATTCAAAGTCTGCTCCAAAACCTGTCTCCCTGACAATCCAGCACTAGTCAGTCATCCTATTTGGAGTGACTATGGGAATGAGCACCAGAAGAGCTACAGCTCTGTAGTTTAGTGATGTATTCATGGATTGACCACTCCTGGCCTTGGGGAATGAGAAGAGCACAGGATGCAACCATAGTCTATCCCACTAGTCACAGGCAGATCATTGAAATCTTACCCAGACCTACCGAGGAAGAGGATGCTGGTTCCTCAAAGTTAATTTAATGCTTCCTTTGTGGGCATAGGAAACTCTCACCTCAGGTACCTTTCACCAATACACTTATTCCACTCTTACTCCACTTGTTGACAAATGAAGATAACTTGGAACCTTTTGAGAAGCCTGCAGCCATAGCAACGCAAAAAGACCTTCCTAGAAATCAAATTCAGAGTTACCTTGAAGCTTTTTCTCATTGAATATCTCTCCCTCTGCACTCCTTTACATACATGAATATTAACCAAGGGGGGGATTTATTTGAAAGGAGAGATTAAGATTTTCAGTAACTGTGCACTGAAATCACTGGAAGTTTTACCTCCCAATTTAGAGAAAGCAGAACTTGGTGGTCATAATATAACTTCAGATATCTAAGCTCAGAATTCAATATTTCATGTTCTGACTACAGACAAACTTTATCAGACATTTCTGGGCAATCAATGCTTCTACAGCCTGCAGATATCTTCTGTAATGAATAAACCTGTTCACATAAACTTGAAGATGTTTCAGTCCACAGCACCGCTTGAGCAACACAGTTACTTATGACACCCTAAAAAATGGTGTTTACTACATTTGTCAAATGAGATCCTTATGCATAAAAAAGCAAATTTAATGCAGCATAGTATTGGTGGAAGGCTCAGAAGTCTGAACACCACCTGAAGTACTCTTAGATAGAGGAAGGCTAAAAGGAGAGGTCAGGTCTGATGCACTGTGGGACAAGGTCAATAGTATACATTTTAACAATATATGAGTATTTTACTGACAAAGTCAGCCGAGCTAAAATGGGCAGTTGTAGACTCAACATCCAATTTTACTAAGGGAATTTTGGAAGAGTCATAAATCCTTATCCAAATTATTTAAGTCTGCTTTCAATCTGGTGACCATTGGATTGTACAATACATCTTCCTTCTTAAAAGGCCAGAAAATTAAGTTCTGCAGCAAAACATTTTTTACACCATTTTTAACAAAACAGAGTGCATAGATATATGAAAGTATGAAACAAAGCTGCTTTCTCCTCAGATATTCCTCAAATTATTCAAAGAGTTTCTTGCACTGAACTTAGCTGAACAAGTGAGGTTTTAGTATAACCCCACTTTTAAGACTAATTACAGCATTACCAACCTCCACTTCACAACACTGTTTAGAAAGAAATAAAATTGCCTACAAATGCATAGAATTCACTTGTGTGGAAACATATTTCAAATGACACTCAAAGATGGGTATTTAAGTGCGCCTGACACCCAGAAGCCTCTGGCGTGAAATTGAAAACTTAAGTTTTTCAACAGAAGATTAGCGCTCAGTGCTCAGCAGTTTCTGAAAAACAAGCCGTATTTGAGCCTTTCTGAAAATCTGTCCTTGATTATGGAAACTCAGTAAGAGGAGTTCTGAGAAGGGAGACTCATCACCACTCGCAAAAGGCTTTGCTGCCCTGCCATATCAGGGTTTGCCAAGAATAGCGTATATTCTTCACTGTCAGTTTCAAACAGGACTAAATGAAGCCAAGACTTTCAGTTAAGGTAAATGCTGGATCTTTAATATTTAATAAAAACACCCCTTTCTTTGAACCCATTATCTAATTAAAATAGCTCTGCCTTCAGAGTAAGAAGATAAAGAAAAGAGGTTTAAAACTTTAAACAGAACACAGTAAGTTATGACATCCAGGGATTATATCCTTAACTGGTGTAAACTGGCACAACTTCAACAGAGACCAGTTGATTAACATGGGTACATGATCTTGTCTAACCTGTTTAGCACTGATGTATGCTGGCACTCACTCTTGCAGTACTAGCCTCAGAATATCTGACTTTTGCTTTCAGCTGTCAGCAGGTACTGGGTCAAAGAAAGAGATAATTCTTCACTTTAAGTTTTTCTTCCCTATTTTGTACAAATTCCAAAATTCTATTTTCTTCTCTTGTACTTTGGTTATTTTTGCTCATGGAGGCTTTGGGACAGCAGCAGTGGAAACTGAAGATGTCTGGTTAATCTGAGGTCAAATTTTGTGTAGGCAGCTGCAATTCAAGCTTCTCCACCCTGCCCTACCACTAACCCGAACTCTGACCTGCTGGGACCACCCCCTCACTCCTGCAACCGCTCAGTAGAAATGTGGACCAAGTTAACACAGACAGCTAAAATGCCAAAATATCTATTTGTGAAAACATATACATGCACTGACAGGTCTCTGTGACTTTTTCTGTTGGACAATAGCCAAGACCACCAAATGCATCTGGCCGTCTGGAATCCACTGATGAATCAAATCACTTTGTACACATACTTTGTCCTTGTGAACAAGTTACATTTTGAACTGAAGTTTTAAGGGGAAAAAAACCACACATGCAGAGCCACTGTCACCCTGCAGCCTCATGCATCTACAGCAAGTCTCCTAAGTCTGTCTAAATCTCTGACAACTGCAAAATTGTTGAGCACCCCAAATTCACCTCTACCATATTCCCAGCAAACTGCCGGGTGTTGAGCACTTCTGAAGTCAAGCCACTGATTCAGAGACCTGAATATGGATTTAAAATACGAATTTGCTAGGGTATAAGCAATCAATCTGGTAAGTCTTCCTGATACACTGATATGGTCTGCAGGAACTTTGACAATACCATCCTGGAAATCTACAGCAAATTCTGACTCCTGAACATTTATGTTACATGCATTACTTTAACCCTTAAGCTTATGACCAAGGTCAGCCTCATTGATTTCAGTGCTGTAGCACCATACAGAGAACATCAGCTTTGGAGAGCTGATCACCTGAATAGTTTGTGGGAGGAAGTATTACCATCCTCATTTCACATTTGGGAGACTGAAGCACAAGGAAAGAGAGCAGGAAGGAAGGAAAGATGTAAGTGATATGTTCAAGGCCACCCAGGAAGACTGTTACAGAGTGCGAAAATGAATCCGCATTTCTCACTCCACCCCCTTCCCCTCCTCACCACATACAAGGTCTCCACTCAGATCTATGTGAGAGTTTACATGGGTCAATGCTATTGTGTGTGGTGGTTACCAAGAGAAGCCCACGTCTTCACAGGTGCAGAAGGGTAGAACCTAGTTTGCAGCTCTTGAGGGAGACCAGCAGAGAAAGAGGGTCAGTACACAAGAAAGCCCTCACATCCTGCTCCCAAGGTTCAAGGAAGGAGACAGAACTAGTAACTGAATCCTCAGTAAGGACCACAGTAAAAAAGCACAAGGAAGCATGGTAGATGAGTGCTACCCGACCACCACAGACTACTGAAGAACAGGGAGAAAAAGAAGTAGCCCAAATAAGAACTTAAAGTCCAATTCTGCCAATTTTTGAGAAAACAGAACAACATAGGCCAACATGAAGACAGTGGAATCAAGAGTCAGAAAGCTCAGAAGTCTAACTGGGCTGATGACTCGCTGTGTTATTTTTGTGCATGTCACCCCAAGCCTTTTCATTGACTAGTTTCAAACTATAAATGCCTTAAGAGCAAGGACTATGATTACATCCGTCTTCATTTCACACTGGCCTGCAGGCAGTCACCACACTAGAGTCTGGACCCTCTTAGTACTCAGAAAGTTTATAATGCAATTCTAAAAATTAAAGGTTTTTAAGCCCATAACAGCTTATGCAGCTAGAGGTTCAGTTTATTGCCTAAGCACTGCTTTTAAATAGGTTAAAAAAAAAATCAACCACAAGAACAAGCAGGATGGGAAGGGGAAGAGTCCCTGAAATACCTGTCTCTTCTCTTTTGAAAGGATTTAAGAAAAGGAAAAAGTTCTCCCCTTGTTGATAGAAAGAACCCAAGCATAGGACATCCCCAGCCACGCACAGGCAGGGGCAGGTACATAAAGCAGTGACACAGGTAGGGCCCTGCTGGAGAATCACTCACTGTTGGCATATCACTCACTGCTGGCATAAATGAACCTGGGTGTTGGTTGTGTAGGTTCCCTGCACAGGGAAGACACACCTTGTGGGTCTACACAATGAAGCCCCAGCAATTGCAGCTTTTAGAAATTACTATTATGGAATTTTAAAACCCCCAGGAAAAGAGCTGGCTTGACTGCCTCCCTGGTAACTGGAAATATGTGCTGAATCATAGACATCCCACCAAGCTTTAGGTAACATCTATAGTGTCATTGATAGCCCAGTTAACTGACAGATTCCCTGTCTCCAACAAGAAAGGACGGATTTCCTTTTAGGTTTTGATAGGAAAATATTTGATACACACAGAGCAGTAAAACCAAGAAGATTGTTAGCTATAGCCTGATTTCCAGAGCATACAGAACATTGTATCCACCACTAGGCTTTAGTCTACACAGGACAGACTGCACTTGTGTTCAGAGCAGCAGTGCAGTTCCAAAGCAAATCCACTAGCCATCCTGACTGGTCACATCCAGGCTTGCTTTGGTGTAGTTTAGTGTGACATACACACCAGGCAACTTCTCTGAAATGTTTCAGATCACAGGCATGGGCATATAGTCAGTCCAAAGTGTAGGCGCTCCATCCACCCAGCACTGATGCACGTACAGCAGAGACTCAAGGGACTCAGCACTGGCTGCTCTGACCTGCTGATACACTCCTACTACTCATACTACTCACTACCAAAGCCAAAACACCTTGGAAATTACTAAGAATTAATTACTCTGTTTACATGAGCATTTTAATAAGAAATAATCACCATGAGCAAAGAGATAAGTAAAAAGCAAACTACAGAAAAATTCCTGCAGTAAGAGCAGCACGGCAATAGGTACAAACTGAAAATGTAGGAACCAAGTCACAGCTCACAAGTCTTGTCTGTGCTCCTATGGACATTACTGTCACCACAAAGGTGGTCTTTTGAGAACAGAGAGTTCTGTTCACAGAAATGTTCTCCCTCTGAAATAAAACAGGTTTTAAGTAGATGTTTCCTCCAGAAATATGAATTTCAATTTTTTGGACTAATTTCTTCAAAAATAGAAGAATCAATGAAAGATAGTAGTGTCAAGTTGGCAGCTCAGTAATTAACTAAATGTCAGACTGCTTGAATTTCTTTGCTAACATGTCACATTTTTGTTCTGTCTTACAGGCAAGTTAGCTTTTAATCTCTTACAGAAGGAAAGATTATCACCTATACTCTTAAAGGAGAAACAGAGATGAAGTATTACTACCTTAGAGGTGTCAACTCATTCAAAACCTGGCAATAAGCACAAGATTCACCTCACATATGCCTTTCCCTTATGTAATTGACCCAAAATCTGAAAAAAAATAAGTATACACCTTAATTACCTCATCATTTTCCCAGCCAGCAGTTTGTCATTATTAGCTCCTTATTAATAGTTAGTCCCACAAAAAGCAAGATTATCAGAAATTCCATTGCCCAAATCAATACACATTCCTTTTACCCACAGGCAAATAGGAGACTGGGGAGATATTCACAGTGAACAGTCAGTTTTTTCCTGGTGATTTAATGGGATTCTACAAGTGCCACATCAGCCAAAGTACCAGTACCGCTTTTCCTTCTGCCTCTGCACTAGGTTTGGGACTAAAACAGATACACAAGCAATTCTAAGGCAACTAAACAAAAGCAGGCCTCTGCATTTCTAGGCTAAACGGGATTTTCAGCCCAGAAAAGAAACAGCAAACATTAGAACACCACCAACTTGATCTGAGTTAATACAGCTTCCACGACATTATACTTCTTTCTCAGGAAGGGGAGTTATTTCTCTCAGGTTCCATTAATCTTCTTGCAAAGCTCAGTCTAGAGGTGACAAGGAGCAAAATGAGTAACACTCAGCTATATGGAGCAAAGCATCCAGCCAAAATCTGCTTGCTTAGAGACAGATGGCAAATACAGGCAGTGCTCTGAAACTGCAGCTGCATGCCTGAGATCTCTCAGATCTATGTGTGTGATCATTAAAGATTTTCTAATTATCTAATAGAGCTGAGTCTCTTGGAGATTTGGCTTTCCATACTTTTGTTTTCTTTACAGAGGGCCACATTAAACTCGCTGAGAACAAAGTCAAAAGAAAACAGTTCTCAAGCTTTTCTATTTAAAAGTGTTATGCACACACGAGCACCCTGAGAGGGCTTAATTTTCTCCTGTGAGTGCAATTTGCTCACACTCTGTATCAGCAGGACCAGTTGGGAACAAATCCCAGCAGGATGGCTGAAGAGCTTTCACTGCACCTTTTCAGTCAGGTGTGCATTACCATCCTCCTCCTCCTCCATTTGCTCCAGAGGACAGCTTTCCTTGGTACCCAAGGGCTGAGCACACAAACACCTACACGCCTGTATGTCTGGAGAGCTCCATATGAAGTCCATGCCCATGGTCCTAGTCTGTTGTTTATGCACATATTGCTAATTTATTTAGTCCAGTGCAGATAGTATAGACTGGTAGGGCTCACACATAACAGCAACTGCTCTGAGACTGAGAAAGCATTTCTCTTGTGCTTGTTCAGTGGTAGAAGGGATCTCTCTCATGCTTCTCCCTAAATAGCATTTATTCTTCTTTTTTGACATCTTTAAGATATCTGTCCCTCCTCCAATATAGGTGGCTTATTCCAGGTACTATCAGAAATACTGGACATGCTTCAGACTAGAGTGAAGAAAGCAGTCACCCAGTGACACCCTGTGTGCCTTCCCAATACACATGAGCTCCAGTCCTGGAGTACACCACCGTAGTTCATTATTACAACCAGAATTACACCCAAGTTGGCAAGAACCTGACTATATACCAGGCTAGAACTGAACATTTGCTATGAGCACTCAAATATCTCAGCAAGAAATTGCTCTTCAGAAAAAAGCTTTACTCTTCTGGTGTGGGAGGTATGTTTTGACATTGTTTAATATCAAAAAACCCAAATATCTTATTTCAGTAGTATCCTCATGACTTCGTATTTCAAGATATTTTTCCAATAAGTCAAAGAGAACATTGGCTTTGCCTTTTAGTTGCAATACACAAAGCAAAATTACTTTATCCAAATAAAAAGTTTCAGCACTTCTTAATATTTTACTGAAAAATGTTTGGCAAGAGTCCAAAAAAGTATTGATTTGAAGGAGAACATTTTTGGTTTTTAAAAGTCCATATTACCCATGGTTTGGAAATCCCACTTCCTCTACAGCTAAGCATGTTTCCACTTCTTACTACTAGTTATGTGTGTGAGGGGTTTTGTTTGTTTGCCTTCAAGTGCTTGAAATCCTCATGAAAGCTGTTGGAGGTGTTTTGAAAATGGCTTGAGACACTAACACCCCTGGAAGAAACTTGCCAAAAACTTGCCTCAAAACATGTTCCACATAAATTACAAAGAAATGCAAATACAGAGGGAGGCTCTCTGTTACCTGATTTGTGACCATGATTACTTCTCTCAAGTCACAGGTATTCAGACCTTAAGACACATCTTCCAGGTAGAAGCAGATCTGAAAACAAACAGCACAAAATAGTTCAGTTTGGTATCTGGACAACTGAACTGTCAGCCTGAAAATATCAAAGAATTGATTTTCAAAGGACAATGACATTGAAGTCATCATAATTCTGCCACCTTCTAGGCTGACAACCAAATAAACAGAGCTATGTACATACACATGACCACAAACTAAAGAGGTGCTGAGTCAGTGAGTACCACAGTATGAAAGTCTTTGGCAAGGAGTCCCCAGGAAAAGGTGCGTTCACTGAAACAGGACAAGTAGACTAGATTGCAAAGTAACTTTTCTTTCTCGCTACGATTGATAAGACTCTCATGCATGCAAAAAGCGGGAAAAAAACAACAACAAAAGACTTTTGCCAAGCTGCATTAACCTGTTTGTTTAGAAAGCTCATCTTAAGATTCAGAGCAACACTTCATTAGACAGCTTTGTTCTACAGAATTTCTTGGCCATGTAAACTGCAGACACTCTATCATAGCAGCTTGCAAAGTAAATCACTTGTATGTAAAGTTTATGCAAACAAGAAAACCAAAACAATCCATCTCATTATTTTCTTCAACCAATTATATCAAGTACAAACAAACCAAGATATCACTTATATGCAGAGAACACAGACCGATGCCGGTTTCACAGAGGAGTAACCGACTCCAGTAAATTAAATGTCCAGGGCTTCAGAGGCTTCATCTGGTCCTAATTTTCAATCAGCAGTAAAACAATATGATTTTTTTCACTTTCATTGTAGCTTGTTTTCCATCTAGTTTATGTTTCAAGATCTCCTGTTTTTCAGGCTCTGATCTCTCCCATTAAAAAAACGCACTTGAAAAATGTACAATAGTCAATGTGGTGGCACCACTAAGGCAGCTGAGCTCCTGCATGCTCTTCTGGCTGCAGAATCTCTTAAACCAATAAAAGCTGGGAACAGAGGTGTACAACTTACACACAGTGGATTCAGCACAGGCAGAAAGCACCCAACTGCTTTACCTCCCAGAGAGAGGGTGAAAGCACCATCTCCTTCTCCAATTCTCTGCAGGACCCAATGGCCTGAAGGACTGGACTCTCCTGCACTACATTTTGGCCTCCCTGAGGTGTGCTTGGTATTTGTGAACAGCGAAGTGTCTTTAGATCAATATCAATATGCTGTGCTCTACCAACAGAGTAGGAAAGAAAAGGAAGAGAAAGGAATGAAGTTGTCATCACCACCAAGCCTTCCCTTTCAAGCACAGTGCATCACCCCTCACCTTCTCTAGTAGCAGCAGCCTACTGGAATAAATTCTCTAAAAGCTTGTGGAGATGAGACTGTAATAGCAATTAACAACATACAGTTGCAGTACCTCTAATGCTATGTACACCATAAATCATAGTTATTTGCATAAGAACAGTTAGTCCTCTCACATAACCAAGAACAACAAGCCTTAGCCAACTTCTCAGACAAAACATTAAGAGATGGTACAGCTGCATGTGCTTAGAATAAAACTGTGGCACATGCTGAACTACAGCTGCAAAACAGAGCTTGATGTCAACTGCAAAACCTTCCCAAGAAGGATAAATATCTGGTGATTAGGCTGTGCTGTGCGCCATGCTGCTTCAGGACCATTGTCAGCAGTGCCAATGGGAGATAGAGTTACACACTTGCAGCACCATGTTTGACTGCAGCACAGAAGTATTCCAAGGATCAATTTGTTACCCATAAAATGAAACTACAGTTTTACTGGTCCCATCCAGTTTAAATTAGAACATTTCTAAAAGTTAATTTCACAGATGTTTCCAAAGGACCCTATCTCTGTGCAACAGGCCAGGCACAAGGACACTCATTTGGATGACAGTACACCAACATTCCTGGAGGGATCTGAACAATCTCTTGAACACCTGATTAATTGAATGGCCTTCATTGAAGTAGATGCGCACAAACAGCATGTACATGAAAGAATATTAAATAAACACTATCCTCCTTCAGCTTTCCCACCTCTTCCTAGAAATAAGAGAATAACTTCACATCCTCTAGTCTGAAAAAAATAAATAATTAAGAAAGCAGCTTGCAACTCCTCAGTCAGACAGATTTCCCAAGGTAAGATTGCTCAGCCTCAACACTCCCATTGCAGCTTTGCCTCCCACACCGTTTCTAACTTTAAACCCTGCTGCCAAAAATCTCTCTCACTGTCCCTCCACAATATTCCTAGTTTTCTTTCCTCACTTGCAGGATCACATATCTGCAGCTCTCTCAAGACCCTGCAGGACCTTTCTTGGCTGGTGTAAATCAGAAGGAACTTTTCTTATCCAAGTAAGAAAAATTCCAGCCTAAAACAGCAGAGAATTTGACCTCTCCCTCAACCCCTCTATCCCCACATTCACTTCATGATCCCATGCCTCATTCTCTCTGGGAATTCAGTATTAGAACTCAAGTTTTCCTCATTCACCATAGGCTTGACCCAGAATACACTGAAATTAACTGTCAAGTCTACATCTGACTCAGTTTTCAAGAATCATGTTTTGGTTCATTTACTCTGGCTACCTTTACACTCCTCATCACTGGACTAAGATGGGCAAGATAAGCTCCACAGGAAGATGCTGGTACAACTGCCTTCCCTTGTAACTGTTTATTAACAGGCACAATGAGACTGGAAAGAAAATAAAAGCCATGATACCTGGCACTAAGAAGGTCTTTCTACTGACTCTAAAAGGGTCTCCACACTTTAAGAAAGTTCTCACCTGAAACTATGTCTTCCCCTTTATCTCTATAGGGATTTTCATGAGGACATTAATTTTTGAGGGAGTTGAGCATTTACCAAGGTCCCTTTAAAATACCAGTGTTTGCTACAGGTTCACTTAATCCTGTTTTGTCTCAGCTCCCACTGCTAAGACTTTGCTGTTCACTTTAACAGTAGATACAGAGGCTACTCAAAAAGGCTTTTACATCCTTGGTTTTGAATACTACATGTAGAAGGGAGGAGAAAAAAATAGAGCAATATTGCTTAATTTTTCCAAAAACGCACAACATAAAACCGTAAGAAAGAGCTGCCTCATCTTTAACAGTGCTATGCTTCAGCCAGTTGGAAATACTTGCCTTTTTTTTTTTCTTTGCAAGGACTGCCCTGTACACTGACACTCTACTTAGAGGTGTTAAGTTTTGCCTTTTAAAAAGGAGTGCAAGAACAGCACCTTCATTTGTACCATTGTATTCCTCTCTTACATACAATCAGATGGGTGAAAGAAACAGGGGGTGGGAAAGAATTCCACAATATAATCGTTCAGCAACTTATATTATTTTCTTTCAAAGGGCATTACAATACACTTCTCTCACTTGGGGAACTTCAAGAGAAGATAATTATTCTTGTCTGCCTTGTAATATATATTAAAAATGTTCAAATGTGGCTTTCCAGGGAATTCTGCCAAATATTTTTAGGCACCAGACCCAGCTTTACTTAATTTTATATTGCCTTCTTCATCTATTATAAAATACCCTTCCATGCAGTTTGAATTTGGTAAAAAGGCTGAAGCATACTCATTTATATTAGAAACATAAAAATGCTTCTTTCCTTGAAATAGAGATCTTTAACTCCTAATGTGATGGCCATTCAGATGTACAGTAATTAAAACATCTCTACAAACCTTAACACACATCAGTGAGCCACAAAAAAAACACAAGCAGAAAGATAGGGTGATTTTTTTTAGAGGACAACATACCAAGAACAGAAAGTAGCTTTAAACATTTTTGTTTTATAAGCACTTCATTAGCAGCATAACAGTAGCACCTTGAGACTCCAAAGAAGACCAGAGTCTTGCTGCATGAGGTGTTATAAATGCTTCAAAGATGCAAATCCTAAAGCTTTAAGTGCTGTCATCAACTTCAGTAAAGTGTGGTATTACACTACAGATCTCTTTTTTAAAGAAAAGCTATTTGAAGTAACAATCATCTTGTGTTATTAGCAATAATATTTATTACAAAGGATAAAACAGCAGTGGGCAAACCAATCTTCTCCAAGGAGTTTATACTCTAAGCAAACAGCAATGCCAAGCCTGGACAGACAGAGTGAGCTTATTACACAAGAGTAGAATTTGTAGAGTTGGAAAAAGATAAGCTAAGTAATAGCGGGGGAACAATAAAAGAGATGCAGAGGGAATTTGAAGAGACAATGCCCACAGTTCTACAAGGCAAATAAATAGCACAGAGTTGGCACTCTTGGGACAAAGCGCAAGTGGGATGCAGAGAGGGATAGACATGCTCTAAATCACACAGCAGAGCAACTAGCAATGAGAAGCCTGACAATGGGATCCTCACTTTAGCATCCGCCCAGTGACTTCTGGTGTTTCATGTTTTAACAATTCCAGACTACCCTAATATAGCCCAGTGAGAAAGGCCAGGCAACCCTCATCCTGAACTTCTAAAGAGTCAGCCACGATTTACACAGCAAGATCAGGATCAGGCTAAAGCCCATCAGTGTGCTTTCTGGATATTGCACTGTCTTCCCCCACCCTTGTAAAGGCCAGCATTCAAAACTGCAGATAATTCGCACAAAATTCCATGCAAAGTGTATTTGTTTAAGTGTTTATTTTGGCTTCCTAAAACAGGCTGGAATCCAGCTCTTGCGCTAAGCCCCACCTTAGTTATATTTATCCTGTTATGCACAAACTTGGAGCCACATTTAAATATGAAACACTTTGAAACTATATTAATGCTATCTCTTGATCATTGATACACCCATTAACTCCCTTCCCAACTGATCCATGGGTTGATTGGCTGACCAAGCTGGTTTTAAAGGGTACATTTCACAGAGTAACAACACTGTTGTACTTTTCTTCGCTTTCCCTGATAATCAAAAGGAAGCCAGCCCAGACTGCACATTGAAAATCAAAACAGCTGAGTGGACTCCTCCTACCTCTTCTGGTGTGTTTTTGTCTTTCATGGTGGCAGGCTAGTCTGTGCCAGACAAACTAAGAACAGCCAAGTGACTGAAGAATATAAGAAATCTTTCTCAGAGATATTCCAACAGCAGATTAATGTCGAGGCATGCTGAGCCAAACACATGAACCTCTGAAGATTTCAGGCAAGCAGGAATGCTGCTGGATAGTCTTTTTTGCTGTTAAACCAAGAGATTGAAACTGAACCTGGTCTCACTTGTGTGAGTAAGGACCAACTCTCACCAGTGTCAAAATCGGTTCCCTTAAATGGTGTCTGCAGAAACACAGTGCATAAGGAAGTGAAACATTCCCTCTTTAACATGCAGCTGCATATGCTGTCCATGCATTTTCAAAGCATTGGGCTTCACAGATGAAAGGAAACAAACAACTGCTCCACTTCCAGCAAAGCCAAGGGCAGGAGATGCTGCCTTCCTCTGGACCAAGCCTTTTCCCCATTACAAGCATGCTCATCAACTCACTATGCAGTACATGTACTCAGAAGACAGATACATGGTACAAATGAAACACCCAAACTCACAAGCCGGTGAAAAGCCTGCAGCACCCTCATTCAGATCCTGGCATTGCTCAGGCAAGAGCCAGAGGTGCCACACTGAGTGAATTGTTTGGGGTAGGCCCACAAGATACCAGAAGCTTTGCATCCCTTAGGGCAGAGTCATCAGCCTGTGACACAAGGGCCAAAGCAGTCATCACTATTTGGGACAGCAGACCCAAGGGCATCAGAGATAAATTAATAGTTCAGGAGAATGCTCTCGCTCCCACTAGCTCCAAACTCAGCAGGATCTGCTGCCTCTTGCAGAAATAACATGCTGGCATATTCTTACACCCAGGAGGGGCAACAGCTCTACGTGGGTTTCTACCCTTATGCTTAGTCTCTAATAGAGGAAGGAAAACACACTTCTGAGCCTCCCCCAACTCCCTCAAAGCAATGAGAGTCCCTTGTTCAAACACCTCTGTTAAGTCCTTTGCAGTCACATATGAGGGAATAGAGGAGAATCTTCCCACCTCACGACAGCTACAAAGGAAGAATAAGTAAGAAGTGGAGATGGGTGAGTTAAATAAAAACAGGGCAGCATGCTCTTCTAAGCACACAGGAATTAAGCACTCATTAAACACATGTTGCATCCTTTTCCAACAAGACCCCAACATCTTCATTAAAAGGAAGCAAATTAAGCATTCTTGTCGAGGCTAGTTACTGGGCATCACCTTGTACACTGCACTAGTAGAGCCATGGAGCAATACTTTGATCTCACCAGTATGTAGAGTCTTTGCAGATCTGCTCACAACGCTCACAAAACCACTCTCAGGAGAATGCAGATCCTATTAAAAAGTCAGGAATGCCAGAAGTCCCTGACTTCAGAAGGCTAGCCCAAGCCCAGGAGCTGTACTGCAGTCAATGCCAGCTTTGGAGAAGGTACAGAAGACCAACCTTCGCAGTTAGAGACCAAGCTGACCTCAGCCTGCTGATAGCAACTGCTCCAGGTCTCCCCTAGTCTGCCTCTTTGCAACTCAGCCCTCCAGTCAGCACGTAACCCGTAACCCTACAAATTCTAGGTATCAGCTGAAGTGCAAGCCACACAAGTAAAAGAGAACAAAAAACCCAAAACCAAACAACACACAAAGCCACAAAATAATTAATCCTTAGCAACTCCAGACACATACATACTTCCAATTTCTCTCCCCCACAGGTCAGCAAAACGGCAAAATGTTTCCCATGTATACTGGCCACAGATACCGTAGCCTGCCATAGACACAGCTTAAATCAAACTGCAATAAATATCAAGCCAAAGACTACTAACCTAGAACAGGCCTCTTTTCTGCACCAGGCTGTTCATAAAACCCAACACAAATCTTCTCTTAGAAGAGCAGCTCCAAGAACATTTTTCCAGGAGCACAAATGCAGCTCCTCTCCGGGGTGCCTATTTAAACTGTTAGTGGCTCCAGGTGGGGCCAGTTTGCACTGACTGAACCCCTCCCCCCGTGGCTCCTGACAACTCTTTGTTTGCCAGTTTGGGGTTTAATTCAGCTCAGTGCATCTCTTGAAGATGATGAACCAAAACTCCACACACGGGGAGAAGTTCACATGTATCCAAGTTAGGCCTGTGCGCAAATCTAGATTGCCCCTTGGATTCTAGACAACTAGCAGATCTTGGCACCTCTGTTGATGTGGTGGCAAAAACTGGTAGATAGGCCACTGATGGAAGAGGTAGGTATGCTTTTTTCCAGTAGGAGATACTAGAATCTATTAGAAGTTAAACATGATTGTCTGCATGATGGACAGAAAGATAAGAATTATTTGTGTCATCAGGAAGGGGGGAAAGAACCTCCAAGCTGATATAGCTCAAACTATGGAATACTAGTGCTTGAGTAGGTCTGTAATCAGCCCACAAAAATGCATGAGGGAGTAAAATCTATAAATTAATGTCTACACAGTCATGCAGGGGGTCTGCAAGATGGATCAAAGGTTGACAGTGGTTTGCTTTCCAAAACGTTTGGAATCCAGGGCTCCAAACAGCACAGCTTATGCTCTTCATCTCTCGGCAGCTTATGTTTCTAAAAAAAATATCCAAAAATTTAAATGCCAAAGTACAAACTTCTCAGAAGACATTCTTAAAGAGCTAAAGGAGAATTGGATACCAATGTTTTGCAGTTGAAATTGCTGGCACTTTATAAAGAGAAGCCTTTTGTTAGAGACAGGAAGTTTAGTTTATTGCCTGGTGTATACAGTTCACCCACCACATTATTTTGGGCTATTTTCATTCCTCACACAGTAAAGAGGAAATTCTAAGAACATTTCATTGCTTTTCTTTGTTTGATGAACAGCAAAGGTTTGCAGTTTACTGACTGCTGTATTGCTTTGCTACTTTTGACATACAATTTCTCTTCACATAGATCCTCTGGAGGATAAAACATTTGTCTCCATAAAAATCAATTGTTTCTGCCCCATTCGCTTTAAGTCCATCTCTCACCCTCACCTTTCATTACTTCACAGAAAGAATTCCTAAATACAAAACTAGGAAAAAACCCATAAGTTGACACCTTTTTTTATGAGCAAAACCTCAGGCTCAGAAACTACCAACAGGCACATTGCAACAACTTTTCTCGCACTTGCAGTTTCCCCAGATCTTTTCCAGTAACACAGAAGCTGAAGCAGAGTAATAACACCACAGCTGTGGTACAGAATTACTACTCGACAGTAAGACTGCTCTTCTGAAGGGCATCCATTATCATCAAAACCAATACTACATCCCTGGAGGTGTTTAAAAGTCATGTGGATGTGACACTGAGGGACATGGTTTAGGGACCCTGGCAGTGCAGGGTGAAAGGTTGGACTCGATGATCTTAAAGGTCTCTTCCAACCTGATGATTCTATGATTCTATGTACAGACTATTATGATTCTGTTTGCACAACATGGTTCTATGCAGCTGAAACAATAAAGCAAAGAGCTGGAATATATACCTGTCCCTTTATTTTTTTACTTTTCATCAATTCATGAGGTTATCCCAAATGTTTTTATACCATTCTTGCCGAACAGAAATAAAAGGATTCCTCATAAAAGGCTTGGTTTCTAAAAAATGCTAAGCATTTAAACATTTATTAGAAACAGTTTTAGTTCCTCGTTAATCTGAAGATGAAGTATTATTGATTTACAATGAGCAATTCATCCGATATCCATCAGCAGCATATAAAAACAGAGTCTGAGAATTAAAAAATGGGTGATGCCTTTTTGGCAGCAGCTTGCTATGTCCTGCCAATGGCACAACCTGTCCAACTGGATGGGAAACAGCCCTGCTCTTTCTGTGTGTTCTGCATGCTTGACTGCATATGTCCCACAGATCACACGCTAACCTACATTTATTTTTATATTACAGGATCAGCAAGTATACATTAGATCAAGGCTTTGGGGACTTTACATATTGCTTAACCTCAGTCACCCAGGCTCTTAGTCACTCCAGCGATGAGCATGGTAAAAATAGATAAATTACAGAGATAGATTGACACAGAGACATATACACATCTGTGCCCGTAGACATATATATCCCTAGGGCCTGATGGAACAACTCCAGTTGAGTACAGTGAGCTTTGGATCGGGCCCAACACCAGTATACGATACAGACTAACTGCCTCTGATCTTTGAAACCAGTTTTAAAAGGCTAATATAGGGGGTGATCCTCCAGTGTGTGACCCTGGTTTTCCATCAGTGTGACTCTGTTGGCTTTAGTGGCATGTGAAACCAAGGTAATGAAGTGGAGAATTATGCTCACATTATGTTTTTTAAGTAGCTTATTAGCCTGCATATTACACCCTTTTGAGTGAGTTGGCAGCTGTGCAAAGGACTGTAAGGACCTAATTCACTGAAGCTGATATGACTCTTCTCACTGGCTTTGGGACAGGGTCCTAAATTATTCTGAAAATTCTGGGGAGAGGATATTATAAAGTGGTACAGTAAAGGCAAAAGGGTGTTAATGAAAGTCCCTTGAGCGAGCCGTGGCTTTTATTACTTTGGAGGAGCTTTCGGTGGGTAAAAAAAGTTTAAAAAAAAAACATTTTAAAGTGTGCCAAATGTTCCCAAACACGACTTTTTCTTCCTTTAACCATTAAAAAAAGAACCAATCCCAACCAAATTTCAGGATGGAAAAAATATAGAGAGATAATTTCCGGCCTAAATAGATTTGTTTACACCTTATAACACAACATAATTGTATAGGGGGGTGGGGGTGGAAGGTAGGCAGAGAGATAAGAGACAGAAACATGTCTGTGCCACCCCCATCTCCTTCGCTGCGTCCTTGGCCCTCAGGGTGAATTGCCTGCCAGTGTTGCTTGATCTTAGCTCTTCTCTCTCACTCCTTTCAAGGTTGCCTACCGCTCAGGTGTGCCAAAGTCACATCTCATAGCCTTTAGGGCTGCACCTGCTTTTCCCCTCTCTGCTGCCATTGGCCATGCATGTCTCTTCTGGCGGTTCCTGTCACACCCAGCCCTACTGCCCGCCCCAGCTTCCCACACACACGCACTTAATGAGCAGGTAGAGTAATTGCTTTCATAACATTTTTCCCACAATGACATTTCTTAGTTTGCTCAGGCAGGGTTTAGCGTTAGTGTGCCAGTTCCTCGAGTCCTGTCTCAGTGCAGGTTCCCTCAACACTATTAATAACAATAATGGGTGCTTTGTCCAAGGAAGGACTACTGGACCTGCAGCTATAAAGGCCTGGGAACTACAGAGCTATCAAAGATTGGGTGCAAAACCCAGCTCCTCCACAACCTCTTGCCACCTCTTTGTCACTCAGCTTTTGCAGAATGGAAATTAACAGAGATTTACCCCCAGAAGAATTATGAGAGCAAATGCATCAAAGACATGGCAATGACCAGTTCTCGGGTCTACAGAAGCACCTGAAACACAGATAAAATGCAAAAAAGCCTAGCCAAAAACTTTCTAAAATTATGCCAGTCCTTGGCCACGACTTAGAAGCAGATCCTTCAAAAGAAGATTGGCCAAGTTCCATTAATCTGATACGTCAGTATAAATGTGGAGGGCAAGGGGAAACTGCGGATTTCAAACAGGATATACCCAGAGCCTGTAAACCATACTCCTGCTATTGTCCAGACTTCTTTGCAACAGACCCTGAAGATTCAGTGATGTTGATTTGACTCTTCCCTCTTGGCATTGGGTCAGGGCTGTAAGTTACCATGAGAACCTATGAAGGGCTTCTGAAGTATGAAGGGCTGAAGTATGACGAAAGAGTAATAATGAAGGTTTTGACTATTATTGAAATGACACTATCTCCTGGAAACTCCTGTAGATGTCATGGTGCAAAAGAGGAGGTATCCACAGGGTAGGCAGATACAAGTAGTTCTTGATCAAACTTCAAGAAGAAAAATGCAGGTGAGCTGAAGTTCATACAACAGATGAGAGTGAGCAAGTAAAAAACAAACCCCAAGTCTCACATATTGCAGTGCTACATCCATTGTAATGTGCTGCTTATCAGTGTGTGCACTGATGGCTCTTGTGACATTGTTTCTCCAATTTTTATTCAGCAGTACCCAAGGAACAACTCTTCCTTTGACCTCCTTTACACAAGAAGGTGGCAGGCACCATCAGAGGCATACCTTGCCCGGACACTTTATGAGCTAACAGCAGCTAGTCAGCAACACAAGCAGCTCTCAGTTATATGTGGAATAATGTAACCTAGAGCAGTAGGCAAGCAATAATCCAGCTTAGGTCTCTGCCCCTCACTGCTCTTCATATCTTCAATTAAAGCTAGCTCAAATGACTACATTTGCTAAAATTTTCCTCCTGAAAGCTGGATAAGTTTTTATTGACAGTTGTCCTCTTTTCTCAAATACTTTTAATTTACCTTTTTTTTTTTTCCAGTTAACTTTTCCTATTGTTTTTTTTTAATGATCTTAACTCCTGCATTAAAAAAATTATATACCAATAGACACACATTATTTTTCTTTCGAAGGATTGTGAGTGTTAATCTACTACTCAGTTTTATCTCAGTGACTCACTGAGATATCTCAGTGACTCACCAATATATAACTTACAAAGGTTTAAAATTTGAAGTGCATGATTTTTAATAGAGATGAATAGAAGGAATAACTATCCACATTTTTTCCCCAGAATATTTATTGGATTCACCAGAGGAAAATATTTCAAAATTACAAGATCCAGTCCAGAAATGCCAAAATATTTCATTTAGCCATACTAAAGAAAAAATGAAGTAATGAAATTTCAACTTATTTCCATTTCAAAACACTACCTTTTGTTTCAAAGTATCCTTAGAACAAAAAGAAAGCGCAGGGTAAAGTCATACTGTAATCCAAAATATATATTCCATTTCGTGCCAAAATATGGATGTAATTTGGGAGGTTCATATTTTCTTGAAAGACACAGAAAGTGTCTGCTTCAGTTCCTGCTCAATCAAATTATTTTCTAATAGTTTTGTTCAGTTAGCAAAATACAAAGAAAAGCATCAATACCTCTGCAAAAAAAATATTTCTTGTGACACGTCATGACTACAGGACGTCGTATCCTCAGAAAGCAATGATATGAAAGCAGCAACCTTATGATTTCAAGAGCTAAAGAGGGACTTTGGTTCCACCCTGTATGATGTAGCAAAGGGAAACAGACCCACCCTAATTTTACAGAAATGGGGTGGGCAGCTTTGCCGAGGAGAAGCTATGCAGGATTCCATCTCTTTGCACAATCTTTAACATTTTTTCTTTGCAAGACTACTTGGTCTTGGATCTTTCTCTGTGGAAGTCTCCAAACCACAGATATATCACGCGGAGAATCATGCATGACACAGTCATCTCAGCCACTGCAGGAAAGTAGTAAGGGACACCATTCACTGACAGTTGTGGAGCTTCTGTGGGTGCAGTGGCAGAATTGCACACAACTGGCATCTTCTGACAGCACATGCTTAAAGGGAATTCTTCCTTATGTGGAGGTGATAGAAGTAAATTAATAGTTGTTTCTGTCAGTAACAGTCAATGCTTGTTTTGTATCACCAATGCCATCTGATTCATTGACCGTATGCCCATTTATTAAATGAAGACACACTTATGGGTGGAATATTTTGTCTCTTTGTTATTCTATTGGACTGAAGAAAAAGACCCTAATCCATTTAATATCAAATTACTTCACAAAACCCTCCACACTTATCAAAATGATGTGCTAAAAATCAGAAATAATTTTGTCCTCAGAACGCAAAAGACCTATTTCATATATTTCAAAGTTTTCTGGATGAGTCTTCAGGAGTGCAAAACTCATGAGGGATCCATTAGGAAAACGAAAGATATCCAAGAAATATTTCTTGATAACCACTCACATTTACAATTTCAGAATTCCTGCAATAATTTCAGGTGAAATTTATCTTAATGAAGAAGTTCCTACACAACCTTTCATGCATCAACATTTGAGTCCTTCTCCTTCCAGACACGTCACTCTTTGCATCAGAAAGAGCAAGAAATAACTGCTTAGCTGTAATGTATGAATCAACTGGTGAGTGAAAACCTCGTCCTTCTGATTTGGTATTATTTTGAATCAACTGCCGCTATTATTCACTCACCCAATAATAACATTGCATCGGAGGCTTAGTGAAGACAAGAGGAAGGAATTCATCACTGAAAAGGTGAGTCTGAAGCCCTGCCAGTCCTCACAGAATTTTCTTGACTTAATGCTATACATACCATAACATGTCTCGACCATGGCACAGACAACTTTCCCTGTAACACAAACATTTCATCAGCGTCACCGGACTCTGTGACTTACGTCAATGTGACTGCTTGTATGGATGCAGATTCCCCTGTGAATTAGGGGTTGAGATTTCAGCAAGCACAGGGTCTGCAGACCCTGTTAATGCAAGACACAATACGGAATCAAAGCCATGAAAAAGTCATTAGTGTGCTACATTAGCACACTGGCACTTGAAATATTATTGTGATGGGGGGGTGGAATTTTCCAGTTAGGGTGGGAAGGAAACACATTGTCTCTAATACAGCTGTGTTTCAACTATGAAAACACTGGAGTTTCTTGAAAATGACCCCTGGACTACGCTGCTGCAGAGGGGTGATGTTTAATGCAATGCAAAATTTTAACTGGCCATGATAATTACAAAGCAGGCCCAGAGGTCAGTCAGGTTATTTTCACAAGAAAAGGATTCTGCATTTTTCTCGTGGATCCAAGGTTTGGCATCAGTTTTTTACTATTAAAATTATTATTAATCTTGAACCTACAGGCCAAACCCAAGACCCACTGTATTTATTTCTGCCTGCAGGAATCCCAAGCATTTCTACAAGAGTGTTCAAACCAAATCAAAATGAAAAACTGACTGAAAGAAACCTGTTGCAGAGCCATATACTGCATCTTTCAGTTCAGGACTGAGGGAATGTTTCATTTTCATCTATTGAATCAGCCCAGATTTTTGTTTCAAGATGCTTTTCCCAGTGGTACTGCCTTGCTTCACAGGTATGTGATTTAGGGAGTCTAATGCTCCCTTTGCTTCTAAATGATGCCCTATCTTATCCTTAGCCCTGCTCAGAACTTCTCTTCCTTTAGGCAGTAAGTTCTGTAGGTAAAAGTATACTTCTTTTTCTGCATGCTGTTGCTGTCCCATAACTCCATCTTCCATAATAATAATTAAAAAGGGATTCAGTAACAAACTCATTCTCAGACAAACAGAAGAAAGACTCTAGTTATCATAAAATTAAATCCTCAAATCTTGCTTAATCCTTGACCACAGAAGTATAATCAGAAAAGAAAATGGGAATTATTTACATATTGACCAGTACGGAAGCAAAATAACATCCTCTTACTGGTTTTGATTTTATTTTGAACAGAGTGACCTGGGGAAGTGCTAGTTCCTCTGAAATAGTAATAGAAGCGTATTGGGCACCATGTAACATAAGAATACACATTCCTCACTGCTAGTCTTATCTAGTGTCCACTTTGTTTCTGTTAGCTCCTTCGTTCCTCACAGGAATCACCAAAGAAGTGGTACTTGAGCAGGATTCAGCAGCTGTGGAGTCTAGCCTTGGCTGCATGTTCACTTTCACCACAAATTACATTTTAAATTGAGAACCCGAGTGACCAAGTTTGCTTTCAATGTTGTCAGTGGGTCTGCAAGAATATTTCCACTCTCCAACATTCACCTGAAATTCCCAAATGGCTCTCAAAGTTTGAGGCACTGGCAGCAGTCGATGCCTGACTGTCCACCATGAGGGACAGGGCAGGCGACAGCAGTGCAAGCCCTTTTCCCTATGAAAAGTTTTCTTCTATGCTCATTGAGAGACTCCACCTCTCCCAGCCAATGGTACACACATGCCAGTGGGACAGCACTTGGGAGGTGCTCCAGGTTATTCCCCATGAGGACCAAGGGTTTGCTTCCCTCAGTACATTTCCAATTTTTTTGTTGATATTAAAGATGAACAGTTCCAGACCTGAAAGCCAAGCACTTTACTCTCTACATCATGTAATTCTATTATTTCTTGACTAATATAATCCATAAGGGGTACAATTTATTAATTTTGCACTCAGTCAACCTTTTTTCCTTGTTGAGATTTATATTGCACATGTCATATATTTTACAAAACAAGCAGTCACAGGACCTTTGCTTCACTTCAAATATTCTAGATAACAGTGTGTTTCAGCAAGGCAACTTTTGCTTAACATTAAGAGCTTGAGAAATCTTTTTCTTTTTGCAGCATTAACCAATTAAAAATGGAACAGCCCAAGCAGCTTCCAGTTGGGTGGTGAGCGTCCTTTTCATGAGCTATAGTAGAGCTATTACACCATCTATTCTTCCTGCTTTTTCTATCTTAAACTCACTGTTTGCCCATTAGGCAGTCAGGGAAAACAGTAAATATTTGCAGCTTTGAACAAGCATCTGGGGAGTAGTCATTACAACTGTCTAAATTACCTCAAATTGATTGGCAATCTATTAACTTGAGGGAAAATTATCTAGCATAGAGTAGCCGAAGAGGACGAGCTGAACTCCCTAATGGCCCAGAGCAGTATAGTGGTCAACGATCACAACCGCTCAGGAAAACAACGGGAATTAGACCTGCTCAGCCTGTTGAAGCATGTTCAGCATTCAATCTCTTACAGAACTTTAACATCTTTAAAATCCCTGTGACCATTTCAGCTATTCTGATACACACATTCTTTTTTAAAGATGAATCATTTCTTGTGTTGAGAGAGTTGCTAATAACATAAAGATCACAAGTTTCTGAGTCATGCATATGCATATGCAATAATGTTCTTCACCGGAAACGCAGCATTGATGTATGCAGATAAAGCTAGATATAGCTGCAGACAAACGATGGCACGTGATGGTATAAAGGCTTCACTGGCAAAGGTCTCAGAAAGCTGAATTGTTCACAATTAGTGAATTATGCAAAATGTCCTCAAGGAGGGATGATGCTATATATTTCAGAAAAATTATTATACACTTCAGATCTCTACTTTTTTCTTAACCTCTGCCTTTTAAGCCAAGTGCATACTTGACAGATAAGCAAAGTTTGAACTCTTCCTACCATAAACTCAGGGCTTCTTCCTGAACAATTACAATTACTAAAAACTCCTTAAGTGACATCAGCAGTTTGGTTATTTTTAATTAAAATTAAATTTTGGAAATACTAGTGCAATTTGGTGGCCAAACTAAGAAGAGATGATTCCATGAACAGCAAGTGCTCTTTGGATGAAAAGGAATTGAAGAGCGCAGAATTCTCTCCGAAGCCAGTTGCTGGAAAACCCAGTCTGCTCAGTGCTACTGGAAATCTCACAAACTCGTTTTCAACATTGAAAAATCAAACACTTGCCCAAAGTCTTTTTATAGACTTGCAGAGAATTAAGAATAATCACAGCTGTATTGTTAAGAGGGCTCCAATTAAATGCAATCAATGTGATTAGTTTATGTCTTAACCTCACCATTATTTTACCATCCGTTTTTATGTCCTGCAGATTCTAGATGCTGATAGGTCGCCTCAGTTTCCCATTTTTCCATTACCAAGATTTCATTATGCACGTTAAGCATGTTTCCATTTGCCTGAGGTACACCAGGGGCAGGGAAGCATTTTTCAAAGATAACTCATTTAATATTAAATGTCAAAATATTACTCACTTCTTTAGCAAGATCATGCAGCTGCAACCTGGAGAATTAATTTGGGATGGTGTCTCTGAGGAGTTCAGGGCGTTGGTCTAAGCATACCTTTTACTAAACAAAAAACCATTGACTTACCCAGAATTTAAAACATTGTATGGAACTAACTAAATGGCAATGACCAACAGCTAAATATATAAAGGAAGTGGGTTTTTAGCCAGAAACACTGTAATTAATTATGGATAAAACAACCAAGGGAACTTCTCATTAAATAAAGTAATGAAATAAATCTATTAGCATGATAACAAAAAAAGTGGAAATGACTGTAGGCTTTGTTTAGAAGATTATCACCATAGCATTTTCCTTCTGCACAAGCAATCAAGAACCCATTGAAGAAAAGGATCATAAATACCCCCCACTTTACAGACACAAAAATGATGCAGGAAAAGAAAAGCAGGCTGACTGTTTATCCAACACTTGCTTTGTTTCATTGGCGGCAATTCCCGATTTATATTCATGTAAATCAGGTTACAGAGAGCCCTCAAATGACATGACCAAGGATCTGTGTCAACAGAGTGAACTGTCACCTGATTCTTTCCACCTCAGCTTGGAGTTTGTAACAAAGCCTTCCTCTTCATGGCAAGACCGACACTGTACTCTGACTTCCAAGAAGAGGAGTTTCCCACTGCCTGCACAGGTAATTGTGCTCCTGCACAGGAGCAACAGCCATTGTACATCACTGAACTGTGCGTTTGTCAAAAGATTTAAAAAAAGATGATAACTGATCAGTCCTTATGTGTTTGTGTTGCCATTTGGGGGATAAGGCTTGAGAGTTGTGGAGTTTATTTCTAAGTTTTCAATTATATATTTAGCCAATTACTTCCTTCTATAAGTATCAAACTAGGACATGAATCTTTTGGGTTGGTGGGTTGTTTTTTTTTTTTTCAGACTCATACCCTTTTAGACCTTCTACATATAAAAGCTATCTCAGAGAAAGGGCAGAGAGTGAATTTAAATTAGAATAGCCATATTGGTGAACAAAACCATACGCAGATACTTTGATTTTGTATTAAGAATGTCGAAACTGGTTGTCAGTCATAGGCAATAATTCTGCTTCCAATTTACATCCTTCTTATCTCAAAAACTTTCAGGAGTCTTTAAACACAGACTGACTAAGCTCTCCACAATGCAGTGTGTTAATACACAATTTGCAGTAGGCAGAACACAGTCACCTTCACTGATTCACTCCAGCTCATTCTTTTCAGAAGCCATATGAAACTTGTTTTGCTGGAGAAGCAAATGAAGAGGAGAGAAATTGAGTTATTCCATGTTTCTTCAAAATGGCATTGGAATGTGATAATGGCCACCCTTTTGCTTATAAAACAAGACGAGGCCAAAGCACTCTCTAAAAGCTATGCCAATCCATAAGACTGAGAACAATTTTAGTCCCTCTGCTTAGTCCTGTTATTCAGCAAAACAATTAAAGTGAACTTGGCTTATTCACAGGACCTAAAGCTTCTTCCTGAAACCCAAGACTTGCGGTATGGCCTTTTCAAATGCTTTTCTGTTAAGTCTTCCCTCCCTGTTCCCTGCAAGTGTCTTTTACCAGATCATCTTTTTGCTTGGCTTAGAGAGCCCTTTCTTTAACCCCATGATTTCCTCTCAGGACCTTTTATTTTGAAAATTGCTGCCTTTGATTCATCAGGTAATTTTTGGTGCCCCAAACAAGCCTTCAACATGTTCTTTTGGGTTCCCATGTACTTTTTTTTCTTTGACCTTCTGCCTGGAAAGGAAAATAAACACCTCAAGAATGCTCTTGAGTTTTGCTCTACGGCTCCCCTCTAGTGTTGGTTACAAGCCAGACTTCTAGGTGGGGCCTTATAACCCCAGGATGAACTAAGATAAATCTGTAGTGCTAGCAAGAAGGTGGGAATGCAATATTTGCTTCTATTTCAGAAAATGGCAAGCAAAAATAAAAATGGCTTTCTTAATGGCCATAGGCAAACCCAAGATCTGAAGCTACCCCTAGTATCTGCCAGTACCAGTTGCTATAACCGGACAGTCCTACCTGTTAAGGTTCTTTGACAGCGGAGTGGTGGATACAATATAAATACGTTGCTTTTCCTATAAAAACTATAAACTTTGGGGTGCATTTCATGGCATCATACACGTTGCCACTGCCACTAGCATGCAAGACAAAACCTTCCTGCTTCTGACAGGTCTTTGTTTTGCCCTTCACAGTGATTCAGCTCTCGTGAATATTGCCATTAGATGCTCCAAGACATAACAGCTTTTTAGTAAAAATGTTCAATTTGCTGAGAATCCTTTTCCCTAGTTCGCAATAATGATAAAATACAGACTCCTCTAGTTCTTATGTGAAGACTAGGAAAGGAAAGGGAGCAGGGAAGAACTGCTCTTAACCAAGTAGAAGTATTTCCACACTCTCCATTCCTCTGTCCAACTGGCCATGTTTTCATCTATGTCCAATCCACAGAGATGCTTCTATAGGAACCGATGGCAAAGTCTCTTAAATTGAGACATATTTGTTTAACTTTAGTAATAAAATTAACATAGTTTGGGGTCTCTCAAAGACAGAGGCACAGAGTCAATGTTTGGTCTGAAGGGCTGGCTACAGAGCTGGGGGTGTACAATTAGCCCCACTTTCCAGAAAAAAGCTACCTTTCCCAAAAGACAACACAATGAAAACAGATTCTGACTTTGAACTGAACTGGTTCAGTACTTCTCTATACTAATCTTTCACACAGTTTTGCAGGTCATACAAGGAGTTAGGAAAATGCTGCTCTTTGCTGGTTCCAGCACTGTTAGGTGGCTGTTCATGCTGGCACTGCTCTTCTAGCTGACAAAGACTATCACCACGCCCTACAAAATACATTACACAGTACAATGATCATGCATGTTAAAGAAAGAATCATTGCTGCAGGAAAAAATAAGCCTTAACCATAGGCGAGCAAATAAATTCTTAATAGTATCTCTCCACTTAAACTTTCACATTTTATTTATTTCAAATTTTGAATGCATCTTTCTCACTAGGATTTTGAAATTTCTAAGTTTTTCCTGACAAACTCTTCCTTACAGTACTTCACCTTACCGGATGGTAATGGCCAAAATTACCTGCAATAATGTTTGTTTCCAGACTGAATAACTTAAGAATAGTTCAGCTGCCCCACAGGATTTCACTCAATTTGCTCGGCATCATATGCCATCTCTTACAGTGGTCAGCATCAGATCTTCCTGAGGAACTGATAAGGTCTCAGTTGCTGCAACACACAGTAATTTAATGCACACAGAGGACATATCCCTGTCTTTACAGTCAGATATTGCCTTAAGCCTGGAAGCTCAGTACTCCCTCTCTAATGATCAATTCTAATTATAGAGATGCTTTTTACCCATCTAAATAAGCAATCTGCATTTAAGCTGAAGACTCTAATGTGGAATGCTAAAACGAAACAGGTATATTGGTTGGATTTCTGGTCAAAAGCTTTAGTTTAACATTTGCTCATGATAAATACTTGCCCTGGTAAATCCTGGGCATTGAATACTGTCATAAACCAAATATAAATGAAATGTGGATACCACTCCACTGGAACTTAGTCTTGCACATGTAAGCTAGATTTTAAAGAAGTTCTTTCTTTTCTTTTACGGATTGTCTAATAACACCATATTTTTATTATATTTATTTGGTTTTGTGATAGATATGTTTCACTGTTTAACACTTCATAGCAAATCAGACTATTCTATTTTGACAAGGTGGCTCCAATGAGAATTTAATCAAATAGGATTTTATTCCAGCCACCATTTTATTAAATCAAGAATAACACGACTCTTCAGCTTTCACCAATTCACTGCCATACACACCTTCATAAAGACTTTTGCTAGATTAATGAATGCGTGGTTTAGCCTGAAGTACTGTGATACTGATTGTGTTTTTGACATGCCTTTATTTTTCCATCATGTGTTACTCAAGCCTCTTCTAATATAATGGTTGTTGCAGTCACAAAGATTGATAACTTAAGATAATAAAACAATTACTGGGATAAAAGTACCAGCTTTACATTTTGTGTATCTTAATACAACTTCAGCATTCAAAGTACAAAATCACACTGCAAAAGCTAAACTCTCCCTGAAGTTCTATTTTACAAATCACAGTTGTTTATTGCCCCGCAAAAGTGTAATGGAGGGGTAAGTCTGTTTTGTAAAAGATTTAAGAAAATTCCGACACTTCCAATACTTTTAATTAAAACTCCGCTCCCATGACTCATTTATGTCACTTTAAAATGTAGACGTATGTCAAGCTAGATTGTGGGTGTGCGCTGACGTGTGATTTACTCTCAATTGCTGGCCAGACTTATCAGTTAAAACAATTCAAAACACATGGGATTTTTTTCCTCAACCACAGACTAACAGGCAAAAGCGAGATGGATTTAACCCCTCCAGTTTGAGAGTTGCGTGGGTTTTAGCCACACAGTGCTCATTAAAGTCAACAGAAGTTCAGATCCATGGGTGTGGTATGGCACCTTTCCACTTAACTCTTATAAAGCTGGAGACTTTTTATGTCTGTGGGGGTAAGACAGTGGGCAAAACACCATATCCAGTGCGAGTCACTACCATTATGCTGGCTGGCTTCAGTGGAGAATCTGTCCTGATACCTCAGCTGGCCACAACCCAACAGGTAGACAGGTTGGTGGGCCAATATCCAAATGGTGATTTCCCCCTGAAAGTATGGAACAAGTGGAGCTTATTCCATTTCAGAGTAATCCACTTGTAGCTATTCTCAAAACCAGGCCAGCTGTGACACACTGTGTGTGACAGACTTGTGAGTGATCTTAAAGGGCAGTCTCATGCTGAGCTCATTGCTGAAATCAATCTGCTGGTCACAAAGGCACAGACTGTAAGCCAAGCCACCAATGCCGCCCCTTGACGACAGCAGCAATCAAAGATTCAGATGAATCTCTTAAATCTGAAGGTCATTAACATAATGCAAGCAAAACTCATGAAGTGCTGAGGCCATTTAGTTTGTCAGGTTGGCCACAACAGCTATTATGTTCATGCCTTCTAAAAGATCTGCACCTTTACATCTGAATGCAACTCAAGGTGTTGGTTGTTGTTCTTTAAAAGCCACAGATGGAATCCTAGGCCCATGGAAAAATATGGGAACATTGCCTTGAAACATTTCATCCCACATGTTGTTCTGGAGATATATACCTTCCTAAAACAAACTTTCCTAGAGGGCAAAGACATTTTGAACTTTTTTAAAGGCTTGCAGCAATGTTTCAACTTGTCCCAAGCTCTACTGCCTTTTGCATATTTTCTCAGTTTGAAGAGAGCTTGGGAAAGACTTCCAGGAACCGATATGATAAAACAGGCTCTGACTCCTGCATTTCGGCATCTCCAGCAGCTCCTGCTGAGCCATCTGAGCACAGTTCTGGGCTCTGTCTCAAATCCACTCTGTGACCTGGGGTAAAGTTGCTTATTTTCTCTCTTCTTCAGTTTTCCAATCTTAAAGCACAGCTGATAATGCTTCCTTTCTTCTGTGTCATGTCCTGTCTACAGAGACCATCAGCTTCAAGAGAGGGTCTCTGCTACAAGGCGGTGTTTGTTCTGTGCCTACAACACAGGGCTGAGACCCCACTAAAGGCTCTAGGGATAGTGGGCTCTAGGCCAAGATTCGGATAAGCTTGGCTTTTGGTTCAAACAAAGGTTCTCTCTCCTCACAGGCCATCACATTCATTTATTTTGCCCTGTGGTGAAGTTAATGCTACATCTGTGATGTCACAGTTGTTTCCATGACAACAGGTTTATGACTTCAATGTAAAGTCAAATGGAAGGAGAAGTTCAGGGACATGATGGAAAGCTCTTATTCAAATCAGAAACATCTGACACAATAACAGAGAAGAGAAACAGCCAAGAAGGTACATTTCTTTTATTGTTAAACATGTTTGTGGTTTCTTCTTAAGTTTTCAGCAACGTGTACTTCTTCCATCACATGTTTTAATAGCTACTCTTCCACTTATGTTTCTTTAGTTAAAGCTGTTTTCTTTCTTCTTTTAAGTAAAAAAATAAATTTAATACCATTTGTTTAACTAGTTAATGAATGCCTTCGCCTTTTTTCAATTAGGTTTAATTTAATAGGAGTAAATTTGGACTTCAGTATAGTCTTCCTTCTAATGCCAAATATGAATGATACTATTTCTGAACAAACAGGGGAACTGTTAAAACTGCGGTTTTCCATACTTAGTAGAATAGGCTTTCAAAGGAGAAAACAAAAAAAAAACCCACATCAAAGTTTTGTTAAACATGGATTTAAAAAAAAAAAAAAAGATGCAAGAAGGTAAAGCTCTTATGGAATAGAAATAAGTATTGGGCAGGGTCACGTAAAGACTCAGAAGCTTTTCATTCCATGTTTTTTCCTTTGTTTGCTATTTGGTTTTTCCTTGAGCAGCAACCTCCTCAAACACAGATGTCTCTCCATGGATTCAGGTGCCACCAAAATATAGCCTGCAGGGTGGCACTGATACGGCTCAGTGTCTGTCTAATGTGGGAACCTTCACAGGATCTATCCTTTCTGTGGTCTCAATAAGGAATTCCCAGGATCATCTAGAGGTGGAGATGATGCCTCAAGGAAGCCTGTGAAGTTTACCATCCATCCTTGTTAGCAAGTCTAAACACATATATTAATCAACTCAAAGACCCTGAGAGCCACACTAAAAGTTAGGATGGATCGTAATGCTTATTTTACAGGTTGCAGTTTGATTTGCTACAAGTACTTCATAATGGTTGCCAATAACAAAACCATTGAAGTTTCAGTTGAAAAGTTTTCAGAGCAACCAAAACTGACTAGGTTTAGCATGTTATGTCTCTACTACTCTGCTGGGTTCACATGTACTTGATTGAATTCGTTAATTAAGATAAATAGTTAATTAAGGCTGGAATTTTCAAAGAAGCCACAGAAATTAGGTAACCAAATTCAATGAGATTTGGGTACCTAACTCTCTTAGACTCCTTTGAAAGGGCCAGCTATAAATGCTCACCTCTTTAGCTGCAATTATTTGTGCTCACAGGCTTATGAGTGCAGCTGTTTATAAACGTAGAAACATGGCTGCGAAAGCAAACATGGCATGAGAACAGAGATTTGTCCGTGCACAGCATAGCACATCAACATATACAAGCAGTGGCCATACATTTAAACTATCCTTAAAGTAAAAATACCAGTAGAGTTAGTAATATCTCTGAAGCCAGCAAAGGCTTCTTAAGCTTACCTAATTAAAATCAATTAGATCTATGTACTCAAATATACATATGCACAAACTTATAATATATATAAATATATACACATATGCATATATAAAAGTGTATGCATGTATATAAAAAGCCAGGTGTGAACAGGAGTGTAGACAGTTGTTTGGGTTTGTATGCATTTTTTCTTTGTAAAGCAGTAAATTGTAATGGTATTTGCTACTGGGAAAAGGGGCAGCTGAGCTGCTGTGGTGATATCTGTGATCTTAACAAAGTATCTGAGGAAACACCTTTCATAATCGGTATAAAACACAGGCAATCTGGAGGAGTCTTGTGTCTAAGCAACAGAGAAGGAAGCACTGTAGCAGGAGTATCACCTAGCATGGGAACTGTCTGATGGATTAAGTCAAAATAACAGCCTACAAATACTACAAAAAACCAAGCCCCCCAATCCACAAGAACAGGGACCATGTCTTTGTATCTGACTGCAAGGCAAAAGGACAAAACCAACAGGTCTGTTTGATAAAGGCTCCGGGCGTTGATAACAAATAGATGGCACAGCCATCCAACTCATCCTTGGTGCTGGCTCCTACTCAAACCCCTGAAGATACCCAGGGGTACTCTGATAGGAGCAGTTAAACCTTGATCCTGCTGAAGTGAAAGACAAAATGTGGGACCTACAATTGCCTTCCCTGAACACAGTGCAGAACTTTCACGGCATGACTGCAGCCTCCCTCGAAGTCCACCGTCTTTACAGCTACTGCAAATGGCAAAGTCCATTTTGCCTAAATGAGACAAGTATTAGCTTCTGATCCAGTAAAACACTTTCAGACGTGAGTAACCTTAGGCCTACAAATGCTCTTGGGACTACTCATGTGCTCAGAGATAAGAGATACACTTGGGCTTAGGCACTTTGTTATGAAGGGAATCTCCAAAAGGAGGATATATCCCACGGCCAAAGAAGTTGGAATGAAGATCATCCAGCCAATTCCTGTTCATTAGTGGGCAACATTTTCTTCTATTACAAACAGCCAGGACTTTAATTCCATGGGTTCACAGCAAGAGTGGTGGCCCATAAACAAATCCAAAATATACAGAAGATCCATTTCTTCTAGCAAGGACAGTCAGTGACTTTCCATTAGAGTGAGTCACTGAGTTCTCCAAACCATTAAGGTGTAGTAGAGCAAATGAAAATGAGGTTAGCTGAGGAATGCACACAGATATACGGCACATACAGACTTCTAACTTCACTCCAACATCCATACATGGCCATAAAATACAGCTTTTTCAATGTAAAATATATGGATTTCCCTCTGCAACAAAGGCATAAAGTATCTTACTCCCAAACAAGTATTTGAGTGTACGAACATGATCTTTCACTTCATCTAGGACTACCCACCCAGTAAACCAAGCTGTATTCTTTCTGGGTGGCTCAGAAAATAGCATATTACAGTGGAAACACCCATTTATTTCATTTACTGCCATTTATAATATTTTCCACTATTTGCAGATAATGAATTCATCCACTTTTTGCCAAGATTATGCAGCCTGTTTTATAGCCAAAATTATCCAGAATCCTTCTAAAAATGTGTTACCCTTCATTTTCCATGATTGCTTAGTGGTTCTCTTGGAGCAGGACCAAAATCAACCATATTAACAATGCACAGCAATAACTGAACTGTCATACTCCTGCTCTTCTAGCAGCAGGAAGAGTGCCATCGAGCCGGTCCCTGAGGTATGCACAACTCACGAGCGTAACTGTGCAGGTTAATTAAAGCCATTAGACGAGAAATGAGGAACTGCTTTTGGAGTTCTTTACCCATTTTACAATGGTCTTCTCGTAAAGGTAGACACATTTCAGATTATCTGATGTTTTCTGGGCGCCTCTGACTCTTCAGTTCTCCAGGATAAATTGTGTTTTTAGAATATAACACAACAGAGACCTACAAAGTGTAACAGGCCTGAACTGACCAAGCTCCTGACCCTGTAAAGACTGATACACATCTTTAACATTACACACCATGAGTAGCCTTTTCAGATTTGACAGGGCCGCACAAAGCGGGTGATAAGGGCACTCGGTGACCAAGCTCACCTACAGGGCACTGCGTAGCAGGCCACAAGCAAGGCAAGTAGAAAGGGACAATTCCTTTGTGGGATGATGTGTATTGGGTTAGTGCTGATTTCTTAGTAGACAGCTTCCCACTCCCTTCACTGGCTGTGCTGTGCTGGCATGCTATGGAGGGTGGAGCTGCAGCACCGTTCTCTGCTTCACACGAGGGAAGAGGAGAAACAGGCCGGTCACATCTGCTCTTCCATTGTGCAGGGTCTGGCAGTCTGAAAATCCCATGCAGGAGAGAAAGGGCTCCTTGCCATCACCAGGCTCAACAGCTGGGCCCAGTATGTAAAATGAAGCAAACAGAAATCTTTGCAGGAGTTCTGTAGCGCTCAGTCCGTCTTGGAGTCAAGAAAATCTACTCAAGACCCTAAATGCAAGAAGCAATCCCTGCCCAGAGGTTCCAGGGGTCAATGTTAGCAGTGATAACAGAAGTAATCACACCAATAATTACAAACAAAATCTGAACAAAACAAATTCACTTGAATCTTTTGTCATTTTATACACAAAGGAAATGAATGCAATATGTATCATGACAGCCAAATAATCTTTGTTTCTTAACATTATCACTATTTTCTTTGGCACCGCTGGGAATCTCTTAGCGGGAGCTAAGAGGAAGGAGAAACTCTGGATCAGCACGAGGCTCTTTAGCAGCCAAAATCTGCACTTCACCCAAACCACCGTAGATCTGCAAGACTGGAGCTGAGCAACTAGTACTGAACAAGTTAATCAGCCACCATGTGTGACTTGAGGGCCAGGGGAGACAGAAGACCCACATATCAGGTTGAGTTACAAGCACTGGAACAAAACCAGGTTGTCATGATATAACTGAAGATTTCTTAGCACTGACAACTGACAGCACTGCAATAAATATTAACACTCCAAACGCCTACTTGGATTCCCATAAGCACTTCAGGCTTTGCCAGGAACTCCTTTCCCTTTGGCCACTCCATTATTCAGTTTTACCATACATAGCTGGTTGGGGACCTTAAAATTTCTCCCTTCCTCTACATGCAGCACATTGGCACCACCACTGCACCTCTTCCTATGCAGCAGGCTCCGCTGACACCACCTGATCTGGCCTGGTTTAGACTTCTCCAGCCAACCCGTAACACACAGATTTTCTCTTTTTTGGCTCCCTCCCAGTAACATCTTGAGGCCCTAATACTCATCCAGTTGATCTGAATGGAGCAGATCTCAGCTGATTAGCTTTATTAAGACGGGTTTGTTTAATCTTAATCTCTCTCTCTTGCCTTTTTCTTCTTCTTTTTTTTTTTTTTTTTTTTTGCCAGGCTCTTTGATTCCTTTTCTGGTTCTTCTCAAGGTCTCCAAGTTTCAGGCACTTCTCTAAACACCCTCTAATGTTTTGTCTTTTGATGGTTAAATTTAAACAAAACTTAAAAGCTTTTCCAAGTATTTTTACTTATTCGCAGAGTCATTTATCATCAGTCCCATGGAGAGCCTGGATTCCCCCTATATAAATGGATCGCCCTGTTCATGTGTAACCTCCTTTATCCCACAAAGACAGGAGTCTGGCCCCTTCCTTCTGGGTAAAGCAACTAGAAGCCACTGAATCTTTCCTGCTCAAAACATAACCACTTTTAGGTTATGTCCTGCCAGACCCACCACTAAGGTCACACCCAGTTCAACTCCAGGACTTCATGGTAGTTAGAGTGCCCTTGAGGATGCTGCAACATATTCTGGCTGCAAAGGTAATCATCTTATTTGCCCTGGCCCAAAAGGACCTGTGTGGCTGACGCTCTACTCTGGACAGTTGCATACCAACTCTTCCCATGTCAAAGGTATATTTCCTTTCAAAGCCCAGCTAGAGGTTAATGTGAGCTCTATACATGCTGCTCCTTCGAGTCTGTCCAGTTCCCCCGGCAAACTTCTGACTTGCACTTCTTGCGCTTACTGGAATTGCAGAGAGGCATATGAGAAGGAAATGTGTGGCCTCTCAAATCCTCTAAACATTGTCCAGCTGCCACTAAAAAGGTGCCCTGATTCGAATTCTTTTTTTTATTTTATTTTTTAACAGGCAACTACTCAGTGCTTTTGTGCAAAGCCATAGGAATTTTATTCTTGGACCAGTAGATAACCACAGCACATCTCTCCCAAGTTTCCAACCCCACAACCATTTTTCTTAATTTCGAAACTTTAAAGGAAGAATGCTGCTTTGGCTTCGCAATTTTGCACAACTTGTTAGAACCACGGGAGAATGTTACAATACCAAGCCACATGAAATGGAAACAGTTGAACAGACCTTTGGGCTGGATCCCTTGCTTCCACCAAGCTGCACTCAGCCCATGACTGAAGAGTGTCTGGCTTTGGTAAAATACAGTTTTTTGTGACTTCAAGTCCTAGTGGCCAGCAAGAGTGGTTTGACCTCTCAGAGCAATTAAGAACTGCCTTAAATCTATACAGAATTATGTTCCTTACTCAGGACCTCCCAGGGACCTTCTGACAGCTAGTGATAACTGAAGCCCTGCACACTGTGCTGTAGTCGGAGACCCGGCAGTTACCCCAGCTCACTGACACAACAGCTCTTTCCTAACACCTTTGGCAGGAGGCTCCTGAAGCTGGCTCTGCAGGTTTCATTGCCAACATAGCACATAGCAGTGCAAGGAGACCAGAACAGTTCCAAGGAACCATTTCCCCTAAGAGGAAATGAAAGGAGAGACTGAAGCCACTGGCAAGCCATACATTAGACATTTTGGTTAAAAGCAGCTAGACTGCACTTTGGAATGACTACTGTTTGCAGAATGCTTTGTTCTTCTGCGTGCGTCGTAACCCCACAATTCATTGTGCTAGCTATAGACAATGTTTTTAGTTTAGTTCTCCAAAAGTGTACTATTCTATCACAAATCTCTGCATCACAAAAGGGCTTAAAATACACTAGAAGTATTTAAGTGATGTTCTGCTCTTGTAAGTCCTGCTAGCTTAGTCACTGCATTTCAGAAGGACACAGCCCAGTTATAAGAACAACATAGGAATGTGCATGGAGAAAAGCATGGTTAACAGGAACCAAAAAGAGAGGTTCAAGAGAGATGGACTTCCATACGACAGGCCTGTACTTAGGTCCACATAGCTCAGATACTGTTACAGTAGAGTTGCTTTTGTGGCCACCTGAGGCATCCCATCTGAGGCTGATCATTCCTGAGGCTGATCATTCCTTAGGCTGGGCTTCTCTGTTTCCCAGTGCAGGGCCAGCTATTCCCTGGTCTCTCTTGCCTTCAGAGGAGTAGACAGCCACAACCCAAATGCTATAAATAGAGAGAAGCCAAGATCAAGAGTAGAATGAACTTATGAAACATAGGAAAGGAAAGAGAGATATGATTTCAATTGAGATGGAGAACTGATGAAGTGATAAAGGAAAGTCTTTCCAGATGGCTGGAGCTGTAAGAAGCCTCTTGTTCTGAAACTGGCCATATTGGACAGAGAAAAGTTTTGGGCTTCACTAAGTGCCAGAAAAGGCAGGTCAGAGATTCCTCTCACAGAGAAGCGGACTGCTGGTGAGCCCTCAGATGATGTTGAAGGTGAAATAGTCCCTGCCTGCATGCTCAGGCTGCACAAATAGAGCCAATGCAATCTGGCAGAACCGCTGCAACTCTTCTGGGAGCAGCCCAATAAAGCACTGACAGACACATAACGGCAGTAGAAGCACAAACCTCACCGCAGGACAAGTGCCTGAGCGCTTACTCAGCCACCCCAGGTGGGTTTTGCAGGTTTGGCTGAATCTGCATGGCCTCTGCTTTGTTGTGATCAGTACCCCACTCTGACCAGTCTAAAGTGACCTCAGAAGTGTCCCTATGGTTGCAGTCACATCTATAAATCACAGCACAGATGTATCCAGTGATTTTGCAAATCCCCCCAACAGTTATTTTGTCTTCCTTAAGTTTTCATGCTTGGAAATGGCTGAGAAAAACCTACAGACTAACATCTTTTGAGATGGCTTTTAAGGGCTCTTTTTTGTCAGATTCCTCACCTGCTCTGTCAGGATGTTCTTTTAATGCCTTTCATATTTCCCATGAAAGACCATAAGCTCCCAAAGCCCCAGCATATCTGCCATCTCAGCGCTATCAGAAAAGAGCTGAAGAGAATATGATTGTCAGTGATAATTACAAGTACTTTACAAACACAGGAAAGCATATTCTGCATTAATTGCTAATCTATTTCAGCCAATTTGGCACCGTGACAAACGCAACTGGTTGTATCTAACAAGTCAGGGGATTGGGAATAATTCTGTTTCAGTACAGTATGTCCAGGGAGAAGAATCAACCGTTAATCCCAGGTGACTAGTTTCTTTATAAATATATTAGCAACATAATAGAGGGGGTTTTAATGGGATTATAACCACACAAGCAGACCCCAAGCAGCTGCGCTGCTAGTCAAAGAGAACATGGCTGACAATAAGATTTAAGAAACTGAATGAGGGGAAAATGGCAAACCTGTGGCATGGCACACTTAAATGACCTTACTGCTTAAAAGGAATTGGATCATGTTGCATACATGAAAAGAAAATAAAATATGCTTAAAGCAATCTCTTTGGGCATGCTCTTCAGTACTTTCTCCCACTGGTCCTCTGTCAAAAGCGGAGAAAATGGCCAAATAGAGGAGAACTCATCTTTTCATATACTAGGGATAGATTTTAAACCCAAAAAGACTTCACTCATACATGGGTAACTGAGAGGCCACTGTCAAGGAGGGCAGAGCCTCTATATTGCCACATAACCTTTGTGTTTCTACCTCCGCAGAATTGAAATAATTCTTCATTCTAAGTACAATTTAACAGCTCAATGTTGTAAATATATGAGTGCAAGAATGTCTTTGAGAGCATGTGTGTATGGTTTGGACTAGATGACCTTTAAAGATCTCTTCCAACACAACTCATGCTATGATTCTATATATGAATACATATGAATGTCCATACAGAAAAGGAGAGACAGCCATGAGGCAGCCACTGGGAATGACCTCACAACAGCACGACCAAGAGGAAAAACAAATCTCATTTGGAAATACCTCTTGATATATTTTACAGGACTGTTAAAATCACAGGCCTGGAGTCTGTCCATAGTAATATCTGGGTTCCCTTCCTTACCACCACTTTAACTGGGAGGTCTAAAGATGGTACTGCAATTTACTAAAGAAATTTCTTCTTTTAAAATTGATGCAAGTAATGAAAGCAAGTGTGTCTGTATAAAAGGCACGTACACCGCAACATGTAATAATGAAGTATTTTTTTGAGTCATCAAGTGTTTGTAGTTCAGTGGCTTGAAGCTGAGGCTACGATGTGGCTCTGTGGCTTTGAAAGGACTACAGTGTGCTATAATGCACATAACTGTTATGGAGTACAAACACTACTGCAGGTGGCTGGTCTAGCAAGGACTATTTAGGCAGTTTAACCTTAGCATAATGAAAATAATTTCTGAAGTCCAGATCTAATTAGTGCACCTCTGGAATTCCGTAACCAGAGGCCCTTAGTTCAGGGTGGCATAATGAGTATTTAAGCACTCCTTTAACACTAAACTACTCCTTACATCACTCTGAAATGGTTCTGTTAGAATCACCTGAAACAAAGGACAGTGACTCACCTTCCCTGACTGACCAACACTGCCCATCTGCAGTCCACTGGTACTAACAAAATATCCCTAGTGATTTCAATGGCTTGGGATCAGCCCCACATGTTATTGTTGAACACCTCTTAAACTTTCAGGGCTTGACCTCAGAATGCCCTGGCACCAGTTCAGGTGACACGGTGCTTCCTTTCGAACAGCTGCATGGAGCACTGAGCTCGATCTCCTATTCACCAAACACTGCCCTGCCCATCATGATGGCACAGGGAGTGCTTAAGATACATGATTATAGACATGTGCATGCATCAGCAGGGATTCTGAAGCGCGTAAAAGTTTTCATGGCCTCAGTTTTCATGGTTGTGATGGCCAGCTAACAAGGTTCAATAAACGCTTTCTATTACACTGGGATGGATTCTGCATGCCTCGCCAAATGTTGGCAAGTACAAACACTGTCCTCCAATTTCCAACTGTGTAACCCTCCAGCCAAGTAATGTGAGTCTCTTCCTGCCTTTTCTATATTACATTAATCGCTGTTACAAAAGCTCCACATCTTAAGTCCAGTTGGTGACAATACTTCTGTGGTGCACATAACAGCGGATATAATATGATCCCCTGACACATTTACATTTCACAAATGATAAGCACTGGCTGTGATGCACTAAAAATACCGTGACTGTGGGGAGAATTAAGCGTATCTCTAGTGCCTGATCCAGGAGAGCAGTTAATGCAGTGATTAAGTCCATGGCTAGTCAGGACAAGACGGCTTATGTTTAAAGAGAGCTAAGTATGTCCGGTAGTTCCATCCTGAATAACACCAACCTCCAGAACTGGGTCTGTACCAAGACTGTGGAAGGATATCTTAAGGAGTAAAAGCCACCACAACCCTAGCTGTCTGGTACTCAAAGGATAAGATGTGCTTTTCTGAACTGGCTTTATCATATAATGCAGCAACTTGTGTCATTTTAAACCTCTGTAATTTTAAAAAATCTAAACCAGGAGTCTACACTGCATGCATTTCTGTTTCTACAGAAAGAATGAAAAATCTGCACAGGCCAACTATTAGGCACACTGAATAACACACCGCTGGCAGGGCACTCAGAGTAGTTATAGGTGCCTATCAGAATCAATACAAAACCCACTAACAAATGCTGGAATTAGAAATGAAGACTTGCAGGGAGACAGGGGCTTTGAGCAGCACAGTATTTCAGATCAGCTTACTGAAAGCTTCAAAATATCACCAGCTTTCAGCCTGAAATGCATCAGCAGTCATTTCATTTTTATCAAAACACAATTAGGCTGTGGTGAATGACAGCATAAATCTTAAATAGGAAAGATACAGGGTGAAAGACCACCAGGGTGGAACATAACTGTAAACCTCTCCATAAAACTACATTTGAGTTCTGATCAGACACACAGGAACTCCTTTAAATGATCCAGCAAGAATCCTAACTCCCTGACTTCCAAAGAAAGTGTTACCAATTAAGTGGGAGAAACTTTAACAGTCAATTTTAATTATGCTAAGAGATTCACCAATCAATTCCCAGATCAAGCTGAAGTTTTTACTAGAGACAACTGGAACCAATTTACATGCTTTTATGTTGCGTCTAGACTTTAATAAATGGTCTAAGCACAGAGCAATTCTGTGCCAGTATCAAACTAGTTTTCATGTATAGTGAGAAACACACCAGTTTCTCTAAAATTCTCCAATCTTTGTGTCTTGAAATGCTCCCCTGAGAAACAATTGCAAAGACTACAGAGGATATTACATAAGCACCACTGTGGGGATTGCTTATGTTACGGACCGAGATAGTGATGCCACAGATTGTCCTCCAGCTCGATGTTTTAATCTAACAGATACAAAATGAGCAGAGCAAGTGCTTCCCTTTAGCATGAAATGAAATAGCTCTTCTGGTTACAAGTCGTCATTCCTACTGAGTATTAACCCAAGTCCATTAGACCAAAAAATATCTAATAATATGAAACCACTCAGGACAGCTACAAATATTTAACTGATGGCCCCAAAAGGTAAATCTAGGCAATCTTTCAAACACCAAAAAGCCTTGTCTTCCTAGTCCATCATCCTTTCTCTGTACCTCTGATGGTCCTGATTAGGCTGTGGGGTCCTGTGCTAAAGGGCCTGAGCATCCATCCCAGCAGCCCGGCAGCACTGGTACAGAGAAAACAAAGCACCTGGTTGCTAGATTGTTAAACACTGCAGAGCCTGCCACAGCACACACAGCAGTACTCGAGCTATATGAGACTTGCCACTGCAGCATCACTTTGATCATTGCTGTAGGTCATGGAATCACTCTGAAACCAAAACAGTCTTGTTAAAAAATTAAGTTGAATTACCATTTAGGGAGCTCTGTTGCTTTTTTATTTCTTCCCTCCCTTCCTTCTTTTTAAACACGCCTGACAGGAGTGTGAAGTTGTATGCATTTATCACGACCCTCCTGAGCAAAGCTGGTTAAATTAAGAAAGACATATGTAATTAAATGGATTGATAAACATTCATATTTTTGTATTCAGAGGGCACTGTATATAATTTTAATTTTTAAAAACTGAGAGGTTGCTTTGGTGATTCAGAGGCTCCTAAGATGTTTCCCACAGGGTGATGTCAGAGTAATAAACCTCCAGGGAGTTCTGTATGCCAGAGGTCTGACAAAGTTGGGCCTCCTGTCTTCTGGAAGCAACACAAGGATTTATTTACCTGCTAGTGTATTTTAGGAAAAGGTAGAAAACAACTTTGGACGTGCTGCACTAGCTTGGCTCCCACCAGAAATAACAGCCATGAAATCCAGAAAGAGTTGTTTGCCTTTTTGCAGTAGCACATAGCAGTAGCATAGCCCTTTGGTGCAGCAACGAGCAGAGGGTGTCCCATCTCACATGTCCCTCCTCCCACCATCCTGCTGTGCAAAGAGCTCCAGGGTCTGCAGCCACATGCTAACCTACACGGTGTGCACCTGCACACGGGGTCATGCATGCTCTGGAGGCTAGAAGTTTGGGCAGCACATCTTGAAGTTTGTCTTTGGGCTATTCTAAACCTGCAACGTCAAGAAAGTCTCTTCTGCTTAGTGCAGTACTAATATGCAGAAAAAGTCTTCTTTAGGGGCAGGGCAGGGTGGGCAAAGAGGACAAAAGGAAGGAAGGAAAAGGAAGCAAGTAATAAGTAAGGTTACATGTCTAAGATCAGTCATCAGACCACTAACAGAGCTTGGACCAGCACCTGCCAGCCAGGTTCCCTGTTCTGTCCACAGGAGTTACTCCAAGGTGTTACTCACAATTGCTCACATAGAATGAACAAAGCAGACTCATACTCAGGCAGCTGGAGTCCTGACTTGACAAAATATTCTTTGCTCTCAAGGATTCATTTTGCTGAATGGCAATAATAGCTTGTAAGAATCCAATAAAACCCAAATGCACCACATGTTGCAAGATGCTGGGAATTGCATGGCGTACCGTAAGCAATGCTTTTTGCAAAGACAGGGAATGTTATTCATCGTAGTTGTCTGTGGTGGGTGATCTGGTCGCCTTTCAGGGGACTCTCTCTAACACAGGATCCCTGCCAACATAAAGAAGAACTCGTCAAAGCATTGTGCTTTTCAAAGTTGAAGGACTTTTTTCCTTCTGTCTCCTTCAGAAAATGTATCAAACTTTGAGATGTCACAATGATCTCTGTTGCTGAAAATAAATTACTAGCAATTAAAAATCTTCTGATTCTTGCGTCCTTTCATTACACAGAATAATATACAATGTAAAGATTCACAGACTCTTGAGGAAGCATCATGATCTTCAGACCTGACCTTGTGAATAACATAGGCCAAAGCACTTCACTTAGTGGTCGCTGCCTCAAGCCCAGATCTTGTGACTGAACTGTAGCAAGTCATTCAGAAAGACATTCATCTCAATTTATGGGTACCAGCCTTGATGGGACAATGCCACACAAAGCAGTTCCTGTCTTGAGCTTCATGTGGTGAATGACAAAGTCAAGCTGGTTCATGGGTTTGAAATGCCTGTAGTTCAGTAAGATTCTCTCTCTAACTCCAGGCGGAAATAGTGTGTAGGTGGCTTATAAAACTTCCTTTCTACAGTGACCCCATATCTAAGCAAAAGGTCAGAATCATTTGTGTTACTTCAAAAGCTCAATTGTTACTCAGGCCAACAAGTTAAGCCGCGAAAAAACTACATCCAATTCTTCAATCTATGACATAGCTAAGATAAATGTGGTCAAAGATTGTTTTAGTTTACTCAAATTCTTTCCCTATTGAGAGAAATTGCAATACTATTTTTCAGTGTATTAATTGCTTATGGTTCTCACGCCATGGTTTTTAAATCCTAGGTGCTAATAACTACATCTTGCTCCCAGACACGTACATGGCCAATAGTCTTTCTATATAGAAATTCCAAGACAGGTGGATGAAATCCTAGCACCAGTAAAGTTAAAAGGAGTTTTGCCACAGTCTGTAACCAGCAGGGTAGTCAATCCTCTGTGGGAACAGTACCAACCCCCGAACCAATGGAGGTGCCAACTCCAGCACCAACTGAGGTGGGAAAATGAATCCTTCTACTTGTGTAAGGAAGTTTTCTGTTACGTGACCATAACTCCCTGGCAAATACAATCTTTGAAATGTTCTAGTTTTATGTAGAGGCAGTTACATAAGTCTGCACCTCAATACACCCAAGGACCTGGCTGTTCCTGCGTACGTGCGTGTGCCTGTGCTCAGTACACATCTACTCACACTGCTAATTTTTGTTACAACATAATACAAGATATAAAATACGTATGTGTTACACTGCATAAACCAGACTTCTACTACAATTACATTAACTGCTCGTATTTCAGTGCCACCAACTGAAATGACGACCTCACAACACAAGTAGCACTGACAAGTGCTTAATGGACAGTACCCTATAAGACTTAAAACCAAACTAGGACAAGGCAGGGAAACAAATAATACGTAGAATACTGAGAAAGAAGAATTGATTTACTGACGGCCACAAAGCAGGTAGCTGCAAAAATCAGGACCTGGACAAGACAGGTCAGAGAATTAACTCAACCATCTACTATTACCCCACAAATATTAATCATTCAAATGCCAGAAGGTAATCTATTAAGTTACAAGACCCTTCAACTTTCAGTCAATAGCCATTGGAGTGTCCCTACCAAACACACATGGAAGTGTTCTCTAAAATGCAAAGCTTTGGCTGAAGCTTCATGTTTACCCTTTCAAGCCATGTAAACCTGCGAATAAATCTACCTGTTGCCCTTTCTTCAATGAGGTCACAAAAAAACCTTTCCCTTCTGTTTGCAAACAGCTTAGTGGCTACCAAAGAGCACCCACTAATAAACTTATTCCAAACAAAGGTTAATTACTGATTAATCACTGGGATGGGTTGAATCAGCATTAAGGAAAACGGCAGCTATTAGAAAGTGAGATTTTTCTGTAGTAATTTATTACAACCTTCTATGTGGAGGCTACCTAGAATTGGATAAAAGAAGATATAAAAAATTGTGAAAAGTGAAAGGCCATAAAAATGGAGGGAGTAAATAACACAGAACAAGATAGGGAATCAGGAAAGATAACAATAATGACATGACCAGCAAAGTATATGTGTAGGTAATAACCCAGGAATGGGAAGAAAGGAATATATTTCAGCTCTGTAAGTCATCTCTGCATAACTCTTTTGAAAAGATCTGAACGCTATCCTGTTTTTGGGTTTTTTTTAATTAACAGTGTATCAAAAAGTAAAATAGATTTATTATAAATAAGACCGTTAATACCTTTAACAACCCATTCATTTTTCCTCAAAACATCCATACACAATTTTCCTACAATTTGCAAATCCATACAGTAAAATAAACAGTTGCTGAGCGTTTCTCACTGTAAGCTCTGCCTGTAAACAGTCTCAGAATGGAGATGACAACAATCTCCTAGCTGTGTAGCATACTGCCTTCACTGAAGGTACTTCTGATATGTGTCTCTGAGAGAAACCTGAAACAAGCTCTTTATAATGAGCCCTCTGCCATCTACACTGCAATAAATAACCAACCCATCAGACCAAGGCCTGTCGAAGATCAAATCCTCCTTCTTGTGCCTCAAGATCAAATCCTCCTTCCTATCCCCTCAAGGGGAGCAGGAGGATGAGCTCTGCACCACAGCTTCTCCCTGCAGACGAGTGGGCAACACAGGCTGATCCACAGTGCCACACAGGCAAGTAAGCAAGAAGGATCCTCGGCAGATGGATGAGTTGCTGCATTATGCAGAACGGAGGATGAAGTCCAGCTGGAGATGGGAGGGCACACAACTTTCTGGTCTGAGGGAGTGAAAATGTATCCAAGGAAGCAGACTTCAAAAGAAGAAAGTCCTTCTTCCCAAATTCTCATGGGAACAACCAACTTCTCATTAGGCAACAGCCTGGAGGGAAACTTTTTGACCTGGTCAAACACTAACCAGCACTGGGTATGAAGTTTTTTCTCTCTCCACTCAGACTTCAGAAATGCCACCTTTAATAAAGCATAAGGAGTATAAACCAGTACAGATTTTAATGAAAACCAAAACCAACTGTTGCCCTAGTCCAACAGCCTTGAGCTAAATGTTTTACTTAAGTAACTCAATAGAACTATGCTTCTTGATCTTATTATTTAAGTAGAATCAAAGTTTTTAAAAGTTAAAAACCAAAAAGCGAGTGCAAACTAAATCAAAAGGGAAAAATGACCCAATACAACACAAGAGTGTGATCCCTATGTGGGTCAAGCACCATGAGCTGAGCGGTTCCATGAGCAACCTTAGAGTTGCACCCCACTGCGCTGCACCACTGTAAACTGAATTGTTGGCTAACAACATAATGTAATGTGGAGTTTGCAAAGCCACTGAGACTTGGCTTTACTCCACTCCTCTCTACATCAGCAAGATTCTGACAACTAAATTCAATGGAAGAAAAGGTAAACTATGGAGCCTAAGCCTAAAGTTTTTCCCAGTATGCTCCCCTAAATGAGACTTGCTAATACTCTAGAGACAATTCAGGGTTGTTTTTTGCTGCAGTAGTTACAGTGACATGTTTGTATTCTTTGTTTTGAATTGACCATAATGATAAACACATCTGTCTTACGTAAGGAATGTTATTTAAGGATTGGAGAATGATGCCTTTTGCTTGAAGCATTTGCTCAAATGATGTGTTTTTCTCTGACTTTTTCTCTCTTTTTTTAATAAGGCAAGGCAAGACCAGGAAGGGGGAGAGGGACAGAGAAAGAGAGAAGAGAACAAGAGGACGAAAGACAGAGAGGACAAAAGAGAAAGCAAGAAAGTGCTAAAGAGAAAAAGAAAGACAAAAGAAAGAAAGAGAAATGAAAGAAGGCAAAGCAAGCAGCTGGTGCTGAAAGTGAGCAAGACTCTTTCTCTCTCATTTTCTTCTGTCTTTTAATAAATCATTGTAGCAGCTTTGTGACAGGTCTCTGTTATCCATAATGCCCAAGCAAACAGCTTTTCTTTCAGCCTCTATTCAGTTGGCTGCCAGGGAAGCAGGACTGCAGGCAGGAAACTTCAGTGGCTCAGCCTGCTCCCCTGTAATTCAATTAGAAAAGCAAGCATGAAGTCAATATTCATTGCGCCAGGCCAGAACTGCACAGCACAATGAAATGATAATGAGAAAGTTCACAAAGGAGACGGGCTTAATGATAAGTTTTTAAAGAGGTGCTGCAGTGGGTGACCCTCTGTACAACTGGCAAACACACATGGGCATATGGATCTTTACGCTCAGGGATTTACTCTCATGCCTTACCATCTGTATCCAGGGCAGACGGACGATTGTGACTCCAAGGGAATCTCATGATATACTGTCTTAGGTCGCCCTATTCAGCTACTTTGCATCTCTGAAGGGAAAGAAGACATGTTTCTTAAACATCCAGGCCCCAAGCGAATACATACAACTTGCCGGATCACAGGCAATGCAGTTTCAAGTGCCGTGGAGCTGTGACTCCCAAGCCCCATGGGGAGGTTGGCCCTGCAGGGCACAGTCCAACGAAATCATAAGAGAGAACTTCCAAGACATCGTGGATATGCAGAAGAAGAACTGAACCCTTGTGGTTTCAAAGCAAGGCAGCACTCGGTCCCTACAACCGTGAGAACTTAAAGCATTTGTGCTTTAAGCTTATCAGTACATGCTGGACACAATTCTGCAGCTCCCTCTCAAAGAGGTCTCCCACTGGAGAAGGTCTCTACATGATTTCCTTTCTTCTCCTTTTAGTGCTTTGCTGACAATAAAATATGTAGTTATTTATTTTGTAAACATCATTGTATTTAGTTTTAAAAATAATGAATGATTGAAGTAGTAATTTAAAAAAACAGCATTGTGTGTACAAGCCCAGAGTTGCCTTGTTCTAATTTTGCTTTGGGATTCAACACTCCAGATATGACAGAATTTGTTCCTTTTAAAATGACTTCTATGGTAAAGCCCCGGGCCTCTCACAAAGAGTCCTGGGCCTCATTCCTTTTCGGTGCAGTACAGAAAGAATGAGCGGCCCCAAATCTAAGCATGCAAACATGAGAAACAGAAAGTTTCTCTTTCTTCTCCTTTAACAAAAGGGAAACACAGCACACAGAGCTTTTATAAGTTCCCTGAGGTCACACAGGGTGTCAGTGACAGAGTCACAAATTGAGTTCAGATTTTCAGGCTCTTGGTCCCAGTTCGTGTCATACTGTAGTACAGGGAACTCCAAAGTTTTGATGTAATTTTTGGAAATATGTTGTGATGTCCCTAAATTAATCTCTCAGACTAATGAATATTAAACATTCCACATATCCCCTTCCATCGACAATGGCTGCTTAATATGTTGGTAAATAATTAATATACATCAACAGCTGTATAGTTTCTCAAAATCAGGAGGTATTTTCCAACACTGCTCATGACAACAGCCCATTTTTTACTTCAGAGCCCAACAAAAAGGAAGTTAATTTTGCCATTCTTCCTGATCCAAAAAGCCTTCAACTGCTATTAATAGAAGTGGGTGGTGAATTGCTTCATCTGCAGTAGGAAGCTCTTCATATCCTATTGGGCCAGTTCTTCAGCTGCTCTAAACCCACACAGCTTCACCAAAGGCAATTCAGTTTTGTGAAGTCACGCAAGCCAAGGGCAGACGTATTTGCGTTTCACTGCCGACTGAATCTCTTAAGACTGACCCAATCTCTGCATCTGGATGGGAGAACGAAGCACTGCCCACAACTGGAGCTATACCCAGGGATGTAAACAGCCAGAACAGGCTGGGTGGATGCCTCTTATAGCCGTCACTTTTCTTCAGAAATCCTCCAGAGGTAAATACAGAAACGGCAAGTCTGTCCCAACAAGCCATGCCAATGTCCTGGACTAACCACTCACCCCTCTGGAACAGAACACAGGATAACAGCAGAGCATCTCAGAATGAGCTACTCTCTTCTGACACTGACCAAGAGATGTTGTGTGAAACAAGGGAAGAGTTTTATCCGTAAAGATGTACACGGTTGTGGAAGCTTCCGCAGTTTACAGTTTTCAACAATTTTCTTGCCCTAACTGCAAGGCTTTTGCCATATTTTGAAGGGTTACAGACCCTTGGTGGACATAAAACCCTTCTCCTGGCAGAAAGGATCAGATGCTGAACTGATGTATATTCATACCTGTGTTGAATTATACCAGCAAAAGGCCAGATCCCAGGATTTTTCCTTTTGGTTAATTAATCTCCAGTGCAACTCTCAAAGAGACTAGAGAAAAAGGGGTAGGACAGCACTAGGCACATCTTCTGTACATATTGGTGCTCACTCCTACTGTTATATAAAGAGTCGGATAAAATAAGAAATACTAGTCGCTTTAGATGTCAATACAGAACATAATTACACTCTCTGTCTATTTCACAGCTATATAAACCCCAATTTTCACTACTAAATGCAAATTTTGGGTACTCTTCAAAGGCCCAATATGTAAAATGGAGTCCTCATTGCTCAAAACAACTGGAGGTCAAATGTCCCTGTGTAACTTCAGTATGAAGCTGTCAGAAGTGATCACAATAACTTCCCCTTTCTTATTTTAGAGGCAGAGCTCTTATGTAACAAAGGCAAAATGTGTTGAGGTCAGGGATTCAGAGACACCAGCTTCATCCATAAACAGTCTTTTCCTCGCAGTGACAGGCCCTGGGAAGTCCACGAGACACTGCAGGTATTTATCTCCCTTTAGTTATCACTCGTTCATGTCAGAACCCACTACCCTGTTTTATGCTCCGTGCTTTGATGGGAGATGTTGTCTGCACAATATCCACAGCTGAGGGTTGGTTTTTCCTGGAGACATTAATGCATGTAATTGGCACATGCTTTTCTGGAGTATTTCTATCACCTTTCAAAGATAGAGACAATCAAATCTCTCCTCCACTCATCAAGGAAATGCTTAAAGCATCAAGTGGGGAATTCCAGGCCAGCTTACAGCTGGTACTTACTTAACATTTTCTCAGGCAGCAAGGAAACGTGGGACGAGGACTGTCCCGGTGTTTATTTTGAGTTCCCTGGTGAGAAAAACATTTTACACTTACCCTGTAGGGTTGAAACCTTCCTTCCCTCCTGGGGAAGTCAGGCTATCTCTGCCGTTCATATACAGCTGCTGTTACTTGACTTGACCCATCCCCACTGAACACACATCGTGGAGAGGCACCAAAGTCAGTTACCCTAGGTCAGGCAACAACCTTCTCAGGGGTAAGGTAAAATAGAGCTCTCACCTCCAGCTAGGTCACAGTACTGACTCATTAGAGATGAGATCAAAAATCATAAGCTCACCTCGAAGAAGAGAAAAGCACTAGGAAAAGACAAAAATCCTTCTCAAAGTTCTGAATCCCTCTAGTCCCCGCTATGCTGTTTTCAGTCCTGAATTAGGCCATTTTGAAATGGAAGAATCGAGAAAAGTACACTCAAAAGGGAAAAGGTGATCCTGTAATTAAATGATTAGCCTGACCTGGGTTTCATTTCAAACACTGGCATAGGACTGCTCTGTATCAATGGGCAGATGGAGCTATGGGCTCTCTTCACTGTGCCATTTTAAGATCAAATGAGAGATGATAACAGTTTTCTCCCATTTTTTGTTTTGATTGTCAGTGTTTAGAGGCAGATATTTTTTATTTGATCAGAAAGTAGCTTGCACAACAGCCCTCTCATCTTCAGAGAGATCGCTGTGTTGTGATAAACCTTCTATTTGCACTACAAAACACACCCAGATGACAAGGAACACAATGCATGTCTATGCTCTGTGCATCCTTCCAGCAAAAAGGAGTGAATTTGTAGATGGAGACACAGATCATCTAGGTACAGGTTATAGCCAAAGACCTACATAACTGCATGCCAAATCCAACCCAGCAGAGAAATTACAGAAACACAGAATGGAGACATTTATGTTATTAATAATAAAGGTGCTGCAACCAGCGAGTCCAGAGCCATGCAATTACAAGGAGACATGCAGTGTACACAATCAGGAATCCTTATCAGATTGTTTGGTCTATCTTTTCCATTTAAAAGTGATGTTTAAACTATGTTTATAGACAAAAGAATTGATCAATGTACCTGACATTTGGTCATGAGTAACGTGGAAAAATTAATCAGGTGATGAAAATATTGCCATTTCTCCATTTGGGGAATAAATGTAAGATATTTCAAAAAGATTATGTTCGAAACCTTGGGGACACATGCATCAGCAAAGTCAAATGGGTACATCTTTGAAAATTCCCCACAAGCAAACATCTCTAAAGCTATTCGGAAGTGAAATTTTCCAAATGTAAAGTAGCTGGAAAAAAACAAAACCAGAGATTTACTATTATTTAAGCTTTTCAGCTGCTCCCTAAGAAAATAAACTTGGAGTTAAACAAAAACTTTTCTGTTTTCCTACCAAATAAATAACAGTAACATTATACCCACTAAACAGGAATCAGCTGTATAAACAGTTTACCTGCCTCTGACAGCACCAACTATAGAGAGAATTTCTGAGCACCTATATTCAAAGAAGGAATAACCCAAGTTACGGGAACCATTGTAACCCAATGCATAATAAATATGAAGAATCACCTAGCAGGCAAAAATACCTAAAAACTTCATCATCTTGACTAAGCATCTTCAAATTTTACACTTGTAAAAGGTGACAATCAGCACACTGTTTTCCTGCTTGTCACTTTAAGCTTGTCCAATAGTTGCCATCATAAAATTTCAAATTTAACTGTCTTTAACCAGCTAATCTCTGTTCAGTCATTTCTGAAACTTGGGTGTCTGATTTTCCACATTTGTTCCCTTCATCCACAAACAGACAGACATTGTATGCAATTTGAAAGTATTTTGCAGCTCAGAAACCAACCCCTGTTTTTGTGTCATCTAGTCCCCCTGGATGCTTCATTTCATTTCAACAAACTAAGTCTGAAGAACTCACAGGCCTCACGTGGTCCAGGCAAGGGAAGAAAACAACTCCATTGTTTTCACAGTATCATTCTCTGCAAACTTGAACTATAACAACTCAGTGATCAAATGATTTGCAGTTGTGAACACTAAGAAATGGATGCCTTTGAAATGTGTCAGCGTGGCAGAAACACATCTCGCCCCCTACTCTCATCCTTCCCACCAGCTCAGCATATGTAAACTTTTAGGTACTGCATGTTCAAGCTGTTCCCACAATATAGAACAGAAAAACGTATGCTGTTGTGGAACAGAGGCATGTGTAATAAATATTTTGCATGCTCAAGAGTCTAGAAATAGATTGTAGGCTGCACATGTATTACAGACTTGTGACATCATAGCTAGATCCGTCAGGTGCATAAAGAAAAATGATCTGATGGGTTTCAGAAGCTGCATCTACAGCCTTATTTACAGCAGCAAAACTGTCCACGTTCTAGTTCAGCTCTTGACAGAAGGATGTGTAATCAAGCTTTGCTAATGGGGCTGGATATGCAGTAGGAGCACATCACCTGTAGAACACATGATATTTGCAGCTGATACAAATCACCCAGTACAAACCTGGTGTGACATCTAGGGAGGGAAGTTCAATGTGGAGGAATTACATCCAGCACTTTCTCAGACAGTGCTCTCAGAATATGAAAAAGGCTTGACTCCACCTTGCCCCAAATTTTGTGCCATCGTCATCCTCATCAAAGCAACCAAGATGAAAAACCTCTTTTCACATTTGGGTACTGGTACATTTCACATTACTTTGTGAACAGCTTTGTTTAGTAACCAAGTGCCTTGAAATAACAAACCTGAATCCTCTCATACAATTTCAGCTTTATCATGCCTGGAGTCCCTTTTCCTTTAGAGGATTTGCAACAGGAATTGAATGCTGAATTCTTCCTGGTGCTTCTTTGGACCAGATCAGCTAGTACAAACTAACTTAACACCCCCAGATGTCACAAAATCTTCCCATATTTATACCAGCTGAAGATCCAGCCTTCGCCAATGAGGGTGTTGCTCTACAGTAATACTGTTTCTCATCCAAGTAATTCCTAACATTATTGTGATTTACAACACTACCAAGCACAAAAGGGAATGAGTAACCACCAGGAACAAATCTTCTTTTCTGACTCTCTAGAATGTGTGCACGTAGCTAATATATGGTCAACAGAAAACATATAGAGATAGGGCCATAAAAATATGCTATAATTATCTCAACCTGCACTTTGGGAGAGACTTCATTGTTCTCTTTCCTCAGATGCTCTTCTGCCTCCTTCCTCACACCTCAAGTGCTGTCAGTTTGCTGTCAGCTTTACAGTATCAAGCGTGTGATCTCTCCGTTGGTACCCTGTTCTGTGTCATTTAAGCTGGCCAGTCTGCAAGGCCACCAAGGTCAAGGAACTATCAGGAGTAAGGTTTCTTAAGTGCAACGTGTGAGACACCATCTGACACTGTTTATAGATAGACTTAGCCTCTTATTGACCACGGGATAGAAGTTAAAAGCATTGCTTTGGGAGTTCAAATGTGTTAACCTCTGAAGTGATGTTTGAATTAGGGTTATAAAGGGCCTAAAGTTTTGATCAGAGGCTTGGAGAATAAAAAGGATTTGGAAAAATTTTAGAGCAGGATCAGAGTAGCTACACTGAGTGTGCCAACTGCTATATTATTGTTGATTTAATGGAGTCCATCTATCAGGTCTGTGCATTATGTGATCCAGTTCCAAAGATGTTTCCCTGCTGCAGCTGACAAAATACAGACTATACACTTCAAATGCAGTTGTCGGTCTTTAAAACAGGCAGTTACAAAACACATTGGCTGATCTAGCAGTCAATAATGGGAAGGGCAGTGTACATTGGACTAACTCCCAAACAATTAAATACTTGCCAGTGTAAAGCAAAAAACGACGTGAGACCACGCCAAAACCTTGTTCATTGTTTGGCAACGCACAGTATTCCAAACACTGATGGAATAATCAGGCAAAATTAATGAAGCTGGAACAGCAGAAACATTTTCCGAGAAGTTTTCTGATGAATCCACTGAAGAGATAACAAATACACCTTCACTTGAATTGTACCCACATGCCGCCTGGAATTCCTGATTCACCGTTTGCCTGGAAGTTGACTCACAGAGGAGGAGGTTAGGTACTTGTCATGAATTGCATATACAAACTACGAAGACACTACACTGCCTTCAGCGAAAGCAGCACTGCCTCTCACCCCGAAAGCAGGCACCTAACAGTTTAAATGTTTTGGAACACTGGATCCGTGCTCTGCAGACCGAGAACGAACAATTCAGCCCAGCCCTGAGAACAAGAGAAGGAAAGTGCCATGTCAGGGGGCAGTAAGAGCCAATTACTCCCTAAGGGACCAGAAGCTGAGCATGATGACACAGCCAGGGGACAGGCCAATGAGGGGAGCCCGGACCACCAGCCAACTTCATGGAGAGCTGAGGCCAGGCCAGGTCATTAGACTGTAGGTTGGGCCTGGAGCCGCAGGGCCCGTGGCCAGGCAGGGCAGGGCTGTGAGAGAGCTGGAGAGCAGCATCTTATGGCGTCACTGGGGCAGTGAGTGATGGCCCCAGCTGGGCTGAACTGGAACTCTGAGACATATAGGCAGGGCCAATGAGACCCATTAGTGCCCTTTTTTCCATAAGAATTTAACTGTTTTTTGCTATTAAATTACCGTTCTTCCCATGTCTTGGTTTCACCATAACAAAGTGTTAAAAATGTTGACACTTCGAGCACTCATTAATTTTCCCACATTTATCAATACAGAAGTGACACAGAAAGAGCACCAAAACTGAAGAGAAAGAATGGTAGGAAGGTCTGTGCTATATGCTAGTCCAATGGCAATGCTTAAAACATAGGGGCTTCCCAGTGCTTATTGCATGTGCTTACGTGCTTTCAATGTGTGGAAAATACAGTAGATTTTGGTATTATTTCTCTGAAGCATAATAGGAAATGCTGTGTACTCAGGTATTCCTGCTGCTTGCTACTGTGGTGTACCCCATCTACAGTGATGTTATAGGATATAAGATCCATACTCACCTTTTCTATCTCCATCCATTATCTGGGATAATAATCTCTTCATACTTTATCATCTCTCCACTGCATAGCTGAGGAAATGTCAAAGTATAGGTAGCTATTAACCTTGCACTAAGGGTCACATTGAATGCTCCCGTTAGACACACAGAAAACTCTGAGCTGGTCTTATCTTCAAAGACATTTCTCTTTCCAAGGATGGTACATGTGTCTGGGACAATGAATATTACTAGAAAGCAAATATTCTGGTGCCTAAATTAACACAAACCAGGTTGTTTCTCTACCTCTCTTCCTCTCCTTTACCCCCACTCCTTTTCTCACGTTATCTTTCTTTCCCTTTATCTCTTTGTGTTTTCCTTTCTTGCTCTCTCAACTGTGGTACGTGAAATGAACTTGGGAGTAAGTGGATATAGAAATACCTATGTACTAGCTTTTACACATCCAGTAAAACACGGTACTGAGTGATTTCTAGGCATGTACAGAGAAAGATGAAAGAAAGCAAAGTTACCTAGGAAGTGTCAGTCTTAATACCCCAAGCTGTCATTTCAGAGTGCTCCAGAATACAGTTCCCTTTCTTTAACCCTGCAAGAAATTGTGTGTCAAATCTCCGTAGATCAGACCCCAACTAGTCCAAGTCCAAGGTGGTGCAACCCTTTCACCTGCCATTCAGCTGTCAGTAAAAGAACTCTCCCAGACACGATGTGTAAACAAATTGTCAAAATACAGTAATCTGTAGTACCAAAGTCTCAATGTAGACAACAATCTCTGACTAACGAAAGAAAAAAATTATATCAGCCAAATCGAGAAGTGCAAGCCATGGAGATTCCATCATTGGTATATCACTAAATAAATTCCCTGCCAAAAATAAGGGAGGTAGTGACAGAGTGGTATGTGGCTTTTACTTCAGAAGTGTCAAGTGGATTTGTAAGCACAGTGCTACAGCTCTTCAGGTTAGGCGAGCTAGGAGCATGGGCTACCAGAGAAACTTTGACCATCGCACTGGAATATGAACCAGTGTTACTTAGGCACCTTCCTTTTTTCACCTTTAATTTTTACGCTGAGGAAAGGGAAATGGTGTTAGAAAATTAATTCTGTTAAGACATATTCGTTTGTAGCAGAGGATACAAAGCTTTACTCGGTGCTTTATAAGGAAATGCACTGATTTGCAATGCTGTCTAACTCAAATTGCCTGCTGGCAAACAGTTCGACTGAAACTCTGGGAAAATGAGACCAACATGATGTGCCCTGTAATAGAAAACCAAAATATAGATCTACAGGCTAATTCTGACCCCAAAAGCTTTTTTAGGCTCTCTCCTAACGCTAATAAGTATTTTCTAAGTCAGGGGCATTTTAGATAATCTGCAATTTGCAGCTATTCAGAACACTTGCAGTATCTCATTGACATTAAAATTGACACTTCGGCTGAGAATATAGCAGAAATCAACAAATATTTAGAAGAGAAATCTCAGATCCTGATCACTATCCATTGGTAGAAATCATGTAAAATAATCAGAAAGAAAAGTTTGGACTTGAAAGACCATGAAAATGCAAGCTTGATTTTCCATGTTTTAAGGGCGGACTAAAACATAAGTTGGTTGACTCAAGGTAATATTTTAACCCGAAAGCACAAGAAAAGAAACATCCTAATTGACTGAAAATCCAGCTGCGGACTTAAAATAGTATTTTTAAAAGTCACATTTTTCATGTTACTAAGTTCAGCACTGTCCAGTCTTTGAAGAAATGGATTGGCTTGACGGAGCTAGCTGGAGCGCTCAGCATTCACACGGGAACTCTCTTCTGCTGTCAACTGGCCCAAAAGCATGGCTGTGACGCTTACCATGTCCCGGCTGCGAGCTGTTAAACAGAGCTGCTAGGGCTACCTTCATGCCTGAAGGAGGGATTTAGAGATGGAACTTTTTAAGCTTTTTGTGGATGCTTTGTTCTGGTTAAAAACATCTTTGCTTTTACCGGAGAGATTTTCCAAGCTGAGGAAAGAATCTGTGAGCTGGATCCTTTCCATTTTAGTAGTAATTAAACCTTCTATTCCTAAAGGCCCAGTCTAACTCTTAATGAAATAAACAGCATAGCTCCCGTTGCGTTCTAAAGAGGCAGGATCTAGTTCCATTTACTTAGGGTTCTTCACAAGAACACCTCCTAACTGTGACCAAGACAGCAGCAGCTAGAAATCAAAATAGAGCAAAGTGTTTGAAATTATTATCCCTAGCACAATGACTAACCTGTGCCACATTTTCCACTACCAGTCCCTTACAGAAACTCCAGAAAACACATCCATGCGCTGTTATATTAGCATTCCATGTTGACACCAACCAATTCATTCGTTGATTTCCATGTAACACCCACCTCGTAAACATATACATTAAAGTCCTGCAGTGCCAAGTGTTTCAGGGATCCTGAAATGAGTCCCTGCTAGCACTAACTTTTTCATCTTAAAGGCCTTTACCCTACCCACTGAACTCTCCCCCTATTTCCTTGCTGCCTCATGACTCACCACTGAACCATGCTGTTGGTGCAATGCAACCAAGCAAACTCGAGCTGCAGAGCCCCCAAACCCTCTTAGCTCAAAAGCAGTACAGCAGCAGTGTTCTAAAAATCAGCTGGACTCACGGGGCTTCTCACTTCTCTTAGAAGTGATGCTGGTTGGAAAAAATGCTGATTTGGTAAAATCAAGACATCCCACAGAATCATTTTTACTCCTATTTTTTTATTTTTATGAAGGAAAAAAAAATCAAGAAACAATTCAACCTGAAACCTCTTTAGTTTCCTGACAGCTCATCTATCCAGCACATTGACAGCTCATCAGGTGGAGAGGCATCCAGCATCTGCAGTTTATTACCCAGATGGAGCCAGGGGACCTCAGGCTTCCAAATGATCACTGGAAGGCTCTGTAGTAAGACATAGTATTTATCTCAATTTATAAGCTTCAGCGACAAGGTGCTTCAGAGAGTGAAAAATCAATGCAGCTGAACGGAAATTAGCAAATGCCAGGGCATTTGCAGGAGCTGGGGATTTCGCCCTTGTTTTGTAATATTTGATTAAAACAAACTTCCACATCTCGAATCCTACACTGCCAAGGTTGAACATCAACTGCGTGAGCAGTTATGTGGCAGGATGTGGAAAACTACTTTGTGTTAATGATTCTATGCTCTGATCAATATTCTACAGTCTCCTCATGAACAAGTTAGTGTTTCACAGAAGATAACACAGTGGAAGCAACAAGTGTCAAATCACTGGGGCACTGCCAGATTTCATACTGCTGCAATCCTGTACTGCAAGCACTTGAAAGGCTGCCTGAAGTAAAATAATAGTAATTGCACAAAATGTGCAAAAGAATCTCACTGTTCTATGAAATGTAGCATTTAGTCACGTGAGTTCTTCTTGTTTGGGGGATAAGAGAGGCAAAGAACTCCAATGAATACTCTTCAATAGGAAGTCAATCAGCTTATGGCTGCTTACATTGCATAAAGACTTGATCTTATGTCTAACTCTCATTTGGTATTTTTTATAAACCATAAGCTCATTATGTGACCTAAACCCGGCTATAGTTTATAGTATTTTTATTCAGTTGCCAAGAAAATCAACGGGCAATGTTCCCCTAATTGTCGGCATATACAACTAGAAGGTTTTCAAGGATTCCTCTTTTTCATATCTTTCTACATGCTTTCATTAGAAGTTTGTGAAGCTTTGCTAATTAGCCTCCACCTAATTAGCTAAACTTCCACTTGAACAGCCTGTCCCATCTGTGATTATAAACCTACGGTTCTCTTTCCACTGGGTCTTCACCCATTCACAGAGTGAAAGTGCCAAACCCGTGACCACAGTTCCACACAGACACCCTCTGCTTGCCCACCAATCACACATGATTTTTCCCATTCGTGATTTTTTCCAAATCCCAAAAGACTGTTCTGGGTGTCTGGTCAGCTAGCCTTCGCCTTCTTATTTTAAGAGGACTGGAAGAGAATGAGGAATGTTGTAACGTGAGAAATAATTCACTAATATGAATGTGGAAAAGATCTTTGGCACTGTCAAAACCACCTGTTAAAATGGATATATTTAACAAAACTTTATCTCTCTTGATGGCATGAAAAGCTAAGCACTTTATCTGAAAGGTTTCCTCTGCTCTCATTTTTTTTCCAGATCAATTTTCAATTCTGGCATTTAAATACGGTTTCAAACTGTTTCTGTCTGTAAAGAACCACATAATATATTAGTCTGAAGACAGAAAGTATTTTGCTCTAGAAACCTCTTCCATTTGTGTACTGTTGGAAATGGGAAAAGGTTAAATATCTGGGCAGTGGGGATTGTCCAACACGGGCCCAACAAGCCAGCAAAGCCCTGTCTTGGTTTTTTTACAGAGGCAATACGGGAAGGGACTGATAATTAGAAGAACAACAGTGAAGTTGCTCTCACAGCCCGGGAATAGAGAAACCTATGAAGGCAATCGTGAATTAAAAGTCTGGAGCCCAAATTCTTCATTGTGAAACTGGAAGACAGTTGGAGGAGAAGGGACATCTGTTCCCAGACAAAAGGCCAAGAGGGACAGGATAGGGGGAGCTCAGCTTGATGCAGCCCCTCCAAGCTGCTACTTAAGTTTGTTTTAGCCTGATACTATTTTCAGCTCTCTTTGGAAGACACATGCATTTGACATTGTGCCTGTTCTTACTGTCACCACTAAACCCTTTTTATTCCTCTGCAGGGAAAGCTCAGTCACTGGATCTGTCTACTCCTTCTCCCATCTTCTCCCATCTTCTCCCCTCTGACCCTCAAAGCCAAGACATGAAGTTACATTTCTCTATTTCTTCCATTAGCTATTGTGGTATGAGAGTTCCACTAAGACATGGGCATGTTCCAAAAATAACAGGCGAATAAGGACTTCTGTGTTTTTAAGACCTGACCCAAAATATTTATTTATCTAGAAGTTGAAATTCTCACGAGCAATGGGTGAAATTCTGAGGAAAAGAGATCTGCAGCAGACCTGGACATAACACTGAATCTCAGGGCAACAAGTGATATGATACTGGCAATGAAGAATAAGCCGTAAACCAAGCATCAGCAGAAATCTATATACTAACATCATTTCGTAACTCATTTATATTAGAGAGGAGTGAGAATGAAAGCATAGGTGCACTTAAATAATAATAGAGATTTCTACAAATCCTGGAATGATTTATTACTGACAGTACAGTAATGGATTGCTTATGGCAGACAGAAGATTCACAGTTTCCCAGGAGTCTTATTCCCCCACTGCAGGATACAAATAATTCCCATTGACTTCAGTGCCTTTCCTGCCATGAAGGACTAGGAATTTATTGGCTTCAGTGGGAGTTACAAATAACTTGCATGAGGAAAATGAAACCCTAAAGAAACAAATTAAGAATGACTCTGTCTAGTTCTTAAATCTATTTCAAGTATTTCTCTCTATGTCAGCTGGAAAAAAACACACTCAGCTCAGACTTATCCACTATAGAAATAAAAATTCTAGCAACATCTATAAACAAATGAATATGGTCAGTGTAGAGCAGAAGTAGCAACAAAATCCATAAGAAGCTGAAAGATTTCTCATGGAAGAAGTTCTTTATAAAGTATTTGTCTCCTGGGCAGATCTCACCACCCAACAGCCAAGATGCCTTCACCCTGCAGACACACACAGGACTCCCTCATTAACACTGTGTAGTCACCTCGCTGGAACTGTGCACTTTGGCTCATTTACCAGCCAAGAGCAATTATATTAAAGTACCAACCCAAATAATAGGTTCTACTTTTTGACAGTTGTGTGCTTAAATTGCCATCCTGCCCACCTGTACCACTTGTCTTAGAGTATATCTGGTGCAGAAGAGGAGGAAGAAATGTTCTTCTTTGAGAAACATATTTGAGAAAATTCATTGCTTTAAAGGAGACACAAGGGCTAATATTTAATCTGGTGGGCCAGTAGATGGAGAGTTACACAGCTGCTAGCCTACTTACTCAGGAGAATCACATTTCCACAGCAGGAAGGTGTTTTCAAGAAACCAGTGAAATGTGCATGTTTGGCAGCAAAGCGGGTGAGCAGGGGCCTGCTGTGGATTTCTTACCGCCTCTGTGCAGAGACATCTAGCTGGGGCAACTCCTAATGACAGGAAACACGGCCAGAGGATCTGCTCCAGTGTAGCAACTCGTATGGAAGAAGATCCTACTGCAATCTCCTCTGGAATGGCAGCACTGAAGGAATCATTCCTGGAAAGAGGAATTAATAAAGTACTGTCAGACGTGCTAGGAAGTCTCCCGCTAATGTCAGGGAGACTATAGGCACAGGCGAAGGAACAAACTTGGGAAGGCGGGGCTTTTTGACTAGAGGAAAATACACACAGTATTCTTGGTGTCTGAATCAGTAATTTTAGATATGATACAGCAGTTGTTTCAGCTGAGCTTTTCCAAGCTGATGGAGACTCCCAAAACTGAGTAAACTATAGAAATACGTCCTGGTAAATGCCACCTTTATGTAGCAGATAGGGATTATGCAACATGCTTGTTATTTTCAACTTCCCGTTGAAAATTAAGAATTGTTTTGCTTTGACAAACACTACTGCCCTTGTGACATCCCCAAAACATAGCACTGTCAGGTGTCTCAGACTGTGCTAGAAACGTCAGATGATTTCTAGTCACGTAGCCCTCAGTAACTTGAGGGGAGGATTGCATTATGGTAAAGTGGTTCAATACTACCACAGAAAATCTACACCCAGCTGGAAAGGACACAGCATCTCCAGAGTATTCAGTACTATATATGCTGGCAGGCCATCTGGGGACACAGGAATTGCTCCATTTACTTATTTTCCTTTTAAGCAGCAAGTAGGCCCTGAAAAAGCTAACAGTGTGTACACAAGATTATAAGCAATGTATTTGCTAGAATTGGTTTGCCTTTGCTATTGAAGAAAGTGTGGGCAGCCTGTATGACTAAGTAATACCGGTTCTGCTGGAAGAGGATGAAGTAAAGACGCCGTTTTGTAAAGGATTTAGAAGGAAGCAGGATAAAAAGGGAGGCTTAATTCTCTGTTTACTATTTTTTAAAACACCTGCCATTTAGTCAGTTCCTAAAGCTCAAAAAGAAAATATTCTTCCAGAATATTTTCATGGGCCCTGAGGCCAGGCAGTTGCTAATCTGGATAAGTCAAGAGCATCCAGTATGGAGGAAACAACAGCAGGAAGCATAGAAATCATCTCAGACTTCCCTTGGCTTTACGGACTTAATAGGGAGACCCCACCTACACATTTAATAGGGTCAGAGCCATAACCCGAGGCTATAGGGTATATAGATTCTTGATCACTCCATTACAGTAGGGATGTACATTTCTAGTTAAACTCACAAACAATGCTGAATAACTACTCAGACCATTAACAGGACCTCCCACTTCATGGAAACAGTGACTGTTTACATAATATGTAATGACAGTAAATCATAACAAATCCTAGGAGAAAACTCCAGTGAGAGATAAAATAACATGACCTTCTGATTATTCTTCTTTACTCAGTCTCACAGTCCATGTCTTTATTCCCTCATCCTGTAACGATTTCCACAGACGCTTAACTTTCAGCACATCAGTAGTTCCACAAGATTCAATTTGTCTAAATAGGTGCAAAAAAATAGGTGTGTGCGTAAGAGAATGTCCTGTTTTGCCTTTGCTTACGCAGTGCCTAACGTGGTAGGATTCTTCGCCATAGCTTGAGCTCCCTGCCCCTGTGATACAAATAATACAAGACGTTCCCCTTGGCGAGGTTAAACAATTAGCATTCTAAATACAGGGCTAGTATAAAGTAGCACCACTATTGATCTCCATTACCGTGCTGAGCTAGACCAGCTGAGGATCAGACCCTGCCTAAGGTGGCGAGTGGTTTGCAATATGCAAAGGAACTAAACAAACATACTTCGGTGCGGAAGAAACTGCAGCTGGAGAACTGGTTTCTGCAACTGTTGAAATTATTTACTGAAGAACGTCCTGCATGAGAAATTCTCCTTCTATCATTTGCTATATTATAACACAACAGAGCTTTTGCAAGACAAACAGACTTCATTACTTTTCCCCTGGGAAATCCTCCTCTCTGTGCATGTGCACGTGAGCAGATCCATAATTACACAACCAGAACTCAGATTTGCTTAAAATGAACCATTCTAGTGCTTATTCCCTGACGGGATACTCCTGTGAAAAAATACCTATTCCCTGCTAGGACAACAGAGTCAAGGCAAGGAAAATAAAATTATAATAAAGAGAAAATTTGTTTCTTTTCACATCTAGCATTTCCTTGTGCTGCACTTGCATCAAGAAGCTCACCTCAGGCCTGAAAGCAGTATGCTAGAAGCTGAAAAACAAGACAGAATCTGCTCCTGAAGCTTTCCATCTGAAGTGCATCTGCATGACATTACAATGCGTGACTTTTAAGGGAAAAGATTGCCTGTAGTAGATATGCAAGGCTTGGTGCAAAAGGTCCACATGCCTGCCGGGGGCTGCAGGAATGCAGATCCTTTGCCTCAGTGCTAGAAGGAGGTGATGCACATCCTGAGAGCACTGGCTGCAGCCTTCTGGCCAGAGTGTCCCACACAGACAGGCTGGAGAGTCCTCCTGCAGAGTCTCCCCGTATGGTTCATGGTCAGGAGAGAATTCTGGCTGCTCTTTTAATACTATTAGTGATTGAAGAAACAAAATTCAAGACAAAGCACTTGCCCAGTTCCCATTTTTACGGCAGCTAGAAGTGGAAAAGAACAGACTTTAATGACCGTGCGTCCTTGTGCTCTGGAGTGTGGGCTACAGCAACTAATAGTAGATGAAGGTTTACATGTTTTTCTTGTGTTCTGCTGGTGCTGCTGTGTCATTAATTCAGCTTGTGCCTGGCTACTTATGTTAAACATTCCCTTTGTGGCTTTCTCTAAATCTTAAATTTTGCATGTGACCACATGTAAATGTAAATGTGTATTTTTATGGTCCTGTAATCTCAGTGCTTTTAAATCCCAGTTGCCTGAAGGCATACAGGGAGCTGAAGCAGAAAAACTTGGTCAGTTTGTGATCATTTAGAGCTAGTTTATTTGCTCTTTCTGAGTAGATTCAGTTCCTGTAGAGGTTTTTGCCTTTTGTGTAATAGAGTAAAGATAAGATCTGGGAACCTAATTAACCCTGCAGGGCCTGTGAACAAGGCTCATTAGAAAACAGTCAAACACATTTATATTTAAATACCTTATTTACAGGAATTCATATCCTATTTCTGAACAGCAGATACACATGCCACACACTCATACCTTTAACCACTGTAAACCATTTCCTTAAATAAACCTGAAAAATGCACCAAGTTTGAGCTCAGTCATCTGGATAATACATGTAAATAGGCTATAGTTTGGAAGACTACCCAGTAATAAATGAAAGTCCTGTCTGCAGGAATCTGTAAACTATGGTGTCCTTTCACCTGCACCCCCAAAAAAGTGCACATGTTCCTCAAAACTAGCATTATTGCAGTCTATATCCTGACCAGTAAACAATTTCTCTGGGGACTTTCCCATCTGTTCAAGACCATGACAATAAGATATATGTGATCATAGACATCTCTGAGGACTTCTGGAAAGGCTTCATAAGGCGTCAGAGCAAGGTTAAAAAACCTCATTCTGAGGTGACTCCATATCTCTGTAAATATCCCGAGTCAGACATAGCAAAGCAAAGGTTCTAGTGCTCAGTGCCTATGAATATACATGTACTTGTCATATAGGTTCCAGTTATTTGAGAACAAAAGTATCCTGAGCAATTCTGAATTCTCCTTCTTTCCTAACCCTTCATTCCTTCCACTCCCATCCATCATCACAGAGAGACCAGAAAAGCCAAGCAGAGAGAGATCTTTGGAAATACCTCACCCAATTTTCTACTCTGAAGAAAGGTATGGGAAAATAAATGTTTATTTGTGCTCACAACTGGTAGTACAGATCCACATCCTAAAAGTGCCACCACTTGACTTATCCTGTTGATTGAGGACTTCAAGAGCCAACAGTCTGATGCTGGTGATTAGCCCCTGCCTCATAGTTGCTGCATTACTGGGTGCAGCTCTACATACGTACTGTGTGCACAGCGGCTTAAAAGCCAGAAGAATTAGTCTTGCTTCTCGTGACATCTTGAAGGTCAGCCTGGATTCAGAATTAGGTCTGGCCAGTACTTAACTTTGTTGTAAGTGACTGCCTGACCAGTGAGTAGGATAAATGATGCCACTGGGACTGAAATGTATCTTAAAATTAATCATTTGCCTAATGGTTTTCCTGGAGAAGGATGGGTTTAAATACAAATTTAAGGGCATTTTCTGCCGCGGGGCTTGTGGGAGTGAAGATCTCGTCACAGAGGGAGTCTAAGCAAGACAGACCTACATTGTCATGGACATTTTAAAATCAAAGACATTACCAATTTAAATTATTTTACATTCTATATCCAGACACAATTGGTAAAAGCAACCAAATCTTTACATTGTTAGTTCTTCAGGTAAGGAATGAGTTTAGTTTGGGTTTTGTACGGCATTTAATAAAACAGGAACCAGTCTAGGACTGGAGCAACTGCATTGCAGTGCCCTACAAATGAATATAGTTGTGGTTTTTTTTAAAAAATCATACCTTCTGCTTCAAAGGCCCAAAATTAATGTTTTATTAGTCAGTTAAGAGTTTGCTGTTTAAAAAAGACAAACCCTCGACTGATTCTATAAGTAGATCCATGATTTATATCGTGAATCACTTTGACAAGAGCAGGAAAATCCCAAAACAAGTTACTCGTCAATCTGCACTAATAAATCCTGTGTTGACACGAAATCTTTTTTCAGTGCTTCATTTTCAAGGAGTCATGTGCTTTTTTAATAATCAGTCTTGTTTCCTCTTCAACCTATTCAACAAAGCAGCGATAACTGCAAAAGCATCTTAGGCAACACACAGCAACTCAAATGCAGCACTGAGAAATATCTCTGTGAAATCAAGTTTAATGAGATATCAAAATATGACATCTGCAAGTCTTGGCTGCCGGACAGTACTTTGGAAAGCAAAGCCAGTTTCCCTAGTCCAGATTAGTCAACATCAGGTTCACTGGTCTAACATTTCACCAAATATTTTCCCACATTTGTCCGACTGCAGTTTGAAGGGTGTAGCTGACAACATAAATGTGCCCTTAGGTGAAAATCTCTAAACATTTCCCTCAGCGATCTTTGTGTCTGGACATTACCAATGCAGATGTCTGTAATCAAGAGATCTCTACGGACCTGCTAATTATTCCCTAGGCTTTTCCACTGGCAATAAAAATCCCATTTGTCGCAGCTTGTTTGCAGAACTGCTTCCATTTCCACAGTGGTGGCATTAATTAGCAAAAACCTGTGAAAATTGGTGGATTTTATAGGTTCAAAAAAGCCTACTAAGCATTGCTCCTAAATATTCCTATAAATTCAGCCATGGCAACAAGTCCTGAAAGTCCAACTTTCTCAGTTGGAACAATTTTTCATGCTTGTAGCAATAAGTGGGAAATAATGGGGGTCTCAGATTCACATTAGGAAAGTTGCTTCTGTGACCTCTTCCTGCAGATGGATGGTGAATTTCTCAGATAATAAATCACAGTTTCCTGATGGTACAGTGGCATCTCTTGCTGAGGCCGATAGAGCTGCTGGCTGCCCTCTATTCAAAGGCAGCAGGCCTCTACCCTGCAGGATGCTTTCTCTACAAATCTTTCAGTCACAATTGGGAGATATTAGGGCCTCTATAAACTGCCCAGACATTTTGGGGAACAGCCAGCATCCTGCTGGGAAATGGACACTTTTCAACTTCATTGACATCTGTCACACACACAAAGATTAGAAAGCGATCAGGAAAAAAGCTACATTATGACTTTCCCATCAGCAGGGCCAGTTAAGTCTTTGTTCTTAAAAGATATTTAAAAGGTTCATCAGAGCTACTTTGCTTAATACTGTCTTTACTAAGAGGATCTTACCTTTGGGTTTTAATGGCCATAGAATGTTTGTCTGTTTCTCCATACTCTTTGCATTCAGCTAACTTTCCTGTAGGAAAGTCAAACAACAAAAAAAATAGCTGTGATGGTAGTTTCTCCATGAAGTTTTTATTAACTTTCTTCTGAATAAGTCCCTGCAAGGAAAATTACACCGATTTTTATTATCAGAAATACATTTATGGAGTGACAATCTAACTCCCAGAATAGAAATGCATTCATTTTTTTGGAGTTAAAGCTTTTTCCCAAATGACCCTAAAATAAGCCTGGGAAAGCAGCGCTGTAAATACAGTAAGGAACTTCAAGCGAATATACATTTTTCCCTCAATGTATTGTCTACATGAAACACCATTGGGGGGATAGGGCTGTCAATTATCGTGCTTATATAATATAAGTATAAAATCTAAGGTGATGCTTTCTTGCTATTCAGAATCATTTTTAAGTGTCTTAAACATGGATGACAAAACTTCAGTAGGAATATTCCCCCCTCTGAGTGTGATGTATATACACAACTACTTTTTCAGTTCCTTCTTCATGCAAAAAGTAATAGAACGCAGTAGGCAAAGGCACCTAGTAGGGAAATGAGAAGTTTTAAGGATAGCTCTGACATGCTATGGGACCATGGGCATACTTCCGGGACTCAGTTTCTTCAAAAGCTAATGATGCATAATGCAAATGCTTTTGTAGGGCATTGTGATACCTGACAATAAAAAGAAATGTTAACTGTATTTGCACTTATCACAGAAGTTGGTATAATCTATTGATTCTCGATTTTCTCTATTGACTTCAGCAGAGTCAGTGTATCTTATGTAATGGTAACTGAAAACGGGATTTGGCCGACTGGGTTCAGTCTTTTTACTAGTTCCACCCAAGTGAACTAAATTCAACAGTGAGGTGAACGAAGCAAGCAGAACAGGGCCATATTTTATACAAAAACAGCATTAAGCTTGATCTGGCAGAAGTATAGGAGATAATGCACTTACCCAAATAAAAACTAGAGAAAAATCTCAGCACACCTGCTCAGTTACAACAACAAAGCCCCGGTACTGCATAGGTGCCTATAGGGGAAAGGGATTTAGCTGCTGGTGGCTGGAAACGGAGGAGCAGTGACAGGCTGAGATTATCAGTCACTGAATGCTGACCATGGTATAATATTTGCAGTTTAAGATTAGATGTAAGATTAGATGAGTAAAGGATAAGGTGAGCTTAGAAATGGGTCCTGGTGAGGCTTACAGCAGCCCAGTAAGCCCAAAGCCAGCTGGCGCACTGGTGTCTCAAAGCAGCATAAGAGCCAAAGTCATACAAATGAATCACACCTGCTTAAAGCCATCGTAAGAGCGAGCGATGAAGGGCAACCTGGTCATGGAAAGCAGTCTGGATCCCTCCACTGGGAGACAGATTTTGTATAACATTTACCCCTCCTCTAGTTAGAAGACTTTTTTCTAAAGGCTGAGCCTGACTGAGCAAACTTAGCAGCAACTTCAAATTTAGCAGTTTGCAAAGTTTTCATGGAAAACACTATCAAATTCTGTTGCACAGAAAATGTGCTTTTCATAAAGAAAACCTCTTTGTTAAAAATTAACATACTGAAAGCATTACCATAGTGTTTAAAAGACTAGGCTCATTCCGAACACCTTAAAACAAAAGTAACTACAACATTCCAGAAATAGGTTTTCATTCAGTCAGGAGTTTAACAGTTAAATACCTTTAAAGGTCCAAAGTTTAATGATTCAGGCCCTGGAATGACTTTTTAAAACTGCCTAATTCTACTAAAGCATGTAAATTTTTACAGCAAATGAGCTTTTCTGGAATAAAGCTGCAACTTCCATCCTTCTCATTATGATTTCATGGACTGCCTGCAGAATTTAGTTCACTGCACACTCTAGGGCCGGGTGTTGTTTTGTTTTCCATTTATTTTCTGGAAACTGTCAAATAAACTGTTGTCCTTCTACTCCTTCTATCAGGCTGTGCCTTTTTCTGAACAGCTGCATCTTTTATAACTCTATATAGAGGACATTTTGTCACTGAGATTTGAAACACTCTAGATACTCTGGAATATAAAATATTCTCGAAGTGCCCTTAACCATTAGCAAGTACCTACACACACTAAGGAAGCGCATTTAATAATGACAGCGTACAGCTGAAGTCTTAAGGCAAAGAGCACGAATTCTGACACACAGCATTTATGGGGTTTAATTTGATATTATCGAATTCTCTTTCTAGCATTATAATATAGCTTCAGAAATAATCTGATACTACTGCTCCCACATGCCCTGGATATAAGAAACCGCCATCCTTCTTTCACATATAGTCTTATTCCATAGCGGAACTTCTGGGTTCTTGTTTCATTTAGGAAAAGCCTACCCAATGCTGTATTTGCCTAACGTCACGCAAGCACATTTAAAAGCTAAAGGATGTATCTCCTTCTCCCTGGATAAAATAATTGCCTCCATGTAAGCATATTTAACATTTTAAAACTCCTTTTTACATGTGAAAAAAATCTGGCAATCTTTTCCCCAAGATTTTCGGAAGAAAATGTGAATACTTCCTACTCCTGTGCTGTAAAGGGGAAAATCCGTTCATCCTCTGACATTGACCCTTTGCAGTTCCTGTAGAAGATAAGCTAATGACCCAAGATTTGCAAGGGGACTGCCCCACGCTGCTACTTCCAGGTTTGTGAAGGCCACACGGAAGGTTTCATTTGTCTCACTGTACCAACCATAAGTTTATTATACAGTACTTTTCTCTTGCAACTTTTACAGTTCATATACCTCGGCAGGAGCCTGGACACAGTGACCCAGGACATGCCTTCAAGTCCTCAGTTCCTATAAGCTGCATCAAAAAAAAATCACAAAGGTCCAAAGTAGTGTTTTTAGAAACTTTAGATTAGGTGAAGCACGACAATGGAACATATAATTACAACACCCACTTCAAGGTAGTATGATGGACACAAACCATATTGTGTGTATATAAACTATACAAACATTTCCACTTGATTTCCTAAGGAAATGAGGCTTATGCAGTCATGCCGTCTGTCTGTCCATGTCTCCCCTAGTAACTTTCAAACTCACTAGTGCAGCTCAGTGGAAGTTGTCAGGGGAGAAACAAAAGACTTGGAGATAATGATGTTCCTACAGGTCTTGTTGTTGCACAGAGAAGAGACATAAATTAGTGCCCCCAGCTGAGGAAAATCTCCTGGAAGGTGTGGGATCAATGGGCATTTGTCCCATCAGTACAAATCAGCTTGTTTCTACCCTTCTAACTAGTACATGGGTAGCTCCACAGCAGCTGCAGCAGAAGCTGCCTTCTGCCCTTCTGGTCATGAGTGGTTCCGAGAAGGATCTGGGGGTCTCATGAAGGTCCCTAGAAGGTGCGTGGGAGACAGAGGATATGGTTTCATAGGAAACTGAGCTTCTGCTGCTCCTGGAACAGCTCCTCATATTTTTTCACAAAAAATGTTTTTCATGAACAGGGTGAAATCCCTTGGCTGGACTATTTCTGCTCTGTCAGTTCTTCCACTGGCCTCAAAGGGCTGGGAATCCAGTACATGGTCATTCAAGAATGTTTGGTCATACTACTTGCTGCATTTTTCATCTGAAATTGATACATTTATTACTGGGCTTGGGATTCCCTCAGACCTTTCAGAGCCTCTTCTAGAGAGGGCATGTCCCAGTCTCTTAACCTTCCAGTAATTTATTAAACCATACGAGTCCCTGCTGACATGCAAGGTTTGCTCTTTCTCACACTAAAGTTAAATCTACCTAATTTTATTCTTTTGCCACCCTTCGCTTGAGGGTGTCCTTTGGAACCAGTTCATCTTCCACAGTTACCTTCCTTAACCCCTCTCCCTTCTCTTTTTATTCCCAGATCACTCACACTAATACTGCCATATTCAGAGGCGTTCTGAGACACCTGTTAAACTCGTGCTAAGTGGAAAGCAAAATGAGAAGACGCTCCTTGAAGCTGTGCTGCTGACATGCATCATATGGAAAAGTTTTGTGAAAGTGGCTGACTTCAGCATCCCGTGGAGCAGTATAAATCCTGTCGCTGCACTTGAAAAAAAAATTAAATTAATATGTCTGAGTGCAAGAAAAATCACCCTGAAAAAAGAACTAATATTCTGAAAAACATCTGACACGGTTTCCAAGCCACTAAGAAAGTCAAATAGAGGAGGTAGTGCAGCAACCTGAGAACTGAGCAGAAGAAAAAGAAAGCTTAAATCCAAATGAACCTTGAAGTACAATACTTATGGATCCAGCAAGGTCTGCCCTCTGAAGTTAACAGGTATGAAGTACTTACACACAGGGAGGAAGGATAGATTCATGGCATGTGAGATAAACAGAATACTGGTGACAAGTTGGGGAGTCTTTTAAAAGTCAGATCAATTTAGTCAGTAAATTAACGACTGCAATGCTTTACGTACTTGGGATGGAAAGCTTCCTCCCTTTCTAAGTTATCTGACCCCTCTTTTGAGGAATTAAAGTACACATAAAGGATTTCTGGAGATGGTGATTTTGAAAATTGTTTGCGCTTGCATTTTTTGCTGAAAATGAGTTCCTTGCTGGGGATGGAGTCATATTTTTAAAGGATTCACCAGCAGACTGTATTTCTAGTAACTGTTCAACCATTCTGCCAGCAGAGCACTAGTCTTAAGAATTAATGAATGGATAATGTTGTTAAAACAGTGTTTTTCAAGAAGAACCAAGTAAAAATGAAACTGCAATCAGGACATCTGAACAAACACCACACCATCCTCCAAACGCAGGGTTATAACTCAGTCGGGCACTGTTGCTGAAGTCAGTCTGTTATTTGCATGGATATGAATTGTGAGAATTAGGGTTTTTTCTTTTTAATGAGTTATTGATTTTAGAAAATCAGTCAAGGCAGAAAATCCATACATTAACAGGCTGTCTTCACTCACCGAGATGTGTTACTTTATAGCACTACTGAGAAAATTCGATGCATAAAGTCCTTTCATCTACTCTGGACAAGACAGATCAATGTGCCTCTTAGACACAGATCAACGCTTTACAGCACTGATCAGTGAGGAAATACCTAAGAGACTCCTCCCTCAGAGGGATTAAGATGTTTACACTTTTTCGGTATGACAAAGAACTGAGATACAGACTAGGGGGTGAAGTAGATATCCTATTTATTGTACACAGAGCTAGTAGAGGTTTGCAGCAGATTTCCCTGTGTAAGAAATTCCAGGTCTTGAAAACCCAGAGCTTGTGAGAATGTCAAGGAATATGCTTTTAAACTCAACAGGATGTTCAAGCAGATGTGTTTTTGAAGGGAAAAAAGAGGAAAAGCAGCAAGATATCAGAAAATAGAACTCCCTTAAAATAGATAAAGCACACAAGCTATACATACCTCCAGTTCAGGAAAGCATCCCTATTCAGACAAGGTCTTTATGCACACAATTACGTGTTGTCCTTTAAAAAAAAACAGTATAAGTAGAAATTAAATTCTTACTTCAACTCTCTTAGGTATCTTAAAGGTACTCACTTCCTTGTGACTTGTTAACTAACTGACAAATATTTCCAAGTTAAACATTGATTTCCCTTTACCTCCTTTCATTCCTGTCTTGAGCAATCTCTCAGATTGTAGGATTAGAGAACGAGTACCTACATGTATCACTCACTTAAGGTTTCACGGACTTCAGAATCATTAGGTCTTTATATAGTAAACCCACAACAGCCAAGTTAGACCACATCTTTGGAGAGTGCTAGCGCTTTGAAACTGAAGTAGTTAAAGTTAGCAGAGGTGCGATCTGGTCCACTATCTGGCAGGAAATAGTTTTGCAGAGATAAGTGACTGGAATTCTATGGCATGCAAAATACATACGGTCATATTAGATAGTCTTGAGTTTCGTCCTCATCTAAAATCCATTAATTTACTTATGTTTGATTGGTAAATGAGAGAGTAACATTTGACGAGATGCAGATCTATTTGCATCTTCACTACATTTCTGCTGTACCTCTTGATCTCTAAATTGTCCTAACTTCAGACTAAATTCACCGTCATTTTACTGCTTTCTGTTTATGGAAGTAATCACAAAAATGAATAAAATAAGCACAACATCTTATGAAAAACATTTAAAAAATAAAATGTCAGTGGAGTAGACAAAGCCCAGAACAAAAAAATTCTGAATTTTGGGTCTGCCTTGCTACTTGCTCCCAAGAGCCAAGTTATGTTGTTTTTCTGCCTCATTTTTTTCTTGAAAGTAAGAGAAAAGCTTCCTGTTTGCTTTTCTCTCGAGCATATTGTAAAAATATATTTTTGTGCTTGCTTGGTTTATTTAGTTTACTTAAATTTAATAAAGCCCTCCCTCACCCAGCAAAGCTCATAAACACATACTCCACAAACAATTGTACAGCCTTCTGTAAGAACAGAACACCTTGAACCTGACCTGCACAACTGTGAAGTTTACCAGTACATTTAGGGGTTCTTTTAAAAGCAGATTTCCCTTTCCACACCTGCAAGGAGACTACCCCTAAGAGCAAACCTAGTCTCCAGCCTGGCCTCTCTGGACACAGTGCAGACTGCATTGATGAATGCAGGGAGGAGAAAAGCTTGTTGGAGAGAAATGTGAGAGAGATGAATGGGGCTTTATGTTTCTTCTGCAATGAAAAGAGTAATGACATAGAAGAGTGGAAGAAAAGATTGGAGATACTACTCTGAGTTCTTCAGGTTTAGACAGGGGTCTTCTACCCTGGTTTCTAAGGAAAAAAGCAAAAAGGAGCCCCATGGCTATGCACCACAAGGTGCACACATACCCTGTCGCGCATTTAAGGCTCACAGAAATTGTACCTTCAATAGGCTGATATCTGTCAGTCAGACTCCCGTTAGCAAATTGGGCTCCAGCATTAAGTGATGTCGCTATTAGGTACGAAGGAGGCTGTTGGTTAGGAAGAGTATTGTCTCCCTTTATTTGGAGCAGCTTCTGAGAACTGTAAAGTAATAGGAATAAAGTGAACAAAGACATTATTCCATGTGGAAGAATGAAGAATAAAAAAATCACATCAAAGTCAAAGCCTTTCAGAAAGGCAGACTAGAGGTAAGAGAAGTTTAAGCAGCAACTTTCCTTCCTAGTCAGGAACATGGTTTCCTTTCAGGTGCTGGCTGATTCTGAAGCCATAGATGATTATATAGTTTTGTTAACTCAGGCAGGGGAGGAAGAGTATTAAACCTACAGGAGTACAATACTGAAACAGTACAGAAAAAAAGATGGAAATACTCTGTTACTAGTTAATAGCTGAAAAGACAAGCTGGTACAAGGGTCAAGCTGGTATTAAAGTGTAGAGGGGGAAAAGAGAGAGAGAAATATTGTTGAAAGATTTACGAATAACCCAACTAGAGCTTGCCAAGAAAAAGGAGCCGCTCTACCCAAACTGAAACTTAAGGAGCAGGGGTAGTTCTGACAGATATGAGAGACAATATACAGAACAGAGACATGTGGCAAAAGTATCACAGTCCGCAAACAAACCAGACCTATTTTGTGAATAAGAGAAGCCAAGACAACTGTTATTTGGAAAAAGATACCAGAACTGCAATAGCTCACATCATTTTGGCAAACTCTTGAAGGGAGGTACTAGAGAAGGTTCAGTACAAAGTCAATAGTCACTGTATGACTAGCTCAGAAAAGGTTGTAGAACATTAGATAATGCTGCAGAGGATCAACTGACTGTTGAGCAAATGGATTGTTTCATTCACGTTGGACACAAATGTGCAAGACAGTTTGACGCCAGCAAAAGCAATATTTGTGCTACCTTGTCAATATTAGCAACACCCATAGAAAACAGCCAACAAAAAAGCAAAACTCTTCACTAAGGAAATGCAAATTAAGCATTGAGTCAGATAAACTAGAAAGATACCTGGTGTAGCAGTACCAGGAGAAAGTATCTGCTGTGGTAAAAAACCTGTTCCTCGCATGTCTTAAGAGTGTACCTTCACTGCAAGATTATGGGAGAGAAACAAATGGAGATTTGGATGTAAACTTTAAGGGGCAAGCAACTTCCCTGAGTACACAAAACTCAGAGAGCCCAAACACATGGTATTTTACACTCCTGGGAAAGCGTTTCTGGAAGCTACCAGAATATTTGAATAAGATTATTGTTTGAGAATAAGAAGAAGAGCCAGAAGTCAGTTCAATCATCAGTGCAGATTAAGGGGGGAAAAAGAGCTCTTCAGCTGTGTATTGGCACCTCCATTCTCCCACAACAAAAAGAACCCTGAACCTTCAAATGTGCTCGGTCAAGCAAAGAGATCAGATGCAGAAGTCCATTGGGAGAGTAGTGTGAGATAGGAAGATAACGTGCAGACTAACCATCCAAGACTGATCTGAGGGGACGATGGCAAGGAACAGACCCAAGGACAAATCAGAGTGAAAAACAGGAAAACCCAAAGGAACAAGTTAATGGTGCCAGACCCAAGGTGTGACTGCAAACTTAAATCTGAATTCCCTTGGAAATTTCTATGGGGAGTACCAGCACAGTCTCTACAGCTGAGATGCTGAGGGTTCTGAAGACTCACAGCTTGCTGTAGTGGCACAGAGCTACTGAACACTGAATGAATATTAATAATTAGTGAATAGATATTTAGACAACACAAAATGCTGTATGAGGTTAATGTTTTGTAGGAAACTGTCTTTAACATAATTTAATACGAGCAAGTTGGAATTTCATATGTCACATAGTGTCTTATTGAGCAAAGCTGGGTCTGTCAGACACCTTGGCTCCAAACAATTGCTGCATGGCAGAGCGCTGGATGTGACTTCGGCTTCTTACATGTTTCCCAGTGATGACAGTCCTCTGCCAAAACCTGCAAGTTTGTACCTATATCAAGTTCATGATGAATGAGCTAAGGCTCTGCTCACTCTGATGTAATCCGAAATAAATGGGATGGACAAGTGATCAGATTAAAGAAGTGGGTCAGATCTGCTGTTGGCGCTGCTCCACTGACGTCAATGGAACTAAGCTGACTTACACTAGCTGAGTATCTGGACCGGAGGTTTCAATGTATTTAGACAAAATAAATGAAAATGCACATAAAAAGCTCCCCTTGGAAGATCCGACGTCCAAATCTCTCATTCCTCAATAGAGTAAATAAATTACAAGAAAGCAGTTACTATGGACATCAGTCATTACAAGTCAACAATGAACGGAATAAAGGTCAGGCCACCCTAAATCTTTAACTGCCCCTTACAATCCTGAGTGAGAAAGAAACTGATAATTCAGCACAAAATCACCTTAACTCCAACACAAAACAAGTATCTTAGCACTAACTGTTCCTGGAAAGAACAGGTGCTGTCCTTTGCCTCAGGAAACATTAACTTCAACCCACATCAGGCAATTGCGGCTACAAAACGAAGTTTAGCTTCTGCCCAGAACTGGGTCATACCTTCATTGCTATAGAAAATCAGGGTTTGTGGTCTGTACACAGGGATGCAGACAAATCTACATGCATAGGTAAACTTCCACCCCCATACCCTTATCCTAACTCATACCAAAAATTAAAACATACCCTCAGTTCCATACAAAAGGCCTGTGTTTCCAATTTCTAATCTGTGTTTCCAATTTATTTCAACCTTAGCAATTCCTGGGTGCTTCTGTTCACCCTGTGTTGACTCAAAGCACAGATGTGTCTGATGAGGCCTAGAAGAGAGCTGGAGACTTTTATTTTGTTTTAAAGGTCCATCAGGAATCATACATTCCAGAAGCAGGAAAATCATCTTGCTGGACATACAAACATAGTCTGGCATCTCCCAAGCCTCTACTGATTGTGATTGCCACAATAATCTTAGGTGTGTTTTACATATACATACACACACACACACGCAATATTTGCAAAGTAAATAAATTTGTTTATATTTGTATATTTATAATATTATGCTTATATTTATATTTTGGTTTATTCTTCACAGAAAAATAAATATTTTCCACTTCTACACTTCAGCCTCAGTGTTGAGGTCTTACTGATTCCAGCCTTCTGCTGTCTTGGGACTCAGTCTACACCTGCTTTGTGCTACAGCGAGCATGAGCAAGGCCGCAAACCTGGGGAGGCTGATTTGCCAGGCTAATCCTGCCTCCTCCACATGCAAATATCAGAGCTTTCTTTCCTACTATGAGTTTGCATGCTAGAAATCCTCCTTTCCAAACATCTACGCAGATGTAAGTCTTGTGTAGAACTTATCCTGCCAGCATTCCTAAAATGCTACAGCTAAGTACAGAATTTGACCTATAGCACAGCGGAGAAAAATTTCAAGCCAAAATGAGATATCCCTTCCACAATCTGAATTCCAATAAGCAATTTCCTTTTCCCAGGGTACCAGAGATAGGCAATAACAGACAGAAACCTTGCCAGTTTTTATTGTATTTTCTTATAATCCATCAAATTTCTTCAAGCAATTGTACAGATTTCAGCCTTCGCTTTGATCGGTCTTTGCAACAATGACTCTGGCCTTTGCCTAGGTATGATTCCTCAATCCCAACACATACAATGGAAGTGCCCTGGCCCACAGAAAGCCTTCTCATTAAAGCTCTAATCTGTTCCACTACATTCTTGCAAGACAGAATTATCCAGCTTTAAATCATGCCTCAATAGTGAGCCGTAATAAGACTGGTAGAAACAGCTTAAGTAATTGGATTGCTATATGGTATTGAATGTCTGACAACAAAAGATATCAATCTCTATTCTACCACTGAATCTTTGTTCCAGCAATGAATTCATTTAGTAATGCACTTGGAGGCTTGCAGTCCCTGCAGGAGAAATAACAGACTGTGGACACAAAAGCAAGACCATCTGATGAGCACAGAGAAAGCAACCGTGCCAGTCCAAGAAGTTAATTACAGTGAACAAAAGCACAAGACTATGACTTGTTGACCATTACCATAATCACATTACTATAGTCTGCTTTTATTCACAGCAGCAGAGGGGCTATTCTTTCTTTCCATTTGGCACTGTGCATCATATTTGTGTTTTGTCACCTGAAATGTATTGTAGGACAGACCTCCCTCTAAAGATCGCTGGAAATGTCACACTCCTGCTTTACTGCTGTTTCTTTCACCATTTATTCTTTCAAGGCTGACTTACAAATACTGCAAGTAGCTTAGGGGTTTTTTTCTCTGAACAAAGACAGCGGCTTCTGAGATTTTCTGCACATGAAAATTTGCAAGAATGGTTGTCTATGAAAGCCTGTGCTTACAACATATGAGACTTCTATGATTTATGTATATTATTGTAACTCAGACACAATAGAATGGTTCATGACATAATGTTTACAACCACACCACTTCTGGAGCTAAACACATCCCACATTGCATATAAACTAGAAGAGTTTAGATTTAGAGTAGGTATAAGGAAGAAATTTTTTACAATGGGGATGATGCGACACTGGCACAGGTTGCCCAGAGAGGTGGTAGAAGCCCAATCCATGGAAACATTCCAGGTCAGGTTGGACGGGGCTCTGGGCAACCTGATCTAGTTGAAGATGTCCCTGCTTACTGCAGGGGGGTTGGACTAGATGTACTTTGAAGGTCTCTTCCAACCCAAACCATTCTATCATCCTATGATATTTAACAATGTTTTAAATTCTTTTGGTCACTCCTGATTTACTCCACAGTATGGTCCCTTCTAACAACATGTGACAAATATTCTACTTCAGACAAAAGGAAGTTCTGAGACCTTTAAAATGGATCACTTGATGGAAATAGCACTGGGACACAGTGTCTTCATATCTATCAGATATAGTAATGTGCCAGGGGACTAGGTTACCTAGAATCGAGGGAGCTGGGTGGCATCTGTGTCTGAGAAAACCCTCAGCTTTTGATTCCATATGCCAGGAGACAAATTTTTAGCTGGTGTGCATCAGCCTAGCACAAAGTTAATACATCTGGTTCCAATAACCCCACAGATTTCATACAAAATACAACCAAAATAAAATGTAGCTAGATCTCTTCTTCTTCAAAGTAGCTTAAATGGCACAGTGAATTAATTCCCAACCACTTAGAATTACTCAAACGGTGCTGTGCCAAAAGCTGTATGAATTTATTTTTTAACACTACGATCAGCTTCAATAGTGCAGTTTTTCCCAGTTTCAAGGACAGGAAGAAATGGGATTGTTTGCAGTGGGAAAGACAGAGCAGTGTCCATTCCTCTTGTTTCCTCCAGAAACAAGATCCCCAAGTCCTCACCAAGAAAAGGGAGAAATTATCAAAAACATGGGAGATATAAAAAACATCAACTTTCTCTGGTGTTCAACCAGTGGCCAGGAAGAAAATAGGCAAGCAGCAGGAACCTGCCTGCAATCCGTTATGGATTCATAGTTTCTGTACAAAGGGCCCAATATCTCTGCTATTTAACTTAACATAAGGATCATAAATTAGCAGAACAACGCCTTTTAGCTAACCAGCCAGGGTAGCAAGAGTGCTGTCACAGGAGCAAATGAATTGCCAAGTGCTAATTGAACCATCAAGCCTCAGAAGAAGCTCTAGTCTATCCAAACCCTACCTCACCCATGGTTGGTCCTGGAACACCTTAGCTAGTCATTACAGCCCACATCCTGTCTCTGCAGTGAACCATCTCGGTCAGAGAGCAGCTCCCAAGCGAAGGACAGGGAGGTTTAGTGAAGTACGCTTCTCCAGACCTCAGCTGACCAGTGTAATTTCTACTTTGTCAGAATGCATCTCACCCAAACCGATTCTTTTCACACCCCAAAAAAATCCCTTGTGGACCAGTCAAACCCTGAAAAATGTCAACCAAAGCAGAACAAGCTACTGAACAAGAAAGTCCCCAGCAGAGCCCTGGGGAGCCCACTGGATGACCACAGGGTAGTCCGATAAAAATCACCCTCCGTTGACTGGAACTGCTCTCTGTGGTACAGTCTGACACACCACAGCACATTTCCTGTCATACGCAACCCATATTCCAGCAACAGCCCCTGAACACCAAAACCCAAAATTACCCATCTCTCCTGAAGCATTTCTCCCCTCCAGTACGGCAATGTTCTACAGAGCACTGGCTGTAGAACCCAGTGTTCAGTCATGGAAACGGAGGCACCAAATGGCAGTGTGGCTTACTGGTTAGTTAAACCTGGAGAGGATGGCAGGATTTCTGCTCCCCAGGCCTCTCCTCTTTCAGCTGTGAATTCAGGAATACGTCCCAAAATTTTTGTTTGAATTGTGACAGCTTCTAAATGCAGGCATGACTTTTTACTAGCAGTGCTGCTGGTTTGGAAACACTAAGCAGTATAGACACTTCCCTACGTAATGATTAAAATCAGCAGCACTGTAGGCTCTCTTCAAACTTGCTGAAGAGTTATTCTTTAAACAAGAGAGTGATTTATTTCAACAATTATCTTCAGGCGGATTAAATTATGTGCTTTCAGGACTCCTACTCACCACAAAATTAAGAACACTGGGTGCCAGCCATGGAAGTCCCATGATCCTTTGAGACTCGGCACTGATGGAGACTCATCCTGACCCAGGAGAAAGAGCTGTCTCTTTCCCATGGCCACAAAATGCCATCCCTGACCTTCTGCTTGGCTCCACCATTTGCACAAATCCTTTGGCTTCCCCCTACTTGACCTCCTGCAAGTTGCAATGGACATATAAGGCACGTGGTTCCCCAGGACCACACTAGGCATGCTCTGGGTGTTGTGACAGAAGAGTTAGGCTCTGAAAGGACTGACTGATTACAAGCCAGATGCCCCAAAGCAATAGCATTTCCTAAGAGAATCTTTTTTTAAAATGCTCCAAAAGACCAAAGACTTTTCAAGGAAGTAGTAGCTTTCGATGAGCAGGCAGTCTCCACGAGGAACAGTGAAAGCGTTTGTTTTTTTTTTTTTTTGGTAGGGATAAAATTTAAGAAAGTTTTTCCTGCATCTTACGAGGGCGGAGCATAGCTTCAGCTGGCAGTCTAAGAGTATTTTCATCATCATGTAAGGCTACTTTTTGGCTTTGAAAAATCAGGCTGAAAATTGAGAGGGAGGGAAGGTGTTGGTGAATTCTTACTGTTAAATAATCTCTTCACCTCCAAGAACTTCAAATCCAAACTTAAATAAAAATGGGTTCTTGGGTCAAGTAAAGTTTTGGAAGAATGCCTCATGCCTTTCCCCCACAGCTGGAACCCAGAACTCTGTTTCATACAGAAGAACCCTCAAATGTTGATTTTCCTTTTCACTTTCCACTCCATTATTTCTATTTCCCTTGATTTCAGCTTTTGCTCCCTTTATGGTTTTACAGCTTTGACTGGGTAAACAAAGGCCAGTTGTTCTGTGTGTACTGGACTTGTTCGTTTCTTTTCACCACAGACCAAGATCGCTTGAAATGAGCCATTCACACTGCCTAATGCTCAGTGTCAGCCACAAGACACTCCAGAATATGGTGAGTGCAAGCCTTCCTAAGAAACATACTACAGAATTAAAGATACCCAAATGTACGGGAAACATTAAAATTGTAACATGATCATCCTGTAGAAGACCACAGGCCCCGTACCAACAGATTTTCAGTACCACCATGCTGTGAGTCACTATCAATTTACCTCCAGCAGCAATATGAAAGACCATGCTCAGGCTGAAAAGTCATGCTCAGTGCTGCAGCTCTGCTGTAATTTCAATATCTTTACTTTCAATCAGCTCTAATTGTTAAATAATAGCAGCACAATATGCCTACCCGGCTCAGCCAAGTCATCATTTTCTTAGCAACAAAATTCATTATCCTTCTACTTTGATAGTCTAAAACTTAAAAAATAAGAGCCTTGGATGAGATAAGTGTTGTAAAATCTTGTCTAGACGATTGTTTATAATATATGGGCATTTAGCATAAATTTATTGCTATCCTATTACAATAGTGTCACTACATAACTTCCTTGTCTGAAATACTGAATTCACAGGAGGGAGAGACGCAAGCAGAAAACAAGAGAGATCCAGAGATTGGCAAGTGAAGTGCCTAGGACCTTAAAGAAGTATCTGGAAAAAAATAGGCTGAAAACACTAGAATTATCATTGTTATAAGAAAACGAGATGAGTTACACAGCAGATTGAACACACAGAAAGTGAACCCCATCCTCTTCAGCCTCTTTCAGACAGAGGTTGTGCCAATGAAGTACAAAGATAATATTTAAAAGTGTTTTAAGCCTCACTATGAATAATTAATTTGCAGAACTCTCTGCCAGAAGAAAAACTGGGAAACCTCAAAAGCTGCATTTCAAAATGAATTACTGTTATTTATGACAAGATGCAACTAAATGGCTAGAGAGCCCTGTGATTCTGATCCAAACTACTAACTTAAGGCTCAGGATAATTTTTTCCTGTAGGCAGATAATTAATTGCTTTCTATTTCTTTGCCCTTGACCAATACCAACAAATATTATCGCACTGGATGTCTTATCTGGCAAGACAGTGTTCATGCTTCTCTATTGCTTTCCTTCTTCTGTAACTGACTTCTCTATAATATAGTGACATTAATAGCATTTTCGTTTTTTAAAAACAGTCCCTTTCAGGCTTGCAGGTGTTAGAAATCTCTTGAATGCAGGACTTGCATTGTGAAAGTGCTGCTTCTATGAAAAATATTCTGGTTATAGCTTTTTGTTGACAAAAAGCCAGTGACTATTTTGAGTGAGAATACAATTCTTGTGCTAACATATGTAAGTGTAACAGATCCTGTGAAGTAACCACATTGTAATAAAAGCAATAGCGATATTAACAGTTATGTAAGAGCAGCTGTTTCTAATGTTTGAGGATCTTCTTTATAGGCTTTTCAGCTTCTGGAAGTTTGGGGGCAATTGTTTATTTACTTTTGAAAAACCTTGGATTATAAACTAATCAGTTTTAATTGTGGTCAAAGTTATCAAAGTTTTAATCATGTTTTAGAAAGCTGTGCCCCGGTGAAAAATGTGTAAAATAAAAACCCCACAGGACCTTTTAGATCAGTTTTCAAGCTGTGTTCATCAACACTGGTTGAGTCATCAGAATGAAAGACTAGGCTTGTAGTCAAGCCATGGGGCACACAGCAAGGTATTTCAGCGAAAGAACCTCAGACAATTGATGTCTTCAGTTTCATGTTAACGTATATATTTCATTTCCTGCCTCGGTTTTTTCTGTGTAAGGTATGGGCTCAGTGCTTATTCCTAAGCAGCCTTTTTATGCACTTTAATTCACTGTATGCCTCTACGCCATTTTTCAGTCCCAACTACTTAACCTCAGTTTTATGGACTAGGGATTGTATCCTGATTAATATAATTGATCTGTGATACCAGTTATCAGTGCTAAGCACAACCATGACAATCATACTGGAAGCTGTCTCACAGGAATCAGCTTTTCACTCTTCATCTCTGTACAAGGCCTTCACGGAGCAACTTGTTGTCCTTAAAATGAATTCCCATTCCACTATAACTTTCCATATATCTGAGGCGAGCTAAACACAGTGGGACTGTATAAAAACTCCTGGACTTGGTGAGAGGTTTTGTAGCAGCTTTGAAATACTCTGTATAAAATTACTCAGAAGTTGTGCAGCCTACTTTAGGGCTGGTCTGCTCCATGGCTTTCATCAGTGCCTCTTCAACCATTCTCCCATCAATGAACTTCCTCCCAAAACTCTGCAAGTCCACCATTTTCTCCTATGGTGACCAGGATCACCCAGTTAGCCACTGCATGCAGGGTGCTCACTAAATTTCAGAACTGTTGGACATATATCTACCAAGAACAAAGGAGGTGACAAATGTAAATTTCTTATGTACTTGGAAGGCATCACCTTAGGAATAAATTTTGCAAAACTCCTCCTCTAATAGCAAGTTTCCCTTAGCAAAGGTATCTTGGGCTTGGGGATAATCCTCTTTCAACAACCCTCCCACACACACACATTTTTGGTAACCTGAAGTCACAAAAATAAAGACCACATGTGAGTAGAAAACCAGAAGTCACTGTATGGACATACTCTTTTTAGAATGCCAGCTTTATTTTGCCAGTTCAGGTCTGAGAGCTTTGCATTTCGTCACTTGATGTGGATAGGTTGAAACAGCCTAAAACCAAGCCACACACAAACTTCTACACAGCAACAAATCCTCCCAATCACTTGCCATCAGTGAGGGCAGCTGCACTCACCCGGCCCACAGAGCACCATAAGCACTCTCTTTCTGAGGGAAACACCATGCTTAGAATCACAGCATAGTGAACTGTCAAGTCTTATTTCCCTTCTTAATGGCTTAGCAAATGGGCTGACTTTTTTTTTTTTTGCAAGCATCTAGCTTGTGAATTGATAGTGTTTACTCTTGGCTATTATTTTTAAGGAAGCCTACTCTGGCCACAGTACAAACATCCCTTTTGCTCCAGGCTGCCCCTTTGTCTAACAATCTGATACACGAAGCCTATTGACTGGTCCACTGCTCACTCAGAGAGGAGCTGCCCGGGATACAGTGCTCTAACTTTCACTAGTTTGCCTTCAGGCTAAAAGTGGACATGTTAAAAAGCCCAAAGAACTGGCAAACAATTCCAGAAACCTAGAGAAATAAAATTTGGAATAGAAGAAATCTTTGTCTGGTGCAAGCAAACCTCTGTTGGCACAGTGGGAAAGGACTGTTTTCCACCTACCCCACAGCTGTCCCAGTGACAGTCTTCAGAAAAGCAGAATTTCTACATTAACCTGCCCTTCGCACACTGAGCAAGCACTTTTTGTGCATAGCCGAGGGGAAGATGGGAAGGTATGATGTGTATCCGATGACCTGTACAGGATGGGAGCAGTGAGGCCTGCCCTTCCTGACAGCAGCCTGCTCTGGAAAGCAGAGAGAAAAGGGGCTGCTCTATGTAAAAAACAAAACAAAACAAAACCAACAAGGAAGCAGAATCTTTCCAACTACCAGGACAGCGTCAGTACAGCTTGTGTCCTCACAGCTACAGAGCACTGAGGAACCCACTCTGCTCCAGCCTTAGGCAATATGGACCAGGGTGATTCCCAAAAGCATGTGGCTGCAGAAGTCAGAGCTGGAGGGTGAGAAGTAAGAGACGTTTTCAGTTCTATGTAAAGAAATGTGCCTTATAAAGGAGCGATGTCTTCTCACTTATTGGCCTGGATGAAATAGCTTACCTTCTGCAAAGAAAAGAGTTGTTTCCTACCAAAGGTTAGGTAGAGGCCACAAGCAGCTTCTCCAGCTGGAGAGGCACATGGAAGGAGCTAGCAGGACAAAAGAGACAGGGAGAGGTCTGCAGGACTCACAGAAGGGAACACAGCTATCCCAGAACTCTCAGTCTCTTCATGGCTGTTGGACAACGGCCCCTTTCGCCCTTCCACAAGGTCCTTCCTCTTGTATTGAGAATTCTGTGAATCAAAATCCTGAGGAGTTCAGGAATTATATACCCATCAATTCATGAAGATGCATTCAAGAAAGGACTGGACAAGTCATTAAGCTAAAGAGTGATTTCACTGCAACAATTGCCAAATCCCTTTCAATTCGATTTTTACAGGCATTGATTATTGCAGCAACATATTTACTCTAAACATAAGTAAAGCACTGAGTTTAAAAATATTTAGCAATAACTTTCTCTTTATATCTTCTATTAAAAACAGTACTGAGCTAGATTTGTACTCTCATATACAACACATTAAACAAACGCATTCCAATTTAACAAGCTAATACCTATTGCGCATTCAGAATCCAATGTTCTGAAAGTTAAACTACTTAAATATTGAAAGTTTAGTTACGGAGGATGATTTGATGATGTGCTGTAACAGCTATAGGTAAGCAGTAAATCAAATATGTATTGCCACCGACTTAGGCAGAGGGAGGCTCAGGCAAACTAGTGAGAGAAGGAAAGTAAGAGATAAGACAGAGTGGGGAAAGGCAAAAGTTGGTATCAGTGAGAACTGGTGCTGAGTATGTCCCTTATATGTTGCTTTGCAAATACAATGGACATGCGAAAACAGGCTGGGAAAAATCCTCTGAGGAGAAAAATCTATAGCCTTACATGCCCCTCTCAAGTATCTTCTTTAGCAATCTTGCATTTGATTTCAGTGTAATATGAACAGACCTATCTACTTACAAAAGCTCCTCTCTTCCCACCAGCCTTGTTTGTTATTTTATGTGTTTCTGCATCATTTGTAGAGTTTGCTTTGATCTGCATTCCTCCTGGATGTGCAGTTTCCTTTTCGGCTACCAAAAGGAAAACTGTTTGGTTTGAGAATTTGCTTATTTTGAAGCTCCACTGGCCCAAAATACCTATTTTTAATCCAAATGAGCACAGCTCAGTGCTTTCAGCTCTTCAGCACCGGGTGCCTTCCTTTCAGGAAAAACCTCTTTGAAACAATAAGTGACCTCTTCATACTCTAATAAAATTGCCAAACTGCAATCCTAGCTGGCATAAATGAGAGCATTCTGCTTGCTACATTTGAGTTTGAATATTTACAGTCATACATAATTTGATCCTTGAATTGCCTTTATTTTAGCACCATCCTGAAACAGTCCATATTTTGTTCCACATCTGACATCCAACAACAAATCCCATGCTGCCCTAAAACGTCACTAGAAAAGGTAATTATGAATTCTCTCAGTATTTCTCTGTTACAGACCCAATCTGTCTTCCACTGATGGCAGAATTCTTGCCACCTCCAAGGGTGGCTGGGCTTTGGTGCATTTGTAATATGACTGTGAATACTTCTGCATACAATAAGTGATGTTGAACGTAAAGTCTGAGCCATTTTAATCCTTCCTCCTTTCCCAACGACCATCACAATCCCACCACACTAGGAATAGTCCATAGACAAAACACAGCTCATAAATAACAGGTAAACAACCTTCAAATGAGAAGAGAAGGCAGGACACATCCTTGTGATGACTCTTTGACTGGGAAACAGGATATATTCTTCAAGGGCCTTGCAGGAATAGTCCCTGAGGACAATTAGAGATTAGACCTTCTCTTCTATGGGGTTAGGCTACAGGAGTTAACTTGGGAAACAATTCAGATAAACAAAGCGCTAGCAAGAGGAAGGACACCGTTAGATTTTGCCCCTCTGTCTCTACTAGACATGGACCTTCATGTCAAGCTCCATATTAAGAACTTAGTTTCAAATGGTGACAGAGCATTAAGTGACATCACCAGTATTGGAAAGGAGCAGCCCTCTATGATTCTGGAGACTAAAAAATTATTGTTTCACAGCCTAGAATTAGAGTATCCTGATCCACTGACTGAAAGTAAAGGCAAGTGTAGTTAGTATCCCTTAGCAAATGCGTAACTCCTTCTATAGGAGCCAGAGCAGAAGCTTGGAGATTTATGCTCTTTTCATCTGCAGCCTGGTGTAATATATACGGTCAAAGGCAGACATGCTGTCTACGAATAATTTTTTTTTAAGAAAAAATTCATGAAGGAAATTTGGATTCAAGTCTATGTGCGCACAGAGACACCACCACACATAGAGCTGCGTAAGTATTGGGGGAAAGTGCTCTACTTTGCAAAAAGAAAAGCATTCCTCATAAACAGACAGCTAAGCCCTGTTTACCAGAGTAAATATTAAGAAAAGAGTTATCAAGGATGAGTGACTGGAATGTCTAGGAATAGCTCCCCTTTTTCACACAGATGGTGGGGGTGGGGGGAGTTGGGGGAATGGGGAAGCAAATACGTGGAGTAACGCATATGCCCACCCTTGTAAGACAATATGAATTATGAAGAAGCTTTGCTGGAAGAGGAGCCACACATGCAGAAGATCCAAACATCTAAACTGCCCTGCTTAGATCTAAATATCTAAACAAGCTAAAATCAAGAAAATGGAAGCTGTTTCCTGTGGTGGAGGCTATTGCAGATTCTAATGTAAAATACAGCGGCTTTCTGTACACACTCTTTTGAAACACTTTTCTCTGTACCTTTAAAATGTAAGACTTTACTAATAGGGATACATTAGAACATAGTGAGGGTGCTCTGTGTGGTTCATTCTGTGAAGTCAGATTTCCCACCTCAGAAAGTTAGAAGATTAAACTATCACAGAAGACAGTTAGGTACCCAAATAGTAATGCCAGGAAAACACTTGGTTTCATTTTTCTAGCTTTAAAGCATCTAGAAACACGTATGAATCTCAGATAAATAAGCTAGATGCAGGAAACACTGCCTCTCCCAGCGGGCAATGCATGACAAAAGCAGCATGTGAGGGTTGCCCCAAAGCAGCATCTATCCTGCCGCCTGCCATCTTCTGCATCGTCACTACCACAGCGTGCATCATTATGACTTGAAACTGATCCACTTCAGTGATTAGGCTGATCCAAGGACACAGATAGAAGAGCAGGATTTAATGGGCAGGCAGGAAAAGTCTTTTAACACTTTAGAAAACATTGACTTGGTGGAAGGAATTGGCTAGCTCAGGGGATTAGTAATGAGATACTGAGCCCCTTAGCTCTAGGTCACCACACTGAATCTGGTCCAGGTCAGTAGAAATCAAAAGCTGTTGCTGTTCGGTGGCCTTCAGGAAGTCAGTTGGTGGTCCTACCCCAGCTACTACTGGCAAAATATCTATACTGTCATTGCCGATAACAGTTGGTAGCACTTCCAGGAAAGGTTTAGGACTGGCACAGTATAGAAAAAGATTAAGCAGAGAAAGATGTCCCAGCAATCCAGGCTGGGACTCAAGAACGTGAGAAAACAGCTCCCAGATCATCTACAGTGTGACTTAGGGCCCGAGATTAAGGACTCTGTTCAAGAAAACTTTGTTTCCTCACTGCTATGGTCTTCACAAGGCATCTGCAGTCTAAATGTCTGAGGGGCACAGCAGTTGCTAAAGTTCAGATACTCATCTTTAAAGTGGGAGAAACTAGCTCATAGGGTTGCTGCAGGGAGATCCACAGTAAAGGGAAATCAGATACAAAAGCTAAAAAAGAAACCAAGATGGGTGACCAAACAGTTGCTACCTAAAATCAGCTCCCCTAACTCCAAAGCAAGGCATTTGCTGAGTATCCATGAGGCTCCCATTTGCAAAGTTGTGTTCAATGTGCTTAAAAAGAACAAAATCTCCCTATAGCAAAAAGTACTCCCCAAAATCTCCACATTTCCACTGCTGCCCAGCAAAGCAGCATCAAAGAATCCAGCTGCTCCCAGTTTTTATCCCACCTAGGATGAAATTCTAATGTCTGTATTGTGCAGGGGGTCAAATAGCTTATCATAATAGTCTTTTCTGGCCTTAAAAACTATGAAATTGGAGAGTGAATTTCAAGATATCGGTCACTATTGAAGGAAGGATGGTAGGCGGCATAGCTCCGCAATAGGGTGTGATACAGCAGAGTAAACCCGATGTTCTTAGGCTGTGTGAAGCTGAGAAACTGACATTTTGCCTTCTTTGTTGCCCCTCTGGGACACCAAGAGAGATGCAGGTTATTATAATGATAAGCCCAGTCCACTCTCAATGCAGCCTAAGAATATTGCCTCTTATGGGAGTGAGTGCATGAAGGATTGGGAAACACTAGTTATTTTCAAACTGGATTAAGTCTTTCAAAAGCTAATAGATTTGCAATGAGCTGTGGTGTTGCTGCTGCAGCTGCTCTAATTTGAGAATAAAAGAATGCAGGCTTTGTGCCTAGGGACCTGTTATTGATCTGAGCAAGGAGGATGGGAAGGAAGGGGGTAGAGGAGGGTTATCCTCCTTTCAGCAGGGGTGGGGGCATTCTTTTCAAAGTCACATTATCTGCTAGTAACAACAAAGCCTAACCCCATGACACGCTGCTCTATACAGGATTGCACTTGTTGAGAACTAAAAGCATTAGAGAAAAAAACCCTCCTCTGGCAACCTTGCGCAGCTAACTTCATTGAGGGCCCACGAGACTCAACAGATGGGTCTCGGGACTCCCTCATTAGGAAACGTGCGCGTCCCTTTGCATCTGGTGCCCCGCTCTGCTCTGTGCCACGCACTCATTAGCATTGTGGGCTCACAGATTCCTTAGCACGTGCTTCCAATAAATATCGGGAAGAAAGGAAGGGAGGGAAGACACTGCTTGGAGCAGCAAGATGAGGGGTCACTCACTAGGCTGGGAAATCCTTCTACATATACACACACACACACACACACACTCCCCTGCAGCCTCAGAGAAGGGAGGACAATAAAAGGCAGCCAACCACCAATGTGCATTTAAAGGGACAGGTGTGGAATTGCTTCTATTCAAGTTGTGGCAGAGCCTCATTTGTTCCCCCCTGCCACAGTAAATAAAAACCATCATTATATATAAATAAAAAAAGCAACTCAGGGCAACACACAGATTGTGGATCTGCAAGAGTCTGTGGCCCTTTTCAGATATAAAGCGGATGCACACTGGGTAATGCCATTACCTTCAAAGGAACTAATTCATTTTAAGGGCCCAATTCTACAGCCAGGCTCCTTTTCTTTCAGGTCTTCACCAAGCTTGACTTGCTGCCACAGTGCCACGAATTGGGGATGTCCTTCATCACACTTGGAGTGTGGTCAGTCAGGGCTGAGATTGGGAGCGATTGAAGGGAAAATCATCTCACATGTGTTTGAAAACACTGTGATACAGAATGGCTGACAGAAAGGCTTCCAGGTACTGCGGAAAGAGCAAAGAAACACCTTTAATCAGATACGCAGGGGGACAGGGCACTATATCTTGCCATATTTCTAAGAACAAGGCCTTTTATTTGCCATCTCTCTGTGATGCCCCTGGCCTATTCTTATTCCATGCCTTCTCATTCACTCTTGTTTCCACTGTCCTGCTAGTAGTGGCAGGCACTTTGATCACAGCTAACTCACAGACTGAGCTGGACTGGGAGAGGCTCAGGTGAGTAACTGTTGAAGTTTGATCCAGACTTTGATCAAAATGCAGTGTTTCAACACCAAAACTCCCAAATCAGAGCAGGCTCAGACTCTTCTGAATGCTGCTGGCTCTAACATACAGTCCCGCCACATGTCTCACTGCGTGACTAGTGAGAGAAAAGCCCTTAATGTAACATCTGCGTGCCATTGGCACTGTTGTAGCATGCAGAATGGTCAAGGTTGGTTTTTTTTTTTTTAATTCTCATGTAAAGGATGGACACAGAGAAAGTAATTTTTAGCCCCTTTGCTTAGGACCTTGTCTTTATCTGTACCTCCAAGGATGCTGACCATCCTCTGGGGCCTGTGCTTTATCTAAAAATATTTAGCTGATACTAAAAGGTTCCTTCTGCCAGGGAGCAAGCAGCGCCAAGGGATGGGATAAACACAGGCCATTGTGTCACTCTATATGCCCCTAACTCCCTGAAGAAATGTTTCCTCTGTAGATCAGCAGATCCACCCAACTTTGAGGCTCAACACACTGGCCATTCCAGCAAGTTACTTAAGCATATCCCCAGCATAAAAGTTCTTTGTTCCTTGGTTTAGGCACATTTATATTTTGGGCTGAATCAGGATTTTAGTAATCCTAACTCCCGTAAATATGTCTTCATGTCAGATGAAGCAATTCCTCTTATATCCCCCATGCAGGACTAAGTAAACTCAACACCCAGAGTATTAGATCAGCCATGGAATAATGTCAGGCAAGGGCAAGAAGTCATATCCTGTACACCCAAATTTAAATTTGCTAATCACAGCTCTCTTCTTGAGCTAAATGACACCTCTGCGTGCTTCAGTCTTGCACCCTTACAATAGTTAGGGAGGGAGAATGTATTGAAGACATAATTGAAAGGAAAACAATCTACATGAAAAGAAATCTTCAGACATATTGATGGTTTCATAACAAGGAAATGAAACTTGATCTGCACACTTACTCCACAAAACTGGCTAAAAGGAGCACCCTTGCAGGGAGCTGTGAGGAAAACTCTACCAGAAACTTGGAGCTCTCTTAAAAGCATCCGTTGTTTATTGGAGACCATGCTCAGCCTTGGTTTCATTGCAGCCTTTTCTACGACTGACAAGAATAGCTGAGGTTACTGCTTATCAAATGAAAGTGTCATCTTGTCCATGACAGACGTGCCAGCACTGCTCAGTGTCATAGTCTTTGCACCTACTGGAAGCTACTCTAGCTTGATAAGCTGTACCCCTACTCAGACCTAAAGCTGTAGTCTCAGCTCTCCCCCGTTTTTAGACAGCAGGGATTTGAGATCAAATCACTGGTGTATAGGAATGCCACCCCCGGGGAGGATAAATGAAGGACAAAGCAACTGGGTTCACAGGTTAACATGGAGCCATCTGATCCTTGAAGGGTTAACAGAGAAACAACCAGAAAGCAGGTTTTATATGCATATAAATAAAGGAAACTGAAGGAGAAACAGTACTACTCTGTGGAATGGAGTAAGGTCTCAATTTTAAGCTGTGACAGAGAGCAACAATGTTATGGATTCAGTTAATTACAGCTGGATAAAACTTAAAAGCTCTACAATAGATGTATGTTTTGGCTCTACAACTTTTAACTCTTTCAGGGCCTTTACTGGTTCTCACTACAGTCATTTCAGAGTACCCCACAGTATTTATTTTCCAGTGTTCTCAGAGTACCCTCTGAATTAGAGTTAGTGCCTCATTTTAATTCCAGGGAGACAAGGTACAGAAAAACTAAGGTGGGAATTTCAAAGTCACAAAAGGCACGTGCACAAGATACACAAAGGGGCTTTGAAATTTTAATTCTCCTAAATGTGCTGCAGAGAAAGAGGAAAGAAAGTGCTGGCAGCATCAAACTGACTGTGGGTTGCTGGTCACTAGAGTATCTTCTCCCAAATCTTTTGTCACATTTGGAAAGCTTGACTAGAGCTGCAGCTTTGAGAAGTTGCCTGGCTCTGAAGAACTGAAGCTTTTATGGACTTCCTCAGTGTTTGGTGAATCCTACTCTTCCTCCTAACCTCTGTCACTTGCTCAACTTTCTCATCAGAGGTAGTTTTCTCTCCTGATCTATTTGTGAAATAGTCTAACATGGGGTGTGGCCTCCCCATAAAACGCTTTCTAATTAGTTTCTAAACATTAAACAATTGTGGAAGCGCAATTCCCATTCCACTCAGGTGATGAAAAGCTTTACAGGAATTCAGTCTCACTTTGTAATTAGAGAAATTAGCTTTCTAAGTTTAGATCACTCAGCTGTGCAAATGGGTTCCTCTGCTGGAATGTGTTGCTCTGAAATGTGTGTCAGGCAAGCAGCACGGCACAGTCCCTATCTCTGCCTCTGCGACACTCGCCCAAGTGGGGAGGTCAGTTCCAGTACAGCAAGAGGAAAATAACGTGTTATGGGTGTATTATAGGAAGAGCCTTATCTAAAAACTCACTCATCCATGATTGACTGCAGTGATATGTTCTTCTGCTTGCAATAGGGAAGCTTAACTCCTAGAGAAAGGATTATCCAAGTGGATGAAATTCTCAGTTGGCCCAGAATTATATCTAAAACTCTAGCAAATTAATTTTAGAGGGTGACTAATTTTGAGAAGCAAAACTACTTTTATAAAACTCTAGAGAAACAAAGGGCTCCTCTGGCCTCTTCATTTGCTGTGAAATGAGGTCATCAAGCTTTACGAATTCTTTATGACTGCAGATTTCACATTTCTACAGATTCTTTTCTGGTGGCCCTTTCTACTGGTTTATTGAAGGCTGATGCAGGATCAGGCCCGCACGATTATGCAACTGTCTTGATCTGCATCACAGTAGTACACAAAAGTTTAGTCACTGACTTGAAAATGAGATGGATCAGGTCCCTGAATGAAGAATTTTTCCAGGGGCGCCATTCCAAGCTTACCTTCAGGTATCACAAATCTAAGGAAATCCTGTGGGATTGTTCACAGCCATGATTCAATGAGTCACCGAGATTTAAAAGGAAATTACAACTTTCCTACCACAAAGAATTGACTTCACGACACCTGACCCTTGCTTGCCAGGCACTCCCTCTAAAGGCCATGATCCTTGTCCCACCGAAGTCCTGGGCACTCTCCCGGTGGCTTCAATGAAGCAGGATCTCAGTCTATATTAAGGAACTGATTCAGGCCAAGCAAAGTACTGTCTGTAACACTGCACCTCGGCACAGTAGGTGTTTATAACGGCTCCTAATGTGGATGTAATCTAGTTATGTCAGAATAGGAAGATTACCAGGAAGTAACTTTACGCAATCTAAAAAGCTGAGTGCCAGACATTGAAAAGTTCTTCACCAGCCTCAAATGAAGACACGTCGGCTCCACGCCTCGTGAGACATCGAAATACGCAGGCAGAGCATTGCAGCAGGAATTTTACATGCACCAGTCTCGGATCTCTCCAAGAAACTACAGTTCAGGTCCCATGCACGCATGCAGCAATGTGTACGTTGCCATGTGTGTAGTGAAATGGGCATCTTAAAAAGACCCTCAGGCTGTGTAATGCACCATGCTCAGCTCGTTTCCAGCGCTGCTGCACAGTGGCTAAAGATCTGGCCTTAGAGCTCAGTGAAGAAAAGCAGGAGGTAGGATTTCAAGGGTGAGATTCTGGCCTTAATAAGTTAAGGGGATTTTACTCCTGGCTTCCAGGAGGTCAGAACTTCTTTGAGGGCTGCGAGGGAGAGGGTTTGCAATGAGCTTCTGCACATGACTCACACCATGCCTTGGTTTGCCTATCAAGTAATACTTTGCGTCTAAAGACATTGGGAGGCTTAATTCATGAGTGCTTGCAAAGCATTTTAAGTTGTTGGACAAGTAATTCTGTTTAAGGGCAACTACAGTGCTGAGTCACAAGCACTGTGGGAACCAGAAGTCTGGATTTCCTAAGCGCTGGAGTCAAACTGGTGGAGTCACCTTTCGTGAAAAGGCCAGCTCCAGACCTGCCCTAAAGGTACAGAGTGTACCAGCAAGCAGCAGGGTATTTAAAGGCCCAGAGGAGCACATGTATGGCACTTGTGACTGAGAAATATTTAAACAGGCTGATGAGCTAACCAACACCCTCTGACAAAAAGGAGAGAGGCGCTGGTTCCCCTATCATCAAACTGCAGCCACTTTGTGGATAAAACACAATGAAGGTTTACCAGCCTAAGAAAATTTGATGTCTCCAAGTAAGGAACAACCAATCTGTCAGAACTTCTGGGCTGGATGGGACTGGAAGGAGCACTGGGCGACTGTGCACCTCACAGGCATGCCAGAATTGCTGGTCAATCTAAGTTTTGAACTCACAAATGGAAAGTGATCTGCAGAAGTCTGATGAAAGTATGAGCGTGGCTCTAGGGTTAGGGGCACAGATACCACCAGCTTCACAGCCTTTGGCACTCCGTAACAAGACAGACCTCACCACAGCCAAGAACAAGCACGCACTTTGCTTTTGCCATAGGAAATGAAAACAAAGGATATAAAATTAGGTCAGAAATCTTGTTTTCCTCTATACCACTGACTCTCGTGTATAAAATAGACATCTACTGCATTAGATCAGGGTTGGATTAGGAGATAGAGACAAAAGAATAGCTGTTCTGGGTCAGACTCAACGTCATGTAGGCCAGGTTCCTGTCTCCAGCACCTCAGGAAGAAAGGAACAGTGATGCAGTGACAGTTCCCAGCACACTCACCCAAATTCTAGATCAGGAGCTCAGGGACTTCCCAAACCAGAGACAAAATTAGGGGTGGAGTGGGGTTGGTTTTTTTTTTTTGTGTTTTTTTGTTTGTTTGTTCACCCTTTGACGTGTGGCTCTTCCTCTGGGAGCTAGACTGAACACTTTTTGTACTGTGCAAAATGCTGGACTTCTCCGTGTCCTGTGGCGAGGAGTCCCACAGGTAACCACCTGGCTGTGTGCCTCCAGACCCTGGTCCGGAAAGGACGTGGCTGACAAACCCCAGCACTCACTCAGCAGCCGGGCAGTGGGTCTCCAGCATCGGGAGTAGGGAAGCTTGAGGGAGCCCCTGCACTCAGCCAGCACCGTCTTTCCCGGACTAACCAGCCTGGAGCTGAGGGATACATCCTGCTTCCAGCTTTTTAACTCCCGAAGCACGGGGAGAGCCTTGGCCGTGCGGCCTCGTGTTAAGAAGGGGACAACTAGTCCCACGGGGGCGACTGCCACCTCCGTTTCCCTCAGGGGTGTTGCTGGCCGGGGCAGCGGCCATTACCTCAGAGATCGGGCCGTCCGTCCCCCCTTTCCCCTCGGGGAGCGCAAACCCCCTCCCGGGGAGCGCCGTCACATCAGCGGCCCCGACCGACCCCTCAACGATCGCGCCACAGGCGGGCGCGCGCCCCCCACCCCGTAAAGGCTGAGGCGCTGCCTCAGGTACCGCGGGGCGGGAAGGCGGTTGGCTGACGCCAGCCGAGGGCAGGGGAAGCTTTCACCGCCACAGAGACCCCCAAAGGCTTCATTTTTTTCGTTCGACTGGCCCCAAGGAACCGGGGAGGAAAGGGCTACGGCTCCCGCTCCGCTCCCGGGCGGCGAGCACCCTCACGCCCCCTCAGCGAGCGGCGGGCAGGAAAAGCCCTCTCCTCCGCGCGACGCTGCCTCAGCCGTGGGCGCCGCTGAGGGAACGCGCCTGCCTGGCGGTCCCGGGCCGCCTCAGCGAGGCCGCGGCAGGCTGCTGCTGCTCCTCCAGGTAGCCCGGGAGGCACCTGTGGAGCGGGGTTTCTCGGGGGAGGCGGAGCAGCGCAGCAGGCTGTGACCCTCGGGGCGGCCTGGGGCCGGGGACCACCACCTCCCTCAGGAGGGGCAGCCTGCAGCTCGCTCCCGCCCGCCGGCGGCGGCGGCGGCGGCAAACCCTCTTCTCCGCCTTCTCCTCTCCTGCTGGTACCTGCCTCTCCCGACTCCTGCCATGCCATTCCCCTCCCTTCTCCTTCCCCCTCATGCATATGGATGAGCGCATGCGCGGGCGGGCGGCCTCCCCGCCTGCCGCCGTGGGCTAGATGAAGCCGAGCGGCGGCGGGGCTCCCAGACGGGCGGCCGGCTCCCGGGCGGTGTGTGTGCTGCATGTGCGTGTGTGTGTGTGCGCGTGTGTGTGCGTGCGTGTGTGTGTGTCTCGGGGGGGCGGGGGGCTCGCCGCGCCTCCGCCGCGCGGTGGCCGGCGACCTGAAAGAAATAAAAGGATCGGGATAATAATCGCAATAAAAAAAAAAAAGAGAGAGCGAGCGAGAGAAAAGAAAAGGGAAAGAAAAGAGGGAGGCGAGAGAATAAGGAGAATAAAAGGAGGCCGGGCTGTTTTGCATTGAAGACCGGGGCGCTATTGAAAGCGCTTGAAAAGCGGCGTTGTTCGGCGCGGGTGCGCGCCGTGGCCGGCGCGGTATATTAGAGCGGGGCGGCGGCGGCGGCGGGCAGCATCGGCGGCGCCTCCTCCTCCCCTCCTGGCCCTCCCCGTCCCGTCCCGGAGCAAGCGGCGGCCTGCAGGCGGGCGGGCAGCGCGGCGGCGGCGGCGGCGGCGGCGGCATGCGTGCGCCCCGGCGGGCAGCCGCGGCGGCGTGCTCCCTCGTCCTCCTCCTGGCCCTGCTGGGGCTGCGGGCAAAGGTACGTACCTGGGCACCCCGCGTCCTCCCGGGCCGCAGCCCCCCGCGGGAGGGGAGGGAGGGAGAGAGACAGGGGGAACTTCGGCCAGCCTGAAGTGGGCTCTCGGGTCCGCCGCGGAGAGCGGATTGTAGGAATTTTGCCGCTTTTCTGCGAAACGCGGCTCCCGCCGCGATTGCGGGAGGTGGCTTTTAAAAAACCCCAACCTTCAGCGGTGCACAAGGCGCTTTTGCAAAGCTCCTGCGGCGAGACGGGAGTTACTGCTGCTAACTTTTCTGTGGAGATGGCAAACGCAGAAGTTCTCCTTGCAGCAAGGCTTAATTCCCTGGGAATAAAAATTGCAATTTCTGCAAACCCCTTTCTTTCGAAATCACTTTTGGTTTTTTCATTTCTTCTTTTGTTTTCCTCTCTCTCTTTTTTTAAACCGGGGCTAATTGCGGTACCCCTGGGGTTACTAATGAGCAAGGTCTGAATCTCAGCTGGGCAGCCTTGAGCGGGAAGGCTGTTTTCCGCGTCTCAGCTGCACCTCGGAGAAGACAGAGGGCTTGCATTTCCAGGGTGCTTTAAGCTGCATCGTTTTGTTGGGCTTGCCCTCGCATAAGCACTCTTGGTTTGGTTTACTTTTGTTTCCTAACGATGTAGAAGCTTGCCTCACACACACAGGGGTTTTTGGAGTTTGCACTTGAAGCTCTTTTTTTAGCATTAATGCTATTATTTGTTTAGTATGATTTATGAGCCTTTCTCATGGATAGGGAGAGCTTGGAGTGGTTGCTCTTGTTTTTTTAATATTCTGCATGTCCTTCTTGAAAGCACTTAAAATTGCTTTCTCCTGTCTGCAGAGTTGTTGTAGATTGCGTTTTGGGGGAAAAAAGTGAGGTAACTGTCTGTTTCTTGTTTCTTTTTTTTGTTTTGTTTTTTGTTTTCTCCTCCGCTTCTTTCTTGGGATTAACAGGTGACTTTAGCGTCAGGACAGTTCGAGTTGGAGATCTTATCCATGCAAAATGTGAATGGTGAACTGCAAAATGGAAATTGCTGTGATGGCACCCGAAACCCAGGAGACAGAAAATGCACCAGAGACGAGTGTGATACCTATTTTAAAGTTTGCCTGAAGGAGTACCAATCGCGGGTCACTGCTGGCGGTCCTTGCAGCTTTGGATCCAAATCCACTCCCGTCATTGGAGGAAATACCTTCAATTTAAAGTACAACCGGAATAATGAGAAGAACCGGATTGTTATCCCTTTCAGCTTCGCCTGGCCGGTGAGTTGGGTGGCCTGCTCTGGCTCTGCCTCTGGTGAACAGTCCCGCTTGAGATGGCCATAGCGAGCAGAGCTCTAACTTCTTGTGCAGGGGAAAGGGACCAGGATTGGGGAGGGAACAGGCATCTTGGCAAGAGCTTCGGGAACCCGCAGCACAGAAATGAGTAAAATGTGGTGGTGTTTTTGTTTTTGTTCCCTGGGGCTCACAATGCGCAGCCTGTTAAATTTGAAAGTCAGATGTGCAGTGAAGGGGGATCTAAATGGGTCAGGGAAGCAAACCCAGTATCTCTGCACTTTACAGCTTGAATAAGTCTCTTGAGACTTAGAAGGTCAGAAGTTCATTTTTTCTTTTTTTTGTTTCCTAACCAGTGAAGTCTTGGGCTTAAGCCAAAGGAGCAGTGGGTTAGGGGCTGTAGAGGGATCCCGTGTGAAAAGTGTGTGTCATAGCTGGCCTTCTTCCCCCGAGCGTGTTTGGGAAGGCTTCCTGCTTTTCCCAAGGGGACATCTCACTGCACTGCTTGGTGTTGATGGGAGCTGCTGTTGCTGCTCGTGATGAACCAGTTGCCAGCTTCCCTGGGAAGCTCGCTATGGTTTGAGGTTCTTGTGGACTCGAGAGCCTAAAGACTGAGAAAAGCCTGGCCTTAGCTTTTGGTCCATTTCACCCATTTGTCCCCACAGCACACCTCTTCCTGGCTACTTGCTTCTGCAGTCCATAGATTCTGGCTTCCCTCTAGCTGTGTGCAAAACTGGATGGCTTGAGGAGGTGGGGCTCTTTGCTAGGTGCTTTCCCAGTGTTGTCTGCTCTAGCAAATACTGGTCAGCCTTGTAGAGTGGTGAGATGGAGGACAGGCAACCCCTTCATTAGCTGAAGCCTCCTTTGTTGTTGTCATGTAAAGAACAATTAAACTTCAGTGCTGCTTGTTTCTTCTGGGGTGCTAAAGGGGGTTGAAGCTTTGATATGGTCAGCTAGGCAGAGGAGTGCTTTACTCGCTGTACGGAAACTGAGGACCATCTTTCTGAAGTGACCATCACCCAGGACAGTCCCACAAATGCAGGGCTGTAGTTGTTTCTGGATGTAGAAGACTGCCATGGCCTTGGATGGCATTAAGTTCATGGTATTGTGCCCAGCAGTGCTGCATGCGGGCAAGCCAGAAGTGAGGGTGACTGATCTGGAGGACTCTTAAGCACACACAACAGTCCATCTTCTGAGGTGGCGCTCTGCGATGCTGTGGTATGAAAGCTGAAAACTCCCAGATTTATGCTCCTAAAACTTAGATTTAGAGATCACCTAGGAAACAAAACTGTTTTCCCCCCTCCCCTTCTCCAAAGGTGCTGAGCAGACAAGTTCCCACCAACTGCCTTGGGATATGATGATGCTCAGCAGTTTTGAAAAACCAGTCATCCTAACCTAGATGCCTAAGGTCATTTTTGCGAGGGGAGGAGGGCTCTTACGTGCACGCAGGGGAGGGGTGAATCTTGTTTCCTATCTGCTCCGGGCGAGGTGGAAACATGCACTGACTTTCCGCTCCCTTCAAATCTTGGCCTTTCCTAGTCAGATAAGGACTGAGCTGGGAGAGCCCGGACGTTTTTTTGGGGAAAACCCGCCCCAGAAACATTCCTTCTCCGGTTGCAGTGTAGACACCCACTTTGTGGTGCTGCTGCCAAGTGCTGCAGGCAGCCATGTGTTCTTGAAATGTCCTGTGCTGCCTCCTACCTGCCTCCTCTGTCAGTTGTGCCGGAGTATTGAGGGCTGGAGAGGCACAAGGGTGAAATCAAATCTGCGTTTTTAAGGAGATGGTATTACAAAGTACAATAGCAGAGTTAACAAAAGTATTCTCTGTTGGAAGGACAAGTCTGTCCTTTCTTTCTTTTTATCTAACATGAAATGAGATAAAACTGTTATCAAATATACCATCAAAGGGATAAAGGGCTTTGTAAAAATCTGAGGTATTTGAAGCTCTGCCAATGGCTCCTGTGCTTCTGAGGCAGATTCTGACTTTTTTCAGAAAAGTCAGGTTCATCAAGGTTTGTATTTTTTTAGCTGGCCCCTTACCCTGCTCCCAGTAATTTGAGTGCCTTGAATCTGAAGATATGTATATAAAAATGGAGCATGTTCCTTCTAACAACCTCTCCCTTCATAGGCTTGGGAAGGGAAATCTCTGCATAGAGGTTGGGTTTGGGGGGGTGGGGACCCTGGGAGAAGTTTCTTAAGCTTGCCTGCATCTTAGTAAAAGAAATGCTTCTATTGTCCTGCTGAATCTAATTGAGTGCTGGAATCCTAGAGCCACAGCAGCAAAACTCCAGTGCTGCCTTTGAAATGTATGAAACTCACAACTTCAGACACTCTGGTTCCTAAGATTGGAATTTTTGGAATAAACTCTTGCATATTCCCATGCAGAAATGCACTTTTTGAGACTGTGATGGTAGTCTGTTTGCAATTATCAAGCCTGCCTCCCAGCTTTAACTTCCATGGGACACAGCTTTTCTGCTAGCCATTGTGACTTTCAAATGGCATTTGAACAAAAGAATATCTAATGTGGCAAAGCTCTTATTTGTGTAGATGATTTTAGTACAAGTAATTTTAGGCACTTTGAAAGCGCTACGGATGAAGTAGTAAACTTAATTAGTAAACTCCAAAATGATGCTGAAATTTCAGAACTTAAAATGTCTTTAGATGGGTGAATGCTCTTGACTGTAATAAAAGCTTGAGACTAGCTTTGCGTTTACCAATGTGGCTAATCATGAGAGTTGTCTTTGAACACATCTGACTGAAAGTCACAGCAAAGGAAATAGGAGCTAGACTGAAATGTTAATCATATCGCACCTGAAAATTCGTGCTCATCTCTGAATATGTATTGATTGTGTTCTGCTGTCTGAGGGAGGCTTTTGTGGCATGTTCCAGCTTGGGTCAGTAACATTAAGAAGTCTTGTTGCCTTGACTACTTTAAAAAAAAAAATTTTTTTTTAATTTAAAAATCTCTTCCCATGTCAAGCTGCCCCCTTACGCTGTTTGTGAAAATAGTTATATTGCATTAAAGGACTTTATTCATCACACAGCAGAGGAAGAAAAGAGAATGGTGTGCGCTAAATGTATTGTTAGATTTGGCTTATAGTTGTAATGTAGCTTTGAAGTGTCAGGGTCTTATTAATAACTTATGTGGTTTGCTCTTGTCAGTTTTGATATGTACCCCTGTGAGTAATGGGCGTGGAGATGGTGGGCCATAAATTAATTTAAGTGATGGGAGGTTTGAGTAAGTTGCTAGGAAACAGGGCAGCAGACCAGCATAAAGGAACTGGAGTGCATCAGAAAGCTGCCCCTGCAGTAGCTAGCGCTTCTTCAGTAAATTGAAACAATAGTGATGATGATTTTTAAAAAAAAAAGACATATAGGCTTGCTTCTTGCATTCATTTTGACTTCAGTGACTTTCTTGGTAGGCAAACTTGGCTTGTGAAGCCATATAGAAAAGTATGGAACAAAAGAATTTCCATGTTCCACTTGTCAAAGTCTGTCTCAACAAGTTTTGTGTCATGGTAGACACATGCTATTCTCTGACATAAATCAAATCTCTTGCCTTTCTCAAAGGATCCCAAATGTGATGTGTGCTATACCTTAAGGGAGCTGTGCGTGAATTAACTAAGCAAAGCTTAGCACTAAACCTTGCTTTTATGTAAAGAAAGATCTTTTGGGGACTTGATGAGACAGTAAGCAAGAAGAAGGTCAAGCTTGGCAATTCCTTTGGTATGCATAGCTCTAATTTCAAATGGCTTGTTTGTCTTGAAATTAAGATCCTCATAATTATTTAATATTGGGACCAACTGTGCCAACACACCAGGAAACTACTGAAGTGGAAAAAAAACCTTCCAGCATCTAAACGAGTTTAGCATAAAATACAATTAAGACTTTTGAACATCTTATTTTCAACCTTACTCTAAAAAATAAAATAGTTGGCCTTTCCCATTTTTAATAACAAAACTTACGGCTACTGGTTGCTGAAGATGTGAAATATATTCTCTGGGCAGGCATTGTTTTTTCTGGCTCGGAAGAGATAATGAAAAAGTTTTAGTTTTTTTTAAGCTTTGTGAACTTTTCCCCCCTGTCTTTGACACAAGAGGCTTCCAAAATACTAATCTGCAGCTGATATTAAAGGAACAGCCTTTTGAATCTGAGAGGAAAAATATCACTTCATTCAACTGCTTTTTTTTAAAAAAAGACCCAAACAAACTAAATCAGTACATCACAGTCAGAAAACTAAAGCTTGTTTTTTGATTTTTTGTTTTCTTTTGCCTCCTTCCAGTTAACTTCTTGAAAACACGTAGAAGCAAATGCTAGATATTGTTCAAGCTTTTCTTAAAGAATGCCTGATAAGACATCTTGGAGCATGGGCAGATCAGAAGAAATGTTTATAATAACAAAAGGCATATTAATCAAATCCACCCTGTGTCATGTATTGTGGACTAAAAATTTAAGAGTAAATCTTCAGCACTCAAAGTGTCAAGGATTACTATCCAAAACAGAACTGAGAGTATGAAGTGGCATCTGAAGTGTAATTAGCATCCAGAAGGCTGTTTTTTTTCCCAGGATTGCAGAGAAGTGATGCATCCATTCAGAGTTTTTGAACTTCTTACGTGTTCTTAAGAATTATTTATGTTCCAGTCAGTTCAGAACTTCATCTTCCTGGTAAATCCATTTGACTATATTACCATAATACATCTAAAAATAAATCCTCATCCTGCCTGCTCCCAGAATTTTTGTTCTTGTTGCACTAAAAGCCTGCTCCAGTTTAACTTCAGTGGCAGCTGGATTGGACCTGGTGATGAAGCTTGTTCCTAAACTTTCTCAGATTGCACTGTCAGCTTGTTTATGCAGCTGGAAGTCTGCATGTCTAAAAATGAGTTGCATAAAATTGATGCTTTATGCTTAAAATTTTAGTTAACTCAAGGAAACTTACCGCTTCATTGTGAACTGAAAGCTGGAATAGAAGTAAACAAGTTCTGGAGCTAGTGAAGTTGGGCCTTAGCTAGTTAAGCGAGACAACGTGCCATAAAAGAGGCTTCGCTCTCATGCATGGCATTTCTTCCAACTTTGGTTCTTAACTCTGATGCCCTGCAGTACATGCAAAAACCTTAAGGTACAGTTCATAATAGTATTTCAGTGTAGATAATACTAACACAGGATTGGTTCTGAAGATTCAAACTAAACTTGACTTTGCATTTCTGCTGATGGATAGAAGTTTCATAGGTTAATTGACACAGGTCCAATAATTTTTGCTGGGAAACCATATGCCTTAACATGGGGAAAGATGGCAAAGCTAGAAACTGTTGTGTGTATTTCTTCTTAGTCTGTGGAGCTCATGGTTCTGTGGTCACTGTTGTGCAGCATAAATTATACTCATTATTCTTGTAGTATTCAGAAGAAACTGTAAAATGTAGACAGAAGTGGTTAAAGTGGTTTGTAAATAGTCAAACATCCAGAGTCCCTTACCAGCTCAACCCAGTTCCTACGCACTTAGGTAAATAAGTAGAAAGGCTTCTTGTTCAGGCTTGCTCAATGTGAACCTGACTGTTTTGCTTGGATGGCTACTAGGTATTCTCTCTATTAACCTTGCCACCTTTTTGTAACTGGTGCATTTAATTATCAGTGGGATGCTTTAAACAGGTAGGGGGACTGATAAGAGCAGGTAATCTGCTTGTTGGGAAGGTTGAAAGCAATCATTGACATTTTGGCCTACCTGCCTGTCTTTGACAAGTGGGGCTCCGTGAGAAAATAACTCCATAACTAGATAAGGTGCTGATTAAAAAGCTGTTTTTGTATGAAGCACCCTGGTAGCTGAGATCGCTCAAAATCATTTGTTTAAAAAAAAAAAAAAGGCAAAAAAAGATGGTATATGTTTTCTTTTCTTTTTCTTTTAAAGGAGGGGAGGAGGGAGGACCCCAAGTCTAGCCCCTCTCTCCCAGTACATTGTTCAGTTAATGCATGCTAGTTTTATGATTGGAATACATTGTAGTCCGGCCACCCAGACAGAGGCATTGACTGCTAATATTAACCAAGAACAATAGTGTGGCCATACTGACTGCAGTGAGGATTACAGAACATAATGGGGCCTATCCAAAAATAATGCTAATACAGGACAAGCAACAGGAAGCAGCAGTAGACTCAGCATTGCTCGGCTCCCAGACAAACCAGGGACTTACTTCACACAATGGCAACTTCAGCACATTATGTATTCACAGGATACTCATTATTCCAGCAGGCGTGCCAGATCAGAGATCAGCCTGGTTTACTGGATGCTTAAGCTTATGCATAGTTTGGATAGCGGTACTTTTGTGTCCTTCATCATTTGGCAGGAAGGTGGCAGCTGTATCGCAGAGAAGGTCTTGACTTGGGTTATTGGCTTGGCTTGTGCCAATTGAGAATGGGGGGGAAAGTCTCTCCTGGAAGCTGCTAATATAGTTGAATTTGTGTTCATGTCTTCTCCTTTATGTGGCAATGAAGTGCTTACTGGTACTAACAGCAATGAAGGAACTACTTGAAATGAAGGCTAAAGGAACCATGTGCTCTGTTTTCACGTGGGCATATTCTGATGAGGCTCCTGGAGGAGTTGCCCGCTTGAGGCTCAGCCCAGCTCTTGGCCATGAGGTGTGAGATTGTTACAGCTCAGACTTTGCTTATATACAGAGGGTTGAGAGAGTAACACCTTTATAGGGTGTTGCCTTATCCTTATGTAGGCTGGCCCAAAAAAGATCTTCCTGATGATGCTGCATTTGGCAAAGGGCTGAGAGGGTTAGGTTGTTTCTCTCCTTTTCCTAAATATGTCCATATCACCTCTGGTTGATGAAACAGTTGCCTTCAACTCCCTTGAAGGAATATTCTGTTGTCAAAGTTGACTGGATGACCGTGACATGATGTTGTGATGCATCTGCATAGCATCATCTAACTTGTCATGTGGCAACAGGGGTACCTGAGTAAGAGTGCTCCTGACGTTTAGAAGAAGCAGTTTTGTTCCTAGCCTTAACTCTGCTCAGAGATGCCCTCCTCTTGGGTACTTTGAAACACACCTCAGCTTCCCTCTTCCCTATCTCACCTCCTTCAAGCTGAAGGGAGGAGGGATTGCCAGAGCTCTTGGCAACTTGCTGTGGCCCGTTGTGACAGCGTGCTAATCTCCTAGCCTTCCTCACTAGGATGCAGGCGGAGTGCAAGCACCATTCTCAATCTGGTCTTCACAGCTGTGCGTGGCTGGCAGAGTGAGAGGAAAACATTGCTGGGCTTAACCTGCTCTCCTTGTTTTGCAGAGGAGGAGCAGGCACAGCATTCAGAATGCAAACTTCCCACTGCATTTGTCTAGTCATGGTTTCACATGCTCAGCAAAGCTCTTGCATGGTTTAACCACAAGGATAGAAGGGAAAGAAGTTTGACTAGTTGCCACGTCTTTAAAAAAAGGAGGCAGTCCTTTCATGAGTGAGCCTGATGTTTTAATCTCACTTTGTCCCACTGGTGCACAAAATGCCTTTGGAAGCCAAAGTACAAAATCACCTCTTTTAGGTGGATGTCTTGATGGAGAGAGGGAAAGTGGTAATCAAGCAGAGAGCTTTAAACACCTTCTGCTTACCTGGAGCTGCTAGAATTTCATTGAAACAACCAGGAAAGAGGTTACATTGCCCTTTCAGACCCTTAAAAGGGACAGTTTCTGATGAATTTCAGGGTCTTTACAGTCTTTCTTGAGTTGTATTATCAATGGATCAAGACTAAATCATGGTGTCTTGTCATTGAGGAAAACATCTCTTGCACATTGGTGCTTTCTTTGCTTTTTGGAGTGTGAACTTAACCATTTCCATCCTCCCATAGCTTAACTTGTAAGAGTTCTGCTTAAACTTGCCCATGCTGCCTTTCAGTTCTCTGGGCTGCTTAGACTGTGGATGTCCTGCAAAGCGTGCCCGCTTGCTACTCCTTTCAAGCTGGCTTTCCTCTCAAGCCAGAATCCCTGCCTTCTGGTCAAGCTCAGGTTTACAGTGGCTAATTGGGTGTGACTCTGGAAAGTTCACTGCTGCCTTGTTGCCTAGGACATTGCTTTGATGGAATAAGGTGCATGATGTGGAATTCTTGTGTCTGGATATATATATTTATTCAAAGATGGGCAGAGGTCATCTATGGGCATGGGAAAACTTAAACCTCCATGCTGTAAGTAGTCATTCCTGAGATATCTGAATTGTTGATCTATAGAGTGGGGATGATATGCACTTTAAAAAATCTCAGCAGTGCAGTCTTTGCACAGAACGGGTTGGGGTTCTTTTGGGGATGGGGTGGGTTGGGGGATGTGGGAATTGGCTAGAGGTATGTGATAGTTGGATTGTTGGGGGGGGGGCTTGCTACTGTTGTGGGGCTGTGGGTGCCTATGTGCCTTTTGTTTAGAAGTGTCCCATCTTGAACACAAAGTCTTGTGTTTTCTTTGCCTCGTGCTGAGAGGGACAGAGCCAAGAGATTAAACTGCCATTCTTTGTATCACCCCTTTTCAGGATAGGGATTCTTCATTTAAAATATTCAGACAAGGTGAGAGGGGGCACACAGAAACAAAGGAATTGCTAGGGTAGGTCTATTCTCCCTGCATTTTGTTTCCATGCAGTTAAGCAGAAGTGTCTCTGCTCTTTAAACAAACTCCTGTGCCCTGTCAGAAAGTGGTCACACAAGTATCTAGCAACAGTAGCACTTAAAGCCAGGATTCAGCCTTTCCTTTCCTTAAGGGCTAGGTGTGTTGGTAAACAGTGCTGAGAACCAACCGGGAACTGTTGCTATGAGTTTAGACAAAATATCTTCCAAAACAATTATGCAAGGTCGAAAGGAAAACATCCTTAACTTTATTGGAAGTAGTGCTAGTTGCCATAATTCAATCTCTGTATCACAATATTTTTTTTCAAGCTTGCAGTAACATGTCGTGCTTGTGCTTCTTAATGTTGGTAATTAAATGGGTGAGGAAGCACCCAAGGTAGTGCAATCTGTGTCTGTAATATGGCTTGGGAGTTCTATTCTGGTTTTGTTTGGGTTTGTTTTGGTTTTTTACCTCTGACTTGTGCAATGACTTAAATCTGCTTTAAACAATGTTAAATGATCACATTGTGTTTTCAGGGTTTCTTTCAAGCTGACAGACTTGGTCTAGAATAGTAATAAATAACGTGTAACTTTCATGAAATATTAATGAAAAATGATTTGGGCCAGTGGAGCCTCTGCATAGAAGTTTGGGCGTGTGTCTCGGCTTGCCCAGCTTTGCTTACTTTGGGAAGCATTTTCCCACAGTTATCAGTGAACGAAATGGAATCCTCGTCTGGTTTGAATATGAAACATTTTGAGGCTATATTGCAAGCCGGTGTCCATCACAAACTAGGTTTTCATTCAGAGGCTGCATGCTGTGTCCAGTCGTGAGAAAGCAGGCTGCTTCAACTCTTTTCTTTTTTTCTTCTTTTTTTTTCTCTCAAGGAATTTGAGGTCTGCCTTACACTTGTACCTTGTAGCAGCTTACTCCCAGAACTGTGTTTTGGTTTCTGTTACAGAAAAGTGGTGAGCACTGCAGACCACAAACGAGCACACTGTATCTGCACCCAGTCACAATTAAGAAGAAATAAACCTTACGATACTCAGCTTCAAAAGCAAAGCATCAAAACCCTCCATGGAGACTTTTCATTTGTACTATCATTTTGTTCACCAGAAAGTTGTTACATTTATTACCTCATTTATAGTTATTATTATAGTTTTTTACTTTTCAAGTCATTTTTTTCTTATTTTTCCTCAGCTTTTTTGGGGGGTGTTGGTGTGGGGTTTGGGGTGTATGTATTTTGGTTTTGAATCATTCTGTGAGTTCGGATATGGCTGGCAATTTTGAAAGATACAGCCTGGATAACAATATCTCAGAGTAGAGCTGGGGGAGGAGAAGATGTTTTCATGGCTCTTGTTCTCAAGTTAGGATTGAAGATAAAGGTGGCTTAGATGTAATAGCTGGCATCTTTCCAGCCCACGGAGTCACTTCAGTTAGTTTATATGCTTATGATTATTATTATTGGAGTGCTAGCAAGCTCATTGGCAGATTACTGCGTCTGTAAATGTGACACGGGGTGGATAGTGCATCTTCCCTTTCTCTGCTCTTCCAAATAGTCTGATCTTAGCCTTTGTTTTACAACGCTTCTCTCTCACCCCACCCCCTTCCCATATCCATCAGTTCTTCCCTCAGTTACCTGATACTTGTGGGAGCTGCGATGGCCCTCGTGCAGACAAAGCTTTCAAAGGGGGTGCTGAAAAGCAAAGTCCCTAGAGATTGCGCTGTCAAGGCAGAGCACAGTAATCTTAGCAACACTTTTTGCTCTCAGGATGGTTGGGGGAAGGGATGTCAAGACTTTTTCTGTAACTAAAATTCTTTTGAAGCAGTTTTTGAGGGTGAGGCTTTGATTTTGGTTTTTGGGGCTGTTTGATGCTGCTGTGTTAGCCTGGTGTTTTCTGCCTTCCATATGCAATTCTGTGCAGGCTTTATTGTGGCTACAGCATAGTGTCAAAGGCTGTACTTCCTGGTTAAGTACATGAGATGCATTAATGATGACAAAGATGAGCTATCCAAGGTGAAAGGTCTTCTAAGTCAGACTGGATAAGGTAGCTTATCAGGTTTCAAGAAGATCATGTTTGTCTCAAGCATAATCTACTACTATTTATGTTTTCAAGTGTTCCATTTTAGGGCAGAGACCAGAATTTTTCTTTTTAATTAAGATTGTTGGGTTTGGGTTTTTTTTTCCTTATAGTCATGTGTGACAGTCGTGATACTAACTCTTATTTCTCTTTTGCAGAGATCCTACACATTGCTTGTGGAGGCATGGGATTACAATGATAACTCCTCTAGTAAGTATTTGTTCGGCTGGTTTACTTAGTTTGGACACCTTGATTTCCTGTCTGCTGAAAGGCCTTTGAGAGTCTAACCAGCTTACTGTGAAGTAGAGCATGAGAAGAGGGAAGAGCTCTCCCCCAGACATTCAGAGGACCTACTTGAGGCTCTGCAGCAGCCTGTCTCTTTCACATTGCCTGTAGAGGGGGAGTAGCTTGCTCACCTATGTCTAAAAATAGATGCTGTTAATTCCCTCTTTCTCCTTAGGGAGAATAAAAGCCAAGGGGTTTCTTCAGGTTTTTTTGTCTGGATTTTGTTTTGTTTTTTTAAATAGGAGTGATATTCAGAAGCCTAAATCTTGTTGACTTGGGACCTCTCTCTAAACCATGTACTTCTCAAAACTGAACATGCTGTTTTAAAAAGAAACCTCCATATGACTTGGTATAGATACCTATCTAATGGCTGTAGGCGAGAAACAGGAGTGACTACCGGCTCTTCCTTGGGAGTTGGATGTCTAGGGATTTACATTCAGGGGCTGAAAAATACTTAGCAGACACCATCTGGTAGAGTTGGCTAGAAATCAAGGGTGGGAAACTTGTGCCTGGAATGGCTTTGGTTGGTTTCAGAAACTTGTGCTAAGCTTTTCCTATTGGCTAGAAGAAGCTGTATAAAGTCTCTCGGCATATGAGCTGCTCTGCTTATGGCCTACTGTTACTGAAGTAGGTGGGCAAAATCAGCTATATTTTCAGTTTAAGACTTTTAATAGTGTGTAGTAAAAGCCACAGGAGAAGTTATGAATCTGAACTCATAAGCCTTTTGTTGACAAAATAAGCCTTTTCCGTCATAAGGAAGCAGCAGTGCTGTGGCCTATCCTATGCAAATCTTGTAACAGCTTCTTGTAGTCTGCTTTGGAACGTGAGGCGAGAGCTGCACAGTAGTGAAATGGACTTCATGCTTCACAAAAGAAAGGCCTTGTAGAAATGTGCACGGTGCTGTGGTTTCAAGTTTTAATGTGTGAAGAGTACCCTGTTTAGGAATGGCCTTTGAACCTAGGAAACTTTCTACACAGATCTGCTCTCTAATTTTTTTTTAATATACATGGGATGTTCTGTTATTCCAGAAAAGAAGTTGTCTGTTGTAGATGATCCATGTGACCTGTCAGTGGTAGCCACTGTTTGCTTTATAACCAGTCACTTTCAACACTGTGGCCGTACCTGTGATTTCAGGCCCTTTCCCAGCACAGTCATGGAGCAGTGGGTGGGAAACTTCTTGGCTCATGGCTATGGACTGTTTTATGAAGGAGCAGAAAATAGATTGCTGCAGCAGCAGAGTTGTATTAAAAATGGAAGATGCCTGAATTCAAAATGAAGTTCTTGTTTACAGTAGGATCTGAGAATTTTTTCAGACTGGGTCTCTGCCACTTTTACTATTATTAGAGCTCATCTTTTTTCATGAAACAACTGCATTTCCAAAGCTACACAATGAATCCTTTCTTTGCTTTCATGTTTTGGAAGTACAATTGTCTTCAGAAAAAATTGCCTCACTTCTCAGCAGTGCATTTTACCAAGCACAGACACGTTCTTGCATATGTTCCTGATTTGCATTCCTGCTCTAGCTTTACTGTCGCACATCCATCTGTAGGTCACTTAGTCACTGGACCACATAAAACTTTTCCTTTTGTACGGCATTGCTTTGCTTACAGTCAGCTTTCCCATAGCTGAAGATTAAGTCTTGAACAACTAGTTAAGGAAATCATTAGAACTGAACAATTGTCATCATATAAAGTGATGAGTATTTTTTGATGTCCAGGATTTTCTTTTATCCTAATTACCACTGAATTGTAAGGACTCTGTGAAAGCTCTCAAAAGAAAAAAAAGTGGGTTTAGTAGGCTTTGTGTAACTTTTCAATAGCTCTAGCATCTTCTGATCAGTGCAGTCATTAGGAGATCCTAGAGTGGACGCTTCCTTCCCCCCTCTACATTCCACTCCTCCTACGTTCCCTTTACCACATACTCTCTCTTGTCTCACTTCCAAGAGCGGCTTGCAGTTAAACTCTGGCCCTGTTGAAGTTGATGAGAATCATGCTTTGTTGGAGCCAAGATTGAACTTAAATGGTTTTCTTACTCTGATTCTTGTCTAGATGCCATCTTGCTACTGTCGCTTCATACATAAAGCTAATGGGGCTGACATTGCATCTCAAACTATGTCAAAGAGCTATTGTAAATTACTGGTATCGGTTGCATGTGATTTCCAGTCGGGCAAAAGAGACTTCAGCACAATGTAAACCAAGCCATAGCTGGAAGTTGTCTGAAACAAAGACTTTCAAAAATAACTGTGGTGTCCTTGGCCACCCAAACTGCTTAGAGGACCATGGGCTTTTTTTGTTGTTGTTGCTTGCTTCCTGATGATGGGTAGTTATTTCCAGAAATCGGACCACTGAAAAGCAAAGGTGGGCAGTCAAAATAGCTAATTTCCCTGTGCCTAAAACCTCTGGTAGAGTTGCCCACTGAATATAAAGACAGATGAATAGCTTTGAAGTGTAGCCGCAAAAAGTGAATGAAACCAACAGACTCTCTGACATGGAGTGGAAGCTGAAGATATACAGAAAGTCTCTCTTCTTCTGCTTCATCAGTTCCTAACTGGTTAATGTTTCCTCTAACCTTTCTATCAAAGCATGGGTTTCTGAGTCAGATGATGCCAAGGGAGTTAGGAAGATTGCCTTCTCTCAAGCCTGGCTGACTGCTGCTTTAGTTAACCAGTCTGCTGCTTTGGGATTGCTTACTATAAAACTTAAAGCATTGTTGGTGCGGGCTGAGAATGGAAGAGCTGTTGCAATGCCTGCCCTGCAGTCTGGGTCAGCACACTTGTGTAAGTGCGCTCTGACAGGTGGGAATAAGGAAGGGCGGAGAAATTTTTGTACAAGAAGGAACATGCCAATACTTCATTGTGAAAACTGTGGGTGATGGCTAATGGAAAGGGATCTCAAGTCTGTGAGACTGTGGTGGTAGCTTTATAATGCGTATCAAATGAAAGGCATTTTAGCCATGATCCAGAGTGAAATCGCAGCTGGTTTTCATCTGGGCCCGTAAAAAAATAAAGTCCAGTGGACTAATAAGGATATTTCCACTTGAGTTCAGCATGTGGTTAAGGGCTCAAAAGAGCTGGTGGCTGGAGTGAGATGTTGTAGGCACACAGCAAGGACGTGCTTCCTAATGAGCTGGCAGATAGGGAAGAATGATAGAGCAGAGGCAAGAGGAAAGATCGCTTTTCCAAGGCAACTGTTCTTGTGGTGCCAAGGACTGAAATAGCTGTCAGTGGTATGTTCCCAATGGGGAACAGGAAGAGACTGGAAAAGAGAGAGAGAGTGTATCTCTGTGCATGTGGAGAGAGGGGTGGTTTGCAAAACTTAATTGAGTGTCATTCCCCTTTTCTTCTGCCACTTACAGCAGAAAAGGGTAGAGTTGTTTTACTTGCAAGAAACAAGATGTCTTTATGCCCAGCCTCGGTATTTGGGGAAACGCATTTGCTTTCCAACTGTGCTGTAGATCGTGGTGTAATCTTGGCAAGTGCAGCAAAGCCATCTCCAGCACGCATGAGTGCGACTATAATTGCTTGACTAGCCCCATTCAAGGCGAATAGATATGCATCTGCTTAAGTACCTCTTAGAATTAGTCAGTAATCTTGTTGATGAGATCTAAGAGCCTTACACCTGCACAGCACAGGACATGATATTGCTCTGGATGTACCAGTATGAAAAAGTCCTTAGGCATTTGCATGACTTGTGAATGGCATTTAAATTAATAAAGGCCCGCATGCATTTGAAAGTCTTGCCCATAGATGTGGGGTTGGGGACTTAGTGCCAGTGAATAATAAAAACTGATTTAAATGGAAAATATTATAGAACCAGAAATACCAGAAGGTGAATAAGAAGTTGTTGCCCTTAATTTCACACTATAAACATTTAATGAACACTGTAGTCTCGAGCCAAGAATACCCCCCAAAATGGGTAAATGCTTCCAGTGTCTGTGTACTGACACTCTCGTGCAGCAGGTACTTTGACTTGACTTTAGTCAGGACTTGCAGACAAGCAGGCGGGATGTAGTGGTGAATTGATAGTGGCTATCTGAGGCTTGAGGAGCCTGCTTGGAAGTTCTTTTTTGAAAGTGATAAATCAAAGATCCTTAGCAATACATCTAAAAGTATTTTAAATGAAAAACTGCCCATGTGTCATCTTAAACTTGATGCAGCCACTTCATTATTCCTCAGCGCTGCTTTATGTAAAATCCTCAAACTTCCTTTTGTAATTGGTGGAAGAACAAGCTGAACATCAGTATGTTTTAATTCTTAACACTGAGATGTGCCAGTACTTCACACGCTGCTTTCTAACACATCACTGGCAAACTGCCCTTCTACCTAAAATCCACCTCTCACTGGATTATACTCCCCTATACAGAACAGTGTAGCCTGATACTTCCTTCTGGTTTTGTACTATGTCTGCAAGAATATTTTGGCTCGTTTATGATAAACTTTCACTCGGCAGTCAAGTGCTCGCTAGCAGCAGGTTGTAAGGTGGTGTCAGATCATTTAAGTCACAAGACCTGAACTACAAAGTGAAATACCACAGATATATACAATGTTCTGAGTTAATGTGAAATATTATTATTTCAAGCCATAATTTAGACAGTAGTAGGACTCTAAAAGCCACAAGACTGCTGCTGAAACTAAATGTCAAGTACAAAGTCTAAACTTTGAAATGCTCTGTAGCGAGAAGGGGGATCTGTAGCACATATAGGCAGTAAATTGAGTTCTCTGCTTCAGGCTCTGTTAGTCTTGAATTTTTAGTGTCAGCTAATATCTGAAGAGAGACCTTCGACAGCATTCCTCAGCCAGAACCTGGTGAGATCACTGATGTTGTGTGAATGCCAGAGTTGCTAGTTTTCAATTTAGCGTTTACACCAGAGTCCCAGAATGTTGCAAACCTTTTGTGGTGCTTATGTTCAGTTAGTAGACATTGCTTTATTAGGCTGTTGTAGTGTGATGTTTTCATAAATACTCCAGTCAAAACCAAAACTAGTACTGTTAATGTAGGCACCCATCTATTGGAGCTAAAAGTAAAAGTAGCTGAATTTTCTTTAATCATAGACTGTATGATGCTTATTGGATGTCCTTACACTGCAAAAGAGATCAGTGATTGTCAGTAACCTGGCAGTCCCTTTTGATTTCAAGCTTTGTTCAGTTTGATAATGCTGTGTGCGTGTTTCAGTTAATGGTTTGTAGCTTCAGGGCAGCCTTATCTTACTCTCTAGAACAGAAAATTAATAAAACCAACTGGCTGCCTCAGAGCATCTTGCCTGCAAAGCCAGAGAGCTGTGATGTGGGAGGTGATGACACCTAAACGAAGGTTTAACTCTGATCTCTCTTCTGTCTCCTAGATCCCGATCGCATTATTGAGAAGGCATCCCACTCTGGCATGATCAATCCCAGCCGTCAGTGGCAGACTTTGAAACACAATGCAGGAGTTGCCCACTTTGAGTATCAAATCCGTGTGACTTGTGCAGAACATTACTATGGCTTTGGCTGCAACAAGTTCTGTCGACCAAGAGATGACTTCTTCACTCACCACACCTGTGACCAGAATGGCAACAAAACCTGCTTGGAAGGCTGGATGGGACCAGAATGCAACAAAGGTTTGTGGTGAATATTCGGGCCCCAAATGATCAGCAGGCTTGGATAGGATTTGAGTGCATCGTATCCAGATTGCAATACAGCAGTCAGTTTGTGCAGACAACAGGGTCAAGGACTAATGGGACGGCAACTAACTCTTTACACAGAGAACTATGGGCATGAGAGGACTAGTTTCTACCTTGTTTTAAAATCGTGGAGAGGTCTGCCAAGTACTGGGCACTTAGCAGATGTGGAGTTCTTTCTCTGATTATCCACATCTTTGCCTTTGGGAAGAAAACCCAGCCCATTGACTTCAATGGGAGTTCTGCTGCTGACTTCAAAAAGGATTTCCCCTTTGGTGCAGAACTTCAAGACAAGCAGGAAGGAGAGACTTGTTTTAGAGCTGACCTGGCAAATGTAAAGCTTTGGTGTTTGAAAAGTTCCAGGCTGTTTGTTCTACCTGAGATGATGTTTAACATATTTATTAGGGAATGGCAACTTCTAGGCAATTTCAGAGGGAGAAAGCAGGACTCTGAGTAGGAATGGACTATCAGCGTGTCTTGCTGACTGAGCTTACCGGCAATTTGAATTGACGCTCATCTTAATATCCTGTCTGTTCAGAGATATGCCTCAAAAGTAAATCCAGAGTAGTTAAAAGTTGCTTTGAATTAGATATAAAGCCAGATGTAAGGCCAGTTCACCTGCAAAAGACAGAGAAAGGAAACCTGTAGACTGGAAGTGACTTGAGCGTGCTGAGGGGAGATGGTTTCTCCGGCATAGAAACAGCTCTTTGAACAGCATTAAGTATGATTTCTCTGCAGAGCTAACAGATAGATTTCCTGTCACAAGGGGCCACCTACCTGGGTTTTCCTTCCAGTAGACTTAATAGGAGAGACTTGTTGAAAAATTGGATTTATTAGGATTACAGTGCCGGTTAGAGATTAAAACATTCCCACGAGTGTGAAGATGCAGGAAGCTGGCAGCGTGCTGATACTCTTCTTTTTTGTTTTAACAGCTATTTGTCGTCAGGGATGTAGCCCCAAGCATGGTTCTTGCACAATTCCAGGAGAGTGCAGGTAAATGCTCCCTCTCTCTAATTGTTTCCCTCCACCCCCCAAATAATTAAACAAGTGATGCTAAACACAATAGAATTGTGGAGAGTGTTTTGGGAGTCATGTTTTTAACTGAGGCACATTATTCATGCTGACTTGCCCAGGATAATGTGGGGGGCAGGCTTTTAATGCACTGATAATTTTAAGAAGTTTTTGGGTTGTGAAATGGTGGCACTGGTGGGAAGGGGGGTATGGGATAAATCGTGTGAATGCTGCTTAATGAGCACTAACTAATTGTTCCTGCATAAATAGTGGAAATGTTTTGTGGGTATGTTTTTGTTTTTTTTTTTTTCCCAACAGCCTGATTAATAGGCTTTTCCAACTACCAGCTTGAAGTATGGTGTGGCTTTTCTCTCCTCTTCTCCCTTTCACTGCTTCCCCCTTCCTCCCTCCTGCCCACCCCCGGTTTCTTCCATCAGTAGGCAAAAGTCAAGCATTCTTTAGAATGGGATTAGTTAAATCTCTCAGTTACTTTACTATTGTGAGGTTGGCTCTGAGTGCTGAGAGGTTAATAGCTGGGATGAAATCTTGTCAGTAGACTCTGATGAATGCAGAATTTTGCTCCTGTGCTTTGAAGTCCCTTCTGTCCTGGCAAGGAGAAAATGAAAAGCAGGGTTTATCCACAACCCAACAATTAAATATTTGGAATGCCTCAAACTATACAGTATATATTTACAGCACAGGGAAGTCTTCTCCCTTACTAATAGAGTGTTAATGGATATTAAATGTGAAGACTTTATCAACAAACTGGTTGGAAGTTGCTTCACGTAACCCTTTATCATTTTGTTTTCATGCAATAAGGAACTGAGGGCATCTGAGCTTATAAAATGTTGATACTTATCCTGTATGAAAGGGTTATAAGTGAAGCTTGGGTATCCATGAATGAAACTCAAAAGTCTGAAGGAACAGAAAGTGATTTTTCTGTCTAACAAATGTGTTGGTGGAGTCTATTGCTGGAAACTTTTGCATGAAGTGGACTGCTTCTCTTTCTAGATAAGCTTGTAGTTAAAACAAGAATGAAACCTGGGGTTTCTGACAGGCTGTATTACATGAGGAGTCTGCCTAAAGAGTCACAGTGGTTCATTCTTTCTCTCTGAGCCTGTAACCCACGATTCAAAAACAAAAAATCAAGGAACACTCTGAAAGGAAGGTAGGCAGTAACTTTGCATCCTCCACAGGAGGCATGGCAAAGTGAAAGTCAAGCTGCAGGATGGACTGTTGATGTTAACGTTTAGCAGCACTGATATAAGCTGGTTAACCCCTAGAACACCAAATCTAAATCTTTTCTTAATTAAGTAAAAAAGCCTACCAAGTAGTAGGAAGTATCGGGGGCCAGATGGTGAGAGGAGCGTATCAGTCAAGGCTACCGGTGATTTGTGCTTCTGTCATCAGAATAAACATGCCTTGTAGGGGTTGCTGTCTCCTAGTCAGAACAACAGGCTTTGTTTCCAGAATTTTTTTTCTTTCCTTTCTCTTTCTAAGTCTCTTACCTCCCACTCACTGCCCAGACATGCACTAGTGCCCTTATTTACTTAAGGTGCAACTTTCCCACACTTGATTTGCATAGTCTTGAAACAATGCTGCCCTTCTGGTGCTTTCAGATAACTTCTGCTTGCCAAGTTAGACCAATATCTTTAAAGTGAATACAGAAACAAGATTTTATTTTCTTTTAAGTTTTGATGAGTCATATAGCCTGTATGTTACAAATGCAGCAGAGTTTAAAAATAACATCCCAGCAGAAACTGCTCTGGGTTCGGTACAATAGACAATTTGCAAACATTCTTAAAATGCCCTTTTCCCTCTTGGTGCGAGTCACTTTCTTTAATGTAAGCCAGCCAACAAAACCATATTTACTCATGAATCACTAGACAAGGAAAGCTAACTTCAAATTTCTCATGAGAAGCTGCTTCATACGCATTATTAAACAGGAATTATTACCATGAATCTGTTTGTGGAATTGATATCTAATTTTTTTTAAATGCCCATAGCCTTATCCAGTTTTGTTACACTTTGAAGTGGATGTTTGAAGGCAGTCGTATCTTTGGCTCTAAAGCTCATGCCTTTTTTCTCCTCTGTGGTGATATTTTTTTTAATTACTTGTTTCTCTTTACACTTGCTTTAAAGAAAACAAAACAACTGCCTCTTTGATTTGGCAGAAAGGAGTAAAATTCTTGATTTGGATACCTGTTTTTGCAGGTGGGTCCCTTAGTTTTGCTTCTGTTTAAGCTCACAGGCAGGTTGCTTTGAATGAAATACAAATTAAAAGAGTATGTTCTTATTCTTATATAGAAGGATTTTCCAAGAGCTACTTGAGAGGTTGTTTCTCCTGATCTGGTTTTCTTTCAAGTTCCTTGCACACACAGACACATGCGTTGGACTAGTTGGGGTTTTTTTTAACCCACAAACTAAGAATTTCTCATTGCCTTGGAATAGGCTGCTATTAAAATAACTATTTAAAAAAAAAGTTCATTGGGATGCAGTTTGTCACCTGAGCTTTTTCGAAGGGAAGCTGAACTCAGCACTGGCCCTGCGTGGTTACCCAATGGGTAGATCCTTCGCACTTTTTCCCATGAGAAGAAATGGCCAGCTGAAGAATGGTGGGGGGTTTTCTAAATAGAAAGCTTAGCTGACTTCTGTACAGATGAGGTTTGTTTTCATAATTTAGTGACAGCTTAGTGCATAATTGCTGCTAATCAATTACTCTCAGGACCTGTTAATGAAATACAGCACCTCAACGCACTCTCGCTTTTCATCTTCAACTTGTTTTCCTTGTTTCTATCTATAGATCCACTTTAATTGGAAGAATCCTTCGTCTGTCTGGCTAGTGAGAACTAAATGAAAGCCAAAATGCACTTTCCCTTAAGGGCTCTTTCCTTAAAAAGAACATCTTTACGTACAGAATTCAGGTAGCTCATTGATAGAGGCAATAAATAATGTAAATAATAATTAAATTCTTCTCCAGACATGAAATTAAAGTTTCTCAGAATTGGGTATGTTTTAGTTATTCCCTGAAAAGATGTTAGCATAAATCAAACTCTGAAATACATTGACAACTGGTCTTCTTTGAACACTTGTAAAATCCTCATGTGTGCTGTTCTTTCGTCTCCAGTCCATACTTGCTGTATGTCTTCTAGTTCAGAAGGTTAATTTCTGATAGAACAGAGAACTCCTAGTGCTTTGCTGCTGCCTTGCCAAGGGCTCAGAGTTGGTGTTTATGGTTTTGTTTGTCTTCCTGCAAACCCAGCACAGCTGAAATGTCTGGAACCTTGTATTCATGAGGATCGCTGGATAACTATTGTTCCCACTGACTTTTTCTCCCCCCATCTCAATTTATAAAGCACCCTGTCAAAGTCCAGAGATTGATTTGTAGTACACACCCACCCTCTCTGCCATGTTTGTATGAGGCTCCAAAAGAGTATTATTGTGCTGAGTGGCCTCATGCTGGTTCTCTCGGAACAGTTATTCTTTTGTCAGGAGGCCGGCTACGGAGACCTTGGCAAAACTACTAAAATGTTTGTTTACAAGAAACCATCAAACAAACCCTGAATAGCTTCTCTCCTCCTGTAGTCCTGCCCTTCTCCCCCACCTCCCCAGCCTCTTTCCAAGCTTTGGAGTTCCACACTCACATCTACACAGAGCAATTCTAATGGGTTTTTGGGTCGTTTCCCTGTTCTGATTTTCTTTTTTTCTTTTTTTAAACAAGGTGTCAGTACGGATGGCAAGGCCAGTACTGTGATAAGTGCATTCCACACCCAGGATGTGTCCATGGCACTTGCACTGAACCATGGCAATGCCTCTGTGAAACTAACTGGGGTGGTCAGCTCTGTGACAAAGGTATGCTAATCTTAACGGACAGCCAAGTGTAACACTCGAACTGTGACACTGGTGGACTTCGCTCAGTACATTCTCCTCGCTAGGGAGCCTCCTGAAACATGGGGGGAGGTTTTTGGTCTTTCAGCCTCTTAGCGTTGTCTCTGCTGCTGTTCTGGCGTTGGTAGCCTGTCCTTAATTTTTCCCTGTCCTGTTGACTCGTGTGCAGATGTATTCTGTAAAGGCTGTAGAACGATGGAACAATGTATGCACATGGTGATGGTTCTGTTCCTTTCCAACCATGGCTTTAATGCTCCTCACCTCTTGCAGATCTGAACTACTGTGGAACCCACCCACCCTGTTTGAATGGTGGTACCTGCAGCAACACTGGCCCTGATAAATATCAATGTTCCTGCCCTGAGGGCTACTCAGGACAGAACTGTGAAATTGGTAAGTGTTGGATGCAGCTGCTGAGCTGCCACTTGGCAGTTAATTCTTGCCAGCTTTTAGTGGCTGTTTTTGGCTATGTTTTACAAGGCTGGGTAAAAGTCAATTTCTAGTATTAATTATGAAGTCAGGGCTAGCTACAAACATCCAGACTTCCTTGTTCATGATGAAGCATGAACAGTTGGTATCTCTGAACATCAGCCTTCTGCTCACCCGAGAGATCACTACAAGGTTCCTTGTCTGCCTCTGACTCAAAACACTCAGTGTGGGGATGAGCATAGCAAGGAGGAGGATTTCCTGCTGGCCAGCAGCTGCTTGATTTGCAGCTCTCAGGAGTGCTGTGCATCAACAGGAATGATGGTGTGTCTAGACTAGAGGCGTGTGGAGGGAGCAGGGGTGGGCTGCTGGTGATACTGCCATAGTCCCTACCGTGATGTTCTTCTGTCCCGTGCAGCGGAGCACGCCTGCCTCTCTGATCCGTGTCACAATGGAGGAAGCTGCTTAGAGACGCCTACGGGATTTGAATGCGTGTGCGCGCCTGGCTGGGCAGGAGCAACTTGCACTGATAGTGAGTCCTTTTAAAATTGTATTAAAAATGCACTAGTTTGCTCTTTTGGAGCAGTCTGTCTAATCCCCCATAAGCTCATGGGGCAGCCTGCTTAACCTTTCCCAGTGTCAGCCTTGGTTCCTGGCAGCTAGTTACACCACCACACTCTTCTCCTGCATTTGTACCAACTTTTTTGTTAAATGCCAGAATGGCCAACAGCTTCTTGAAAGAAGCAGAATGCAGAATTTTTGTAGCATTCCCCAAGTTGTTTAAAATACTGTTTATAGAGACTTGCTGGATCAAAAATCTGACTTCTGTGTGCAAAAAGGTCACAGGTGTAAACTACTTTCCCTGTGCTTTGATTTCCCTTTTGCACTACTATTATTTTTAAAGAAGGCTTTTGCTGAAACTGCCTGGAATGTCTAGGTCTACTCCAGAAGTTCTGTTGTCTTCCCATTCCCCAGGGCAAATCCTAGTAGCAGCAACCATTTATCAGCTTTCCCTGTCACTGACATTCCCTGTTCGGTGACAGAGCTGAGCCTCTCCTTACTCTGCATTACAGATATCGATGATTGTTCTCCAAATCCCTGTGGTCATGGAGGAACTTGCCAAGATCTAGTTGATGGATTTAAGTGTGTTTGCCCACCTCAGTGGACTGGCAAAACATGCCAGCTAGGTGAGAACTGCTTTTCTCTTCAACCAATGTTTCTTTTTGGGGGGGGGGGGATATAAATGCAAGAGGGATCGTAGCCCAGCAGGCAGGGGCAGGCATGCCCTTTGTTACACGTTTACAGTTTTGAAGCCCATGGACATACTCTGTCACACTGAGAATATTAAGTGTCAGCATTTGCAGGACTGGGGTCTAGGACAGTCTCAAAGCATAGGGTGGCTTCCTTCTGGCATCGTTTTGCTGATGCATGCTGGCAGTTGAAGGAAATAGTTAACCAAGTCAAAGAGACATACTTTAAACCATAAATGAAGTGGGGAGGGTGCATGTGTGTGCCTTCCAGTCCCACGCCCACAAGTATTTCTTCCTTCAGCCTGTGAGAAAGTTGCTGTATCTCTTCAGCCATGTCAACTCCTCCAGACCAAGGAGTTCACAGCTGGGTTCCAAAATGTGGATGATCTCATGAAGAATGAGCTGTCTGCATTCTTTACACAACACACTAATCCCAGTGACCAGGCTGCAGCATTCCTCCTTTAAAAGGCTCAGTTAAGATGTGTGGGGGAGAAGTTGCTCTTAATGAGCGGCTGGGTAATTATCAAATAATTAGCGTAGCCTGTATGTTCTAATTGCAGAAAAATTGAAGGAGACTTGAGTGGCCAATGTATGATTGACTTTTGTTCGTTCAAGTCATGCTAATACATGCTGTATGTTACAAGTTCCTCCTAGAGCTGAATGAACTGCTGCTTCTTGCTGTGAAAAGCGGCTGTAGGCTTCGCCTTTCTGCCCCCTGCCCTACAAGCCCTGCATTTGGCCATTCACATTGTTTTTTCAGATGCGAATGAATGTGAGGGCAAACCCTGTGTCAATGCCAACTCCTGCAGGAACCTGATTGGCAGCTACTATTGTGACTGCATTACTGGCTGGACTGGCCACAACTGTGATATAAGTAAGTGTCTGTAGCCTTGGGTTTATTAAAAGCCAGTCGTGTGTGTGTGTATATCTGCTACCGAGTCCTCAGCTCCGATTTAAGCATCAGGCAGAGCCCCAGCATGTGATGTTTTTAGAAAGGGAGCAGTTGGTGTGGAATAAAAATACACAATTTTATCAAACTCATTAGTCCATAACACAGCTATATTCTGATAAAGTGACCAAAACAATGATGTGAAGTTCCACTGCCTCTAGGAGAAGAATCACGTGAGGTTCCCACCCATTATAATAACCTTATCTCGAGGAAGGCATGCAGGAAACTTGACAAAAGCTTTATCTAGCTGCAGTTTTAGAGAAACTTGAGCTCTTTATCTAGTGTAAATATATTTTTGCCTTCTAACCATGCTGATTTTATTACAGATATTAACGACTGTCGTGGACAATGTCAGAATGGAGGATCCTGTCGGGTGAGCCATTCTTGTTTCATTTTGGTTTCCCTGAGACCTTCAACAGTAACTGAAACATTTGAGTCTAAACACAAATAGTGCAGAAAATACCGATTAGCTGGCATAAATTCTCCTTTCTCTGAGTTGAGGGGAGGGCCTGTGTCGTGCTACAGCATGCCGGGGTATGTCTGTAGCACCGCAAGGGCAAAAAATACAGCTGCAGTAAATGACCAACTTTCACTGCTGGTGTCACCAGTGTGAATGGGCTGGTTGTTCAGCAAACCACCTACTGTAAATAGAGATACTCCCCTTCAAAATGCAGATTAATGTATCCTGCCTGGCAATTAAGAACGTAAGCCGGCACTGGTGTGTTTGTGCATGTATTCATTTTGTTTCTGCCCTAAATATTCTTGCCTTGTTTGGAGATAGTAAGAGGATCTTTTTTTTGACTGTCTTTTTTTTCTTTAATAAGATTATATTTAGAGGGAGGAAAAAACCTTAACTCTAAACTTTCTTGTTCCTTCCCAGGACTTGGTTAATGGTTATCGGTGTATCTGTTCACCTGGCTATGCAGGAGATCACTGTGAGAAAGACATCAATGAATGTGCAAGTAACCCTTGCATGAATGGGGGTCACTGCCAGGATGAAATCAATGGATTCCAATGTCTGTGTCCCGCTGGTTTCTCAGGAAACCTCTGTCAGGTAAGAAGCATGGCTGAAAGGCAGGCCCTCAGCCAGTGGCGTTTCTAGCAGCACTCTGGATCTGTACTTGGAATGCCTTGCACCCAGTGAACCGTAGTATAAAGTTGTACTTGATATTGCTGTCAGTCTGCCAAGAAAGTGCTTGATTAATATATATTGGGGGAAAAAGAAATCAACAAAAGCCCCTGACGGACAGCTGAGGATTCTTTTTGTTAGGCAGACTGCAAGTGTTCGCACGGCAGGTTTTTGTGTCGTGCTAACTATTAACTCTCAGTGGCTGTTTAATATCAAGAGCGCTGTCTGCTGAAATTGTTGCAAGTCTCACTAAACTCTGTGCATTATGAACAATTCATTGAGGCAGCAGATAAAAAGGTCAGATTCCACAATGTCTGCCTGTCATAGTGAGGGAAACCTCTGATAAAACTTTGGTTTCACTCAGCCTTCCCTCCCCTCCTTTTTTTCCACACCCCTCCCCCCCCCCCCCCCCCCCCCCCCCTTTCTACTTCCCTTTCCTGCCTCGGCACTGCTTGCAGCTGGACATAGATTACTGTGAGCCAAATCCTTGTCAGAACGGTGCCCAGTGCTTCAATCTTGCCATGGACTATTTCTGTAACTGCCCTGAAGACTATGAAGGGAAGAACTGCTCCCACCTGAAGGACCACTGCCGCACCACTCCTTGTGAAGGTTTGTGTCTCCTCGCAGGGGAATGGGAATGACTGGGAACAGCTTCTGCTCCTCCCCTGGCTGGAGCCATCATGCAGCTCCAATAGTGTAGTCACTGGAGTAGCTTTTGTAGAAATTCATCTGTTTGTATGAGAAGATGAGTGGTGTTTGTAAATACCAATGAGCTGAATGACAGTGTTATGTCAACGTGGACAGAAAACACATGTAGCAAATGGCCTGCTCTGCTGAATTCATTCCAGGCCACGGTTGTGGTCCAGCAATCTTCAGATAAGATGCTGTGGTTATTGTGTGCAAAAACAGTTGGTATAGTCCTTTCATTTTAAAGCAGCGAGTGCATTTGGCAGCATTTTTGTTGGACTCAATCTTAAAGGTCTCTTCCAACCTAAATGGTTCTGTGATTCTCTGATACGTAATGTCTTTTAAACGTCCATCACTGTAAGTGAAAATGTTAGCTTCAGAAACCAGTCAGAATGGGCCATCCTCACGCAGGTCTGTCTTTGTCTGCAGTAATTGACAGCTGTACTGTGGCAGTGGCTTCTAACAGCACACCGGAAGGGGTTCGTTACATTTCTTCAAATGTCTGTGGTCCTCACGGGAAATGCAAGAGCCAAGCAGGGGGAAAATTCACCTGTGAATGCAACAAAGGATTCACTGGCACCTACTGTCATGAGAGTAAGAGCCAAGAAAAGAATATTGTACTATCCCCTACTCTATTTGGAAAAGATTCCATCCTTTCCTCCCAGACTGCTTTAAGGGTTCCTTCTTGTAACATGCTGAACCTTGGAACTGCTTTAAGTTTTCATATCCCGCTTGGGCGAGGCAGATTGGAATTTGCTGGGCCTTGGGGAAAGTTCACAGTAATGAACCTCCTGGCCTTGAGTTGTATGTTTTTAAAAACCTTATGTATACAAGGTCTGAGGTAGTTAATAGTGGGGTTTAACGTGGATCTTAAGAACTGATTTTTTTTTTTTATTTTGTTTTTAATAGTAACTGCTGAGGGTCATCACTTTGTGCAGTTTTTCAGCTATTTCTTATCTTGCTTATAACCCTCCTTCTCAAAAGGGGCTAAGAAATGGAGTAGCACCAAATAGTCTGCAATAAGGTGACTTCTAGTAGCTCTACTTCTAGTTTGATTCTTTGTTTTTTTTCCTCTCCCCTCTTATCCAAACTGTTGCAGATATTAATGACTGTGAGAGCAGCCCCTGTAAAAATGGTGGCACTTGTATCGACGGCATCAACTCCTACAAATGTATTTGTAGCGATGGATGGGAAGGAACATATTGTGAAACAAGTAAGTTAACCATTCTTGAGAGAACTCTTGGAAAACATCAGGAAGGAATGGCTGGTGCTGTCTTTAAGGCTATCATGACCAGTGCCAATTCAACATAAACTCTGCTCTAAAGGCTACAGAGGACAAGGTGTCCTTTTCTTTCTTTTCCACTAAGCCCCATGCTTTTATATCGGAACTAAACCCAAGTTACGGAGCTGGACTGGGAGTAGAACCTGGATCTCCTGCTGTTCAGTTGTCTGCTCTCCCCTTTGGAGGAGGTTCTGTAGGGACACCTCAGCACTGGTCCACACCGTTTTAGGAATGGTGTATCTGCAGATCACACTGGTGTTTTGTCTGGTGTGGGAGCTGAAGAGGAGGGAGCACTCCACTCCCACCCCTGACTGACAGAGTTTATATAATAGGCCTTTTCACTTCTTGTTTACTGAAACAAGATAACAAAGTTAGGGTTAGTTAGGGAATGTGGTGGGATATTCTTCATCTCTGTGACAGCGCTTAAAGCTTTAAAAATACTGTCCTCAGTGTTTAATCCATGATTGAAGCACAGGCCAGAATCAGGGATGGGATGTGCACCTCTCACGCATCAAGTGGTTGTCAATTCTGTCAACATCGCTTAGGTTGATTTCTCTCCTCAACATTTCCAGATATTAATGACTGCAGTAAAAACCCTTGCCGCAATGGAGGAACTTGCCGAGACTTGGTCAACGACTTCTTCTGTGAATGTAAAAATGGGTGGAAAGGAAAAACTTGCCACTCCCGTAAGTTCAGCATTTCCAAAACATACCAGGCGTGCTCTGTTGGGCTGCTTAAACTTGTTGCGTTGCATGAGGAAGGCCTTGCTATTAAGGGTGGTTTGGGTTCTTCACAGGTGACAGCCAGTGCGATGAGGCAACGTGCAACAACGGAGGAACATGTTATGACGAGGGGGACACTTTCAAGTGCATGTGTCCTGCAGGGTGGGAAGGAGCAACTTGTAACATAGGTAAATACCCTGCATAATCACCAGGAAGCAGATGCAGCACTCAAGCTGTGACCTCAGTTTTTCCTCTTGGCTCTGTTTCGATGACTTTCTAACAACTCAGTGGCAAATCATGTTTCTGTTACAGCGAGGAACAGCAGTTGCCTGCCAAACCCCTGTCACAACGGTGGTACCTGTGTAGTTAGCGGGGATTCTTTCACTTGTGTCTGCAAGGAGGGCTGGGAAGGACCCACGTGTGCTCAGAGTAAGTTGTCTCCGCTTGAACTTTTCCAGAGCGGGGCGTGATGAGAACATGAGCTCATCCTGTCACCCTTGGAGTCAAGATTGAAACCAGAAGGGAAAGCTTGTTTGATGTAGGCTTTAGCATCACCTGAATCTTTGTTTTTAATGACTTTATATGACAGAGCCTTGACCTGGGCATGAGAAAGTTGCAAATGAGCTAAGTGGAGACAGATGTCTTGTTTTCTCCTGCATTCTTTTTCAAGGAGCAGCTCTGTCTGCTTCCACTCCCCCCTCCACCTTTACAGGGCTCTCTTCCTGTGTACATGTGTTCCACAATGTAGTTAACAAATTTTGCAGTAGAAGCCTGGAATCAATTTAGTAGAGAATTTCAGCATATTTTTGTTAAAGTTGAGCTAAGTGTAACATCTTGGGCATTGGGGGAAGTTTGACCCTTCTTTACTGACAGCAGAGTTGTGCTACCCAAAGTCTGTGTGTTTAATGTTGTCTGCCTTTGCTTTGCAGACACCAATGACTGCAGTCCTCACCCTTGGTAAGTTTAACACGTTTAATCTTCCATCCGTTGCTTCTTTTGTTGTGTTAGAATTCTGGATTCTTTTTATCTGTAGCAGTTTTTTAATATATATATAAAATGACTTTTCTTTTTAGTTACAACAGTGGCACTTGTGTGGATGGAGACAACTGGTACCGCTGTGAGTGTGCGCCAGGCTTTGCAGGTCCTGACTGCAGGATCAGTAAGTGTTTTAATTGCACCTTACCCTGATTTTTGTCTCACTTGAATCTCGTTGCGAGACAATCATCTTAATTGAGTTAAGTGGTAGATCAGATCAATGATAGATGTCCTGTGTCTTCTGTAGCTGTACCCAGATCTGTAGTGGATGTGGGGAGGGCAGGAATTGCACTGAAAATGAAAGAAATCTTCAGGCCCACTCAGCTGGAGTGGAAACTTCTTGGTTCAGCTGAGTGGGCAAAGCGCCCTCAGGGTAGTGGGCCCAGTTGTGTGGCACAGGTTCCTGCTTGAGAGGAAAGCGTGCCAGCCAAAAACCTTGTCAATTAATAACCCACCTACAGGCCCTGAGGTGATGTATGCACTTTCCTGTAATTTAATAATAATTATAGGAGGGAGAACACTGACACGGTTTTTAATAACAGCCATGGCAATAGACGTTTCCTAGCAGCGATACAACTGGGAAAGGGTTTAACACTGTCACCAGTTGAAGAGTCTAGTAGCGGGACAACACTGGAGTCTGTCAGAGGGGAGGAAGTGTGTCTGTGTGAGAAGGAATGTGTCCTTGCCCTTGAAAAGCTCCTGCAGCCATAGGGGTCGGGTTTTGATCTTTGTTAGCAGCACTCAGCAGAAACTTCAAAGAACTCGCTCTGAGATTATACTGGTGCTGCTAATAAGGATCCACCTCTGGGCGGACACTAGAATATGACACAAAGCTGCAGTCAGCAAATCTCTGGTCTGTTTTTTCTGACAGAATAAAAGGATATTATAACTTTATTTTGTTTCCTCTCCTTCCCTTGTAGATATCAATGAATGCCAGTCTTCACCCTGTGCCTTTGGAGCTACCTGTGTAGATGAAATTAACGGGTACCGCTGCATTTGCCCACCGGGCCGTAGTGGTCCAGGATGCCAAGAAGGTATTGCAGATGTCACAGCTGGTCACAGCACTTGTAGCCAGATCTGTGTGATTGCATGTTGACAGGTCTGTGGTTGTACGGGGGTTTGGGGCGGGGGGGGTCATCTGTTGTTAATCTAAAGCAAGTATCTTTCTTCACCGAAGAAGCAAACTTATCCCTCAGTTTAGATGAGCTTAGGAAATGGGGTTTTTCAATTTTTTTTTTTCTACTTTAAGTAGTCAATTCTGTTCACTCTCTGTCCAGTTACAGGAAGGCCTTGCATTACCAGTGTTCGAGTGATGCCGGACGGGGCGAAGTGGGATGATGACTGTAACACCTGTCAGTGTTTGAATGGAAAAGTCACCTGTTCCAAGGTACAGCTGGGCTGTCTTTTGGGTTACTCTGTCCGTCTGTCCTGTCATCAGTGGTTACTTACTGGCATTCATTCCCTTCTAGGTTTGGTGTGGTCCTCGCCCTTGCGTCATACACGCCAAAGGTCATAACGAATGCCCAGCTGGACACGCCTGTGTTCCCGTTAGAGAAGACCACTGCTTCACTCACCCTTGTGCTGCAGTGGGTGAATGTTGGCCTTCAAACCAACAGCCAGTGAAGACCAAATGCAGTTTGGATTCTTACTACCAAGACAACTGTGCCAACATCACCTTTACCTTTAATAAGGAGCTGATGGCACCAGTAAGTCCCAGAACACAGCTCACTGTGCTGTGGCACACGTGTGTTTGCTTCCCAGAGCTTGAAACGGCTTTTATGACTAATAAAAGAACAGTCAAAGCTGATGCTCCCTTGTTATTCAAAGAAAACAGAAGGTACAGAGGATGAATACAGACTGCTACCCTAAATGCTTTTGTGGCCAGAGGAGAACAAAAGCTGGTTTGGAGAGAATTCCTCCTCCTTTTCACTTGAACTCTTACTTCAGGGCAAAAAAAAAAAAAACAAACCAACCACTTCTTATACTCCTGTGTTCCATGTTCCTCTCTCTTTAAAACCCCCAACACCTTTTTTGTCTCCTCCAGGGACTCACCACAGAGCACATCTGCAGTGAACTTAGGAATCTGAACATTCTGAAGAACGTTTCTGTGGAATATTCCATCTACATCACCTGTGAGCCCTCACACTTGGCAAATAACGAAATCCATGTTGCTATTGTAAGTATTCCTGGAATATTTTTAAGTGTCTTAGAAGTTAATTGCTTGGATATGTACCACCTGCTGGCAACTGGAATTGGGAGGGGGGGGGGTAGCACAACATTTTTCTGTTCTGCTGTCTTGGGTGCTGCTTTTGGGGGTTTTTGGTCATCATTTTAAAGATGGGGACAAAAATTCTGCATTCTGTTTCCACCCACAGCTGGGCTCTTTGTTGTTTCTGTGGGGTTTTTTTAGTATTAAAAGTGATTGCGAATGTTGGTAAACAGCCAGTTGCCCACATGTCTGCTCTAGCGTTTGACGTTAATTGTATGACTTGTTCTGTAGTCCGCAGAAGACAGTGGGGAAGATGAAAACCCCATCAAAGACATCACAGATAAGATTATTGACCTTGTCAGTAAGCGCGATGGTAACAACACACTGATCGCAGCAGTGGCAGAAGTCAGAGTACAACGGCGACCAGTTAAGAACAAAACAGGTGAGGTCTTCCTCAACTCCCAGAACTCGTGCACTTGCCGTGACTGGAACAGCCTGCCAGAGCGGGTGAAGCTTTTCTCCCTTCTGACATCTGTAGAAGTCTGGTAATCTGCCTCTTGGCCCTGTGGTGACCACGTGTTTACCTGGCGATGCCACCGCTGTCCAGCGAGATGAATTAAATCCTGTTGGAAGTGCCCGTTAGGAGCTTTACCTGTAGTGCAGGCATGCGCCCACACCTTGCTCACAGCCACTGGTGGGGAGAGAAGTGATGGTAGTGGGTGTGGGGCCAGCTGCCCTCAGGGCTGAGGTTGTTCCTCCTGAGCCAGGAGCCGTGGCAGGGCAGAGTCACGAAGCCAGCGTGACTCCTGCCAGTGATGAGGGGCTCTGTGCATGTGGGGAAGGGCTGTCAGACAGTGCTCCTGGGTCCTAATCTCACTTTACACAAGCCCCATTCTGAAAAAGCCACAACTATGTCACTGTCCGGACCCCATTGAAAAAATAAGGTGCAAGAACCTAGCTTTGTTCTCTTTGTACAAAGCCTGGACTGGAACACTTAGTTTGTGGCTGGGTTAACCGGTCTCCTATCTCTTCCAGATTTCTTGGTGCCGTTACTGAGCTCAGTCCTAACAGTAGCCTGGATTTGCTGCCTGGTCACTGTTTTTTACTGGTGCATCCGAAAGCGCAGAAAGCAGAGCAGCCACTCCCACACAGCGTCTGACGACAACACCACCAACAACGTGAGGGAGCAGCTAAACCAGATCAAAAACCCCATTGAGAAACATGGAGCAAATACTGTCCCAATTAAAGACTACGAGAACAAAAACTCCAAAATTGCCAAAATAAGGACACACAACTCAGAGGTGGAGGAAGACGACATGGACAAACACCAGCAGAAGGCCCGGTTTGCCAAGCAGCCAGCATACACTTTGGTAGACAGAGAGGAGAAGCCCCCCAACAGCACTCCTACCAAACACCCGAACTGGACAAATAAACAGGACAATAGAGACTTGGAAAGCGCACAAAGCCTCAACCGCATGGAGTACATCGTATAGCAGACAGTGGGGGCTGCCGGGCAGGGCCTTTGAGTATCGGTCTAAAGGCACTCCAGAGCTTGTAGTTCTTAAACTGTTGTGTAATATTTGAGTCTAAGGCTATTATTTACTTAGAATCCCTGTGTTAATTTAAGTTTTGACAAGCTGGCTTACACTGGCAATGGTAGTTGCTGTGGTTGGCTGGAAAACCAAGTGCTGCATTTCACATCTATGCAAAACTAGTCAAAAGTGCCCTCCTGGAAACTTGGCTGTAGCTCATCCATCACGGAAACGTTCCATAAGGTCTCACGTAGCCTTACACTCCTCCTTAGAGGTCATTTTTTTTTTTTCCTGCCAGATGTCCCGATTTCTACAGTTTCTTTAGAAGAATACATTTTATTTATATTTATTGAATTTGAGTTTTTTGTATATTGGTTTTATGGTGACGTACAACTAGTTCTGTATTTGAAAGTGCCTTTGCAGCTCAGAACCACAGCAACTATCACAAATAAGTTTATTATTTATTTTTTTATTGTATTTTTGTTGGGGGCGGGTGGGGGGAACTTGTCAGCAGTTGCTGGTAAATGAAGAATTTAAAGAGGAAAAATGTGTCAAAAATAGAAGTTTGTATAGATATGTAAATAATTCTTTTTTTATTAATCACTGTGTATATTTGATTTATTAACTTAATAATCAAGAGCCTTAAAATATCATTCCTTTTTATTTATATGTACGTTGTTTAGAGTTGAAGGTTTTTGATAGCATCGTAAGCTTGTGGCTTCTCTATTTTGAATTTATTTTCTTGTTACGTGTTGCCTATATGCCAAAACTAAGGTGTTCCGAAATAGTTTATTTTTACTAGGACGGGCTCTCGCGCCTTGACGCTGGGTTTTGTACCATGTCAAACGTTTGAAACACCTTCCATAGTATCATCACTTTAAGACTATTTGTAAGTACTGACTGAGGCAGTTTAGAGAATTAGACTAGAAAATTTTTTTTGCTGCTTTAGACTTGAAAAAAAAATGAGTGACAGGCAGAGAATCTGCTAAGAAGCAGTTTAAGGGAACAAAACTGAGCTAGGACTTTCTGTAGATGAAATGTGAGTGGTTGCATGTAATTAAAATATCCAATTAGCGTGTGAAGTTGGAAACACAGCAATCTTACTTTGTAAATTCTAATTATTTTTTTTCTCACCATGAATATGTAATACTGAACCACTTGTAGATTTGACTTTTTTGTAATCTACTGCATTTAGGGAGTATTCTAATAAGCTAGTTGTTGGATACTTGAACAGTAGAATGTCCAGTAAGATCACTGTGTAGGTTTGCCATAGATTACACTGCCCGCCTTAACAAGTGAGGAAATCAAAGTGCTATTACGACGTTGAAGATCAAAAGGCTTATAACCATAGTCATCTCGGTGGTTAACCATCGGGATCATGAAGATACCTTGTATTGTGATATTAGTGTTATACAAAAATGCATCTTTGATGTGTTGTTCCTGGCAATAAATCTTGAGAAGTAATATTTATTAAATTTTTTGTATGAAAACATGAAAGAGCGTGGAGATTATTGAGCTTGGAGCCACTCCCGACTCATTCCTGCACAGAACCAGTGGCAGGTGCTGGTTTACGTTTCTGAGACCCACCTCTGATGCTGGTGGAGTCAGTTTTTCATTAGATGATGCCCTGTTCCCCTCTGGCTCTGAATCAGACCAAAGGGGGTCAAAAGCAGCGTGGCCCTTGTTCTCAATGTCTTTCTGCTCATGTACCTCCGTGTACTTTTAAGAGGAGGAGGATGATGTGACTGGAATTGTGCAACACGTTTTATTTTGCCTGGGCCAATGAGCTACCATCCTAGTAACCGAATCAGAGTAGCTAGGCAAGATCCAAACTGCTGACCTGGATGGGAAAGGAGCCACAGATCAGACTGATCTCCAATCGGCAAAATGTGCTTTGTAAAGCATAAAATAAACTCTTGAACTATTCAACACAATGGCTTTTAGTGCTTGACTACTGCAGCTCCTCCTAGGAGGGGCTGGTAGGGGGGAAGCATAGGGTAGCTGTCTCAGAGCCTGTTCTTACTGTGGCATGATTCCCTGCTGAAGCTGCAAGCTTGCTTTGGTGAGGTGCTACTACAGCTCCAAAGGAACAATTAACAGTGGAAAAATAATAGAAAATAGTGTCAGGCTGCTGCTGGAGCTTCAGCTTAAACCTACCGTGTTGGACCTTTGTATTTTGGTTGTAGTAAATACAGATCACTTTATTGCTGTGATGTGAGTGATTGAAAAATCTGCTAGCAAGGCACACTCTGTTCTGTACATTTGTTACAGCTGTCTAAAAAAATGATAAAAACTATTTAGTGTTACTTTTTATTTCAAACTCACTTTAAAAGGGGGTTTCTGACTTGTTGCTGCACTGGATGTGGTCCTGCTCTTACTCATCACAATCACATGCCACGTAACTTCATACTGGAGAACCACCAGTTACTGCCCACTGAGAGGGAAATCAACAAGATTTGCTTCTTCTGACCACTGCAATAATTCCTCGACAAACAAATCCCAGGAGTATTTATCTCTCTCTGTTCCCTGACTTATACAACATGCAATAAGGGCACTTAAACAAAACAGCATCTTCCCCTGCCTCAGCAGTACAAAGCACTCTGTGCTGAATTAACCTGTTGTTGATGTAGCTCTCAAATTCAGTAACACAGGAACGAACTGCCTGCAACGTTTATACCTGGATTTGTAGGAATAAATCTGGATCTGTCTTCTAGAAAGAAAAAAAAAAAAGTAAATAGGGCTTCTGCTAGTCCTGGGACCATGGAGTTGACAGGCCACCTCGAACCCTATGGAGGCAAATTCTAATTACAGACCTCATCATTTAATACAGGGACAAAGCGGTTTAGCTCGCTGAAGACTCAGTGGAGAGCAAAACCTGGGTCCCTCAAGCTTCAAAACTTGTCAGCCTCGAGCGCTGTATTATTTCCAGCACTTCCTTTGCTACAAAGTGCTGTCGTGACCATGCAGAGGTGCTGGGACTGCACAGGCTCCCCATACACAATCCATTTTCCCCATATAACTCATTTCATCACTAACTCATACGTTATAAAATTAGAGCCACACCAGTTGTACAGAGGAAGGGAAGAGAGAGAAGTCTGTGAAACTGCTATAATAATATTTTAAATTATATCCTCATATGTCAGTGGTAGCTTCAAAATTTACACTGGTGAATGTAACACGAAACCAGTCTTCCAAAGCCCGGAACCACCCTCAAGCTGGGGGCTGGTATATGGCATCTTTTCCCTAGTCATGAAAATAAACAGAACCACGAAGTTTAAGGCTTTCCCAGTAGAATACCAAGGCACATTTCTTTTTGTGGAAGTTTTTATACTTTGCCAGTTCCCAGTTTACTACTCTGGGAAGAGACATTCTGTTTAGTCAGGAGAAGTTTCCCGCTGCTCATGTGTGTTTGTTCTCTGGATCCTTATTCAGCTAAGAAGTGGGAAATGTGTGTGTGCTTCCTGAGCTGCCGATTAAATGTAGGGGCTTTAAAAACAACAATAATAAGATGACTCCCCTTCGTACCCTCAGCTTTGCCCTACCGACAGCTCATCGAACCTGCTCGCCCTGGGTTTGGTTCCACATCAAAGCTCTGCATGGAAAGGGCCCATCTCACACCACAGTAACCGGCGCGAAGGCGCTGAGCATGCATGTTACAGCAGCCTTAACACCAGTAAGTTCACATCGCTGGGGGAAACCCAGCCTTGGAAGGGCTTTTTCTGCAGCGCTAACAGGAGCAAACAACAGCCAGCGCGTGCTGGTGCAGCTGAGACCTCGCAACTGCGCAACCAGCTCAGGACCTAAACGTGAGATGAGCATCATCAAGCAATTTCGCTGATGAAGCCTTTTTCCTCTCCACAGAAACAGCTCGTATACCAGCTGAAAACCAACTCTAATACCAGTTAATAACCAACTCTCTGCCCTGCTAGAAAATGTTACGCTCTCCTTGCTCCAGCCGTGGGGCTGAAGCCGGCGCCGAGGGCCCAGACCCCCACCCTCGCCGTTTGCAGAGTCCCTCTGGCCCAAGTCACAAGGCAGAGGCTGGATGGGTTTATTAGCGTATGCAAAGACGGGAAGTTCTGACAAGGGAAGTACCCAGTTCAGCCTTTTCTGCCCCAGAAGATGGAAGTGATTGCACAAGCTCCCCCTCCCCTTCTAAAAGGAGCAAGAATATTTAAGCATATTTAAGAATCTGCCAACTTCCTTTTTCAGTGTTAACAGCAGTGGCCACCATGACAAGTGCTCACCAGTGCACCCAGAGCCGGCTTGGAAGGGTTGGTTATTGTTACCAAAAGAGGGGAAAACTCTCGTTTGTGCAACGATTAATTCCCTTTTATGGGGGTGAGGAGGAGGAAGGCGGTGAAGGTCCTGTGTGGTGTGTTGGGCAGTGGACGGAGGTTCGGCAGACGGGTCGCCTAGCGCTGGGGCAGCAGCGCAGCGATGTGGTATCAGACAGGACATCAGACCGGAGTCCCAGCCCAGAATCTCAGTCAGCGCATCCTCTGTGATGTGCAAATTCTCTACAGGGTGGGGAAATAAATCTCTATTCTTTTCATTCTGGCGCTGTGAGATCACATTAATATTAAAAAAGGGCATGTGCATCTCTAGAATTATGGCTTAGGACACTTTTCTTTAAAGATCTGATGCATAAATAAAGATAATTAATAAGGCAGCAAATAAAGCAGTTATGGAGCTCGATTAACAATTCCTACTGCTGGGTCAGCTATACTGAAGGATTTATCTTGGACAGACGGGAGCAAATCAGTGAAATTCTCATCCAAAACAGGTGCCCTGTCAGCTCTCACAGGAATTCCCTGCTCTGGAGTAATTTGCATGGATAGAAAAGGAGGGAGGATATTGGAGGTTAATTCCCTGGACGTTTTCGGGGTTACAGCTGAAACGCCCTGTGACACTAGCTCATCTTCACACCTCTCTTTCTTACGAGTTCTCAGCATAAGCTGACACCAAACAAACAGTCCCCATCTAAAAACGTCACCCTATTGCCACTGTGGAAAGGACAAAGCCGTGCACTACCAGGTTCCATTTGCATTATCTAGGGGAGAAAGTGAACAAGATAGGAGAACTGTGTTCAAAAACTCTTGATCATGTTGATGAAAGAATTTGCAGTGCCAAGTTCCTTACCCAGCTTGCTTTACCTTGAAGAAACTGCTCACCCTCTGTGCTGCCCCAGCTCTCAAAACAAGCGTATTCCCACGCCTCCCAGGTTCAGCTGCACAACGCTTTGATATCCCTTTGATGAAAGGCTCTGTGTGCTGCTCTTCCCCCACCCCTCATCTCATTCACATGGGGTTTGGGATGCTCGTTAGTGCTTATTAGAGAAGAAAAGAGCAGAAAGCAAAGAAGTGAGGAGTGCCTTTTATTAAAGCAAATTTCTGAGGCCAGCCCACACTTCCCGCTGCTGGCTGAGAGACTCTCAATACTGTTAACTCTGTTGGCCCAAACCTGTATTGGGGTGTTTTAACACAGCATGAAGCCTTTCGCTGGACACTGATCTAGGCAAGGAGGTGACTTCTCCTAACATGCAGTCTGGGACCCACAGGCAGAGCGGTGAGAGGGAGGGGAGTTCACATTGACAAAATAAACGCCTTCAGAAGGGTACTTAGCACCTCCCTCGGTCTGCACCTGCTGCACAAGGAAAGGTTCTGCTTCTTAAAACGTTCCTGTTCTGTCAGAAACAGGTGCTCTGGAAATGGCTCAGGCCGAGCGTGGCACAGAAACGTGGCTCCACAACTGTAATAACACACAGACTGACACTCTTGGCCCTGGTATGCAGTGACAACCCGACAGATAGTATCAGCACTAGCACAACGCTTACGACTCCAAATAACTCCTGCAATAGCTAAAACCTTCCTCCCAGTCAACACCGGGCAAGGGAGATTTGACACCAGCCTGTTTCCTCTCTGTAAGTAAATATGTAAAAGGCTGGTTTAGCGTTTGATGTGTGTTTAAACACAAAAAGTTCGCTAAACAAATATTTCTAAATGCTTTGATGTAAAGAATAATGGTAACGATGGTCTGCACACACTAGGAAGTGTTTGACTGGACAGGACTGGCCCTCTATCAGCAAATAGCACAGAGCAAACCAGCCAGATGAGACATTCAAAACCAACCAGTCCACAGCCGGCAGGCTTGGAAGAGACATTTTCAGACAAACAGGTATTTTTCAAGGTGAGCTCTGCACTGGGGGCTTTAGCCAGTCTCGGATCCACACACACGTCAGAGGAGTTCAAAGCTCCGAAGATGACAACACCCAACATCAGAAACACATGCAAGAAAAAAAATGAACCAAAGAAATTGTTTCTGTGCTTTGATGGCAGTTTCAGAACAGAACAGAGCCTTAAATATGTACCACTTTTAACAGAGCTACGCTCATGCTGCTCAGAAGCAAACTGGTACCAGAAAGCCCCAGCCAAGACCTGCAAAGTGCCGATTTTACTCTGGCTCAGGTTCCAGCTGCTTTTTTTTTTAGGAAATCAGGTTTGCAGTTCAAGCACAAGCCAGACTCCAGCCCTGCCAGCCACCTGGGTGCAGGTGGATTGCTGATACAAAAACCCGCAGAGACAGAGAAAATCTTGGGCTTAACTACAGAGATAACTGAGACATACAGTAATGCCACAGCCTGGAGGTCACAGCGGCACACAGAGCATCCACCAGGTTTGCAAAAGAGAAACTTTTATCACAGCCCTGTGGCACAGACAAAAGAACAGCTGTGAGCCGCGACACCGTCTAAAATCCAGAAATGACCATGAATTCAAAGCTTTTTCTCTGAATAACTGCATTTGAGAGGACCCGAGAAACAACTTTTCAGTGTAACTAGGCTACACAGCTATGAAGGGCCCAGGAGCACAGCGAGTCAGAAATTAGAGTAGGAATTATGCGACTGTGCCCTTCTGAGAAAGCACCCTTGTCCCTGTTGTGACACTCTTGGCTCTGACACCTTTCATTGATCCAGCCCAACATTTCTTACAGTTGCTCAACCACTGTTTTAAAAGGATGTTCCCCTGCTATCAGCCAGGTAGTGGAACAGCAGCATTTGAAGTAACACACCAAAACATCCTAAAGGAAAACCCAAGTGGCCTACACAGGAACTGGTTTAATCTACCCAAGCCCTCTATAAAGGCACGACACCCATCTGTAAGGCTGCTTGCAGGTACGTTACTAACACTAAACTGTCCTTCTAAGGTCAGACTCTCGATAACAACAGTATGTGATGACACAAATGGTATGTGGTTGCCCTCTGGTTTCTAAAAGCGGAGTTAAATGAGTTAGAGAGAGGAGAGAGGCAAGAAGAAGGGAAGCTGCAGTATCCCAACCCTTCAGCAGTAGTTTGGGGCGTCCTTGCTTGAGACCATCCACAATTTTCACAGAGCAATCAGTGTGTTCGCCAGTTTGCACAAGCAAGCGGAAGGTCTTTTTCCTGACCAGAATGAAATGAAAAGAATTGGCTGAAGTGACTTTATCAACTCGCACATGCCTGTTACTGCATCATCATCTAAACCTCTTCTGTCAGTATCCGTTACAATCATCACAGCTATCCAAGGAAATGCAAAGCAGAAATAATGGAATTTATAACTGCAGTCTAGAGTATGTGCTTGTGCCATTGCTTACCAGTTCATTCACCGTAAGAACTTAAAGAAGCAACCCAGAGAACCGACACTAAGGCTTTAAGGTAAACTATTGCATTTTTCTATTCTAATTGCTCTCATTTTTCTGATAAATACTTAAATAAACATCCTTATACCTCTTTTAGGTCCATCAAAAAGGTGCTTTTTACTCTCTTCTTGGTCCAGTACCTCAAGTCCTCACAAAGACAACAGTAACCTCAGGCTATTCTTCCTCTAAACCCGGGTTCATCTGCAGCCTTGGCTTTGCTGATCCTAAGAAAGACCCTTTTGCAGAGCCTGAAGGTCGGGTAAGCATTAGGAACCTAAGTGCAAAGCACTGTGAGAAACATCACACAACCAGGCTGAAAGAAAAAAGAGAAAATGTCTTCTAGCAGGCAGACTCTTCCTCAGTTACAGCAAAAGCAGACACTGTTTACAGCAGAAAGATGCCATTCAATGGATGGAGTCATGCTGTTCACTCTGGTAAGGACATGTATGCTATGAACTCTAACATGTATGGATGGGAATCTTCTTAACCTAAATGAGGATGTCCATAGCCCTAAGTATATATCAGCAAGATTTTTTCAAATTGCTTCACATCAAATGTCTGTGGTCACAGCGATTTTAAGAGAAAGAGGGAAGAAAATTGCTTATAATTTTATTTTAAATGTTTAAAGATAAGCAAGAAATAAAGTTCCATTTCCTCAGTTCATTAACATAAAAGTTAAAAAAGCAGTATGAAAAAGGACTGTACAATTAAAAATTACCTCTATCTTAAAGCAACAAATAACTTAGGTACCGCTAACACGTGAAAAACAGTGTTGTTCTGGCACGCAGACAAGGCTCGTTCTGAAACAAGAGTGCACGAAGACATGTGAGCGTGTTCACGCCTGAACTTCTCCCCACAGCACCGTCTGCACGTCCAGACAACCGCGTGTATAAAAGCAGACCTCATTCCTCCAACGACCGAAGGCGTGATCGCCTGTATCCACAGCTGGGGGTAGAAATAAAGGTTCACATCAAAGCTACACAGCAGAAAGTACAGTTCTTTTGGAACGCCACTGAAAAGGTGGGCCTTAAATTACCATTAAATCCTGGTTAAAGATTTATTTGAAATCCTCTCAATTCGTCTGACTGTTGTAAAGATCATGTGAATAAAGCATGAACTTCCCAACACAGAGAGGGAAAGGATTAAGTTTTACTAAAATAAACTATGTGTTCAGAAACAAGCAAAACAGTGAATAACCACAGCTGCTAACAGATCACAACAGCGGTTTTAACTTCTGCTGTCATCAGCTGGTACGACTTTTTCATAGTACTAAAACAGAGATAAAATTTTGCTTAGTAAATATTCTAAAAGATCTTTCTTTCTATAAATACTACACTGGTTTGTACAGTATTAATGTCTAATTCTTAAAGACTCAACGTCACAGTTCCAAATGAGTAAGATACTTAGTTAACTAAATTGTCTTTATAAGTTTTACCTAATTTTGACTTTGTATTTTTATTTTTCATTGTTTTGAATTGCTTCCTACTTGTGGCATACGCTTTCCTAACACAGATTTGGCTGTCCACCCACACCATCATTTCAGACTTTAGGACTTCTTAAGCCTTCGCAGTTTTAACTTCCTGAGACCATTTTCACCTTCTTTTTTTCGTTTTTGGGTAAGCTGCTCTGAAGATGGCAGCTGCAGTTCTGAACAAGATGATGGCACCACAGGCAGCTCTTCAGGGGTTGTGCTCGGCTCATTTTGGCTTCTCTGCACTAGACTGTTCCTCTCAGAAAGAGGCCGGGAGAGGGTTTTTCTCAAAGTTAGCGACTCCTCCTCAGACACAGCCTCTGTCATGCCTTGTTTCAAAAACAACCTGGAATTAAGTGGGGTCTTCTCCTCCAGGAACAGACCTAAACAATCAGCGGTGCACTTACTCCTTTCTGTGTTGCCAGGAATTGAAGGAGTCCCTTCAGAGGACGCTTTTTTGAAGTGCTCTAACTTTTCTCCTGAACCCCAGCTCTTTTGTGGAGCCTGTGTTTCCATCACTGTTTGACTTTGTTTTGGATCTAGCAGTGCTGACTCAGAGCTACAAGGAGGGTCCTCGCTTAGAAGACTCCGCTTCAACTGCTCCAGAGAGTGAGGTTTTTGCTGGCTGCTAACATCATCTGGCTGGCTCTGATTAACATAATTTTCCAGCTCTAAAACAGGAAGCTTCATGTTGCTCTCAGCTGTATTTATGCAGTCCTTTAGCAGTCCCACACTCCTACGTTTCACTTCAGACTGAGGACTGAGAGAAGGCTGACAGTCGTTCTTTTTGTTCCCCGTCTGCGAGTCCACTGAGCCAAGATACTCTATCTTGGACTCCTTGCTGATCTGAGGTTTGCTTGTGCTGGTTTTCCTTGGTTTTGTCCTTTTCACACTGCAATAAAAAGGAATTTTGATTTTAAATTGAAAAAAGAATCTTCACTGCCTCAATCTGCCCTTTTTACATACTCTGAAACTCCACTGGGGCAACCCTCCTCCTGAATATGGAAAAACTCCCTGTGTATCGTCTTGACAAGCAGTAATGTTTGTCTGGTATGGATAATATCAAGTGTTCTCCATTTGAGTTTCCACTGCACTAGGGGAACCCTATTTATTAATGACTAAGCCATGAAGGAGTTCACATTCTATTCCAGGAGGCAGAATGGATTCATTGCAGACGTTAAAGGTCAACACGGCATAAGTACATCGAATTCCTTCCTAAACTGGCTAGATAAAATAGTATTTCCTAAGTGCCTAAATGATTTCAAACCATTCCCATATATTCACATGCATAACGTCTATCTATCGACTAGAGGGGGGCAGGCGGGGAGAGGCAGCAAGCACAGCTCTCTGGGAGAGTTCCTAATCTCTATTTTAGAATGTTCCTCTGGAATTTTTCCCAGGACATTTCAAAGCATGACTTTAAAGTTAACCACTGCTCATCTAGTATCAAGCCCGTTCATCTGGGAAGGACTTAGGTAATGCAAGTAGATGATATTCTAAAAGGAATTAGACAGGAAAATGGGATCACAAGGGACCTGATGGAGTGTCAGTACATAAACACTCCTCGGCAGCGCGTTACCTACAAATCTGATTTCACACAGGCTGTAAGATGAGCTTTACGCTCTAGTACTGAAGCTGCCTATGTAAGATTTTGAGTTTATAGAGTGTCCGACACTGCGGCCACTTTCTGGGGCTCTGCTGATGCCGAGCAGTTCCCAGGCGGCATATCTAACTCTTCAGAAAGAGGGCTTTTCCACAACAGGTATAGCTGGCGTTCCCCCAAATCTCATCTCATTTCCAAAGACAACACAGATGAAACAACATGGGGAAAAAGAAAAGTTGTCGGATTCACAGCAAATCCCCCCTTCCACAGTTCATCTGGGGCTACTGGCAGCTTGTGCAAACACGGGTGGCATCCCAGTACAGCCGAGGATCAGTAAACATGTTCAGCTGAGCAACTAACTCTCCCCATTCACTACACCAGGGACACTAACTGTGACCAAAGATCCCGACCAGTATCGTGGCACACTGCAGACACTCAAACTGAACAAGAAATATATTTGCAAAGTGTTTTTCCCAGATTCAAATATCACATATTTATTTTGGCTCAGAGCTTCAATCAAGGAGAAAACACCCTGTTTTGATTCTGCCTCGTGCCATGTGAGATATCTGTGTGGCTTGTAATCGCTTTTTTCATGCCGTATGAAACAACAACAATCACTTTCTGTCCACACTAGACTAGTAGTCTCTTAGCAATTTAACATAATCCTTGGTAAAGGACTTTATAATATCTGAGATTTTATTACATAGGCTAGATTCTATTTACTCAAATTTTACCAGGTTATACATTTAACACCTAGGGAAGAGCAGTGACATACATTTCTTTCAAGATGTCTTGCTTTATTTGTTCGCTCGGACTAATCTTAGGCTTCTTGTTCTCAGCAGATTCAGTAAAATATTCAGACGTCCCATTGGAAAGTTCTTCTTTCTGTTCCAAAAGAGAACACAGGTTTAAAACATGACACATCAAGTTACGATTATCCAACATAAAACTCCATTTCTAAAACTAAGATTACAGATGTTCTTTATTATTTTGATCTGAGCCGTCTAAGAGAAACAATTATTTTTAATCTTTTAATATTTGGGAGTCTAGTCCGTTCCCTCCCCTTCAGGCTCCCAACGAACACATTTCATATGCTAGAATATACCACAAACAAACAAGACTGTAATGTAAAGGATGGAGCTTTCCAAACCGTTTGAGGAAACTGTTGGCAAATATTTGACATCTTTGTGGCTCAGGCTGTGACAAATGCCAGGAATCTCTCTTGCAGACAGGAGCATGTTTGTCAGTTTTTTCTCTGAAGAGACTGACTGGCGCAGTGGTCTATACACTGAATCTCAGAAGAATTGCCATGATTTTCCACACTTACAAAAAAACATACAGTGTTATTTGCCCGTTTAAGAAGGCAAGGGTTAAAACTTCTAAAACATGGAAATGCTCGCAGCTTGTAGTGGTTGGCTACTACGGGACACTAGGGGAATTCTTTCTGGTCTCAGCTAACAGCAGCACCATGGTTTTATATAAGAGATCGGGGCGAGAGGGAGGAAAGGAAAATGCTCTTTTTCTTCAAGCTGTGAGCATTTCCTTTCACAATGAAACAATCTCAGTGAGAGAAGGGCCATTTGCTGCCTTCAATATTAACTACCACATACTTAAAAAAAGTATTATCTCTGGGGCTATGGAGAGGAGAGAGAAAAATGGGGCACAGTCAAGAAGAGAAGAGGCTTTGTGCATCTCCTTTTCTTTGATAGCATTTTTCTTCATCGGCCTGCCTGACACAGCTTCTGACTGGGGCTCACCAAACGCAGCGAGCACTTATTTACACCATTTCCTGCTCCGTGCTGGGAAGCCAGCATCCTGGAGCCAGGCGTACTGAAGAAGTGAAGAAAGCAGAGAACGACTGCAGAGGCGCAAGGCCAGAGCGCGTACCTGACCGCTGCCTGGAACACCCCTCCGGAACCTGTTGCTTACCGGGGATTAAGCCCTGTCCAGTTTTATTTCTGTTTTAAAGCAGAAGAGGTGAACCTCACGGCTCCCTTTAGAAGAATAAGCCAGTGAAAATGACTTCCTGTTTTGTAAGCAGAAAGAGGGTAGCCCCACAAAGAACTACAGCCATTTCGACAGTTTAAAAAACTACAGCTGTTTTGAGCCTTCCGTTCGGAGGCAAATTACGCAAACATGTCCATGTGTATTAAGAGATGCACAAAGTTCTGTCCACTAGTGGTGCAACGTGTGTTTACAGCAGGCAGAAGACACATAGGACATACATGCAATGTGATTTCAACCTCAGAAATCAAGCCCAACTAGTTTTATCTGAGAGATTAATTGCTGCTTCTCTTCCCATTAGAGGTATGGACTCCCCTAATGTGACTAAATACGTTTTCATATTTTATAAACAATTAAAGAAGGAAATAGTATTAAGATACTCAAGACCTTGGCTCATTTTAAAAGAAGGCACAGACCCTTAACTATAAAGTCTGTAAAAGTACTCTGATTTCCAGCACCATTCACGTAACTGAGACTGAATGATCTTGCACAACCATCTTGCATCAAACCAGCTGGAGAGCACCCATACTTCGCCAGGGGACAGGAGCACAAGCAGAAGCATCTGAATTTCTGCTTTATGCTAAGCAGTGTAAGGCTAATTCTACTAAATCTTCCTCGGTCCTCAGCAGAGGACACCAATACAGCAGACAGTGACAAGATCGCCCATCTGCTAAGGCAGTTCTTGTAGAGGTGGTAAGCAATGGGTGGAAAGGAGCTCTTGGAGCGAAATCCAGAGGAGGACTGGGCACAGTTCCTGTCCACACGTCCTCGCTACCGCAGGAAAGCCATAAACTTCAGTTCTAACTTGCATCTGATTATGAACAGTGCATGATCCTTGCACGGAGCATACTGTCATGCCAGGGTGTGAAGACCAGACCCGGGAGAGAGGCAAAGATGATGAAGTCATGTCACTTGTGCATTGAGTCACACCGGAGTTAATGGTTCAGAGGTGAAGGGCTAACACATTCCCTCACTTCACCACCATCAAGCTTTTATTTTGTTTTTAAACAGCTTATCACACAGTGACAGAAAAGGGTTAAGGTGTTAAAAAAATTAAAAATCGAAATGATTTATATGTGAAACACTTCTGAACATGCCCTCTAAGTACAGTAGATTTTCCCCTTGGAACCACACCCTGTAAGTACTGTATTTTGAGAGCTGAACAATTAACATAAGGCATATGAGTCAGTCTTTGAAAGACTCTGTGGGAACCAGAGAGCCTTTTGCTATTAGGAGTGATGTAAACTCCCTAAGGCTGGAATAAGTCCACAATAGAAGGCAGAGAGAGTCATAAATAACAACAATGGGCACTCCATATACTACTAAGACACTCAGTCATTATTGGTGATACTTCCTTTATTTTCTTTATTAGACTTAATAATTTTAGTTAATTAAAAAAAATAAAAAACCCTGGCTGTTTTGGGGAATACTATTTATTTCCTATGGGAACTTCAGGACTTGTTAAAGAAAGAAGAAAAGCTAATCTGCTCTCATCCTGTCTAGTAATCCCAAATTCCTTTTAGGCAGAGAAATAATTAAAGAAAAATATTCCAGGCATAAAAAGGAGGACAGCAGAAGCAGACATCATATAAACAATGACACCATGACAGAGAAAACGTCAAAGCACCGCCAGACTTGTGACTTGACTCTGAAAGAGCTGCAGGGAGTGGGATCGCTGCTAACAAATTAAAACCACATTTCTTGGCAAATTGTTCAAGACAGACATATTTACATTTGTATAGAGGCTGGGTGGGCATGAAAGATGAAAATGCTGCTTTAGCCCTTGAACTGCCAAGTTCTATTAGAAATACGTGCTCTTAAACCCCGAGGGTAAGCTCACTCCTGTTTGTCGCTAAAACTCGGCAAAGAAGGGCCTGCAGAAATGGAGCTTAGGAAGTCTTACTGCCGTACCTGCGCATAACACTGGCCTCCCCAAACCTGACAGGAAGATCCTTAGTACTTATCCAAAGAGATGGCTGGGAAAAGCACTCTAGTCAGACCTACAGAGAAACGTGACTGTTGGGCACACTATACTTGCTTTAAGGCTTATCAAATTGAAAATTCACTCTCACCATCTTACTCCACATACTACCTCACTCAAAATGAAAAAGAAACCCTCAGAAATGTAGAAGTGGTGACTGTCATGTGCAGCTCTCTGCAGGATGGCCGAGGTCAGCAATCCAGCCTTAAGTACCTGTGAAAGAACTACTCATGGACATGCACTTGTGAAGAATCCTTACAACACACCGTCCTGAAGAAGAGTGACAGGTTTGGCCTTTTCAGCCTGACAGGCAAACACTGTATTTTGTAGTCTGAGGATTGGGATGCTGGGCTGAAAGAAAAATTTCCAAAGGGAACAATGCTGCCCCCTCTTCCCACCTCTTGTTTGATTTCATACTTTTGAGTTGTCTCTTACTACGCTCAGGAGAACAGTTGCACATGCTTATGTACCAATAAAGTAATGCTAAGGGATAATTAAATTTCATGTCTGGTTTAAAAAAAAAACCCACCCCACAATAAAAACCACACATTGTTTCTGAATTGCATTTATCACTGTGGCTCAACTTGCTCAACAAAAAATACTTAATAGGAAACATCAATGGGTCCAATAAATCAAATTTAGTATCCGAGGGCCTTACGGGAGGGGACTCTGAATAACTCGTAATTGACAAACCAATGAAATAAAGTATTATGCCAGGCAACACAAGTGAATAGAATTAAAATTAGAAAAAGGGATCAGACAGAAACAGCGTTATGTGAGCTCACAATTGCGGGGTTTCTCTTCATGTCACTCGAAGCGGTGCCGTGAGGTCAACCATCTAAGATAACCTTTATGTCTCAGAACTGTTCTAATAGATGATTGGCAGATCAGAGAGATCACACAGGACTCTTTCCAATCTGATAAATGGAAAAGGGATCCTAAAGCGAGTGAGGCGGCTCGTCAGTAAAGGATGAATCGGATACTAGCATCTAACTGATAGAAAATCGACAGAGGCAGGAATCTGGGTTTAGGCTTCTGCCCTCTCCCATCCCACATGAAGGAAAAGCTTCCCACAATTCAACAATGCAAATTTTTCAGCGTTTCCAATGAATCTGTCCCAGCAACTCTACTTACGAACTCCTACCACATCATAAAACATTCACAGAAGTTTTCCAAGAACAGAAATGGGTATTATTCTCCAACTGAAATACAGTTCCTTGACTGGACTTGCGGAATATTGCTCTACATTTTAAAATGGACTGTCCTACTCTAAATGCCAGTAAGTTCCAGTAAAAAACATTAAGGATCATTCCATGTTACACATGGGAGTACTGATGTTTCATTTAAAATAGGTATTTTTAAGGAATGATGATGGTTTTCAAAAATACATTCTTTTCAAGATTGAAATTGGAGAAACAACCAGAGAAAACTCTCCAGTGAGAAGCAGAACTGTATGACCTACCCATGGCCTAGCGCAGAAAGGAAAAATCTAACTCCTGGATCAGTACAGTCTTCATTATCTACTACCAAAATTCATTTTAATTTGATATCCTGGATCTTAACTATACGTTTTTGCTTGTCAAGAGTCCCTCTGGTCTGTACTACTTAGTCCAAGAGTTGGCCTATTCAGTTACAAGCCACTTTCTCAAAATACGAGGTGTGAACCCAGGTTTCTCACTTGATACATAAATCCTGGCAATCCCAAACACTCCAAAGGTCCCCAGAGCACCAACAGATTAGCTTAAAGCTATTTTCTATGAGCAAAATGCCTTCTGGTGTTTGAAGGCTTTTGTTTGGATTTTAATCATATAGCAGGAATCCAAGACTGTTCTGAATGTAGGAAATGCAGAGTTCTCTAGACATACATTCGAACGTTTGCTGGATAATAGAAAATAGAAAAACTCCCAATAAGCTGTAAACGGCAGAAAACAGATAAAATGGGATACTTGGTCAAAAAACTGAAGTGGCAGGGGAAGGCTTTTTAATAATGGATACACATCTGTAACACAGATAGCAAGACCATACATAACACTTTCTAAAGCCACAGTTTAAATAAACTAACTGTTTATTTTCATCCTGAGAAGCACATGACACATGCTGTGTGTGTTTGCTTGAAGGCAAAAAGCGCTAGAATTAATGCTAAGTAATTGAGCTATTAATCATTCTGATTTTATACAGTGATGCTACAACACTCAGATTCTATCTTCCGAGAAAGTGCCCACTGATAAGAAACGGAAGAACAGCTTTTCGACCAAAATAACTTCTCTCAATGACACTGAAGGAAAACATAAAGGATATTAATGCTGAATTTTTATTTTTTGTAAGAAAACCAGTATCATAAAATCATGCATCTTCAGCTGCCTTTCCCATCAATTTTATGGTCCCTGCCCCCAGTAGTTGTGACAGAGGACATGCATACAAGATACACATGTTTTATACTTCAAAGACCTTTTAGGAAATAAGATCGCAATTTTATGTGGAGCTTGACCCCATGGTCAGTATGTCAATGGTCGTATGACATGATAGAACACTGCTAGTAGTACATAAGGTATACAACCACGATTCATATACTTCAATTCTTACAGAAAAAAAATCTGGAAAAGAATACCTCTATTTTATAAACCAACTGTTCCTTTATACAAGTACAATAGTGTTTAACAGCTGTAGGAGATCTTGGAAAGAATAATAATGCTCTTGATCTTGCTGGTTATATAAAAGCAAACTATGTAAAACAGGCAGAGCTGCACAGCCCAGGAGATAATTACTGTTCAACCATTAAGTCAATGTTTTAGCTTGGTTTCCAAAACAAACACCACCCCCACCCTCAAAGCCCCCAAAATTTCTGAGGTCACAATGGAGATCTGTCCCTCCACATACTTTCAAATCATTACAAATTGTTCAGAAATCCTTCTGTGAACTTTACCATCCTATATTTCAGCTCACTGTTCAGGCACGTTATGAAATTCCTATTAGTCTTAACAGATTTCTGCTGAAGGCTGAGGAACGGATTGCTCTAAAAAAAGCAAATCCATCAAATAGTCTTTGTCCAACAGGAATATAGAGAATTACTATCAAAAACTGAAGTAATCTAAACCTTTTTAAGTCCTAGAGTCACCCAAATCTTGCAGATGTACAGAGACTAAATAAAACCTTTAGCTCACTGTCACTTTAAACATTACCACTGCCAGCCTTCCACTCTGCGCCTTTGCTGGAGGTGCCCATCCACTCAAAGTTTGCAGAGAGGAAAGAACGACATTCAGTGCAAAGCCCAGAATCTTAGCCCAAATTCCCATTAACTGCCAGCATAAACTAGGACAGCAAGAGAGTGAGAGGGGAGAGGAGAGTGAGTGAGGTGAAAAGATGATGACAGATGATAATATCTTAAATAACCACAAGGCTTTGACAAGTGAGATCTTGTGAACACTGCTAAGTAGTGACATTTAAATCAACTGGAACTACTAAAATCAGTAAAAGATTTCTCAATCTGTCCCTACTATTTGAGAATTGCTTCATACAGAAATCATTCCCTGTGCTCAATCATTTATACTGCAGTTACAGGACCTTTCGCATTACTGCCATCCTTCACCTGGATTTTGCACAGTGAAAGGTACGTAATCTTTTATTGACGATGTACTCAACTTACGTATTGGCTTTAAATCAATTTAAGTATTACTTTTTATTTCATTCCATATGTACTGTAGTATTGTGCCTGCTTTTCAGATAAATAATGCTGCAGATGGAGGATTTTCAAATCAGTTCCTGGTAGCAATATCTTGGCCTTTTTCCAGACACCGTACAGGTAATTCACTCAGTGGTATGCGAGGATACTGTAATTGTTCTTTTCAGTAAAAATACTGTAACATTTATCGACAGAGGATTTTCACTGACAGTTCTAATGCCCCTCTGCCCAGCTCCGTGAGGTTTCTCTGAAATTCTCCACATCCTTCTCCAGTCCTGACTAATTGAAGTAATTGTGTTAGATTTCATCATTTGTCCACTTCTCTGGATCATTACCGTAACACAGAGCAGACAGCTATTAGACTTTTGCCACGCAGAAAATAAATCAGTCAGTTCGTAAGCTATAAGAAGAAACTAAGACAAGTTCAGACAAACCTCACTGAGGCAACTCACAGCTCAGGTATCCTCCCTCCCCTTCTGCAGGAGGTTCCTACACCCACTGCAGAGTTGGCAGAGGGGAGCGCACACACATGCCCCAGCTGCTCCCACCCGCAATCCAATGCGCTGGCTTAAAATCCAGGGAAGTTCAGTTTGCATGAATCCACAAGGCTGTGATATGCAGAGCAGGATGAGATGCAGGCACACAGCCCTTTTGGCAAACTCTGCTCTAGGAGTGGTAATCTCCAAGGAGAAGAGGCAGACAGCTGGGACAAAAGGGAATATTGTAAAACTGCCATAGCTTTCCTCTTCATGACCAAGTCAAAGATGTTACTGTCATTACTTTGTGATGTAGCTTCTCAGAGAGAGCACTCTTATGATTCAAGCTAATTTAGGCTATTCACTGAATGGGGAATCTCACCCTTACCCAACACATGGTCAGGCCAAGCCTCCGATTCAGCCCTCGAGTTTATGCAGCCACGCAGTGAGAGACTGACTGAAGTGATTCAGCTGACAACTAATCATGCAAACAACAAACCAACCTCAAAATCAAAAAAACCCCCTTGTTTTCAGAGACATCAACGAATTAACCCAGCTCCCCACACATGCTAGTACTGACAGACACCAAGGGCAAAAGTGTAGAGCTAAGAGAAGGGAAAAGGTGGCAGGAGGGGCTGCACATTTCAGTAATGCATCAGCTTGAGCAAAATACAAAGGATAAGTAGAAAAAAAATGACAGAAAACTCCCCAAAGAGAGAAGCAATTCTTCACCTGTTCTGCTGTGTGGTATTTGGATAGAGTTCATTAGTCTGCAGTTTCCCCCTCTCTACCTTTTTGAAAAAGTTGTGAACCCTGTTCACACAGTTACGAAACTAGAGCTTAATGCTGAGATGTTTTCGCACGTAATCTGAAAACACATGAAAACTAGATTTTATGAATTTAAAAGCGGATAATGAAATCGAAACCCACCAACAAGACAAGTGTTCCAACAAATGTAACAGTCGTGTGTTTTGGATGTTACTTCCAAACTGGGGTAACTATCAGCTGCCACCTAAAGGGGAGGCCCTGCTCTCTTCATCCGAATCCTGGTTGTGTGCTCCTGTGACATTTTTTGTGTCACAGTTGGCAACTGTGTGGGTACAGGATGAGTTGGTTCAGTGAACCGACATGACGGAAAACTAATCCTCTAATAAAAACCAGAAAAACTTCACAAATAAATCGTTTTCTGCTGGATCAAGTCAATGAACTAATTCATTCTCGACTGAAGAATCACTTGGTCCATTGTAACCAGAAAGGAAAGGAGTATGTAGCTGGAACTAGAGGGAATGTGGACTGACCTTTTCAGTAGTAGCCCACCACCACAGCAATTTAATTGTGATATTATATATACACATATACATATGCAGAGTTCCATGCCAAGATTAGCACTTACACAGTGTGAATTGTGCAATTGTATTTCACAGTGTTTCCTTCTTCCCCTACCCAATCTGATATCACTTAACAAGAGTCTTTAAAGTATTTAAGATAACTAAATTCCACATAAAGTCTTCTACTAATCTTTACAAATTGCTGCTATCTGAAAAGTCTTCATTCTACCTTCCAGCAGACACACTAGTCCAGCAGCACACATTCTAGCATTAGAAGTCTCCTGTTAATTACAGCTAAGTACAAGTTTTCATGAAAGAACCAGAAGCCTCTTCTCAAAATAATCGAAAACCAAGCAAATCATATCATTTATGCTCCTTTGAGTTGTTACATACTTCGTAAGTATGTTACGACGACACAATTTACAAAATCAGACATGTATGAAGAAGGTGAAATACTTTGCTTTTATTTCTCTGTTGGGGATTTAAAATGCACTGGGCTTATCTTTAGTGCACTTCTTCCTGAGTACCTATGTGGGGTTTTTTGTTTGGTTCTCTAAGAGGAATATTCTGTTTAGAAAAGAATCAATATTTTTGTATAATATTCTCTGTAACTTAAGAAGGCTCAGTGAAAATCCTGAGATCTTTTCAATCAAGACAGGATCTCCCACTCCCCACTTTGTTTTCTGATTTCACGTGAACGGTAATTTCAAATTTCCACTTTCATATCATCATTAGCTTAACCACCTTCATGCTTCCCCTACAACTGCTTCCTCTCATAGATTCTAGTATAAAGCCAATGTGGTTATCAATGAATACTCCATTGTTAGCACATTTTCAAATGCTCACAAACCTCCAACGAGCATTCCACCCATTTCCATTTCCACCGTTTCTTCAGATAACCCATTTCTAATTTTCCATTTTAGTTCTCTACATAATAATCATCAAGAAAATGTCGTCATTGACAACGATGACTAATCTCTCCAGAGCTCTTATATATTTCCCTGGGTTTCCTCTTTTGCCATGTTCCCAAAACTGCCTTCTTTTTCAAGATAAAACTATTGAAGATTAAACACATAGTTTGACAAAACAGGAAACAATGGTTTTATGTTTAAACTCAGCATTAATCAGCCAGGCTATTCTTACATCTTTTCCTTGAGACTTCCAATTTACTTATGTATTTTCAATAATTCCCTGTATTGTTTAATAAAGATTTCCCTTCTTCCAAAATGACTATTATGGCCTGCAGGCTGGTTTTTAGATATGACCACACACACACCCATTTCTAAATAGAATCTAGGAAATAGAAAATTACATCTTAATAGATTTTATTCTATTTTATTTCAGCTCTAGTCCTTAGAAGTGCTCTCAACTCTTTTATTAGTTTATGCATAAAGCTAATTTGACAGACTGCCTAATCCTCCTTTTCCTTGGTCTTAGAAGATTAATCACGGAAGTTTTAAAACTGCTTCTCTCAGCAATTGACACCAAGGTTTGTGCTTGTGAATACCTCAAAGACAATCTAATTATGATCTTTCTGGAGATACAGGACCTAAGAATTTCATTTCGCATCTGGCTACATCCCTTGAAATTCTTAGTCTAAGCACAGTATTTCAGAGATACAGAGAATATCCTAAAGGACAGTGAAAAGGCAAAGAATGAAGTGCTGAAGATAAGTGAAGAAAGAGAGAGAGTTGCAGTGAGTGGAAGAAATGTGCATCAGGCCAACGTAAATCTGGCTCCAACTACTGGTCAGGCAGGGCATTGAGCCTGACTCGCCTTGACAGAGCTCAGGAATGAAAGCTTGTCCCAAACCATAAACAAGAATAAAAGCAGTTTAAGAAAAAAACCAAAAAACCCAACAACAACAACAACAAAAAAAACCCCACCACAAAAATCACAGTGACTTTCAAGAAGTCACTGAAAAGTGACAAAGTCTCCATTAACATATAGTCAACTACTTTTATAAAGCAGAGATAGGCCCTCAAAACGGAGGGTGTGAGCTAATGAAACGTTTAAAAGACCTTGCATGCAACATTATGAAATTACTTAAAACCAAACAACATACAGAGGAAAACAAAACATATGCCTCATTTTTAGCCCATGACAGAATACACTGGAGTATATCAACGGAAAGGTCTTCTGGGTGGTCTCTTGTAGTCTAGTCTAGAGTTCAAGCTTACTCACTGCTCAAGTGCAGAGAGAAAAGTACACACACAAAGTGCAGATCCTCAGCCTTTACTTCTGCAGTGCCAAAAACTTGAAATTAACTCTCAGTGGTGATCAAACACTCCCCCAGTTTGGCAAAGCTCTGAACTGGAGTATAGGAGAAATTTGGTACTAACGTGCTGTAGAAATGCTGGATCAACAGAACAGTCAGGAGTGGATCCTTCAAGTCAGAGCGGCAAGAATTAAAAAGACACTCTGCAACATTTCCTGAGGGTCTGTTCCCTTTTTGTTAGCTCTTCAAATCAGGGAAGATGACTTAGGGATAACTTTATCTTGCTCTCTCCTACTAATACACCACACTGACCACTCCAGCCAGTTCTGTGCACATGTATTGTATCTGTGAGTAGGGCAAACTCCCAAGACTTTATTATTGGTTGTGATCTCTAAGAGTTTTTTTTTTAAACATAAAAGTGTTTAAACTCACTTTTTAAACAAGTTTCCACCGATCAAGTTCAAATTTTGAAATAGTGAAGCTTACGTCCATAACATTGTATTTTCCTTCTGCCTTCTCCTTAGTAGACAGAATCAAGCGAAAGAAACTAAAGAAAACTTTTCATCTTTTAATCTTCCCCCACCAAATGGGAGAATTGGATATTTCATAAGATACTTAAGCAAGAAAAAAGAAGATAATTATTCCTCAGTCAAAATGCAGAGACAGGATTTTCTCCTTAAGCATCTAAGCAGATTTCAAGACAATACCAAGAAAGTAGTAACTTTCAAAATAGCAAAGTAATTCTAAAGCAGTTAGATTTTTTTCTGAGAGAGAGAAAAACATTTGCTTGATCCTTTGACATGTAAGGATACTTACCAATCTAGGAATCAAGATAATAAAATCTGCATTTAGAATAATAAAAACACCCTGCTTGATATTAAAAAAATACTAAGTTGAATGAATAGAAGAAAAATTTTTTTCTCAAGGGTCAAATATACTTTAGTACATCTAGGATTAAATACTAAAATACACATAGACCTCAGCATGTAATTCTGACACTGCGAGCACAGAAGAGACTCCCTGCCATACAGCACAGGCCACCTGGGTCAGTGTGAGCACTCCTGAGACAACCAGCAGTTAACCGCAGCATAAAATTCACAAGCCTTTGACCCTGATAAAGCCTTCAGGATGAAGTATTTAAGTAGAATTGTTTATGGTATTTAACTACACACCAGTGCTTTTTTCTCCATAAATGTTTGGGGATTTATTTTTTTTTCCCAGCAGGGCTCGCACTGATCCATTTGAGTTGTTTTGCAGAACACAAGCTAAGGAAACATAGAAGAAACCCAGGGACATTAAAACTGCCCCGTTACAATTCTGGAAAGTAAAAAGTTACAAGGACAAAATATAAAAGGAAAAAATATCTTTAAATCAAGGTGCTAACATCATACCTAGCCTTCTAAATACATGGTCTTTTTCTCTGAGGCTTATACAGCTCAGAAAAATGCCGAGCTTCCAAAAATTCCCATTTTTGTCTGCTTCAGGCTCCCTTCAGGATGTCCTCTTAAATACCTTAGCCCAACTGCTAATGTGACTTTCTGGTTCCAAGATGACAGTCACAAATATGTGACTAACTATATCTGCACATAAACATTCATCTTACCACTATAAAATAAATCAGAAAATTTAGAGAATGGTTTTGTACATACCAACACACCATTTTCACATGTCCAAGCACTTGAATCTAATCCAAGTTTACTGACACAAACTACAAATCTTTCTGGAAAGACACGTAGCTCTATACAAAAAGAATTGAAAAGAAGATTACAAAAATTAGAACCACATTCAAAAGCGCACATAATGACAACATCTATACTCATGATTTTAGTAAACAAAGTCTTTTTTCAATTGCACATTAACTCACTTCATGCACTCCAACAATTTCTTACCCACTCTCTTCAACATCCCATCCCTCCTTTTGTTTTGCCTTTTTAAATCATCAGAAAAAAAATCAATGTCAGGGTAGATTTAGTTCCCAAGAGGATAGCCATGGCTGTAAATTAGTCCACCTGCACCCCCAGACAAAACCAACAGACAAACCACTTAACACTGATCTCTTTTGTGCTGTTCTGGTGATGAGTCTTGTCACCAGAAAAGCTGTGAATTATGTTGGTAATACAGCACAACAAATTCAGTAAGGACTTGGTACAAAATGTCAGCATAAGGCCAAGGGTTTCAAACTCTGACTGCAGGGATTTTTGAAGTCATTAAACAAATTGGTTAACTGCTACCGAACTACATATTTCACTCAAGATCACATAGTTTGGTATGAACACAAAGTTTCTGTTTACAAAGGATTCAAAATTGAAGGGTTCTCAGATGAGAAGAGACCAAACAAAGCTTTATTCAGTACCTTGCCATGCTGTGAAAAGAGCTGGATGTTTTGTTATTTTACATATCAGATTAGTTCCAGATTACTACCTTAATATTGTCAGCTCAGATTTTTTGGTTGCTGTTTTTTTGCTTTGTTTTTATAAAACAAGAGTTACACATTTTTAAAGTTTGTTATACTTTAAAAACAAGCCGTAACACAGTGTTTTCTGGGACAACAAAGAGACAAGGCAGGCAGAAAAAACACGAGCTTGTCCTCATAGATTTTTTTTTTTTTCGGTAGAATATCTCCTCACATTGAATTGAGTATAGGCATGGTGTGCAGAGTTTGCAGATGACACTTGGGTCATCCATATGGGTGGCCTTCTTCACCACCAGCCTGTCTCCAGCAGTATCTGACAAACCCCTTCAAGTGCACCCTGGCAGCAGCTTCTCTAGAAGTCACTATGGTGAAAAGATGGGAGTGTTGAAATGATTGCCTTGCGTTTGCCATCGGTTCAAAAAGCAGCCAGAGAGACCTCAGGTGCTTCTGTACTGGCACAAGGCCTTATTAAGCTATGATAATTTCATAATGAATATGAGCCTTTCATAATCCTTTCAGAAATACCAACTGCTCACAAAACTGCGTCCGAGGAAGGATGCATGCTGTGCCTCATGTCCAGATTGTTCTTTCTCTGCTTGTATCCTGCAGACCCCCACAAAGTCTACTACAACGGCTTTCACACCGCAAGCAGTCTACGGACATCCTCCAAACAGGCTACAAAAGAAAAGGTGGACAGGTGCTGCAAGGACTGGATCTTTCTCTGGGGTTACAATAATAGTCTCTTAGTCAAGTTTACTTCAGAGTTTGAGTGAGCACCACTGATTAAAGTATGCAAGATTCTCCTTCTATTAGGCTCAAAGTCTGGATTTTTGTTTATTAAGTACTAGGTGTATTTATAGACAGGAAACATTGGTGCCAAATTATTTCTTTTTTAGTATATGTGCTTATTTTGTTATTTACTGGGAGTGAAACCCAGCAAAATGAAGTTTCTTTCTTGTTAGGAACAACAGGTGGGAGCAAGTTTTGAGTGCAGCAGCAGAGCTTCTCTTTTTGGCAGCACTAGTAGGGCAAGTTCATCCCAATTAGACATTTTTATTGTTTCATTTTATAACAACTTCACTTGATGTCTAACAAAATGAAAGTATCTTTAGGTATTCATTGATGCTTAAAAAAAGTTAATACACAGAAACCAGTGTTGAGATACCAATGCAGATACTCTGCTATTCTATTCTATCCTTCTAGGAGGCTGACAGAACAACTTTGATGCAATATTTAAAATCAACACTCTAATCTCTTCAACCAACATGGACTTAGGAAACAACTAGGTGGCATTGGAAGAGGGATTTAAACATTTAAGAATATAATTAATTCCTATAAAAATACAAAATTCTTAAAAAATATTCATTCATGTATCTTATATTTTTAAGAGCGCCTAATTGATTTATTTTAATTTTTAATAATTTTAATTTTTTTTTTTAATATGAAAAGGTCAGCAGAGAGGGCAGTGATCATTATAGCTCATTTTTAATGCAGCTGGCGGGCCAGGATTGATATCCCTTCCTTACAGAGGATCTCGGCTTGAAAAAACACAAAAAAAGATCTGGCCCGATGACATCACCTATGAGAAACTTTTATAGCACTGAGGTGAATGAAAGCCTTTTCTTGCGTACACTTGTACTGTACAGTTGATGTCACAAGACACTCGAACAATAATGAAGTGATTCATACTGCAACCTCTGGTTGATTCACCCCGCAGAGACTCAGTAAAATGCTGAGTCTCATCATACTCACAGAATTTGGTGTGGCTGAGCTGATTACCCTGGGGCAAGGCATACACAACTTTAAAATTCAGTTTAAAATAAACCTATCATATGTTAAGAAACACTTCTCTTTTTTTAGGAAACATACTCTGGGAAAAAAAGAAAACAAAACCAAAAAAACCAAGCTCCAAAAGAAATTTTGATTAAGTAGACCAAAATCTGACAAAGTATTTATTTAGTTTATGTTCTCTTTCTTTCCTCACAGAAATGCAAAATTTCAAGAATCACTATAAGAAACTGATTTCTTACCACGATAATGTTTCCCTACAGCACAACGGAGATTAACCCATCTCTTCATAAAGTAGGCAGTAATGTGAAAATTGTTGGCTGCAACATAAAACAAAGGGATAATAGTAAGCATAAGGGTATCTTGGCATTTCGGCCTCGGTGTTGCACACCTGCAAAGACAGGATTGAGAGAAAGCAGCAGCAGCTCAAGAATACAAAAGAAAACATAACTTTTTTTAAGGAATATTTTTAAAAAGAAACTGCTTCTACTGCAGACTCAAGAAATTAGTGTTTGAAACAGGGGGGAAATTTAAACAAATTACTAACCACCAAGTTCTAGCATCCTACCATAGAAATAAATTTAAATCAATTAATTGATCAGACATATAACTTGCTTAATAGCCTGGTGTCATCGTCACTAGTCCAACAGGCTGGAGTCCTACTCTCTATGATGTATTCATACATATCCTACAAGAACACTAGATGGCCATTTACTTATTTGCCTTCTAGAGGAAGGTGATGTACTCAAAGCTGATAGAAAAAATGCTGGCATAAAATAACCAAACATGAAAAGCCTTAATTATCCACAATTCCAATGAACTGAGCAAGAAATGCATACATTTAAACTCCTCAGCTCCTACAAGCAGACAGAGCTAGCCTGGCTGACCCAGCAGATACCTGTAAAACACAGAGAATCTTCTTCAGTTTCTATTCCTGAGAATGACAGAAATCCTTGTGCACAAGGAGCAGAAGAAAAGGACAGAAAGGATTATATTACGGCAAAGAGACTGTTAGACTACAGCTAAGGAAATCGGCTTTTACTTTTGTTCTACTTACATTCCCAAATGACCCTGAGGAAATCAGTTAGGACTTGATTCATAAAGGTCTTTAGCAACCTAACCGCCACAGAAACAGAAATTACTATCTGAGACGACTCCTCCGTAGTCTCTCTGCTCAACTAAAATGGACATGCAAAAGAGGGTTAGTGGTGTCTTCCCTCACTCTGAAGGGTTTTGCAAGACTTAAATTGCTGCTTCCAGGACAGTCAGATCACCGAGGTGCAATTACCACAGAAAACATAGAAAAATTAAGTGCTACCTCTGTTCTTCTAATCTAACCATTTAGGAAGAAGTAAGGAAAGCTTGTTTGTTCCTGTCTCAATCTCTCCTGAGCAAGTGCCAAGGCATGCCTCATTTCTAAGTACAAGTACGTTCTTTCCTGCACAGGCTACAGCTCTCCTACTTGTACACGATCTCCTGGAGCTCACTATCAAGTGCCATACAGCATCACCTCTCATTAAGAACTAGTTATTGATCACAATCAATTCCTTTGAAATTTATCAGCCATCTTTTTTCCTTCCCCTCAGGAAGATACTCAAAATTTCACTTCCCTTTAGAGATCAAGGCAAGATGTGACAAGTTGAACCATCCCTTAAAAATGATGAGCACTAGAGAAAAGTTTGGATGTAATCCACCAGCTTTATTAACTGTGTATTTATGAGCACAATTAAAGAAAATTACTTCCAGCTATTTCCAGTTTGGCACTCACAATTTTTAAACGTTGTTTGTAGGGTTAGCCAAATCAAGAATTTGCCCTGGATATAGATAAGTTATTAGTGTGATAATAGCATCTTCCACTGTGACTTCCATAATGCTGAAGAAGTGACAGTCCTAGACGTACAACTTTGCAAACAAATCTTCAAAGAGAGGGTAAATATTAAGAGTCTTTCCACCTTCATTTGTCTTTGATGTTCCAAATGTGTTTTGCTTGAGCGGAACTTAAAAGTGTGAATCTTTTGCTTTTCACTGGGACAAGCACAATTCCTCAATTCCTGAAATTCTTTTGTGAATCAGTGACCTGTGTATCTGTTTATTTTCTCGCTATCTGAGAGGCTGTGTTTAATCATATCTGATTGACTAACGACCCCAACAAAGTTTCAAATTCCTCTTAAAGGCCCTTGATTCAGCTAGCTACTGTTCTCTGGAAGAGAGCACCTACCTCAAATCCAACAAAATAAATAATTATGTAAGAGTTCAAGACACCTCTGCGCTATTTTTGCAGCGTCAGCTCAAGTCCGAGAGACTTATAAAGCCTTCACAGGGAGTTGCACCTGAGCTAATACACTCAGCCCAGAGGGACTGACACTAGAAAATAACCTTCGTTTCCATGACTATTTACTACTTGACTTTGCTGAAAACGCCTGGACAGATGATTTGCTGTTACTTCTTGCTAACCATGAGAAAATTTTAAGATGCATTACATTCAAGACACCTTCTTTTCGAAGTATCACTAAACCAGTTTTGAAACAGCTTTGTGTGACACCTGATCTAATCCATAGCCAGCTGGAGTTTGCAAAACTCCCCTATTTATAAAGTTGCCAGAGTTACTGCAGAACTATAAAAATTGTGATATCCTCTTCCTACTTCCTTCAAGAGAAATATATTATCCAATTGAAATAAGAAACTAAAAAACAAACCCCACAAGAAAACCTTTATGCACCAGGGAAGACAGCCAGTGTGTACTCAGCAAGGAGCAAAAGCTGCTGTTCATGACATCAGGAAGGAGGGACAAACTGACAGGTATCAAATGATCAATCATGGACTCCCTTTAAACAAGCTACAGTGTTTTTTGCAGCCAGTAACATAGAGAGAAAGCGAGACAGATCTTAGGCTCAGCACACCCAGTTGGCCTAATCTTCAATTTCCCCTCCATCATCGGGCAACACAGACAAAGCATCAGTTGTAGATCACCAACACAAAAGGAGAAATAAAATTGTTGTTAGTGATTTGGAGTTTTGTTGTTCTTACTTCAAAACTGCACACCTAAATCATCAGATCCAGGTTCCAAAATAAACAAGAAAAAACAAAAAACCAAAGCCCAAAATAGACACTGAAACCCAAAATGTGACTGAATAAAAGTGGCTCTAGAAAAGCCACAGTTCAGTTTCAGCTGAAATATGCACCAGTGAGTGCTGCCTTTTAAGGGAAAGGTAATTTGCTTTATTTCACAGTCCCATGACACCAAGAGGAAGTATCAGCCACCAACTCTTTACTGTAAGACTATCCAGCAACGCTTGTTTTCCAAAGGAGCCCCAGCCAGGCTGCTTTGGTGCTTCCAGAAGGCTGCCAAGAAGGTGCTGTGGTCCGGCGTGGAGCAGTGGGAAGCCCCCTCCCACAGCTATTACGGACCATGCATCTGGGAGCCTGGGAAAATGCCTCTGAGCTGCTGAGTTCTCCAGAGCAGCCTGGCAGGTGCTCACTTCCCAGCAGTCTGGCACCTGCATGGTTGTGTAACAAAATTCAGTCAAGTCTTCTCCAAAGCCTCAGGAAAAGCCTGAGGAGGCCGACTGCCCCCCCAAACATTGCCATATCTGACAGGCACCTATTTCTCATCGCACAGTATTTTATACCATCTTTTAGAAAAACACCTATTTTTCTTCCAGCTGACACATTTCACATTTCTGACAGCCTGTTCTGGATTAGGATTGCCTCCATGTTTGGACAGTAACAACAAAATAAATCACTGCAACACAGAGATATGAAAAAAAAAAAAAGAGGATGAATTTCTTGGGTTACAACGTGAAAGTAAATACAGTAAGTGCATTAAACTTTCTGAAACACTATATTGTACATTTAAAAAAAAATCTGTCGTTTACTTATGCTGGATTAATTTTTCCACGCAGATTAAGCTTATACTAGTAATAATGTTTACAGCATGTAGAGCTTTTCATCTTCAAAGTGCTCTACAGACATATTATTACACTGCTTTAAGCACTCACATTTCTCCACTTAAAATTATTCACCACCAAATCCACATTTCTGATCGTTTGTAAACAAACCAAAAAAGGACCATATTATTCTAAACCTACTGTTAATCGAGACTTCCTTCTCCAAAACACAAGTTCGTTTTCACAGTATGTGCTCCAGAGTAGGTTGCCTTTTCTAACTTAGGAGAGATTCAAATCCAAACGCTGCCATGTAAGTTTAAGTCCAAGTCTAGGCCAGATCAGGGACAGCAGCCGCAGGACAGCAGATACAAAAAGCTGTTGACACTTTCTGAGCTTTTTGAGGTGTTCAGAACAGTACAGAATTTCTGTATCATCTCAGACACACATACACCTTCAACTTTATAGTTAATGACAAGAAGCATCTTCACCTAGTGCAAATTTTCATACAGCAAATAGTAGGTTTCAGAACAACTGATACAGCTCAGGATTTCATCCATACTTTCCATTCATTTTTCCTCCAGTTCAAAGAACTTTTACACTATTTTTTAAATTTTCATTATTCCAAGCGATAATCACAAGCAAGTACAGAGGGAATGTGTACTGATCAACATAAAAGAAAGCCCACATAAATTTAAAAAAAAAAAAAAAGACTTGGGTGCAGTATTGACTGAGTGCTGCTGCAGGGTTTGATCTTTCAAACTCCTATACATGCAAATAAATTCAGTGATGTAATTTGCCTCTTTCTCCTGGGTGCCTTACAGTCAGCTTAAACCAAGTATAAACAAAACCAGATCACTGATCTTTTCCACCTGACTCTTTCATAACTTCATTAGTATTAGGTACTACTCTTCTACCTGCTAAATCTTCTGAACATAGGCCAACTGCCAACACAAATAGGTGAGAGGTCTGTCCCATCAAGGACCTGGGGACAAGATTTAGTTCCTATCAGGGTCCCTGGAACAAAGACATGAAGCTTTAAACAAATCTGGTGAAGACAGGATGAGACACACCTAGCAGAATTCTCTGTGCCATCAGAACAGTGATAGCTGGACGTGGTGCATGCTCTAAAACCTTCAGAATATGAGCCATTAACAGTGAAACTGGACTGAGCCATTTTATGAAATCCAAGAGTAGTGTTTTGTAGGGCTCTCCTCTAGCAGGAGAGGTGCAGAATTCACTTGGAAATCGGAACTATACTGGCCAAACTGTATCCAGAATAAGGCATTTCTTAGCCTGCTTGTCATGGGTATTCTGGAGGAAAGAACAGAGGAGAAAAGCTTGTATGAGACTGCCGCAAGGGGAGAAATGCACCTGATGGAGGTCCTGGGAACACACCAGCTCTGAAGGAAAGAGACCACCTTCCTCTCACTAACACTTGAGATGGAGAGGCAGGCTGATCCAGCCCCGGAAAACAGCCCTGCAGACCCCATCTCTCAATACCCATTCACAACGTATAAGCAGTAACAGCCAACACCACCTGCTAATACATTCAGGCAGACAAATGCAGACGAACATACCTGATGGTCAGTGTACCGTTGTCACAGACAACTGCTTCCTCATAGGAGACAAGATCTGATTTCACTCTTTTGTTGATCTCAGACTCGATGACCATATTATTAATTGCATGTGATGGGCTTTAACACATGAACTGAAAGCTATTTATGAATCCTCACTGCTTTGAAGATATAAACTGTATTCCAGAGGAACTCACGTGCCCAGACTTCTTTAACCACTGGAACAAGCCCGAAGCTGAGAGAAAGACTGAGAAAGGCATCTTGTTGCTTCCACCCAAGAGGCAGAAAGAACTGGAAGACAAACCCTGTCTGACTAGTCAGCAGCTGATCTAAAGTCTCTTCAAAGTGTCAGTATCACCATGAAGGAGCAGCTTAGCTGCAAACTGTCTGATGCTACATTTGCACATCAGGCTGTGCAGCTCCCTCAAACCAGCCAGATACAGCTGTATCCAAATGGAGCAACGTCACTGACTCCCTCGCAGTGATAAAGTAAGGTAAATTCTTGCTGAAATGAAATAAAGACAATGTGGTGGTGACAAGTTTGACTTCTAGGGCACAAGGGAATGCATACAGTCACCTTTAAAGCACATGCCTCTTTCAAAAAATATGTCCTTTCAGCCTAACCGTCTCTGTGTTTTTTTTCCTTGAGGATATCCATGAGCTTCATGAAATTTTTTGATGCCATGAAATACCTGAAAGGGAGTATTTTGTATTTTAGGTGTCAGGAATCTCTAAAAAGCAAAGTCTCTTCTAGCACAAAAACCTCAACTAAAACGTGGACATGAACCTTTCAGACTCTAACAGACATGGCTGGTTCCCCTTACTGGTCATCAGAACAATAGTATGATGCTAAAAGATTTATCAAACCCTTTGCAGGTTTCCAGACTCTGTTCTTTTTTCCCTGGCAATAGAAAATAACTCCTGCAAAACTTCTTCCCAGAGAGGAAAGGGTTTTAACCTTATAGCTCCCACAGCTGACAAGACTTTCCTTCTACCAATAACAGGGTCTCTAGGGAAGGGTCACTAAAAATGTCAGGAATATATTGCATCACACGGCTACAAAACCTATGGGTTTGGTGAAAAAGCTCTGCCACTGGAGACATGATGGGAGAGAATGAGACAGAAAGAAAAAGCTAGTAGCAGGTACCTTCAGTAGAACTTTAAAAAGATGGCATGAACCTGAAAAGGTAGTTTATTCAAAGGTGATCTTGATATATGGCAGCAATAAATGTTCTTGTCTTTCTTTTTTGAGGACTCCTGTTAGGATAGCCCAGGGGAGCTGAGAGGTAGATGTTGGTTATGACTTCTCTCTTCTTCTACCCTATCATCTAGAGGACACTTCAAAAGAAAGCGAGTTCTAAGAGACGCGTGTAGACTTGAACCAGCAAGTGTTGTTGTCTGAACAAAGTAAGATGTGCCAGAGGTTCATGGGTTTTTGTCTTTTCACACAACAGACTCTTTTTAGGTTTATAAGAACTCAGAATATAGGGAAATTCTGGAACAGAGCAAATACGTGGGATATCACCACAATGCAGCCTTTTGTATTTTCTTTTTAAAATCTGGCAAACAGATTGTAATTAAGTCAGCTGCTGAAAGGCTCTATTTCCAAAGAAGTCTCAGTCTCTTTCTACTCTTGCAAGCTCTGATGCAAAGAGGATGCCACCAAAAAGGCCAAGAACAACCCATGATGGTGTTCAGTGCCACTCAGCTTAAGCAGTGAAGCAGGTGCTGGTTGTGCTGCAAAGAGCTGGAGAGACTCACAGCAAAATAGTCTGTAATAAACTACTCATTTTAGCTTACTCAAGAAGGCAGTGTTGTAAGGAAGCACCTGAATTACACAGTTCAGCGTCTCACAGTGTCTGGCATCAGTGTAACAGATGCTATGTGCAAAAAAAAAAAAGTTGACAGTATTAAATACCAAATTTAAGGTCTTTTACACAAAAGACCAAAAACCATGAGCCTGTCTTGTGCCATGGGAAGACAACAGAAAAGAACAGACAGGCATTCCCATATCCTATGGCTCACATACAGGCACAAAAAAAAAAGAAAACCAAGTATCTTAATTAAAAGAATATGAGAAAGATACTCTGTAAACAAATACCAGACTGTCACCTTCTATCCTCTCTAAACCAAGTTTTGTCATGTAAACAACTTTTTGTTCCGTGGACTTGTACAGTGACTATTTCACAGGTAGAATGTTTCTCTCTGAATATCTGTGATTTGCCCTGCACTGGAATATCCCTTATCTGTCTGAAGTCGAGGGAATACATCAAGCCCACTACGCATACTCAAGATTGCGCTGGTCCTTTTTCCCTTCTTTTCAAGTAAAAGCCTTTATTATTTGCTGCACTACTAAATGTTTATGTACTTCCATACATTTTTAATAAATTAAGGCCTGGGCCCTGCAAAGCTTTGCTGGTGTAGCTCTGTTTAGGGTCTGTCACTGGTGCCTTTGCAGTCCATAGCAATCCTCACAGCGTAATAAACACAAGATATCTAGTACCTCCAGTGGTGAATTGAACACACATAACTGCTCTCACTGAACTACGGACACAAAGTATGTGTCACTTTGTCCAGGAACTGGCCCTCTATCTCTATCTTGATAGATTTCTGAAAAGCCTTATAAGAAATTTCCACATATAACTAAACCCACAAAAATGTTTGCAATTTGAAAAGCTGTATTTCCTCTCTACCTCCATCATATCATAATGAAACTTAAGAAGAAAAGAACAAAGGGGATTCTTATTGCGTAATATGGTAACATGGAAAGTTTAAAAGAAATTCCTATTCATGTTTAACCATGAAATTACACCCACAATTACTTCCAGTTATAATGAAAATTGAAAGGACATCAATGTTCGACGCATACCTGCAATGAGTTTTTCTTCAAATGTGATGACAGTTTTTGTTTTTCTTGGACGGCTGGTGATAGTTTGGGGACTTTTATCTTGAGGCTTTTAGGGAATGCAAGGGTTAAAGATGTGTAAAACAGGATTTTCTCACAGTTTAGAGAGAGCAAAACAACACATTTAGGAAACCAGACAGCTAAAAGGTCAAAACGGTACACTTCCAGGTCAAACTTCTGGTTGCAATTAAGTAAATTCCTCTAAACATTTCTGGGGAAATCATATTTCTTTTAGGTTTTATTTCAAATCCCTATTCTTTCTTGCTTACGTTGTAATCAAAACAATATTGCTCTCTTTAGAAACATTTAATAAAGAGGACTTTCCTTTTTCTTTTTTAAAGGAACCTGAATTTAATCTCAAAATAAAAATAAAATCCTTACTTTTCCCCCCCTCTCATTTAATATACAATTGAACTAATTAAAAGAGGGCAAAAGAAGCTATCAAACCTAGCTAATCTCTAAAAAATAAATACACTCTTCTCCTCTTAGAAATCCTATTTCCTTTTTCATCCACTTTCATGACCTGTATTTTCGTAGTCGGGTTTGGGTTGGGTGGTCTTGAGTTTTTTACTAAATCAGACTATTTTCCCTCTCCCACGTCAGCAAGGGATGTACGCAATCATACATATCCAAGCTGAAAAAGTGAAATCCTAAGAAGGTACTCGTACTACATGAAAAATTTAGCCAAACACAAAAGACATGACCAGATTCAGACATGATTTGCAAACTCTTTACTTCAGCAGAACACACGGATTATGTTAAGCTACCCTCACTGCTTTATCTGTAGCCTATTCCAGGGAGTGCAGTCTGTGACCTACCCCACACATTTGTAAAGGTCAGACAGGTCTATCATACTGACCAAATAACTTCTTCTCTGGTGTTTCAGACATTCCACGTGAAGGAATTTGAGCATTAAATGCAGACCACAGAATCTATGAAATGCTTATAGCAGAAATCCTATTTGCCACATTCACAAAGGATGGGAGAAGATAGTCTGACATCAAACTTATTCTTGAGAAAACCTCAGCAAGCGCTCAAAAAAAACCCCAAACCTATGTGCTACCTATTGCAGCTGTGCTCAGTGCTTACACAGGTCCACAGAAGCTGCATGCTGGTATCGTATCCTCAGTATTCCTGCTTCCAAGTGACTACAGAAGCTTCGAAAACCTATACAGAGCACACAAGGACCTTCAAGAGGAACCTTCAAGAAGAATCAGGCAGTCACATAAAGAATGGCAAGTGACAATCATTCTGTGTGGCTTCCAAAAATGCTGAATTCCACTTGGGACAAACAGATGTTAAGGGCTCTTTCAAAAGGTAGATGTATGTTCCTTGACCTAGATGGGAGTCACTGGGATATTCTCCAGTGAATCAGAAATTAAAGGTGGGGGTTTGTCTTGTCTAACACGCAACATCTGCATCAAACTAGTATCCTAAACTTCATTTTGAGCTGATAGAGATTAATTGCCTATTAACTTCTAGCCAGCTCTGATAAACTGAAAGAGGAGAGATAATTCCAGTTTGTAACACACATGATTAATGGATACTGACTTTCTGCCTAACTATATAATGAAAACTCTAGAGAAACTTTAAATTTGCATAAAAGTGTCTTTGCATAAACTGAAGTACAAGCAGCAAAATTACTCTGCAGAAGAACACGGATGCTACTGAAAGACCTTTATAGCTTATATAGGTGTGCAAGATCATAGCTGTCAATGGTTGTGCATGCAAACACATATTTTTTTCCCCACACACACGTACTTAAGAGTCATTTTCAATTTTTTTCTTTGCATAAAATGAAAGAAAAAATTATATGGAAATGAGAGACAGAAGATGGAAACAAGATCGAAGCAAGAGAAAGAAACAGAATTAAGGCAGATAGTAATCAAGGATTAGAGATAGTAATTAAAGGTTAGAGGTCAAGGCTGTTTTCAAAACCAACACCAAATTCTTCCTTTTCACAGAAATACACTTAATTAAACAATTCTTCTGTTGGTTTAAATAAATGGTATTTCTTTTCAATACAATACTAACTATATAAACCACTTTACTAAGGGCATCTTAAAAATAAACACACTTTCATTTCCTATCCAAGACCGTAAATAACTTCACATGGCAGCTGCAGGGAAGAACTAAAATAAGGAGCACGAATTCATCCCACCTGCTGCTGCAGCTGTAAATGTCCCATGTAAGACAGTGATATCAATTGCTAAAGTCTCTGTACAATGATAAGAAAGGCCATGCTGGGTACAACCAAAGGTTCACGTAGCTCAATGTCCTGCACGTAAAAGTCACTGCAGATGGCTACAAGAAAGACTAAATACGAGAGCAAAGCGCTTGTGGCTATTTCCCCAGGCCTCTCCCAGACTCAAGACTTATTGAACCAAAGGAGGTTTGTGAATTCTGCACTCTCCCTGGATTATTTGTGGACTCAGCACAAGCTTTTGTCATCGCCACTATCCTTTGGCAAAAAGGTCCACAGTTGTGCTAGCTACCATGGTGCTTCCAACACCTTCAATTGATTCCCTCTTGTTCTCCGATTGGAAGAGAATGAGAGAAAAATGATTTCATGGATCTCTGTTGCAATCTCCTTTATTTATTTTCCAGGCTGAAGAGTCCTAGCATGCTTAACTGTTCCGTGGATTACTTTTCCCCATCTTGGATCATTTCTGTTGCCTTTCTTGGGAGTTTTTCACAATTCTATTGCATTATAATCTAAGATCACAAAAAAAAAAAAAAAAATACCCAAACAGTGCATAAGTATAGAGGGTTTTGTTCTTGCTAAATGTCCTCTACCATGAGAAAAGAAAAAAAAAAGCCAGACCTATAACCTTAATCTTCTAGAAAAAAGTGGTGAAAAAAGATGCCTTTTTCCATTTTTTACAGGCAGCTAATAGTGAATAAAAGTAATCTAAAACAAGTACAGGAAATATTAAGTACAAGATACTAATCAAAACATTTTTTGTAAGTTATTGCATAAGTTACTGCATACTTCAGGGAGCTATAAGGCTCTGTTGTCACAGACATATGAATGCAAGCTTCAAGTTCACAAAGATCTGCAGGACTTGGCCACAAATCATAAATGAGACCACTGTAAAAAAGCTGCAATGTAATTCTTTTGAGAGACAGAAATTACAATGTGCAACTGCAAACATCAAAGCTCATTTAAAAGACTCCTCTGGTAGCTTATCTGCAATAGCTTACTTTCCCCCCCTGTTGCACCCACTGAATTTGAGTTGCTCTTTAAGCAAAAGAGGGGAAATGATTCTGGTTAAAACCAAATGCAACAGCGTTTCACAGCAGAGGAGTAAGAGTTAACAGCTGGGAGGGTGGGAATAAATCCATTTTGCTGCTACAGGGCTGTAACGTGGAATGTATCCTACGAACATCTTACACAATTCTACAGTAATCGTGAACACTGCTAAAGCAAACTAGGGCAGTTGGAAAAGGGAGTTTTCCTTAAAAACGCCATAATGTTCAAATTAAAATGCAGGGCCAAAACAGTTCGGAATATTTACCATCATGATTTATTGTATATTTTTTTGTGTGCAAATAGTTTCATAAGCAACAGAAATGTATTTTCTTATGAAATTCATCACATGATCACAATAAGCCCCATTTCCTTAGAAAACTCGGTTAAAAATATTAAAAAAAAAAAATACATAATCCCAGAGAAAGCAGATAAAATCAAGCTGGGAGCTCTCTGTGCCATGTGACAGCAAGCCCTCTAATTATTTTCACTGTAGAAGAGACTGTACCCTGAAAAAAAAAAAAAACCTGAAATCAGAGCAAAAATGTTTCACCCTCAAGCCAAGAAAAACAACCAGGATGCTACGGAAGGAATGAGAAAAGATCTGAAAATTGCTTGTAGGATAAACATAGTTAACTTCTTCCTCCCTCAAGATGGGGAAGAAGGTCAGCTTACAAGATACTTCTTCCTTCCTTCCATTTCCAACATGGACATTTCTACCAGCCATATTTTCTTTCCGCATCCTCCTTTCTGTTTCCTCTGTGCCCATGTAAACTTTATCTTCTTCCCTCATTTTCCATAGTCCTCCCTTTGTCAGTCTTGTATTTAGTATCTCCACTCTTTAGAGCCTCTTATTTCTTAATCCTTGTTGCTCTTAATCAAAAGCACTTACCTCCAGTGGAACATGAAAAAACAGACCCTGGTTTTAGCTTTTTTCAGTGCATTATGACACACTAACATGCTTGACATCATGACTGAAAACCAGTATGAGGTACTGAGGAGTGCAAGTGGTGCCAAGTGAAAATGTGTGGTGCATATCTATATAAAAACATACGTTCTCACTTTAAAGATTATACATTTGTGCAGTGAATTAGTAGGGTTTTTTTAAAGGGAGAAATGCCCTAAGACGTGGGGGCTTTTATTGGATGGCTGACGTGCATCGAACTTCAAATAACACAAGCGAACCATACCTGAAGGGTACCCTTCTTGGATCACTATGGCCATGCAGACTGGAAGCAGGTAAAATTCAATCTTTGAAAAACCTACCCCATTTTAATTTTCTCTCAAAAAAATAAACCAAACCAAAAATCAAACACTTTTGAACATTAATTAAACACAGGAAACAGTTTATACCAAAGCCTAGGTCCAACGACTAAATTAAAGCTTACTTTGGCAAATTGTTCATACTGGCCATTTGGGAGGGGTGGGGAAATTGTTCAGACAGAAGGAAGAATAGGAAGAACTTGCTTGTCTTGGCTACTTTCTCTCATTTTTCCATTCTTTCTTTCCTTCTTTCTTCTCCTGTGTATAACACCCACAGATTTCCTAATGAGATGGTATGCGACCCACCACACACTGCTGGGTGGGTGTAACTTAAATGAAGAAGAAATGTAAATTAACAAGTAACACAGATATTTATGTTATATGCCACAAAACTGAAAGGTGATATTAAATCATATTAACTGTAACATTAATACTAAAAAGAAATCGTGATGGGTGAAAATTTTTCTTCACCCATAGTTACGGCGGCCAGTTTAACCACAGTCCTCTCTGCTCTACAGATCTAGACAGCGGGATAAGATCTGCTCATCACAGTAAGGTAGCTTGGCTTCCATGTCTGAAGAAAATCCTAATACCACATGCTTTGATATTAGAGGTAGTCTAAAATCTTACTAATACTGGTCTAGTAATTCCAATTCTAGTAAATTTTGAATACATCCTGCAGTGTCGACAGCAAACTAATCAAAATTGACCTGAAAAGCAGCAAGTTCAAATAGGGGTGAAATGCTGATCTGGAATACTTGAAGTAGTAAATAACCAGCTAATAAGTGTCTTAATGTTCTTCTATAGATAACACTCTTCCTTACAAGAGCAAGGGTTTTACAGCAGTGTAACTCTAGACTCAGATTTGCATAACTTCTGGGTAAAAGAAACCACATTCAGTTTGAAGGGCTCAAAAAACTTTTAATAACCTCGAAACGCAACAACAGCCGCAAGCTTAAAACACTTCACCAGCAGCACCTACACTACCTGTACGTAGTTTGCCACCTACCAAGCTTGTGCATTTCTCTGTATACTCCAAAATACGGTCAGCCAAACCCTGGCCAGCTACCTGGCACTTCTTTGTTAAACAGCACAAAAACTGTGCTCTACCAACAGAACCTGTGATCATAGAGAGGAAGGCAAAACACCAGAGGTTTTGGAACCATGTTTGAGTGACAACTGCTAAAGACTATAAGACTTGTGGGTCACCTAAAAGGGACAGTCCCCTAGAGGTAGGTCCCAGTTGCTTCAGTGAACACCCAGCTATTCTGTTATTTCCTTCTCAGGTAAGAACAGACTTGCACATAACTTGAATAAACTTGATTCTTGGACTTGAACAAAGCACTCCTTTCTTACAAATTACAGCCCTGAGCAAGGGAGGCTGAGGGAAGAGGAAAGAAAGGGATTTGGAAACTAAGTCCGACATGAATGTTCATTATCACAGTGTTTTCTTCCTTTATTTCTTTAGTGTTAATTAATGGCAGTGAGATTAACTGCAGAAAACTGACGGAACAGAAATTCTGCCTCATCCAAAGTAAATATTCTTTTATCTCAAACTATCACAGGTATTACTGACGACCTCCTCAAATGCATATCCATAAGCTTTTCATTTTCAGGAAATAAGGGGAAGAGTCAAGCAGAAGATCAGTTCACAATCCAGGGACAGAATGCCAGTAGTTTTACTAAAACATTCATGATATAAAAGAAAATATATGAGCCTAAAAATCTCAGAAACACCGTCAAATTAATGTTGCATCTGTCTGCTTATATAAAAACAATTATTATGTCTGGCAGTTTTATCTTTCAAAATCACTGTTTACTGAGGCAGGAAACTTTAATAATAAAAGATCACTTGGTAAAAGAAAAAACAGAAAAACCTCAACAAATCTCAGAAACTCTGATCACACTCTCTGCTTTCACCGTAAGAAAATTCTGTTTGTTCACTCAAACCCAGAAAAGTTCATGCATCTGAAACTTCATGCATCTGAAACTTCATGTGGTTTATAAACACTAATAACACTGTGAAGGGATAAAATGTGGTTACAACTTGCAAAGGGAAAAGGGTTTCAAAATCCTTTAGTGTCCTGAAGCATTGTTTGCTTATGCGGTACTATGTTCTTGTGGGTGGAAAAAAACGTCCTGTTGTGCCATAGCAATCTGGCTCCCAGATATGCCTAAAATTGTGCAATAACAAGTCAACCATACAGTATTTAACCTGTGTTTTCTATATTTAAAACACTCATTAATATTGATAACAGTGTTTAAACCTACAACCATCAGAATTCTATAGGAACAAACATTTTCAATACCTGAAACCATTTGGAGAGGCAAACAATTTGTTCAGAACTAAAACTGTTAATATACATTGAATTAAAAAAACTGTATCAGTGTACTGACTCTGTATTATAAGTAGGTAATTACATTCACTGTGGAATTCATATTTCAGTATATTTAAGGAAATGTGAGAAACCACAGTCAATGCAGGGCTTTACTATTGCAACCCTTCTTTTCCGTCAAGTTCGTAAGATGCTCCAGGCTGGTAATAAAAAAAAGTTATTATTTCCTAAGGACTATTGAAAAATAAATTGCGTGTGTGATAACACACCAACAGATAAGCCTAACAACTGTAAAACCCACCACGATGACCACAACAGCTAGTGAAATGATATTAAAGAAAAGTGGCAAACCATTTAGCCCAAAGCTGATCTAACCTTAGAACACAAGCTATGGTGACCATTATCTTTAGTTTAAAACTAAACGGTTACCCCCAATTAGCCCCAAGGTCATTGTTGCTACTGCCAAATGTGCAGCAACACCGGTGAAAGGAGATGTGCCATTTATCACATCATCACACAACTTTTTAAGACTGAACAGATTGTCAGAAGAGGGAGAAGTTAAGGTATCATTTCTAAATTAAAACCCTATAAACCAGCAAGATTTCCATCAAGTTTGGAGGACCCAAGATTACACCATTTATTCTTTTTCATTGTAATGATAGGCTCTTAGACTAATAGTACAAGTGTTATGTTCATCTTTCAACAACATAGAAAATTAAAACCCACTTAATTTTTTCATTAACATAGCTGAAATAATTTCAGACCCAAAAACCAGCTATTTCAGGCTTACCCGCTTTCCTGATAGTAAATGTCTCATGGAAAAAATAAAACCAGCAGTTTCCACCACACTTTATCTTACTTTATTTCACAGTAAGTAAAATAATATATTTTACCAGTAAGAAACAAAGGACCGGACGATGCGCGTTCCATTGATTTCCACTGACCACGCTGTTTAGGTGCTTCCAAGTAGTGTTTGACCCTTGAAGCAACAACTTCTTCTAGCAGCACGCAGACCTCCTGGAAGAGTAACCGTTGGGCTATTTAGAGCTAAACGTACATATATGCCCACAGACACACAGCAGTGATCAATACAAAATCACTTCCTTTCACATAAAAAGGAAAAACACTACCTGCAATTAAGTACTGAGGTACTACAGAGAGAAGCACCTAATTTAGGAAAAGAATGGGAACAAGGAAGGGGGGAATCCAAACCCACGTACAACTCGGGAGGAACAAGCATTTCAGCCAGAATAACCATAGGGGGAAAAAAAACAACCTTGGAGTAAAAGCAGAAATTAACCTCTTGAATACCAGAGTAAGTCTTCAGATTAATACATATGCACATATTTGAGACTTTCCCCTCAGTATTCTCATTTTCCATTGTTCATAACTGTGCTCACATAAATGACACTTCGTGGGGCACAAAGATATCAATTTACCTTTTTATAGTGATTGGACAATAGACAAAATTATATTAGTATTATCTAAACTAAAATATGTTGGCTTGGAATGCACTTTTGATTAATCTAGAAAATATGCAGAGCAATGTATTTTTATCGTATTGCTCCACACAGAAGCAATGCACACACAGTGGTCAACCACAAACAGAGTTTTCGCCTTACAGTAAGAAATATACTTTCCTTTCTGCTTGAAAAGTACAATTATAAAATACTGTATTTACTTTTTCTTCTGTTTAACTCATTAAAGTGATCTCATTACACATTCCTTCACAGGACTACGAGTTCAGGTTAGAATGAAAAGGTCTAGAAAGCAGTGGAAACATAGCGTGCATTTGGTTCCTTTTGCAACAATGAAGATTAGCATGCATTCCCTTAATTTACATGGAAAATAGTTTAGCTGTTCTGCTTATGGAAATATTATTTAAATGGTTCTCTACAAAGAACTATACAGACCTATATTTAAGAAAGCATAAACAGGAGCAGGCTTCAAGAGAATCGTCTCTATGTACTTTCCACCACCTAAAAGAACTTGCAACTAAGACCTTCTATATGCATATGGCGAGATCATAGCAATGACCATGAAAGAAATCAGTGTAATAAATGCTTCTCAAAGTACAAAGCTAAAACGTTGACTTTGTTATTCCAGGGGAAAAAAGTCAGGATAGAAGGGTTAGGGAAATTTTAAGGGCAGAAAGAGAGAAAAGCTCCCAAATGCCTTAATTTGCACCTTGCAGCCACCCCAAGACGACTCTACATACAACACGTAAGAGCAGTGAGCAAACTGGTCTTTACGACGCCTAGCCAGACAACGTGCATTGCCTTTTCTTACACCAGCCTCACGCTTATGGGCGCTCACGCAGTTCCCATCCATGCTCCAAATAGGAGCTGGCAGCTGACAGGCCAGCACTGCCCCACCCTTCTGACTGGGAGCCCATCGCCAGGCTCCGTTCACTACAAACAGCAGCCGCTGACTTTCCTCCAGGGTAAGCTGGGGATCAGCAGAAATCGTGTTTGTGTTACAAGAGGTCTAAGAGGCATCTGCTTTTCCCACAGACAAGTAAAGAGGGCTGTACTACCACTGGTATCGTCCAGAATTTGGTAACAATAAAAATGTAGAAAACAGCTTGCAATGAATATGTAAAAGCTCTCATAAAAAAATATATGTAGGCATGATTTGCCTATAACACCTTGCTGATCTTTTTCTTCCCACTTTAATGAAGGTTGTGCGTAGGACTTTCAGGAAGCGAACTGTAAGCTATTGGAATCACACTTCTCGATCGTTGAAAATATGCAACCTTTGTACTTCACTCAAACTGCGCGGTCACAGCAATGTAATGAATGCTGCCCTGTCATGCCTCTTTATTAAAATCAATCATGATATAATTTCCTGAAATTCAGCTCTTTTGTTTTGGCAGTCTTACAAAATACATTTTGAAAACACTTAAAAGTCAGATAACCGGGTTAGCTAAAACTGGTTATAAATAGAAGGGGTATGGAGTATTAACTTCGTCAGAAAAAAAGAAGTCTAGATGATTTCCCCTATTTTCTTCTTTCTCTGCTTAATAAAGCACAAATTGGGTGAACTACATGCTGTTAAATATTCTGCTTTTAATTTTATTTAAATGTATTACTTTGAGACGTATGGGGATGCTCTGCAGTGACAAGTTAATTATGCCATTATTAGGAAAACTATCTGCTGAAAATTACCGTAACGGAGACTTGCGGGAAAGTCCACAGGCATCTGAAACATGTCCTGCCTTTGTTTTCAATAGGGAACTTCTCAAGTTCCCACACAGGCTGAAATAGGGGGAAACTCCTGCCAGTAACTTATCACAAGATCGTAGCAGAAATCACACAAAGGAAAAGCTACATTCATAATTTTGCTGGTCACTGATGCACTGATTTTCCAAAATTTCATGTTGACACAATATACAAATGATACACTTAAAAATATGGACTGGGAGTTTCTTTTCATGAGATACAACAGTTCTGCTATAGTTTATCCTGCCTACTCATGTTTTCTTGCACTCTCTAAACGAAACATCACCTCTCAGAATGAGAAAAAAAATAATTAATAGAAAGATTTTTCACTAACAAACTCTGCAAAAGTGATACCTATCACAATCTGGTTTATATCACTCAGGACAATTTACAAACATTCATGAGAAATATGCTTTTAAAATTAAAAGTGAAATCAGAAGAATCTAAGCAGAGTGCACACATGCATGTTTGCACGCACACAGAGTTTAAAAATTCAAAGGCAAATTGAAGGTGGTCACTAGTGACCCAAAAAGCACATATGGTTGACTTAGGGGTCCCACAGCAGCCGTTGACGGTTAGGTATAACTAACAATATGCTCCTAACACCGAAAAATTCTCAACAGTTCAAGGCAACCCAACAATTTCCCTGCAGCCACATGCTTTTGAAGTAGAATTGATATTTGTTGTACCTCTTTCTCATGATCTGAAAACCAGCTGGTGTCTTTACTGGAGCCTTGAGGCAAGATATGAACATCCACCAAAACAGCAAAGTTCCCACACTGGAGGAAAAAAAAAAAAAGGGGAAGAAAAAAAAAGTTGAACTATAGTTGCCAGGAAGCACATGGGGAGCAGAGGAGGAGGTAAACAATCAGGTAAGCATATGCATCTGATTCAGAGAGAGAGCAGGAAGAACATAAAACTCTGGAAGATTATGAAGTATGGAGTTACAAATTTACCATTGTTTGTGGGCTTAATGAGAAACGAGAGCACCAGACACATCTTGGATAGCTCACTGAGAAGTTTAAACAGTAACAACGAGCACAAGTACATGGAATTTTCTTCTGCTATTTGCCAGATTTAAGTCTGAGTTCAAGCAAATTTTAATGTGTGAAAGATTAGCTGTTACTTCACCAAACTCCCATCAGCCTATTTTTCTGAGAATTTAGTACCAGATTTGTTATCTAGTTTGCATCTTAAATTTATTAAGTCCTTAAAAACTCAGCCTCTTTAGAAGTCTTTTCCTCCCTCTACCTAATGTTCATCAACATCTGTAATTCAGACAAAACTACACTTTGAGTCGTTAAATAACAAGACTAACCTATCAATAAACACTATATATAGTTGTTAGGATGACACAGGCTACATCCCCAGACACATCGGCTATTTCTGAAATTCCTTGACAGGCTTTAACTGAGGACAGTGTGACATACAAGGTTTAATTATTTACTCCTGTCAGTACATCAGTCATTACAACGAGCTTCTGATAGAAGGAAGAGTGAACAGCACAGACATCTCCCTCGTTCAGCTGCGCGCTACCTCAGCCCTAGCAAGAGGACACGGCCTCTGTTCACGTGCAGAGGTAAGAAGCGTTACAAGCGAATGCTTTTCCTTTCTTCTGTGGTGTAGCACAGCACCACAGATCGCTCAGACATCCTTTAACTGAACAACTTGCAAGGTAACAGCCAGTTTCATCATTCTGTTTTGGCTGCTTGTACCGCACTCGTGATGCAATAAGCTCGCCCTGAGAAGACATGTGTGATCATGGCAATTGCACATCTGGAATGTCTGATGGAATAGAAACAACATCCTGATTCCAGACAAATCTCAAATGTGTACATACAATCCAGTGTTACGTTGGTCTCGTTTCAAGGGGACTTTGCAGCACACACTTCCTGTCTTAACTCCCTCTCTCCATATTTGCTCTTCACTGCCAAGTATCTGAGAATCCCGAACCAGAATTCCAATTGCTAACAGAATTAGATCTAGAAATGGTATGATATATATTTTTACACTGTATCTGTACATCACCTACAGTCTAAGAGGTATATCTGTATCTTAGGCTTATGCTACAACAGTAGCAGTCTTTGAGAGCACCCTTACCCTTACAGGTAGCACAGACAAAGTACAACAAGATTTAGTATCACTTTTATTAATCATGACAGTGTATTAGGTAAATTAGAAATCTCTGGGTTTACAAAACACTTAGATCTGTAAATTATCCATGAAGAGAAGTATTTAAATAATGATTTCAATATAATTAAAATGTAATTCATGACCAATATTGTATTGTAACTAGAATGCAAAAGTTTGGCAAATGAGATGGGCGTTGTGAAATCATTTTGCGAAACTTCTAAGCTACTTATAGGTATCAGTCACTGCAAGAGCAGAATGCTTTGATCTATTTTATCAAAAGGCTGCTCTTTCCTCCAGAGAACCAAGAATTACCAGATGGCTGCAACAGCAAATGTCTCCAAGCTTTAAATTGATGACAAAATATCTCTCAAAAATCTCTGGTGAACCATTAGTCAGCTCCAGCAAACTTCCGAGTTGCCTACTGAACTTCAAAGCTAGCAGACACTGCATATTATAAAGAGAAAGCCAGAAAATTATTCATGGTTCAGCACTTACAACAATGAACTAGTATTTGATACATCAAGAAGATTCAAATTATCAAATGCTACATGTTAAATTGCATCATTTTCTTTTGACTGCAGAAACTTTCTATATATAGATACATACGCAAAGCATAGACCTGTTTTTCAAGGAGATATAATGTTTGTAATTATGTTCTTTGGAATGGCAATATTTGCTTCATTTGCCAACCCTGAAACAACTTGAAAAAATAACGAACCATATTTGAAACTATATAATGGAACAGTTCAAAATTATCTTAAAAATATTACAAACAGACCAAACATTTATATATGAACAACGCACAATCCTTGTGGGAAGACAAGCTTTCCCAGTGGAAGATTTTTATCCCTCTGAGTTTTGGAGCTATCCTTGCAGACAGCATACGTGGAACCATTTCAACATCCAAAAGGCAACAGTTTTGCCACTTAGAATAGCTTTGGGCAAGACACAGGGAAGCATAACTGCCACAGGCAAAGAGGAACCTGGGGAGCACAACAATGTAAGCACAGATCTTCCTGGGTCTTGTTACCCGCTGCTTTTCCTAAGCCCCGAACACGATATAAGCAACAGCTCCCATGCATGCTCCTTCACACTCCCAAACTATAATGTATTCATATACATTACACCTGAATTTATATTTTATATGCCTTTACGTGGTACAGCTTAACATATGATATCGACACTAAGCAGCTCACACAGCTTTGGTTACTCCAGCAAAGGCAGAGTTCTCTGTGCACAGTAATTCTAACATCGTTACGTTACCTTGTAAGTACTAGACTGTACATTAGAGATAAAAAAACCTTGGCAGTCTGGGAAAGGAAAGAGAAAAATCTAAACTGCAGGTCCATGGTCTGGGTGAGCGACAGAAAAAGACAAACAGAAGAAAGAAGACAAGCTAAGCCGTTTGAAGAGTAGTTGAAACGAGCATAAATCACAACAAGCTCTGACAACTCTGTTCTGGGCCAATTAGCCATCATATATGGGAGAATTCCCACAAAAATCTTAAAATGCTGTTTCTTCTGCAACCACCAAGATACACCAGATTCCATCACATGAATTGTCCTAAGGTCAAGCCACATGTGTAATAGCTATGCAAAAATAAAATGAATATGTATGATTATTTCAGGGAAAATAATGAGTATGTATGTAATCGGGCGATATAAGCTTTGGTTGGGGCAGCACACAGTGCACACGATCGGTGGAATGATCTCCCGTATGCCCTGCACTAGAAATACAGAAAATGCTGCTTCTTAATGCTACATTGGTATTAAGGAGTTTTTCTTCTGATTTTTGGTAACAATACTAATAAAAGTTGGGAACAGGGGGAAGTGGAAGAAAAATTTATACTGTTTATATTATAGATCTGATGATATAGAAGTTGCTAAATAATTTTTTTTGTTGTTCTGAAGACATGAAATTCCATGAAAATACTAGCTTTTAGAGGAAATGAAGCATTTTCAGTTGTGGCTGCAAGAAGCAACTCGTGACTCCTAAGTAGTGTAACTGAAAGACAAACAAAAAACCAAAAAATTTTTAATGTTATGTTTTCAATCTCAAAATTTGCACTGGATGATTTCTAGAGGTGCAATTGTCAAAACTGAGACCTGAATCCCTGATGTGATGGGAAACACTTTTGTCATGAATCACTAGAAAAAGATTTCACTGAAAACTTAGTCAGAAACAGATGCACCAATTTGATATTGCCCATAATTCTAGAATTCAAAACTTCTTCCTTTTTACAAGTTGTTTTTTAATGTTAATGTACTTACTGTAACAGTCTAATAACATTCACTGTGTTATTAAACAAAGGGCTTTAAATGATCTCAGAACGTTGTTAGTGTATTGTTGTACAGTAATGGCATCTAATTCAGAACATATTTTCAGGCATTGAACTGTTTATACAAATACATCAAACACTTCACAGATTTTGCAAATAGAAAAGATAACCAGACATGTAACATAAACAGAACGAATACCAACACAACGTGGCAAGTCAGTCACGGAAAGACATCTGCTCATAACCTGGTAAAACCTGGGCCCAGGATAAGCACGTATTAGATGGCGGATTATTATCTCAAATTCCCCAATAAGCAGATAAACCCAAACAAATAACTTTTATTGCTATACTCATTGTTACAAGCAGGGTGCCCCTACACGGGTACTCGCATTTTTTTAAACTGCATCACTTCTACTAGTGTAAAAACAGTCATTATAAACAAAACTATTTGGGATGCTGGGGATAAGCATGGTGAGGCTGTATTCAGTTACATCACTCCAAATGTGCTGTATCATTAAACCAGACAGGACTGGAGAGCCAGCCTCCCAAGGCACATATTAGCGTTTCCCATTTCTGTGATTACGCTACAGATGTAGGCTGTGGGGTCAGAATTAATTGAAGCTTAGTTGAAAAGGAAACATATGATCCTTTGGCTAGCTGCTGGGGGCAGACAGGAAGGAGGTGAACCACAACTGTCATGCACGCTTTCACTTTCCACAAGGAGTGCTGCAAACATAGGTGACACCATCACCATAATAGTAGCAGTTAGCTTGAAGTTTGCTGTGTCTGCTTCAGAACAATGCGGTCTTTGTGGTACCAAAAGCTTGAAAGTTTGCTGTATTAATTGGTCTACAGAAAGACAATACTTTTCCCTGTAAGCCTTGCTTTGTTTATAACCATTTTTAATTAAAGACAACACTGAAACGCTCTCTTGAGAGAGAAGCATGCCCTACACTGTAAAACTCCAGGCTAAGCATACAGGGACTGTTTCTTTCTAATGTTACCTCTTCCCTTAAAGTCATTGCATTTAGTTACTGTGATAATTTTATTCCACTCTCAGATGATGCCAATAATTCAAAACAATAGACCAGATCCTGATGGCCACTCATAAAAATGTCATGATTCTGAAAAGGGCTTCCAAAGGCATAACTGATAGGAGGTATCATCAGTCTCCAGGTGGCAAAAGCATAGCTAAGAGATTTTGTGGGGAAAAAACTAAATAAAATAGATAAGAAGGTTATGTGAAATACATTGTCTTAAACAGGAAAATTTTAATCTATTCCATCCTTTCCAAGGTCTTTCTAACAATCAGTAACTGTTCTCCATTCCATTATGCAAGTTCAAACATCTACAGCATTAAGTACAATTACTTATTGTCATTGGGCTGTATGCTGTGCCAACTATATATGGACAATATTTGGATGCTATCTTCACTTTTCCAGGCTTTTTAGAAGCAAAACTTTGTTGTCCTTCTTTATCTTTCTGACCCCAAAGAAAATATTTTCTTTATACATTAGCAGTTTTCACTATTTTGACTCTTTTTCTCTTCCAGAGCAATAACAATAGGCAAAAATCATTCACGAGTGTACGGCACAGGGGAGGTGTTTGTCATGACACAACATTAATCTACCCTTCATTACAAGCGTGTCTAGGAGCACTGATTTGAGGCAATATACAGTTTCCCAAACTGTAGGACACACTTTTCCGCAATCAAATGCCTCAACACGCATAAGCACATGGCTCAGGATAGCTATTTTTATGCCATCACCACTGCTGATGGCTACATGAGAGCAAAGGAGGTCTGGTGACATCTGACATCGTACATTAGATAGTTACAATTTGATATGTGCATGGATTTTCCACATATTTTTTCCAGAATCTCCAGGGTTTGGGGGTTTTTGTTTTTAGAAAAAAAGGATAGAATTTTTTTTTCACCATACAGTCAAGTTGCACAGAAATAGTATCTCTCGAGTTACTGTTCAAAGCAAGGTGGTTTTTCAATTTTGAATTTCAGGAGAGCGTTTAGAAAACAACAGTTCACTAGTAATTGGTTTCACTGTCATGAGAATGACCAGAAGGTCACCTGATGAGAGGAACTGATGACTGAAAATAAATTCCCACGAGCTGATTCAGAAAGAGAACAGACCAGAGAGAAGACTGCAGAAGCAGCCACGGGCAGGAACCCTCAAGGAATTTATAATCCAATTCCATTCTTCAGAATGGTTAAGAATTAAGAAGTAAAAGTTGGGGCAGGGTGGTAGTGGTGGATAAATCCACTTTTGAACTTCTGTCTTTTCTGGATAAGAACTGCTTGATTCTGAAAATTTTGAAAATTCTGTAGTTTGTTGTATATAAATTGTATATATATTGTATATAAATACTGCATGGCTCCGAGGAGATGAGTCACAACCCATTCACTGTATTACCAGGGAAACCACAGCTGCTTGTACTAGATGCAAAATGGGACTAGAGGATCTCGAAACACTAAAAGGAGAAAAGATGGAAGATGCGCGCAACTGGAAGAGTAACTAGAAACTCATACCCACAGACCCTCTGCTATGTTTCAGAAAACTTTCTATCATCTGGTCCATATATTGCAGGTTTTTTTGAATGTCCAGCAAACATCTGGGCTTCAGAAATGTGAAATGGGATTCTATTTTATTTACTAGAGTTGTAAAAAAGTTTTGACAAATGCCTGGTCTTGTTAAAGAAGGATTATAGCCAGCAGCTGACCTCTCTTAGATCTTTTTAGTCTCTTGCTTCCACAAATCTATGGGATCGCTCTGCAACAGTAAAAGGGGAGCAGCAGATCAACAACAATGGCACAAAGGGGCCTAACATGAAGATCTGTCCTCAAAGATAGCTGTACTAAATTATACACAGATTCAGCAGGAATTGGATAATGTAAAATGCATCCAGACTTTCCACAAGCAGGGAGGAAATTCCCCCTTTTATAACCTGAATACAAGTTCTATCTAAGTAATCTTTCCAAGTGGTTGGCTTGCTTTTCTAGGAGTACAGTTTATGTATGAAAAATTCCTAAAGGGAGGAGTGTTTAATTTTCTGGTGGTTTAGTGGAAGAAAAGAAACAGTTATCTGAAAATTCAATCAATGAGCTATAAGAGCATTAAGATCACATTCAGAGGTTTCCCATGCCAAGCAAAGAGAACAAGTCATTAGAGCAAACTTTCGAGAAACATAGTCTGAGAACAAAACAAGAAACTCGGATGCAACATCAAGGCAGTATTTTAGGCTCTTAAGAGATGCAGATGGAGAGGATATTAAACATAAGAAATTATGGGGAAAAAGAAAACAAATACTCGTGGATGATTCAACCCTTAGGAAAATATAAAGAAATCTAAGTAGTTTCATGGAGCTGTGTATGATACTGGAGTCTCTCAAATTAAGGACTAATAGGCTGTTGTTAAAGCACATAATTGTGAGAGATCCACCCAAATCAACGGATTAAGATAAATTAATCAAGACAACTCCTTCAAGAACAGCCTAAGTATCTGCCAAGGTAAAAGATCTGCATGTTTTTAGCAACTTAAGAATGCAGAGCCCTTCAGTTCATCACCCACAGCCAGGCTAAGCAGTAATTAATCTAAACATCTGAACTGGTCTTGGAGAACTGCTCTATCAGGTACAATAGTGAAAAAGAGGCCTAAATTGCATGAGACAATTAAGCTTAATTTAGGTTGTCAATCTGTGCTGGTCTGATCCCAATTCCGTAGGAGGTTTTGTAGCCTACATATTGAAAGGAGCCATGAAGCTGGAGCTCAAACAATTGCAAAAAGCAAGTTTTTCCTCAGGGTGAAGTCTCCAAGTAACAATGCAATCTCAACGTTGTTTTGAAAGGATATATACCATGTCCCTGCCTGTGTCAGAACTGATCCAGAAAACCAGAAATAGCACCACAGTATTTGCTCAAGATAATAAAAAGATAATTTGAGATTCCAACAAGCTGCTTTCACCCTTTTGTTGTACAATATTATTATAAATCGTGGTACTTTTCAGTCATAGCTAGCAAGTGATGAAGAAATACTAATCTCTGCAGCAACCTGCATTTATGACACTTTGGGTTGGGGAGGATGAGAGCCCATATTAACTCGACAGGCTGTGAATGTGTTCAGCTATCTAAATGCAATTAATTCTTAACTGTAAATTTTAAGGACATTTCCTAGGGCTTCGACACACCAACAGAGTGCCACAGGATAACACATTATTGTGTATCACCTAATCTTTATCTGCACCCACCTACCAAAGACCAGAGCTCCCTCACCTCACCCAAAGCTCTCAACATTTCTGGTATTATGAAAGCAATTTATGATGAGAAGAATGGCTTTGTCACTGCTACACTAAACTGGCATTTGGGATGTCCTTTGTGGTTCTGGAAAGTCAGCGCTGGGATTTAGTTTTTAGTTAGACAAAGGAACTAGTAGGCACCCTGGACAAAACATTCCACACATCTGAATCATTCGTTCTGTAATGATCAGATAATACAGCAATAAGTATCATCCTATTAAGTACTGAGAACTGGTAACCCTAACAATTATTGTTACTTCCTTCGACTCCTGCAGTCTAGATGAGAGAAGTTCTTCAATACTTCCTCATAGTAACTAAATTAAATTTCAAATTCACCCGCTTCTAACTATCACAGGTCTAGTGACTGGGTAAAACAACTAGAATGATTAGAGGTTCATAAGACATAAAAGGGCTCGCTTAAAGTCCCGCTGAGGAGCAGGGATGACTAAAGCTTCCAACAAACCTAAAAATCACAGGCGGTACAATGACAATATAATTTTCTGAAGAAATTACAGCCAGTACTCTTTCATGGGCACCCCCTTGCCGTGGGGAAAGAGCTTGCATGCCCTTGCGAAGTTGAGAGCTATGCTGGTGGTGGCATATGCCTCCGGTAGGGTCTCCCAAGCCTGACAGGTCTCAACTGAAGGGTCAGACAAAGCATATCCACGGGCAGGATGGGCTCACTAGCCTTCGGGCAACCATCCTAGGAGAAGGACAACTCTAACTCCAAACCCGGGCAGATGGAGCTCGTTTAGCCCTGTAAGGCCATCCATCTAAGAGAAGGATACTCTAACCAAATCTACGACCTGAGGACTTCGCTGTCACCGTCCAAGCTCGCGAGGCCCTGGCAGATAAACCACAGGTGTAAAGGGTTGGGCCAGTCTCGCGCACGCTGCGCCTCACCTAAAAAAAATCCACCGCGCAGGCTTGAAGGGTGTACTCACGTTTGCAAGCCCTGTAGCGACAGGCAAGGGACGAAACTGCAGGTGGACCCAAGGAGACCCTCCGGTGTGCTCTTTGCAACCGGTCTTGCCTATCCCGCATTGGCCTTTCCAGCCATCAGCGCGCTTGCAATAAGCGTGGCCAAAGCCCTTCCCAAATCTTCGTCCGCGAAGCCAAGCCATGATGATGATGACAGCCAGTAATAAAAAAGGCTTCAGGGCCTTTTTCGACCTTTAGCTTGTTAAGTAATTTTCACAGGTTTTCACATACATGCTCTACATGCTCTATTTTAATGAGCCAAACTTTAAAGTATAAACAAAAGATCACCACATGTGTATTGGCAAGCTGTTGATGTGTTTGTCAAGCTTACGAAGAGAAGAACCATACAGGATGGCTAAGGAGCTTAATAATGTACCACCTGATTTTATGTGTTTCTGCATATGCTAGTCATGACTGGAAAATCAAGTGCAATAAAAATTCAGGTAAAAAGACACTACCCTTGGTGTCTTTTGATGTAAACTCTGTCAGAGTAAATAAATCAGCCATTGGATAGCATGGAAAACACAATTTACAAATTCTCGTAAGGCGAAGAAGAGATAAACCACAATGTTTGTTTGGCAATGTGCACATTACTAAGATGAAGGGAGCAGCAGTTCTCAAGCATATGATGCATCCAGTAACATATTTTTTGAGTTTATTGTACAACAGCTGCAGGGATGGGCCGACTTCCCTCTCACAAAAACAGAACAGGGAAGTGAGGGCATGTCCCACGCAGGAAATTGTTCTACGTTCCCCAACTTTGCAACTATTTCACAAAGCCTCCGATTCCTTTTTATACTAAGAGATAAGGTCTCACCTGCCCTAAAATTTACTTCCTTTCCTCCCTCTCATGAAGATGATACCTACCGCAGCTTGCAGCTACTGAATTGGGAAGCAGGATGCAACAGAAAACCAAACGAAACATCTGCAGCCCATGCTTCAATATAAAATATTTGCAGATGTTGAATCTTCATGCCAAAGATTAAAGATACATTGATTACACATGCTCAGACTTTTAAGACAAATACATAAAGTATTTTTTATTTGCAGAAAAGGACTAGCAAGCCAAGTTTCTTAATATTGTTAAATTTGCCTAAGTGGTTGAAATGTTCCATTTTCCAAGTGCGTAAAAGAAGTACTTTTTCACTCTGCGTTTTAACTAATTTGTCTTTGAAGGAAAGCTAAGCCAGAAAAAGTTTCAGAACCACATGAAAGCTTTTTCAGAAATAACAAATGAAAAAAGAAATTATTCACTTCTGAAAAAAAAAAACCATATTACAAAAGTGATGCCCTTTGGTCAAAATCCTTCTACTAAATGAGAGCATATTTAGTCAATATAAAGCAGAGGAAAGCTCAACAAAATCATGAATGCTTTATCTACAAAGGTACAAGGGAAGAAACAGATGAACCTTTCAAGTGAACAAGTGATGCTCTAAATCTGAAAAAGCAGAATCGAATGGATGTCTTTCAAAATGGAGACAGACCAGCAAACACCTCAAGGAATTACCCAACTGGAAAGAAAAGGAATATAATTTTTTCCAACGTCCAAGGGAAAAAAATGTTTTCATCTGGCATTGAACAGCATATAGACTAAACAGACTTTGTGCATAAATAAAAAGGAATACAAAAGGAATAGCAGCAACAACTGATTTATAAAGCTACATTGAATATTAACACAGTTGAACGCTGAAGAGCTGGTGACAAGCAAGAAGGAGTTGTGAAAGATGAAGGTGTTTGTCACCAGAAAGGCTGCTTAGACTAAAACTTAACCTGCTAAGGAAGTTATTTCCCCATTTGTCTGTGCTCACCCATTCTGCCTCCATCTCATTTCTTCCAGAGGCCACCACTTCCAGAACTGCACAGGTACAGCTGTCCCTGAACTCAACCAGTTTGATACATCATCTACTTTAAAATACAGACTAAAACTACCCAGTTAGGTAGAAATAAAGGGGGAGTGACTATTCATAGATCTCTCCTAGCAAACTTAAGAAGTAGTAACCTCTGGGCAATGAAAAGGGCAATAAAACGCAGGTGGTGGACAACTACATCTTAAATCAGATGCAGCTGAAAAATTACACCTGGGTCTGTTCTAACATCAGGCCTTTAGGAGGCACCCAGTAACACATCACCTACCTATAAGGCAGGCAGGTGTGTACAGCATGAGGTCCTACACATCAGGATTTACAGGCACCCAGCAGGCACAGTAAAAATCTGTAACAACAACTAAAGTGAATCCTTCTGCAAATATTCCTCTTCCTACAGCTCAGTTTCTCAGGTTGGAGGGTTAAGTGTCTACCACATTTCTTTTAAAGGTTTGTTAAAGGAGTTTATCAACTCAAGTCTCCTCCACTCTGGGAAAAGAAGATTGGTTTTTAACATGAAAGCAAACACTGAATGGACACAGAAAGAAGCAAACTGTGGGTACTTAACACAAGGACAGTTTAATTTGTAACTGGTTTTGTTGGTTTCTAGAATTCTTTTTCACACTAAGTGCACTGCTAGGTATTATAGTCACATGTGGTCAATCAAGTCATGAAAATCCTTTTGCATACAATGTACAGACAGTATGGTTAATACATTGCTCATTTTCACCTATTATGAAATCTAATAGAAACAACATGCTCCCAAGATTTCAGAGAAGTCCTATTTTGAACCTGGAGGGGTGGGGGTGGGGAATGGCAGTAAGGACTGAATTATTCGCAAAAAAATATTTACTTCTTTCACTGAGATCAAAAAAGCTGTTGTCTCAGAGAAACAAAGGCCACAATTATAGTACTGTTAAAAAGGCCTATCAGAACCTAGGATTTCAACTGGTATTTGCAAATGAATTTAAAAAAAGTTGAAGCTTTAAATTTCAAAGCCAATTTTTTCAAATTTCCCATGGATTATGTTACTAATTAGGAATATGTGGGAAATATTTCCCACAATTACGTTTATAAAAGTCAAGTTCCAGTGATAATTAGCAGCAATCCGAGCACATGTGGAAAACATTAAAATCACTTAAAATGATAAATAGTGTTGATTTTATGTACCAAAATGTATGCTTTGAGTACATAAAAAGTTACATTGGGTCAAACCAAAGGTCCACAATGGCCCACATGCTCTGACAGCAACTAGTAGTAGATGTCTACAGAAAATGGTTAAAAAGATAAGCAAATAATGGTATTTTCTCAGTAGGTGTATTAAACGTTCAGCAGTGTGAGATTCCGAGGGTTTCCACCCGTATGCTGTATCTGTATTTAGAAGTCATCAGAGACTATTTTCTCCCAGAATTTGTTAAACTGCTTTATAAAACCGTGTGAATTTTTGCACCTGCAGTATCCTGTGGCAAGCAGTCCCACAAAGCCATCCCAAGTGCATGAGGAAGCCTATCTTCTAAGTTCATTTCAAATTATCAGGTTGGTTTAATTAAATGCCCTTAGTTGTTAAACAGTCACTTCTTATTTATCTCTTTCCACCATCCATGATTTAATAGATCACTATTATTCCCACCCTCCCACCTCCAGCTGTGCTTCTTACAGGCTGAAATGTGTTGAATTGTTCCTTATACTGAGTAAATTCCACACCTCTCACTAATTCTCATAGTTCCACTAAGAAGAACTATAAGGAGAACTTTAGGAAGTCAATGTGCCCTCAATTTGTACCATGGTGCAGTGATGGTATTACTTATATTCCCACTAATTCCCCAAAATGCTTTTTAAAATGTTGCTGTGAATTGAGCTGATGCTTTCAGAAAATTCTATAAGTCGTCATTCCTGTGTGGTGGTCCTGTGCTCAGGACCCATCACCCCAACTGTAAGGTTGGGCTGTTCTCCCTTACCCCCACATACACAGCATTTACCTGTTCATCTGCCACTTTACTGAATAGTCAATAATGTTTTTTTTTAATACTTCATTGTAAGTCCTTGTTATTCAGGTCCCTTCACAGGTCATTTACAAACACAGTGCCTGCTCGAGAGTTCCCTGTTTGACCCCAGTATTGTCTCCATCTCCCTTTAGTCAGGTAATCTATTTAAGGACCTTCTTTTCAGCTCACTGAAATCAGCTTCGGTGAGGCTCCTTGTCAATAACTTTTGGAGACTCTAAACAGGTTATAGCAGAATCTCCCTGTTCCTTACACTCACCAGTTCCTGTGAAGAGGCCAGGAGGCTGTGATCTGTGACCAGCTCTTTATAATGGGTGTTCTGACCTTTTCCCAATGTATGAATCTCTGTATCAGCTCATTTGGCCTTAATGGAATTTGTGCTCATTTGTCTGCTGCAGATGGTAGACAGTGATCTGACAACTTTCTAGTCCCACCTATGAGGCACTCCAATACATGGAACCAGGACATTTTAAAAGAACGAGATTTGCCCAAGTTTATTATTCACACACATGCTAAAATCTATGTGTGTACTATTCCAGTGCAGAGAACAAATTAACTAGGATAGATAACTATATTAAAAACAATTGTTTCTTTTGCAGCTGAGAACACTACAAAACTGCAAAAATTAGTTTGAAAGTTAATGCATCCATTTCAAGAATGTCACCTTTTTAATGTCATTTTACTAAACGCAAAACTCTACAAATGCATCTTATTATCCTTTCCTGTTGCGTGCAAATATAGAGAAACATCCTCGTGCTTTCTCCCTCAAAAGACTAATTCTGCTTCATTCGCCCAAACTGCTGAAAAAAAAAACCAACATCTTCGTACTTAAGATGATAATACTGCATAAAACAGTCCCTTAACTCTTTATCATTTTCTAGCCAAAATACACATATTTCTACATCTATCACGTTCCTTTTCTCCTCACTCTATCAGTAAGCTTATTGCAAAAATTGCCATAGGTCTCTTAATGCTTCATGACATTTTTCATTACTAAGTTCATCAATCAGGACTTTCTCCGTGCCTGCCAAGGACACGATGCCTCCATAATGTGTCTTCCTAAACAGGCGAGCACTACAGTAACCTGACAAAAGCAAGCAGCTCAGTAAAGTGAGGTACGCATCTAATACCGCGCGTCTAAAGTGTCACCTTACTGAATTAAGCCTTGCCGAATTGCAATCTTTAGTCTATCTACCAGTATGTTAGAACAGAAAACAAACTGAATTAGTTCACACGTCTGCAGTACGCCCACTTTTCCATAACCTGCATCTACCTGCTTAGCTCTGTAAGGAGGAAAAGAAATACAGTTTACACACAACAAACATCCCTACCCACTGCACTTTAATTTAAGGCCATAATCAATGAAACCAAGACAACCAGCACTGTCAACTGTTTCATATTCAAAAGGACTAAATAATTTCATCAGTTTTTGATTTTGTTCCTCTGAAAAATGACATTCTGAGAGTGATAGAGCATTTTGCATTAATAAAAAAGTGCATTTCCTTTAAAAGTCAACAATCAGTTGCCAGAGCTGTAAAAACTAAGCCCAGTTTACACTACATGCCCTCAAAAACAACTGTTTCTTAACTTGCTAGTCCTTTTAATTTATTACCATATCAAGGAGATAGAACTCAAATTTGTAATCAACAAAAAAAATTGGTGCATCAGGGTAAGAGAAGACTTTAGCCCTAGCTTTCTGAAGCACGGTTCTGGTCTATATCACTCTCAGTTCCCAAGCCTCTTTCCACCTCTCCTTATCTTGGTCTTCATTTTCCCACTGTCAAAGCCTGTTTTCCAGGAAGGAAAGTTATGGTAAAGATGAGGAAATATTGTCAGTCAGCACCTCTTTGCCCTTTGCGCTGCTATCAAACACTGGGATCTATCTGCCAACATAGCAGAGATCTTACAAAAAACACATTCCTTTTTGTATAATGTACATGGTGGTCACTCAAACAATAACCAGTAACCAGATGTCTGAGTGAGGAAAATGGACTATCTAAACAGAACTTTATAAATTCTGATGATACTTCCCAGATTTGAAGCCTTGACACTTAATTTATAACTATCTAGTATGGCCATATACTTTCCTCTGGGTGTTTATTTCTGGTCCAAGCCTTGGTAAGTATACTCTGTACATCATGCTGTAAGTTTCACTATGACCTTGCAAGATAATCTCACTCTCAACTTGCAATCATTTAGTAGGGTAAAGATAGTGGTAAAAAATGAAAAACCCTTTGCAAAGAATCCAACACCCAAATAAGGAATGCTGACAGGGGCTATGAACTGAAATGCTTACATAAAATTGCTGGTTACATTCAGTACCCTGCAATGACCATCTGGGAAAGTTTCTCTTTCAAAGGAAACACAGAAGTATGAAAGAAATGTAACCTGCCAGAGTCTTTTCCATTGAAGTTGTCATGTTACAAGATTTGTACTTAGGTCTGCTTTCCTGGCACTTATAGGACTGTCACTCCACATGCTTGGGAAGTTAAATAATAACTGCTTTAAATATCTTTACCATTTAGTACTACAAGAAAGTGTTAGAGGTTTCAGAAGAATGTTCTGAAAGTAAGTCCGTATCAGTCAATAGCACTTTTACTCATATAGAAACAGTAGAACTAAATCAATTTGGCATATCACAGAAGCATTTTAGGACTGCAGCCATTATAATGCTGCATTATGGTTAGTTACCATGATTATTTCAAAATCCCTTTTAAAGAGACCGATTCCTATATGCATTTTTCTGAAGCAACTGTAACCAGAAAACTTTTTCAAAATGTAATTTCTTCAAAATGTCAAAAAAAAAAAATCCATCGCTACTAGAGAAACGAAGGATACCACCAACAGCAGCAGCAATGGAAAAGAATTTCTTTTAAAAGACAGGGTCAGATTCTGCCATTGTAACATCTCTGCAGAGATGCAGAAAAGGTTTATAGAATCACAGACATACACTTAAAGACAACTGTACTTGAGGACAAAACACGTCCTTTGGGACCATTAAACTCGCTGATATGTAAAAACAAGCTGATTCAGTAGAAGTTTCACATTCGTGATTAAATTTCTAAAACAGCTGAATAAGATGAATAATGATCCCAGAAAACATGCAACTCCAACAGTTTAAAGCTTTACAATTTGCTTCAATATCATAAATCCACTTGCATTGTGCTCAAGACAATCAGCCATGAATTTCAGTGCCATTTCTAGGGAATATGCTCCCCCCTCTTCCTCTAAAGGCAGTGCAACAGCAGTACCCCGTGTGAAGGTTTTAGCCCCTGTGGGCAGTAGATGAACAGATTTATGAAGCATTCTTCCAACAGACAGATCATATTGCAGGTCAGAAAGCTTCTTTTCTTCTTGTTACAATATTCACCTGAACCTATGTTACTGGAAACCAGCGAAATTCTAAAAAGACAGGCTGACAAGATAGAAAGGCCCCTCTGTATACAGCAACAACATTTCTGCACCTAACCAAAGCTAGAAATTTTGTATTAAAATACAAGGACTATAACATAATGTGAACTCCCCAGTTTAAAAAAAACCTCCAGCTGTCAAACAATTCTAAGTGTGAAAATCATAGGAGCAAAGCCAAAGGCTGAACTCTCACACACTGCACAAATCACCTACCAAAGACAATAGTTGATAAGCCAAGTAAGGAACTTCAACAGCATCTGCAAAGCCAGATTGCTATAGCTGAGTTTTCACTTCCTACATGTCTGCATCTTTTTAAAGAGGAATGCAGGAAAGAGTACACTTCATAAATTAAGTAAAAAAAGCTAATGTTTTTCCATGGACTTCAACAGAAAAAAAAAATACAATACAGACTGAGAGGGAATTACCCCTTGAAAAGCAACAGCTCATTTTTTAATTAAAAAAAATGGAGAGTATGTTAGCCTCACAACTGTCTTTGTTAAAGGGAATGAAGAAACAAAGATGATAGCACATGACAGATTACAGTTCCTGGATATCAGGAACACGCCGTACCACAGAGACAGGAAGAAGTGAATGCACTGGCCATTTTATCTGATTCACATTAGTAAGAGGAAGAAAAAAAAAAAACAAAACCCACTTTGCTTTACCATGTCCAAGAATGTTGTTAAGCTTCATTATATTAAATATAGCCATGTATTTATATTTTTTCGCTGGAATTTAGTAACAAAGGTCCACTCAGACCTTTTCAAAAAGGAAGACAAGCATTTGTATAGAGCAAACACAGAAAAACTTCATGTTATTAATCAACTAATAAGACCTACTATGTTGCTAAGGGACACAGTTAAATGAAGAGGAAATATTTCCCTACTTGTCTGACACAAAGAATGAATTTATGTGATCTACTGGGAAGTAATTAACATCAAAGAGAACACTAGAAACCACGGTGTGTAAACATTTTGATTCATTAATATTAATGTTTATCACATGATAAAAGTGCTAGATGCTCCAAAACTTGCTGGCTTTAAAGTTTCTCAGTATGGCCTTCAGTCTTCCTTCCTTAGGCTGAAGATGACTCTGAAATAGATACACTAAAAATTAGTAGATAAGAAGTCATCCTGAGCTTAACAGAAGTTACAACTTCTTGAAATTATACAATATATCATGAATAGCTGAATAAGTATGACTAGCAAAAAAAGTTATTGATAGATAGTATTCTGTAAAAGTCTTTCAGAGATAAAAATCTTGTATTTGATGCTTCAGAAAAACAATGAAAAATAACTGTAATTTTATCAACATGAGATTCTTGAAACATTCAGGCAAATGTGTTTAAAAGCCACCAAGAGAAATACGCACTTTTTAGATAAAATGTTAGATCTTTTATATCTGTAGATACATATACACATCTGTATCTGTAGATGACAAAAACAAATCAAAATTTAAATCTATTCATGCAGATTTTCTGTTTTAAAAGGGGTTTGATTTGTTTTTCAAAGAAGTGGTGTCTTTCTATACTACTGAGAATGTGGAGATTATTCAAATATATTTTGTACTCCATTAACCGATTAACAGTTGGAATAGCTAGGAGACAAATGTTCGAGAAGAGGTCTGACCTCTCTAACAAAGTCTTGGCACACAGTGACGCAGTCATACGTTAAAACCACAATCACAATATACTACAGAAAGACTTCAGAAAAGGCCAAGGACATCAGACACACTCCTAGGTGACTTCAGGTAGATTTGATAAGTTAAACAGTTTCCGAATATGACCTTGCTAAGGGCAGGCAGAAAACTGATTAAGTAAAATCTACCATATGGTGACACATAAAGTCCCACAGGGAAATCAGCAGGATTGGAAGCGCCACACAAGTCTCCGCCAGTTGAACCAACACAATTAACCCACTGTAAACCATCAGCCTTTCTTTGGATTAGTACTGGAGAAGGACAAAACATTTTGAGACTTTGTGTCACTTCAGGGGCCTTAGGTTCTCCTTCCAGGGTGCAAAGGATAGAACAGACTATAAAGCAGACGATTGTGCCCATGACTCCCCAAAAATGACACTTTCCAGCATCTGGATATTCCTAATCTCTTCCCTATTTCAAGCTGCCCAAACCAGTCTTTCAACCAATCAATCTTGTCACTCATGGTTTTCCATCAGTCTGAATATTGTTGACTACTCCTAATCCTAATCTCGTTACTGAGTCATTACCAATTCCTGTTTTACTCCCCCTGGCCCATACTGTGGAAAAATAAAGAGCAAGAAGGAGACTATTGCCCTGTCCTGACCTTCTCTCCATCCGACCTTTTAGCTTGGCTCTCAGTTCGACACTACTTGCACATCCCTGCTCCAGCGCTGACATCCAGCATGGATTTTCCCCTCATTCCTGCTCCACTGCTCTCAGAACAGTCAATCTGTTCCTCGCCTAAGATACTGAATCCCTGTAGCCCATTCTCACGCCAGCCACCCCCAGGCTCTGAGCCATAAATAAGGATCTTCAGCAGGTTTTGGTTTGTTTGCCTTTTGTTTCAGTAAGTCATCTCACTCTTTCTGATCTCCAGCCCAGAAGGGGCCACCAAGACCACAGGAGATTCACTCTCAGTAAAGGGTTTTCTTAACTAAAAATTGAATCTATTGAGTAAGTGTAAACTGATTTTCCCAGCTCTGTAAAACTTGGTGGGTAGATTTCCACACCAATGGCAAAGGGCTCATCACAAAACTCAACCTACGATTACTGTCGCTTCTTAAAGCCTGTGATTTATTACCGTTCAAGAGACTACAATACACCTCTGGCAAGCATGTCCGAAGTTCACCATTTGCAGAGAAAAAACAAGTTAAAAATTCTTTGTTAATACATGTATTAATATATAAACACTATACAGTATGTATATAATGTTTCTGTAAGTTGAAGATACCAAATGTGTAGTCAGATGACATGGGAGAAAAAACCCAAATGGTTAGGAACAATTTTAACAGAGCTCCTTTACCAGGCTACAACATGCAGCCAGATGATCTACCGGTTCTGGAAAAAATACTCCGTTTCAATTACTGTACTAAACCAATTCTTTGCACAAAATCCACAATTTAACTTAAATGTTTAAAATATTGAGAAATAAAACTGGCATCAAGAATTTAGTTTTAACTAACAAATAAAAATAATTTGCTGCCTCACTTTATAATCTATCATTTTTCCATCAAAGGAAATGAAGCTGGGCCTGACAGCTGAACAGGAATGATGAACCACCTTGATTCTCTTTGTTCGTATGGTGTTCGGGAGAACAGTACGTTTGGGTTTTACTGGGCAGCAGTCTCATTCAAATTTTAGCACTGAAAAAACATCTGGTCTGAGTGGTATTTAGTAATGGTAACAGAATTTAAGCAGCAAAGAGCTTTCTAGTCATAAAAATGAAAAGATAGTGATCTACAAACTGAAAGCTTTACTAGCATCCTCTAGTAATAGTGACACATTTATTAAATACTTTAAAATAGCTACTTTAAAAACACAGGTTTGCCTTTTAAGAGTTTCACATAATGGGTATTTTATTGGCTGCCTATTCCTAAAATTGAATTTCCCCCCCAATAATTTAGCTCATCCATATTGCAATTCCGCCTGTACTTGGAGATTTTAAAGCTGCAGTCATAGGGATTGGTGTGCTGTTATTTCTGTCTCAAATAAAATACTCATAGGAAAACAAACACTTTAGATTTGTACAAACTTGTAAGAAAAGCTCAGGTGAAATATTTTAACAAAGTGCCCCTGATATCATGGAATTAATTAATGGCAACCTTCTCAGGAGCAGTGGCAAGTTTGACTTAGTGATTAAGGAGCCTACTTCTAAGTAAACAAAAAAAACCTTACCAAAGTTCTCTAGATATATCTAGTAAGTTTGAGGGGTTGTTTGGGTTTTCTTGTTACCTGTAAAACTTCAAAGATGCTGAAACTAAGTTCATAAATAAATTAATAAAGACTTTGGGAACAGAGATAAAAACACTCTATAAAAACAAATATTTATTATTTGACTAGATATATCATCCAAAAAATGCTTCTATGCAAACCTACTCTTACCAGCTCCGTACTATGAACAAGTGAAGAACAGTCTATCAGAACTTGGAGTCTTCACAATTCTTTGTGAGGATGATGTGGCACAGAGATAACATTGTGCATGACCACTGCACCTGCAGTTCCTAACAGTAATAAGAGTGCTGAAAACATGCACTAATTACAAAAAAAAAAACCACCACAAAAAATCCTAGCTATGTTGAAGCCTTGCCAGGTCTCACAATAGCCGAGGCCTGAAAGAGGTGTGTGTTCCTGTCTCTATAGCTAAATCCATGTCAGACAGTAGTTACAGACTCTTCTTTAATGTATAGTACCTGTGCCTATACCTAATGTATATATATGAGAACAATATTTATGAAATATATTGCTCCAATTTCCCCTTTAAAGAGCAGAAAGCCAGCTGAAAAAAAAACAAAATCCTTTGTTTTACTAAAACCAGAGTGATGATGCAAAATAATTCTTTGATCTATTATCTATTTGAAAGTACTGAGCTAAATGCAGACAGTAATTGCTGACAAGTCCCAGTAGTAAACAAACCAGTTTCACATTTTACATATTATCAAGAGGCTACAGAATTAATGGTTAGAGCCAAAGAGATGTTGACACAGTTGCAGACTGAGCCTTAACATGCTGATTGTGTTAAAATACTGCACAAGAAATATTTTTCCACTTTGTAAAAAGCCAGACTGTTTACACGCGTAAGTGGCTAGAGACCTTGTTGTCTGTGTGTGGTCTTAACATTTCAGTATCAAAACCATGAATATAAAGAGAAACAGCATGAAATAACCTATTACACTTACAATGAATGCCAGACTGCCAGTATTAGAAGTGTTGGGATTTAAGTTTCTTAAAAGGAGCACTACAACATAGATACACCTACACCGTTACTCCCTTTTATAAAACTAATAAAGAAGTTGCAACAAAGCTTTTCTAAAAGTGAATAGAGGACTCATATTTCACAAAAGTTAATTTTTCTTCCCTCTACTTTGTTTAGAAAGGAAGAAAACTTGGGGGAAAAAAAAAATCAAGACATTAAAAATAACAAACATCATCGTTATTAAAAACAAGACATTCTGAAACTATGGTAACTTCACGTGTATTCTCTTGGCACGTAAGATATATTGAATTATTCTAATGTTTATTACAACCATAACTTATATCACAGCTCTACTGCTGATTGTTTTAGCAAATTTTGCTGTAAATTGCTGTTGCTAATTTACTTAGAAATCACTGGAAAGTCTTCTGCAACTACGGGTAACTTTGGGGGTTTTTGTTGTGTTGATTTGGTTGGGTTTTTTTGTTTTTTAAATAAAAACCAAAGCCCTCCTGCTCTCATGGTCTACTGAGGAGAGCACTGTGAAACCATTAGGAAAAAGAAGATGCAAGCTGTCTGCAACATAGCGAGATCTATTAGTAGCTTTACCATTCACACATTTACATCTAAAGACCGCCATAGCTAAAGTGCTTCGAACTGTCCCATCTTCCCACTTTATTTCTAAAAATAAAATACACCATTTTAAAGCCAATGATGCAGTATAAATCTGAACTATTTTCTTCAATCACTCAATACAAGCATTCTCAATATTTTTCACACTGGGATTTCCTCCCACAGCCAGCAATAAAAAGCAAAGGCCATCATCCCTCCAGCTATCTACGAAACCCACTACCCATGGTTGAATTTCTAAGATCTCATTGAAAAAAAAGACAGACTGAAAGTATAACATTGTTATCAAGAATGTGGGTGTAAAAAGGTCAGTGAGAGATTCTTGGTTCTTTTTGCCTTTTTTTCCCCAATATTCATTTGCGTATGTGGGAAGGCAAAGGGGGAATGAGCAATCGCCTATTACGTTTTCCAGATTTATACCCTATTGATATTTTTTATGTATGCATAGAAAGCAAGGTTCTTCAAAATAGTTTCTTCTCTAAAATTACAGGATTAAAGTTAGAAGAGAAAATAATCAGAGCTATAATGGATGAACAGAATTAACACTATGGGACCATTCTAATTCCATTTGGGACACACATGCCTCGTGAGGTTGTGTTTCTGTTCCATAAGCATTTCAGCAAAATAAACACGTCACTGGAAGTCTTTAAAAGCATACTTCCCAAATTAGAGAAATGATCCAGAAGTCATTAGAAAAGAAATATGTATGAAGGGTAATTCACCACAAAAACAAACAGTAAATGACCCTTGAAGGGGGTTCTTCTGAGTTTCCTCAAAGGAAGCAGCATGGCTCTAAGCAGGCAGAACTGAACTGAGCTAACACTACGTTCCAGCTCGCCGTCTTTGAACAGGGGACCTAGTTAGCTAAACCGTAGCGGGGAGGAACAAACCAAGCAGCACTACTCCATGCCCATGTCTGCGGTAGCCAGTCAGGCCAAATGCCAGGGCGCTGGCCTTCCCCGGGGTATGGCCGGCCAGAGCCGCTGTCCGAGCCCGGCCAGGTGCTGAAGCCTCCCCCCCGCCTCAGCTCAGCCCGGCAGGGTCACCAACGACTGCCCGGGCAGCCTGAAAGCCGCTGCTCCATCACTGGTGTTGTCACTGCCTTCTCTTTAGTGCCCACTGTTTTACACTTTTGGCCAGCCAGGGCAAGCTGGATCAGACCAACCTGTGTCTTGCATCAAAGGACGAGTGCAAGAACTGTATCCCACCGTGACTGGACCCTAACACAACGGGGTTTTTAGCTAAATAAAGCTTTATGCCACCCATCTCTTCAGTGTGGTATTCTTTGTAAGGACTGAGCTTTTGCCTTTTGGTTGAAAAAAAACAACTTGGCTGCAAACAACAAACGCAGGCCTGAGAATTAATTTTGTATTTAACGCCAGATTGCAGAAGCTTCCCATGGAAGTCACAGAGGGAAACTCCAGAATACAAAAGTACTTAGTGACAGATTTTCTTTCTGTTTAGGCAGCAGCATTATCATTCCATTCCCATTACCTGTCCACATGCAATCTGTTCCTCAGAAAACTAATGGTATGTATTGCATTTTCATGTTTATAACCTGCAGTTTAGCTGCAATTTAAAAAGTTAAACATACATCCCTGCTACTCAATGGCAGCTGTACAAGCAAAAGCTTATCCAAAGTTGCTCCTCCCATAGGATACTGACCTTCCACAGTCTGTTCCACAACCCCACACCTCTCCATCTTACTCTGCCTTCCCCTAGTTCTGTCCAATTTGCCAGTCCCTATAAGGTGCTGCTATAAGCACGAAATACAAACAAGGGAGATGTTCGCTGCTGACAATGAGCTCTCAGAGAACAGAACTGCCACAGTCTTTTCACTTCATGGAAAAGTCTCACATCTTCACCATAAATACATGGGAATCTCCACCATGCAGTCCACAATGGAACTACCATTTGAAAAACACCTCGCTGTTTTTCACCAGACTAGTAAGACAATAAATAGCATTGCATTTATACAACATCGTATTTTAATAGATTTGGACTAATGTCTTACTGCTTGAACATTTAAACACGTAGCATATTGACTTCTTGAAGAGATCCGAGCTCTTACTGAAACAACAAAGCCACTAATCTAAACATCTTGATGATCCCTGAACTGATTCGCAATGGTTGTATTAGAGAAATGAGCACGCTGCTTGTTGATCAAGGTCTAACCCCTAAATCTGGGTGGCAATCCAGAGAAAGAACTACTATTGCACAATCAAATACCAATAGGATACTGGCCAGCAGCAGCAGTTGATTTTGATGAATTTGTAGCCCACTGTGACAATTAAACTTTGTATTGTGTTTTAACAGCCTGTGATCATCAGGGGTATCCATAACACTTTGTTACAGATCCAATGGCCTGGTCAACTTACAAACCAGCAAATGGTATTTTCCCACCTTTATTTTCCCTCCTTGGAGTAGGAACACTGTCTCATGGCAGTACATAATGGCTGCCTCACCAAGTTACAACACTGGCTACCAACAACAGAGCTCTAAGTCATTTTCTAGGTGTACAGCCTGAAATACTGGGAGATTCTTTGATGCTTACAAAAGGTACTCTAACCAACATGTAGGTTCTAACAATATCTGAGTATCATCGCACTTCTGAACTTACAATATTTTTTATTGTATTATTCATCACTGGATTTTTCCTTCCAAAATTTGTATTATAGTTCAAATTGGAATTTATAAAACCAGACTAAACCCTAACAGTTCCTACAATGACAATGTATGAACCATCTCTAATGGCCCTACAGAAAATGGTGTCAGATTAGCCAAGAGTTTTCTGAACTATGTAGAATATGCTGGGAATCTGCAATTAAATCTCCTTCCAGTTCATGATCAGCAAGTACCGCTAGTTGTATTCTCCACGTATTCTACCAATCAGATCACCCTAAAATAGGCAGGACTTGTGAAGAAGAGAAATAGGCAAAGAAACATTTGCCTTAATGTTTTTTGAAATCTTTTAAAGTCATTGCTAAACAGCACCCTCTGTTTTCACCAAAAATAAAAGCAAAATAAAATATTCCATTTTCTGAAAGATGCATAAATTTACATATAAATATTTAAAACTAGTAACAAATTCTAACAATTTTCTGAAGAAATCTATAGACCAATGTTTTTCTTCAATTCCAAACTCTCCTGTAAGACTCCTCTCTGCTGGGACGCCCATGGCAGCCAACGATGATTTAATCCCCAGTCACTGCCATCCAGGCTATTTCATATTAGACTACAAACACTCAGTACTTAGTACTTGTTTGAGGCGAGAATGTGTTCTGGTTGATTGCTTTTTTTAAATTGTGGGCTTCATTTTCCACTTTTGATGTGTCAGACTTACTTCTATCATCTAAATTGTTTGAAAACTCCCTGAGACGCGGATTGCAACTACGTGACAGTTTAACATCCAGCAAAATAAGAACCAGAGACTCACAGACAATACCACAAAGGGAATAACTCTTTATAAGCTTGTTTTCTAGTACAGAAGATTATGGCAAGGAAACACACTATAGTAGTGCTACTTATGTTACTCTCCTTCCTATTCTCCTACTATAGGACTGTCAAAATAAAGAAGGGAAAGTTATATATCGCATGACCCCACCGACTGTCAACCCTAGGACTTTGGCATTGAACAGACCCTCTTTAATGGCCCAAGACTTAGCCCTTTCCCAACTCTTTAGTTCAGCAAATATTTTATGTTCAGAGCTATACACTTCTATCAGTCTTTATCTGTATGATACAAAGCAGGATAAACCACAACCGTGTATATTTGGTTAATTATGAGTGCTATTAAATCACTGGCATATTCAATGAACAAAGACAACTGAGTTTAAAATAGAGGAATATTGGCTTGAACTTGAAAGGCTTTATTTAACTGTATCTTACATAAACTGCTGTTTCATCAGCTGAGCGGTGTCAGATATGCCAGGCACCTTACTACTGCCTGGAAACTAAGCAGGGCCGTGCAAAGAGGATATTGCATGTGGGATAGTTTCGTTATTAGTTTACTTTATTGCACAGGTTTTTAGAGCAAAATGAGGATAGAGTCACCAACAATATGAAAATGCTGAGAAAATGTGCTGGGGCTGTGTCACATTCTGTTGTGACTGTGAACCAGTGACGATACGTCATCCTTCCTTCCTTCTGTTCTCCTCACGCTCCCTTAAGACTAACAACTAACTGTTCTTCAATGTGCATTTGATGCAGCAACTTTATAGCGATTCTCCACTTGAAGGCTATTTCATATGTACGTGGCAACTGACATAGAAAAAGGAATAAAACAGTTGTTTTGCTGAAGCTTCATGCAAAAGGACCTGTTCGTAAACACAGATAACAAAAATAGCAAAGAAGCCTCAATGAAAGTGGTTACAAAGCAAAGAAAGTACAAACCCAAGGAAGATGACACTTGCTTTTAAGGTTTCATAAGTGGCCTAGGCAAGCCAATGGGAAAAGATCACCCTGAGGCATTCAAATCACAAAAGTTAAGATTTTGGTTCAAAACCATCTGCACATGACCTAGATCACAAACTATTCTTTTGCCACTTTCCCAAGTGAAAATCTCTCAGCTACAAACACTGTGTTGTACTAAGATGACAGAGTTGTCTTTTGTGTAGGCCTCATTAAAAATACTGCATTCTATAAAGCTGGGAAATTAAAAATAGGTTCACTTGATATGCAGAGGTACAGACACCATGGCTTGGCAAGACTTGTCTTCATTTACCATTTCTTTGTAAGACTACACGAACCTATACAGCTAATCTGATTGTTATTCATTATATAAAGGTGTTTACTGGTTCTGTTCATTCGGCCAAGCAATACCACATGAAGGCAAAAGTATAGAGATACTGCTAAAAAACAGGAGGATACAATGATACCCAACAGCAGGACGACTAGAATATGGACAATCGCTCCAGAACTGGCCCTCTCTAGTAAGAGTTCTTTCTTGTCAATTAAGATACCATTTCCCTCCATATTGTAGCTTGGTTTTTCAAATGTATTTCTGACATTATTACTTAATTTCTCTATTATATCTGCAACTTTTTGTCTCTTCAGTACTACATTGCTTGGGGTAGTGAAAATGGCGGAGAGGGATTCAGAGGTTAAAAAAACCACAAACAAACAAGCCATGACTTTCCCACATGTCATTTGTTGACACAGTTTGTAGATAGAACTAAAATAAACCTGTAGGAGTCTGCACTTCAAATTCTAAAGCATGAATTTTACTTAATCAACATCTGTTTAAAAAGAGAGAGAAAATAATGTTTTTCTATTGGTCCCGCACACACCCCAACATTAGTCATTCTGGCAAAAGTTTCAAGCATACACATTTGAAATCACTCAATAATATTTTCATTTTCTTAAGTATGGTGTCTCACAGCACTTCAGGTCAGAAATACTTCCAATCAAAAGAGGGAAACAAGCAAAATTCACCAGCAGAACTCCTGATAATTCAAAAGCAAACAGACCATCCCATAGTACTCTACGTTCAATTACCTCTTGAGAACCTTTCCCTGCTTTATAACATAAGAGTCATACACGCCTAAAGTCTGACATCACATTTTTTCATCTCTAGGTAATAAGTTGGCAACACAGGGGTTTTCATTTTACTCTTTTTGCACTGAAATTAAAATCAATTACTATTTTATTATTTGGCTGTGTCCCTTTTCAATATTTTTCCAACCTAACTTCTTTAGACATTGACATTATAGACAAACCGACTGCATTTAAAAAAAGACAGAATAATTGAACTGAGGGAGGTTGTTGACGAAATAAATTAGCATGTCCTTAGTTAAGCTACAGTGTCCCAGGCTCTGATCCAAAGCCCACTGACTTCAGTGAGGTTTGGGCCAGATCCACTACAAAAAGAACTTAATTCAGTAGTGGTAAATGAAATCTAAGATGTGTAATTTGATTAGAAAACACTCCAAGTAACCCTGTGAATAATGCTGGTGACTTCTTCACAGCTCATACAGATTTTTAGTTCCTTAAACTATTATTATAAAAGTCTGGGATTTATAGTTTTTGCCAACCACATTGTCGCAGCTTAATTGAGCAGCTGTCAACTGTTAGAAAAGAACTGCAGCATCATCCCTTTTAGAGGAACTAGTGTGGGAAGTGAAACACTTACACGGGATCTAAAGTTTCTGGAGTCATGGTAATGAATCTGTTTTCATCAGGTGACCATGAGTCATCATTTTATCAGCAGCTTAAAGGGCTTTCACAATCGTTGAGCATCATCAGTGCTCATGCATGACAATGACTGCAGCAGAATACTGAAGTAGGGTGCCATGTCCTGTGGTACCATTATTTAAGGAAAAGTTTGGCTAGTGAGTCAAGAAAAATACTGCAGAGTCACAGTTGAATAAGTGCTGCAGTGAACACAAAATGTCCAGAAACTAAGCTTTTATCTGAGAACTGAAACCAAACAATAATTTTGATTTTAAAAACAGTCTCCTTTTAAGGAAGTTGTGAACTACATGGATGAAACATAAGAATAAAAATGCGTCAGTCTCTCTTCTCCCTTTTACTGCATAGTCCAGTCAGAACACACTCACATTCACTCAGATAACTTCCACATATCAGAACCCATCTACATTGTCCAGAGTGGTGAGAGGCCACACAAAACAATACAAAATTTCTATTAAATTTTCATGATGCTACCAGCTAAAGCTGCACCAACGCATCATTAAATGTTTGTACACAACATTACCAGGTACTATATGAAACCTGGGTCCCCTCACCTCCCAGCCCACTAACCTCTATCTGAACTCACTGGAAAGAACTGAAGAATTTCACCTACAGCACAAGCTGAGGCTTCTCCCAGGACCTAAAGCCATTCAGTGACCCCATGCAGCATCTCTGCTAAGCCCTGATGTTTTGCTGGACGTGGAGATTGAAGTCTGCTTCTAAGTTCCCATCCCTTCTTCCTTCACTGCTGGACTCAGGGGTCAAGCAGGCAGTACCACCAAGATCTCCAAGAAGCAGAATAGAGGAGGTTTAAAATATGGTAATGCTGATCAGAAATAAGGTACATGGCAATTATCATGGAGATTACACTTTTGAATTAATTACATCTAAAAAGATCAGTATCACTTGGAATGGTGTATATTTAGAATCCCATAGCGCTGACATAGTAGTATAGTGGTCACAATTGACAAAAGCCTTATTTTCTGCCACAACTAGAACTTTTAAAACTGATCAGATTAATTTGAAATACCAAAAAAAGTAGTAATGGAAGTTGAACCATTCTTTTAGTCCTTATTTGAAGCGATCCCTGTGAAAGCAGTGTTTCCACTACAGATGTTTATCCCTCTGGCTTCCTATTCCTTTCTCCTTCTGCTAACACTTTAGTCTCTCAACTCTTCATCCACTCATCATTTCCCTAGGCTTGAAAATTAATCCTCTGAGGTCAGTGAGGAAACTTCCATTGACTCCAGGAGATTTAGAATTAGACCCTACACTTAATTTTCCTCCCCACTCTACCTCCCAACTTCCTCTTTTCTTTCTTCTGGAACTTATTTACTCATCACTTCAGTCATTCTGTATGTGGTCCCATGAAATTGGGAATTAAATGCAGAGTTAAGACAAAGAACTAAATAGATGCCCCTCCATCCATTATTATTTTCTACTTCCTATTTTAAATTATATTCCCCCCCCCAGTCCTTTCTTACCTTCTTAAGACATTTAAGCCCTTTTAGACAAGTATCATATTTTATCCCTTCATATAGACATGAACATCACAGCTGAGCGAAGTGTATGATGCTACTTGATAATAACAATTCCAATCACCTGTATTTATAGTTGTTGTGAGCTATGTTGCTTTAAAACACCATCCCTAGAAAACCTCCATTAAATGGTTAATAAAGCTATTTCTTAGTTTTTTAAGATCCCAAAAGCAAATACAAGAACAAGCAGTATACATAAAGTCAACAACCTTTAATCAGTCTCAACAACTTTTAAAAATTCTATCTGATTGCAGAAAACTTAATCTTAGCGTATTTCTATTGAAACATTTGTAAGTACTCCAACTACAGGAATGTTACATACAAATATCTTGGTTTTGCCATGGGGAAAAAGAAGCGGACATCAGAAAACAGTGTATTTTTACTATCCTCCATGACTCATTATATGAAATCACAGAAAAAGTTAAAAATCGGCTAAGAAAATCTAGTCATCTCCCTAGTTTTTTTCCTCTCCAAACAACTTGCAAGAAGCAACAAACACACCACTTTCTCACAGAGCAAAATACTCACAGAAATATTGATTAGCTAATTCAATGGACACCACTTCACAGAAATGTGAACTTAAATCTGTCTTGGCCACTGAGATGTCAGCTAAGAATCATCCAGACATACCTGATACAGAACTCTTTGTCAATATACTATCGCTGCGTTACATTTCAACTGGTAGCTAGAAAAAAGAAAGCACTGGAAAAGCCAGATATATAGTAAGATTTAACAGGAGAAATCTATTCACATATTTAAACATACACGGAAATATCAAAAAAGGCACCTTCAAAATAAACTGCTTATTTTCTTATTCCAGACCAAAGACATTAAGGGCTCCTACAGCTCTGTGAGCAGACCCTAAAATGACCCATACAGAGCTGTAAATACTGACTAGCGTGTTATCCAACAGGAAGATATCTTTCCATTTCCTTCTACTTACTGTTAGGGCCTATAATCAACATTCTTTCAAGGAGCACTTCTAAGATATGCAAAGACAGATTTTAAGATCCCTTTGTTTATAAAGCAGTATCTTAATGATTACATTAAGATACATCAACATGAAAAGTAAAGGATCAAACACAAGCAAAACCAAGGAGAAAACTGACCATGTTATAGTCGTATTGTCATTTTTCTGTCCAATGAGTTTCCAGTACTCCCATCTTTGATCCCAATATAAGACTGAAAAACACACTTGCTGCTTCAAAGCAACACAACATAAAGCAAGCAGAAAGCTCGAAGTAGGAAGGACCAAAAAGTTTCACACACAATTCCAGTGTGCACTAATTTAAACTGATAGTAAGGAACACTTCTGACTGCAGAGTGTGCTGGATGACCAGAGGGAACAATGGAACTAGAATTACCTTAATTTACGATATGTGTTACAAATCCGAGACACAACAGAGCTCTCAATTTCTCAAAGTAGGCAACGGCAAAGTCAAAAAAGCTTCCCTTTGAGTTGAGCTATTGCAATACAGCAACAAAGTCTTCAGTGTTTGGCAAATGAACAAATTGCAAAAAAACAGTAAATGAAAATTTTTTTCTATTACTGCTCTAAAAATTACTATATTAGTTCTGCAGTTTGGGCATGAATCAAGCCAATTTACACAATTCTGGAAGAGCAATTCTTTCTACTTTGTCCAAGTTTTAAACAAGGCCCTGGTGATATTTTTCAAATCCATATAGAGTTCATGATTTTTGTTTTAAGCCTCACCATTTAAAGTTAAGATTTATTTCTCAGAACAGCAGTAAACTATTTTAGCAACACACTCAGAAAACTTAATAAATTTCCTATGACTTATTTTCCAGATTTGGGGATATTCTGCCATGCAGCACTTATGAAGTATCAATATTTCCTATAATTGAAAATTGCTGATCAAATTAACTTGCATAAAATATCTATTGCACATCACAACACTATGGCATCCAGCCACCTGGCAAGTGAAGAAAGGTGTTTAGGGACCTAACCGTAGTTTTTTGTATTAAGGTTAAAGCTATTTTACTGCATCAATTATTTTATTTCAATCACTCTTAATTGCCCGTAAAACCAAGGGTAGGATCGCCATTCAAAAATAGGCCAACTACTCCCTCTACTGAAAATAACTGACTAGTGCACTGGAGGTGCAGGGATTCTCATTGAAAACCCATCCTATTCAGAAGCAAAGCCATTAAACATATTACAGATGTTTTTCTCTTAATTACAGTCCATTCATGTAAGCCTTGAAATACTGATAAACTCCACTTGTGGCTCTCCAACACACAAAATCCACAATCTAACAAGTAAAACGTTACGCATCTCTGCACAGTTAATTCCAATCAGCTTTTCACGTTTACATTATATATTTGATAACATTTTAGACAAGGCAAATTAATTTTCAGCATTCAGCACATGCAAGAACTTACCCTCATTTCTCAAATACTATCAGAAACAAAATAAAGTTTCATTTCATTGGCACTTTCAAAAGCTGTAGCTGTGAAATTACAGACGCATGCTCAGTGAGCATCTATCCTTTTGCTCAGATAGTCAGTGATGTTAAACCACTTGGTGACTGCCAGGGCTACCTGCTAAATACTGGTGAAGTGTCTATACTAAATCAGCAAGCTGTAATAATGCAGGTCAGTAATCAAGTATCTTAAGGCTTTCTATTTAGTGAAGATAGTTCAACTCACACCACTTGTTTTCTTGGGCACTTGCATTAATATTGATATCAAGAGTTCTCAGCTAAGAAAAACAATGCCTTCAGCCTCAGCTCCTGTTGTTACTCGTATCAGTGGCATATAGACTCAGAGCATCAGCTAAAATGTGCTCAAAATCAAGAGTATTTGTCCTAAGTCCTACAGAAGCAGTGAATAGTATAGACATGAAACTATTAAGATTTATAACCATGTTAAACAGTAAAAAAGAAAACCAAAGCAAATGTCCCACTAAATGACAGCAGTTTTCCTTGGAAAAGAACACAGAGCACACAAAAATTAAGTGTTTGGTTCGCTTGTTGAACAGGTTGGTTACCCACAAAACCAAACTTGAACAGCTTCCGCTGCCTGATCAGTCAGGAAGGTTTTTGTAGCTGCCTTCCAAAAAACACAAAGCTAATCCACAGAGGAGAAAGACTCTTCTGTTAAGAAAATTCCTGGAAAAAAACATTTCCAAGAGAATAACATATTGCACTAATGACTTTGAAACGTATGGTTTACCTAAACTACCCTAGCCAGGAACACTGAAAACAAGAGAGAAGGTCCAAAAGAGAAGGTTTCACAATTTAACTGAACAATTAGTTGTATTGTTTGATAAGCTGATATAGTAGAAGAATTAAGTGCTATGTTTATTACAGAATGTTTTGAAAAGCATTAATCTCTTCAGATACATCACCAAAAATTCATAGACTGCATAAAATAAACTGCAGTGGCATTTTACTAGATATATAACAACTAATCCTGGAAATGGAAAGAAAGGCAAAAAAATATGCAAATAAACAGTTACGTGTGATAAATAGTGTGTGATAAGAACATTACTATGCCTTAAACTAGGAACTCGTAGAAGAAGTCTATTAGAAGTTTCTGGGAAGTTACAGTACTTTTTTAGAAACGAAAGCTATGACATTCTACTTACCTTAATGACAAATTTGTTGGATGCCATGATAGATCAGTGTATGCTGGTCCTATAAAAATATCAATTAAAAGTGATCAGCACTAGAGAAATCTCCGATCTCTACACCAACTGAGAAGGATTTTTAAAAACCATTTCTATTTTTTTCATCCCTGTCTTCAAACACTATATTCTGCTTTAAGGAAACCAAGGAAACTCTTATTTAAAGCAGAATTACTTAGCTACCTGTGTTGTTTCCTTTAGTGAACTTCCTAACTGTTCAGCGCACTTGGCATCCAATATATGAAATCAAAAATCAGAACTATTTTTTAGAATAGCACAGAGACAAACCCACCTAACATATCCTCAAGTAGCCTTACAGAGAGCAGCAAACTAAACCTGGAATATTCCTTTAATATGGCTCAACCACTGGCCTCTAAGTATACAGTCCCTGCCATTGTTTTAAAAAAAACTACATGATCATAGTAGTAGAGCATACCTGCTTTACCTCAAGAGAGTCCTCAAACCTCTCTACATGAAGTTCATCCCTTCTTATCTTGTAGATAATCCATTTCTACTTGGCTAGAGAGCCCACAACAGCCTGCATGCATCAATGGCCCTACAGAAACCATACCCTGCTCTCTTAACAGGGGCTCAGCAACTCCCAAGTAAATCTAAGAATTTGCTTTCAGACCAAGCAGCAGTAAGTGAACTTCAGAATTCAGACAGCCATTCCCTACCTGCAGTTCTGTTAATCTTTAGAATCAGAGTTTAAACCAGTTCAAGAACAAAGCACAAACTATGGCTTCCGGTGCACCTGGGATGCATATATATATATATACACACACACATTATGTATATTTAAAATTGTAGGTTACTGCACACATAAAGCAATATGACCTGAGCATTACTGCAGCTGCACAGAAGTAAAGCAAACTTTGGAATCCCCTTCTTTGCTTACCCCAAACAGGATTTAGATTGCTCTATTTGGGACACTGAGTAATGTACATTTAGCTGCACAGACCCTGACCCTGCCTCACACCACTCAGGAACTCAGGAAGCATTAATTCATGCTGTAAGTTAAACGCACCCCCCCTTGGGCACAAGAAGAAACCTTCAATTTATTGCTAAGATTTCCCCCTGCTCCCCATCCCTCCTCAGAAGAACGCTGTATCTCACTCAAATAACTGCAAGCTGGCTTGCAGGCCAACCCACAAGTCTAGCCACCTTCCACACTGATTTCAGGTTTTCCAACTGCCTTTTTATTTTTTCCTCCAAACTGACAACAATTACAGTTACAGCAGTGGAACTACTGGGGAGGTTCATCATTCTGCACATAAATGGGAGCTAAACATTCAGCTGGCAAAATGTAGATTATTAGGTTAAATTCATTAAAGTCTTTCCAGCTAACCCCACAATGTTGGGACTCAGAACAGACATGGAATGGGCCCTATGGTACCAAATTAATAGCCACAAAAAACGAGGAATGAAAAAAATTGAGATATATTTTATTTTCACACAGGATTGGAACACGGCAACAGACAAGAAAGAAACTTGGACTGACAGAAAACTAGGTGAACAAGGGTCTCAGTACACTGGCAGAAAATGGAGTACTCAACAGTTCAAGCTTCAGAGCCAAGGAAAAAACAAAGCTGCTGCCTGCAATAGTTGAACTGCAACAGCATCTATGCTGAGAATAAAGCTGCCTTTTACACTCCACAGTCTCCTAAAGGATTAATCTCTTAAGAGGGAGAAATCTGGTCAATTTGTAAAACATGGTACAGGAAAATAGTAAAAATGAAGGAAGACATACTTCAAGTTATTGTAAAGTACTGTGCTAGAGCTGTCAAAATGTCGGGTACAAGTCAGATTGGTGATAGGTGTCTCCGTCAGGCGCTACACCTTAGACACTTCAAAATGCAGTCGTTATCCTTCTTTAACTTCAAAAAAGTGCAAAACAAGATAAGAGCCACTTTACAACTACATAGCATAGCACAGATAATTCTCATCTTCAGATTCAACAGGAATCATGCTGAACTAAATAAACACTTCTATGCAGTGACTGCATTCCCAATATCCAAACATTGAGACCCAAGATTTCAAAACAGTTACGAGAAAATGTAACACGGGCACAATCCATATACTGGCTCAAGGAAAATTGCTGATTACTTCAATGAACTTTTTTCTCTATATCGCATCAATATGCAAGCCATAAGAAACAGGAAAGGTAAAGGATGGTAAACAGTGAGAAGTAAAATGGTTGTTACTGTAACCAGGTTAAAATGAGTTTGAACTGAGAACCATTCTGCAAGTAACTACTGAAAATAAACTTCAGTACAGCTAATAAAATGTTTCAACTATGTTCTGAAAAAGCTTAAAGTTGGAGCTTTTATTGGCTGCATGGTACTAGTAAACAGAAATATAGAGTGAATTGAATTTTCAGGTAACAGCCATGCAGACAGAAGCTGGAATACAATGTCTTGTGCCACACGACTATCATTGTCCCTTGCACAAAACAGCCCTAGAAACTTTTCTAACTCATTTCAAGAAACACAACATAAGGAAACAGTGCTCTGGACCACTTGGGACATCGTATTTTAATTCAGTCAGGCAGTAAGGTACTACTCTGCAGAAGTACACATACTAGAACAACTATAACAGTATTAGTAGGAGATAAAACGCCGGAATTCTTGAAAGACCAGCTGCTACAACTAGGTCAGAAGAGAGGAGGCTGAAGGGAAACGGCAGCCACCAAGTGGAAAAAACAACTGTGCTTCTGAATTCCTTGTAATAGTGTGTAAGACTGTATTCTTCATGTTTGAGAATCATCAGATTATCTTTAAAAAAAAAAAAGTCTCAGCAGTATTTCAGGATTGGGTTTTAATTTTGCTGAAAGGCTAGTATTGAGAGTTTTACTAATGATCCCTACCTCCTGCCCCCAACCACAAAAAAAAAAAAAAAAAAAAAGGAAAACAGTAGGCAAGAAACAGCAAAAAGTGTGTTAAATGCTATAGTCTCTTCCCCAGGCAGCTAGAATCAACCTGAAGTTAGGAAATCTGTAATTACAAACACAGTTTGCTGTGGAGCACACCATGAACTAAGAGCTCCTACAACAGCAATGATAATTTTGAAAGTTACACAGAATTACCTGTACCTTGGGATATGGTAGAACACAAGGTACTTTCCCTTATGCTTCCTGGAATATAGTTCACCTAGATTGTACATAATTTTGAGTTACCTATAGCACACAATCACGATGGTACTGCAGGCCTATGATCTGAATATTTGCACTGCTAATGTTTTATCACTAATCTTTACAATAGCAATAATATGAAGAAGAGTTGCAATAAAACATGCCAGAGCATCATCTCTTCTCCAGATGAAGCACATGGAATGAATTAGCTGAACTTATCCTGAGATCTCCAATCTCTTTTTCCTAAAAATTTGCCATCCTGAACACTACTGTTACAAGAAGTCTGTGATATGAGATGACATGATGATGATGTGTGAAGGACTGCTGGCAGACAGAAATCCTCCCAAATCCAATTTACAAAATAACAGAAGGAAAAAAAATAGAAAAAAAAAGATGCACAGAAAAAGTTACCTTTGGTCCAATTTACTCTCAAGGGAGCACCTGGACTTTGGGAGTTTGCCAACTACCTCATTCTTTGCATTGAACATATGGATAAAACAAAGGAAATACAACTGACAGAATAAATGTCAGCAAAACCTTAGAAAACCAAACAAACAAAAAATATACCCAACACGTGAACCATCAGGAAAGTCACTGAACTGTCACAGACGAAAAAAATAGCCAGTACTAAGACATCAAAAATGAGGAAAACCACTCATCAACTGTGCAAGAAAAGGAAAGCCAGCAAACCCCAAATACTTTCCCATTTTCTGTGTTGAAATAAAAAGAACACAGATCTATTTGGTAACAAGACTCTTTCATGGAATACCGTATCTGTTGCAACTAACACGAACCTCTGAGGAAAACTGTACATAAGGAAATAAGATAACAAATACGGCAGAAAAGCTCCTCTCAGAAACTAGCTATGTTTATATATTAAAGGTCTTGATATGATATTTATAGCTTTTCAACATCTAAATTTTTGACAGCCTGTACAAGAAACATGATTTAGAATTAAATACATGGGTTCCCTATAGCTTGAGTGAGAAATGCTTCAAGAATAACACGGCACAATACCTTTCTTTCCCAAATTTAATAAGTGGAATGGCACACACTCAGGCCAGGAAACAGGGCCTGTCAGAGAGCCAGCTAAAGTGTCTTCTGCCAGCTGATGAACAGCATCTCACCGTAGCAAAGAAGCAGCTTCCTGTGGTGAGGGAATTTGGAACTCAGCAGGAACGAGGAACTGAGAACTCCTGCTGCACATGCCCACTAGAAGACACAGCAGCTTCTAACACAACAGCTGCGAACTGTTCACACTTTGGGTGCCTTTAGCTTGTGTGGGGAGAGATGGGCACCTGAAAAAGGAAGAAACAAAAACACAAATGCTAATTACGAAAACTCTCTGGAATAAGCTAATGTTAACTATTTTTGTAGTTCCAAATCAACTATCATAACAGAGAAGTTTTCTGAACTTTCTAGTCCCTAGGGATCACAGTCAAACACTGTCCAGCCCAGACACAGCAGCACACATCAGTTTCCGAGAGCTGATCCTAAGCTTGGGATGAAGCAGTGGAATATACAGCTACTCACAGATTCAGTGAAGTATTTTCTAGTTCTGAAGACATACCAGAATCCCCACATTTTGCAGTTTCAGTATTTTTACTGAATATATAAATATTTTACTGTTGCCAAATTCTCCACTACCCTTTGGAAACTACTCTTCCAATAAAGCAGTGTATTTTGAAGTCATTGTTTTCTGTTCTCCTCCACTCATGAACTGCCAATTCACCTTGAAGTTCAAGTCGCTTTCAGAAAAGTTACCCATTCACCACACAACTGCATGGAACCAGAGAAATAAGTTTCTGAGGAACACCAGAGTGCTTATTATGGACAGATGCTGGCTGTTAGCTTTTTGCATTGCTGAATACCATTTTTTCAGTAAGTCTGCATTCAGCTGCTCCATCAAACTTAAAAAAACCCACTTATATATATACACTCCTTTCTGTATGAAGATTAGGCATTAAAAACTTGCCTTTTGGCTATAGTTGTAAACTCTGCAACTATGTACAAAATAAAAAAATAAACCCATCCATTAACATATAAGTATAGTACAAGATATTCTTGACAGCGACTGCAAGAGTAGGGGGAAAAAGGAAGCAAGCGAATACCGAAAAAATGCAGAATAGAAGAGCTAAGGAAAAAAAATAAGAACATTTCAGGCAACCAAGTTTTCTTGTTTTGGTCAGGGCAACACTGTCCGCCTGCAGGAAGGCTCAGACAGGAGAAGTAACGTGGAGCGACTACACCAGCAGTTAAGCAAGGAAGAAAAATCAGTGATACGAATATTTTTAAGCCTGGCTTTCGAGGGTCGCACCGGCCTGGGGAGCTGACGCGAGGGGGGGCGCCTGAGGGAGGCGCGGCGGGAACCGGCTGGCACCACCGCCGCAACAGCATCTGTCCCAGGACATCACCTCACACGTGTATCCAGGGAGGAAAAACAGACTGAAGATCAAGGCGCAGCCGGTCCCCCGACAGCCTCCCGGCTGAGGGTCCCCCAGGCCGTACCTCCTCCCTGCGCCGCGCCTGCTTCCAACAGTTCTAACGGCTGCTCTGCCCCCAAGCAAGATGGCTGCCGCGCACAAGCTTCTTCTCCCCTATCCAAAATGGCCGCCGGCGGTAGCCACTGCCCGCCTTCCCATGCCCGAATGTTAAATGGCCGCCGGGGCAGCAGGGACACGAGTGAGCCCCGAGAGAGAGAAAGAGCGCGCGCGAGAGAGAGAGAGCGCGCACCGCGTGGCCATGTGACGCCGGGCTTGGCCAATGACGGGCGAGAGGAGGAAGTGCCTCAACCCCGTGGGGGCGGGTAGCTGGGTCACGAGCTGCACTTCCGGGCTGCGCGGTGCCGCTTCCTGCTGTTGGAGGTTTTAAACGGGCAGTGGAGGGCGCGCGGCTCGGGGGCCTGTCGGTCGGTGCGGCTGAGTTCTGTCCCCTGCCTCTCCGGGGCGAGGGCCGAGGTGAGCGCCGGGAGGGCTGCTGGGCAGTGCCTTCCTCACCCGCAGCCTTTTGCTCCATGAGGAAAGGGTAGAGAAGCTTCAGGTGCCGCGTGCCTCTCTCCAGTCCCTCCCGCCCTCAGCGGTCTCTGGCCGGGGGAATGCCGCTACCCTCTCAGGCCGCCGCGCCGCAGAGTAGCTGGGACGTGGGCTAGAGGAAGGAGGGTCGGTTGAGGACGTGTCGAGGCGTGACCAAGGGCGATGGGGACCCAGTCGCCTGTCAGAGGCCGGGACGCTTGGGCCGGGCTGTAACCGGTAGCTTCAGCGTCTCCTCGGCAGTTCCCAGCCGGTGTGCGGCTGCCTCACGCATACCCGCGGCTCCGCGACTTTCGAGTCTGCTTTGCCTTGTGTGGCAAGTGACGTGAAAGCGTGAAATCTCCACAGTACGATGGAGGGGGTTTAGTAGGACATGTTACTCCTGTCCGGTGGATGAAGTTGGGCAGGTGTAGCAACATTTACTCAGTTGTACCTTTGTAGCTGTTTAAAACAAGTTATTTCGATATAAAACCTGAGTATACATACCTTTTCTTTCCTATAGTAGGTACTTAATGAAATCCTGTGGAAAGTAGGGTTTTATATGTTCTTTTTATTGTGTTTGTACTGATACTCTTGTAGCCTCTGAAGATTCAGGCCTAAGGTAGTCAGGTATAGCTGTTGCTCTGGGTAACATAAAGTGATGTAAGAAGTGTTGCAGCTTGTTTGGCCTGCAAGTTAAAAGTTCCATGTTCTGTTAGGAGCATGGTTAGTCACTGAATTTCATTGGGGGAGGGGGGGCGAAGTGGTGTATTTGAAATGGATTTGTTTTAGACTTCAAATATTTACCATCTGAAGCAGTAAACATTTGTAATGAAATAAATATAACTAACAAAGCTTTGAGATTTAGTGTTCTAAAGCTTGAAGGAAATGTAGTAATTAACACTTCAAGTTGTCTGAATTGAGGTTATTTTTATAGCTTTAAGTTCACAAAGCAAGACTTTCTTGTGTCATTTTGTGTTTTAAATCATCTGCTGCACTGTAATTAAAGATATTAACTTTCATGTTCATCTGTTCTGTGCTATTATTACAGAGTTTAAAAAGGGTTTCTAGAATATATTTAAAATAATAAATTATCTTTACCTAGGTAGATGCCTGTTTGCAATGGGTCTCAAAACCTTCTGGAAGGACTACAAAGTTCTGATTGTTATGGGAACTAGCCTTGGGCTGGTGCACTGGGGGTGGTTTTACATCAAGTCCAGTCCTATTTTTCAAGTGAAGACAGAGGACTTTGTTCCAGAACCTGGGATTGTGGCATATGTGATGCAAAGTGATCACAAAAATAAAGAAGAATAGCATTAGTGCTGTATATTGTGGGTAAGTTGCCTAATTAGTTGTATCTGTATCTGTGAGGCAGCAGATGGGTCAATTAGATGAGAAATGTCTAAGTCTTGCTGCTCTACCTTTAGTTTTTCAGAGTTTATTTTGGTGTTTTTTTGCAGCTAAATTAATCTGTAATTACATGGACCCAAAAACTGCATCATGCAGCTCAAAAACTACTGCTCAGTCCTGTGTGATAAGATCAATTAAGTGGTGGAACTACAGGTCTTAAAATATTTAAAAACAAACTCCAGTAACTTAAAGGCAACAGTCAAACTCCTTGACTGGCTCTGCAGCAGTGTCCTTTCAGGTTCAAAACTGCCCAGGAATAATTGTGTCTGTGCGTAGTAACATGTTCTGTGGTGTTAGTAGGGATGCTAATTACAATAGAAAACAATATGAGAGGAGTCTAAAAACTGTAGAGGTTACACAGAAATGCAAACAAATATCCCTTTAAGTTCTGAAGGGTTCAAGAATTGAAAACAAAATTGTATGTTTAGGCACCTTAAAGTAAGAAACCAATGTTCAGAGGCAGAGATTCTTAAAGCTGCATGAACATTTGAAAGCTTTTGTTTCCGAAGTGGTTGCCTGGCAAGCAGTGCTGGGCAGAACTTGCTGAGTTCTTTTACTCTGAGTAAAAGCAGATTAACCACGATAGTTTTGACACTTTCATACAATTCAGTGAAGTTCATAGTGGCCTGTTACTTATAGACCTACAGGGAAAACAGTTATAAACTGGTGGTCAGAACTGAGGTTATTAACAAACATGTCTAATTTGTCTACTATGTGCTTGTTTTATATATAATATTAATAGGTTTTCTCAATTAAAAGTAGCGTAGTTTGGTATTTGTTCCTTATGTGAGTATTTTGTGAAAAATAAAGTAGCAGTTCAGGCCATGCAATATTGTCATAAGATTTTCCTAATACTTTCATGTTTTTTATTGTAGGTGTAATTAGCTTTGAAGCTTTTCCTCTGTGAGTGTTGCCAGAAGAAGAGATGAGGAAGCTGGCTGGAGTAGAAGGAACTTTCTGCTTGTGGCAGGACTGTCACTAATAGGTGTCCATTTTGGAAGCATGCTCGTGAACTTTGTTGCAAAAAAATCTGTTCGGTCACAATCAGAAGCTAAAAAAGATCGTCATGAATGAAACTGCTTATTGCTGTCATTACAGATCCATTTAACAATAGGAGTTAAGCCTCATTTTGAGAGAGATCATGAGCAGTCACAAGAGTGTTCTCATACTGTATGTACTGTTTCACATTTAAAATAATACTTAGCTGCAAACAAAATGTGCTGCTTTGAATCTTGAAAGTGCTGTGAATTATAGACCTAAGTAAAAATGAAATGTGATTTGTTGGCCAGAATTAAAATCTTGGAAAATGTCTCGTCTTGAAGCTAAAAAGCCTCCGTTATTTATGAGTGAGCCTTTAACTAAAGATACAGTAAGTCAGTCACTGTCTCTGCTGAGCAGAGTATTAAAATCTTGCTATGGTCCTACTGGTAGGCTCAAACAGCTCCACAATGGTGTGGGAGGCTATGTTTGTACCACCTCACAATCTTCAGCTCTACTCGGTCGCCTTTCTGTCAGTCAGCCTGTGTTAAGTGTTTTGACGGCCTCTGTACAGAACCATGTATCCCGCTTCAGTGACTGTGGCTTATTTACTGCCATTCTTTGCTGTAGCTTGATTGAAAACTTTAAAAGCCTGAATGTTGCACGTTGCACTGTTGTTAAAATAACCAAACATCTTCTGAGTCTGTGTATGGACTACCTCAGATCTGAGGCCTGCGGCTGCCGAGTATCTGTGGATTTTAGCAGTGTGGAGACTCTCCTTTGTTTGGTAAGCAGCATATTAACAAGCAAACCTGCCTGCATGCTTAATAAAACAGAAGTTGATCACCTCACTGTGCTGATCTTAAAGGCTTTTATGTTTACTGTTCCATGTCGTGCTGAGACTAATGCTACTTTAGGAAAGTGTGTAATAGTACCTGTAAAGGGTCGAAGAGTTGTGGATTCTACAGTTCTTCCTGGACTGCTGATAGAAACACCTGAAATGCAGTTGGCAAAACCACTTACTGTCAAAAGAACTTGTTCAAATGTGATCAAGGTAGCACTTTTCTGTGTGTCCATGTCAGGGGACTGCTGCAATACTGGAGAAGAAACTATAACAGTCTGTCATGGAATTTCTCTAGAAGTGTCAGAGCTGAATCAGTTGCTCAGTGTAGGAGAGCAGCTGGTTAATGATGAGGTCGGCCTTGTAGTGTGCCAGAAAGTTATCCACCCATGCCTGAAACGGTACCTGCGAGAGAACCATGTTGTGGCTGTGGACAGAGCTGGGCTGTCTCTGATGGAACCCCTGAGTCGGATGACAGGTAATGAGTGAGTTTTCTGTGCTAAACAATTGTCTTTAATGTTAATCTTGTAATGAAAACCGACCTATGTAGGTGTTATTGCAGAGTAGGGCTTCTCTTAGTTGTCTACATATCCTACCTTAGCAGTTGAGCAGAGTTGTTCTTTTCTAGTCTGAAAACCATTTTTTAGGTGAGATGAGTCTTTTGCAAGCTCCACTGATGACATATTGCATGTGTGAGCACTGACTGTTTCATGAAGAATTTCCAGTTAGAGTAACTGTTTGCAAATGTAGACTATTTTCAAACTCTTATTTAATAGAAGTTTTTTATCATAAACTATCACTAAGTCTTGCACTTTAAAGACATGTTCATTTGTTTGTTATTTCCTGTGTAGATTGAAATGTTAAGTATAAAAGAATATATATATAATTTTAAAAGCTAAGAGGAAAAAAGTTGATGGTTTGTGAAATGCAACAGAAAGCTGTTCTGATGCCAGTAATACCTCCCACCCTCTGCTTTTCTCATTTGGACAGGTTCAAAGCCAATAGCTTCCATACGTTGGTTGTCTCCTAGTTGCTATGGCAGTTTGAAAGATGTGTGCATTAAGAGTTTTGCTTCCAAACATTTTGTGCATTTAATACCAAACAACACAGTTGTCTGCAGCTTGGTGCTCTGTAACAGGAATGAAACAGCATGGGATGAATTGAAGGTATGCAAATTCTCATGAAATCTTTCTTTAAAGTCCTGTTTTTAGTGGATAAGTAATGAGAAAGAACAGGGAGTTTAGAAAAGTGATTTTTTTTTTTCAGTACATAAATGGAGATTAGTTAATGTTTAGGTGTATAATTTCAAGAAAGCAATTCAGAAACAACCTCATTTCCAGAATTTCAAAATCTTTCAAGTGCTCATGTTTATTTAATGCCTCTTTTAATATGGGAAGTTGTTGGGAGGCAGAAACATTGTTCACCTGTTCTTGAGGCCAGTGCTGGATAACCATTTTCATTCTCATTACTTGGTTTATGAGAGTGTAAAGAAAAAACTGCCCAGCAGAAGGCCAGCAGCAATGCCTGCAGTGGTAGTCAGGCACAGTTTTTTGTTGAACAGTTGCTTTAGAAATGTCATTGATACAGATTGACTTTTTATATATAACCCTGTTTTGCAATGAGAAGGAATAAGACACAGCTTTTTTTTTTCTGCTTTTCCATCCTGAGTGTGGGCAAATAAAGACAATTTCTCATTAAGCAGCTTTATAGTTACACATAATTGAAGTTTATGAAGTCTGTGTCAGGAACTACTGAAAATTTTACTGCAGTAGTTTTTTCAGCGGGGCCAAATCCTGTTAATCATGGTGTGTCTAATGACAAATTCATATGGTTTTCAGCGGGCCTGTGAAACTGCAGAACATGTGTTACAGTTAACGATCAAGGAACCTTTGGCATTATTAGGAGGTGGCTGTACAGAAACTCACCTGGCTTCATACATAAGACACAAGGTATGTAAAACAAGGCTTTTTTAAAGCTGCTTAAGATGCTTAGGAAACACTGTATGTAGAAACATTGCTACAGTTAAAACACTTCTAGATGAATGCTGCATTTTTGCTAACTGCTAATCTAAAACAAAGGGGTCTTTTTGAAGCCTTCAGTGCTAATTACATCTTTTACTCTTGTTAATACTGTATTTGTACTTGATAATCCTTCTTTTGCTATCTGTTATAGTAAGTGCTTGGGTTTTTAAGTGTTTAAAATGTGTAGATTTTTTTATATTGAAAGATAATCGTGCAGAACTCAGCTTTGACTTATCTAGAAGTGTTTCCTATTGTGGAATAATCATCACATGAACAGTTTTAGTTAGGACTGAGCCATCTGTTTAAAGAAAACCCATTATGATATGTTTGATTAAAATTATTTCTGTAAAACAGTGTTCTAACATTCTGTTTTCCTGGTTTTGTTGTTTTAGAGCCATAGTCTGTCCACCAGCAGTTTTGAAGCTCTAGATTGTTCTCGGGCACAGTACCACTTGGTTGCTGATGGTTTTTGCCGTTCCCTGGAGACCGTAGCTTGCTCTCTGAACCATGATGATGGAGAAATTCTTACAGATGAGGTTTACAGACACTGTTGGTTTGTTCCATCAGGTTTTCCATCTGTGTCTAATTGGTCAGATTTAGTTTCAAAATGTGGCTGTGGGATTACTGGTAACACTGAGGATCTCAGCTGGAGGCTTTTGCAAGGCCAGTTTGGCTGTCCTGTTACACAGGGCTGCCCTAAAGAGCCCTCAGTGAAGGCTGCTGACTTTCTGGCATTGGACTGTTTTGCAGCAAAGTGTAGTGGCCTACAAGTAGCTCTGGAGACAGCCAATCTGATCTTGGATCTCATATATGTCATTGAAGATCAAAATTAGCTCTGATCTTATGTGAATTGTGTTGCACAGCAAGATACTTAATTCAAAGCAGAGTAATATATAACATGTTAAGAGCCTTTAAATGGTGAGAATATGAACAACAAACAGAAACTGTAAATCAAACAATTGGCCTCTGATTGTTCATCTACTGTGCCCTCAAGCATTTTCAAATGTTCAGCATTTTGTTGGGAACTGCTAAATGATTAGCCAAATATACAGTGAGTCATAGTAACATGACTTAGAGTATTCAAATCAGCATATTCAAAAGAGCAAATGACACTTTGATATTCCCTCTGCATTAAGCAAAGTTTAGGGTGTTTGTTAGCTCTGTGGGATCTTCACAGGAATGGGAAAAATGGATTCCCTTACTGAGAACACACATTACAGATTAGAATTTATATAGTCTCAGGAAAAACTTTTCACACTCAAACAGACTTTGCAGCAGAACTTTATCACTGGTATTTTTAATTTTGTAAGTAAAAAAGGCAGCTTTCCTTAGCAAATATCGTGAGCCACTTGCTTTCAAATTTTGTTCAGAAGATCTTGTCACCATATATTATATGCAGTTTAAGTGGCTGGAAGATTTTAATTCGTATATGTAACTTATTTAGCAAGCTTATGAAATAACTTGGAGATCTTAAGGTAGCAGGTAGGTAATAGAAGATTTGGAAAAAAGCCAGACTCTGGAAAAAACTTGTAAAGTGGACCTTGATTGTCTTTGAAATACAGGATAGCTTATAAATAATGAAGTTTCTATTGTTTAAGCAATACTGCAAGAATGTCCCACTTACTGGTCAATTAACTCTTTGGCTGTGTGTAGCTTTTCTTTTAATGAAGGAAGGCTTTAAGCTGCTCAGGCTTGTTCTGATCTTAAAATAAGGCTGTAGACTGAATGATCGAAACTTTCTTTTCTTGTTTTCAGCTTGCATGCAAGATCAAAAGGGGTGTTACAGTTTCTTGCTTAAACTCATTTTCTTTGCCCTTTTTCCCCCTCTGTGTTTTCAGTCACAAGGGACAAGTTGTTCATGACATGCTTTTCCAGAAAACATCCAAGTTAGTTTTAGACTAGTCCTGCTTATTTGTTTCCTTCTCTCAAGTTTTTATTATATTTACTGAGTATAAGCAGTAGAATTGTTTTGTATAACTCAGTTTTGAAATATATAATTAAAAGCAGATCTTTCCAGACCTTTTGTACAAAGTCCTTTTCATTTTAAGAGCATAAATAATCATTTTCTCACTGGAAAAAAAAAAGTTATTTTCAGTTCTGTATCTTTTTATGACCCAAAATTATTACTTCAGTGTTACAAGGCATCCTTTGGGAATTTGTGAAAGAATGTTCAAAGTTGGTTACTAAAAAGGCTGCTTTCATTTCATGATCCTTCCATATACCATGAACCGTATGAAAACATGAGGAATAATGAAGCTGGATGATGGTGTATGTCTTAAGGCACAGAAGAATCTTGGTAATACTTCATCTAATTATGAGTCTCTAAGACTGAGGAATTAGAGAATTTTACTTCCTGTAATAACAGCTTGTTGTGCAGTGCAATTATGTTGAGTTTAGTGACTACATCTGTGAAGTGAAAATTAAAACTTTAAGTAGAAGTAATGTTCTTTTGTCTGGGTATCGGTTCATAGCTCCTAGAAAACCTTTGTTAGCTCCGATTCTATTATTTTCTTCTCCCTCAGTTTTAAGAATCCCACATTAGAAAATTGTGAAAATTAATTTTTGGTGAGTAGGGAAAAATCCCTTTATGCCTGAACCAAAGATTGTTTCATATATAGTTTTGTATCCTAAAAAAGGACAAATAAGCAGCTGGCACTGCTGTTTATGGGCAGTTCAGGCTCAGTTCTCAGTTGTGCTGCAGTATTCCTGAACATCTAGTAGTTAGTATAACCTCTTCTTTAATCGGTTACCACAGGAAAATACAACTCTGGATACTGTTTGAAATACAAGTAAATAGAATTGTGTCTCAATCCAAGAGCAACATAAAAATAACTTTGCTGGACTCCCATGTTTCCTGATAAAACCTGTGTGCGAAAATGGTGGGTTTTCCCCTTCCTGTGTTTTGAAACTGATGAAATATCCTTGGTTGTGAGTCCTCTGAGAAGCCACTGGGATTTTCGTCCTGCTCCCCTTGGAATTTTCAAAGCTTGCTCAGTGGGAAGAATTAGCATTACACATGTATTAAGAGAATTGTTTTCTGATCATGACCTCAGTCATGTCTGTTGGCTTCCACAGATTGCTCACAGGCTGCTAATCTAAATTTTAATAATTTTACTGGTAGTGCACAAGAAGTAACAACATTAATCTCCAGGCCTCTCAGCTGTGTTAGTGCTCCAGACCTAGCAGGAGTGGAAAAACTGCTGATAGTATCATCACCTGAGTCAGCATAGTTAAGATACCAGTTTAATATAGTTGCTCCTCAGTTCAGTTTTTCAGTTTCCATTTGGTATTTAAAACTTCAAGTGAAGACTGGCTGAAAATGCTGATTAATTTAGGGTTCTTCAGTATTTCTGTTACTGTGTCCTATTTCAAGTAGACATACCATTAGACATTACTTTGGCATTGGCAAAGAATGCAGAACACCTGCTTTGCACTGATTCTGCTACTGGTATGTGAATTTGTAGAGTCACTCTGAGCCGTATCTGAAGTCTTATTTCTGCCTATTTTCCTATCTTTAAAATGGGAACAAAGATAACTCTTAAGGCACGGAGATTTGTGGGTGAAGAGTTACATGATCCAGATGTAAAGTGAAGAACTACTTGATGCACAGGAACAACAACAAAAAAAAGATACATGAAAACAAACTCAAATCCCTGCTAAAATATTGTAGTCATGTCATTAAGGGAACTTTGGCCAGGATTTGTGTAGACTCCTTAAACCAGTCTGTTAGGTAAAACCCCCTATTCTCCTTGTATGTTGAACCGGGATGCATTTGGTTTTTCTCTGAAATTTCAGCAACAGTATATTACTGTTGCTAACAGTAACCCAATTTATTGCCTTACACCTTCAGTGCACACACACAAATGTGACCTTCAAGCCCTGTGTGGGAATGGTTGAACTTCAAGACAAGCATGGTCAGACTCCTCAGCAATCCTTACTGTATCCTGTGTGTCTTTGGAGTCTGTGCTCTGCCTGGAGTATCACAAGCACAGTAGAGCCTGTTCAAAACACTCTTACCCAAAACCCAGACTTTTTAATTTTACTCGTGCTCTTATTTTGCTGTTCTGGGTAGGAGAGTGTAGTATTTGTCATATTTTCAGCAGTGCCGCGTGAACTGAGTCATGCAAGTACTACATGCTTCAATCTCAGGAAAATCAATATCTGTGAGTCAGTCAATGTCATGGGAAGAACTTTGACTGGGTTTGCATTTACTACTGTTGTGAAGATGCAGAAATGGCCTGTGTTTTATTGCAGAGAGACTGCCTCCAGCATGCTGATAAATCTGTGCAGACAGGCTTTGAGAAGTCAGTTGCTAGTCATGTTGTATCGTTTATTTAGAGAATTTCAGTAGCTTTTATCCACTAATGTAAACATAAGTTATTTCTACCTTCTTGTCAGCAGAGACAAGTTTCACAGTACTAATAAATAACTTCTTGGCTAGTGTGATCTTCAATTCTCTCTTTAAAATACCTGTACTTTTTGACTGTATACACTGCACTGTTTGAATTAGTCATGCACATTACAAGCTCAAAAGTAGATACAGATTTAGTCTTTGCGCTGGAAGCAGAAATGTAGTCACAGTGTGCGTAGATAGAGCCAACATGTCATTAATCCAGATACCAATAAAATTAATTGCAGAATGTGTTCCAAGATTGGGCTGAGCACTTTGTGTCAGCCGACTTCTGTTATTCTTGACCTAGTTTTACCTAGGCACCTCCTGCAGAATTTATTTTCATACCTTACCTCAAACCTTTTCTAAAAACTTTCACTTTCCAATCTGCTTGTACATGAACACCTTTTATTCAAGCTTTCATCGTGTACCTTGAAGGCTGCAGCTGTCTGTGTGGTGTCTGGCTTCTGCAAACCGATGACTGGTGTCTTTATTTTCTGTCCTGGCAGTGTCAGCTCTCTCGAGGTACACATTAAATGCACATTAAATACTAGCTGCTGCTTGTTGTAATGCTATTTCATGTGGTCTGCTAAGCATTGTGTGGTGGCATACCACTGCATCAACAGCTATTCCTTATTGATAACTTTCTTTTTATAAACCTCTGGATCTCCGCTCTAATCTCTAAAAGCCAGCCCTGGTATCTTGTCCCTTTTGTTAGTCTGATCTCTTACCCTGGGTGAGTATTCGGTAAAAAAACGGGAGGTGGGAGAAAATAGAGTTCCCTACTCTGTGGTGATGACTGGGAAAGACTGAGTCATTACTTGAGTGTGGGGCTATGCTGGAGCCTCTGCTGGTGGAAGATGGATTGGAGGGTGATGCCTGAGTGATTGTCAGGGAGGTGTAGGGACTGTTTTTGAAAGACTTTGTGACTTTGAGAGGCAGAAGCATAACTGTTACAGATGCATTGATGACTCCTCGTTCATGTGCCAGCAGACCCTAAGCTTTAGAAGTTTCTCCTGGGGTTTCTGGTACTTTTGACCGGACTACGAGTGTGCTTGTGCCAGAGAATCTCTGGCTTGTCCATGTCCGGCAGGCAGGTGCTTACCCGGCAGCTCGCTCGCTCCCTCCACAGGACAGAGGGAGAAAACAGCACGAAAAACCTCCTGAGCCGGGATAAACCTCCTCTCGCTGTGTTTCTCACGTATTTCCCCCTCATCCTCGCTGCGTTTTGCCCTCTCCTAATGTATTTGTGTAGCGGTGCCGCCACGGCGGAGGGGCCGGGCTGTCCCTGGGGGGCAGCTGCTGGAGCCCGCCGCAGCCGGCTGAGCCGGCGGGAACCGGCTCTGCCCGCAGGGGGTGTGCGGCGCTCAGTTCCGTGCGGGATGCCGTGGTGTGAGCCCGCTCTTAATCCTTTCGAAGGACGTGGAAGAGTTGGTGATTTTAGAGGCAATCAGAGAGGGGGAAGCGCCAAGGAAGAGCACTAAAGGCGAATCCCGGAGGAGTTGCTGGGAAAAGGAGATGTTGCTTGTGGGGTGACTGCTTCAGGAGGGACACATGTCGCTTCTGGAGATGGACCAACCGAAAGGGCTGACCCCAAGAAACAGGCAGAGAAACCCCCACTTCTGTTGTGCGTGGATGGCGTGAAGGTGCGTTTGCTGGGCCTGCGCCTGGAGCCCGTGTGGCAGGGCGCTCCCCGCAGGTGGATCACTGGGACCTGCCCCTGGAGACGCAAGGGTTCACAGCTGTGCGGAAGGACGGAGCGGCTCCCTGAAACCCGCACTTTCTGGGAAGGCTGAGATGGCTTCCCAGTATCCTTGAGAAGGGGAATGGCTCAAAAGCTGCTTTGTGTGGGGCTCCCAGTCTGGAGTTCGGGTGGAAAGGCCACCTACCCGCACCCATAAAAGCCTCCTGAAGCGTGGTCTGAGGATGCGAGCACATACGTGGTACAAACAGAGGGTCGACCCGCGGCCCGTCTGCCATCCCGTGAATGTGGCAGTCCGCGAGGTGACTCCAAAGGGGTAAGTTCTTCCATATTTACTTTGCACGGGCACGGTACCTACTGGATGGGGGGGGGTGTGGTGTGGCCATTTGTCTATGCCAGCCTTTCTTCTCTTTTTTTGTTTCCATTGCTTCACTTTTAAGCAAGCAAGCAAATACTTCTGGAGGGTGGGACAGACCTTCACGTGGTTTTACGTGCTTTAATCCTGGCCTCCTGTCTTTGCTGGGGTCAGCCAAGAGAGATGAGAAAGAGAAAATGAGATTTTGAATTTGTACCTGAATTCTTTGGGGTATTTAAAATCGTGGTTCTAGAAGTGTCTCCTGAACCTATCTGTCCCTGTGTGTCACGTAGTTCTGTGATCAGAGTCGCACTGACTTCCATGCTCTGTGTTCGGCCCAGGTGTCTTTGCTGAATCAGGTCTTGAGCTGCCCTGTCATGATACTTTGGTTGTAAACGTGAATTCGTCCATAAATTATGCTTTTTCAGTATTATACCCAGGCACGGACGTGGTTGGTCTGGCCAAATGTTTCCCAGCTGGGAACATTTTGAACTGGAAGTTGCTCTGGGATGAAGTGTGCTTCATCAGGCAGGGGTTAAGACAGCTGAAGATGTCCCAGCTGTCTCTGACCTTTGAAATTAACTGTTCTGCATGTGTTGGTAGTTAGAAGAATTTAGCCCAAAATGCTAAGGAAGAGGAATACTTGAACCCTGCATTGAATAATCAAGTCTTCTGTTTTTTTATTGGTCTGGCACAGGCCATTCCAAATAAAATATTAAATCTTCGAAGAAAAGCAGCAATTAGCTTAAATTTTTAATAATGAAAATTGTTGTGTGAAATCCTCCTTTGAGTACTGAAATATTACAGTGTCAAGTAAGAAAAGCTGTACACGCTTGATATCTTTGTAAATGTAAAATCTCTTCGAGAACTTCTTTATATCAGCGTTCCACAGAACAGCAGCATTCTGAGAGGAGCATGAATGCACGTGTCCCGTTTTTAGGTGTTAAGAAGAGCCGTTGCGTGTGTTTAATCAAAATGGCTGCTAAATGAAAAATCTCCTTCCTAAAACTGCATGCGGAACAGCAGGTGTCACTCCAGCCTTTCTCCACCTGGGCCAGAGAAGAATTTGCTCCTCTACAAGAATAACTCACCTGTGACGTTATTACTTCTGTTTAATATAGTGTTTGTGGAACGGGTACAATATGTTACAGAATTTCTGATTGCTGGATTACTGGTTTATGTGCTAGAGAAACACTGTTCTTATCTGGATCTGTGTGTGTTGGCATGGGGTGGAACCAATTTACGAAGAGGTGTGGGCAGTGAGTAGCCACACAAGCCTTTCCCTAATGCATGGCTTGTGTTTGTGATCGTGGCGTTATTTGTTAACTGGATTATATACAGTTTATGGCTGAATTGTTCTAAACAATCACTTTAAGATTGCATTATGGTGCTTAACTTCAGGATGAAGTTAGCATTTTAAGCCAACTACAGCAACCAGTTTGAATGAGCAGTTTATTTCAGTGCTCACAGTTTGGTCATAATTGCTAAATTTATAGTAAGCTTGTATGTGTAGGAGCCCAGAATGAAATTCTTACGTTTCTTGAAGTAGTGCTAATTTAAGTAGTGCATCTTGTATGACTTTATATGTAGTCAGTGCTGAAAAAACATAGACCAAAAATCTCATGGCAAGGTGACAAAATTGGTTTAGTACCTCACAAAAAGCATCATAAGCATCCACAAACTCCATAGTAGATGCGGTGAGTACTCAGTATAACCCTGAGAATGTGAGTTTTGGGTGGTTTTGTTTGGTTTTGCACACTAGTAGGGATCTAAAGCCTACCTTGCTATTGGAGCTGAAGACACTAGAGGAGAAAGCAAGATACTTCTTTCTTCTAGGTTACTTTTAGTTGCTTAAAACTCTTATGGGCATAAAGTCACCCAGGATGACATTTGTCTGAATCTAGTGCCTGTAGGGGAAGGAAGATGGAGCTGTTCTTGCACTGGGGAAAGAAAAGAAAGTTTTACTATCTCAAAAAGCACTTCACAGGAAAAGAACTGTGGTGTTTTGGTTTTGAGTTAAAATAATAGTATAGCCCCATGTCATTCTTTAAGAAAATTAGACTTAATGAGCCTGTGTTGTACAGAATACAGAAGCTTAGGAATTGTCTGTATCTTTGGTGCTGCACAAAAGTGTAAATTTTTTTGATTTACCTATACGTTCAATTCTTAATTATTAATTTCTCTCCTGAGACTTGGATCTTATTATTAAAAGTTCTACTGTTTTAAAAGCTTTGCAAGCACATACAGCCTCTGCTCCAGTAAGTGCACAATCTGAACTTTGTTACCGGATCTTCATACTTTAAGTAACTAATTTTTCCCTTTAACCTTCAAAGCGTAGTTTTTTTAATCTTCTGGTATTTAGAAAGGGATGGGAAGAACTCAGTTGTTTTTTCTCTTTTTTGTTTCCTCTCTTAAATCCGCAACACCATGAAGTGATTGAAAAGACATGAACTTAGAATTTTTAAAAAGTTATTGTAAGAAAATTACTTTTAGGCATTAGGCATGATTTTCAGGGGGAGGAGGAAATTTCTTGAGCGGTTCTTGACAGTTCCTCAAAAGTGCCTGTAAACAGTATCTGAAAATTTTGGGAACATAATTGTTGACTATGAAATGCATGATCTTCAAGAGATCAGTGTGAATGGAACAAAACCCAAGGCTTAACACTTCATCAAGGTTTGCTAGGAGCAGTTCCATCTCTGGGATAACGCAGAGGTGACTTTATGTTTTGCTGACAGACATTTTGCCTGAAGCTTTGCATAGTGAAAGATGTTGCAGGTAGTTACCTTTTTTGACAGGTTAATATTAACCTCTCTTAAACATGCCTACCAGCCTTAGAAGGACATCACTGGCTTGCAAGTCTGCTTGTCCTATCTGTATTTGTATTCACAGCTCCAAATCAAGAATATTTGCTGGCTTATATGATGACTAGGCACAGTGAGTCGCAAACCCAGCAGTAACTGTAAGGCACAAAATCAATTCCATAGCTGTAATAAATACAATTTTAAAAACAGCCAAGAAATGTAGAGGAGCAAGTGGATTTGGAGCCACAGACCAAAAGCTTGTTTCTGTACAGGAGGGAAAGAAAACACTCCATTTATCATAATTGTGTAGAAAGGCTCCCTGAATAGAGAGTTAGATTGATATTTCCAGGTAATAAAAACACAGAATAGTTTGTGGCAAGTACACTGTGGTCTTTACTGTGTGTTTGGTGGAAAGAATACCCGAACCAAAAATCAGTGCATTGCGGAAGTAAGGCTGAACTTTATTTGGTGAAAATGGGCGAAGTATGTCCAATATGCTTGTCACTCGTGTTCAGTAAAGTTTAATCAAGAACTGTTCTGAATGCTTACACAGACCAACTCTTCATAGCTGTCACAGTTGGGAAAGAAGGATTGGTCCTACTCCGGGATCTGGCTATCAGCACAAGTCCATCTGAACATAATGTTGGTGGTCTTTGTTGTGGGCAAGTCACTTAGATATGAACTTTAGCCATAAGGAGACATCCAGAAGCAGAAACACTGTGCTTCAGCCTCTTCCTAGCAGAATCCTCAGGCACAGGTTGATAATAAATCAAGTTGAAGTAATTATCTCAACAGAAGGGTCTTCATGCGGTGGATTTGAAGACAGGTGTAGGTCTGTGTCATTCAGCAGGCTCTGCTCTATGTGTCGATCTTCGTGGAGAACCTGGAGATTTTGTGTGAAAAGGACGTGTCTTCCAAAGAGATTCTCAGCTTCAGCTAGGCGGTAGGTGCCCAACCAGGTACCTGGTTTCTTTTGGCCTTAAACAATGTGCCAGGAGGATGTTGTCATAGCGCTGTGCACTCAGCTTGGCTTGCAAGAGCTGGAGTTGATGAGATTCTGATCTTTTCAAAAACTAGTGTGTTTATTTTGATTGTCTGATGTGTTAAGCTTTTTTTTTTTTTTTGCTTCTCTGTTTTAATGGGGTGATTACAGTGACTTCTAAGAAAAACTGTAAATCTGATTTTATTCCAATTTTTAAAAAGGGCCAGATCTTAGGAATGTCAAGGAGACTTTTATCTGTTCTTTGTCCTAGGAGGGTGGAAAAGTCTAATTTCCCCACCACCGTGTTTAGAATTTGACACTGATTGAGTACAGAAGGCACAAAACAAGGTACAGACCAAAAAGGTGATCTCTGTCCTCAAAAGATATGACTGATGATGAGGCAAAGTAAGTACAGTCTCAGATAAGATGCAATTACCTTTATTCTTCTCAGTGGCCCTTAAGTGCTGAGGGAAGAACAGCAAGAACTCTCAGTTCAGGACTATTTCTCAGTTATGCCTGAATTCTTTAGGTATGTCCATATTTGGAGCAACTGTTTAAAAACGTGGCTTGAAAGAAAATGAGGAGACAAAGCAAGTGCTCAGCTGAGATTTCAGATCTGGAAGGAGTATGTCTAGGGGTGAGCCTTGCTGGGGCTGGTTCTGACTAACACCGGTGCCTTAAATCCATGGTGAAAATACTGAAATGGTGGGATGAGATCCAAAGTGTTTGTACAGACCATCTCTGAGGCCCCAGGTCGTGCTCTAGTGAGAGTTTTTCAGGCTCTGCTTTGGTCATAAGAATCATGAGGTCATGGAGGTCACTTTTATCCACTTTGGGGACAGAGCAGGAGGACTGAATGTAAGATCCAGGCGGATTTATTGAGTTCCTGGTGTCTGAATGGTCACATTGCTCCGAGTAAGCCAGTGCACTAAGTTGTTATGAGGATGCAAAACACAGAGTAAAAAATACAACTGCACAGCACCGTGTAGGCTGAACAAACCACCCATGATGGAGTACTGGCCTCTGCGGCAGGAGCAGCCTTGAATTATTCATAACCTAAGTGCTAGTAGTAACAGACCACAAGGTGAATTTAACAGATCTTTGAATGTACATTGGGGACTTAACTTTGGGCTTGTTTCCTGTTGCGATAATAAATACAGTAAAATAAGCCCTGTTTGGTTTTTTAAACAGGGATATGAAGTAGGTTAGGAGAGACCCACTGGAGTGCAGTCGATATTCTGCTGCTTAGGGCAGAATCAAGTTAAAATCCTTGTGCTGTGGGGCAGCATCTCACAGTCCCTGCGAGTGCCCGAACTACTAGGCTGAGTCGTCTTAGAGGAAAAAACTCATGTATTTCCTGTTTTTAATTTAAAAAGCAAACAGACAAACAATTGTTCTTCAGTCAGAACTGTCTGCATTTAAAATACAGGGCAGAGCCAGGCTCGCTTTCTCAGATAATCCTTACCACAAAGCAAGTGTAGGGAGATGTGGCTTCCAGACAGATTAGAAGAGGATGCCTGATTTAAGATGCTGTAAGTCACACCTTAGGTGAGAAGAGGTGGTATTTGATCTTTTGTCTCATGAGGCCTAAACTCATGTCTTGGCTACAGAGGGCCTGAGATTTTCTGCTTTACATCCCCATCCTTATAAATTAAAGAGTAAGCGTTCATTTGATCTGGGCATTTGGGATTTTGCAGCTATATCGCAGCTCTCCTCTACCTGTGTGTGAAGTTAATACTGAAGTTCACGTTGCATTGAAGGTTGAAAGCTTTGAGATGCCCTTGATATCAAGGATGAGAAGCTTCATTCTTCTAGAGTTAGCTCTTTGGCAAATTGTTAGTCTAGGGAAACCATAAGAGAGAGGAAATCTCTCAGCACCTTTTGCTGAATTTCTGTCTGGAGTTACTATGCAAATCAAAGATTTGCTCTGCTTTTGCTGCTTTTCTTCCCTCTGCTGTTTGTATACTTTAACACTTTTGTCAGCTGCAGATGGGCAATAAGTGAAGAACAGAGAAAGTGGCAGGTGTCCAATCCTTCCAAACCCAATCTCATTTTAGCAAAATAAAAGAAAAAAAAATCGGTTGCTATGATAAGACCAAGTCATCAATTACTCTGGCTTGCTGCAACGCTGTCATGGGACTGCAGTCAGGCTGCTGTGGTAAGGCAGACACCTTACTCCCAATCCTTTCATTTAATTTGCACAAAATGCTTGTAAAATTTGGAATGGTGATCAACCTGGGTTGCAAAGGTACATTTTACATTTCCCTTGTGCTGGACATACCTATTTCCCGAGCAGCTCAGGCCTTAGCGCAGTGTTCGTCCCTCGCTCCCAATACACCAGTGAAACACTGCAGTGTTGCTTATGTTCAGAAAACTGGCAAGTGAAACGTGTAGGACTCATGACAAATCTTTTAAAGAACAAGCTGTTGAACTTGGATTCTCTATATCTTTGTGTTCTGGCTGATGTGTGGGAATAGCAAGACCAGAGAGGTGAAAACCCCACGGTGTTCTGTCCCATCCCTGCGCTCTCATTGCTGAACTCCAGCAGTTTAACCCACTGTCTTTTAATGCACATCAGTGACTGACATTAAAACAACCATAAATTGAGGATTTCAATAGCTAATTCGTAAATGGTTCAGTACATTGTACAGTAGGTGTGGGTCAGCCAGTTGGGATGCTAACCTTGGCCACTGTGCCACATCTGCTCACTGAACAGATATCTTTAGGCTATTGCCTGTGCCAGCACTCAGGCCATCCTTCCTCTTTCTCATTACCCCCTTCAGAATAAACAATAGGGTCCTGGGTTCTCTGCTGTCTTGGGGTTTTTTTGCTTGGGTAATTTTTCAAGTGAAGTGGATTAAGTTAGAGAAGAATAACCAGCACGCTAGAAGTGACATTGTGAGCCTGATGTGATGGTCGAGAATTGTTCCTGAAAAGGGAGCCAAAGCAGACAGCAATAGGGGAAAGTCGTTTTTAAGCTAACAGCGATGGTGCTCTGTAACGCTGTGCATTGAGCCATTAGCTCTCTAAGTGGTATTCAGTGCTCTGAGGAAGAGCCAGCCTGGGTAAACAAAGGAGCTAAAGCTGGAGGGTTTTTCGCATTGGAAGTGTGTATTTGGATCTGTATTTATAACCACTTTCTTTAATAACTACCTCTGGTAGGAGGTACTGTTTGCCATATGTTTCAACAAATCTAGCATCAAGCAAGTCCTGATGACTGAAAAGCCCTTTAGGAAACATCTAGGGGTTGTTTTGGTTTTTTCTTTTTTTTTTCCTTTTCAGTGGGTAAAAGCAATATATCAAGTCATGTGCAGTGTATCCAGATGCTGCTGATCTTCGAGATCTATCTAGAAAACCATTTTTCTGTTGTTTTAAAAGCAGAAAAACTACAGATCCAAGCTAAAAGGAACTTTCCACTTTACTGTGTGTCCTGGATGAATGGAAATAGCTCTTTCTATAATGTCTGAGTAGGGTATGAATTCTATCTTTTTTTTTAAATAAGGTCAAGCCAGTGTATGGCTCTGGGGTGCCAAGCACTATTTCAGTCTGTACAGTAAGTTTTATTTGAAATTACTATCTAATTTATTCAACTATTTTAAAATGCAATGTATAAAGCAAATTCCACCAAACACATCAGTTTCCCCTCCATATCTGGCCATGACTGTCTCAGGTTTTCTCTTTTTAAGACAAAATTTTAAATTTACTGTCTTTATGCAAGCAAATATGTCCTGGACTGTCCAAAGATGTTCTGATCCAATTATTTTCTAAAATATTTGCTAGATTCACGTATCAGTCTGACGTAATTTTGGGAGGGATGTGGAGCGTGGGGAATGACTTTCTTTCCCATGTGATTAGCAGGAGCAGCAAAAAGCCAGGGATGTGGTTTGCGTACTTGGAGAAATTGAGAAGCTTTTTTTTCTTTAATGCTTGCTCATTTGTATTTATTTGAATCGCACTGACAGGAGAGTCGTGACGTTCAGGAGACTGAGTTACATGAGCTGAAAACTGTTGCTCTGTCATGCGAAGGTTAATCATATAGTCTCGGAGCAGTGTCATATGACATGCAGCATCTCATGACATGGCATTGTCATGGCTCAAGCAAATCCCCTCCATGTAACCCATCATTTGTTCTCTGTTTTCAAATGGATCTTTTCAAGCTAGAAGTAGTCTGGGGTCCCTTCAATAGGTAAATGTTACTGTGGCTCAACACTTAAAATAGCATGTTTATTACGAAGGAAGTAGTTGGCCATGAGCTCTAAGTCCCGTTAGACATCTCACATTGAGTCATCTCGACCTCCTGTATGTCATGTGTAAAGTGACTGTGGCTTTACAGCTGCCATAGCCAAAGGGACCTGACCTCCACAAGGTGCCAAGCATTATCTTTTCAAAAGAAATAGCAGCATTCAGATTTTTGCACTAGTCACAGACTGTTTTATAGCAAAAATCACACGTCATCTCTGACAATCATCATCCTGTTGGTAGGTTTGTGTTTTTCTAACAGCTTCACACCTACTCACTACTCCCTGTTGTGGTGACTCAACACCGCACGTCTGTGGCTGGCCTAGAGCTACACTAGTCATTGTATTTTTGTCTGTTCACATCTAGGCAGGCCTCTTGGTTCTGATAGATTTTGATTACTTGATGTGAGCTCTGAGTGGGACGAGCTAGTGAAGCTCCGCACAGGCTTGTGCTTGTCCTGAGCTCACTGTGAAAGGGAAGGTGTTGGCTGTTACATGTGCAGGCATGCCCTGTACTCCCCTTTGCTTGCTGACAGGCGGTTCTTGCTGACCTTTTTCAGTTTTCTTACAGCTAGCTCAGAACAAATAAGCACTCTTACTTTCCAATTTCTTGCATGTTTTCTCTGTGTGCACTTCTTCTTTGTCAGTGGGCCCAGGGTGTCTTATCACCGTAGCTGATCCACTGTTTGGATGTCTTCTGTGTCACTGTCTCAAGTCAGCAGGATTTCTTTACCAAAAAAAAAAAAAAAAAAAAGGTGTCTTTACATTTTACCTGGATATCTCATTCCACCAGCTTGGTTAATTGAATGTGGGAATCTTAAGGGCAGAACTATTTCAGATTTCAACACTACAGTGTATAATCCACTTGCTAAGTGAAAGCATTCTGGGGAATAAAATGTGGTTTTGTTACTGAAGTGCTCTTGTAATGAAAATACGGAAGTTTTGCACAAAGAATAAAAGAAAAGGTAAAACAAAATACCAAAGTCCTTTTTGTTGTTGTTTCAGTAGCACAGAGCAAATGAAAGTTTAACATGAAATACAGATAAGATTAAAGTAATCATTAACTAAACTAGTTTCACTGCAGGAACTTGACTGAATCCATTTGAGACTATTGCTTTGTGATCTCTTTTCAGACTGTGTTTAAGTTAAAATACAATGAAACATTACTTGGTCACCCAAGGATATGATGAACAGAGGATTACTGCAGGGTTTTTGAGGAAAAGAACTGGTATTCTGTAATTTGAGTGTTTAGACACTTGAAATGGGGTCAATAAATTAAAGGTTGCTCAGTAAGAGTGAGTATTAAGTGACTGCCTTAACTTATTATATAGCAATTACGAGGATTTTCTTTTAACAAAAGCTATTTCATAGGTGTATTTGAAGTTAATGGAAAATCTTGGTATAGTTCTGATTAGAAGTCGAGCAAGGAACTTGCGGGGAACAGATTTGTACAGGAATAGAAGGAATAGTCAGAGATTGCAGGACACAGAATGGTCTTCGTTTTGCTGTTTTCAGAACTCCTTAGTGTGCTTGGTCCAGTAGTTGGTCAAGAGATTTCTAGGCTTAGCCAGCCAAAAAAAGGGTGTGTTTGTTTGGAGACAATTTACCAAAATAATTTGTGTCACTATCCATGCTATTAACTTGCGTTGTGTTCTTCCATCTCAAAACAGCAGATAAGAAGAGCAAGCACTCTTACAAACACAGAGGGAATTTGTTGTTCAGGCTGCTGTGCGCAAAGACCCCAAAAGCCTGTCGCTCAGGTCCTCAGGAATGCAAAAACTCATGGGCATTCACAGAATAAATTACCAGGACTTCTGACCTGTTGATTTGTTGTAGAAATGGCTGTTGAGTATTCTTCAGTCTTTATTTCTTACAACTGGTTTCCTATGTTGCTTCTGCTTTCTATCCAGATTAAGCTTTTCAAGTACAATTCTCCAATATAATCCTCTTTGTTAGTGACCCTGTGAATTTAGAGACATATTTTTAAATCCTACAGTTTCTTCTCTGAATGACTAAGACGTTTTGTATGTTGGGACTTTGGTAGCTCCTATCTTGAATCCAAAGTCAGTGGCCTCCTTTTCCTCCCTGCGTTACTCTGACTTTGTGAAAGACATTCAGCAGTACAGAAAGCCTGAAAAATTTGTTAGTGCTCTCTGAAGAGCTGAGTCACTTCATCCCAGTAGTGGATGGACTATTATTAGTCCAAGCCCAGTTGTACTGATCTTTCTGTCCCTTCATCTTTTTAGGGAACTGCTTCAAGAGATGTTCAGTCTATCTGGCTTCTCAGACACCCGTCGTGCATGTGTATTGTTGCTCCTAGGAAGGCCATCACTTAACCATTGTAGTGCCAAATGCAGTAGAAAGTTGCTGGAAAAGTCTGATAGGAAGGGCAGTATCGTGCAGGCGGTTTTCATGTTAATCATCGCTACATTTGAGGCAGTAACCGGCTTTTCACAGCTGCAACTGGAGGGTGTGGGCCACCAGAAGTCCTCTAACATAAGGCTGCCCTGAAGGTTACGTTTAGAGGATGGACACTGCGTCTCTGAGAGCTGTATCAGGAAACTGCGAAACTTGTGAGTTTGGATGCGGTTTACTACTCTTTAAGAAAGAAATGAGTTCAAGTTCCCTTTTGGAATCAAAACCAAAAAAAAGTCATAGTTGCTGTACTGAGGTAAAAAAAAAAGCATGTCTGCTTAAATGATAGAAACTAATGGTAAAGATCCAAATCAGCCTTAAGAAGTAACAAGTTGATTAATTCAGGTTCCTTTTTGGATAGGAGGAGTTCCTCTGTTTCAGTTCGGCTGCTTTAGCCTTGTTTCATCTTGGCTTATCATTCTTCACAACATCAGCCAAATGCCTTCCTGGGAAGTCATCCACTGCAATGGCCTGCCTAATTGTTGTTTTAATGTGCTTTCATATGTGTGCATGTATATGTATGTATATAAATGCGTTTTGCTTGGAGCTCCAGTCAAGAGAAGTAGCCATCATGAAGTGTTAATCTCAAACCTGAGTCCAAATTATCCCTGCAGAAGAACCGTGGAAAAATCAAACAAGCACTCTTTTGTTAATTTGCTTGAAAATGAGATATTATTTTTGACGTATTTGGATCATAAATAAGGCCTAGCTCTTCCTTTACTTGCACGCTTGTGCAGCTGATAGAATTATAGTGAGAATATTGCACATGCAACAGAGGGCAAATGCAGGCATCATACCACAAGAAACCTGTCCCAAATCCTTAGTTTGGGGATAATCTGTCATCTTAATTTCCCGTTTACTGATCTTGAGTGTCCTCTGGGCTTTTAGAGGTTGCATAAACAGCCACTAGCAGTTCCACCCTTCGGCAGTGAGAGTTTTACTGCATATCTGGTTAATTCTTTGTAAATCATGGTGCAAGTGCCCACTGCTCTAGTCTAGGATGACTGGAGTGCTTCTCTACTGCACATTCAGTGATTTAATTTGGCAGATACACAGAAGTTAACTTCTGTCTTAAAGCAGTGGAAATAGGGATACCTGCCCTTGCTGCAGAAACTTCTGTGAGCTTGGCTTCTTCCTGCAGTTACAAACACTTGGAGCCCCAGTTTTCAGGTTTAAAAAAAAAAAAAAAAAAATCCATGTGTATTGACTGCAATACAGGGAAGCTTGAAAATATGGATCTGACAGTTTCCAAGGAGGTGAGAAACTGTAACTACAAAACCAATCTTTTGGTCTGCCTTATTATAAAGGGGGGGATGTTGGAGGATGTTTAAAGGTTGAGCATGACTAATACTGGTTTTAAAAATGTGGGTTGGGTTAGTCTTTGTGTTGGGGGACTCAAGGCAGGAGTCATGAGGAATTTTGTCATGGAGATATGTAAGAAGCGCATTTGATTTCCCCACTGATGGGTGTAGTGAGATTTACTTTCCCGTGGCACAGTTAGTCGTGTCTATTAGATCCGTAGCTGCTGTAAGGGGGTTAAATTTTTTTTTCCACCCTCAGCCTTTGCACTTTGTCATTGCCTTGTCCATCCCAGCTTGAGGAATCAGACAAGCAACCTTTCTTCTTTCTTGCAGGCAGTGAGTGCAATTCTTCCTGGACTTGTGAGCCATAGGAAGCCGAAAGAACAGTGTGTTCTTCTCCACTGTAGTGTTATATAAATAACGGGCTCCCGAGATCTCTGGCATCTCTGCAGTGAGAGGACCAGCTGACTGACTTGCAGCCAAAGCAGTAACTGGGAGGTACGGGGCTAGAAGAGGACCCTGTTCTTTAGGAGGAGATGGCAAATGCCGTCATTATCCTGATGCTGTGTCAGACAAGATCTCTCTTTTTAGTAGGGCCCCATCAAATAATAGGTCCATGCTAATTTACTTGGCAAATAACTAAGTAGATTCTCTCATAGTCTTTCACTTTTTCTTCTGGACATGAGGAGATTAAAAAGAGAAGGTGGAAAACAGCCAGATCTCAGTACCTGTCCACTGCAAATACCTTGCTGCTTTTCCACATCATCTGTGTAGCAATGGTAGAAAGCAAAGCACAGGTCAAGTACCCAAATCTGCACTGGTTTTTATTTTTTCTTTTGAGGGAGAAGTTGCTAGTTGTTGAAGGCATAAATGGGTCATGTAGCTGCTGCATCTTAAAAATAAAATCGTTGGCAGCCTTCCCTGCCTGCAACATAGTGTGCTGAATTTCAATGAAAATCACCCAAATGTACAGAGCTTATAGGCAGCTCAGAATGCTGCAGAATAAACTGCTGCAGCACACATTTCTAGACAACTTCCATGCCATGTGATTTGCTTGTTCATAAATCTTTTCTCAATTGAAGTACTATTTTTTTTCCAGACTAATATCTAGACCCTGAACTGAGCAGCATTAATCATACCGCCTATTTTCTCTTCCATACCCATACGGGGCATGAGAGTTACTTTGAAAATATAAAATATGTTCTTCTGAAAACAGTCAACTGAAAAGGCAAAAACCAAATCCCAATCCTATGGTTTTGAAGGAGTGGAAAAAATTAGTTTGTTGTCACAGTTTATTTTAACAGACAATAAAAGGACTGTTGAGCATTCTCCTTTCACTGATTTTTTTTTTTTTTCAATAATGCTTTGCATGTGCCAAAACTCTCACAAATGTGAGATTGGGATTATTGGATTGTTGCCGTTTAACCAGGCTCCTGGCTGGTTCACAACCACCATGTTGATGATGTTGTTCCCCTTGCTAGTTAGCCATTAGTTCATTTCAACCACATTACGCTTCTGTCATAGTAACGTGTATAACTGTTCTGCAAAGTGTGTGTGACCATATCTAAATCATCAGGTGGGCTGGAATGAAACCTCTAGAGCCTTGCTTGGATTGTACACCAATGTCTGCCAGTAGCATGAAGTGCAGGCTCAACAAAGGAAGTACTAAGTCTTTTTATTTCTGTATTCTTCCCACCAGCCTCAAATTTTTCGGCTGGTCTTCCTCCACAAACTGGCCTTATCTAAACGACTAACATCAGCAGTAAGTTGTAGAAAGTGAAGGAATAGAAGGATGATGTGTGCCTATGGCTGGCAGTGGAGGCTCAGTCTGTGTATCTCATCTAGTGGCTGAACGTAAGTACTGGAAGAGCAGGAAGAGGTTTGATTCTGGTGTGATCAGTAAGTGAATTGCCCAGTAGAAGATGTGCATCCTTTTCATAAGGACGAATATCTCTCCAGCAGGGCTAGAATTGCCTGAGTACATTCCCCTAAAGCCCTTTCCCTTGTGTCTAGCAAACACACTGTAGAGTCTCACTTTTCCAGCTGCTGGATAGTGCAGCAGTATCACAGAAGATGAAGATAGGTGTCTATCTTCTCTCCTTCCACAACACATGCATGAGTGATAGTAACGTATGTTCAGTTCTGAGCCTCAGCCTAAACCCAGACAGTGGCAGACCTAAAGTATAAGCTTTAGAGGAACTGGCTGCTGTAGTTGGACAAGATCGTTTATGAGGTTGCTCAGGAATGGAAATCTTGGTTGTGGTCAGGAACTGGGGAGATCTCTGTGACTGGTCCATCTACCAGAGCTGTCAGTAGAAGGGAAGGGCTCTTCTCTGAATGTTTAAATTACACAATTTTACCTTCACTGACTCTCTGAAGAGTATCTGGCTGCCTTTGCCGTTTGTCTACTTCAGACAAGTTCTGTGTTATCACAGTTAGCACGTGCTTATGTGAAGTTTGCCTTTGGTAAGAAATGTCTGCTATCACTGGATTGGGTCATATTCTCCAAATATTAGTGTTTTCATGGGTAATATCTAAAGGGGATGTTGACCACATTTCAATCTAAATTAATCTAATTTAGGCTTGTTTTGAAAACATTAGCTGTCCTGTCTTTCCTTCTTCCCAGTGGTTAATTTTCCCATATTTATTCCTTCTGGCTAATGAACGTCTCTATGCTAGTTGTTTAATTGGCAGCTGGGTTCATTTGAGTTGATAGAAGACCTAACTCTGAAGGGAAGCATGTTATCAAAATGCATCAACTAATCTTATTAGGTGAAAGGATTTTTGTTTAAATGGAGAATTATTAGACTGTATCTTCAGTATCTCTTCAAGAGTGGCTATATCTGATTGCTGTTCCTGGAGGCTTATATAGTGTTTCCTGAGTCATGTAACTGTGAACATGGAGGCAAAGGAAAATGGTTTCCTTTAACTATAAGTGGTGAACTCTGTCTTGCTTCCCATGCTGAAATCACTGTATTGTGATGTTCTCAAATATCATTAGAATAAGCAATATGATACAGTGCATGTTGGGAAGTATATGAAATCCTCCCTTTTTTTTTTATCCTCCTCCTAACAGAATCCACTCTGGTTTATTCCTGGCTGTGCCTCCAGCTGAAGTCATGTGGTAGTACATCTGCTTTACACCAACAGGACCATTTTACATAATTCATTATGTGCAACCACAATGTCAGATGCTAATCCAGGCTAATCCAGCACTTCCCTGAAGAGCTGCATTAACAAATCTTACTTCAGCATTTTCAGCTCAGCCCTTAATGGCTCACGGTCCACTGGACAGTGTGTGGCGCACAGAGCTCAGAGGAGGTCGAGCCAGGGCGTGCAGAGCCACCAGTCTCCATTTATCCCTGATGACCGCAGCCCTCCAGGGCATGGCTGCAGCAGAAAGCCCCAGGGTGCGCTGCTGGACTTGCTCCTCAGCCCTCTGTCTGCAGAGACTACAGCAACACAAGTAGACGTGGTGCCTCCGAGAGCCAGCACTGAGAGCAAAGAGCTGATGTGCCAAGACAGGCAGAGTCCCTATTCTGCATCGGTGACTTCTAAAACAAATCCTGATGAACACATCTCTAGGGGAGTGCAGACTGGTGTGTGGTATGTGCTTGCATCCCTGCATGGTGCAATGCAATGCCTGTCCAGGGACTCTGTTAGTTTCCTTGAGCTGAGCAGAGGGGGTCACTAATTTCTGCAAATTGGAAGAATGTAGTTGGGGAGGTGGGCGTGAGGGGTGAGGTGATGTGAAACTTGAGGGGATTTTTATTCGCTTTTTGTTCTTTTTTTAATACCTGTTTTGTCAGGAGATGCGTCTTGGCATTTGGGGAATGGGAGCTCTCCTAAATGGCAGTGAACACCTGAGCATATGCTCCGCAAGTGGAGCCAGCAAGAGGTAAGAGCTCAGGCTGTACTTCCACAAACTGCAGAATTTCAGGCTACTGCTTCAGAGCCCGGTTCTTTCACTGTTACAGGTCTTAGCATCTCTGTTGAAAATGACAGACTTGAAGCTGTTTTCTTTCTTAATGTACCCTTAAGTCCTTATTTCTGACTGAATTTTTCTTTTCTACCTATGTATTTATATGGCCCTGCTTCCCTGGTACAGGCTCTGTATATCTTGGCTCTGCCTGAAAAGAAAATGGGCCTTATTACTTTTTTTATTTGGCAGCTATAGATGTCTAGGTCTGACTTTTGTCATGAAACTGTTCTGATGGAGGTGACAGCACAATCGTAGGTCTCCAGAGTCAAGAGAGCGCAGCCTGACATAAAGCCATGCTGTGGATACAGATGTGCAGAAGCAATCATTACGCTACAGTATCTGCTGTCAGGAGCAACTCTAGGTCAGTTTGGTCTGATTTTGACTACCATTTGGAGCCACAGGGATCTCTTGAAGGTCCAGGCACCCAAGTCCCTTGGAACAAAACTAGATGGAATATCCCTAAGTGTTTTCTCAGTGCTATCCTTACATCCAGAGGGTTGTGATATGCTGTAGTGTGCGGGGGTCAACCTCAGAAACCCACTGCCAACCAGAGAGTGTGTGCTCTGTTTAATGCTTAATACCGCTTGCACAGCCACGCTTGTCTTAGTGGGGCTGCTCAAGACTGGGAGAAGCGTTCTCCTCTTCCAAACTATTGGCTCAGAAAACAGCAACAACAAACCCCTCAAAATATGAGCTGTGGAAGCATGACTTCATCTTCTCAGTTTTCTCCATGCTGTGCTGGGCAGAAGAGCAGCTAAGGCATTTGCGGATGCAAAAATACACTGCTGGGACTTCTCCCTGCGGGAAACCATTGCTTCACAGAGGAGTGATTTAAACAGCTGCACTTTGTCTTGACAGTGTATTTTCTTTACTCTGAGCTGCAAAATAACTTTTTTTCCCAGAGTTACTCTCAGCTGTGAAAATCAGAAGCTGCAGTATATGCCTTTGCAGGTGTTGGGCCTTTCTTGAAAGAGACAGAGGTGGTTGAAAAATGGAGGGACACTTTGAAAGGAAAAAAATTATTTTGCTGCTAAAAATTCTACAATCAAAAAATTTTCTCTATTTCAAAGGATTTGCAGAAATACTTTTGAAATTGTTAGAGTGTTTCCTACTGGTCAAGATATTCAGAGCTTCAGGAGTTTGTCTTGGGCAAGACCTGTCTAAGCGTTTCCAGGCAGTGCTGTACAGGGTATGGCAAGAGGTAAAGTGCACCCTAAAGATTTCTGCGGTGGTTGCTGCCCCACTCAGGTTTTCCTTAGTATTTTGTTGGACTGGAACTCTAAATGACTAATAACATGCTTAGTTGTTTTGGACAGTTAAATAAGGAGTGAAAATCAAAGCTGGGACATAGCAATGATTTTTTAATGTATGTTACTCCCTTAATAATGAGCTCAATTCTCAGCAGCCATTCTCACTTTTAAAACTCTGCAAAAACATGCTGTGTGTTGGACCATGAGTAGCAGGTGGATTTTGAGTAGCGTAGGATGACTTGCATCACTGCAGAGTCTCTAGATAGACATGAAAAAAAGAAGCGCCTTCACTCCGACTTCTGCACTGTCAACACATGTGTCAGCCAGGCTCAACTAAGGTGAACCTTTATCGGTAGAGGTGACAAAGAAGATCACCCTGTGCCAGTTCAGTTTCTCCCTCCAACATATGGATAATGGCTTTTGAGCAAACTGCTCACATCTTCACTTTCGCCTGTCCTCTCTGCTTAGGCTGTCAGCTTGTTGGGGCAGCGACGGGTTGTGCGTGTCTGTACCACAGGGATGCTGATAGTGACCTCAGGAGGAGCCTTGAGGTGCTGCTGTGACACAAGTGTTGTTGCTGCAGAGGATTTGATGAGCAGGGAGAACATCTGGCTGGCATCTAATGTGCAACAACTCGGACCCTTCCCTGCAGTAAACCGCTACTGACTTAAGTTGAACTAAGGCTCTTTAGTTCTCTTCATTGGCTTTAAACAGGAATATTTTAAAGGTTACTATAAACGAATATTTTGAATAAGTTACTAAGATAAAAGTATCTAGAGTTTTCTCCCTATCCCAGATTTTTTTTCTTTTCTTATCAAACATAATCAGAACTGTTCGAGAATTAATTTTGTAATGCAGTAATATCCAGTCTATAGGTTTCCAACTCGGCATCCACTGAGTCCCCAATCTTACTCAAGTCTTTGTTCACTCAACTGTCCGTGTTTACAGTGGTCTCTACTATAAAGTCCTTACTGCCTGCTCCCTCTGTGTCTTTAAATGAGGTCACTGTGGAGCAGAATGCTATTGCAGGGCTGTGGCTTGAGTTCCCACTGTGTCCTCACATCCACCGCAGCAGCTCTGCTTTGCAAGCGCGTGTTCTATTGTGTCCATTTCCCACTTTGATTTCTCATCCTCTGCACCATTCTCTGGCCTCAGCCCTTTCCCCTTCTTCAGCTCTCTGACTTAGCGGTGTTTCTGTTGCATGTTTAGGGTCTAAAACCTAATTATACTTTAGTTTGAGGGCAAATAGGCTTTCTTTCTTTTTCACCTCAAGACCCAGCAAGAGTCAGCCAATATGGGTCGACTTCTGCGGGTAAGGCCGTAAGGATCACCCAAAAGAAGTAGCAGTTCATTAAATTTCATGTTTCTGGTTAGTTTCCCCTCATATTCTAATTTATCCAAGAAACAAGTGCAGTGAACACTGAAAATATGTTTTAAGATAAGGGCTTAAGGCTGAATGTCAGAATTGCAGCTGCTTGTGCTTCAAAATTAACTTTGCAGCATGTGTTTTCATGGAGTATATAAACTAACTCTAGAGCCACCTCAGCTTTCAGGGGTCCTGCAGAGCATCAGAATTAGTTACTAAAATACTGTCATCAGCTGGATTTGTTATTGTTGATACAGTAAAGTCTGGAAGTACTGTACAGTAGAATCAAAAGTAAAATCACGTTTGCATAGTGGTGGCTTTGATACCCAGGAATGCCCTTAGTGCGGTGGGTTTTATGCATATTCATGCTTTGGAGGTCTAATCAACCCCCCACGAATGTGGAAAAGAACCATTTTGTTCCTTTTAATGGACTGTTGGCTTGAATTTAGATGGAAAACCTACTGTGATGTAAGTGGAACTTAAGGCTGCCTGTATTTAAGTTAACACTTAGCAAATTAACTGAGGACTGCCTATAGCAAAGTTTACTAAATGATTTCCAATATAGTATGTAATTTTAACTTTCTTATGCCAGCTTGACTTGGGTTGTTCTGGATTTTGGATTAAATAACCCAGCACTGTATAGTTATCCTAGGTGGGGTGAGGGAAATCTACTTCCTCTACCTGCTTTTCAAAAGCTTTAGTAAAAACGAACAAGTCTTGGAAGTTTTAATGAATGAAATTTGAGGAAGGCAAGGGGGGTTGTTTTTGCCTGTACTAGAAAAGATTCTCCCACTGTCTTGTGGAGAAGCACAACTATTCAGTGGTGCTGTGGACCAGAGACATCAGATTTAGGAGGCTGGAGGGACCTCTCAGTTATTGCCTTCCTGTGACATACCTCCCCAGTGCTTGTCTGCCTGTCCTCAGCTGTCCAAACATAGAATCACAGAACTGTTTTTGTTGGAAAAGGCCTTTAAGATCCTCGAGTCCAACCATTGACCTAACACTGCCTAGTCTGCTGCTAAACCACGTCCTCAGCACCACATCTAGACATCTTTTGAACACCTCCAGAGATGGTGATTCATCCACCTGCCTGGGCAGCCTGTTCCAGTGTTTGATAACCCTTTCAGTGAAGAAATTTTTCCTAATATCCAATCTAAACCTCCCTTGACGTAACCTTGAGGCCGTTTCCTCTTGTCCTGTCACTTGTTACTTGGAAGAACAGACTGACCCCGACCTCACTACAACCCCCTTTCAGGGAGTTGCAGAGAGTGAGAAGGTCTCCCATGAGCCTCTTTTTCTCCAGGCTAAATCAGTTCCATCAGCTGCTCCTTGTAAGACTTGTCCTCTAGACCCTTCACCAGCTTCGTTGCCCTTCTCTGGACGCACTCCAGCACCTCAATGTCCTTCTTGAAGTGAGGGACCCAAAACTGAACATGGTATTTGAGGTGCAGCCTCACCAGTGCCCAGTACAGGGGGACAATCACTGCCCTACAGAGTGCATCAACCTACGGAGACTTTTTAGATCCTTTTGGATAGACCAAAAAAATGTTCCTCTAGCAACACGCATGCTGCCTTCTGGGGCTGTCAGGGCTGAGCAAGACTTTCTTGCAGGCATGCCTCTGGGTGACTCAGCTGCAGAGTGGAAAGCAGGAGGCTGTTTGTTCCTTTGGTGCTTCTCCTGCCAAAGTTATGGAGCAGAGAGCCTGACTGAAACCCGGGTGTGAAAAACATGCAGGTGGAGGGATGTGAAGCAAGTGAAAGGGACAGGACTGAAGGCAGGCGAGTTCAGCACAAGAACAACGACAAGGGGAGAAGGAATTGGGAATGTGCTGGGGGGATGCAGGAGGGAGGGAGAGGAGCTGCAAGAAGCTGGGGAGAAGGGGACAGAGGTGCAGGGTGGACTGGGGTAGGAGCAGTGTGGAGGGAGCTGCAGTCTAGTAGGCACGGAAAAGACAGTTTGAGGCTCGGCTGTCCCATGAAAGATCCCCCAGCACTGTTTTTAACCAAGGCAATAACTGAGCCATGATACCTTAGTTGCTGCTTTTCACTTTCAGCAGGTAGCTGTGAAGCCTACCAGGCGAGTGAGCACCCCTCCTTCTGCTCCCCACTGCTTGGCCAAATTATTTACCCCATTATGTGCTGGTTTTGCACGGGCAGCTGTCATGTCCAAATGTGTGGGAATGAACACGGTCCCACATAACAATTTATTTTGATTTCCCTCACCACCATCTTGTGTGAGGTTTTTGTTTGTAGGGGGTTTTGTGGTTTTTTTGTTGGGTTTTTTTTTTTAAATTGCAAAATAACATTTGACACTAAAGACATTAAAACTGCTTGGTATTTTACAGCACCAACATTATCTCTCTGAATACTGTCACAGACAGGATCCAAGGCTGTTTGGCAAGTGCTTTGCAAAATAAATCAGCTAGAACCTGCCCCCCTCAGCCCCATCGAACCAGCCCCTTTCTAGAAAGGCAACGAGGCTCAGCAGACCGCAGTCGCCTCCTGCACACCTACCCCCACAGGCACACACAGCAGCGGTGTGTATACTTAAGCTGCCTCTAACACACATGATTTTCCTTATTACTAAGTATTCCTCTTTTTCCTTTTCAATGCCTTTAAAATAAAATATTTATATGTGCACATGTACACACAGGAGAATGAAGAGGGGGGGAAAAAAGTGTGGGAATTGAGCTGTCTGCTTCTAAATCCCTCGAATAAAAATCTGATTCAGGTCCAAATCCACAGCCTGTGGAGGTTATCAGTGTAGCACACAGTATTTTGGAGAATAATTTTCATCTATATTTCTAGATTTAATGTCACATGGCATCAGCATCTCTCTAAGGGGGTGCTTTACCATTTGCCATGCGAAATCTGGAAGATTTAGTGTTCTTCAGACATGAAGGATGCATTGCGTTTAACCCATGTAAGCTAATAAAATTTACATGGCTTAAAAAAAATACTCATGGCTTTTTCAGAGTTATAATTTTCTGTTATGTGCAGTAATACCACTAAATCTTCAAGACATATGAATCAATTATTTTTCACTCTACCTTTACATGGAAAGCTGTAACAGTCTCTTTTGAGTTTAGAAGCAGCTGCCTGTTTATGCTAAGATTGGGAGTCATTAACATCAAAAAAATTTTAAGGTTTCTTTGAAATAAGCCACCTTGAAATCAGACCAGGTATTTAATGAAGGTGGAGGTTTTGTTTGTTTGTTTGTTTGTTTTTCCATGAAGTATTGCAGTATTTATTCCTCAACAGAGCAAAATTAATAGCATTCAAATATCCTTCCTTAGGATTATTGTGATATTTTTCATTTCCAGCCAGACTAGGAAAGAAGTAGAATGCATGATATGAAAGAAATCGTTACCTGTGGATTTGTAGAGCTCAGCGGAAGTTTGTCTTTTAGCTGGACTCCAGTTTGTAAGAAAAAATTGAAGTAATCCAACTGGGTAGTTCATTCAGCTATGGCACTTGAGGATAGGAAAAAACCTTTTCCTTACAACCACCCCAAACCAACACCAACGTGAGGATCTTACTATGTTACAAATGGTGGTGAAATCATATCGAAACTCTAGAAATAAGTGATATTTCATTAAGCTTTTTGTCTTTGAGCACCCTCATTTTTTATTTTTCTCTCAAACCTGGATTTCCAGATGGTGTTGGTGAGACAAGAGAAATTAGTGATTGGAAAGTGTAACATGGTCAAAGGGAAATTTCCTACTTTCAGAAAAACCTAGGTGTGTTTTGTTTCCACGTTCAGTGTGACCGTTTTATCTTATGGAAGCTGTAGTTCCAGCCCCTTGCTGAGTCCCTTTCCTTCTAGGGAGCCTTGCCCCTCAAGTGGGTAACTGTGCACTGTGCTTGCTCAGGCTTAGGGGAAGCCTGTAGCGTATCATGGGAAACAGGGGCTGACCAGAGGGGGAAGGGGGAAAAAAATGGGAAATGCCACATTTGAGGCAATGTTCTGTTTAAAATATCTTTTTTTTTTTTTCCTATTGAGTCAGCTGCTACATCAGGGATTTGGTGTGTGTGAAACTTAACAATCAGAATTGGATTGTTCTAATAACAAACTGCATGAGAGCGAGCCTTTCTTTGAATTATTTTAAGAATAATTCAACCTACAACAGTAACTTTCCAAAAACTTCAGAGAAATGCAATATATTAAACTTATTTACTTCAGTCATCTTCAGCCAGCTCCTGAGACACCCTGCATACAGTGGAGGAGGATACAAAGACAACTGCAATGAAACATTTCAATATTTCTAATCCTTCAAACTTTCCATTTGGCAAAAAGTTCCAATAGTTTGGGTTTTGATCTTTGTTCGAGACAAAAACAGATGTCAAAACATAGTGACTTCCTTTACAGCAACAGCTTATATTTTTGATCAGCTTTATGGCTTTTGGAAGGATGATCTTCAGATAGGCTTCATTCTTGTCAAGCGGATGAGAATACAACTCCATTAATATCTTCATTACTTTATCATACATTTCTTGCCCTTCTGATATATCTTTGTATTTGTATGTTCCCATACTGACGCGTTTTCCAGCATTATTATTGCCCTCCTTCAGTAGGCTTTGACATTGCAGACTGCCAGTGCTGTTACAAACACTAGAATCCCTGAACGAACAGGATTGGAAATGGTCAGCAGATTAAAAATGTTTGCTTGAAGTTTAGTCTTTAGTTTGAAGTAGTGTGTGTGTGTGGGAATTTTCATAAATGAATTTTCAATAGATACTAAAAATAAAAAGCTGCTAAAGAAAATATAGCTTGTCTACATTATCATGTGATTTTAATTATGCAAGAATTTATGTTCTTTGTGTATTTTGACTTCGGGCCATGTAAGACACATGAGTGAACTGTCACTCATGCAGAGTTAATTATATTTTGTCCATATAGGGAAAAATACCCTGGGAAAATACAGTAATACTTTTCATTGGCAGTAAACACTAGTCATTTGAGAAAATTATTCTTAGCAAACTATACAAACTCTGTAGTTCAAAGTGTTCCCTGAAAAGAGGTGTGTTAGCACGTGGCTGGAGCCACTACGGGAATAGATTTTATCGACTAAGGAACTGTGTCCTTCTGTACCATAACATTCATCTTTCCTTTGAACAAGAGAGTATGTTTTGATTCAGAGTTTGGCCATCCAAAAGGTTATTTAAAATAATATTCTCTGGTAATGCGCAGAGTGTAAATTGCTGGTTTTAGAGTAGTTCCTTTTACACAGTATCACAAACAGAAACCTTGAGTTTCCCACGTGTAATACAGAACCCGTTTGTAAAGAGCCTTTAGACTTTCTGCTTCTCCTTTTCCCAGGTAAGTGGTAAATAACCACTTGTCGCTGACACGTAGGGCAACAAATGGATAGAGCAAGCGTGGATTCTGAGATCTATAATTTTTAATAATTTTTAAACTAGCTACAAAATGTCAATCACTTCACAAACTGACAGGAGACATTAGGAATTTCATATTACATGCTGTAAATTATATTTATCTCACAGTTTATCTAGAGTTCATTCATTTAGGTTTTTTTATTATTTTTTAATTAAGTCAGCTACTAAACATCTCAGCGATTTGGTGTGCATAGCTCTAGGTAAGCAACAGAGAACTGTACCGATAACAAACCACATGGGGATAGCGACTAGTAAGAGAGAGCCTTATAAAAATTACATTTCTTTGCACCATTTCATATGGTAGTCGTTTCCTCCAAAAGATAGTCTTCAAAAGCAGCAGACAAACCCAATATATTACACTTATTTCTTTTTGTCTTTGACGTATTTTCAGCCAAGCTTTTATTTCGCTGGCCATGGCTAAATGGTGAGTGCCAGATCCCTCTTTTTTTTGTAATTAAAAAAATGATCATGATTAATAACTATATATATATCAACAAGAAAAAAGTGGCACAACTGCAAACTTGCTGGTATAACATAGTCCCAAAAGAGTCCGAATACTGAGCATGCTTTTGTTGTCATTGTTGGTGTGCTACTGCCATGGGAAGATTCTTGTTTAAGTAGGAGTCTAAAAGTCTATTTATTCCTCATGCATAAATGCATAAATCACATCACTTTTTAGTGCAATGCTTGTTATAGTAATATAATTCCACATTGTCTAATCATGAAATCATAACAACAGGTAATGGCAATGAAGAACTGAAGACAGCAGGTGTAAGTGCTCAAACATCATGGTACCCAAAGACAGGAGCATGGCAGTAGCTCTGTGGAATGTCACAGTTTTACAAGAACAATACTGTATATTTAAAGGTTAACAGCACGTTTAGCATTCCAACAGTGGTGTCATTCAGCAAACATCATTAAAAAAAAAAATGAGAGGGAAAAAAGGAAAGGAATCCAAATCCAAAACAAGGAAAGGAAAAATTCCCAAAAAATCATAGTGAGCTATAGCCATCAAATCAGCGCTATGTACAACCTTTGGAAAGAAAGATATCTAGAAAAAAATAATTACAAGTATCATTTTTGGAAAGCTGACAAACTACACAGGACAACATTTACAATGGGGCTGATATGTGCATGTGTGCAAACCTAGTAGGTAAATACCATGATAAAAGCGTGAAGGTACTGCCCTGTTGGAGAGCGGTAAAAGGAAATGCACTTCACTGCATTTAACCACTGCCCAGCATCTTTGCTGCACGCTGGTTGGCTTCATCAATCCTGGTTTTGTTGGAATCGGCCTGGGGAAACACAATGGGAAGAAATGGATAAATACAGGGCAGAAAGAGAACACCTACAATGATTTGTGGACACTTCTCTAGTTTTGGCTCGGCCAGGGGAAAAAAAAAAAGAGCTTCAAAATACCAGAGAGCTGTTTTTTATAGTAGTGTTAGGGACCCAAAAGAGAATTTTCTGCTTTGTGACACTTCAGGTAGCCTTTGAGTAGAGTTTGTATTCAGCTTCACTGAACTCTTGCAAATGCTGTGTCAGGTCTGTAGCTGATGCTATTGGTAGTGCTAGCAGTGCTGGTGGTAAAGGATGACAGGATGAGAGCTGATGATGTGCACGTGGATTTCCCTGGTGAAAAGCTTCCAAGTGCTCTCTAAGGTTCAGCGGCTCTGGACTGTTCTAATCTAGATGACCAAGCATGCTGTCAAAACTTTGGTCAGTGTAGGGAATCGCTGGAGCAGGGAAGCTGGATCATCTGATGTAGGGAATGCTGGCAGGGGTAAATTTATTTGAAAATACATCAGGCTGGATCTCTTTGCTCTGCATGTGGAAGGAAGGGAATAGGTAGGAGTGATGCCATTATTCCTTTCTTTCAACGAAGTTCACCAGTGTAGGTGCACGACAGAGTAACATCTCTCATTGGGCAGCAGCATAACCAGGAATTAAGAAAAGGCAGAGATTTTGCTGTTATTTGACACAATCCACAATAGACTGGAGTTTAGTCTAGCATACACTGAACCCTTCACTCTCTTCCTTTGGGTAGTGCTTGTCACGATTATAAAACTCCACTACTAAAATGGCACCACCTGGGAGGTTTCTCTTTGAGTGGGAAGACACTTTGACCATGGCTTTCTGTAGCTTTGCAGAAGTTAGTTTTGAAGACATTATTTTAGCTGATAAAAATTGGCAAAGCTCCATTCAAGTCCATGTTGCTATGCAGACTTATGCTAGCAGAGGGACTAGATAGAAAATGTTTTCGATTTTTAAAATCAGACCTGTGGGAAAGGTGAGAAATTTGTTGCTGCTTTAAAAGCATGAGCTCAAATAACAAACTCTTTTTCTGTGGTTTGATGGTTGCATTTTGTTAGCTTTGATGATTGTTCCCACATCTCTGGGGTGTATACAAATTGCACAGATTTATTTTAAATCTCCAATTTGCAAAGACAGAACAGTGAAGCAACTTTCCCACATACATTTAAAAATCCTTTAAAAATTGTTATACTGATGTGCAATAAATCCTTCTTAAATATCTTGGGCTTTTCTCCACAATTGTTTTGGCAAGTGTTATGTAGATGTGTATTTTTAGTACAGAAGCATATGCCAGGTCCTCAACAAGCGTAAATCAGCATAACTACTCAACAAAGCCACACTCCTTTATTTTAGCCATGAGTTTAGCCTTGTCTATGAGGGCACAGTTTTGTGTACTTTTCCTAGAAAACTACCTAAAAAAATGTTAATGTTTTTGTAAGCAGTTATGTTTGTCATGAAATACATGAATATCCATTGAATACTGATGAAGCATAATGTTCCAAAATAGGAATCCTGAGGTCTACCTGGTGGATGATGTTACACTGAAGTCAGTGGGAGGCTTTGTGCAGACCTTCCCACCTCGATCATAACAGAATGCACGGAGCCCTTCCTACTTTCCTCTCGGCCTTCTGCTTATAGCTTCTTTTAGGGCCAGAGTCTTCTGGTGATTGTGTCTGAGCCGTTTTACCTATTCATCACATTATCATGTCATTTTTTGTCCCTTCTTGCTGATCTGAGGGAAGGAGAAAGCCTTTTATTCATTGCCATCCTGATGACCATGGTCAGATCAGATTTCATCTCTGCATTATGAAGGTTGCTCTGGTTTGGATGCGTGCACTCAGTTTGACAGAAATGCTTTGGGAGTGTTTGGATTATAGCGTTGTGATGCACCCCAGCTTTTGCAGAGGGTGCCAGCCAAGGGTCTTTCTAATGATCTTAATTCATCAAAGGCATAGTGCTCCACCTGGTCAGGAAAAGAGAACAGCTCCAGCAATGCCGTATGGCCACCACGAGCTAGGGATGATGTTCTCTTGGCATATTTCATTGCAAAATGGATGTGTATGCATTTGTGGTTTCAGAATTAGTCACCTAACAGTCATTTCTGAATCTTATAGACAGTTTTCCTAATAAATTGTGTTTCTTTTTCCAGTATCTCATTACTATGTGTCCTTACTCTGAGAAATTTGGCAGATTTTCACGAAGACTGAAGACTTTCTTGGTTTTGTGCTGCTTTCATGATGTTTCCTCTGTGTGCACTGCATGTCCATCAAGTCCATCTTTCAGAAATGTGTCAGAAATGTGCTCAGAAATGAGCCCTTAGCCAAGGGGCCTGCTGAGGCCTGACTGTGAGGCTGGATTTAATGAATCACATTAGCTTGCAACGTTGACTTTCTATCACTGTATGAAATGCCTAACTCTGTAAGAAGTCTGCATAGATGTCGAAGGACTGTCCCTCAGTTGCCCACTGCTCTCAACATGCAGTGCCTAGAGATTTGGCCCACGTGATTCCCATGCACAAAGGACCTGGTCAATCTTTTCAAAATCCAGATGTTTGCAAGCTGGAACTGATAGGAGAACAGTGCCTTGTTGTTAGGCTTGCTGCAGTTTGTAATAGCATCCTGCAGACAGAGGTAGGATGCAGCTGATTTCCAACCACAAGGCATGTCTCTTGCCACTGTGTTCTGTCATGAGTAGGGTAGGTGGTGACATGCAATAGCGCATGTCCTCGTACTTGCTCTGAAAAAACAACATATGTCCTAGACTTCTTGTTTAAAGATAGTTACAATGCAGGCTGTATAATCTTCCAGTCCCTTCTTGCAAGTAGACAGATGTGCTGTTTCTAGAGCTTTTCATATGAATAACAGTAATAATAATCCTTCCCCCCTACCACCCTCTTATGTCATTTTTCCCAGAAAGATGAAATGCTGCAGAATGGCATCACCGGAAGACACTGCATTTTCCAATACGAACTAACAGATGGAGCTTTACAAAAGAAAACTTTTGACCAACACAAAGCCACATGCTCTGCCTTGCTATGTGCTTGTCTGTCAGAGATGATGTTCCCACGTCTAAGACAACATACACTTCACCCAGTTCTCTCTGCAATCAAACTCCAATAAGGAAAGCTATCTGAGTGAACCCCTCTGTGCAGTATTTTCTTTAATTTTTTTACTAGGCTCTGATGTAGTTAATCGACATGAGAAATAGGCATGGGCATCCTGCTCATGTGAGAAGGCTTGCACGTGCTAAAAGGCTCAAGAGTACAAGCTCTGCTACTTAAGGTCAGCATTAACTCTAAGCAGCACATATAAGCCCTTGGGTTAGATCCTCAGGCTGTGTAAATCTCAGCTGTAGTCGAGTATTGTATTGATTTTACACCAGATGAAGATCTAGCCTCTTATGTGGCTTCAGCCTGGCTGTGCCTGTGCCTGGGAGCTCTGCCAGTAGGAATGCAGATGGCTTGCAGATCTTGGGAGCTGAGGATGGCAGTGAGTTCCCAGCCGGGTTTGGAGGGTGCTGCTATCTGCTTCAGAAATCTGCAATGCAGGTCTGGCACTGGAATGCTGCTCTCTGCCTTTTTAGAGGGTGATTTTGCAACAGTAATGCTGAGCCTCAGTTATTTATCTATATACACACGCACCCCGAGAGAGCTGATAGATCTCTGTCCTAACATGGTTATAAGCAGGCAGCTCAACAAGACTGGCTGCACTGTTACCATAAAGCAAAGCCATCCCCTCTTTGGGACGGGTCCTCCAAACAGGTGATCCAATTCTCAATTGCTCATGGAATTTCCAAGGGAAGGAAAACCTAGAAAAGCTTAAAACTTGCCAGGAAGTGCCAGGACATTCAGGCCTAAATGCTGTGGTTCTGCATAGATTAGGGCACTTCTTTCCCAAAACAGTTGCAGAAGCAGCCTTCATTTGTGCTAAGGGGTCCCCTTGGTATCTGTTGCCTTGCAAACCCGACAGCGTGGGTTCAACCCAGCCTGCACTGAAGGTTACTGAAGATCCACAGCAGCAAGCTCTTCTGTGGCCCGGTGATTTGGAGGAAGAAGAGAGAGGAGCTCTAGCAACTACTTCTGTCCTGTGTCCTTCTCTGAGCTGAAGAAAAACTGCAGCAGCCTGTGCTTGCAGAAGGGAAAACCTTTAGGGGTCCTCTTAGAAATGCCATCTCTTACCTTCTCCATGATCCTGTCAATCTGGCGATTCTGTGTGTCGATCTCGTTGCCCATGTCCAGGGCCATGTGACGTAAGTTGCCAATGATGCCGCTGACCTGCTCAAGATTCTCATCCATTTCATTTTCCCGGGCATCGTTTGTTACCCTGGGAGCAAAAAAACCCAATTATTTAAAGCAGAAACAGAGGAGGTTCCCCCTGAAACTCTTATTCACTTGAAACCTCCCCTGCATCCTCCTTCGCCTGTCGCCTGAAGAGCATTCTGCTGTTCTCAGCTTTGAAGAGAAGGGATTAGTAAGTAGCTAGCCTGAAAAACATTACGTGCTTATTTTTTGGTTGTTAGGATTGTCTGTTCCGTTTATACTGCTCGTGTCTGCTGCTCCTGGAAGTGTTGCTGCCTGAGCTTGTCTGTGCCACATCCCCACCTCTCCGCTAATGCTGGCCCTTCTCAAACACAGAACGAAATCCTGCTCCGTTTGGACCTGTGTGTGGTTAGAGTATGTGGGAAATGTTGGAGGATGGTGGAGTGAAAGCTATACCTGCTCCCCTCCTTGAACTATGCAGAGCTAATGGATACTGTCCCGTCCTCATGCACTTGGGGCTCACTGAAATACTGGGGAGGAGCTCCTTCAGCTGGGAAAATCCTGACCTAACATCCTAGTTGATTAAATGTGTCTCCAGTAAATGACAGAAGCAGCTTCTCTCAGATGTATTGGCTTTAGTAAAGATCTTTTTTCTCTCATTCTTAGCATAGTCTTTTTCAGTTGCTTGTTTTTAGAAGAAAAAACCTTTCACTTGAGGCAAGGCCCAGTTCAATGCTCCAGTGACTGGAGAAGCCTGTGGCAGCTGACACTGGGAAAAGCAAGGTCTGTGGGTCCCACTCAGAAAATGACTACTTTGAGCCTCTTGTGCAATTTGTGTTCATGGAGGTGTCAAAAGGGCGCTACAGGCTATTTGTGGGATGGTCATGGTGCAGCATAACTTCACTACTGTTCTGCTGTCATGCCCCAGCCTTGCTTTTGGTGGGGCTGCCATCCAGAAAGAGAAAAACCACAAGTGAATGGCAGACCCAGCAAACTTAAATGGCAACTCCATCCCACGCTCCAGACTGCATGACAGCATTGTTTCTATCATGCTGATTTCCCTTTATCGCAGCAGCCAAAAAAATAAGTGGATAATAGTTTTTGGAAAGATAATTACTTATTAGTCCAGTGTCCTTAATCTTCAGAGATCAAAGCTTTGCCTACTGGTGTGCTTCTCTCCATTCAGCTGATAGCATTGTCATCTAAACACATGCTCTGTAAGCTCTGTAATCAGTATGTACTTATTGCTGGAGCCCCGGGTGTTGCTGCAAGTTTGCGGTTTGGTTGCCATTAGTATAGTTGTTGTGTGTTTCAAACTGGCTTTCATCTGAGTGCACAGGGGTTGCCACTAAAGCATCAATGTTGCTCCATATTTGTGGCTTCACAGCAGCTGAGGAATGGGGCATTGTTCCCCGGTCAGTGAGGTTTTCTGGATAGACACAAGCAGGGGAGGGTGAACCTCTAGTTAAGAGTGCTTCAAGTTCTGCCCTTGGCTTGGTGCTTTAGCAGGGAGCCTGAGGCTTTTTTTTATTTTTAAAGAAAGGAAGAGGTGCTGGATGCTTTGGTGCATCTTCTGGCAAGGATGGATAAAGAGCATGACATATCTTGAGACATAAAAATAATAAAATGGTATTTATCTGACACTTCATTTCTGAGGCATTTGACAACTGTCATTAATGAGACACATAATAAGGCCCCCAGGGAAGGTGCATTGTTCACGCCCAGAAGCTGGAGCACAGAGGGCAGTGCTGACTGGCCATGACAGTCTGCAACCTCACATTGCTGCTGTAAAGTAAATAAATAGATATATTGCCCAAATCTGGGCAGTCTCAAGGAGGAAGGTTTAGGGCCACGTTTTCAAGCATCTTCTGGCTTTCAGGGCTAAGATCTTGACTTCTGGGGCTTCCAGCAATGTAACCATCCTTTGCACCCACTCAGGCAAGCACCCACAGGGCCAGGGGAAGTCCATGGCCACAGTAAGCCTTTAGAAACTGTCTTATTCACCATCAGCCTAAGTCTGAGCACCTACCACTTGCTGGAAAACATTGGTTCCATCGCATCACCCAGCACCACCGAAGGAGTTAATGAGCATCACAGAACTCATGACCATATGGAAGAAATCTAAATATATCAGTGACGAGGAGAACAGAGAGAAAACAGTGGGTAAAAAGGCTCACCTGCGGATAAAGCCACCACTGATGGCCATCTGCTCCCGTTCATCTACGACACGTGCAGGCTGGCTGGCTACAACGCCATCCTGATTATTGCCCCAGGCTTTTTTGTAAGCATCACTTGATTTAAGCCTATGCAAAAAAGATGATGAGTAACAAAGCATCAAGTGGACAAGGACAGACGCAAAACTCTTTACTTCTCCAAGCTAAAAGCTGAATCAAGCAAATGAGTTTTCAGCTAGAGGGTCATTGATTGTATACCGATATATCATAACCCTGAATAAAAGGAGGGGTTTGGGGTTTGGTTTTTTACTTTACTGCCACAACAACTGAGATGGTCAGAGGTTTTGGTTCCAATAGGGTGAATTGCAATTGTCAAGTCTACAACACTGCACACAGGTTTTTTGATGTTGACTTAGTTTCCAGAAAGAAGGAGAAAAAAAAAAAAAGGAAAAAGAAAAAAAGAAGAAGAGAAGAAATACAGATAAGTAGAAAACATTGTTTCATTTCAGTGACATGTATGTTTTGACATCAAACACATCAAACACATACCAGGAGACAGACATAAAAACAGAACTGCCAAGTATAGTGTGTACATCACATCACAGCAACACACCCTCTTAGAGAAAAATGGATTTGGCTAGACTTTCACATTTTACCATGCAGAAGATTGGGCTTCTGTTGATATTTTTAAACATGTATGTGGCACAATAGGCATTTAAAGCCACTAACCTTAGCCAAGGTGATTTGGGGATGATTTTATCATAAAATTCATAGGGTTCATTAGATTTTTCAAATAATATATCGGTACTTGAAAATAGTAATCATACATCGACAGTTGATGTACAAACCTTTGTCCACAGAGACAAAAAGTAAAATAGGCAGAAGTGAAATGAGTGCAGGAGAAAAGAAAAGATACGAGCAATCTAGCATCAGAAAGGGAAATTTTTCTACATTTTTCTTCATGCACCAGCTACAGGCATGAATAAGAAGTGAAGCATTCTCACTAAGCACAGTTGCCCCAATAGTTCATCATACTCTTAATGCATCAGCAGTAACAGCCTTCACAAAAAGCAAGACACAGGCAAAAATGGATCGTCACTTCCTTCGGGAGTTTTAAACCACAGGACTTTAAAACAGCCTCGCAGCTTGTTCTATTTGTCATTTCTGACAGTTGCAATAGCTTTCAGAGAGCCATTTTTGACTGAGCTGCCGTGGATAGAAAATTAAAATCCAGGCATACCTTCAGTGGCCGATTAGTTTGTGCAGCAGATTTAGGGTTGCTGTCCTTGGGGTTGTCACATGAGAATGGACTCTTTAACAGGACAGTGTGTTTGGGGTTTGTAGGTATAAGTTCTTGATTTTGTTCCGAAAACGGAGCAGTTTCCAACAAAGCTGTTGGGAACTGCAAATCTCCGTGGTTTCCCTGTTCTTTGGTCGGCTCCAATCAGTCATAAAAATAGCCCTGTGGCTTGGATTTGGGGGGAGAAACTGAACTTGATTCTGGGGCATTTGGGAAAGGGCACAACAACCCCATCTCTGGTGTTATGTTCTCTCCATGCCCTCTGAAGCAGTTCAGCCTCTATTGAGCCTGAAGATGTGTTGCATACTCTGATACAGAATTAAAATGTAGGTGAAAAGAGGATCCTTCCTACTCATCTCTTTTGTTCCTTATTTCGTACTGTAGTTTGTGAAGTCTTAAAGATGATGGTTGGCTTGTTTGTTCCTAGTTGTCTGAAATTATACATCAAATTTGGCATCTCTAGAAATCAGTGAAAGCAGTTCTCTTGCTGCACATACATTTACAGGTTTTCGCCTGTTCTTTAGCCCTGTGCAACTTTGAGAGTGAGACACTCTCTGTGTTTGAGGTGAATGATTTTATACACCCAGAACTTGATCTCTGTTTTCTTGTGGACTTCCCTTTAAAATCAACAGATGGAGTCTGGGTCTGCTCATGGTGAATGCAGCATGGTCAAAGTTTCACACCACGGGCATTTTGGGTCTCCTAAGAATATAAGATCAAGCCTTACGTTTTGGTAAGGCTCACAGAGTTGTATTTATTCTGTATATTAGGTGTAGTTACATGTGAAATGGTTAATCTTTTCTAAATATGTGCCATTAATCTACCACCAGCCAGAAGAGCATTCGGGGATCATGGTGATTCTGATACCCAGAACTGTATGGATTTCTCTTCCTCCTACACTCCACTCCTCAGAATATCATCCGATTTGTACCAGTTGAGTCCTGGCATAGTGATTCAAGGAACAGTCTCTAAAAGCATTGCGCATCCATACTCTTTCTGAACACATTGACTGATTTGCAATGGTAGTTGATGAAATCTGGCTGCAGACTGCAAAGGTCAGAACACTGCCCTAAAGCAGTGAAGAGACACCTTTAAAAATAAGCATCCCCCACATCGAATGCGTGCGGTATCTTTCTGTTCTTGCATCAATCGGTTCCATGATACTGAGATCATAGTCATGTGGTTGATGTTTTAAGGCCATGTGTCAAGTGTTAAACCCATCCATGCCACAGGTCTGGCTGTCAGTTCTGAGCAGCCTTTCCCACAGTAGAGAATATTAAAGCCGCTCTAAAAAATTACAATTCCTGCAAAGTACATTGGAATTTTTTTGTACTTCAAGGGTGAACTTTTGATGTGAGCACTATGGCAGGTTTCTCCAGAAGGAGCAAGCCAGGACTGGGTTTCTCTAAGTTGCAACAGCTTTTGTAGTGTGGGAGATGCACATTTTCTGCTGCATACTCTTGTACCTGCAGCTCATCTGCGCTGCGTCTTCTGGTGCAGGTCAGCAAGGCTAAAACCTGTATCAGAGCTGAGACCCGCCACAGGCAGTTCCGCTGACAAAGGCTGGGTGTGTGTACATCTTTCCGTTCCTCCTTGCCTCTCTTCTATTGTGCACACCAAGGCAATAATACATATATTCTGGGCAAGATGTTGGCCGCTGCAAAGTATTTGTGGCTTGGTTTGAAGAAACAAAATTGATTTTTTTAAAGCTGAGGCGGTACCTGCATTGAGTCCCAAGGGACAAAATAAATGGTGACTGATAAGGCAGAAGCCCAGTGCTACCATTCTGATTTCTGGCAAAATACCCACTGGACTCCATGACAACTCTCTTTCCTTTGGTCTTGATCGTCACAGTAGGATCAGGCCCTGGTGCTGTGAATGAAGTATCTGCACACACAGAAAGGGAGTATAATACTACAGAACCACTGCTCTCTGCTTTGTTTCCTGCACAATCTCTTGCCAACCATTTACGAACGTTTTCTCTGTAACCTGGCTGCATGCCTACTCACTGCATGATGGATTTGCCGTTCCTCAAGGGCTTCTGCTTGGTCCATTTTGTCCCCAATCTCCTGCTCCCGCATAACCGCACATCACATTTTCATTTGGCATTTAAAACAAGCTTTGCATTACTTGGAGGACGGTTTCGTTCAAGTGTGATGGCATGCAAGCAAATTCGATATATTTCAACATTTCTGCTTAGTGTACGTGCCACCCAAATGAGAAAAATTTGGCGTGCTCAGGTTTTCTCCAATTTGCTGCCTATGGCAAGATGAAAACCATTTCAAGCTGGGTTCCAATTGGGAAACATGTCTCTTTCAAGATGTCATCAAGGACTATTTCTGTTGAACAATGACAAAAGTTGTGACTTTCATCCATAATTTTGAGTAATGTTTATTATGACTCTTCTGCATTTTTTCAGCTGTTTTGTTTTGTTTGTGAAAATATGTTTCAAAATTTAAGGTCTCCAGGAATAAGGTAGCCCCAGTGTTTTTGTTTGCTGGGAAATGGAACCACTCAGTACACTTTGTGAAAAATGTTGAAACTTTTACCATTAAAAGGTGTCGACAGTGAAGCTTTCACTGCAGTATGCCTGATTTTAATGCATCTACAGTAATTCCCAGTCAGTTGTCTATGCTATGAGATGAATGCATTTGAACGAGAGTCGTTCTTTCTGCATGCCACATGCTCATCCTGTCCATGTGCCTAGCAAGGATGAGCTTCACAAGGCCTTTGGGATCAGCCTTAAGTGCTCAAAGAGATGAGGCAGGCAGCACCTACTTGTTACATGGACAGACACAAAGACCACAGAATTTTCCTAGGTCCGTCAAATTCTTTTCTGCTTCTTTCATGTCCTTATTGATTTGGTCCATTCCCTCTTCGATGCGTTCCAGTTGTTCTGATTAAACACAAGTATTTTATCCCCACAGAATGAAGCAGATGGAAAAGGACAAAGAAAAAAAAGACAAAAACTTCAGACATTCACTGTGACAAAAAACTGGACACCACATAGCAGAGCCGGTACCCAGTACCTACTTGTTACAAGGACATATGAAAAGGCCACAGCATTTCCCTAAATCTTTTAAATTTTTCTCGGCCTCCTTCATGTCTTGGTTGATATGGTTCATGCCTTCTTCAACACGATCGAGTTGTTCTGGTCAGGACAAAGGGATGACAGTGTGGAATGAATTGTATTTTTGTTTGTTTGCTTTTGTCTTCAACAGAACATGAAAAATGACCATGTAGAACTGAGTTAATAATGACATTACAATGCATTAATTTGAGCGGATGCATTGTTGAAAGGATGTGTGCCGCACTGGATGCCAAAGATGGTTTTTCACTAATATGGGAAGAGTAAAACAAAGGAGGAATTTGTTTGAAATATATTAATTTAAACAAGATGTAACGATGTAGAAAGGAAGGGTTATAAAGTTCAAGGTCCAGAAACATAATACAATACATCCACTTACTAAGACACCAATGACATCCAAGAGAGAGAAAGATAGTGTTATTATTTTGCATTTATGTATGTTAATACAAGAGAAAAGGTGTCCTTCTGTGGAAAATCAGTTACTTACGCTTACAAATGCCTTGGAATTAGGTGATTTGGGGCAGCATTATTGCTTTGATTAGTGAGCAAGAGAGCTGATAGTAACGGCACCAGAGACAGAGTGAGCTGTTAAGAGTCGTGTCCAAGTACTGCTTTTTCCAGAGGCTGAGGAAACTGTGACCTGCCGCTTTGCTTGGCATTGGATATTAACCTCTAATCTGGGTATGGCCTCGGGGCTAGTTTTCTTTCTGGTAGCAATGCAGCAATCAGGAGTAACCCCAGTGAACACAGAGCAATTGCAACCACTCCAGGAGCCTGATGCTCACTGAAAGAAGACCACTGGCTGTGATGTTCATTGTCTGTCCCCAAGGGACCTTATGAAAACAAGCATTGGGTGAAGACTCGTGTTTCCAGTGGGGCCACTTCTCTATTGCTCCAGGACAAATTATGAAGCACCAAGCCCTGTAACCAGCCATATATAGACACTATCTCTGCTGGCATCAGACGGAATTTGGCTTATTTCGACCTAAGGCTGTTGATGATGTAGAATTTTCTTAGTGACTTGGTAGCTCAGAATAATTTAATGTGTTCATTTCTTCACTATTAAAGCTTGGAAAAATGGCCTAGAGGAACAGAATGCCATAATGTAAAACTGTAGGAACGGATCCTCTGCTGATGTATAAAGAGATACGGATCCAGTGGGGTCAGGGGTCTTATGTCACAGGTAGCGACAGCATTTTACATGTGCGGAAGGCCTCACCATTTGTTTCATGAAGGATAAACCCAAATAAGTATTACACAGGGTAAGAATGTTACTTGGAGTGACATTTCAATCCATTAAAAAATATAACTGTACCTGAAGAGGTAAAGTAAAGCAATCCCAGTAAAACACAAATACCTCCCTATTCCCCGAATTGAATAGAAAAAAAAATAAACACAGAATTAGACCTGGGAGGAACAGAACTAAGAGAGCACTGGTTATAGGAGGAATTTAATGTCATCCCTGATGTTAAGTGAGTCCTACCCAGAAGGGAATAAAAAAAAAAAAAGAAGACGTTTTAGAAAAAAAAAAAATCATGTGCATATTGACGTCAATACAAAACTCCTCTTGACTTCTTTGGGAACATGAATAGGCCTAATTTCTTACTGGGGTTTCTAACGACAGCTGAGGTTTAGATTTTCAAAGCTTTCTGGGGATTTGGATACCCAGTTCCTATTAAAATTAATTTTATTTAATTAATTTTAATGGGAAATGGGCATATCACCCCTAGAGGGCCTTGAAAATCCTGGCCTAAATTATTCAAGCAGAAATAATTCGAATATTGAACTTGTGCTCTTTGTTTAATTCTTGCATGAGGCTGGGGTTGGAGAAGGAGACGTGCCATGTCAGTACTGCCAGCTTCATCTGCTCTTCGGCTGTCAGTTCTCATTCTCCTCAGCTGGATGTGCCTGTCTCCTGAAACCACAGGAGCTATTGATCCCAAATCCAAGGATACATTTAGAGGATCGGAGTTACCTGGCACGGTCCTCTAAAAGGGGCTCATATAATGCGAGCGAAGGATTGGCAAACTAATAAGGAAACCTGAGACATACGCTGCACAAATTCTGCCAGATAAACTGCTGAGCCGAGAACCAGAAGTACCAGGTTGGGTTGTTTTAATGCATGTTGTAATTTTACATTGTGGTTGGGAGGCTTTAGCAGAAGCTTTAGTTCGTTTTTGTAGCCACAGATTGTCACTCTCATCAGAAATGTGAGTATGTGGTTGAAGGTGATACTCCTCTAAGTGCCCCTGTTCCTCACTGACTCCAGAGTCCTGCCTGCTCCTGCGTGGCTGGGCAGCTCTTGTTCTTGCTCTGGGAAGGAGCTCTGGGAGCGTGAGCCAGCTTTTATGCTGATTCATGCAGCACGATGGGAATTGCTGTATTTCTGTCGCACCTTCTGCTTGTGAGAGCTGTGTTTGCAGAGCCCGGCTGGATTTCTAGGGCTTTCAGTTAAAAGAAGGCTATTTCCACAGGTGGGTTTTGACACTGGCAGGGGCAAGAGGTACTGACCTTTCTTCCACTGATGCTGGTGCCTGTATTTCTCTAACCTTGGCTGGCCAGTAGAAATTGCAGGTAAGGCTGCAGGGATCAGTCCTAGATCGGGTACAGCTGGTGGCTTTCAGTCTAAGCGTGTTTCCTTGCTCAGATGCCCATTCTCTGAAGCCAGGTGTGTAGTAGGGCCTTTTGAACTTCCTTTCTGTTTCCTATTCTGCCTGAATAGATGAGTGCTAATTGAAGAGTTGATTCAACATGACTCAAAGACTTTCATTTCAATTGCAGCTCTCTCCAGGAACCTGACTTAATTTATCCTGCTTCAGGACTTGTGTGTGATATGTATGCTGTTTCTGAATAGAAAAGGGACCCACAACTAATTTATCTTCCATTAAAGGAAACCTCATCAGTGTAAAAAGCCCCTATCATATTTGTAGCCCAGAAGTCTAGACAGCTGGCTGCTAGTCTTAAAACCATTTGCTATGGGTCGTGGGGTGGATCGTTAGCGTTAATGTTGTGGGCTGGATTGTTAACTGGTTTAAATCGGTGTAGTTATGCTGGCTTCATGGAGCAAAACCAATTTATACCTGTCAAAGATCTGGTCCTACAGGCAAGGAAATGGATTTGTGAGTCTAACCACAATTACTGAGGCATAAATATTATAGAGGAATTAACTTTGTGGGGTCACTCTGGATTTGTTTTGATACTAAACTGATACTAAAATTTGGCCCAGAATGAATCACTGCCGGTAAGAAATCAGATGGCTATCAAAAGGTTAATTTAATGTCCATTTTATTAGATCTTCCCTGTTCCAGCTTGGTGTATTATATTAAAGGTTTGAGGGAAGGCAGTCTGCTGGCATATACTGCCGTCAACCTACGCAAATTCACACCTACAAAAGATCACGTCCTTTACCTCCCATTTAGAGAGGCACTCCAAGGTCAGAGTTTAAACACCTTTTGATAGTTAGTTGCGGTATTCTTTGAATATACCACATCTGTTTATATGTTTATATATCACAGATGATACATGAAAGAAGTGGCATTGTCTGGAAGTAGAATACACATCAAAGGTATGTTTCATGGAGATTTCCGTCTTTTTTTTTCTGGGAAGCTCTGCTTACTATTAGCCCTTTTTGGATTTTGATACTTTCTTATGTCTGAGAATGTCAGTTTGATTCAAACATAGGGGTCGTACATCTTCCAGCAAACTAATGTAATCTCTTCGGATACAAACAAGGGTATTTTTATCTGTACTGTTATACTTATGAATTACTCCTGTATTAAAACCATAGGCAACTGAAGGATCATAAGCTAGTCCTGTTTTACTGTAGCATTGTGGCCCTTTGCCAGTGGGTCTTTGCCAGGATCTTCCATAAGAGCCTGGCAAACCCCCACCCTGTGACTGATCTGGGGAAGTGACTGCGAGAGGGAAGCTGTAGCAAGAGCAGCCCTCAGCTGCTCCTGTGGTCTCTTGAGAAAACACAGCTGCAAAAGCACCTTAACGCAGCATTGGATGGAGGACCAGGACAGGGCAGGAGTGGTGTTGCTCCACCCTTGCATCCAACAAACATTCCTGGACTAGTGTCCAGGATCTGGGGCCTGAGCTTGAATGTCATTAAATGCCTGAGGAGAAGGAAACTTGCTCCTTTGCCTGGAGTATTGTGCAATGAAGCAACTTCCACCAAGGACAATTTTAATTAGAGGCAAGAAAAGAAAAAGGACATCTAAGAACACATTGTAATCATAATTGCATACAAGAGGGCTGAATCTGAAAGAGAGTCAGCAGATGAGCTATTTCCAATGATACTCTGTGATCCCACTTTCCATAAAGGAGAATCATATGGGAGCGCAGTACATTTCTAGGACAGCCTTTTCAGAAATCCTGAGACTTGACCTAGCTCTGCTCTGAAAGGCATTGCCGAGCACAGGTACGGAGGGAAGGAAGCTGACAGGGAGTGCTTGTGAGCCCACGTGTAGCTGTGCTAAAAATAACAGTAGACAAAGTGCAACCTGCTTTAGGGGGGGTGTTCGTTTGTCTTTTTTTCTGCACTACACTTTCAACATAATTAATACCATTCTCTCTGTAGAATCTGGAAGAGTTTATATTTACCTTTCTTTTCACTAATTAGCAAACCGTTTCTGACTGCAATCGCCTCAGCTCTTACGTGTTGCTGGAGCGCCTCTAGCAACTCTGCTTTTGGCATCTCACTGCCTGTCAATTTTTGTGGTAGCTGTTGAATAGGAGATAAGCTGGGGAAGGGCACGAGGGGCCATAATTTTGCTCTCTGATGGAAATGAATGGTAATTATCTTTGTATTTACTGCAGTTGTTTCTCCAGTGCTGTAGGAACAGGCCAGCCATAACTCATAAAAAAACTGTAAAACTCACAACTCCTGCAAAAACAGTAGCCAGCATGAGTACCACCCCATGGTGCCAACACTTCTGCTTGTGGGTTGCCCAGTTATTCCAAAGTTTTATCCCCATACTTCAACTCGATCTGGAGTACAGATCTGCTGGGTGGATTCAGCTTTTCCCTGTGTTCACTGGCATTGCTGGTTGTGCATTTGCTGTTGCTGGGAGAAAATTTCAATTGCACTGTCATTTTCTTTGTGGTTTATGAAAGTGGTGGCCATTCCTCTATCTTGTCTTGGATGAAAAATGGCTATGCTGCTACTGTTGTTATTGGAAAACTTCTCCCCTTCACCCTGATTCAGATACAAGAGCAAAACTCTTTTGTAATAAACTGCATGAGGACATCATCACACACACACACATAAATATTCTCAAAGGTCCGAATCTCTCTGCCTGCTGATAATTCCAGGGGATGGGAGTTTCCTTTGCAGGAAGAGAGCTACCACTCTGAGACCCCTCCTATGACAGCAGTTCAGGTTTATCTTCATATCTCCCCTTTGTACTATCATTTTCATTTTACATCCTGCTTTTAACCAACATCCATCCAAATATTAGCATTTTTCTAAGGTAGCATGTTTTAAAGACCTATTTAATGAAGCAGAGCAATTGCCACTGCTCAGTAATCCTTTGCAGCACATTTTTAGTGAAAAATGTAAAGCGTTATATACATATTAATATTTAAATAATTAATTAAGGGAGCTTGACTCAAGGCCAGGTTTAAAAAGTGTAAGCATTATGGATGCATATAGGGTCTGAGAAAGACTTTCTCACTGATGGAAATAATCTCAAAAAGGAGAATGTAATCTCTTAGCTCCTTCCTGTGGGCTTCCTAGGGGAAGAAATGTGTTGAACTGGTTTGGGTGACAAAAAAGCCTGTTCAGATTCCCAGTGACTTCAAAAAGCACTGGAGGAGGTCTCCAGTTTGTATGGCAGTCCCATTCTCTGGGAGATGGGAGTAATGGAAGCTCTTGTGAAGCTCAACAGCTCTTTAGGGTCATTCCAGGCTCTGTGGTCTGCTGCACAGCCAGCTGTGTGAAACCGTTAGGTGACAGGAGCTGGCCAGACCGGCTTTCTTGTACTGATACCTAGTATAGTAAAATGATGTCGACTTATTTCTTTTTATGATCCCAAAGACTTCTGCTTATTGATGTCAGAAAATGAGTTCTGCTTTGTGTTACTTAGATTGAGATCGGCTCAAAGAGCTTTTCCTTGTAAATTCTGTTTAAGTTCAAGACAAGCAATTTTGTAAGGAAACCTAGAAACAGCTTCAAGCAGCTGCAGAGATTAGATACTCTGCTTGCCACCCACTGGAAAGATCAATGTCATGTTTTTTGTATATTTAACACCTAATAATCTTAAGTGATTTGTGCAGTCAGCTGAAAAGAGATCACACGGCGGTGTTAGCAAATGATTTCCTTAATCTGATAATCTACGGAGACATTTGAGTTGCACATATTGTGCTAATTACGGAGGGTTCGAAGTCATCATTAGCGTATTTTGCCCAATAATATAATAAATCCTTTATCGCTAAAATGAAAAAAAAAATCAGTAGTTATTACAGCTACATATGGCTAAAATGGACAAAACTTCATTACACGTTCAGCGTAGCACAGTGGTTACCGTGTTCCCAGGGTTTGTAGCGTTGTTAAGCTGTTTTCCTTGAGAAACCCCTACTGCAGAGTCACAGGTTAAATATACTGAACCACTTAAGGCATGACCATAACCCGTTTAAAGAGGCTTTTAAATTGTCTGATTCTTTCCTGTAAGTGTCGGCTAACTGCACCTCTGGCCATATGACATACATTTCAGGTTTCACTTCAGGAAGAGTTTAATACTGAGTTCCCTGGACTCCAGAGAGGTCAGTGGGTCCGGTCTCGGCTCCTTGGCTCACACAGACCGACCGTCCTAGCGTGACTAGAGGGTCTGTTGGACAACTTTTGCGTACGGGGGTTTAGCAATAGCAGGACTCCGAAGTAAAAAACAAAATTCAGGGTTAAAACCAAAATAACCCACCCTAGTAATCTGTGAAAAAATAACAGTTAAAGAACAAACATACTTTCCCAAGACTAAACACAAGGGAAGTTATAGGAACGACTAAAGTTTCTGCTGTTTTTATATTTTGTTTTTATATTGCAAGACACACCTGGGAATTTACAAACTTTGACAATATTTGTGAGTTATTTTAACTGTATAATTCGCTTCTGAAACAAAACACATTATCTAGACAGGTGCCATATCTGTTTCAATAAAAGTAATTTCTGTTTTTCTCTATTCAGTGATAGTTCTTTTACTGACCTTATTCAGAAAATATTTTTCGAAGACAACAAAATATTCTCTGTAATATTTCTCTTGTCAAGACAAAGTGATGGGACAAAATTTGGTGAGGTTAAATTCTTTTCCCTAAAGGGGGAGGTGGAGGAGGGAAGCAATGAGACATACATTAAAAAGCAAATAGGAGAAAATACTTTTTGTTTCAGTCCTGTTGTTACTTTTCATTCATTGGAGTGCCAGGCAATGCCATACCATCGCTTACGATCATTGTCTGGGTTTGATGAGTAATACAGTGTTACCTCTGCAGAAAACATTTCCTCTACATTTCCTTATTATTTACATGCCACCTAGTAAGTAATAACAAGGGCAGAAATTCATACTTTGCTGATTTATCTTCTCTTCAGACACACCATTTTGCTGGTGCTGTGGGTCTGCGGCAAATGAAGTCGTATTAGTTTGGGGTGGGGGGAACTACTACTTCTTTGTAATATTATGAAGGGCAAAAATGTAATTTCCTGGAATGTATTGAATATATCTAGCTCTGTTGTTGTCACTGTCATCCACAGACAGGGGCTCGTCTGGGCTTGAAAGCTCCTGTATGGTCAAGTGCAATGAGCTGATCACGTCATAGCTTTGAGAGTTAAATTCCTGTTCAACTCACTGACATTTCTATATGAAAAACAACTGAATTTCACACAAACTGAACTGGTTTTACCTTCTCTTGGGATGCATTTATTGCATGTCTTTCACTCATGGCTAAAACTGGTGAGAACATTACATAGCACCTGCATAAATAATGTTGGATTTTTACACTTATGGAGGCAAATCTTCTCGTCATGTAGCTGGGTCTTGACCCAAAGCTTGCTGAAAAAAATGATTTGGATGAGTTCAGCCTGCAGCTCTCTTTGACATTAATGGGAAACAGATCAAAAGAAGCACAGACTCTTAAGCAGTTATTGTACATTCCTCTGTCAGACAATGAAGCTAAAGACAAACAGGTTTTGGCTTTTCATGCACAACCACACGTATTTTATGGCCCTCATTTTCAGGATTGCACAGTTAGTACAGTACTTCGACAATGGTTATAATTCCTTACTGAAGCAATCTGAACTTACCTCCTTGCTCATCCAACATAACCAAAGTCCTGATACCAGCATCTTTACTCTACATCCCAATAGTGGTAGCAAGGTAAGGAGAGAGAGGGGGGAAAGAAAGAGAGAGAGAGAAAGAGAGATCAGTGAGGGAACACTCAGCCCTAGGTATGGGACATAGGAAGACAAAAGAAAAACAGTGAAAGGAATGACAAGGTCATAAGTGGTTGGCGGCACAGTCCAAAGACCTTATGTGCCTGGACACTCTATATGGAACTGGGTACTCTGGATTGTATCATCAGTCCTTCAGGATTCACTGGGATCCTGAATTACTGCAGACAACACAAACCCTTGAACCTTGAGACTAAAATAATCACTTTACACAAGACTAAGTTTTAAAAAGAAGAGGGTTCCTCTAGAAGTCCTCTGAAACAGGAGAAGAGAAGAAAGGGATGTTGACATTGCAGGTGTATGTTCATCCCTAGGACAAACTCCCAAGGAATATAGCTATGACCCAAACATGTTGGGAAGGAGGCATAGTGGTTTGTACACAGCCCTTGCCACACAGAAGTCACAAAGCTTACCTGCTTAGGAAATCCATTTTAAAGCAGGCTAATATTTAATAGGATTAAGCCATATTTTTTGGCTCAGGGATCTAATAGCTATGGATTTGAGCCAAACAACAGATACCTTTAGCATCAATGGACTTTGAATTGAGCTTGAAGGTAGGATTTTTAAAACACTGACATGCTAAATTTGTCCCTGTTCCCCCAGCTTAGTGGAAGTCCTGTCATCGCCTTTGCTGGATAGAGGGTTTGAGCAAAGCTGAGCAATTCAGAGCTCCCACCTGCCCAAAGGCACGGGGCACCTTTCACAAGTACAATTTCTGCCTGCATTATCATCACCCTGGGATATGATGAGGTGTCTTGGGTTTCTGGGTGGTGTGATACTAAGCTATATCACAGATCAGATTAACTCCTTTCTAATTACGAAGGGGAAACCAGCTCCATTCTGCTCGGAGCAGTGATAACATCTGTGAATAATTAATGGCCTGAACGATCTCCTGACTGTTGCATTTCAATAACAGATGAAGCAAGTCCTCTGTGGCCTGACAGCTTGCCAGTGGTGTTACCCGGATGCGTGCAGCAGTAATTTAGCTGCCTCTGTGAACATAAAGCCACCTATACCCCTGTGAAGCAGATAAAGCTGGTGCTATCAATTTTGCAGAGGGCAGGCGAGCTGCCCACAGTTGCACAGGAACACGAGGAACAGAAGCCTGGAGTCCTCACCTGGAGTCCTCTTGCTTTTCAGGCCATCTTCCCCCTCCTTGAGGCAAATTAAGGACTTCATATTATCCTTCCTCCCAACTGCCCTGCTCACTGCCATCACTCATCTCTTTTTCTGGGAGCAGTGAAGTGTCTCTGGGCATCAGCTGCCCAGCCCATGCTTGCAGAGCACTCCCAGGCAGGCCAACAACACGCTGCCCTCATGGCCTCAGCTACAAGCCTGACTCTGCCACGCTCGAGGGCTGGCTGACTGGTGCAGGAGGTCCTTCCCTGCTTTGCTTCACAAGGATCCTGCTTGGTTCAAGAGGGATGCGAGATGCCTCTTGTTGCGCTTTCATCTGCCTCACTGCACTCCCATTCTTGCCTTTAATGCCTGTGTCACTGTGGAAACTGGGAAAAACATCAGGTGTGTGCAGGCTGGTTCGCTCCCTCTTTTTGAAAGGTCCCTGCCTGTGCTGCCAGGTGGAGATGAAAAGCTCCTGCATCTCCCCGTGGCCTGCTGCACCCAACTGCCTTTGGGGCAGCCATCTACCACGTACCTGCTGCTGCTCTCTCCCCCTTCAAGCTCATGCTGCATTTATTTCAATCCCAGCCAGCTTTTATTTTTGTAACCTTTAGAAACTTGGGGTCCAAGGGTTATCTTAGATTTGCCTACTTTGAGTAAGGAAACTGCCTTTAATTGTTTTACATTTTCTGTGGAGCAGGTGTCAGACCTGGTAAGCACTGCTAAGCTTTTTATTATGCTCTTCCTATGCTCTTGGTTCCCAGGGATGTCTTAGCCCAGAAGATTTATATGTATTTTAAAAAAACATACCTCATGCAAACACAAGAAGGCTGCTTGGATCCCAAGTCATCTTGTGTTTGAGTAAATACGGTGCAGTCTGACTTGGGACCCTTCTAAATATTGGACTCAGAAACCTGCAATTGGTGCTGTGATAGTTACTGGCTTTCAGTGAGTCAAACATAGTCAGTCTGAGAATTGTTTACTGCTCCTTAACCCTCTGAGCTTATCTTCCTGCTGTTTTTAACCTCTGAACAAACTGCATTTATGCAGCTGAGATGTCCAGTGACCTGAGTAAGACCTGTGCTGAGAGACAAACTCAGCAATTAGACCTTATGGTTTGTATTTCATATCAAATCCTTGCACAGAGTGAAAGAGGTGCAATTTTCTTTCACTTTCCTGACCATCAGTGCCATTTAATTTTATCAGGCAATACTGTATCTCCTCAGAGCTGCCTGCCACAGCGTTCATGCTAATGTGAAAATATTAAAGGGTGTGCATTGAATATACTTGTCTGCATCTGAGGTCTAATCCAAAGCGTATTGAAGCTAATAAAATGATGCTCACTGACAAAGATGAGAGGTGATTCAGGCATCAAGTGACAATTTCCTCCTGTTTCAAGTTTCTATTGAGATTAATTTTCAGCTTTTTCACAAAAAATTAACTGTGTAAAGTCAATTAAAAAAAAAAAAAAATCACATTTGTGCATTTCAAACAGATCCAGACTTTCCTAAAAGTTCAATGTTTCCTTTGCAACTCATCTTTTCAATCGCTCTAAACCAAACATGTCTGTAAGACAGAACTATTCTAAAAATGTTCTCATCATCCAGATGTCTGAGCAGGAGAAACACTCAGTATCTGACCACCAGTGACAATAGACTGAAGCATCTCTGGAAAGGACAACTCTTCATTTAAAGAATATAGAGGAAGAAATACTCCAAAACAAGCGCATTTGGGGCATAAACGCAGGCAACATTGGTGTTTTCTGCAATAAAGGTATCACAGAAACTGCCCTTGGTCTCAATGGGAGCAGGTGTCAGCAGACACACTTGAACTGGTTGCTTAGAGAGCGTGTAACAGGAGGCAAGGAAAGCTGTGTTTACGAAGTACCAGTCCAGAATATGTTTTATGACAACCGATCATAAAACCTTGATAACAGGCTCCTGGGCATAGCAGGGGCCCAGTGACCATGCTTTGATTTGTCTATTCCTGAGGGCTCAGGAAGGGTTCTCACCCACATCCTGTGCTCACTAGCATCAGCAAGATCCTACGTGGGAAGCCACGAATGGGTAAAACCAGTGAGGTCCATCTTGTTATGAAATGTGTGCTAATGGTACACTTTCCCCAGGATTAGACCCTTTCTTTCATCCTATGCAATGGAGGAATTTCCTAAGACACTCCAGTCTTTGCACCACCAATCCTCTGTTTAGTTTGTGGCAAAATAAGGATTCTTCAAAAATGGGTTGGAAGGTAAGTTCAGGCCAGAGACAAGAAAAATGCAACTTTCATAGAACCCTACAGAATTCACAGAGCACATGCCATTTTTATCCAACTCCTAAATCTGTAACAGGCTTCTCTCTCCAGAGTTACTTCTGACTCCCCTTGTCTTCTTGTTGCACTTGAGAGGAGAATTTGGACTGCTGGATTTTGCCATGGAACAGAAGAAAATGGCACAGCATGAGTTGCTGTCATTGTGGCACTAACCCAACAGCTCCAGAGTTCCTCTGCTTATCCGTAGATCAGGTATACCGCAGAGGGTAAAATACGTAATCCTTCCCACGCAGCCCTCGAATATACTCAGCCCTGACTCTAGGAATGAGCAGGTTGACCAGTGTGTCCTCCCAGACTTTTATTTCCATGAAGGCTGCTGTGTGTTGCCAACCGCTCTTCAGCAAAGATCTGTCCAATTTTGCACACAAGATGACCCCTCAGAGCAGGAAGCCATCACTTTCCACTTAAAAATTAATCACATTAGGTGAAATAGCACCATGAACATAGACCCCATAAAGTTCATGGAAGTTGATGTCCTTAGACCTTTCAGTAGCACTAAGCTTTAGTGTTTAGATAAAAGCAAACCAACGGGGAGTACTGGGTTGGGTACAACATGCGTTCTATGAAGCACATGCCCAGGTTCTCCACTGGACCCCTGGCTAAGCTGCTGATCAGAAAGCCAGAATATATGATTTTAAAACCCTGGGCTTAATTAATCTCTTGGGTATCTAAATCTGTCAATGCTTCAGTGAAGCCAGTTTAACAGCATAACTGGGACCCCTTTTGGAGGCTTTTAGTATACATTATCCTCAATATTCGGTAACAGATTTTTAGAACTTTTTTTTCATGAGGGTCTCACTCTGAGCAAATCAGCAACAAAGCCTTCACTGAAATTTGCCCAGCACTTTGGAGGGGAAATGCGTTGCTGTGTCATTTCTTATTATTGCTGAGTCATTTCTCATTATTACTGTTATGTGACTTAATTTCCCAAGGTGGGAGTAAGGCCAGGAGAACTGGTATGACTTCTCAAAGGGCCTGTCAGTCCCTCCAGGAACACAGTGTGTTCTGTCCTATCCGTGCCTGCTACAAAAGGCAGCTACTCCAGGCTCAGTTTAGCCTGAGGGTTGATTTTCTTAACAGTCTAGGGGAATGATGTATTGGGTAGAGAATCCAGATTCTAGACATCACTTTCTCTGCATTTCAGGAGATACCCTGAAAAAATAGATATACACTCTCAGTGATGTGAAGAACACATAAACTTCCACTTCGATGAAGAATTTTGCTTTAATCAATATGAATTATAGAATTTGTTTTGAATAAATTAGTACAGACGATTATGTACTAGGACAGGCTGACATTGCTAGCAGTTCCCTGAGACGCTAAAGAAAAGTGTCAACACCCTAGAGACAAAATTGTGGTCAAAGAAACATTTTTTAGTCATCCGTAGTAATGCATTTCCTCAGCTGCTGCTCCAAGTTCGCTGTCACTCTGTTAATGCTTCAGTGTCTCTCCATGCCTGATTAAAGAGCCACGTTACTTCTCAGCCTGTTAATCCACCCTGTGGTTCAGATCCTCAGCTGATGGGAATCTGTGACCCCGGCTGTGAATCCTGTGTGCCTGGTTTTCCGCTAGTGCAATGACCCTTGACAAAGAGGTCTAATCCTGCACGGGAAGAACTAAGACCAGAGCTGTGAATCACATTCCCCTGTGCCAAACATGTATTTCTGTGGAATTACACAGGTTAAAACACTTTTCTGAGCAGAACTGGTCCAATAGCTAATGATGTCAAAGAGATTTTTCAAATTGGCTTTGACGAGCTTTGGATCAAACTCTGTATTAATAGAACATTTTTGCTTTTATTCTTCAAACTAAGGAACGTTTGACTATCATAATGATGTCAGGGGAAACTCACTGCCCAGTCATGAAGGGAATTAGTAAAATGTGTGTTCGGTGTCCTGCGTAGAGCAGCATCATGAGGTTATCAAACATTTATAGCTTAACATTTCAGCTTTGATATGTGAGTAAACTTGACTCTAAGCCCCCAGCATAAGAGAGGAGAAGAAAGTCCTGTCTGGATTTAAATGCACAAACCAGTCCTTTTGTCTGTGCGTGTTTCTAAGTGCTTTCTTGCTGGGCTTTCTGCAGTACTGGTCTTGTTGATATTTTTTCCCTTTCTGCATCACAGCTAGAAACCATCTTTTTTCTCCCATCCTACAACAACTGATTTTCTTTAAAGGCCCTGGTGGTTCCATGGGAAGATGGTAGTAGTAGGCTCACAGCTTTTCCTTTTGCATATGATATTCTGCATTTGCTAAAGTTGGCTCAGAGGTAAAAAGCTTGAACAAGAAAATAAGGTCAGCTACAAACTGTGCATTTAGCCTCACTTCTTCTGCCTCAGTTCAGTTTTACTTCATGTTCTGCCCCAAAAGTTGCACAACATCATCATAAAATACAGGTATTTATAACACTGCATAGCTGAGTATCTCAAATGAGCGTTGGTCAGTGTGGATGTAACTGTGTTCTTGGGTAGGCTGGGCACCACAGAACAAACTGATTTTGTCATCTGCCATCCCAGTACGTAGCTGCCTTGGGGCAAAGCAGAGGCGACTTTACAACAGCCACTCACCACTTCCCTGTGTGCCAGGACTGAGACAATCAGCTTCTCACAAAGCTGGGTTATAAAAATTAAGAGGCCATGTGAGATGTGGTTTTCCTTGCCAACATTCCCTGGGAACAGCAGCAGGGCTTAGTCTCCAAACTCAGCCTAGTCTTCGTGGGCAAGGAGGGCATGGTCCTTTGGGGACATCAGTTTTGTTCCCCAGGCTATGACCTACATTTCAGCATTAAGGATGCCTTGTAACTGCTATAGGGCTTCCCTGGGTGGTCAAGCACTCTTTGGTCTCCAGGGTAGAGCCAAGTCAGTCTGTTTATTCTGTATTTTCCCAGTGTCTAACAGAGCAGAGCCAACCATGACAGGAATTCACACGTATGTATGCAGTAATGATTAAACATGGAGGCATCCTTTTCCTGAGTAAGGAATAACAGATTTGCTGTATCAAGAGGATGGAGTAAAAAACATTCATTCACTGAGAAAGAATAGTTTCTATCTCTACCCACTAGACAGCTCCTGCTAAGCAAGGGAGTCTAATTGGATTTTGGGGGTCTATTAAATCAGAGCAGTCCGAGTTTGATTTTAAAGACATTCACCATTTGTCTTTTCACTATTAAATCTCTCACTCCCTATTTGCTGCATTCTTTTGAAAGTACCTAGGAAATGGGGTCGGCGTAATCAACTAACTGCTTAGACCACAGAAGAGTTTTAAAGGTCTTTTTTAGTCACATTGTGCTCTTTGCAACCGGTCTTGCCTATCCCACATTGGCCTTTTCAGCCATTAACACACTTGCAATAAGCGTGGGCAAAGCCCTTCCCAAATCTTCGTCCGCGAAGCCAAGCCATGATGAGTGAAAATAATATTCAGCTCATTGCAGAAGAATTCCCTTGACTACTCAGAGCTAGTTTAGAAACTTCTCTATTTGGACAGGAAGATATTGTAGCATCTGAATAAAAGCCAGGTCCAGAGAGGTGCCAAGCTCTTCCAAGAAGGGTTAGAGTCCTACGGAAATTCACTGGTAAATTCAGCAGTCCCAGTTCTCCTCCCCCTTTGTCATTTGCCATGATTTAATACTGAAATTCCAGTGGCATTCACAATATGCTGGTTCAATATGTTAGGAAGACTCAAGCAGTGCATAGGTCGCACAAATGCGGCTCAGGAGGGACAGGGCTGATATTTACTGATCACTTGGCCCTGAGCAAATCACTTCCCTTTCCTGCGCCTCTCTTTCTTCCCACTCATCATCTGCCTTGTCTATTTAGATCACAGGCACTTTGGGACAGCAGACTCTCCTGCCTTGCGTTTGTGGAGGTACCCACGTGAGACTCTCTTTCATGTCATCAAACTGATTCCAGCAGGAGCTGCATTCAGCATAGGGCTGACATAAAGTGATGGTTAGAAGGGGCATGTCTGGGGAACTGAGCAGCTAAAAGGGACAGATTGCTTGTGAAACAAGAGCATGTTTCGACTCCAAGTGTTTGTGAAGGAGAAGCAATGCTGACTGTACTCAGTGACCCATCTGTCTGTCTATCTGTACAGGGAAATCTAATTTGTCTCCACTGGACTCCATTGATCTCCACAGTCATGATTGATTTCAAGGCCATGAAGCCTACGGCTGGGCTTGTGCTTGTTCCTGAACATGGGACCTGATGTAATTTTCTTCCCGTTGTCTCTGCTGGAGACTCCTTTGGTTGTCAGCAGTACTGGGACTGTCAGTGCTGATCACCCTGATTAAAAATGTCACCAGCTCCGGAGCCAAGGCTCACATGGTATCTGCAAATAATATGTCCTGTCAGGCGGGAACAAAGATTTCCACACCCTGATGGCTGAACACTCTACACTAAACTTGAGTTTGGGAATTTTGCCTTTTAAACCCCTTTGTTACCAAGAGGGCGAAATGAAGCCTGACTGAATTGTTTCCTTCCTTCTGGGAGGAACCCCTCCAGTCGGGTACAAGCTGTATTAGCTGTGAGGGCAAAGCTCAGCTCCCCTTCCTTAGAGCCATGGAAAACCAGAGAACTTCCTTTTCCAAAGCCATCAATCTAGGACATCCCATGAGCCTTGAAATCCTAATAAGTATTTCAGAGATTCATAAAGAAGTGGCATTTAAATGCTGTGGTGACCGATGCTCTATAAATAGCCACAAGTGTTTGTGGAGAGGGAAGTGTTTAGAGATGACAGGGCAAACAGACCGAGGGCCTTTCTCACCTTCCTCACTTGCAGTGTTATGGCAAGGACGCCAGAGTGGTGCTGGCATGAGGCTCCCAGAGCTCTGCAGCCAACTCAGCCACTTGTCCCTGACTCCAGGTCACCTTCAGCAGCTGTTTCCTTGGTTTTTCTCGAGTAGCCAGCCTCAATGGACGCACAGGTATGGACAAAACAGTGCCTCAGCAGCTGGTCTGTGCTGTGACACTTGCCAACTAGGGCACAGCGTCTTGAATGACCCCCGTAAGGGGTAAGGGTAAGGAGGGACAGAGGGGCACATAGGCCATGCCCTAGCAATCTAAGATTAAAAAACCCCTCGCTTCCAGTGTCAGACTCTCCATCACTTTTGCTCAGAACAGAAGCACAAATGAAGTGTAAGTCCTTACCTCTTCAACAAGCTGCAGCATTCGACGGGTGCTCTCAAGGGACTGAAAAAAAACAGAGGAAAAACCACTTAGATTTGGCAAGGTACCATTTCCAACACTAATGTGCACGCTCATGCTGACAGTATGTTTTTCCTACGCTCTTTGCCTTCTCTCAAAATCAGGCCGTCGGCAGGGTACTGGTGATCTCTTCATCTTCTGCTCTGTCACAGCTTGCTAATGCAGCCGTGCCCACCGCGTCTCGAGGCGGCTGCAGCCCGTGAGGCTTGCGCTCCCCTTGCTCACGCTGGCGTTCCACTTTAAAAATAGAGTCTGTGGTTTTCAGCTAAGACTTTTCAGAGACCTAATCGGTGACTTTTAACATTTAATAGATTTGGCGAATTGAAAGAATCCTTTGAAAATATTAAATTGCTGCTTTTTGCTCTGAGGCCAGTCGAATTGATGCAGACTCTAATATCTAAACCAAATTCACAAAATCAATAAATGCTTTAATGTAGACTAAACATGACATTAAATTTCACCCCCGCTCGTTTCATTCCAAGTTCCACTTTCAGCGTAGAGCTGATGGAAAACAGAACCGGCTCTAGAAATCCTTTGGCAGATCAGCTCCTATTTCTGGGTGTGTCTCTCACACCAAACCCAACCCCAAGTTTCCAGTTTAGCTCTCGGTCTCACTTCATCGGCAAGCTGGTCGGCGCGCCGCTGCATTTCTTCCAACTCATTGCGCATATCAGCATCTTCCGCCATTTTAGCTGTGGGTGTGTTTGTGGAAGCCGCAGATCAGGGATTTGCGCTCAGCTGCTTGTGAGCCTGCAAGACAGCGAAAAGGGAAAGAAACAGTGTGGTTAAGCTCCCTGACTCACTGAATTGTGCTTAAATGTCAGTCCCACAAAAGTGCTTTTATTACGTGAGCGCCCTCACCCAAACTCTTTTGTTCTGGCTAGCGATTCCTATAGAGTAGAGAGCACACCGGATTTTTTCAAGATAGTGCTTTGTTCCTGTATTATTAATCACTTTCAAAAACCAAGTCTTTCGTTGTCATGTTCTTTGAGGAAAATCCTTCCTTTTTTCTTCACCTTTCAAATGCACTCCATATCAAAGCTGGAGATTCAGGAGGTGTTATTTGCTACCAGAAATGAGCTTGAGAGCCGTTCATTCTTCTCTGAAATTAAAAGCCTTGACAAGAAGGAGGTCAGGGTCAAGCCTGTGCCCCTCATGTCCTGTATTTCAGCTGCATCACTTGGAGGGCTGGACACCGAGCTGATACATCGGCAATGAAATTAAAGACGATAAAACTTTAGAGGTTTCTGTCGGCTAATGACTTTTCCACTGTGCTCTAGTCCAGACTCTGAAATAACATTTACAGCTAGACTGGGAGGAGTTGTTTACCTGGGAAAGTCCTTCATTTCAGGGGAAGTGACAGCAGGATCTAACATGTATTTTCAACTTCTTCTCAAAGTGGGTCAGATTCTGAACTTGGTTATCCCTCTCAATACAGAATGACACCGCTGAGCTCACCCTAACCAGAGAATAGGATGCAGCCCAGTAATCCTCATTTGGGTAGGGTTTCTTTTTTGCTATAAATTCAAGCTAGCTCTGATTACTGAGCATGACTTGATTAAGAAAGGCAGGTCCTCCTACCATCTGTCGGGTCTTTAGAACAACAACTCTGGCTTATTTCTGAGCTTGATTCAAGCACGGTACAGTGCAAATTACTGCTCACTGACTGTTAGGTTTGTTCATTGCAGGAAAACCTAATCCCAGGTGCAGAGGAGGTGGGGAAGTTGTGGGAGACTGCCAATAAACAGCCATAAAGCACATGCCATCATGCTCAGTTACAGAAAGAGAAGAAAAGCAGCCCCTCTCTGCAAAGCTGCTCTAAGAAGGCAAAATCCCAGGGGCTCTTTCCTGTCCTGTCTTTGTGATACATGCAGCCTTTATGAAACAAGATAAGTCAGGGCAGAGCTTGGCTCTAGAATTTTAACAATAACTCTGTTTAAATGGAAGTTACTCTCTGTCAGAGATTAATCTGTTCCTCACTTACAGTGCTCTCCACTAGAACATCAGGAGCATGGGCTGAACAGGTACAGCTGGGCAGGGGTATTTCCTGGATCACACCCTGTTTCCTTAGAAATGTATAAGGAAAGCAGTGTAGCATTTCCTCTGCAGCTTCAGCCACAGATCTGATGTCTTTCTTTCTAAGAGGAAATATGTGACCTTCATGTTTTCACATTAGCTGTGCCCTCACTCATGGCTGCTTTTCCTCTTTGAAGCTACAGCAGGAAGAAATCCATCTCGAAGAGTCAGCCCTGCAGCTACTGGCGCAGCATCCTACTTTCATTGTTGAGCACATCACCACATCCTTGTCAGAGGGAGACTGTCATTTTGTGATGGGTCACACAATGTTTAGGAGTCCAAATGTATGCTGGAGAAGGAGCCCACACGGTTCTGCCAGCTGCCTGGTCACAGCGGAGCCAAGGACCAAGCTTAAGCAACTCATCTGCAGCCTTGGCTGATGCAAACACAGAGCTTAATTTCATGGCTAATATTCAGACTGATATCAGACACTTCAAGGATGCTCACAAACAGCAGTAAATAAGCTTTACAAAACATGGCACACTCTGGGGTTTAGGAGGAAATGATGAACTGGGAATTGATCTCCTCCTGAGGAGCATGTGAAAGTGTGCGGATACTCTCAAGGCCATCCCAACCTTCCCACCCTGCTGCTGCACTTGTGTTGCCCTTTGTGGCACATTGTGCAGCTCCTGATCAGCAAATGGAGCATGCTCAGCTGGGAAGAAGCTATTTTGGTAAAAAACTGCTCTCCGAATGCCTGTCCCACTTGGCACAGGCTGGAGCTAGCACTGGTCACTGCCTCACAAATTGTGTTTTTCCCACATTGAGGCAAAACTCAGAATTTAAATATTTCTGGCACAGCCTCTGTGATGATAACAAGATTAAGTCTGTGGACCTGGTTTTAGAATATCTAATTAAAGTATTCTCCTCTGCCTGGAACCCTTGCTACACTTTGTGCTGGCAGAATAGTAGCACTGAGCTTTAGCACAACTCAGGGCAACTTGGACATGACTTTGGGACTGATCTAGCTGGTATGTCCATATAGCTGCAAGGGGCAGGAGACTGGTTCTGTGATATGTCTATCTGGTAGCATCGTACTAGCTGTAAATACGAGTCTGTCAGTCACTGCAGGTAATAAAAATTGCACAGTTCTCAAGTAGATTCCAGCCTGTCTTTTGATCTTTTACTTACTAGTTTTTGATCATGAACCAGTGGTGGTGTCGGGTGGTGCGAAAAATGAAACAAAGTGGAGAAACTTTGTGATTTTTCTTCAGAGTTACCCTGGCGTCTTAGTGACAAACACATCCCATTTTGCATCGAGCTAAAAAAAATGTCAGAGGTTGTAACCAGAGGGATGTTTTATAGCAAGTGATTGAACCTGACAGGTTTATTGAGATTGTTTGGTATTTGTAAAGCATCTAGAATGGATTGAGAAATAGCAGAAAGCATTCTTCCAGACAAGTCATTTTACATCAAGTTTTAGTCATAAACAAAAGTGCCCTGCAGCAGTGCTGATCCAACTGTATTTAATAGAAAACCGTGTGCAAGAATCTATAAAGGTTACTGATATGCACATGGTATGATAAACTACATCTATTTTGCAGAATGCTAGGAATGGGTTTAAATTTTTTGCTGATTTTTCAGTTTAAAATGTGAAACAGGACAGAATAGAGATAGGATTTTCCTTGAAAAGCCCCATTTAGGCTGAAATTCCATTCCAATGTCATGAATTTCCAACAACGAACACTGTTGTCAATAAAATCCTGTGAAGAGCAGATTTATGTTTTAAAGAGAATTATTTCTGCACAGGTCAAATTAACATTTTTCCCTCTACAGTGTTTCTTAGGAACAACCCATGTATAACCCATATATATGTATAGATGCGTGAAAACATTGAAATGGAATGACTACAGGAATGGCCAAGAAAAGGTAAACCGTAAGGGTTTTCCTCTCACTGATTGTCGGACAGACTTCTGAAAGCGTAAGGTATTTGTCTGTCTTGGGCCTGCTGAAATCTGCTCTTGGTTTAGTAGAACGGGAACAGGCCAAAGACGATATTGAGGACTTTGGGTAATAAATTCCTTGTGGAATTTATATTTTTTATAATAGCTGATATTTTGCATTCTGTTCTCATTCAAGCTGATTTGAACCAAGTGTCAAAATACCTATAATTGCCTTAGGAGCCTCTAACATAACTGGAAATAAACTCTCCAAAATGTACCCTGTACTTTCAACATAAACTCCATTTTATTTTGTCACCGGTCACTGCAGAGATGACAGATCAGAAAACCAAAGTTGTGATGTAGTATGTTAAGCTTTTTAGATCTAAAACTTTGATTAAAAAAAATAGTGGCTACAGAAGTTACAGCTACTTGCACACAGTCAGTCAGTTTGGGTTTTCACTTGCAATAGTTGTATATACAGATGCAGGCTCAAAATCTCACGAGGAACTTGGTTTTTCCATTTCAGAAAAAGGAAGGGAAACCCTCTGGGTTCACACACAAACATACACGGTGCTCTTTTAAAAGGAGTCAAAAGTCACAACATTGCTACAGAAAACTACATCATGTACCAAACTGTGCTCCGTGCCTTCTAGACAATGCAAGTAACTCCAGGGACTTGGGTGACTTACACCAAATCCCCTGTGAGCCAGTCTTACATGTTTCACCAGTGCTCATACAGAAGCACAGCCGACTAAGGGTTAAAGAAAAATACAAAGACAGGCTGGCTAATGGAAACGCATCGCCTATTATACTTTGAATTCTGCATCTGCTATTTTAGTAGTGCTCAGAGGCAATAAAGAACCTCGTTGTGAGAACATTGAATATCCTTATGGAGTGATACTGAAGTCTAAGAGATACCTACATGTATCCCCAGAGGAAGGGAGAGACAATGAGTGACCTTTGAAGGCAAATATTTGCTTCACAGTGATATAAACACTTAAATGCAATAAATACAGGAAAATGAAAATGCTGCAATTTACTGTGATGACGGCAAGGCTGCAATAAAACGTTCTTTTTTAAGCCCTCTCCCTGTTATTAAAGGACACATCTATTCTTCCCGCGGATATTTGTAGCCAGAGGATGGCTGCATTGGCATGTTCTGCTAAAAAAGTCAAGAGTGAGTCAATACCACACTTTAGGCTTCTTTCTTGTAAGACAGAAAGGGTGTTACCACAGTGCTGTGGCATCAGTAGAGCTGCAGAAAACCCAGAGAGAGACTTCGGACCAAGCACCTTGGGATGGATGTTGAGCCATTTAAAGCTGGAAGTTGGGTTGCAGCTATTCTCCTTGCATTTTGAATGTGGTCATTGGTAGAAGGAGAAATGGGCTGTCAAAGGGGCAAGTGAAGCTCAGCTACAGGTGAAGGGGGTCATCCTTGCTCCCCAATGTTGCCTCTCAAGCATTCAGTTGGTTCCCTGAGTGCTATGCAGGGCTTGTTCAACAACAACAGACTCAGGGCTGTACAGGATCCTCCTGTCAAGGTGCACATCCTTTTCCCTGTTGCACCTCCCTGATAGCTATCACTGCCCAGCGGGGAATTATCTGGAGCTCAGCTGCCCAGCACATTGGCCATGTCCTTTACCACCCTCACCACTCTTCCCTAGATGGGCTTTTTGTAGCTGGGTTATAGGAATGCACTGGCACTAACCCCAAAGCTCAGTCTAAACCAGAAACCGCCTACTAACACCAGTAGGGAATGAAACAACATCAAAAGTGAGAACCTGCTGCAAAGGATGCCTAGATACACTCACTACCTGTGTGCATGGCTCACACCAGCAGGTTCCCCCTGGAACTGGGGTGAGGAAGTTATGTTTGAAGGCAGATCCCAACAGAAGGCCAGGAAAGATGTGTGTGTGCTGCCCACAGTCGGTGTGACCAACAGCTGGTGAGAAATTATTCCAGGGAGTTGGGACCATAGTTTTTATAGATCATGGGCTCTCGGCAATGGCCCTCACAAACTCTAACTCTTCTGGATTTTGACTTCTGTCATCTCTATTTCACCCAGAGCTCACCACAATTAACACCGTCTATAACAGAAACATTTCCTGCTTCTGCTGTTACTGTATTTTAATTGATGTGAAAGTACTTGGAGGACAAATCAGCTAATTTTGTAGCGAAAAAATTTAGAGTTTGTTCTATTGCAAAAAATGTAACAGTGAAAAATTACTCCAATTTGTTATTGAACTTTGAATTTTAAATAACTCTGAAATAAAACCTTGAGGAAAGCCTGCTTTTTATATCAATTCTGCAGCACAGCCTATCGCCTGGATGTAATTTACTCCCTAGATTTTCAGCAAAGTTCTCATTGCTGAAGAAACACCTTTGTTATGTTTGTGTCACTGATTAAGCCAAAAAGCTGCCTCTGCGTTTTTCCGCAGGGTGTGTTAGTGTTAACCTGGGGCACAGACACCTCTGCTCTGCTCTGCTGCTGTCCCACAGCGGGTTGCTTGCAAGCCTTGGGGCCCCGCTCCGCAGCCCGGGCTGAGTGAGTACAGTGATAACGGACTTCACGCTGATTTTTGCTTGGTATTCCGTAAGAGTAATGCCCACTGGTGGGGACTTGTCAGGGAGTGACTTGGAAAAGACAGGCACTGAGATCTGGCAAATCTGAGTTCAGGAGAAGCAGGTAATTCCTAACCCGTCACTGTCTTCCTGCATCACCTTAGGCAACTTATTTTACTCTCAGGGCTTGCCTGTGATGCCTGAAGATAGGTCTAGAGCTATGTGAGATGCTGTAGGTATTTGGTTTCCTGCTGCTGGCTGTATCCGTCAGCATCGTGTGGCTGTCTTGGATACCCTCTGAAGGGCCTGCTTGTCCGTTTTCACAACTGAATGTCTCCCATCTACACAATATGCATAAAATTCCTCTTCTCCTTCCTATCTTGTCTTTTTTTTTTTTCCTCCTGCTTAAATTGCAGATGTTTTAGGGCATGGACTGGCACTTGGTTTGGAGATGTCTGTGGTGCAGGACAACGGGGGCTTTTGGGTAAATGCTGGTGAGCATGACATCATATTGTTATACTGCATCTCTGTGCCAGAGCCCACGCCTAGCTGGAACGAGAACTCTCCAGTCAGAGGCCAAAATGAAGATGTTGAAGTATCAGTAGATGAAGTTCTGACTCCTGACTATTTGCTGAATGCATTGGAAAAATAATGGGAAAGCAGTTTTCCTATGGGCTCGTGTCGCTGTAATGACAAAAAGCTCAATAAAATGATTTCTTAGTATAAACACAATTACATAACATAAATGTGCTACCAGGGGAATCACTTCTGGTGAATGTGGGCACCCCTACCCCAGCAAACCCCTGGTCATTAGTGGGTAAATGAGCATGGTTGTGCGTATACACAGTTGCAGTGCAGCAGACAAGTTGTGTTGACACAACCGCTCTGGGTCTCCGGTTTCTGCAAACAAGGAGGTTATGAGCAATACCTCCCACGCTTCCCCCACAGCGCTGCCGCCAGGGGCAATGGCAGGTGGAAAAAGTTGCCGTTGAGATCTCGGAGAAGAACAGGCAGTCATCAAAGTAATGCCTGCAGCCACCGTATCCCAATACAAAGCAAGTCATTGTTGTCCTGCCAGTAGTCAGGCAACACTGCTGCTTTATGAGGCTCCAACGTGTGCACGTCGCTTTATCAGGATCCTGCACCGAAAAAAATAAAAGCACAGGGCAGCCATTTCCTAACACTTTCACTTCAGAGTAATAATGACTTGACTTTCTACCCATTTTACTGCTAAAAAAACCAGTTTAGAAAATCAACTTTTCAATGTGTTATCTCTTTGCAGCCATTTCTACAGCTCTGTACCCACACAGTTCTTCCTTCTTTTTTTTTTTTCTTCCTTTCTGACAGCAACAGAAAAACATTGCAGGCAAAAATGTTTGCCTGGGAGACCAACTAGCCAGAGTGGTGGAGGATGAAGAAGTGGGCACCTCATCTGGAGGGAGCTGCTGGCAGCACAAGACACTGAACAGGGACCTGGGCTGAACAGGCTGCTGGGAGTCTGATTCCCTGCTCTCACAGGTAGCTGCCTCATACAGCTTCATTTCTAATTTAGCAAGCTACGTCCTACGATTCCCTAAGTTTATTGTGTTCCCACTAGTTCTGAGTCTAGACCCTCACTCCTCCAGCATCCAGGAAATGTTGCACTTCTAGCACAAATTAATTCACAGCCAGAAAATAGAAGCTTGTTCCTGTGCTGGTCCTGTCCTGTGGCTTAAATAGTTTCTCTCCTTCCCTGCTCTCTCCTTCTCTCTCTCCCTGAGGTATCTAAACAGCAGTCATAACATTTCTCAGCACTTCTTATGTCATGAAAGATCAGACTCTCTCAGTCTTTTCTTGGTAGATGGACTGTTGACTACACTGATCATCCTGGCAGCTGTTGTTTATGCTGGTTCCAGTTTGAATTAGTCTTATCTGGAAGAGAGTTGGCTGGCATTTCACAGGGTATTTTAAACGAGGATATAGGCCTTGCTCGAAGGGCTTCCCCATCCCTCCAGGAGATACCTGCTCCAAAATATCCTGCAACCTCACTTGCCATTTGCATAGCTGGATCTTGGTGGCTCAGGACAAGAAATCCAGGTATTAGAAGAGAGGATTAAAGAGTATGTCTTGACTCATGACAAAGCCATTTACATTCTGTGGCCAGAATCTGAGAGAAAAACAAAAGGCATCCACGTAGCTGGAGGATGAGATTTCTGACTGTGTCATGATTTTCAGTGAAACACACACCCTGAATTCATTCAGGTCTTCCTCAAAATATTCACGCACCATCACTGCAGCAATGACAAGCAGTCAGCCTCTCTGCTCTTTGATTATATTCCAACCTGGGTTTCTTTATGCTGCTCCTAAGCCACTAAATCTGATTAATGGCCATTTTTAGAAGCCAGGGGTGAAAGTCACGCCCTGTTTCAAGTTGGAGGAAGTTTCACCTCTGCCATTAGCAGGGCCAGGCTTGCAGGGGAGGCTACCAGCAAGCAAAGAGCTGGTAGATGCTGGCTGTGGCATGTGGGGGAGTGGTGGTCTGTGTACAAACATAAAAGGAGTGCTTGGCATCTTAAATGCTTTTGTGCCAGATCTTCCTGGGGCTCCACCTGCCCCCTTCTGTTTCTCTTAGATGAATAAATGGATAGATGGATAGAATATAAATACAAATACAAATACAAATACAAATACAAATATAAATATAAATATAAATATAAATACAAATATAAATATAAATATAAATATAAATATAAATATAAATATAAATATAAATATAAATATAAATATAAATATATATAATGGCATTATTGCGGGACATTTATTGAGAGCTTCGTGAGACAGCAAGGAATAAGGCAACTGCATGGCAGATTTTCCTGGGGAATATGGAGTGATCCCACCAGGCTGCGTGAGGCCTGTTGTGTTCACTGCTCCTTGGTTTGTAAAAAGAAATTGTTCCCTCCATACAGTCTTCTCAAGAGTGCACAGAGCTCCTGGTCCAGCCCCCTGCCTCCATATACTCAACCAACCCTCCCTGCATCTCCTTGTTTAAGTTAATCATCACCTCTACTGAGCATCCCAAAGCAAAATGATCTTTTGGAGCAAGGGCAGGAGGCAAACCTGGGCAGTGATAGCAAACCCAGTGTGGGGCAAAGGCAGGCACAGGTTTCCTGAAAAGCTGAGTGGGACCTGCATCCACCTTTGGCTCATAGCACCAAAGGTGCTCAGCACCTATCTGCACCATAGCGTTACTGCTCTTTTTCCTCACTGTTTAAGAGTTGCTCGTGGATCACAGCTGCGAATTGCTGAGATTTTGCAGGTGGTATGAGACACCTACTGACAGTGGGCTCCAGGAACGGGGTCGATCATAGCCTGGGATGTCAGTGAGCAGTGAGAAACAGCCTGTTCACTCACATCTCTCCCACAGAGGCTGGATCAATCTAATTCAACTTTATAAAGTCACTGTAATACTGAAGATGAACTGTGTCTGTGCCTATTAACTAGCCCCTAGTGCTGCAGTTAGCGTCAGTGAGTCAAGAGCGCTTCAGCTACATAATAGGTAATGTGGCATGAGAAAATTACAACAACTCAGCCCTGTCTACTCATTCTTTTGCTCTTAGTCCTGATGGTGGTGATGTCTTACACATCAGCTTGGTGACAACCAACTGGCTGATGTTGGTTTGTGTTCGTGGGTGACGGGTTTCCCTCTGTACCTTCATAAATCAAGAGGAGCAGACCCAGTGGCAACAAAGTGACCTGAGCTTCTGCAAGAGGGCATTAAACATGAGTGGTTGTGCAAAAGGTCTCATTCCACATTGCCTCAACTCTTTTTAAGGCTTCTCCGCCTTTGCAAAGTCAATGCAAAATGTCACCGTATCAGAAGAGTTACACACGCTTGCATTACCTGCAGATCAAATCAACGGCAGAAAATGCAAACCAGTAGAGATTGTCCTCAAATTTCTTATAGTGATCAAAAAAAGCAGACAGACAACTGAAGAAAGACTTTTTTTTTTAGCTAAATGGGTGATGAAAAGGAAACCCACAAGCTAGAGGAAGATTTTTTTAGGCTAACTGTATGACAGAAAGGAAACCCACGAGTATTACAGGAAGAAAAGAGAGCACATTTGCATTGGCCTCTGTCACAAAGTAGAGATAATTTCTGATGCAATATGTGGAAGTCTGCAAATCAGGGGGAAATGTGGTAATTTTATTTCATTTGAAAGGAATTTTTTTAAATTAATTGAATGGAACAATTAATAACTCAGTCATTAAAACAGCCATAAAATTCCTCATTGATATGTTGAAAAGTGGTGCTATCCCTTCTTTACTAATCCTGATGCTTTTAGGACTGGATGAGACCATCTGTGAGTGTAACTAGCGCTTTTACAAGCTTAGTGTGGAATGGCTGATGATTTCGGTAGACAGGAAAATGGGAAAAAGTATTTTGTGGCAGAAGAGCAAGAACGCAGTATTTCAGTTTGCAAGATCAGCAGTAACAAAGCTAACACCGTCCGCATTGATGTTGTCATAGCTTTGATTTCAAAGCAATAGCCAGGAATAAGGTGTTCCCTTGATGGTGTTTGTTATGGGCTGTCAGCAGGCAGACAACGGTTAACTTCTTTCTGCGTGGTTCCTATTTCCAAGGTTTCTCTGCAGTCCAGGACTCACACCTACCCCTGTCCCTGAGCTGTGTTACACCGGTAAGGACTTAATTCTGTTGTGCTGAACAGGACTTGATAACTGTGTTGAATTGAGTGCTGCACAAGCCCCACTCCTTCACTCCTTCTCAGCATTTGATCTTAGTTCTATGCTCTTGTTCCCCTCACAGAAGCTCTGACACGCTGTAAGTGCAGCGTTGCTTTGCCAGAGGAGCATGCACGCATTTGGCAGCTGGGCCAAAGGGCTGCGGCTTCACTGTGGCTCTTGTGGGCAGGTTTCACTGGCTTCCAATGCATTCGCGTGGGCACAGAGGCAAATACGCGATGCCAAAGGACACCTTCTTCTAGAAAGAGTTGGTAGTGTATGTTCTGGCTCGTGCAGCTATGACCTTAACTTTAACAGAAATGAATGAAAGGCAATTAATGCAGCTATTGCTACATATAAACATTTTAATAGGAGAGTAAAATTCTGTACACTGTGATCATGAGGGTATCAGGAAAGTAAACGGACAACTTTCCCCTATTGACATGTTCTGTTTCTGCTATTCATCGTTTCCTTTCATTTCTGCCTGAGGGTAAAAGTCTGGCCACGTTTCAACCAATGGACTGATATATTTTTAGCAGAAATCTTCTTTAACTAAGTCGCCAGAGTCAAATCAGCAGCTGACAAAATGTAAGCGTTATGAAACTGGGCTGATGGTGTTATTTGGAGAACAAGATTTTTAACTGAAGAAGGTGATTTTTTTTTTTCAGCTATGAGGGACAGCAAAAAAGATGTTAAAGAAAAGATCTTGTTGTCTTTGAGAGTCTTGGTTATCACTGATTATTCATGTTCTTTTCTTTTTCAAATTACAGAGCCTTATCTTTAAAGAAACAGGTTTATTACCCATATATCCATACGTCAACCTATCTGTCTGTCCATCCTTCTGTTCATTATATGATGCATATATGGATGGGATCTTGCCAGCTCAAGGTTTTTCCCTTGTGCATGCAGCCATTTGTGGTGAGGGCACCGTCATGTGGAAATGCAACCATAGGTATTTACCATAGGTAAAATTGAAAAGGCACAAGAGATTACAGGCCTGAGTCAAAGCCCCATCACCTTGAGAAACTGCCATTCGAAATGTCTCTGAAAGGAGTTCAGGAGACCCTCTGCACCTCACCACTATTCTCAATGGATTTTTTTCCAGGGCAACGGGGCTTTGATAATGGACAAGCAAAAAAAAAAAAAAAGGTTGAACTTTCCGAGGGCAGCCCAGCCCTATCCTGGCTCCACTCTCCTCTGCTTTGAGCTGTAGTCTCCACTGGGAACTTAAACTGTAGATGTAGGAGTTAAAGCTGAAGAAAGTCCATGAGCTTTGAAAAACTTACTTCCCTTCAGGAACGAAAAAGAAATTGCTACCGCCACATTATAAAAAGAAAGGACCCTGCTTGGTTTTTAACTGCCCTCATTCTCTGTCTATATATAGGTGATACACAGGCAGACATGAGAGTATGTAAAATGCAGCTGGCACGATATAAGGACACAGCAGAATATCTTTTTTAAATGCAGTTTATATGGCAAAGAGGCCTGGGAACCCAATTTTAAACCAATAAACCTTTTACAGATCTAAATTTTATTATTTCAAGGCTCTTTTATAGAGTCAGAATTACAAAAAATCCTTCTGCTATTAAACAGATCATCTCCCTGAAGTGACGCTGGACCCTTGACCAGCCCAGACCCACTCCTGAAAACATACAGTATTGCACATGCTGTTCAGACAAGGGAGAGAATCTGGCTGCTCCCTTCACTGGGCGCAACTAGATTAAATAGGAGGATCCTAGTGTCATATCCACCCTGTTCATTACTGGCAAATATTTATACACAAAACAATAAATTGGGAATGACTGTTTAAGACATGTATTTACAGTGTGCTTACAGTTGTACAAGTTAAATACCGAAAGCTTCTGACATTTCTAGGCTAAGTAACAAATTATATTAGCCACAGGAATGCATAATAGCACCCCACGGATATGCAAAATTTATTCACTTGTTTTCAAAGGCCACTGCTGCTTTCTGATTCACACCTACAACTAATTCCTGGCTGCTACTCATTTCCCAGGAATCAGTAATATAAGTGTGAAGAGGCCAAGGGCACACACGCGCACTGGCTTTCCCTGGTGCAGGGCACGAGAACTCCTCATTATTTATTACAGGCTCACGAGGCTGATGCAGAAACCTCTGTGTCTTCCATTTGTCCATTTCAGCCTTCGCAGGCTGATGAAAAAAACCCAGTGAAGATTACCCGGACTTGCAGGCGAGGATTTAGCTGTACTAATACAAGAGCACAACTTCTATTCTTTTTTTTCCTCCTTTCTTTTTTTGTTGACGAATCAATTCAACAACAGGCCAGATAGTGCCTCAAGGGCATCGCTTTCAACCATGTGATCAGCAGATTAACGGAGAGGCTGCAAAATCCCTTCCGCTCAAACTGTTTTAACAGAGGATCAAAATCTTTCTCTCTGCGTGGGGATTTTTATTTAGCTAGTTCTTTTTATTCAGTTTGCACATGTTTGTGGAGGAATTAAGGCCTGCAGGCCACGTAAGATGGTCTAGTTTGGTTTCTAACCTTTTATTTTTAATTTGTGTTTGGGAGTAGAAAGTTTTCAAGTTCCTTGTGGGACTGTTGCCCCTTCCCTGGGTCTTACAGTTGCTTTGTTACTGGTCAAATCTCATCAACCCATAGGTGAGGGCTCTGAAAGGTCAGAACTTAAAACATTTTGCAGAAGCTCCCCCCTTTCCCTGCTGCAGTTGTTCTCGTTAAGGGAGATGGATATATTGAAAGAGGCTGTGATACAATCTGTAGGGGAAAGGTTCAGGAAAGACATGAGCTAGAGGGGATCCTGTGGGGTTACATGAGATTTGCAGAGCTCTGCTGAGCAACAGAACATGAGATGAAATTTGATCATGTAAATAAAATAAACAATTGCCTGATCCTTGGCCCCAGCAGCCTGGCTACTGGGAGGCTGATGTGCTAATGATTTGTAGCACAGAGGTATATGGGGACTCCTGTTGAAACCCTTTGTATTTAATGCACAGATCTCCAGGGTATGTGGGTACAACTACTGCCGACAGCAAGAGGGTACCGCTGCTGTTGTAGCACAGGAGTGTTCTAACTGGAGAAAATAGGACTCAGAGAAAACAAAACAAAGCAGAAAACCAGACTGCCTTATATTCATCTAAGGCACAGAAGCACAACTGGAGCTACCTAGATTGAGGATCACCTGTGAAGGTCTACACAGAGCACGGCCAAGAGGTTTCTTTGGCTACAGCATGTGTTGGAACAAAACTAACTCACTCACTCAGCTGCTGGGCGATGAACCACAGCAGTGAGCTGGGACGAGAGCAATTCACATGCTACCAACAGAAACAGCAAGAACAAACTCAGCAAAAAAAATTAATGGCTGACATTTGAGAGCAATCACAGTCTGGTCACGAACAAGTTGGAGAATTCAGCAAGTAGAGGATTTCCCCAGAACAGAGCTTGAATATTCCCACAGTCTTGCTGTCAATATCCTACAGCTCCAGATTTCAAGCTGGGGAGCAGAGTGTGCGCTACATAGCTGAGGGCAGGGAGATGAGGGCATTGCCTAGCAATGGAAACTCCAATTCTTTTTTCATTTAAATCCCTAAACCTTTTTCTGCCATCACTGGAACCTACATGGGGTCACTTTGGGCCTTTAAGACTAGAGGCTTTATAGATAGCCATGCCAAAATGAAGGAATAAAGTATTCCTTGAGGTGGATGAAAAGTGACAGCCAATTTGATTCCTCTAAACATTAAAATGGTACTTGTTTTACATCAGAAAACCCGGATTTGCCTTCCAACCTCTGCCTTCGTAAGACAGCCATTTATTTAGGCATATCTGCATTCATTCACCTGAGCATAAACCCAGAGAAACTCTGTGTTTCAGCCGAGGCAGTCTGCTTTTCCAGCCCACTATAGGAGAGCAAAACTTGTCCCAAGGACAAGGCAGTCTCAGCAGCACTGCCTCCGGAGCATCCCAGAGATGACTCACCCAGACTCAGCCTCCAGCCCAGCAGGAGCGTGAGGCACCGTCACTCACAAAGCTGCAGCATGACAAGGACCACAGGGCAAAGTCCCTGACGAGACCAAGTTGGGGATGTACAACTCATAATGCTGCGTACATCTGGCCCAGACCATCATGGTCTGTGACATGGAGGAAATTGCCTGAGTAAGAGAGATGGCAGCAGACATCCTCCTAAAAGGCATGTTCAGCAGTGGAAGGAGGCTTCTGGTGATGTCCTCAAACAGTATGCCGAGAAGCCTGTGAGATCAGGCATTGTAAAATAAGGAAATTCTACCCCACAAGGCGCTTTTACACTTTTAAGCGGTCAAGCGGTCAGTGTTCAAGGCTAAGTGTCTCAAGCAGATGGTGCACTCAAGGGTTTTGCTGGACCTGCTGAGGAACCAGTAAATGTGTCTCTCCTCTGAGACACCCCAGGAGAGAGCCATCTTTTCCGGTTTTGGTGGAAACACTCTCGTCTTTCATTATCAGCCAAAACCTCTTTATTTTTTCAGCTGGTTTTAGTTTGGAGAGCTCTCCCTTCACTTCTATCTCTTCTGCAAATGTATGTTTGAGGATTTTTAGAAATGGGAACATTTTGAAGACAAGAACAATACTTGCTAATGAAGTCATTCGTTAGTAAAGTAAGTTCCAATCAAGAATATTGACATGCTTTACTATGTATTTATAAATACTACTCCTGTAAGTAAAGATAGCAGGATGGGGCATGAACTTCACTTGAATGTACTCCAATTTAAATCTAAAGCAATCATTGTTTTCTTCTGTATTTTATGTAATGTAAATTCCTGGCTGAAGAACCAGCGAGTCTTCATTCTTGACCTAAGAATAATGTGGGAGCAGTACTATGTCTGAGAGAGAATTTGTTTTCTGTAAGCAACATTACCCGGTTCTGGTATTTCAGACTGAACTGCTTTCATGTTGCCTAAACTTACTCCTCAATAAGTGATTAAAATGAGGGAGGTGACTCCTTCCTTCACAAAACCCCAGTGACACACACAGCAGAAAATCCATGCAGTGTTAAGAGATCTTGTAGTGCAGCTGCTACCTTCACACTTAACCCAAGGGTACATTGAAGACCACAGATTTTGAAGACCAGGAATTTACCATCTTAAGCTTTGAAAATGTATCTAAAGAGCACATCTGAAGGACATGTATCCTGGACCCATGTGGTAGACTAAAACCCCCTTGATCAAGCAAATGAAGAAAAAAGAAGCCATTGTTGAGGGAAAACCAGTAGTATTTAAATCAGTTAATGGATTAAAAGAGCTTTGTAACTGTATTTCAGCCCCTGGGAGGACAGAGCCCTGTGACTGACAGCCAGACTGTTTTCTGAAATGCCCCAGGCTTAGCCCAGATAGGGTGTGTGGGCAAAGTCTGTGGTCGCAGCCCTGAGGCTCTCAGGTCTCCTCCCTCCTGTGGTGAAATACCAGTGTGCTAGTGAGAAAGCTGCACTTCCAGGTGACCTTGAGCTGAAGAGAATGGGAGTAAGAAATTTATTTAAGGAGCTAGTGGGAGGGCACACTCTATTTTTAAAGAAAAATAATCAATTTTGAGGGTTTATTACACTTTGGACCTGGGTGGCTGCCAGAGAAAAACGAGTGCCCTCCTCCTGAGAGGGATGTATCGCCAACCCGTTGTGAGCTTCGTGTTTTCTGCAGCACCTGCCTGTCCCCACTGGGCTCTTCTGCTCTGGAGCAGCCCCATCAGCAGTGGGATACCTTTCCCCCTCTCCCACCACTTGCAGATGGACCCACACATCCTTTTTTCCCAGGGTGTCACCTCCTCACCCTCGGCAACATCCCCTGGTTCCTGCAAACCAGAAGGCACTGCAGTCTCTGCAGTGAGAGACTGCTGCAAGTGCTGCTTCCAAGGCTGCAGTGAAGGCTGAGCAGGAGGTTTCCTGGGTGTTATATCTGGGCAGGAGTAAAACAGGGAGGGCATGCTGCAGTATCCCTTTTAATATTTGATGCAGTGAAGCCCTCTGCCTCAGGGATTTGCTGTCAGCTGCTGCAGCATGTGCAGTTTGCTGCAGGATCCTGCGCTGGAGCCCCGCAGGAACCAGATCTGAGCACATGTCCCCTGAGCAGAGGGTATAGCAGGCAGTGGGCAAGTAGACGGGGCAGGTTTGACTGCCTCCTTCCCCTTGGGCTAGACAGAACCATGCAGTTGTTACCGAGGCTTTGTGTTCTGTCCTGCTTTTGTTCAAACCCCAGGTGAAGGGAGGCACAACGACAAGCTGACATATTATTTATTTTCTTCCCTTTTCTCTACATTCCCTGTTCCTCACCATGAAGCTGCCTTGAATCCAGGTTAGGTAATGCAGGATAGCAGAGTCACAAAAAAAAGACTAATTACTTCCCCAGGTTTCATTAGACACGGAGGATAATTACTGTCTGAAACTTCAGACAGGCCCTGGATGAGCATGATCATCGACGCCCAGTAGACAGCTGGCAGCTGCCTATGAAGCAAACTTAGCTTCGCTCTGGATTTCAGGCAACGCAAAAATACAGGCCATGATTTAAAACCTTGTCCTGGTATATGGAAATAACTGTAGCTGTGGCTGAAACTGGCAAATGTGGAAAATTAATTTTAGATTAATTCTGTATTTAAGAAAAAAACACCAGCTTGTGAGGCAGGGCTCTGCACGCCTCTTTTTCTTCACTGCTGGAAAGCAGAGAAGTGCCTTGGGCTGGGTGAACTAAACTATTGCTGGATTCATTGAAAGGAGGATTTAAAATCTGTCTCTTCTGAGGACTTAGCCTAAGAGCCTGGAACAGGTCACTCTCTTTAAGGAAACACAAGAAAGATCCTTCTCCCTGTCAGGCTAAGGTGAGAAACTCGCTCCTGCATAATTTTTCTCAGAGGAGTTCATCTCGCTTCTGCTGAAGTAATGAAGTCTTCCCTATGAGCCCAGTGGTAACAACGCGTAGCTCATAAGGCTAATGTCATAGTAGCTTATGTGGACTACCTTGTTTCTATATATGTATTTATTCATAATGAAAAGTCAATATTTAATCATATTTAATAATCATTCTTCGAAAGTGGAGATTATTTATTATTATTATTTATCAATATCAAGGAATATCTCCCTTTGGTAAGTGAAATTTCTCTGCTACTAAAACGTGACACCTCCTATGCTGTATCATGAGTCCACTCAGTCCAGTCACCTGTCTCTATAACAACCTGGGCCATCGTCTTCCGAGGAATGTATTAAATTCCCTGAGATGCAAAACAATAGACCAACCCATCAGTCCTCAGTTAGAAGCTGATTAGTGTTCAGGAGTGATCATCCACCAGGAAATTTCTCCCAGTTATTTTATGTGTCTGAGCCAGGTTAGTGTAATTTTTGTGACATAGGAGCCTGGCTGCTTCAAACCTCCTCTGACTTACAGCTACAACAAGAATTAAAAAATCTCCCCCAAAGCTGCATGAGCCGACTGTACCTTTGACTAGGCCTTAAGCTAAGCACTAATACAGGCTCACAAATAACGGAGGCACAGCAAACACTAGGTTTTATGGCACGGATGTGGAGAAGAGAAGCTACCTATCTGCACCTCATTGTGTCTCAGTACAACAACAAAATTAATCGAAAAGCTCATTCCTGGAATTAATAAACACATTGAACTGCAGTGCTGGGAGCATTGGGTCAGGAGCAAATTAACGTGATTGAGCCAGTGAAGCTTGACTAGGTAAGACTTGTGCCACATTTGGGCTGCTGGGAAGGATCTGTCGTTCCACTGCTGATTAACACTTGCCCTCGGATAGCGGATGTGGTAATGGCATGATGTGCAACGGCCTGTCAAAGCAGTCTGCCTCCTGAGTCAGCACATGGCATCATTAGCAGAGCCTTTAGGGGTCCCTGCCCAAGTTGCCAAATCCAGAACAAAATCCAAACCTAGTGTTGTGTCACTTATACCCATTCGAGAGGAAAAGCAGTGAGTCCTTACATGTACTCTCCTCTTCCCCTGCATGGGATAGAGGTTTGACCACTAGGATTTACTGCCTTAGCTTTTCCGGACAGAAAGACCGTAACCACTGAGGAGCGGCATCAGTCACACGCTAAAGGCCTGTGAGCGAATCACCAGATATTCACGGCATGAACAACTGCTCGCAGAGACCCAGGGATGAAATTGGATACCTGTCCTCTGACCCTCAGTAGTTACCCACTCCAGGGTAAGAGCAATACCTAAACATGATCAGCTCCAAAGCTAGACAGAAGGAGATCACAATATATGAACCTTTAAAGTGTCCCCAAAATCACTTCCCAGCAAGTGTCTTGGTAGTCTTCCCTAACTGCTACGTAGCCTCAGACTCTTTGTGGCCCCATGCAGGGCCTCTAAGGACTAGCAGTGCCTCCTAGCTTGTGTTAAGACACCCCAAGGTCCACAAGCAGAAGAGGCACGGAGTGTGTGGGAAGCCAGGGAAAGGAGAACTGCGTTAGGCTTTTCCTGCTGTTGTGGTGTTTTGTCCCGTGAGAGCCTAACACTTCAGCAGGTGCCCAGAAGGCACGGCACGGAATCGATTACAAGTGTATGCAGTGATACAAGTACAGAATTCAGTAGGACCCAGTATTAAAATATTATTTTTCCAGCTAATTGGTTTTTTTAAAGGAAGCCAAATCACTCTTCATCTGCTTCATCTCATCCAAAAATGAGATGTAAACATTTCCCGCTTTCACTACGTTTCTGTCTCCAAAGTCAGGAGGCTGCAAATGCTTTTTTAAAATCTCCAAAGCACAAACAAAAAAACTTTGTCCCCTTGTCTCTGCAATTCTGATTGTATATCAGTATTTCTTGGCTCTGAAGGCTATAATCAGTTAAATGTGCAGGGGCGTTTGGACTAAACAGCAGTACAAATGTCATTCATCAGCACAGACTCTTTGGCAAGAGCTGAACTAGGCTCATGCCAGACACACGGATCGACACAAGTAAGAAAAAGAAACAGCAAAAACTTTTCCATTTCATTAGAAATGTGCAATAGACTGATCTCATAAACTAATCAAATACTGATCAAAAAGCTTACTAAGAAGATTAAAACTCTTCATTTCTTACAGAAATGGAAGCTTTGCAGGAAATCAAAAAAGTTTAAGTATTTATTTCTAAAAATTACTCTTATCCTTTTCAAAGCTTTGACAAAAATGATTCCTTTTCTTTCCGCCAGCAAATCAAAGGTCCATTTTCACTGCCTAGGGATCTGACTACCTTGTCACACGTTCTGTACCCATTCTTAGTTAACCAGCTACTAAAATAAAAGCAATAGGTTATGTTACTGCTGGAGGGCAGTAATGTTCTCTTTGGTATTGGAAGAGATAGAAAATGGATAACATTTCTTATTTAAAATACTGAATTTCCCCCAATAATTCACATCCTCAGCTCAGATTTTTACCATATAATTGAAATGTCCTCATGTGAGAAATACTAAGTAGTTTAAGCAGTAATGGAGACGTTTATACAGAGGGAGGTGGTTGAGCTCTGAAATAAATGAATTTCAACAGCATTGATTAAACAAAGTTTCTAGATTCTTTGCTCGTCTGATTTATTAAGCAAACAATTTGTCTCTCAGTGGCCAGGATACCATTCAACAGGACACAGCGGCAGCATACATGTATGAATCTCACTGCCAGTTTACTCAAAAATCTAATTAATCACAAACAATAATAACTGTATCTATTAGAACAAATATTTACATTTTTACATATGAGCAACTGGCAATATTGGTTTTCACAGTGGCAACAACTAGTTGCAAGTCTTTTCTTGAGTTTATATTGAGTACTAGAGAACCTCATCCTTCAACAACTTAGTTCCTTAGGTCATTGTTAACCTCTGTAAAGTTAATTCTTCACGTGGTTTTACAATGTGCTTCCCATAAAAATGGTACTTGTCATTTGCTTTTTTACGGGTTCTAGGCAGAAAAACTTCAAGAAAAGTCAGAGATGTTTGCAGTAATGGCCAACTAAGCTGTCATCTGACCTAGAAATGGAATGTCTTGAATCACAAGCACAAGTGAATGGCTTAATTTCCTGTGACATCTGCAGTTACATCTGGACAGCTCCCTTTGGTCCATCTGCATTTGGCAGCCCTGCCACGTGTACAGTTTGCTCAAAGAATGCCAGACTGCTGCCGACCCTTTCAAGTCCACATGCATACATCTTCTCTTCCTTTGAGGAGAGACAGGCCCTGGTAGTTCTGTTAAGAGTTTTTAAACACGTCACAGGTCTCTATCTCCACCCCTGCCTTGAGACAGACACTTGTTTGATCTCATGCATCTTGTTTGCTATGTCCCATCTCAGAGTGACCATTGGGCCACGAGTTTGTGAAAAGGAGCCTGTCACCCAGGCCACAAAAATTTTTTACGCTTCACTGGTTCAAAGCCAATTTTGTGGTTCTTCCTCATATTACAACATATGGCAGCACAGAAAGGAGGTTTCTAAAATTCAGCTTGAATGTTTTGTTCCAGCATTCCCAGCAACTTGCTTGGAATTTTTCATGTGCTTGTATCATCACCCTTCATGCACTTGCTATTTGTTCCTCTATTTCACTCATGGCGACCTGAATAGGCTGTCATCTTCCTTTAGGATGCCTTTTAATAATGTTAAAGCATCTGTGAGGACTGTTATAATCCAGACAAGCTAAATCACTGTCCTAGATATTCTTCTTTGCTCAATGTGATTCTCTGCGGGCTGCATCTCTTGTGACTGTCGCTGGTGACAGTTGCTATTTCGGCAGAGTTGAACACGACAGCTCAGCTCAGGAAATGTGACCAACACACATCCAGCTGCAATCCTGCATTTTTAATAGCGTCCTCGCCGCGCCTCAGAACAGTATTATTTCACATGCCTCTGTTAGGATCCCTATGAAAAATCTTGTCGACAAAATTACTGAAACTAATGCTTCACTTTTTGAAATGTTTAATTAAGAATATTCATAGAGAGCAAATTCTGGATTTGAAACACAGGCTTTTCACTCTTCTCACCCTTGCACACTCAGTAAGGGAGCAGAAAGCCCTCTACAAAATGGCACGAATGCATCACAGGCACAGCTTCTAACGTGTGCAGTGAGCAGTCTGAACATCTAGATATTTTTTCCTGAGAAAAGATTCATCACATCATTTTGGATGAAAAGGAAGTCAGGAAAAATCAAAATTTGTGGTGAGCATTCCCAAAACACGGAAAAATGGTGGGGATTTCACTATATAATTGAGTTGCCACAAATTGTTCCCTTGCTTCTTCAACTGAGTCATACTTCGAGAGTATCTCAGCCATGTGATTACTGAGGTGCTGATGAGCCTCTTCTGCCAGCCTTTCCCCTGCTCTGGACTGAAAGAACTGATTCAGTAGAGGTGAGTCCGTTCTGCTCTGCTGTGCTGGAGAGTGGACCTGACCATGTTCTCCTGTAGATATATGATGATTCATAGCAAAATTCCTGTTACACTCAATGGATTAAGAGTTTTATAGAATAGATAATGTTCCTGCCTTGTATAAACCACAATATATGTAATTCTCTGCCTAGTTTAGCCAATGAATTAAATTGTTATTATTAATTCTGAGCTTTAGGCAGGGGTTGTGCCGTTGGTACTTTGTGGCGTGCAGAAGACCACGCATGTAGCCCGTTTCCTTGGAGCACGTGAGGAACGGCGTTCCACGCTTCCCAAGCCTCTGCCCTGTACTGTGCGCTCCGGTTCCACGGTGCACTTCCTGTGAGGAAAGTGCAAGGAGGAGCAGCTCCAGAGGAGCTTGTCCTCTGGGCAATGCAGCTATGCATTATTAAAGTGTTTGCACTTAAGGCATTGGCTTTTTGAATAGGCTCCTTTGTTACTGTGTCCAGAGAGTTAAAAGGTGCCTAATTACTGCCCAAAAGACCTTCCTCTTCCTCTTAATGTGTGTTTTTAAGTCAGTTGTTGTTAGGAGCTCCACATGATGCCAGTCAGGTTTGCTCTTCTGATTGCAGTGGAGCTGTCCTGATTTACCCCAGCTGAGCATCTGGGACTGAATGCTCAGAAGCATCCTGCCCCTGAAACAACTTCCTTTTCTTGTATCTATTGTTCTGGTTATTTCAGCTCTGTAGGATGGTATGTCAGCTGGAGGAAGGCGAGTTCTGCCTGGTAGGACCTGCTCAGGGCATGTTCTTAGCCATCCTGTTGCTAACAGTCTGCCCAAGTGTTTCTGGCACGTACCTACTGGTCCAAGTGCTGGTCTAAAAGGCTTTGCAAGAATGTTATTACTTGGTTTTTTGGGATGTCCCATTTTTGCTGAGGACTTGGTATTTGAACATTTTACTATAATCCTCCCTCATTATTTCCTTGCACTACTGATAATTAGCAAAAGTGGTTTTTTATTTTCTCTTTACCCACTGAAAGTGGGAATGAGATAGGAAGAAACCTTCTTCCTGCCCAAGTGAAACATAACTGAAATGTTTTGAGAAATACCTGTATTAAAGAATCACTTTCTTGGTGTAACAACTGCCGTTTTTCAGTAACAACACCCTTAAACCTGGAATTTTTCTGCCAAAGCTCCCTGTTGCTCTGGACGCTGACATAGTTAGTGTTGTCCCAGCTCAACAGCCTATGGTGGTTTGACCCTGGCTGGACACCAGGTGCCAACCAAAGCCACTATATCACTCCTCCTCCTCAAATGGACAGGGGAGAGAATATAGAACAAAAGGCTCATGAGTTGAGATAAGGACAGGGAGATCACTCAGCAATTACCATCATAAGCAAAACAGGCTCGACTTGGGGAAATTAGTTTAATTTATTACTAATCAAATCAGAGCAGGGTAGTGAAAAATAAAAAACTAAATCCTAAAACACCTTCCCCCCACCCCTCCCCTCTTCCCAGGCTCAACTTTACTCCCAAATTCTCCACCTCCTCCCCCACACCCAAGCTGCACAGGGAGACAGGGAGTGGGGGTTGTGGTCAGTTCATCACATGTTGTCTCTGTCACTCCTTCCTCCTCAGGGGAAGGACTTCTCACACTCTTCCCCTGCTCCAGCGTGGGGTCCCTCCCACAGGAGACAGTCCTCCATGAACTTCTCCAACGTGAGTCCTTCCCATGGGCTGCAGTTCCTCAGGAACTGCTCCAGCATGGGTCCCTTCCATGGAGTGCAGTCCTTCAGGAACAGACTGCTCCGGTGTGGGCCTCCCACAGAGTCACAAGTCTTGTGAGCAAACCTGCTCCAGCCTGGGTTCCTCTCTCCACATGTCTACAGGTCTTGCCAGAAGCCTGCTCCAGCACAGGCTTCCCACAGGGTCACAGCCTCCTTCAGGCATCTCAGGCATCTACCTGCACCAGTGTGGGGTCCTCCACTGGCTGCAGGTGGATCTGCTGCAATATGGACCTCCATGAGCTGCAGGACACAGCCTGCCTCAGCATGATCTTCCATGGGCTGCAGGGGAATCTCTTACCTGGCACCTGGAGCAACTCCTCCCTTCCTTCTTCACTGACCTCAGTATCAGCAGAGTCATTTCTCTCACATATTCCCACTCCTCTCTCTGGCTGCAATTGCACAGGGTTTTGGGGTTTTTTTTTTTCCCCTTCTTAAATATGTTATCCCAGAAGCGCTACCACCATCGCCGATGGGCTCAGCTTTGGCCAGCAATGGGTCTATCTTGGAGCCGGCTGGCATTGGCTCTATTGGAGGAGGCTCTATAGGGGAGGCTTCTAGCAGCTTCTCACAGAAGCCACCCCTGTAGCGCCCACCACTACCAAACCTGGCCACACAAACCCAATACACAGCCACATTTATTTGACTGCACGAGCGAGCTCCCACGTCCTGGCAGCTGTGTGCCAGCCCAGGAGACAAAGCTCTATGATATTTAATTGCAGCTTGTGCTGCTGGACAGCTGTAAACTATGAGACATGATCTTAAAAATAGCTGTGACTTTTTTTTCCCTTGCTTTCCCTCGCTCTGGCCTATAAAGCCATTCATCTGAGCAACTGCTTGCAAGCAGGAGTGTGATGTTCACAAATCCCACCTCACAGTGGGATCTCATCACTTCTGGTGATACCCTTTTTATAGTCCACCGCTTTCATTTGCTCTCATGTCTTCTGCTGTGAGGCAGTAATTTAACCCCCCATCTGGCGCTATTAATTTGCACTGATAACTTCATGTCTTTTCTAAAATAGGCTTCTATTTCTAACACACTTGAAAAGATGCCTTTTTTTGACTTTCTAGGTCAAAGAAAAATGTCTGAACTCTACCTTATGATATCACAAGCACCGGTTTGCTTTTATTTTCAATGTAAGCGCTGCAGAGAAAGTGCATGTCTCAAATACCGCAGTGAGTAGTTCACAGTCATTAATGTTTTGCTCAGCAATTTGTCTCTGAAACACCAACTACAGGAGAAGAGTTCTCACAAGAACTGCCATCCTTGGTCTCTCTATATGCATCTATAAGACTTCATTGTGGCTGGTTCATAATTTCCCGTTTTTCTATTAATTTGCTGCAGCCTTTAAGAGCAGCATAGCTTGAATGCACAACAAACATCTATTGCCTGCACAAAACAACGTTGCGATGTGTCTGTCCTGCCCCTAGACGTCATGTCAAGCTGTAGGCCTGCACATTAATGCCACCTCTCTGCTTCCCTCCATAGGGTCTGCTCTTCCTCTGTCTGGTAGCAGGACAGAGGAGGAAGAGGAGGGCACCCTGCAGACAGGTCTTTCCCCTCCCCATCTTTGCCAGCCACTGGCAGTGCAGTGAGCTTGACTCAATAATCAGTCAGACTTGGGATTATTAAGCAGCTAAGGTGGCTTTGCTTTGTCATTGGCCTGGCTTTCTTGCTAAGAGATCTGGTGCCAGAAATATTGGCACTTGAAGAAAGTAGCCAGCAGCAAAGTATAAGAGAGAGGCAAACAGCGAGGTGTGAGCTTGGGGCGCGTTGCCAGCTGGTCAGAGCTTCTCTTTCTCAGTCTGCAGCAGTGGTTTGCAAAGCTGGCCTTTAGGGTCTGTGCCCACCAACCACTATAGGTTTTCCTCTCTTAGTGAAAGAAGTTAGACTAATCCAAAGTTTTTGTGAGGTTAGGAGTAAGGGTGCACCGCCACACCCCCTCTGCTTGTTAAAATGCACAAATTGAACAGAAGGCTGTCTGCTAAAGGGATGTAGGCTAGACACCAGGAGCAAGACTGTTCTATAACCTTACACTTCAGGGCACTTTTAAGATGTTCCTACCAAAAAATTGAGTCTCGAGGTTTACTTTTTAAGTCTAGGTAATTGTCATTGGCATGCTGATGGGTAAAGACCAGCAAGAAAGAATTAATCAAAAAGTCCATCCCATCCTTCCTCTTATTTTAGTTTGTCTGACTTTTGTCTCTTTTGTGTTTGGTTTTTTTGGGGGGAGGGGGTGTTTGTGGGGTTTTTTTTTTCCTTTTTTATTCTCTTGCAGCTTTCTTCAGCGTTAGTGGAACAGTGGATCATTGTCTGGTTAAGATAAAAGGAATTCTTCTAAGCCCAAGATTTGGCCTACTGTGTTTGACAACAGTGAAAAGCCTGGTTAAATTTTGTAGGGTTTCTGACTTTATACAGGAAGTAGATTGTTTTGGGAAATAGATTTGGGAAATAGATTTTGGCTGTGGGCATGAATGGAAGAGCACTGGGGAACAGCTGAGTGAACAAAAAAATTCTTGGAAATGTCACCACAAAAACAGGCTAGATCACAAAAAGAAGGGAAAGAAACTGAAATCTGTAAACAGCTCTGGAGTCTCACATTCTGTGCTTGAAGGTCTAATCTCCAGCATCACGGAGTATGCCCTGCCTGTTGGATCAGTGTCTTATCTTTTCACCTGCTGGGCTGGGGAATCTTTTAAAAGCTTTGTGCATAACATTCTAAGTGCAAGAAAGGTTTTTCTGGGGACAAGGAAGGAACAGACATGTAATGGGATCCTGACTGGGAAAGAGTGGAGCTCTCAAGAATATGAATGGTGAGGAGGAAAGCAAGTGTTTCTCCATAAAGGAATGGGAGTAACCATGGGGAAATCACAGCAGGGCAGCAGCAGAGCTGCTCATCAATCCAAGTAGCGGTTTAATAACTTTGCAGATAAATGGTTGCATCTACAATAAAAAATGTATTTGATTTCACTGTACAGCTAAAAACTATATATTGTCACCCTCTCTACCACGGGCAATTTTTGAAATCAAAACTGGATAATCGTAGTTCTGAAGAAGCAGTTAATACGGAGAAGCCCTATAGCCTGTGCAGTGTTCAATTTACAGGGGTTCAGGTAACTCATGAGTAACCTCTTCTGGCCACTTACTCCATGAACCAGTCAAAGGAGAGGGAAACACTGGGGTTCTTGCAGCTGAGGGGGCTTATGTAGCCAGGAGCTAAGAGGTAGCTCTCATCTCCACCTGCTCTGTGTTCCTGTATTCCTACTCCTTCCTTGTTTGTCCCTTTGCGTTCTGGGTGGTCTGTTGTATGTAATGCCTTCTCTGTCCCTCCCAGTACACCAGCACACTGAGTTCTGAATGGGACTGAAAGGAGTCTTTCCTTGCATCTCCCTGTCTTGAGGGTGGTTTACCTCAGAGCATTTGGGAAATATGAGGAGAATCAGGAATTGGGGTACTACAGTAGCTAACACGTTTTTTGATGATGTCTGCAGCTCCCTTGCACTCTGATTTCTCAACCTGTTAGAAATGCACACAACTTCTTGTTTACTAGGCTAGGAAAATGATCTTCAGAGCTGAAAAGTTGCTCCAGGAGCAGCTCTTTTGTACTGCTTAGAACAGATAATTAAGAAAAAGGGAACTACATAATGCAATGATTTAAAAACGCCTTGATAATATTGAAAATTCGAGGCCTGCAGATGGCCCTAGTGTTGCATTACAGACGTGGTCTAGAGCATTTTCAGTTATACTTAGTGCATTCCTGGCGCCTCAAGGGTTTTTTCCACTGTCTCTTTCTTGACATGCTCATCTCTAAAATGAACTAAACTGACAGGCCTCCACCACAGCAGAGAGCCATCCAGGCCTTTTTTTTCCTCGTCTCTTTTCTTAAATAAGAAAAATCTCTTAGGAAAATCAGACTTGAAGAGACTTGCTGCCTTATTGAGTCTAGTCCCTCGTGACCACCAACAGCTACATCATCTAATCCCTTCTATGAATTAATCAAGCGCCATCTTAAAACCCTTTGCTGCTGTTGGCCTTCGTGTCTCTTGCTCCTCTTGTTGGTATAAAAAAAGACATGTATTTTCAGGAATTGCAAAAACAGATACCATATCCCAAGAGCATGTTTTATATGGCAAAAAAACCACATGTAGGAAATCCTTCAAAAGGCTACACAACCAATACATGTCTCCATACAGCTAAGCAAATAAAACAAACACTTCCCTGGGGAGAACGGCTGTTAGAAGTCAGCGGTGAGTTCCAATTTAATTGCATTCACATACCTTAGTTTGTTTCTTGAGAGCTTTTCACATACTTGAGTGTCACTTAGGTGAATACTCTCGGAAAAGTGAATGTTTGGCTGAAATACTGAAATATTCACAAAATGTATCCGGGTTATACATTCAGCTGTCACATTATTGGTGTGGAGCTGGTGCTGATGAAGAGAGAGGGCTCAGTCCCACTCTCCCCCTGCAGCTTAATGCAGCTCTGGCAAAACACGCAGCTCTGGCAAAACACGCAGCTCTGGCAAACTCGTCTTGTGTTACGCCTGGCCACGAAAGCACGGTCAAATGCATGAATGTTTCATCTACCTTCTGCTCTGAGATCACTTTCTTCTCTTGCTATCATGAATGTAATACTAATAATCTGGGTTTATATGGCACCTGCCAGCCAAGCCTTTTGCAAACGTGAAGAGGACAATCATGTGTAACACCCCCTTGAATGCTAAGTAAATGATAATCACCTCTGTTGGGAGGAGGTTGCATTTTAGGGTCACCAACCCCAGGCAGCTGAGACAGCTGTGCCCTAGTATACATAAAATTGTCTTTCCAAAGTTACAAGTTACATGTCCTACATCTGAAGCTGAGGAATGCAAACTAAAAGTTGTTTTAATCTCAGTTCTTTCTTTGGTGGATGGAGGTGACTGAGGCACTTTACAAAGGTTACATGTCAAGTGTGTAATATTTGCACCTGAATCGAGATATTCTGGGTGCAGTCCCTGTGCTTTAATCACTAAACCACAATATCTGAAGCTAAAATGACTGTTACTGAACATCCCTAGTCCAATAAATTGCAATAGCTTCCTGACAGTTTTCGGCAAGAACAAGTTATCCTAAGAGATGTCTGTGCCTAATAAATAAAGAACAGAATTTTTTCTTCTAACCATGTCATCACCCACGGAGTCAGTGCTGTTCAGCACTGGCAGCCCTGAGCTCGAACCGTGTGTGTCCTTGTGCGCATCCACGGTGCAGAGGCATGCTGGACAGGAGTGGCACTGGGCTGAATCAAACAGCAATTCCCTGATGCTTGCAGAAATGTGAGCTTCTCTGAGTAACTTCTGAGGTACAGGGTGAGCTGTTGAAGGATGTGCATGAGGACCAGACTGAACCAAAAAATACTAATGCGGAAGGAAGAAAGAAAACTTTAATTTGCATCTGAAGCATGGTGAAGCTAATTTTAGTAGCTTTTCTTTTTAAAAATGCTCAAATACTGGAAGGCTTCTGTTCCTGTTTTAAAAAAGCCATCCGTGAATGGTAACACTATTTTGACAGATCAGCTCTTCTGAAGAAGAATACTTTTTGTTTCGTGACATTTTTTGGAGTAGCTGGAGGAAATCTATTTACCTCTGTAGGGCAGATCAGTGAACTGGCATCTGCGCAGTTACACTGTGAGCTGTAATTTCCAGGAGAGGGGAAGGCACCAAAGGAACGCTTCGCACATCTTCCAAGTAAATGGAAAAAAATTAATTCCTTCTTCTGGCACAACTGTATTGCAACCCAGAAAGAGAATTCCTCTCCTTTGGGTGGAGAGTAATTAAAACAAGTAACTACATCACAACAAACACGATAGCTGTGATGTGATCAGAGTCTTCAGTTTTTAGCCCACTCCACACTAGTCTCCTAGTCTCTTTGACAGGCTGGTGGCTATGAAAAGCCTTTGGAGATTTGCTGCCTGGGATTTTTAGCATGGATAGATATGCTGCTGAGAAAAGGGGAGGGGATGGACACAACCAATTGTAAAATTACAAATGTGCCCTACCAAGCACTTTGCAGTGGGTTTTTATGTGCACCTCCCTGTTAATTGGTAGGTTTTGAGTAAGAAATAGCAAATCTTGCATTAATTTCAAAAATCACCTCCATGAAGCATCCTTTTGTCCTGTCTAGGATATAAATTTTAGTTGTTTGTTAGCACTGACACAGGCTATGATAACTATCATTTTGCTCATGGATTCTACCAGCAAACTCTGGCACAATAACTTCATCATATTAAAAGCGTAAGGAAAAATATAATTGTAGTAAAAATGGACAAGAAGAGTTCCTCTCTTTTTCATTCAGAAATGTGTGCTGTGAGACTTGACTTTATCTTTGTTCTTTTATACTTCTGCTCTACCAACAATATGTCTGAGTAGTCAAATATTAAAATGCTACCTTAAAAAACGTTGTGGAAGAAACATAATTTTCCTGTGTATTTATTGGAATGCAGGAAAACTTCCCGCTGCTTCCTGATTTGGAAGAAAAATGAATGGCTGCTGCTAGGGAATGCAGCCTGTGAAATCGAACTGTGCCTGAAAGTGCAAGTTTCATTTTGTTCCACATCCATTTACACAGCTCTGACTTTTCCTGCACACAAATGTGCCTCTAGGAAAAACTCGGCTGTGTCCTGGGTTTTACACCGTATAAAAAGTTATGCTGGTGTTATGTACCAGCAGAGTGCAGCAGAACCCAGCCTGAAATACAGCCGTCACACGAAATATTCCTCCTCCGCTGCTTCATCATTGCTTACTGTCACCATTTCTGAGGCAGACGAACTACAGGAACTTTGTCTGTAAGGATCTGTGACAATGCAACCAGGCTGGTGAAAAATAGGGGTTGGGGAGATGACATTTCAAGTCACTTATGTTTACAGAAAAACCTGCTCCTTCAGCAACGTACCCATTTCTGGCTGGAAACATGAATGATGAGCCCCAGCTCGGGAGCTCATCAGCCTCAACTGCGAGCTTATTCAGAGCCTCACACAAAGTCTACCTCACCAGTGGAAGTATTAGACTCCCTGAAGTCATCCAAATCAGAAGTCCACACTCATCTCCCCTCGCATCAGGGTCCTAATGCTTTGCCCAAGTTTGTGTTTCTCTTATCACAATGGTCTGTAGCAGAAAGAGGATTGTAGGTGAACATGAAGGTGAGCTAAGTGATGGGGAAATAGCAGGTGAAGACAGTGAAAGATGTAAAGGCAAAGCTAAATTCCTTCCAAAATAACAGGGCAAGTGGTTCAAACACTTCCTCAAGGCCATTCAAATCCATTTGGCGTCTCACGAGGTCAGCCATAGGGCCTCCATAAAGCAGGAGAAAACAATTCTGAGGCTATGAAGTTGATTTGTCTTTTGTGCTTGGTGGAAAGTCCTAGAAAAATCAGTGGGATCTGGGACAGCATATTGAAAACTATCATCTGATGAGAGGCAGATTTCGCTGGTGGCAGTGTGTATCTCAGTGTTTGTGGAGGGAGTAACAAGGGAGTGATAGACAAGGACTAGGAATAGAACTGGTGTGTTTCGGAGAAGCGTTTGTTGCAATACAATGCAGCAAGTTAAATCTGCAAGGTCAGTGGGGAAGAAAGCCAGAGTTTCTTGAAGCTAAGGGCAAAGATCTCATTTAAGGTTTAAAAATAATGACCTAAAAGGAAATAAATTATTCTTTGACAGCTGATGGTCTTGGCAAACTATATCCATCACTCCCAGAGTAGAGATGCGAGCCCGGGTGCCCCCTTCAAAGTGCAGCTTTCTAGAGGTAATCGTGATCTGCCTGAGATCTGCATCCTGCCGCAGCTCTCAAACAACACATTCTTCTCCGTCTGAGACGCTGAGAAATGCTTGGACAAGGCTCTTGGTACAGATTGCCTGGCGCTCACCCAGCCCAAAGGTGACTGCGTTGGTAGTGCTGGGTGAAACTTCACAGACAGAAAACATCCCAGTGAAGGCTGCTGTGGTTTTACCTAGCTTAGAACCCCAGAAATCTCCGATGTGAGTACGTGTGTGTGTATAAATATGTACAAATGAAAGTACTGGGCTTGTATTATTAAGAGTTATGACAAAGATTTGGGGAAAAATGACAGAAAAAGAGTAGTCGTGTGACAAGCCAAGGGATAGGTAGACCAGTTTCTTCTCTTCTTGGGCTTCTCTATGTTCCTGAGAGAAGAAATCCATCACAAAGTGAGCCCTACACTGCGCCATATAATTCATTTTCCCCCAAGGGTTGCTACATATGCAGAAGCTGTAGCCTTATGACAGGCATAAAAACTGCTGGAGCTGTTCGTCCTGACAGGAAAGAACGTTGTTCCGATCCCTTTCTCAGTTAAAGCAGCACAAGCATTACGTAGAGACTATGCTTTATTTGCCTTAGCACTTTAACCGTGCTATTTGTTGCCATACCTAAAGCACATGGAGAGAAACAAAAAGCTCCCTGTTGACCTGAAAAGCAGCTCCCAGCTCCAGTGCAATAAAACTGTGAACTGGAGCTGCATCTCACTACAGGGTCATCGCTAGAGTATTTTGAGGGTTCAGCCTGACTGGATTTTACGGTTCTTTCATTCACAGCCCCCATGAGTTCAGTGGACACAGAGCCTGGTCCTGAGTGCTCCTGGAAATGCTGCTCCAGTTTCCTAGTGAGTTGTAGAAAGTTAAGGTGTATTTGTCTGGCGGTGCTATTTAGCTGCATTTTGTTTCGTAACATGCCAAGTTTCTCTCTTGACTTCAGAGGCAGCCTCAAGCTCTTGCTTTTGCAAATCAGGACTGCTCGCACCTTTGGTTTGGTCACCTCTCTTGTCTTTTTGGCACTCATCCCAGGTATCAAACCCTTCAGTGGTCAACTCCTGGCTGACCCCTTCTGCAACGGAAGACAACTCACTGCTGCTTTTTCCTAGACTGGCGGCTTTGCCCGTGGTGCAGGGACATGCAGGGAGATGGGTGGCCCAGAAGAGAGTTGCTTCCCCAGCTCTGCTGCCTGGAACACTTGTCTCCCAGATGGCCCTATCCTTTCCCTTGCCACCCACAGGGACGGCTGCCCCATGCCATCATCATGTTGCCATGGTCGATGGGAGAGTTGCTCCATGCTAGGATGGAGTGAGGGATGCCTTGCGGGTGCTGCAGCCAGGGCTGGTAGCAGCCAGGTATGGGTTGTGGGGCTGCTCCACCACCCATAGGCTGCACCGCAGGCGTGCCCCCCCTTCCCCCCCTTTTCAGCTGGGAACGAAACCAACAGCAATTATTCAAGCCAAGCACGTAAATCTGGCAGATCCCACGGCCCTGGTTTGACGCAGCTACGCAGCGCAGTGTCTGGATGCACTGCCCGATCCCCCCTTCTCCCCTTGTTTATTTGCCCCACAGAAAGCAGCAAAGTTACCAACTTTGCCAGCAATGAGATCTGGGGAGACTGGGGTGCTGGGGAGCGTAAAGGACACTGTGGGGAGGACCGCCAGGGACTGGGGAGCCAGGGCTCTGCTGCTACTCCCCGAACCAGCCTGGCCGTGACGGGGCAGCCCGGGCGGCACGTTACATAAGGCGGCGAGCTCCGCACCGCTCTGCAGCGCGGCCGCGGAGGGCGGGGGGATGGGACAGAGCTCAGCATCCCCGTCTCATGGTTTGGGGAGCCCCAGCCTTCAGCCCGCGGCGTGCTGTGCCCGAGACGCCAGAGGGGCAGTGCGCTGCTCGGTGCGAAGGGGTGGGCGCTGAGGGCGGGAAGCGCGGAGCCGCGGGAAAGCCCCGGGGGGTTACCGCTGGTCCCCGCGGGCAGTGCCCGGCCCCAGAGGGACCCCCGCGGGCTGGGCGTTACGTAACCCCCGTTTCCCTTACACAGATACCTCTCCACCCGCGAAAGAGCAGAGAGAGGCCAAAGTGCTAAAGGAATTGATATTTGACTTTTTTTTTTCCCCTGTTGATTTTTATTCATTTATTTATTCCTCCCTCTCCGCATTCTGAGCTGCCGGGGGACCCCGTCCAACCACAACTGCTCCTGCCTGCGGTCCCGTCCTGGAACGAGCGAGCGTTCTGCCGCTGTCCAATCGAGAAAAGGCGCTTCCCGTGCGCCATGGCGGGGGTCTCGCCGAGGAGGGCAGCCCTGGGCTGGGGAGTGGGGGGAGGCGCGGAGCCGCAGGGCGCTGCAGCACGGCCACCTCCGCCAGCCTTGCGCGCTGCTGCTCCGCGGCCGCGCAGTGGCCTGCGGCGCTGTCCACGGTGCTGAACAGCTCAGAGCTGCTTGCGCGGCGGAGGGGCCCCGCCGCTGTCCGCGGTGCTGATCACCCACCACCCCCCTTCCCGTGCCCGCCCCCGCTTCTGTCCGCGGTGCTGAAGCTCCACCGCAACCCGGCGCGGCGCGGTGCGGCGCGGAAGGGCGCTGCAGTGCCCCGGGAGGCAGCAGCACAGTCCGGATGCGCAGGGCAGAGCGCCCGCGGACCCTTCTTCCCGCTCCGAGGAGCAATGGCGCTGGTTCCCCTTCTCCTCCGACCTCCTCCCGGGCTTCCCTTCTCCTCCGGCTTCCTGCCACCCACAAGAGAGCCCAGTACGGCAGAGAGGCAGAGACCGGCTCCCTCCCCTGGCTCCAGCCGGCGACGAAATTACACCCCTCTCCCTGCCTTCGTCCATCCCCGTAGCAGCCCGAAGGATGGATACAAAAAGCCGAACAGGTCTCTCTTTAAATATATCCTTTTTTTCATTTCCTTTTCATTAATACCGCTCATTCCCCTTGCGAAGCAGATCCCCCCAGTGGTCTCCCACCCTTACCTCGGTGTATGAAGCGCTACGTCGGGCCGCGGCTGCGGGGTCGGTGGGTCGGTGCCGCAGCTGGGAGGCAAGGACAGCCGCTGCTGACCTCCCCGGGTCTCCTTCTTCAATGGACCGGGAGCCGTGCCCTCATCAAAGATGGCCGTCCGCTCCTACGTCAGCAGCTTTTAATAGCCCTCCCCGGCGCGGGGGGAGGGTGGGGGGGAGGCGGGAGCAGGAGGGGGGCCGAGCGGGCCGGGCGAGCTTGAGTCATCGCCGCCGCGGCCGCCGCCGCCGCTGCACCGCTCTGCTCATCGCGCACCGCCGGCGAGGCGGCCCCGCCGCCGCTCCGCAGCCGCCCCTCCGCGGTCTCTCTCGGCGGAGCGGAGAGAAGCGGTGTGGTGAGGTGCGGAGCGCAGTGCTGGCGCGCCGGAGCCGAGGCCGGGGGCTGAGCGCGGCTGCGGGTGAATCGCCTGGGGAGGGGGGAAGGGGGCCTCCTGCAGCAGCGATTTCCTCCGCCAAAGGGGTGGTCCGAAGAGGGTATCCCTCTGAAGTCCCCGGTACTCCATATATGGCCAATCTACGTGGGCTTCTATTTTTATGTGTGAATTCTTCCATCTCTCCCTCTTTATTTCTCAGAACACCCTGCCAGGGGTCTGGGTGTGTTAATCTGATTATTCCCCCCTCTCCTCCCCCCGCTTAGTAAGAGCAGCCAAACACGAGGAAATCCATGGTTAAGGACATGTGTTGTAGCTGATCATTTGAGGGATGGGTTCAAAAAAGAGAGAGAGGAATTAAAAACAAACAAAAGCTTGGACACGTACATGCATACACACAGCAGAGCGAGCACATCCCACTGCTGCCGAGGAGAAAAGCAGTAACTCTGTTCCAGGAAAGAGCCTGGCTTATTTATCATGGGTTAATTAAAATATTCACTCAGAGCGTACCTAATTTGGAGCAAATGGAGCTGTCTCCAGTGTAACTTCTAATGGGAAGGAAATCCTTTCACTTCATACAAAATGTTGCATTTTTGTAAAATTTATCTCTTAATGGGGATTTTAATGAAGGAGGGGGGTTGCATCTGAAGTGAGATGTTTTCTTTCATAATCTCAGTCATCCCTTCCTTTTCATTCCACAAGCCTTCGTGTGTTCAATTATGGAACCATCCAGACATACAGATGAGCAGCGATGCCTCTCTCTTCTCTGTCTGAGCCTCTCTTGCGAGCAATAACGGAGCACTGGCTACGTTAACTCTGACACCACACATACAGGCTTTTCTATAGAGTCTGTAAATGACATGGAGTCAAAACATGAGTCCCACATTAGCGATAATTCTACCCTCATCATCTTCTTTTATTCCTCTTTTGCCACGGCAGAGAAAACCGGAAGAGAGAGGAGGCGATGCAGCTGTATTTTGGAGCACGTTCATCTCGTGTTATGGTTGTATGGGGGTGGGGGGGGGAAGGGGAGGGGAGAGAAGGCGTGGGGGAGAAGGAGAGAGAACTGCGGGTGATTCCTCCTCCCCTGCTCTGTAGTTCCCCACAGAAAAACGTGACTGTAGATCGTGCTTTGTGATTCTCACCCTCTCCTACGAAAATATGTCCTTCAGTCTCATTTGGAAGGAAGCAGTCAAAAGTTTGCTAAATATATGGCAAAGGAATTCTCAGGCAAGAGGGGCTCCCTGCTGCATTCGAGTATCTAAGGAGTTGTACACACAAAAACCGCAGGGAGGGAGATAACCTGTCAGGTTTAAGGGCTGTAAATACAGACTAACAGTATAAGATTAACACTGTGCAGACACTCGCTGCCATCACCACCCCCAGGTGAGGGATCTGGATGAGCAGCCTGATGAGGAAACAGATTTAGTGTCATAAATGGCAGTTTGGGAAAGCAAACCTTTTCTGGCCAGCTCACGCATGGGTTAATAGTACCCAGCACTTCAGTCAGGTGTGCACTGCAGATAGCAAGAGGAATCCCAGTGTGAGCCTGGGTCAGAAATCCAGGCTGTCTGCACGCACTCCTTGCGCTTTGCAAGTTCCTTAACGCACATGGAAAGTTAAAAAAGAAATTTTCAGTCAGACAGCTTGTCTGATAGGTGGTTTTGAAATGAAGTATGAATTTTAAGAGAGCAGTTCTAGTACTTATTAATAATTCATATTAACGGTAGATAAAGGAAGCAAGAGAGAAATTATCAAGTGTTGTTTTGACTAAGCCACCAGAACTGCAAAATTCTGGCTGGGTTTAGATCCAGCCCAGTAATGCCTTTGAGAAGGATTTCAGTCCATTGGATACCAGCAGGGATGAATTTGGCTCCTGGTATCAAAAGCCAGAGAGGCAAATGCAGTGAAGGCAAAGTAAAATGCAGCATAACTCAGGGAAAGAGGGATAAGTGTTGGTGAAAGGAAGAGAGAGGAGGGAGGGAGTGGGAGGAGGATGAAAGGTAGGTTTCCAGTGAGAAAACTGGGTTCAGTTTAAGATTCATTTCCAAACTCTGCCGCAGCAGAAATCACATATTTTAATAAAACAACACAGGGCAGGATCATTAAATAGATCGCAAATGTCACTTGTTAAGCTGAGTAGGAACAACTACCTTTCCTATAGTTATTCTTAAAATGAGCACGGGAAGGCTGATGTTCTGTGTTGTTCGGGAACACGGATGCCTCTATCCCAGGAAATGCAGAGTGGGGGCAGCCTTCTGCACCACAGCAGGAGGATTTCTGTTGCAATAAGTGCTACTAAGCAATTTTAGCTGGTTCTGTAGCATCTTTTGAGGATGATTTCTTTAAAAATAAAGCACATCAGGAGTCTATTGACTCTATCTGATAGTATTTAAACACTCATTTCACACTGTGTACAGGAGAGCTGTGAGAAGTGAAGCCTAAAACTGAAGTAGGAGGAGCGAGTAAGCTGGGATTTGGTCTAAGAATGATTCAGCTCCCTCCTAATTATTCAGGCAAATATTCAGCAAGCTGAACACCCAGTACCTGTGGGCACAGCCCATGAATAATAAGTCAGGGAACATGCTTCCCTCTATGTGAGTGGCATGATGTGGGATCCCACATCACCAGCCAGGAGCTGGCAAAGGGCAGAGCCCGCAGCAGGTTAGCAGAGAAGAAATGACAGCCCTTGTTTTGTCCACGACTCAAGGTCTGAACGCGGGCAGGGGAAGCTTTCTGGCTGCTCACAGAATCACCTTCATCCTCCACCACGCACACCTGCATGCTGCAAAGCTGGGCTGTGAGGCAGCTAAGCGAGCGAAACACCGAAATGCTGAGCAGTGCCACCAGGTCCTGGATGTTAATTCCTGGGCTCTCCCGGAGTAACACAAAACACCTCCTCGATTCTTTTTTTTTTTTTTTCAACAGAGAGGGAAATACCTTGTTTATTCAAGTGCTGCTCATCTATGCCTCAAGTATGTGGCTGGGAAATAAATTGAACTAGAGCAGGGAGAGAAAAAAACAGAGGGAGAAAATGTACCTGCTTTAGCACTCAACATTTCACAGCCTCTCTGATTTCTGCATTTTCCCAGGCTCAGATGCCAAGCGTGCCGCAGTCTGTTAAGGGCTGTGTGAGCAGAACAATTCAAGGATCGAGCCCTTTATGCCAAACTCCTAATTATTTTGTGTCATTCACTGCTGTTTATGTAACTGCTGAATTTTGACCATCAACAGCACTTGCATCTGTGTGCCCCAGGCTGCTGCTGATTAAATTTGAGGGAATAACTAGGCCTAAGTTTCATTTTTTTCCCCCCTGCATTCAGGATCTCTGGATATACAGTTCAGCTGTGGGTTTTTTTTAAGGACCCACCTACAATAGAGGGCTCCAATTCAAGTCAAGCCGAGATTCCTCTGAGGCTTATGCTCAAAAACAGAGATTTAAAATACAGTTTTTATCATAAACCCTCAGAGATGTGTCCCCACTGATTTTCTGGTTACTCTCTTAGATATGCAGAGCCAGATCCCCAAAGATGTTTTGGTACCTGATTCCCAACTAGCTGCTTAAAAAGCAACTCGGACCTAAATATCAGTGAATCTGGGTCTCCACTGCTGCCCCCACTTCCCCCTGCCTTGACTGGGTGCCTTCCCACAGCTGCACAGTCCAGTTTGAGTGAACCTCAAGCCACGGGTAAAACAACTTCTGGCTGCCAAGCAAACCTAAAGGCACCTAAAGGCACCAGCCCTTCCTGCTTGCTCTCCAGATACCCAGTGCTCCTTCAGCTGCATTTCTGGGCAGTGCTGGCACTGGCTGGGTAAGGCCTGCTTGGGTAAAGCTGATGCCAACTAGGAGTTATGTTCAAGCCTGGCAGAAGGAGGGAGATGACAGGCTCTTGGAGCCCACCTCAGACTGCCCCAGCCCACGGGCTGCAGAGCCAGTCTCTCAAAACTCAGGTAGCTCCAACGTGACTGAACAGGCGGCTGGAGCAGGGACCCCTGAGCTCCTGCCTGCCACAGTGCATCGGTTCCTCGTGCACGCACGATGCCCTGCAAAGAAGCGTCGCAGGCATTAGCTGCCTGTAGAAACAGCAGCAACAAAGGTGTAGAATAGGTTTGAAAAATGCATCTTCAAGTTTGTCCTTTTCAGGCTTCCCATCGCTGTTAAATTTCGCAGTGTACTGAGTCAAATCGATCATTGGTGTCACAGTCTCCAGTTTCTTTTGTCTAACTTTTCTTGAGCACAAAACCACAGTGGCACACACCGATGTATCAGCACAAAATGTAATATTTCGCAGTTCCCCATATAATTTTTGCCATATACTCTGACCACTAAGCTTTAAGTGAGTGCGAATGGAGTTGCTGGTTTAATCCTCACTTAGATGAGATTATGCTTTTGGGGGATATGCTGGCTTACAGGAAACACAGGCTGTTTAAAACTGTGAGCTGACTTTTGGAACTGAGAAGGGCAATTCTGTCTGGTTGCAGGCTTTAAAATTAGTGGAGCTGAGCTGAGTTCAACAAGCTGGTTTGTGATTTTTAATGATCCACCTGGAGATGAGGATATGGTCAGTCCCTTCTTTATGGTTATCACTGCCACCCACATAAGACAGGTATTCATTGCATTCTTCATTTCACCAGTTTTGAAGAGGTGCAGGAGTACTAACTTCATTTGAGCTGTGCCTGATTATACCAAGCAAGGTAAATATGATTTAAGGAAGGAAATAGAAACCTCACAAATCCTGAAGCAAAAGACAAAAACATAAAGCAAACCAGAACACTCCTTGTCCTCCAGGATGTTGGTTTCTCTTCAGAAGATAGACAGCTCTTGGGTTCCCCTATAGAGTTATCAGTTCAGGGCCATCAGTTGTCACAGCAAATGGTGAAGGCCCTAGCAGATGAAGATCTCCTGAAGATGCCAGCCCAAAATGACGGCCAGAGCTGCCATACCAGATCATGCTATCAGGTTAAGTGATTTCCTCTGACTTCAGCACATGTGATGCCACTTGTTGGGTTTTTTTACAAGGAGAAAGAGTGGCTATTTTCCTGGGCTCTCAATGTGGCTCCTCGCCCTCACCTGTGAGGGACCCTCAGCTAGTGCAAACTGGCTGAGCTCTTTGAACCTTAATTTTAGCACCTGGCCCTGATTTGCTCCATCCCCACCAGGATCCCTTCTGCTGCTCCACCCCTTTCTTACACAGATAAAAGGGCTGATGGAAGAGGTACTCTCTTTTGCTGTGGAGCTTCTCCTGCATGAACTTTGCCCTGGAGGAGCGAATTTGTAGCACAAAGTGCTGTTAGCGCTGAGTTTGTTCCTCTCCCTTGCTGTTTCCTTTCCTTAGATTGTGTGGGAAGGTGTTAACTGTTAGTAGGTCTAGTTCCTGCTCTTCTTTTAAACTGGGTCATCATAATTTACCCTCCTACCTTCTGCAAGGTTTTTTTTTCCTTCTTCCTCTCATCTGATATTATTTTTCTGCATCTTTCTCTCTCCTCCCCTCCTTCCCCTTGCTCCTGTTTCCTCCTTACGCTGAACAGGAGGAAAGTGGGTCACTTCATAATTGCTTTTCTTTATTTCAGAGAAACCTAGAGGCGTAAACCAGGAGAAACAGGTAAGCATCACCAATTCAGGGGAACTTTAAAGATGTTTTCCTCTTGGCTGTCTCCTGGGCTTGCTTCACCTCCTCCTTCCCCTTTACCTCCAAACCCATGATGTAACAGCTAGTGCTGCTGTCTGATTGTGTAGTTAAAATTTGAGGCTAAATGACTTGGGAAGCTGAAAGTAAGATTGGGGTTTATTTTTTTCTCTCCTTTTTATATTTTTTTGGTTCAATGGAATGACAAAATTTTGCAAAGGGGATGAATTGTACTTAGATATGCAAAGGAGGGAGGGAGTGATTCAGTGTTGATGCAATAGTTTGCAATAATCTCAGGCATCCATAGAAATGATCTAGAAAAAGAAGGGAAGTCTTCCTTATGTATTAACAGTCTTCATCTGGGAGCTGTTTGATACACAGCAGGACTTCAGGCCATCCTTGGTCAGACTGAACAACAAGAGACATATGAGGTCTAAGCACAGGGGTATGGGGGGTTTTAATGTAGGCACAGTCCCAGTGATCCTTTTGCCCGGAGGCCTTGCTGTGTCAGGACTATCTTAGCTGTTATCTGCTGCTTTCAGTGAAAAACTTGATATTAAGCCGAGTCCCTCTCTGAGGACAGTGTTGGAGTCTGGCTCCAGATGTAGTGTTAGAGGACTTCCAGGGTTAAAAGATTCAGAAGCTGAGGGTGATGGGTTTGACACATGGGTATAATCTTTTGGGGTTTTTTTAGATCCAGAGGTTACAGGTCTTAGGACTGTATTGCTCACTGTTAGCTGTTACTCCAGGTTAATGAGCTCTGTTATATATGTCAGACAGGCTGGTTTACTCTTCCTTATAGAGCCCAAGAGGGTTTACTGCCTGTCAGAACATTGTACATAACCAGTTGTAACTTTCAGGTAACACCTCTCACTCCAATTTTCATTGTCCTGTGCAAGAAATGGTTCTTTTTCCTTGGCAAGTTCTCTTGCTGTTTTCTGTGCAGAGCGGTGGAAGAGTCCAAGCTCTAGAAGAAGGGCTGGGACTTGGGTTTTGCTCCTAGCTGGGCTACTGAGCAGCTGTGCAATTCTGGAAAAAGTCACTTCCACCTTGAAAATTAGTGCTTTGGGCTGAGGTTGGCCTCTCTGTGAGCTCTGGCTGGCACAGTCCTTGATGGTGATTTACAGAACATTCCCCTATTTAAATTGGGGCTGAATCCATCTCAGCCTCTGTTCCTGTTGCTTTTCTCCCCTTCTATTAAGGTTGCAAATATTTTCATCCTCACCTGTTGTTTACTGTAAATCTTTCCTGTGCTCAACCCCAGTGGGATTTGGTGCTGCCTCTGTAATTTTTCACTCCAAGGAGAGCCTGGGAAACCAAGAGGACAACTGCCTAGAGAGAAGGTTTCTGTTTGTTAGGTGAAGGGAAGATGTAAGCTGGCTGATGGTTTTGGAAACTCATTTCTCACTAAGGACTCTTGGGAAAGCCTGATATGTCTGTTTAACCTCTGCTTGAAGGGGGACTACATCAGACAGGGAGCCTACTCAAGGAGAAATGGCAAGTGCTCCTCTGGGCTGTGATGTCAAGTTTCCATCTCATGGATGTGCATGTGGAATAATTCAGGTGACTGAAAGGCTGACAGGTTTACTCTGTGTAATAGAAGGGCTGAGTTTTAAGATAGATCAGCCAGGTATTTAGTCTAAGGTGTTAGCCCTTGTGTTCCTCAGCTTCCATATACATAGTAGTAGGTTTAAAGTTACTCCTGGCAGTATTCCTCAGCCTAATTTGAGGCACTCATGGGGGACTTATGCATAGTCAGTCTAACAGGAAGACTATCTCTGTGAATTTATGGGTCAATATCTTAACAGATCTCTTAAATGGGAATGAAAACTGGCCTGGAAATTTCCTGAGAGTTATTTCAATTTCCCCTCCTAGGGTTCTGCAAATAATTGATTTTTTTTAATTGGAGAAATTTGCTGAAAATTGCAAATGAGGGAAGCTAATCTGTCAAGAACTCCCCATGTTCTGAATGAGGAATATTTTTTTTCCTCTCCTCCTGAAAAACTAGTAACCATTGAAAACATTTTGAGGAACCAGAGCTCAGCTGAGGAAAACTCTACTTCTCAACCTCATCCTTGCCCCAGTGTTTTTAAGGCATTTGTAGGAGTGTTCCTTGACCTCCCTGTTTTTAAAATATACATGAGAGGGACTCCTCTTCACTAAGCCTTGCTCTCACATGAGCCATATGAATAATACGAAGCGGAATCTGATGATGTCAGCTTATTGCCTCATCTACATTTTTCACATGAGCACCAAACACTTGAGTGTGACAGCACTTGACAACCTGCACTGCCTGTCCTGGCTTGGAAGGGCATGTTGGAGGTCAGGCTTGGGTGTGTGAGCATGCTGAGGTGAAAGCTTTCATGTTGCCTGATCAAGGTGTGCTCTTGCAGTGTAAGAAAACAAGAATAAAGGGCTGGAGAAAGTTGAGGCCTGGTCTAAAATCCAAAGGGGTTTTCCTGTGGACTTCAGTGCAGCTCTGTGGACAGCTTTGGACTGAGGGAAGATATAGAATGCTGTGGGATCACTTAAAAATAGTTGCTTAGAGATTGTTTCCTAAGCAGGAAAAATCCTCGCTTCTTGAAGACTGTCTGAGCAACCACCCACAAGTCAGACTGCAGCTCTCACACTTGCCAAAAAAAGAGGCCCTTTATTAAGCGGAGTCTCTCAGAGCCTGCACAGACCACAAATGAACACCCCCAGGTCAACATGGTGCCTGCTATGTGTCCCCTCATCAGGCTGAGCTGCCTTCCCAGCTTGCATTAGTGTCTACAGCAGTGCTGCCTCTCTTCTGTTGGCCTCTGGAGCAGCCCGGTGGCATTCCTGTCTCTGACTTGTGTATAAAATGCTTGTGAAAGATGTTCAGAGACTTGGGATTCCTCACCCAGCACCTTTCCAAAGCAAAGGGATGGAGTTAAAAGGTGACTAGAGAAATAATAATCTGTTTTTATTGTGTATTTGTGTTGTTACTTCAGTGGTGCTGCTAGAACTGAAGCAATGTTTCCTAAGGCATGGCTCACGAGCAGTAAGTTCCTCATGACCAGGATGATCCAGATAACATGGAGATCAAAACAGTCTGCCTCTGGCACTTTTCTTGCTGTTATGGGCTCAAGGGATGCTGCAGGCTGGAGGTGACATTTGGTGTGTAGGGAAGCATTTAAGAAAAGGCAGGAAGAGATGGAGGCTAGAGGATGGAAGAGGGCCCTGGACAAGCAACTGCAAACTGAAGCTGTGAGGTGTGTCTGATTATAAAATGACACCTAATGAGAGACAAATCGGTTTGGTCTTTGCAATGGCATGGTGGTTGGGGGTGGGTGGTGTTGTCTGCTCAGGGGCTTAACCATGGAGTACTAATGCTACCTCTGCTTTTCAGCACTGCCTACAAACCATCACGGGACTGTCATTCGGTACCTCAGATGCTTCAGTGTTGTTTTTTGTCTTGTCTTCGCCCGAAACTTTGTAAGCACTTACCCATCGGGGTCCAAAGTAGACATCTGAGTTGTTTGTGGGAGTGATTTATTCCTGTGGGGTTTTCAATCGCACAGAATCCAGGCAAACTAGACTAAGATGTGATGAGTTCTACATCTGACTCTTGTCTGTGATTATTCAAGGGAGAGGACAGAAGCTTCTGCCTGTCCCCAAAGCAGGCGAGACATTCAGCTGAGCAGTGCCCAAAGTCATCTCTGCTTTCCTGCAAGGGTCTGGAAATAAAAATAGCCTTGTTGCAGCTTGTCGTTCTCCTCTTTGTGCCAGGATGCTCCTCCTTCCTCTCCAGCCATGCCCCAATGCAGAGCCCCTGGGGCCAGCAGCACTGTGGCTGTTGTGCTGCAGCAGCGAGCTGAGCTGCTCTTGTTCCCAGTGGGCAGGACTCAGCGAAGGCAGAGCCTTCACTGAGTATGAAAGGTCTGCAGGGAAGGCCCCGACGGAATAGTTAAGCTCTTTTATTTGGCTTCTGAGTGTCCCCTTGCTGCTGTGAGTCACCTGGCATGTGGCCCTGGTGCCTTGCTACGTACATCACTTTCTGTCTCAGCACTGGAGTCTCTCTGCAGAACATACCGTTCAGCTGATCCGAGATCTTCTGCACAAAAAAAACCCAGCAGGTTTGCAGAATCGATCATGCTAAGGCAGAAATAGCTTGGTGTTGGAGCCAAGGTCCTTTCAAGGCAGGAATCATTCACTTGGGAGATTTTAACAGCACTGGGCTTGTTAGTAATCTCAGCTATTTGAATTCATTGGGAGTCCAGCCCCAAAGAGACAGTACTCAAAGAAATTAAAGATGATCCCTTTGGAGCACACTCTGTTTGCTTTCTAGCTCTCATCTCTTTAAAAGCTGAGCTTCCGGCACTTACAGCTCCAGCCACAGCGGGTAGAAAATGGACCAAAGATTGCAAGGGTACAGAACTTGCCAGACTAGGAGCTGCCCTACGATGTTGGGGGAGCTGGATCCTATGCCAGGCTTTCTGCCTGATTGCTGGTGTGGGCTCCTCCCAGGAATTTTTCTTAATGTCTCCATTTCTTTCTCTACTACCCACATAACTCCTTCTGATAGGAGCAAGATGTGACCCTGCATGGCTAGGGCAGCATTCCTGTGCCCTCTTGGGTTGGCACAAGGGCTATCCAAAAATCCAACTGCTATGACTTTATTGCACAGATTATCGTTCCTTGTACAGCCTTATTCATGTTAAAAGCTGGAGAGGCTTCTGGGTGTGAGCAAAGGTATTGGAATCTGACTCTTTACATTGATTTGCTTGGTGATATTGATTGGTTTTGTTGGGAGGAGAGTCAAGGCTCTGTACAATTTGCTGGTTTTATATTCCCCCGTAAGAAACAGAACACAACATAGCACAGGCTGAAGGGAGAAGCAGCCTGTGTGTATTAATATCTAGCATAACATTTCCTTGTAGAAAAGGAGGTGCCTCTAGTTTACCTGTGTGAAGAATTAGCACTGGCACTGTTTTATTCCTGCATAGAGACTGGGACTGCTGCCATCCTATGCACCAGTCCCACTGCTTATTTGGCAATAAGCTAGCGAAGCCTTGCCTGATACTGGGGATGAATCCACAGTAGGGAGGAATTCTCCCACACACTGCCAGAGAACAGATTTATTGCCACATATCCACACAAGGTGCTGTATTCACCTCAGTATCTTCTAATGTTTTATTTAATTGCTCTTCTCAGCCAGCTAATGATAAATCACTGCTGAATTTGCAGTGGGGATGGGGGGTGGGGTGGGGGAGGGTGGGAAGAGGGAGGTTAGGTTAGAGATTGAAAGAGTTTTTATTGATATTACTACCAAAGGTTTTTTCTCTCTTTCCTTGAAAAATGAATTCTGTCCTTTTGGTTGTATGAAAGATCTTTCCAAACCAATCTGCCAGTAACCCTCTGTGCACGTTCTGAGCAATCACTGTGCAGACTGCTGCATCCCTAGCCAGCGAAACGCTGCGTGCTGGCTGGAGCCCTCAGCTCCCCCTGCCTGCTCTAAAAATCAGAGTGCAGGGAAGAACGAGAGGCTTCCAGCAGAGTTGAGTTTTGTTGCAAACCATCCTATAAAGCAAAAGTACTTAAGGGACAGGATCTGAGTAGCACCAGAAAAACTGTGTGTGAAGCTGTAGTCCTTCTGTTTCAGTGCAGGAGCATTCAGCAGGCCACAATCTGAGTTTTGAAGTTACAGTTCAGCTATTGAGTTTTATAAGTGGATTTTTTTAAACACTCTATAGAAATCCTGTATTTTTTCTTTCCTGGTATATAACACTTTCCAAGAGGGGTAGCACTGGGGCTTTTGGGAGGGGTGGCTGTTTCATAAGTTGAGTATAACACTGCCTTTGTAATTAATTAACATGACAGTAGTGCCTAAAGCAAGACTAAGCACAGCTTCCCTTGGGCCATATGCAAATATGATGACCAAGATTCTCCATGCCCCAATGAGTTTGCAGTTTAAAATAGGTGAGAGTGGTAGAAGGCAGTAGAAAATAGCCATTTCTGGTCTATGCTTTATTTTTAACCCAAGAGACCCGGGAGGTACTTAAACTGATATGCTTCAGGTCACAACCTCTCTCTGAGGAAGAAAAAGGTTCCTTAGCTTGATTTTTTTTTTTTCCTGGAGTTGTCTTGTAACTGCTTAACTGGGGAGATGATAGGTATGATACACAAATCAGAAACTGGGCAGCCCACTGGGTAAATGCTCACCCAGTATCCCATAGGCTCCTGGCATCTCACTGCAAGCTGTATATTCTGTCCAAAATGCAACTGTATAGAAGAATAAGTCTTCACATAGCAAATGCTCTTCATGTTAGTTTTGTGGTGGATGCTAATTCAGACCACATGATAAACACCTGAGGTCTCCTTTGGGAAGTAGTCAGAAAATTTGGGGAAACTCCCAGTAGCTATTGAGCCTAAACTGTCAGATTTAAGGAAGACTGAGCCAAGGGCTTCATGACCTGAACCTTTGCAGTGCCAGTACTTTGTTGTGGTAACTCTGAGCAGGGTTGGAGGCCTGGTCCAAGAGTCTTTATCAATTAACTTTGGTGCTACAGCAGGCTGCTTACATGGATCATTGGGTTTTGGCTGTCCAAAGATATGTATGTGCAAGTCAAGTGACAATAGCTTATTTAGATGAGGGAAAGGAATGACAATATCCAAACCAGGTGAGGTTTTTGTCAGACGAGCCCATACTTCTAAAGGCATGAGCTTCATTCAGAGTTCCCCAACTATTTGCAGGAACCTGGTCTGGCAAGACAAATTCTGTGATTCATTAATGTAACGTTTTTTACTAATCTTAAAATATTTTTCATTCTTAGGTCTGGCAATTTTTCACATGAGCCTGCTTAGCTACCAGTAGTCAAACAATGTCAATGAACCCCTGAATTCTCAATGCTTATTGAGGCAACAAAACACAAATTCTCCTTCTGATGGCTCCCTTCCTGGGGCAGCATCAGGTCAACATTGGGTTCAAAACGACTTTCGTTCTGTGGAAGCTGTGAGGCAAAGGGATGAAGGAGATCATGATGTTCCAGTTCTGCTGCAATAGCTGATTCAGTAGCTACAGTAATTATTTTGCCTTTAATTCTTCAAAGGGTTGAGCTAGTTTCTCTGCTTGTTCAATTTCCATTTTGTGCAGTGAAAGGTGGGGGCTCTGGAGGAGATCCCAAGGTATTAGTAAGGGTAAAGCAAGGTGAACAGTGTGCCATAGAAGGTGAAATGTGAAGTGAAATTTTGGGTGGGGAGAGCTAATCACATTTGTGACAGTATCCTCTAGCTTCTCTGAGGATGAAGCTGGATATTCACCTCTAATGGTTACTTTTGTACAAGGAAATACTGGGGTGGTGTGGGGAGAGAACAGGGGAAGCAGGAACACTCCATTTTGCCTGCTTAGCTTTCATCAGAAGACAAGCAAAAAAATGTATCATGATATTGTGAAATCGTCTTCAGATCTAAAGAAAAAACACCAAGGAAGCAGGCATGGAGGGAAAGACTTGGGTGGGAGGATGGGAAAGTGCTCAGATGTTATCCCTGAAAGGTGGAGGCAGATATCAGGGAGGACAAATGGCTGTTCCCTTTGCTTGATGACACAGTGGTATGTTATAAAAGCAGGTACAACCCCTGCTTTGGCCTCTAGAGGAACCCGTGAGGGGTTTTCTTGCTGTCTGGACTAGGTACTTATTTTGAGTGCAACCTGGGATTAACTTGAGCCTTCATATTCCACCAGTTTAATGAACTTTTGAGACAAAGAGAAGCCAGTAAGAGGAGTTGGTTGAGCTGTCCTATCAGCCACACAGTGATGGGGACTGTTCTGCTTGGGCAGAGGTGGCAATGTAGCCCTTGAAAGGAGAAGTCATATGTCTTGGCTCATCTTGGTGGGAGGCTGGAAGAAATCACAGGGATGTGGTTGTGGTGAGTTGTTATAGCTCCTCCTCTACTGGGAGACACAGTATGGTTAAAGAGCAAAATATTGCGTAGCCTGGTACTTGTGGGTGCTGTTGCTGTCTTTCCACACAGAAGGCTTTGATGCATAGTGTTTGAAAGGGACTATAGCATGTTTCCTGCAGTGCTTCAGTCAAAACTGAGAGACAACAGTGATGGTTACAAGACCAGAGGCTGCTTGGTGGCTGGTTTCTTGTTTTCAAGTGGTGGTGTTTGCTCTTTCATGAGTCAAAAACAACTAGGAATGTTACATTAAAAATATCTTCAAGCCTGCTCTGCAGGGAGTATGCTGAATTATTTGTAGGATACAAAGGTGCTCTAATGAGAAATGATATCAACAGTAGATAACAGGATAAAAATCCTAGGTGGAAATGAACTAACCAAAATCTTAACTTGCCCAATTATGCCTCGGAAGTGAAGAAAGGATAATTTATCTGATGGGAGAAGTCCCAGTACATTATGTTTGGCATTCTTGGAACACATGGTCCAAGACTGGTGGTGTGCTGAGGGAAGGGATTGACTTTAGTGTTACCTGTGCTATAGCAGCATGGCCTAACCAGCATCAAAACTCTGGTCAGAAGAAATAGGACTGTGTGTACAATGTGGCCCTGCTGTCCCTGTCCTTTTGTTCAGAAGAAAGTACTTTTCAGAAGCCTGGTGAAAATACAAGGGACTACTGAGATCAAGATAAATAAAATAATCTGCCTTGATATTTTCATCCAGGGATACTTGAAATATCACAAGAATCTGAAATCCACGGGGCGAAATGAGTCTGACGTGACGGGGATGTGCAGGAGTTGTTCTGGGAACTGGAGGAAGACAGAGCTAAAAATAAAATAAAAATAACAAAGCAAGTAACATAGCCCACTCTCTGGATTGCTTTTGTATAGGTGTGGGGGAGATGGCAGGCAGCAGCTGGCTGCTTCAGAAAGCCTGTTTTTATTAAGTCTTGCAAGTATTCAGAGGAAAAGACAACAATTTCTAAAAGATAAGCCAGTCAATATTAGGAGAAAAACCTGTAAGACATCTTCTGATGGTGGAGCTTATATTTTTTTCCCCTCTTTCTCTTCCCTTGCACTTCCTACCCCAACAGGGAAAGACCCAAATGACTCTTCCTACAGTATCATTTTTCTGTGATCCTCTTTGGTTCTCAGTGTATGCAACATGTTGCTGAGTCTCCCCTTCCCCTGGGAGAAGCCAATTAGAGCTCTGACCCTGAATGAATTCTTAATCACAGGTTTCAATCTAGTATGAAAGAGACTGCTGTCGTTACTTATTTAGCCAAGAAGGGGGAAAGCACCAGCACTGACACCAGCTTGTAATGTCAGTTCTTTGTGATGGTGACAGCTAGCTTTTCTGGGAAGAGTGGGTGACAGCAAAGCTTTTAATGAGGGGCAGGTGGCTGCTTGTGTGCAAACCCAACTGCATTGGTTGGGCTGGCTGTAGTAGACTACATAGGATGCTGTGTATTTATTTGTCTTCTGTCCTTTTTTTAAGGGCTCTGCAGCTCTTTACATCACCCTCCTACAGCTGGTGAAGGGTTACAACTAAGGGGGAAAGCAGTGTGTCATGTTTTCCTTGTACCTGCAACAGGTTTGAGGAAAGAACTGCTGGAACTAGAGTTTAGATGAGCTTTCAGGAAAACCCACAGGTATTTACCAACTGGTGTCAGGGCAGGAGTACAGCTTAGCTTACTTTGGGGAAAACCCATCATAACAGCACCTATTTCTGTGACCCCTATTTTTGGCACTTTTCTATTTGCTTATGTTCATCTCTGAAATGCTCTCAGTCCATCTGACAGAGGTGTCTTCGTGTTCCCTGGGATTCAGGAGAGCAGATCACACAGATTACTTCACTTGCAGAGTCCTTGAAAGCAGCATGGTTTGAACAAGCCCATTACTTTGTTCTGTCTTAGATCAAGTCCTTTAGTCCTTCAGAAGATGTTCCAAAGCGCATAGAGTACTGATGAGGGATGATATAAAAACAGGCTGGGAAAAGGATGCCCAGGAAGGCAATAATCTGTCTCTCGAGGGAGGGACATGATGTTGGTTCCTTTGTCATCATTCTATGCCAATGTGTCCTATCCTTGTTCTTCTCAATCCATAAAGTGAGGAGAGTTCGCTTCTTGAATCCATTTAGTATTTGGCCTCTCCCATAGACAGCCAAGGAGGTGGCCAAGGCTGTTTTCTGTGGTGTGAATGTCTTTCCTCTCAGTTATCTTCAGAATTTCATCATTATCTCTGCTGGCTTAAAAGCAGCCGTGCAGGTGGCATTGGAGATGGGCTATATTGTGCCCTCTGGGTGAAGGGACTTGGTGAAATGGCTCCTCGTCTCTGTCAGAAGCTTTGTTGAATGCCCCTGTGCTGTGCAGGGTACCAGGGCTGTGTAATTGCTCACAGGTTGGCTGAACTGGCCCAGTCTCCTTTTGCTGAGCCAGATCTTACCCTGTAAGCTAGATCATCTGGCAGACCAAAACCAGTCTTGGTTACCAGCAGTGTGATCGTGTTGAAGTTTGACATCTGTCCCTTTCAGAGGACAGGATCGATAATGCTAGAGCTAGCCTGGACCTGAGCCAACCCAAATCCTGGGCATGGCAGGCCAGTGAGGCTGAGCTGTCCAACTAGCCTGGAGGGTTAAACTTACAAGCTGGCTGAATCAATTCTTGGATCTAGTTTGGTAGAGGATGTCAAAATGTTTGTGTACGTATGTGAAGAGAACTGCTGTCTCCTCTTCCCAAGTTATCTAAATTCTGAGGGTCTGTGACTCTCCTATAGGAAGCAGAGTACCAAAGGCTGCTCTGATAACCTTCCTGAAGTGGGCTACAAGCTGCCTTACCAAAAGCAACCTCATCCTGCTGCAAGTGATGGTTTGAGGGAGAAGCTTAGTGGTACCCCTTACTGCTCACCTGGGCACAGGTAACTCATGAGGCTGCAGGTGAAAACACCAGGTTACAAATGCACTTATCTATCAGTCTTTCTCTTTCCCCTTTTTAAAAGTTGTATTTGCCCTGTAAAGGGGTGGGAGCAAATACAGTATTTTTTCCTTCTTTTGCACCCTTACTCATCTATTCCCATGTGTTGGAGCAGCTGTCCTGTAGGGTGGTGAGAAAGTGTGCAGGTAAATATTGATCATCTCTTTCTTTGTAGTAATTCAGCAAAGAGACATTTCTTTACTTTTCAACTGAGTTTCATCCCTTCTCTCAAATGAATTAGTTCCTGAGGAGTATCCTTAGGAGAGGAATCCTCACATTCGTGAATGAAACAGGCCCTTAAAATAGACACAATTTCTGATAAGTGATCCCCAGAGTCCTATAACCATTTTGCTGTCTTCATTAGTGCCTAAACAACAGGGGATGTCGTGTGGGGAAAGGAAAAGGAGGTGGGAGGCAGCTGATGAGAGGAGCGATGTACCCTGCTAACAAAATAACTTGTCTGAATTGATACATCCAGGACCTCTGTGTTTCCTTTCAACTGCCTTATTCTGAGCAACCATATTAGGAAGGAATAAAAATATTTAAAGCTGTACTAACCAGAGCCCCACGGCAAAACAAGATGCACAGCAGGAATGCTGATCTGACAGGATGGGAAACCCACACGGCATTGGGATCAACACATCACTGCCACGTTGAAGCATCGATTTGCTGCAGCCCTGGCTTGGTGCATGTGCCAGGGCAATTTTGCATGGCCTTTCCTTTGCTTTTTTTGCTAGCCCTGAGGAAAATAAGTGTGGCTGGAGGAGGACAGCTTGAGGGGAAGGAAGAGCTTGCCTTAGACACCAGATACGGGAAGAGGTGCAGCATTTCTGGAAGAGGCCCTAAAGGTTTGCTACCTGTTCTTGGGGCTTTTCCTCTCCTCCCTAAAGGGCAGCACTTTCTCAGGAAGGAGCTGATCCTGGCAGACATCAAGGATGACTGAGACACCGATATGTGTAAGCGTGTTTTGAGGCCAGCAGCGCAGCATGGCCCACCAGATCTTGAGTCCCCTCTCCCTTCCCTTCCACCCTGTCAAAGTCAAGGCTGTTTTTCCTGCAGCACTGCCCTGCTGGCAACTGTGAATCTGTACTGCTTGACATACCGAAGCCTATCATCTGAGCATGCAGTAGTTTAATAACAATCTGAGCTTCTGCAAAACAGCTGTGGTAGTCCCTCAGACCACCGCTGTTGCTTATTTCTTCCCCAGGGTCCAAGGGATGCAATGGCTATATCCAGAACTCTGAGGACAGTGGTATAAAAACAGCTCATGCAGTGGTCAACAGGCTTCAGTTTGGTTGGAAGCTGCTGGGTCCTACATTGAATACCAGTATAGGGAAGATAAATTTTGCAAACCAGGAAAGGCCAGGAGAGGCATATCTGTCTTGTGAAGGAAGTGGACATGAGGAAAAGACCAAAGATCTCTTTCTGACTGAAAATCAACCAAAATAGACAAACAGTTTTAAGCTAGGTCTCTGTTGGCAGTCACTCTCTCACCAGGACTTCACCATCAATCGGTTCTCTACTGCAACCTTTTCTTCAGGAAGAAGACATTCTCTTTCTGGTGATTGTGATGGAAGTCTTACTTTTTGCTCTCTGGGGATGGTTTCCCTGGGGCAAAGTAATGGCTTCCCTGCTTCCCTAAGGTTGGCCTTTGCCCGCTTCTTGTTTTCTCCCCTGAATGCCTGTTTCCAAGGGGAAAAGCTGATTTATGCTCTGCTTTTGCCAAAGCCCTGGTGAGGGCTGTCAGAGTCCTTCCCAAACTGGCTGCTGATGTGGACTGCAGGTAGTGACTGCTGCTTGCACTGGGTGTTTTGTGGGGCCCTCAGGAGCGGAAATGCTGTTCTGTAAACTCCAGCAGAACGTAGGCTTTATGTTGAAGCAATTGGCATCCTTGATCTTCTCCACTGAGACCCAGCAGTTAGCTTATTTGCACCCAGCCGTGGCAAAAATACAAAGCTATGAAGAAAACAAATATGAAATACTCTTATTTAATGAACTCTGAAAATGAATAATGAATACATCACTTTAAGTGGTTCTTCAGCCTGCTGCAGAGTGCTGCCCTGAGATATGAGAGAGAGCATAAATCTCAGGCAATACAGTCATCATTTGGATTCTGAATGAACAGATCACAGGATGAATGAAAGAGCTAATTGTTTCTTGAAGCAAATATTCCCTCCACTATGAGGACAGGCTGAGAGGGCTGGGGTTGTTCAGCCTGGGGAAGAGAAGGCTCCAGGGAGACCTTATTGCAGCCTTCCGGAACTTAAACGGGGCTTATAAGAAGGATGGGGACAGTCTTTTTAGCAAGGTCTGTTGTGACAGAACAAGGGGAGATGGTTTTAAACTAAAAAAAGGAGCTTCAGGCTAGATAGAAGGAAAAAATTTTGCTATGAGGGTGGTGAAACACTGGCACAGGTTGCTCAGAGAAGTGGAAACATTCCTGGAAACATTCCAGGTCAGGTTGGACAGGGCACTGAGCAACCTGATCTAGTTGAAGATGTCCCTTCTTGTTGGGGGGGGGGGGGGGGGGGGGGTTGGACTAGATGACCTTTGAAGGTTCCTTCCAACCCAAAGCATTCTGTGATTCAAACTTTTTAGACCTTTGTGTATCCAAGAAGAAAGCTTGGTAGTGTGCTGACTCTTAATTTTTAAACATGGTGGGTGCAAGATGGGCTTGAATTACAGTTGCTTTGAGTTGGTATGATGCCATTGACTTCAACAGAGAATTTACAACAGTTACTTATTAGCTCCATGGCAATTTGTTGGAACTGCAATGAGAAATGAAAGACTAAGCAAGGTTTTGCAGCAAGATGCCAATTATTGGGAAGATCCCTCAGTGACAGAAAAGTAGAATATATGACTCACTCTAAACGATTTGTTGCCTGTCTTGTGTTAAATGTATGAAATATCTTTGCCATGATGTCTGAGTTTAGACTTTATTTTAAAACCCAGAAAGCAGTTTGGGACCTTCACCTACTGGGAGACTGGCTCGTATTTCAAGTAAGTAATTTCTTCCTAGCCCTGAAAGGTTCTTAAAGATTGGTCTTCAATTATTGCTTATATCTCAAAAGGTTTTTAGGATAGGTATTTATTTGGGGTTTAGCCTCCCTTAGAGTCCCCAGTGGATAGACTCATGATAGCAAAAGTATTTTATGGATAGATGACTCAAGAAGCATTTCCTTTTTAGGGTGTCTTTAAAATAATTCCCTTCAAATTACAGAATCTGGAGGATTCTATAAAAACATGAATGTATATAGAAGTATGGTGTGAGTATGAAAATGTAAGGATTAAAAAAAAGGCAGATTTTAAAATTAACAGTTTAGGAAAATTAAACTCTTAGTTCCTATAGCAAAGGTGTCAATGAATTGAAAATATTGCAAGGAGAATATGTGCAAGTAGCCAGCAGCTCAGCCTTATCAAGGGGACAGTTTATTGTGAAGGCATCTTTCTTATCTGTGACTTGCAGACTTGTCAGGGGTCTGAAGTGAAGGTGACGATGAGTGGTGGAGGTCGAGGAGCACAGATTGCTCAGAGCGGGGGTAGATGCCCCATTCCTGGAAACATTCCAGGTCAGGTTGGATGGGGCACTGTGGATCAGAGTGCTGCCTGCGTTAGTCTGTACAGCTCTTTCTGCCCCACCCTCGTGGTGCTATGCCTGATTCCCGTGACATGACAGCTGTGTCTCTGGAGCTTTGACAGGCATTTCCTATAGGAAAAAATTCCATACTGAGGCTGTTTTCCATTCCCACTCAAAATAGGCATTGAAGAGATGATGTGGAAGTCGGCACCTCTTGAGGGTTCCCTACCAAGCTTCCTGGGAGCCAGATGTTAGTCGCAAGTAGGTTTATCTCAAGTAAGCCCTTTACTGAAGCACGTGTGATGTGAGGAAACTTTAACTTTCATTTTCATGCTTGAGAGCCTTTTACAAACCAGTAAACTCTTTTGTAACGTTTGGTTATTATTGCCACGTGTGTGACTTGGAAGTGATCAATAACCTCCCTTTCACATCAAGGCTTGCATCTTGTTTCGAAGCCAAGTCTGCATTTTTTCTAAAATCACTCTGATTACTCTTAATGCTTTTCCCCAAGCCTAAAAAACTTGTGTATTGTTACACGTAAAGACAGAGGAATTTTAATTTTTAAAACATGTCAGACATCTATTTGGAATTGTTGGGAGCTAGGTCCCTAAATATCCTAAAATCTGGAGCTGTGCACCAGATGGAGAACCAGCATTTAAAGAGTAATTTCACAAAAGTGGAGCATCTTGCTGAAATTATTTCCTTTAGCAAATAGTTGCACGGCATGAAGGAAGAAAGCAGAGCCAGCATCTCGCACAGGGAAATCATGCTTATTCTTCCTCTCCTCATGCCTCTCTTCTAGTCCTTATTTTTGCTATGGATATATCCAGTCCACATCATGGCACTATGCACAGAACGTGCCAAACTAGGCGTCTTGCTGGCATCATGCAGCAGGTCAGAGTGCACACTTTGGTGCGTCCCATGGAAGTCTGAACCCTTCTTATGTTCTGTGTTCAACTCTGAGGCCCTCAGCGTATGAAAGACATGGACATACTCAAGCAGGTCCAGAGGAGGGCCATGAAAGATGACCAGGGGCTTAGAGCAGCTTCCCCATGAGGACAGGCTGAGAGAGTTGGAGTTGTTCAGCCTGGAGAAGAGAAGGCCCTGGGGAGATCTTACAGCAACCTTTCAGTACTTGAAAAGGGCCTACAGGAAAGGTGGGAGGGACTCTATCAGGGAGTGCAGAGACAGGACTAGGGTAACCATTTCAAACAAAGAGGGTAGACTTAGATTCGATATTAAGAAGAAATTCTTCACTGTGAGGGTGTTACTGAAACAGGTTGCCAAGAGAAGTTGTAGATGCCCCCTCCCTGGAAGTGTTCAAGGCCAGGTTGAATGGGTCTTTGAGCAACCAGGTCTAGTGGAAGGTGTCCCTGCCCATGGCAGAGGGCTTGGAACTAGATGATTTTTAATGTCCCTTCCAACCCAAACCTTTCTACTATTCTGTGAATATCAGAAATATACTGAACAAGAATTACTGGCCTGCAGAATTAGTTCAAGATAATGTCAGAGGCTCTTAAAAGCAGACTGTTAATATGGTCTGTCAGGCTTGTGTAACTGGATGTTGAGCCATGTCATCTATATATGGACCTGAGATGATGTGCGAATACAGGGTCAACACTTCAGGAGATGGACAGGAAAACCCCATCAGCTACTGGTGTCTGAGTATCTAAGATTGGTAATGTACCTGGGGCAGAGGAAATTCAATCCTTGATCATCTTCCAAGACAATACTGACACTGCAGATTCTGGGTCATGTGTCAGGAATTAGTGACAGTCTGGAACAAATCTCCAGAGTTTCCTCATCCAGGAAGCTGGGAACATGTGCTGTGCACAAACAAGTTTGCAGTGTCTGGGAGGGAGAGGAAACTTCCTAGAGAGGTGGAGCAAAAAACTGTGTATCTTCTGCTTAGAGATCAAACAACTGCCATATGGTACTGTTTTTCCTATAGCACCAACATATTTAGCTCTGCTAGGGAATGTCTGGGGAACTGATTCTCAGTGGCTGTATAGGATCTGGCTAAAATTGAAGTAAACCACTACCAAAGCACAGACCGGCTTTGGAGAAAGGCGGCTGAATAGCAAGTGTGGGAGAGTGGCGCAGTGGGGCGCTTAGGGAAGGAGGTGCTGCTGCATTTGACCTCTGAGGTTTAGTTTATGAAAGCTGGACAGCTGCAAAGACAAGGGTGTAAAAAACCAAATAGATTTGTAGACCACTTTATGTAACTAGACTCTTCCACCAAGCTCTGAATCAACATTATTTCAGTTAAAAAAAAAAAAGAATAATTGCATGCTACTGCTCTGACTCTCAGCTGTAAGCCCAAATCTCATTAGGAGCTGCAGTAACAGCATATCTAGCTGAGAGCGAAATTTGGCTCAGAACCCTTTGACTTCCACGACACCCACTTTTCGTTTGAGTGTTCAAAGTTGCTACAAAACTTATTTTTTTAAAATTAGCTATTAACTACACACTGTAGTAATTTTTCTCATGGCAGCCATTGCGTAGTACATCTGCACTGTAATAAACTTTTTGCGGTACCTTAAATTTGTCTTGTTATTGTCTACCAAGTCTTGTTAATGCTAATCTTGTTCCAGTGCTGACTCAGTTGATGAGCGTAATTTTGTGATGTAGGCAGCCCTAATTTGTGATCTTCTGGGGTTTCACAGAGTATCCAGAACCTTCCTCAAAAGCCATTTTGCAAGTGACTAAGACAGTCATGAAATCTTCAGGCTTAAGGTTGCTCTATAAATGTAAAGTAGCATTTATTATTTGGGCATCACAAATGCAGTTTTAATTTTGGCTTTATCAATACTTCATTAATAAAGTGATCCACATAGGAATGGTTTGTTACCCTGCGCTCCTAAGCAGCTTACTGTGTCACGTTAGGAAACAAAAAAAAAAAAGCTTATAGCATTAAAGACCGCATGAAAAATGCTTTGTCCTTTGTCTCCCTTCCTCCTTTCAGGCTTTCTGCTCCAGTAGCTCGTACTGTAGTCATGCTATGCTTTGAGTGCCTTGAAAGCATCTGTAATGCTGCATCCCTGGCACTGTAAGCAAATAAACTATTTTTGTGCAGCAATCTGTAAACTGCACTTGAAGAAACGTTTCCTCATCTGCTGACAGATGCTCAGGAAGGTTCAGCAAGGACTGAGCAACGAGGGCACTGGCAGGATGAGGAAACCTGCCTTGTCCTCCTTGATGCATTAAATTCAAAGCAACAGGAGGAGGGATCTAATGGCAGTGGGTTTTCCCTGTCTGGCCATCAGCACTTTGAGAGTGAATGGTTCTGCTGCTGTACTAAGCCACCATTGTCTATGGTTTCTATTCAGGGTGAGTGCAAGAGGAGTAGGGAAAGGCAGTGGCCTTGCGGGATGGCTGGTACCCTGGCTGGCAGGTGTATGCCAACACAACCTGCTGAAGTGCGTGGAACAGGGTGTCAGAGGGGATGGCACCTGGAAAAATAACTTGAAGATGCAGACTCCCCAAAATTTGCTTGGATTTCGGTGTGTCCTGTTCTAAATTTCTTCATCTAAAGAGTTAGGAGATAATCTCTTTTTTTTGTCTTGATGTAGTCAAGCTTTGCCTTGAAGACTAATTTTCTTCCTCTCTGCTTCTTGTACCATCTCCGATAAGGAACATGTTGTGTGGAGACCTTCACTGCCTTGCCAAGGAAAACGCGGTCAGCTGAGGGCTGACAGCAACAGGCTCACCCCCCTGGAGTGACTTGGCACCAAGATTAACTGCACAGAGGATGTTAGACACCTGCAAGGTGTAACCAAGGGCAGGGGGAGCTTTCGCATAGCTGGTTTGTCTTGTCCTTTGATCTGTGCCTCCAGGGGAAAAATCCTCTCCTTCCTGGAAAATCCTCAGTCCTTCTGCCCTGAAGTCACAGCTGGCATCCAGGAAAGTTGCTTTTTCCTTTGGGTTTGTTTCCAAGCAGTTTCCTGTAACTCTTTTGGCATTTAAAGCTGGGTTTGTTGAAGTCTTAAGTTCTTTCCCTCCCCCTTCAGTATTTCACAGGAACCTTCTTCTCATTTTCCGCCTTTTGCTAAAGAACAAATCACTTTCCCCTGCACCATTGGAGCTGCAGTTTGCTGAGCTCTTTCTGTACAAGATGCTTTCAGAGACTTGAGGATTGGATCAGGCCTTTTGAAGACTCTCCTCTGTACACCCACTTTAAAGGCTTTAAGGCTTGCCTGCTTTTTAACAAGCCAGACTTGACACCCGCTTCCTTCAGTGTTAATGGATGCTTTTCCTCTGCCTCTCAGTCTGTACGAATGAGCCGTTGGCAAGTGTTCCTGACTGCAGCTGCTAAAGCCTCCGTCTCTCTCTGTATGGAGGTGCAGGAGCCCCTGAAGTCCTTCGCTGTGGTGTCAAAGGCTTGGTTCATCGCAGGATCAGAGCAGAGTCTGCAGAAAGCAAATTCACTGATGTCAGAGCCGACTTCGCTGGGACCCACAGGGACTCAGCACCTGCACCGTTTTGCAGTGTAGTGCAAGGTCTGTAATAGGAGGTCTGGTGTCCCAGTTAGTTCCAGTTCACACGTGAGCATGGCAGTACTGTTATCTAGGATAAACCTACCTGCATTCTGAAAAACCCAGTAACACTCCCCCAGGTGAGGAAACGCCAGTTTAGGCTGAGATCTCTTTAATAGTCATGTTACACTGCTGACTGCAGGTCCTTGGACCTGCTTTGAACTGCAGCCTAGGAAGGACCATAGAGGTGAAGAAGAGGCACTTGCCCTCCCAGCACAGTCTGCCCTGGGGTGGAATTAACCACTTTGTTCAGTGCAGAGGAAAAAAAATTCAAAGCAGGCCAGGCTTGACCTACATTTGATCCTTGCGACATGCAAGTTCTGCTTCCTGCGCTTTTTCTTGTGGTGACCTTTTGTTCCTAGGAAGTCGGTAAGAACTGCTTTGAGGCATCGCTGTATGTTTTGTACAGCAGAACTTCCAACAGGAAAGGATAATTTGAAGATCGTTATTTCAGTTACAGGAAATCCCAAAGTCAAATTAAAAAAAGGAAACTTGTTCTTGTGAAGTCTTCAAATATCATAGGATTAAATCTCTCTTTAGGTTCTGACATTATGGATGGGATGACTGCCACTGATATCTCATACGCGCCGTGTGCTTCAGAATCGGGTGGTTTGCCAAAGTCTCTCTCGCCACCAATCAAATCTCTATGAGTGGGAAAGAAACGTGGTCTGCTTCAAAACTGGAGGGTGAGGGAAGGTCAGGTGCTGGCCTTTGAAATGCCAAATGTTATGGCTTGGAAAAGCACGGGTAATTCCCTCTGGTTATGTTGATCACCACCTGTGAGAGAGCAGAGAACCAGTACTGGAGATTCAGAGGACGAGAGAGGAGATTCAGAGTAGCATATGGCAGTCCGAAGCAGAGCTGTGCCAATGCGGTTTTTCCCCTCCTTTCCTTCTGTTTTCTGGATGAAGGCAGGCGTGGAGGACTTGAGGAATGCTGTCTGGGGTTGAACAGACATCTGACCTGAAACAAAATATCTGTGTTTATCAAATGGGGAACTGATGCTTAAAGAAACTGGGAGAGCTATTTACAAGCCCGAAGTGATGACTGCCTCCCCTGCAGCTTCCTCACCCTTGCTTTAGCTGCCACTTGCTCCCAAACTGCTTTGAGTCTTCAGCTGATGGAAATTAGGATCTGAAAAGACCCTTATTTAAGGGGAGCACAGGAAGCTGCCTGAGGCCATGGGCATCTTCCAACATCGCTGCAGCTCTTGTGGTGCTGCGTTAGATTGACTCCCAACAGTTACGCAGTACCTCTGGCATGGCTCACACGAGAGGAGTCACTGGCAAGACTTGGAGGTGATATTTGGGCTTTTCAAGGATCTGATCCACCAAACAGCAACTAGGCTTCTTGGCACTCTTCCTTTACAAGTCTACATGAGAGAAGGGCATGCCATGTTGTTGTGTGATGACATGTCAAACGTTGTGTTTTGTCTTCCTTTCTCAGTCAAGAAGGGGATGGAGAAGATGCAGGTGAAGATGGGCAGAAGTGACTATTCCTACGACCTTGCCTGCTGAAAGATCAGCTACCTGCATGATGGCACAGTGTATGTGCACGAGCTGGTGCATCATGGTGTTTGCAAATGTTATTTGTCATATAATTCATCATGTTATTTGTTGCTGGTGCACTGTGGAGGGAAGCAAAAATATTACATGCAAACCCCAAGATGTCTGCAGGCAGCAACATTTTCAGAAGGCTCCATGTGTAGCAGGATTTGGCCATAAAACTGAGCTGACCTATTTTACCTCACTGACTCCTGACATGGGCAAAATGCTAACCAGTCACAAATTATTTTCACGGGGTACTCAATGTCTTTTGACTGGGTTTTGTCAGCCAGCCTTTTTCCCCGCCGCTACGCGGTCTACCCAGGTGAACTCAGCTGAGCAGCAGTAAATACGCCAGGGACTGAGAGCAGCTTGACCTTATCAGTGGATCTGCCCCTTTCCTTTGACGGATGCTAAGTCAAAAGCAGGAGATGGCAAATGGCATTTGCTGGAGCAAAACACCAGCTCCCACCCCATTACTCCTTCTGCACAGTGAAGTGAAGCAGGGAGCTGCAACTAAGACAAGGGTGTAACTGTACAACTCAAGGCTTTGTTATAATGTTAAGAGGGCTGAGTTAAGGTTACCTGTGCAGCCTTGCTCTCTGGTGCATCCCAACTTCCAAGAGCTTAACTGTGAGGTTTCCATGTCTTCTCTCTGTACTTCTTTGGAAAAAAAAAAAGAAACCTAAAAGAGGAAGGATGGGAGGGAACTAGAAATCAATAAGCCTTATTATGTGGCATTGCATTTAGCACTAACAGGGGCCCGAGACCTTTTAATTAGTTTTATTTGCTTCTATGGACTAGCAGAACTGTAAATTATTGAATACCTGAGCCAGGCACATGCAGGCAGAGGGTCTTTACTAATGGGCTTTGTGCCTACAGGGTGATTTTTGCCAGTCTCTGTTTCTACCCCAAGACCTAATGTGATCCTGCAGGTTAAAGGGTCTTTCATATCTGATCCCTCTGGGACCAGCTGTGTCCCTGTCTGTTCTAGGACTGCTTCTTTCCCCCCTCCTTTCCCCTCTTGCTGCTTGCCCTGTCCCAGGCTTTCAGTCCTGCTGGTCCTACAAAGGTGGCCTTGAAAAGGTTCCCTGCATTTATACTCTGGCTCTGTTTAGTTTTCTTCTGTCATGGTAATACCTCATGATTCTGAGCATCGATGCTTGGATCTTGCACAGAGCCCTTCCTGTGTCCTGCTGGATCATGAGCAGTCACCACAATTTATTTGGTGTGGAACACAACTTGTCCAGAGATTCTTTTCCTTTCATGTGAAAAGGCTGAATCTAACACAGACAGTGCTGCCACAAAACTTGGCACTATAAACCCTCCCAAGCAGAGATTTGCACTAGCAAAGTATCTCCCTTTGTCCCTCTCTAGTGGCCGCTACATGAGCAGAGATTTATGAACTTCTATCACCGAAACAGCTTGCAGAGTAGCTGGGCTTGCTGTCAGATGTTATAATTGCCCCTTGATGATAATCATCCAATGTGGAATATCAAGTTATGGGTGCAAAGGAATAGCGAGTCTCAGCCTCCGCTGATACCGGCCCCTGCAATCCCACTGAAGGCAGCACAGCTCCACCATTTCACACCACACATGGTGCGCACCAGTCTTTATCTGGCATCTACAGCTCTAATAGGAACATACGCTTGGCTAAATTAAGAAGGAATATTTCTGTGCTTTAGTACAAGCATACTAACAATTCTGGCTTATTTTAAGGATGTGTCTTAAAAGCATTAAAAGGGGCATAAAATAATATATGTAATTCACCGCTGTGGAGACTCTCAAGTGTTGTCATGCTACTGGCATTGTATTTAATACACGGGCTGCCAAGAGGCATCACTAATACAATTTGCATTAATATATACAGCTTCTTTAAAAATTGATTAGCCAAAGTAGAGCATCATGTGCTGAGACTCTCAAACAGGAGAGAAGCATTGAAGCAGTGGTGAACTAAGCAGTCTTGAAGCTGCGTGGAAAGCCGAGGGTGGCTAGAAATGGTGCCCCAGTCGTTCCCTCCTGCCCACTGCATCACGATGGGGATGCAGACATAAACTGACAGCATGAAGCATTGCTGTGGAAAATTTTGAAGGAAATCGTAGATTTGGACTGGGCCCGGGGGCTGTTGTGTTGCAGCTGTAAGCTGGAAAAGCTGCAAAGAAATACAAGGAACCTGTTCAGTCACTAAAAGAAAGTGTGATCGTTTATAATGTTTTCTTCAAGGATGGGAGGTGCCTGGACTCTGCGACTTACACAACCTGTGTAAGCGTGGGTCATGCGTTTGTGTGCGAGCACACACCGCAGACAAATACACCGCGGAAGATTTGCATAGGTCAAAATGTCCAACGGCAGCAGTGAGGTGTGCCGAGCTTATCAAGGAAATGTGCAATAACCCTCACCCCGAAGGCAGTCCCCTTATTTTTGTTTTCTTCCGTCAGCCTGCAAACGCCATGGCACGTTGACTTGGGATGCTGTTTGCTTGACTGATCTAGTAAATTAGCAGCGGACATAATTAATGCACCTTCAGTTTCTTCATGTGTTGGAAATGGCTGGAGATGCATTTCACTACTCTGGATGGAGGAGAAAAAGCGAACTTCTACTGGTCTCACATTTTGGATACCTTTTGTCAGAAGGTGAACAAAGCTAACGGCATTTGTGCCAACACCTCAGCAGGTTGTGGCCTGCTCTTCTTTTGTACTTCAGCCCCGTGGGTTCTAAGTCTGAGCTGTGGCGTGGCCATTAGGGATCCAATCTCATTGCCCAGGGGCATCCTTTCTGTCAGCTGAGTGAGGGCAAACAGGCCCAGCGGGGCGGTGCTGCACCTGGGCTGGGCAGAGCCCTGCTAGCGATGAGTTTCTTGGTTGAGCTCTTCCCAGCTTTACAATTTTCCTACCAAGAAATTCCTCCACCTATAGCTGTTTTTCTCCCTTGTTACCTGTGAGTGAATGGTCTCTCTCCATCTATCTATTAAAATTATTAATAATTCCCAGCCTTCTCCTGTACTGTCACCTTGAAGCTATTTATAAGCTGTGTTCCTGTCCCTCTTGAGTCACGGCAGTGCTATTGTTTCCAGCGCAGTCACGTATGTCTCATTGTCCAGTTTCAGCAATGGACGTTCTGTCTAGGATGGAATTTGGAAAGTGAAGTTTCAGATTGGGAGCAATTAAAAAAATCAAGTACAGCTATTTACTGCTGTACTTGTGGAAGAGCAGGTGCTTTAACCTTTTTAGCCGCAGTCTGGCTCTTCTGGTAAGTTAGTTTTTGTAAGTCAAATGAGTTTCAAGCAGTGCAACCTTTCTGCTCTTGCTGCAGCTGCTATCCCCTCAGCACCTCCATCTGCACGATGTGCACGTGCAGCCTGGGAAAGGCAGCTCGCGCTCAGGCACCGCAGCAGTCTTGGTGGGCAGCCAGCTCCGGGCCAAAATACCGCAGGCTAAAATATAACTGAGGACCGTAAAAGCTGCCCCTTTTAGGACAAATCCTACAGTTTCTCTGAATCCAGCCCTAGTCAGTACTTGTCATGTCTCCTGCTCCCTGTGGATGGAGAGGAATGCCAGGCATAGACTCCAAGAGATCTGACATATTTAAGGCGCACATGTTTTCCTGATTCATAGTTTCAGATCTGTGTGTATTCATACAGCGGTCTGGGCTACCTTCCCTCTCCACTCCCCAAGAAATCAGGTTGTTACGGATAAATGCTCAGACTGGCGGTAGCATCTGAGGATTCACTGCGCAGAGCGAGCTCAGGGGATGTGAGTGTCCCCTCAGGAGGGCTGAGGGGGTGGTTGGCAATGAGAAAACGCCTACATGCAGTTCTGCAGCAAAATGAGACACAAATCAAGTGTTTTCTTAACAAGTGGAGAAACTCAAAGGACTCCTTTGCTGACCAGATGTGCTGAGTAGCAGAAAGGGAAGGTGGCAGAGTGGGAGTACGTCAAGGGATCCATTGATTTCCATCCAGTGTGAGATGAACTGGTAGCTGGGACATGATTAGACACCATAAAAAATGAGGGATATTGGAGATGGGTTGAGCTGGACTCCAGCTCTCAAAGATGGGCTGAAAGCTCTGGAGTGGGTCCGACATGTGAAATGAGTCAAGAATCTCTATATCTAGGAAGGTTTTGCTTTTACATCAGAGTGAAAATGCTTTTCTTTCCCTGCCTACACTGGTGGGAATGCCACTCTGGTGACTGCCCTGAGGACCTCCCCTTCCTTGCTACTTCACTGCTGCCCTGCAGCCCTGTTCCCCTGGCAAAACAGGATGGAGGAGAGCTGGCTCCCCAAGCTCCCTACTCCACAGGTGGGAACTGGAGCTACAACCAGGGTTTGGGGGTTTGCTGCTGTTCCCAGTTTTTGGTGGGGAGCATTCCTGCGTCACCTCTGACTGTCCTGTGTATCTTCCAAACCCAAGATCCAGAAAGTGTAGATACGGTGGTGGCAACAGCAGGCAATTTCTACCTAGAGGATGATGTAGGTACCTGTTGACATCTGAGGAAGGAGGATTTCGGAGGACTGCAGTGAAACAGGCGCTGAAAACATCCAGGTACATTGCAAGAGGGTGAAAGAGAGGGCTGAGACTGAGACATTGGGGAAGGCAGGATGCTTTCTCTGTGAGAGAGAGAGATTAGACTCCTGGGATGGGGTTGCACATCCTTGGTAGCGCAATGCAGTTCACTGAGGATAAGCAGTGTTATGGAAAAGGTGCCACGTGCGAAGCAGCTGCTCTGCGTTAATGCTTAAAGACATTTATTTTGTTGCGGCCTCACAGTCTTTGATTTCCCCAGAAACAAAGTGCATCCTATAAGGTGTGTCTTTTTCCTGTCTTCCTCCTAGAATGTAATTATCTGAAGGGATTCAGGAATCACGTAGTTTAGGAAAAGCTTCCTAGGGAAAGCAACTTGCAGAGCCGGGCATGTCAGGAGCACTGGAAAACACCGATCCGATGCTGCGGCAAGTGCCTGCAGCTCCATGGTAGTCCACAGGGATTTAAGCCATCAGAGGGCCTAAAGCAGCAGCAAAACATGGTAGCAGAGGACTGGGATGCAGCTAGCGATAGATAAACCCTTGCCTTCCCCTCTCTTTCCAGTACATCAGTTGTTCAGCCTCAGATTTTTCCTGCTGCCAGGTCCTACATTCAGCCAAGCCATGGGCCAGACCTGTCCTTCTGGCAGCAAGGCAAGTGTGCATCTGAACCAGACCTCACCCGATGTGTGGAGCAAAGCTGCTGATGTTCCCGGGGAAATCCCTGTACCGGGCTTGGAAGACCCCACACCTCAGGGCTATTGCAGAATGAGGGATTGGGCAACATGATGAGCAGGAGAGAGATGGAGTCGATGGAGCAGGTGTGTACCCTGAATTATAACCTGGTCCTTAGTTATATTAAGGACAAAATGGAGGTTGAGTATTTTTTATCTTCCTTTTTTATTCTTTTCCCCGGGCCTTAGTAATGCTCTGCTGCTTCTCATCCGGGTGGCTAGGGGCTGTGTGACCCTGGCTGTCCCAGGCTCCCCTGTCCTTAGGAGATGGCAGCAGGCTTGGCAGCTGAGACTTGAATCCATCTGCTCGCCGAAACCCCAATAACCCTTCCTTTTGAGTCAGTGTCTCCATGGAAGCGTTCTCCAATATAACTTTGGTACTGTAAATACTAGAGATATTTACCTTCTGTTTCAGAGGAGTGAGGGCTTTGGTATTCCAGCGTGATATTTATTTCCTTAGCTTGGCTTAGCCTTTATCGGCCCCAGGTTGTTGGACGGGGGGGAAGGGGAGCGGTAGCAGATTTCTGCTCTTTTTCTCCGAGGTACATAAGGTATCTCCTGCTCAAGCAGATGGCTTTGGAGGAGACCATCTCCAAGGAGCGCTGCTGACATTGAATGTGGCAGAAATCACAGCGCAGAAATATTAGCAGCAAAATCACATTGCAGATGTTATCCTCAATTCACCATCGATTTCCTCCCTGCAGAAAGGCCTTTCTGAGTAATGTTTGTGGACCGTAGTGCGTGGATCTCATAAGCAGAGAATTTGTCAAATACAAACACTGCCATTGAGGCACACATTGACCCAGAGGCTTTTGTGGCTGTTTGCAGAGTGACGGTCCACAGCTCTCATGGCCCAGCGCAGAGTCGGAGGTGGTTAAAACAGCCAGGGGATTGTCTCGGCTGAGGGCAGGGCTGGAGGAAATGCCTTTCTAGATTTCTCATGGCTTTTAAAAATTATTTATTTTACAAAATACAGTCATCAATTTTTCCATTTTCTATAGCACTGCATTTTCAGAGCTCACTAAATATATGTATCTCTGGCCATGCATAGTCTCTTGTGTGGCTGCAGCGTGTGATGGAGACATGCCTGGATGCCGCCAACTTTCTCATCCTGACCTGCACCCTGAAAATTTCTCCTGAATCTCGTGTCTGAAGCACGAAAGGCTCCTAGGCAAGGCTGAGGTGCTGCACAGACATGGGGTGATTTACCCACTCATGCACGGAGCCGGTGGCAGTGCCAGAAAGTGAGTCAGGTCTCCTCTGCTCCTTAAATTTAGACTTGTCAGCCCTCATCTCTCTCTGCAGCTTTGTGAAGCGTAACAGGATCCAAGGTAGTTACAAAACAATGTCAAAGGTGTTAAAATGATTACCATAAAAATACATCTGTTTTCTGCAGTAATGCCTTGCAATGCTACAGAGCTCTTGGAAACCAGAAGGGTGGCACCCGGCTGCCAGAGCGCGTCTTGTGTGGACTTGGAGAAGAGAAGGCTGCTGAAATGGTAGGATTTTCATTCCTTTTAAAATCCTTCTTGTAGGCAGTTAGAAAAAAGCAATTCTATTTCCCATGTGATGCAGATCTCAATCTAGCTTCTAAATCCCTCTAACCTGATTAAGGCCATAAGAATTTCAACAATTGAAAAATATGAGTTTTTTCATAGAAATATCTCAGATTAATGTCCCCAGCGCAGCAAATAAAATTAGGTGCCTAAGTCTTATATTAAGAAATTCAAATAGCTTGTCCTGTAGGGATCATTCAACCCTACCAAAAGCTTTAACATACGTATGTAAATATAGTTTACATATATAATGCATAAGGCTTACATACATGTATGTAAATGTAGGTTGTGTCTATGGCGGTTTACAGCCAGTCTTGGGAAGGGATTTTCTTTTTACCTTTTGATGATGTGTAGTTGGGCAAGTAGAGCCAGGCAGTGTTGAGATGTCCGTTACCTTTGTCAGCCGTTGGATCACACCTTCATTAGAGGGAGGTGAAGCTCAGGGACGTGAAGCTCGGGCATACAGATGGCGATTGCAGAGCTGCATCTTCATCTATGGTAACATTTACTTTGTAACAGGAAAGGGTGTTAGTACAGGAGAATACAGAGACCCAGGACTCTGATAAATGCATGTGACGTGTATTTTCCATTGGAAAGGAGCATCGCAATTTCCAGCTGAAGTTGCCGTGCTTTTGTGGCTTGCCAAGTCCTTGCGTGCAGTTTGCCATGCTCTGCTTTCTCAGTGCCCCACAGCAAAGGGATATGTACACCCCAGCTTCTCACCTGCATCGTGCTGGCCATGAAGGTCACTTGAGCTCCCAGAGCTGTGTCCTCTCATGGTGGGAACAGAGTGGAGACAGATCTTGGTAATGCCACCCAGTGAGAGCAAGAAGGGCCAAATCTACCCAGCTTTGAGCCCTTTTGATGGAGCTGGCCTGCCCCTGGGGACCATGGACCTTGGGGAGCAACCACCCCCACCAAGGAGGAGAGAACTGAGCTTCCTTGGAAGTAGAAGTCCGTGATCATGTCACTCCTTCTGTACTGATTTTTTCGCTACCCTTTGGGGTACAGTCCCAGCATTTGGCCTTGGAACGTGGCGCATCCAAGCACATCAGCAGAGCACGGTCAAACCCAGAGCAGGAGAGAGGAGCTGCCCAGGGCAAAACAGATGTAGCACCAGCACAAGCAGTGATGGGTAGTTTTGTTGCTCTCCATGCTTTCCCTTCCCTGCCTCCCAACACCTTGTGGAGCTACGGAGGACAGAGCACTTCAACTTGCCGGAGGAAATGCAGTATGTAGTATTTCAGTTTTCAGAAATACAGCTTGGTGACGATTGTTAAACCTGCTTCCTTTCATGCACCAACAGCCCCTGCAAAATAACATGTTAAAGGAATATATTTAGAAGCAGATGGTGAAGCAGAATGCGAGCACTGGAGCACAGCTGAATGCTGCAACCAGAGTGCCATGGGCAGGTCTCTGCAAAGCCAGAGATGAGCGGCCAGGGCTGTCCTGCAACCTTGGTTCAGGGGTGTCTGCACGCAAGGATAGGAAGGAGGGTGAGAAGGGGGTGACAGCTCTGGTGGGGATGTGTCTGCAGGGGCTCTTGTGCTGCCTGTCCCACCCTTAGCTGCCCTCACTTCCCTGACAGAGCGTTGGTCAACACAGACAGCGCTCCCTGAAACCAGCCCAGGGGAATCCCGTTGCTTTGGGTTGGTTGGTGTGACAAAACCTCCAGGTACAGCCTGCTGGTCTGATCTGAAGACGCAAACCCAACAGACTCCTGTTACAACATACAAAGTGAGCAACATCAGTCAATTACACATCTGGATTATTTAAAGACTGGAGTTACTGGTATGTTTTCAGCTGGCCCACAGTGGCATTTGCACTTTGGCAGCACAAACACAAATTGTAATCCTGCTAACGAGGAAATCTTCGTGTGTGTCCTCATGCACTCAACAGTACACGTTACCTTGAGACGTTCCTGGTTGCAGCTGCAAGATAATCACTGATTGCTTTTTGAAAGACATAATATTCTGGTTGAAATGTCTTTTCCCATGGAAAAATACCAGGATATATGATCTCAGTATGTGGTGGCAGCACTGGAGGAGCTATGGAAAGAGAATACTCCTGAGGGTGCTTGCTAGTTGGCAGCTGAAAATTTGTCTGCTGAGCTCCCTTTTGGGTAACTGAAGGAGACTGGCTGTTAGCGATGGGAATTCAAAACCGTACCCAAACTGTGCTGAGCGCTCATCCTCCAGTGTGGGAATACCAACTGACTGTCTGTTTCAGTGAAAGGAGGGCCAAAAAAAGATGACAACCCTGAGGAGGGAGAGGCAGATGCAAGAGGGAGAAGCATATGGTGCTGGAAGTGATGTACCGGAAACGCTGCTGAGAGTGGAGAAGAAAACCAGCACGATGCCTGTCCTGGGAAGGGAAGGGGAAGCCAGCATGAGGTGCAGCACAGGAGAAGAGGGATGGATGCAGCAGAGAGGTGAAACAAGACAGGCCCAATGGGTTTCAGTGGTTGTGATGAGGCAGGAGGGCACAAGGGATAAAGCAGTGCCAAAGGAAGGGTAACGTTGGGTAGAAGAAACTGAGGAAGTCTGTTCTCCAGCAAAAATCTACAGCAGGAGTATCCCACTGTGCTTTTGCCATCCAGCTACGCTACGAAATTAGGAAAGAGATCCTCATGGATGGAATCTAACAGCATCTCGGTTGAGCTGAAATCTGCAGATTATTCACAAGCCTCTTGAAATGCGAGGGAAGAGCAGGGGGGGTTGGTTTTGTTAAGACTCTCTCACTTCTTGTACTGTCTTCACATCTGTGATATTTATGGGTAAAAATAATTCAGTACAAATATAGTTGTGTCTGTCTTTAAGGAATCAAAGTTGTTGTGATGCCTGGAGCTGTGACAGAGAGTGTGTGAGAGAAAAGCAGGCGGAAAGCTGCTGCTGTAGGGAGGCAAAGAAATCTGGAGTTAAATAAAGAAACCAGCTCCACCATCACACTTCCACCCAGCCCCTCTCTGCTGGGCTCACAGTAAATCAGCGCACACTCCCAACAGCCCCTTCTGAGATAACAATTAGCGCAGCACTCTAACAAGGAGCGCAGAGAATTGTGTTTCAGTGATGATAAGCCGAGCCTTGCTGCTAGTTTCAAGGCAGGCTGCCTGCCTGTACTGAGCTTTCAGCCACTGTCACAGTAAGGGATGGAGTGGATGATGGAAAACCAGAGAAGCTCTGATCTCTTGGTGGAGAGACGGGAGGCTGCAAAGGCACTCTCCGCATGCCAGCAAAGCGTGAGCAAGCCAATATGTGCAGACATCGCCCAGCAGAGCAGCAGCAGCGAGCTCTCCAGAGGATTCCTGAAACAGCTTACTGCTTCTTAAACCTGGTCAATAAACATTAGAAGAAATGGATGTTTCTTTGTCAATGTGTGTCTGAGCCTCAGTTACACTGGGCACTAGATGGGAGCCATAAAATGTTTTGTGCTGGTTTATTAAAGAGGACCTTCAATTACCATATTAAGAATTGACCATTCTCTCCCAGTACATTAAAATCAAAATCTGTCAGTGCAGTTCAATGATAATTTCTTTCATCCTGAAGAGCAAAGGGCCCAGCACTGCTGCTGAGATGTTTCAAGGTACACAAACTCCCATTACAGCCTCCTGCCACGATGTCTCCTGTCTGCAGACACCGTCTGTCCAGCATCGCTTTGTGAATGGGATTCGGAGTAAAACAAACGTGCTTGAATGAAAACCCAGCTTTTGGGTCTGGAAATGGAGCATCGAGCTCCAGTTTGGGATTTGATTTGGGTTTAAAAGCAGCTGTAAGGTAGGATGATATGTTTGGGGGTGGGATTAGGAAATGGAGAATCCTGCAGCATTGCCTCCCAGCCTAACCAGCTTAATTCAGATCAGGGGGACACAGGAGGCAAAGCACAGGCAGTGCCAACCCTGAACTCGGGCCGGTTCATACCAAACATCAACTGGCAGCTCGGCTACTTGAAGGGAGACTTGGTTTTGTGACTGTGGCCAAATGACAACTGCATAAACAAAGCAGAAATGCTGCTGAGCGCTTTGATGTTTTATCTGAGCTTCCTGAGACCTTTCTTTTCAGTGACTCAGGCTCTTGTCCTTCACACGCGCACACAAAGAACGTTCAAACAATCTGCTTGTGGCAAATTAGCTTTCTTTTTTGTATTTGTTATTAATCTTAATCCCACTACGCCAAATGTTATAGATTTTACTGAAGGGGGAAAATTGCTTGTTTCTCTCCAATCTAATAAAGTCTCGGAGTCAGGTGTATTTACCAGCCACCTCCTCACCTAAAACCAAGCACCATAACCCGAACGAGGCACCTCTCTTTGCCCTGCAGCCCAGATTAAAACAACTCCTTAAGGATCAAAACACGCATCAGCTCGGAGAAACCTTCCGCTGCAGAACCTATAACCCCTTCCTTGGGGACCGCAGGGCAGCAAACCTCAGCAAGGGGTGGTCAACTATCTGCAAGTCCTACAAGCAACAGGACTGATGAGGAATGACCTGCTTTAGGGGCTACCATCACCTGTTACTTTTCACAGAGCTCATCAGAGAAGGATGTTTCACCCTCCTAAGCATCACATGAGTTAAATACGGCATTGGTGGTTGTGTTTTTCACTTGGTGCAAGCACCGGCCCAAGGGGTTAGTACAAAAAGAAAGAAACAAGCTTATATTCAAGACCTAATTTAGGCTGTAAGTCCTGTGGTGATCATGGCCGATGCTCCTGTCTCTGGGCAGCTCTGAGTGCCAGGGTTCTCCTCCAGAAACACGACCGCCAGAAGCTCCTAAAGGGCCAGTGTTAGTTAACCGGTAACAGCGGCAGGAGCCGCAGAGTCTGTAAAGTAAAATCAATGGAGCAGGATCTAAAAGCTGTACTAAGTAACTCCTCAATAATCATAAATCTTATTACCAACAGCTCTCAAGCCACTTTACGGTGGAAATGATGCCCTTGCTTTGTGGAGGCGGAGATTCAAGCATCGAGGAATGAAGCGATCGTTCCTAGAGATGCAGGAGAGAAAAAAGGGTCTGGATTTCTGGGTCAGCGTGTTTTCTACAGGACTACATTGCCTCCCTCCCGCGACCAAGTGAATCGGTGTGGGAATAGCCTGCTGGTGATTTTCAGCTCTCTGGTGGGTGCTTAGGGAAGCGCTTCCCTCTGGGCCCTGCTGAGGAGCGCTGGGCTGCAGAGGCCAGCCAGGATGATGCTGAGTGGCACTGGAGGCTCCTCCAGGTTTGACACAGGGCTCGCAGTCTGTCTCTTCAGCCAGGAGCCTGCCTAATGGGTCTTGTCTCCTCTAAACTGGTCTCTGTGCATGTGGGAGAAGCAGAACATTTCATGCGTGGTTTAAAGATCTGTTTTGCAGCAGGTGATGGGAACAGCGAAGCCTGGGAAAAAATGATGCCCATTATACGCATGCAGCAGTCTGACTCCATCCCTGCTCATCTGTCACGGTGTTTATCTCCATAAAAAAGGCAGCTTTTTGTCTTAACTTATTTAAAAAACACGGGCAGGGATTAGAGAATACCTCCCCCTCTGCTATTCCCCCAGAGCCCCACACAGGGTCTGGCCGAGACTGTGCAAGAGGCAGGCTCTTCTCTGGGTTACTGGTGGGAAACAGATGCCTGCTCTGATGAGGGGTTGTAAGCAGCTGAGGATGGGCCAGGGCTAAGTTTCCCAGAATGACTTCTGGCACAGGGAGAAATTCAAGTGGAAAATCCTAAGGGCAGGGACCCAGTTTGAAGGCAGAGCCTTTAATCCTCATTTTACCTTATTTTTTTTTCATTTTCTTTTCTTTTTTTTTAATATTGAAGTCTGTAAATTGATTAAACCAGTATTTACCTGATGTGAGGTAATGAGGATGAATTAACTCCTCCTAAATCTTTGTGGTGTGATTCGACAAGAAACCCTTCCCTGAGTGGCATGTCTTATGGCTTCAGAGCTTGTGTTGGTGATAAAAAGGAGGAAACCACAGGCTGTGGCTCTGCTGGTGTTTTAATGAGGATGAGAGTGAGCTTTTGCAGCAAAAACCTGAGCCTTTGGCTCATGGCGAGGGCTCTCCTCTCTGCCTTGGCTTCGCATCAGCAGAGGGCAGCAGAGATTGGAGGAAAACACTGCTACGAAAATACTGCAGCAGCGGCCAGGAAAAGGAGGAAAAATGTTCCTCCTGTATCTTCGCTTGAGCATCCTCGGTGTGCGAGGTGGGGGCAGAGGTGGGTGCGTGTCCCCCTGGTCCCTCGCCAGCAGAGAAGTGCCTCGCCAAGGGCTGGCCCCTGCGCTGCTGATGCGCTGTGAGGGAATGCAAACGTCTTCCTGTCCTTCTGCCCTGTGCTTTGCAGCAGGCTCTCGCTCCTGTCAGCTGGCTGGCAGAAGGAAAATACACTGCTTAAATATTTGCAAAGAAGGTGAAAAGCGGTTCAGAATGACATCGGAGCCCCGGGACTTGCTCGGGGCTGCAGAGAAAATAAAGCGTGCAAAATGCTCGGTCCCTCTTGCCCAGGCGAGGCAGAAACCTCGTGGAAGGACCTTTCCCCTGACAGCAACTTTCACCCACAGCGTGTGGGCAAGCTGCCCCTTCCCTCCTGCTGCTGCCGCTGCCGCCATGCCTCCAGCCCCCAGGAGCGGGACCTGGCATCCCTTCTGCCAGCAGACTTGTCTCTCTGCCTCTGACGTTATGGGCAGCTTTCCCTGCACACCTCGCGCTCTCTTCCTGCCTTCTCCTCCCTGGTTAAAGCCTGTGGGTTATAAAACCAGCAAAGGGACAGCGTGAGACCACTCACACACCAGATCTCCGCCAAACCCTGGCCCTGTGCTCTCCTGCCTGCCCCGAGACCAACATCAGGAGCGAACGCCTGACCGAGATGGTGTCAGAATCGGTCTTGCATTGACTCCTTCCAACTGAGGGCCAAATTTTCACACTCAGGCTGGTGAGGGCCAAATTTTCACACTCAGGCTGGTAAGGGCAACATGTGGCACCAGGGAGTGCTGAAGCACATCACCATCATCCCATTTTGCAGGCTGCTGTGGAGAAGTAGACTTTGCACATTGCTTTCCGGGGACGTCACCCAGCAAAACCATCCGATTTTCTCAGAAACCAAAATGAAGGGGCTGGGTGGAGACTGGCCCTGGCTCCGCTCCGCTGGCTGCCTGCTGCCGCAAACACAGCGGGGTTCCTCATAAAGGAATTCCGCTTCATGGGTGGGAAATGCTACTTACTGGACAGTGGCTCCCCAAAACAGGATTGTTAGGGATCCAGTTATTTGTGTGGTATTGCAATTAATGCTATTAACTGAAACAATTACAGCTTGTTATTATTAGAAGCTCCAGCAGAAGGAAGGCACCAACATTGGCTCTTCTCCGGAGTGAACCTCTCGCTGAAGTGAAGCTGTCTGCTGAGGACTTGCAGGGATATTTGACAGATATTTGAGGGATTAAACAGTCTCAAATATCCACAGGGCTGCTGACTGCTTTGGCACACACAGCGTTTTGCCTGTTCTGGTGTGACTTTCCATTGTGCCTTTCACTCGTGCTTTGTTTTTTTGGCTTTGTTTATAGCTTCCAGGCCAATTTCTGACTGTTGTCAGTATCCCAGGCACAAAACCCAGTGAGAAAGGACTGCTGTAGCATAAGCCTTTTCAAATTATAAGGTATTTTTCACTACAAATGGAAGGAGCAGGGGGTTCCTTGCCTCGCTGCGCTGTGATGGTACATGTCAGCGTAGCATCATTCCCCCTCCTTCTCCCGCGCTCACCAGGGCGCCTTTGCACGGGGCCTGAATGGACAAGAATGTACTTTGTGTGAGGAGGGAATGGGCAGCCCACTGAAGCATGAAGGGAAGTCAAGTGATTAGATGTGGTGCATGGTCCAAATCCTCACCCATAGGAATTTTATGCTTTTTTTCTCGTGCGTCTTTAATGCAGGATTCACAAGCAGTCCCTAGGTACAGACCTTCTTTCAAGAAGTGGGTTCAGCACCACCTTTACCTCAGTTTCTTGCTGCAGCTGAGTTTCAGACCAAAAATGTCAGTGGCTGGAGATATACTGAAGACAGAGATGCTGGAGAGCTTCTCAGGTGTGGTCTGTACGTGGTACCAAGCTGGGCCCTGAGGTGCAGAGTGTGAGCTCTGCTAAATGGGGAGGCGCATGGGGTTGAAAGGTGCTTACTGACATCTCAGAAAATTATTTAAAGATTTGAGGCAGGTTTTTAAATCTAGGAGTCTAGCAAGGATCTGGCTTCACGCTTCTTCCAGCATACGTAAGTGGTGTAATCGTACACCAAGGCTCCCCAGCTAGCACCAGGACCAAACCCAACAGAGCTCATCGGTGTGGCATTACGCACGAAGCCACTCTTCCACTGAGGGCTCAGTCATCGCTCGGGGTGATCCGACCTCTCCCAAGCGCCTGGGACTGCTGCAAACCCTCCCTGTAAACAGTCAGTCGTTAACATTCAGCTTTGCAACCCAGGCGTTCCACGGTGATGGGTCAGACATGTCATGAGCAATTGTTTATCTTCCCTGACTGGACAAGCATGCAAATAGAGTCAAGTAAACAGAACTGTCCAAAGCCCATGGAGGTTTTGTTATTTATTTTAGGGAAAACCATTCATAGCATTCTGAAAAGTCTGTTAGAACAGAGACATTAAGGATGGAGTTGCTTTACCTTTTTGGTTTTTATTTACAACCCTATCTGGAGCTTGAAGGAAAATGGCCGGTTTCGAAGTTTTGAGTACAAGCTTCATCAAAATTTTATTTAAGAGGAAAAGATTTCAACATTTTTCACTGTTCCCCCAGCAGATATTGCTGTGAATGCTCAAGGCTCAATTTAAAATTGGTTTCTGTAAGCAAAACAGCACGCAGCCCTGAAATTCATTTTCGCTGAATATTTTTTATATTCAGGAGAAGTTCCCTCCCACAGTTGTTCACCGACAGCACACTGCACAGGGTTAGGAGCCTGTCCTCAGCAAATTCATTTTTTAAATGATGTAAATCAGTGATTCAAATGCCAATGGTGCCTTTCAGTACACAAAGGTTTGACTGTCCAAAGGTGGATGTTCCTTGTTTACTGAGAAATTAAATCCTGCTCAGTCAGGCAGGCTTTCAGAGTCACACAGTGGCTCCAAGAAACCACTGAACTCTGAGCGTGGGAAGGGAAAACCCCAGCCGTTGGCAGTTCACAGGCGGTTCAATCAGCTGGGAGTGGGAGGGCTGAGCACCTCTATAAACCTGCTCTGGCAAGAGAGAGGGGGTGCTACCAGGAGGAATAAGGTATTGTGAAGGGGGAGCTAAAAGGCTCGGGGGGTTGAAAGTCATGATGAAATGATTCTTTAGCTATTTCTTCTAAGTAATGGCTATATTTGATTTCTTCTTTTTCTCTCTAGTAGATGCCAAGTCACTCTGGCCCATCAGATAATAACTGCTGACAGACATTCAGAATTAATAGGCAATTTGAAGCAACTTCTGGCTCGTGTGAGTGTTTCTGGTTGTCCCTCTGTAATGGTTGTACAGCTCCACAGCAATTCCCTGGGATGGGCTAGGCTGCTTTTGTCTCCTTTAGTCACCTGGTAGGAGCTGGATCACACAAAGTTAACAGGTCCCCATTTTTATAGTCCGTCCTCTTCCTTTTGGGGCACCTGGCCTCCATTTCTCCTGTGAGCAGCATCATGGGCTGTAATCATAGGACAGATGTAGCAGCTCTGCAGCGTTTGATTTCCCTGCAAGCCCTGTGCTACAGAAGAGCTGTTGGGTTGTACGAGCACTGCTGGTAGTAGGAGAGGACTTACCCCACCTTGCAGTAACATCACACTCTGAAATACTCTGCTGTTTCAATTTACTATTTTTTTTTTTCCTCTTCCTTCCAGGGGCTCTCCAAGGCTTAAATAACAACATACCATGACTTAGCCTTGGCCCAATCAAGTGCCCTGGCAGGGGGAGGAAGTGGAGCCCTTACCTGGGGATGAGGAACTCTGCCTTCCTCCAGCCCTTCCAAGCCAATTCCCTACCTCTTGCTGGAACTCTTCCCTGATTTGTTATTACAAATGAGACGTTCCTTGTGCTATGGCGAGGGATTTGTAGCAGTAGTAAGGCTAAATTAAATTTTCTGGGGTTCAATCTCAAACAGTTGATGAACTGGGCTATTGAGGAGCCATCCAAAGGTCCTAAGCTGTAACTGTATTTATTACCTCCACTGCACTAGAGCAGCTCAAGAATTCCTCTTTGTCTCTCTTGCATTAGCACAAAACCATAGATCGTGGTGACTAGAACAATATTCGTGTTGCAATTTGCCTTCCAAAAAACCCCAATTGTGAATGGTAAGTGCATTAAAAATGAGGAGTCATAAATATGTATTTCATGAAACATATGGCAAATTGGGGAAAAAAATATATATACCGGATGTAGGAAGCCTGTAAGGTCCTCTGAGGACAGAGGTAAGAGGAGTTCTTGTTGAATGTATCTTATTTTGTGGCTTTTACTGCAGCTGCGATCATATTGAGGTGATGATTTGTTGTACTGTTTGCTTAGCATAACTCTGATCGTGTCTTCCTCCTAGATTAACTGTGATTGTAGAGGTGAGCTGGTGAAACCATACTGTGGCTTAGAGGAGTCTGAGGGCCAGAGGAACTGCACAAAGAGAAACATTGGGCATGTTTGTGGTTGGGGTAGAAATGTCTGGGTTGCTGTGGTGGAGGTGTGGGTGAAACGGGGAATGGGGGGTGTGCGAATCCTGCTGTGCCCGTTTGTGAGATGAAAGGAGCACTATGGTGAGGCATCAGTTTGGATTTCTCAGAAATAAAATCAGTTCAAGTCAGGCCTGAAGCAGCTGATCATTCATCAAGGTCTTGTCCATCAAATACCTCTCGGCGCACAGTTACTATCGTGTCCTGTGGTATCTGATGAATTTAGAGTCTTGTTATTCAGCATTGGGGCTTCCTATGTAATGAGGTGCCTCTGAAAAACACTCGAGTTAAAGCACATAAATGTGTGCTAATGGTATCTACCACAGCAACACCCAGCCCTAACTAATTTCACATGCTTTGCAAGCGAACTTAAAATAGCACCTGTTGGAAACCAGGGGGTGAGAAATCTAATGGCCCATGTTCTGCAATGGAGTGGTGTCTGGGTGTCAACAGCAGCTGAGTTTGAAACAATGCTTGGAAGACTTCACAAGTGTCTTGAACTTTAAAGGCAAATCGCAAAGGGTGACCAAGGTTAGATTACAGCCTGATTGTGAAGCAAAACTAGCACACAACTCATGGAGCCATAGGTTGTGTAGATGTGCAGAGTTCATCTTTCCTTGTCCTTGCAGTGTTGCTGCCCTCTGTCTGCTTAATTCTTCTGCACTGCTTTCTGCCTTTGACTCATTTTTCACTTGTGCTACCCGTATCAAGAGATTGAGTCACAGTCATAATCTGTTTGAACTCCCACCTGCAAATTTCCTTGTTCTCGGTACATCTTCTGCCATACACAACTGATCCAGCTTTCCAGAAAGCTCTCGCTCGGGAGAGCGGTGCTTTGTTCTCTCTTAACGAGGTGCCTCTCTCTATCAGTTTGTACCATGTAACACTGTCCACCAAATTATCCCTCAGATTTCCTATGACCAGTCTATTAGCACAGTCTCTTTCCCTCGCTCCCAGCTCCTTACTCAATACCCTTCCTTCTGCTGATGTCAGTGTTAAGCTTTGGAGCTTTTTCCCTTGACTCCTCTTATGACAATGTCCTCCACTCCTACTGCTGCTTCATGCATCAGACTCTCCTACTCCACCTCTGATGTACAAGGGGGGAGTCTCTAAAGACACACTCATCATCACACTTGAGGCGGACAATCTTGAAAGGTGCTTCTTGAGTCCAGCCAAACCCCTGGGTTTGCTCTGATAGCTGCCTCTGTCACTGGAACCTGAATGAGTTGACTTTTCATGCAAAAAAAAAAAAAAAAAAAAAAAAGTGTTTTGTGAGCACTGGATTTTTTGATTGGGTGTTAGATAGCAAAACATCATTAAAGTCTCTGAAAATGCCACAAGGTATTTTTTTCAATATGTAAATAAACACACAATTCTGCCTTTCTTTCATTAAAATGAATACAGGAACTGTATTCAGCCATACAACGGTGACACCATTTATCTGATACCCTGCACAGACAGCCCTGAAGCCACTCAGTTGATAAAATCTTAATGCTGAGACAGACTTTGAAAGCCCTAAATGATACCATAGCCCTGTAGTGGCTGCAAAAAGCACATGTATGATGCTCAGAAGGATTTCCTATGGGAACAGAAAAAGGTCACTGCTCAGTGCACTTTTCCACTCTTTTCAGAGGCTACTCACCAACAAGCCTAATTCTGCTGTGTAGTTCAAACTGACAGGGAGACAGCCCCTTCTGCTGGCCACATTAGCTTGTTCCCTCTGCATTCAAGTTCTTGCCAGTCTGCTTGTGGTCACCCTAATGAACACAGCCAGCAGAAAACGGTCTGTACCTCAACGCAGCAGCAGTGACCCAAGTGAGGAGTACTGCCATGGCTCTTCCAGGAAGGAGAGCTGAGCAACTGGCTCCAACTGTGGAGAACTCTGCCAGAAATGGTTTTACCTTACAGGATGAGTTAGGAGTTCCTGATGGTGCTGCTTGATTTTATTTTGATGGCTACTGTTTAGCAAATTGACCCCATGCCTCTCCTGCTTTTAGAGATGCAGTTTTACTTACAACTGTTGATGGGCATCCTGCTCCTCACCTGCACTGCCTTCTATGACTAACTTTATTCTTGTTATTTACAGTCATCTGCATCTTGTTATTTACAGTCATTCTTATGCTGACAGGCAGAGCTGATACGCTGATAGTAAGAATTCCAAGACAGCTGAAATTTGCAATGGTATCTCATTTGCCTGTGAAGTCTTTCTTTATGCTGAACGTCTCAGGACATTTTCTCACTGTAAGCAACTTGTCATAAACTCGTGCACATCCACTTTGTACAAATCATATGTTCAGGGTGGTGTTTGGAAGCAGGATCTCACTGGATAGATCTACTTGCTTTGCACTGGTCTTGTTTATCTACTAAATAACACATTTACGTTTGGAGGTGCAGCCTGAGCAAAGGGATTGCTGCGTGCAGCGTCATGCAGCCAGTGGGGAGGTGTCTTTAAGAAGACCTGTGTGACCACACAGGCTTTCCCCAACAACCTTCCCCTCTGCTCTCTTCATACCTAGGCAAATCCAGGCATGGAAATGCTATATCACACACATCAGCATGGCAAAACTTGGTTCTTATTACAAGAAATGTGATGAAGCAGAAGGAAAGAACCCAGTTTGAAGCTCAGATTCCCAAATTCAAGACCTACAGTTAAAAAAAAAAGAGTATGTTTGAAAACAAATTTTCAGCAGTAGCTGTATTCTTGATCCCCAGACAGCTCTTGAAGTCTCACAACATTAAATTTGAAGAACGGGACTATCGAAACAGAAGCTGACTTAATTTACAGTGTCTGTCTAGGCCAGTGTCATCTTCTCTCCTGGGACATGCACTTCATCTTCACCTTGGGACACTGGGCAATCAGGGATTGTGCTGCATTGCTACACCACTTTTTCTACGGTATGCCAACAGTAATTAGCTGAGGTCCTGAAACACAAGGGATTTTCACCCATTACGCATTAGCTAACTAGACTCTTCTAGCAATCTATGTAAACATTAAGTTTCCAAGAATAATTGGGCTGGAAGGTTCCACAGGCTGTTTACACATTGTACAGTATTTAATGTGTGCTCCTTTCTCTTTTTTTTTTTTCTGCAGTCTGAACGTTCTTGTATCCCATGAAAGAACAGATAGGAGGTTTCAGTTCACTTCTCTGCACTTTTTGCTTCTTTAGACGTATTTTACGGCATTCCCTCCCACTTCTTTCCTCTCTAAACTAAATAGTCCCAGTATTTCCAGCCTCTGCTTACCCAAAGCTTAGCACCTGTTGCTGCCTTTTTGAAGCTCCAAACTGGGCTCACTTTTGTGCTGCAAATTATTTTGCAGACATACTCAAGAGAATTCAAGAAGCACCAAGTCCCTTGGCAGAACCCGTATTAGGACTCAGCCTGGTCCTAACACCACAAGTCACCATATCTTTATATTTAATATCCTTTTAGTACAAAGGGTGACACGTCTATCTTCCAGAAAGGAGTTTTATCTTGGGGTGAAAAATAGCCCCATAAATCCAAACCTTGACAAAGGACATGTGTGTATCGCAACAGTGGCCATTCCCTGAACTATGCTGAGCCAGCTCCAAGACTTAGAATCACGAGAGGATAAACCTTTTTCCAGACTAAGCCCTTAACAAAAGACTGTGTGGAAACAACATAATCTGCAGAGGAAAAACTCACTACAATTTTTTTTTATCATAACTGAGATACATTTACTGAGCTCTGCATGATTTGTGCCCTGCTGAGGAGTACCCCTTTAGATCTTCATCCCCTCAAACTACGTGCTGATGTAGCTTCTTCTAGCTGCTGTGCTTATTCCGTAACTTTTCTGTCAAAGGGGGTCGTGCGGCTTTCTGAGTGGCCACCAAGAGTATCGCGTTCACGGAGCAATTCTTGTTTTCTGACTAGCTCCATTGTTGCGGCTTCAGGGGTCCAAATCTACAAAATAAAGGCATTTGTAGTTAATTTGGACATGACTTCTGCAATGGAAACATTAAGAAGATACTGTTAGCCCAATGGAGCCATGTTCTAGCACTCCTTTCCATCCTGAGACACAGAAGAAAATTTGCACAGCCTTCCAGGGGAAGATACCACAACGATTTTTGTATGTATAAGCAGAGTGTTCTCTTGTTGTCACTTCCAATCTATAACATGCCGTGGGATCAGATTAGGCATAATGTGGGAAAGAAGATCCAAAGATAATAGTTTAGAATGTCTGACTCAGGACCAAGATCCTCAGAGTGGAAAATAGTAATTAGTGGTAGAGTCACTGGCAACGTAGCCTTACTCCTCTGAGACCATTGCAGGAACTAGCACAACTCAGGGTTAGGGAAATGGTAAATAAACTCCACACAAAAATTTCCAGGCAGTAATGGTTATCTTTTCCTTTTAAAGGAGAAAAAAATTATTTAAAAATTTACTGGTCTGTGATAATCTTTCTCTGTTTCTCAGTTATTTGTGAATGAGTATTAACAAAAATATGAAAATTATATTTCCAGAATTGTAGATCTAGGAAGTAAATATTTAGTGTGCTGTGATCCATTTAGTTCAGTAACTGTCACTGACATGAGCAATCACGTGATAACTAACCGAGAAGGCAAGTTAGAAGCTGGTGCTGGTCCCAGGCACAAGGACTCCTGTCCTTGAAGTGTGAGGATGTAAAAATCCATACTGTGAATGTAGCTGCATTTGTGCTTTACTGTGGGTCCACTTCAACTCTATTTTAAAACCAGATAAGAGCTTGATTTCCATGACAATTTGTTTTATATAAGTATACATGTAATCTCTGTAGCCTGTGTGACATCATCTACCAGATAGTTGAACTGTGAAGTCATTTCATCAGATTGTTCTGGGTTTTGACCTACAGCGAGATCTACCTTTAAATTCACATGAAACTCTGCTCATGTTCTGCTACTGTACGTACTTTTCTGGGTTTGAATGTGATGTCATCTTTCCTGGTAGCTCCACTGGTTATCAAAGAGTGCGGAGAAATAACACTTTCAAGGGAATAGTCCTCAGTGGAATGCGTTGTCTTTTCAAGATCAGATTTTTCTACGAGTGGCAGAGATACCTGTGAAGGCTGAAAGAGAAGTTATCAGTTATACAAGTACGTCCTGGTCGGAAGCAAGGCACTCATCCTGCATTTTCTGATACTACTTCTGCTATCTTTTTACTGTGGGTGTGGCTTTCTTCATCTGTTCAGAATCAGTTTTTCTTAAAGCTAATGAGTTTTTTTATAACCAAAAATTGTGAGGGCAAACCTTTAAAAGGTAGAGGATGACTCTGCTTCTTGGACATTAACTGCTCTTTAAGACTTAAGACAATCTCCTTGTACCACTGGCAGTCCCATCCTGTGCTGGGTGATGAATAAATAAGCACCTAAGGATGTCCTCCTCCTGCCTATGAAAGCCCTATCATATCCCTGGCGAATTCAAAACATTTCTGAAAGGAGGAAGCCAGCGCTTGGCTACTGAGAATGGAGAAACAGGACTCAGGTCAACAGTAGAAGAGGGAGGATATGAGACAAGATGGGAAATGAGAAGTCAGCAAGCCTGATGCCACCTCAGTGAGTTGGATTAGCAGAATAAAAAGGCCTTTCTACTAATTTGAAGGGCCTTCATCTTAACCTGTGAAAGAAAAGGTGCTCCCTTCAAGAAATTACAGTTAGCAGATGTTCAGTATTTATCACAACAGAACTGGATGATCACAAACTTCAGGAGAAGGGGTAGAAGAGGAGGAAATTTTTTTCTGTGTCCTGTCAGTGATATAGGACATAATTCTTAAGTGGGACTGGGGAAGACATGACATTCATATAATTAAGAAGTTAAAATTTCAACCAGCGAAGGAGTACTAGTGCTGGCAAGAACAAGAACTGGCTCCTGAAAATACTCACTTTAACAAAACTGCCTGATTTATATCTTTAGAGAGACATGGATGGCAAATAAATGAAAGAAAGAAGCACTCTGCTAACTACTAGCAAATCAATCCTTTGTTACCATCTCTCATACCTCTGTTTTCACAGCTTGTACCTCTGTGGGCATCAGTGTAGAAGGTGACTTTGGCTTCACAACTTTTACTTTCTCTGCTTCTTTTCTTTCTGGTACTTCTGGCAAATTTTCTAGTTTGTCTTGGAGCAGATCAATTACCCTAGAATCTGCAAATACCTTCGCGATATCAAGAGCATTCTTTCCTGTATTTAAAAAACCAAATACCTGTATAAGCCATGAAAATCAACCTTGGCACTTCTTATTGCAACTGGATAATGACACTACAGTCAACTGAATTTAATTAGGCCTCTATTTCATTAACCATTTGGTGTGCCAACAGCATGCCTGACATTGGTGTGAGGGCTGGCAGTCATCAGTACCACTTGCAGGAATAAGGCCTTGCAGAAACAAGCCTTTAAACAAAATACTGCAGCAGTTCTTGGAGTGGTGCTTTGCTCTTAATGTCCTGACATCTGCAGCTTAATATACTGGTCCTGCAGGTAGTCATTTTGATCTCTGAGAGGTGAGAGCATTTAGCACTAGGAGATGGCGAGCACAGTATGAGGTTAGGAATGTAGACCGAGGTATTGTAGGTATCTACCTCTGCCAGCACTTGCTCTGTGGCTGGCAAAGAGTCAAGAGAAAGCCCTGTGGTTTAAATGGGGCTGAGCACCTCCAGTGCCTATGAAAGGAAAAGCTCTCCTTGATACTCCTGTGTCAGATCAGATTTGGTTTTCTGTTAAGTGGGGTTTTTTTCCTCAGGGAGTAATACTTACATGCTGAGCAGCAAGAAGTTTTTTTAACCAGTGCTGTCTGTGCATGAAAAATAAGTGATTTAAATGGGTGGCAGAGTACACACTGGCCACGACTAAAATTTAATTTTCCATCAAATAATATTAATAACCAGCTAGAATTTTTTTCATTAAAGCCACTTACAACTCTGTACATATCTTGTTAGGAGCAAGAGCCTCCTTAATCATGTAATTAATCATATTATTGTATTTTCTAGATGCATAAAACCCAGCAAAGCTGATTACTTACAGCGGTGATTCCACACTGTAGAAAACTAATTAAACCTCTTACCTTCCTGCCGATCCTGATAGCAATCATAAATTCCAAATTCTTCTCAAAGTGTTCCAAGAACTTAGTTTTTTAAACATGTATACAGGTAAGGAAACAGGCCTTTTGGGCAAACATTGGTATTTACCATTGCTGTTTGTCGTTTGGATGTCAGCACCTGCACTGATTAAAAAATAGACTATATCCAGCCTGCTGATCTCAATGGCTCTCATGAGCGGGGTTGCATCACCTATTGCAGGTGCATCCACTGCTGCTCCAGCCTTCACTAGCAGTTCAGCAATATCTAGGTGCCCGTTGTAGCAAGCATGATGGAGAGGAGTCCATATGAAATTGTCCGTTGCGTTTACATCAGCCCTATGAAAGAATTAAGAGAAGTTGTGGCAGATGCTACTAAATATGGTAACATCCACAGCTCCAAGTACAATCAGTGTTAACTGCCCACTGCAATGGCACATTCGATGTAAGTAAGTATTTTTACATTGCTACTGCTACTCTGAAACCATTTTAGCATCTGATATACAGCTTTTCTTGGAATTTTATTCATAAGAGCGTGCCTGGGTGGTGATCATATCCCCATCTAAGCCAACACGGTGTCCTCTACATGGAGGTGTTCACAGGTACCGAGAAAAATGGGCATTCAGACAGCTTAGTCCTCTAAAATGCTGCTGGGTTTTGTGCTCCAGCTTCACTGAGAATGGCAAAAAGGAGATTAAAGAAGTGAAAAAAGGTGCTTCTGAGCCAAGAACAGGCGCTCTAAAACACATGGCAAAACTGCCGACTGTCCACTTTACAAATGAGCTAGAAAAGGTCTGTCTCAGAAAACCTGAGATTTAAAACCTTTTCAGCCATCGCTGGACTAGATCTGTTTCTGCTCCCAGGTTAAAACTGGCATGTTCTAGGGGGTGCAAGGGCTAGTTTGGGGGAGATATTTTCAATATGTGGCCTTCAGATGAAGCTGAGGGGAAAAGCATTATCAGCCCTTTAGCAAGTGGCTGCCTTGAGCTGGGGTCATGCAAAAGCAAGGCTTGAGGAACGAGAGGCACTAGAGCCCCTTAATGGTGTTAAAGTGGAAGAAGTGTGGTTCCCCAAAGCCTTTGAAGAAAGTGCAGTCCATGAGCATGGCCAGCTCTGCGATCTCCCACGTGTGCCATGCACGGGTTCAGAACGGGCAAAGCCTCACAAGGGGGTTCCCCAGTGCTCAAGCAGAGTGAATTACTTTGCGTGGTATTTAAGAGAGCCTAGAGGCCCTGAGCTGAGTGAGGGTCACTGTCCTGGTTACTCTGGTGACGAAGAGCTTGGTCTCTTTCCAAAACGAGGGAGGGAGAAGGAAGAAAAATGATGAAGGAAGGTGCTTCCAGGAATAGCTTTTTGCTCTTCAGGTCAGATGGTTAATATTTAATTCTAGATCAAAAGAACAGATTCATCTGTTCTTTTCTTGTTTAACTTTTTAATCTTTTCCAAAATTCTTATCACAGTAGGTTTCCCCAAACTACCAGTTTTACCTTTGCTGTCTTTCAGTTGCTGAGCTCTTATGATTTATTCCTATGCAGTTTTAATTTCCTTTATGTTTCTCATTAAAACAAGCGGTTCCAGTTATTTCACTCTCCCTCTCAACCCAGCCTCCGTGCCTGTACTGTCTGCCCCTGAACCCTTCTTGGTACCTTCATTCTATCAGAAACAAACTGATCAAAGGGAACAGGGACAGCACAGCACTGACTTAAAAATTCTTCAGCATTTTCTCCTGATCAAGCATTGAATTTGCCTTTAGCCCAGCTTTAACTTCTGAGTCTTTCCGGAACAAGATAGAAAGTAGGTTCTTGTTTAAACCTCAGCATTTTCTATAGCTTTGGATAAATGTTTTGTTTTCCGTTCAATATGGCTTTGTGACACCGTACTGAAAAGGTTATTCTGTAAAAAGTGTTTGAACTCCCATGCCAAACTGAGAGTATCTGAAAGTTGGCGCTGTTGAAAGACGCAAAGCTAGACACTGTACTGGTAACTGCTCTCCATTTCCTGATTTCTGTCAATTTAAAAACCTCAACAGTGGCACTACTTTTTCAAATTAAGTTACTACATTTCGAGGTCTAACTGCTGAACGTGATGAGATGTGACTCCAGTGCTGTCTAGTGAGGCTTGATGAAAGCAGTGGAGATTAATTTGCTCTATTAATGTGCTAACCCTTGCATCCTTATCTTTGGAAGACATGGCTATATGCATTTACACAACTTCCCATGTCAGTCTAATTACTAGGGTGTAAAAAGATCCACATGCTGTTAAGTCTTTGCAGGAACTGGAGCTACGACTACAGCCACTTATCCTGAGGAAGGAAGATTAAAATGAATTCTAGCTATAGGTAGAGAATGAAGCTAATGTAAATGTCTTTGAAAAAGCTTCATTTAAGTGTTTCTGTGAATGACTGTAGGACTACAGCAGTCTGACAAGAAAAAAGAAGAGACTATGCTATTACACAAGTATGACTGAATCTTTCTTAAAATGCTTTCACTTTTAAGCTGTCACTGAGATTTTTCACACGTGTGTCTGCAGGCTACAAAATTGCTGAAGCGCTTCTAAAATGAGGAACAGACTAAATAGCAGCTCACGCTTCTGGTGCAAACCCTGCTGCCTCAGCCTGCGGAGGCTGCAGAGGAAAGTGATTATAAGGCTTATCCCCTTAAAACATGTGCATGCAAAGGCCCTGGCATGTGGAACAGGGAAGTCCAGGATTGCCATGATGATTTCAGGCAAGTCACTTGAGCCAGATTTCCCTGAAATCATTCATCTGACTGTGAGGGGGCAGTGTTGAGGATGCACTAGCTGAGGCTAGTGAGACTAGCACACACAGCTGGGTCTGAACTAACTACGGTTCCAAAAGACTGGGTCAACAGCCCAGATGCCAACAATTTCAGACCTGGGGAACTTACTTCTTGGGTGTTTCTATTTCGTTGTTACTAAAGTGTGAAAAATGAAAAAATAGCAATTTAAAAAAAAAATCCTCTGAAATTATCTTACCCCTTTTCCAGAAGATACTGCACAATATCTATGTTCCCACTTGCACACGCAGCCATCAGAGGTGTTTTGTAATATTTATCTTTTACATCTACTGGCACCCCCTCCTCAAATGCCTTCTCTAGGGAGAGGACGTCTCCTGCTCTGACGAGGTAGTTAATATTCATGTATGTTTTCCTTGGCTCATCTATATACCAGGCACGGTCATCGTGCACGGGATGGGTAGATGGGTGGTCTCGGTTAAAATGGTAGCTATCAGCAATGTTCTGAATAGCCTCAATCATATACACAGGGAAGCCATCTTCTCTACGTGGACATGCACTTTTTGGAATAACACAAATTGGCACGGGGATGGCGATGCCTCGTTTGCCTCTTCGTTGCTTCCCTTTCTTCCTCTTCTTCCCTTTGGGTCCAAAGGACGTTATAAGACAGTTTTTCTGCAGATATTTAGAGCCTTTAAAAAAATCTTCAATGCTGATTCCCTCAGGGTGAGATCCTTCATGCATGTCAGCAATCATCTGTATTTGCTCGAGGTCCACAAAGGCACACTGCTTCTGAATTACTGATATAAAATCATCTTTAGCCACTGTCCCATCTCCTTGATCGACGGCCTCAAATGCCTTGCGGAGGGCAGCCTGGTGCTCTAAGGACCAGTCATACAGCCTCAGCGCCCAGTGGGGGTTGTTCTCCTTAGCCCCGGGCTTGGACTGTTTTTTATAGGTGTTTTCAATTTTACGCAATTCCTTGGCTGCTGCTTTAAAACCGCCTTCCTTGGCAACGGCTCTTGGGGTCTTTTTTAACAAGTTTTTCCATGTAGGATCACAGCCTAAAAATACGGATACAATTTTACTGACAATGCAGTGGAATTCCTAACTACATAATGTAAGAGACTCGTAATATACATGCAACTAATTGCCACGGGTCTATGATTTTACGCCGTGTTAATGATAAATAGCAATAGGAGATGGAACCACATCATTGAGCTCAGACTGGAAGGTTATCCACAGGTCTGTATTTGTTTCCCAAAGGAAGATGCATTGGGCAACCCATGCTCTGCTTATCTGTCCACTCATGAATATGTATAGAAAAGCAAAAGTTCAGTGAAAATTTTACCTTTTTACTTAAAGTGGTGAGCAAGGTTGAAAAGAAACAAACTGAGATTAAAATATCACAACATTCTAGACCCCTCTCTGTCCTATACACTTATGTACCTCTTTGTCCTATGAACTTGCAGCAATTTGCAAATCCTCCCTCAGCAGCGTAATGAAGGGGCGTGTTACCATTCATAGCAATCAGGCCCAAGTCTCCATTGTAAGCTGAAATAATCCTCAGAATCTAGAAAAACAAAGACAGTATCACCAAAAATCTTGCCTGTTTCCTACAATGGGGAAGTGTGAGAATGATTTACAAATAAACGAAATATCATCTATTCCATGTTTATATCGTGAAGTTCTCTCCCATGTCCAGCTGATCAATGCACACACAACATTCGTGTTTTCTATAGTACTGTACTTACTTAACTGAGGAAATAGAAACCTCATTCAATTGTAGACACCAAGGACAATCTTCACTCCTGCCCACTCACCACAGGCCACTGTCTTAAAGTAATTCTGACATTGCACGCTCAATCTAATCTGCATGATTTTATATGCTTTGAAGATGATCTGGGGGATAAGGAAGAAAGTGCCTAACCTGCAGCTGTTTGCATCTGCCCTTCTTAGAAGGGTAATATTTCATCCAAGTGACATAGCTGTGACATGCTATATGTTCAGAGCAACAAGCTCTCCAATGGAGCTGCTCACACCAGCCAGCCACACCAGCACATGCATTCAGAGCGACCTTGGTAAAAAAGCCTCTGAAGTTATGAGATACAGTCTATCCCTGCTGGATTCCCTTTGATACCTAAAAAGAAGCTGTTCTTGACTGCTGATTGTTATGCTTTGATCAGCTGAGATACTGGACTCAAAAAAAAAACCTAACCAAAACATCCAGCCTCCATAAAACAAACAAAAACACACCCCAGGTTTGGCTTTGCAGCAACGCTTTAACACTAGGAATGACGATACCTCAAAAAAGCCTCCTGTGGCTGCGAAATGTGCAGCACTGTGTCTCTCAAAGTCAAACATGTTAACGTCGACTCCTCTCTCAAGCAGAGCACGCACCAGCTCGAGAACACCTTCTCTTGCAGCTTCCATTAAGGCTGTGCGACCTGTAGCCTGCAAGGTAGCAAGAAAACAAATCAGAATCTGTTTTGTATGCTAATTCAGGTTGGAACAATATGATCTGGTTGTTGCAAGGCAGCATAAAACTGGAGGTCTTCCTTCAGGTATTGCTAAAAAAAAAGGAGACAAGTCTAATAGTTTCAAAGACACTTTTAGGTAAACTTTAAGTATCTAGTCATAACGCTGCTAAAATATGTGTAGTCAAGTCCCAGCAACTCCAGTATATTAGTAACTCGGGTCCTGTGAATAGTCCCCATGAAAATCAATTCCTTAGTTAAGGAATTCTTTATTCTGTGTCCATGCTCTCATAAATGTTTACAAAATTGATCACAAAGTATCACCACTATCGGGAAAAAGCATAAGGAGCTATGGCTGGAGGAGTGCTGCGGGTAAGGCAGAGCAGCGGTGGATTTTCACTGCTGTTGTGAGAGGAAAAGTTCACATTCTAAAACATTAATGCTATGTCTTCTTCTAGATAATAGCGTATGTTTGTGATTAGCAGTACTTATTTATAATGGCTGGTGACCTTCCCAAGGAGAGAGTATATCTGGGATCAGGGATCATCTGCTATGAACATGCTGGCCCACAGCAACATTTGGAATATCTGCCTTGCCACTCTACAGAGGGGCAAAGAGAGCGGTAAGTCGTGGGTATGTTGCACTGAACCAGATGTTCCTCCCCAGTATCTGTCTTCCTCTGGGCCTAGCAAACCATTTCCACTATGTGACCAGGTATGTGTCCATCATATTACCAAAAAAATGCAGGTTTCTCATATTGCAGGTACACTGAGTGCATGAAGATGACACGTGAGTGAGAGAAAGGATGGGAGATGGATGTCCAAACATCGGGTTTGTTATAGCTACAAGCTAGGAAGAATACTGCAAAACTAGGACCAAAGCAAAAGCCATGAGTAGCTTCAAAGGAAAGCTTGAGCTCCTCGACTTCATTAACAACAGCATAGAGCTTCAGTCCTTCAGGTCTTTGTTAAATTAAGGCAGTAAACAGATAAATTACAAAGACATACAAAAGAGAGAAAGGAGTTTTTTATGCCTTGTCCCTGTCTTCATTCCCCATTGGGTTTTTCATACTGGACTCATGTTTTAGCGCACATTATTTCAACCCTGAAAACTTTAGGGCACATTGAGGCAAAGTACAAATCAGCTCCGCTCTACTGAAGCAACTGCAACTCCTAAGAGCTGGCCCAGTTACCTTTTGGGTTTGTAAAATATTTGCACTCTGATCTACAAAATTTAAATTAGGGTATGTGGTTCAAGCAGAAGACTTAAACCCCTGCTCCTGCAAAAAAGGGTGGTACAGAAGAAGGGAATAGGCATGGCCACAGAGTTAAGCACCTGTCACTGCTTTATTATTTTAGTGTGAGGATTTAAGGTGATACACTCTAGTCACCTGGTAACTATTCTATAGTCCTGTATATTCTTAGTTACAGAAATATTCATACTGGGTTTCTTGCATTGGGATTTGCTCCTCTTTCCAAGAAATTCAGACATATTTCTTTAGTATCATGAGCTTGCTCACAGGCTTGTAGAAACACGGGCTTCCCATCAGCAGTAGCGTTGTTAACATCTGCACCATAATCCAAGGCAATTTGCGTGCAGTGGTAGTGGCGCCTCGTAGGTAAAATGCAGTAAAACAAAATACCTGCAAAGAAAACCAGCAGGGATTATGGTGCAATACTGAACTATTAGAAAGGTTACTCAGGCTGTATATTCACAGCTGAACAGAGAGACTCCTTCAGCAGAGACCCATTAGCTTCTCTTAGGGTCTATACGTGCAAAAAACTAGTTCTAGTTTAGGGCCTTTGCACTTGGGGAGTGAACCAGAATTTAGTAAGTGACAGGTCACGGGAGGAACATGCTTCTCAATCGCGAGTTCTTTTTCAGCTATGAACTGGAGAGACCTATGATTTAAAGGCCTAGACTGTTGAGGGAGAATTATTCTCTTTTTCATCAAAGTTCTTATGGCCAAAAGCTTCTGTGAGCTGTAAGGATCACTCTCAACCACGGTTCCCCTCTACAGATTGGACACAACATACAGAGCAAGTGTGCAACGCAGTAAGGGGTCATTTTGTGGTATTTCTGGTCTGATAAGGTTCCGTCTTGCTTACCTTTCCCCTCATTATCCACGGCAGTCATGTCTGCTTTAGCTTTTGCTAATAAATCCAAAACCAACTCATGGCCTAGCTCAGCTGCCTTCATTGCTGGAGTACGTCCCATTTTGTCCTGGACATCTGGATGAGCTCCCTGTTCCAGCAGGAAGCTGCACATCTTGGTGTCATTTTTACTGCAGGCCAAATGAAGGGCACTGTATCCTTCCACAGGCTCCGTGAAATTAAGGAGGTTGGGGAATCCATTCTGGACCAGCTTCTCTATTTGCTCCTTGTCTTTCTGGTGAACGCACTGAAGAAGTTTGTAAATCTCTAAGTCTAGAAGTCTCTGATCTACTGGTAGCATCCTGGAATGAGAAAAATTGGTTTCTTTCGAGGAATTTATTTCTGCATGGGGAGAGGAGAAAACATGTAAACTCAGAGGTGTGATTAAAATTACATGCCAGTAAGAATAGGACTTGGAACTATGTTCAAGGCATGAAAACACCCTCTTTAACTTGACAGAGCACTAAGCTTTGAATGAATTTATCTCATTTAGTATATATAGCATATATAGAGACTATATAAACACATGTAGTACCTTGCAGAATTGTTCTTTCTAGTATTCAAACTGTTCCGAAGAAGTCTCATTCAAGGTGAAAATTAAGAACCTGTAAGGAAGCTGCTTTCCATTCACAGAACTGATATAATCTGCAAGTACTTGGAAGCCTAGAGAGAGGTTGATCATTTGTCATTTTACTACTTCAAAGGGGAAAAAAAATATGACAATTCACAGTGTCCTCTGCACTTGCTGAAACACAAAATTGATTGTAGCAACAGCTCCTCAGTACCTCATCACCTTCTTCTTTTTGGCAGCTGATGCATGAACTTCCTGCTGGGCCATATACATAAGAGGATAAATTGCATTTCCCTGCCGCAAAACCCTTGGGGGAAAACGATGCAGAGAGTGGGGCACTGGTCTGGAAAAAGGTTCCCCTAGGTGATGCAACACGTACTCCTTTGAGAAAAGTGCAGTGCAGGAAACCAGCTCTGCATCTGCCTCAATTCTGATTTTTTTTTTTAGGCTTTTTAGCCTAAAAGAGTCAGTTTCAGCGCTTGTGGCTGGAGGGCCAAGCAAGGGGCAGATGTTATAAGGACCATTTCTGAAGCTTGCTTAAGTAGATGGGGAGCTTCCCATCAGCTTCAGCAAGTCTTGGGTCAGCCTGTCCTCTGAAAACAACAGTGTGCTTCCAGGACATGCAGCAAAAACATATGGAGGAGCAGCATCCTATTAAGGAAGACTTTGAAGTTCTGTGACCGCCCTATTATTGGAATATTCTCAACCCTACCATGTTGTGCTTCTTGTGTCATATTGTCCTGTAAAAGAATAACTGCAGAGAGTTTGAGGTTTTTTTCTCCTGACAGGGGTTATGACTATAGCAGCACTCCAGTCCTAAAGGTTAGAGCTGAGAAATAAGGTACTTCTGAGTAAGAGTAGAGTCCCCTGTGGAGTGTCGCTTTTAGAGCCTGCAACATTAGGAAGTAATTTCTGAGCAAATCCGCAATACAGGAAGTTTCTTCTGGCTTCTGAGCACAGGGAAAGAAGTGGTGTAAACTCTGCAGGGGCTGTGGTGAGAAGCAGCAAGAAAGTACTGCAGAGAAGGCTCTTACTGTACTTATACCACTGAAATTCAGCAGGAGAAATGGTTTTTAGAGACACTTAGATGGAGCTGACAAGCCTAAATGTTCTTGCATTACCCTTTTTCCATTCCCACCACCCTGCAGCAATAAGGAACTTGGGTTTACTTCCAAAGCGTGGATCCTTTCTTCCCACTGTTATTCCGTATTTGCACCTAGATTTTGCACAGCAGTTTTTTCAGGAACTCATTTAGGATCAACACCTGCCTTTTCTCCCCTTCTTTCTCCCCCCCTGAAGCTGCCAACGCTGAAGAAACGACACTCTCTGTGGAAATAGGTGAGTAACGCTACAGAACACGAGCAGCATTTCAGTTGATAAAAACCTGTCAGTAACATTCGATGAAGGCTCAGATGGGTATAATATTCAGTGGCTATGGATTTGGATTCATTTTATGGATTATCCTTGCGATTCAGAACGGTGCCGGTGCGACACCTTGCACAAACATTACACTCAGTCTCTGGAGCACAGGCACCCAGAACAAGCATGTCCCAGAATAGCGGACACGATGACACACTTGCAAAACAATTTTAGCCCCAATTCAGCCTGATCAGTTTTTCCCAGTGTTTTTGAGACCTTATCATTGTATTGTTTTAATAATTCACACACAGTAGCAACAGTATTTCCATAAAGTGGAATTATTTTCATCACAATGGTGAAGTATGTTGTTATCTCAACCCCACCACCAGTGAGATCCTACCAGGTTTAAAGTCTTTGCTTCAAAGCATTATAACCAAAAATCTACATGAAAACAACCGTAACATTTTAACTGCGACGGTTAATATTTCTTTGCAGTATTTCTTGAAAGTGACTGGATCAAGTTTTATTAGAAGTTTCTACAGTAACAGAATCAAAGTAAGTCCGAACACTCTACTCAGAGTCAGGTAACGTTACAAGCAAGTGAAACGGGCTTCTATATTGAAACTGTAACTACAACATCCTACAAATTTTCATTAAGTAAATACCACCAACCATACGTTCTTCACAGAGCTTTTATCATTTAACCTTCAACAGATCTGTTAATGGAAACTGAGGGATTGTTAACGTGGCTTTGAGATGGTCATGCTCTGGGGAGGATGACTATGCTATGAAGCTATAATTATAAACCCCAAGCTTCTAACATCTGCTTAGCAACAATTTTATGTTGCCAAACATCAGCAGAATCGCTACCTTCATTCTGGCAGCTTGTATCAGCGTTTTGGTTGAGAGCATGAACTCATTTCAAATTCAGATTAATCCTTTTCCTGGTACTCCTGGTATTAAGAAAATCATTTTAATCAGATGCTTGTTTTCACACAAAGCTTTCCAAGCTGTGATCGAGGTACGTCGATAGAGAGGGCAGGTCTGGCGGCCAGCACTCTCACTCACTGATGCTCTGTCGAAGCCTGGTGCCTGACTGCTGCTGGAAGCACTTGCGACTCCTTTTTTAAAGTTTTCAACATTTTTTGGTTTCAACATTTCAAGTTGAAACATCCCTTTAATTTCCACTATTCACAAAGCAGTAAACAAAATTTTCATGTGTTTTATCTTTAGTGAGAGAAAATAGCTTAGCACGTTCTAAATTTAATCACTTTGCCTGCTGGCTGTAGAGATAAGCATGAGCCCTATGAGCTGGCATAAAAGAAACCAATATGCTAACAGTGCCACGCTATATTTACAGCTTTATACAAATAATTGCGCTGGATTTGTGGCTGTGACTAATGTTTAATAGGAGCAATGCAGCAAAATCCTCCTAAAACTGAATTCCAGCACAATTATAGTGCTGGGTTGTCTCTTTGAGCCCTTCTTGGTGTTCACTTTCAAGAAATGCTTTGCCCTGAGTGACGGTCACTTCCCCTGGGCTTCCTGTCTGAACTGACCAGGTTTTGCTTTCCTGTCAGACCTTTACCCGGATACAGCCCTCTGGGAAACTGGGACCAGTTCTGAGTGCTGTGAAGACAGTCTCAAGGTTATGGCTGGCTTAGATCAAAAGATGTGCATTATCTGGTCTGCAGTTTGCCTTGCAACTTCCCGTCACATTAGTCTTCATCCAGACTGGGATGTAACAGAGCCCAAGAGTCCAGCAGCAGGCAGCCCTGGGGCCAGCCAGGAGCTGGCCATCAGGTGTATGAGCAACAGCTGCTGGGGATAGGGGCTGCCAGGAGGTTGCTCATACACCCACAGGTGTATGAGCTGGGGCTCCCCGCAAGCCTCTGCGCTGCTGGGGAGGTGGTGACAAGGTGCTGCTGCACCCAGGAGCAAGGAACAGGGTGAGCAGCAGCTCTCACAGAGCCTGAAGTGCCGAGGGCCCTGGAGAAGCCAGGTAAGGGATAAATCTGGTGTTACGTGATTGTTGGGGTGGCTTTGACTCAAAGGAATGGGTGGCCTGTAGTGGAGACTGGATTTAATGGGAGAGAATCAGCTGGAAAGGGAATAGGCTGACGAGCGGCAGAGACCCGCTCTGTACTTACGTGGTAAGAACTTGCTTGTCTGACCATGCACAGACAGAGGTGACTTCTGCTCCCCGCTCCTCTGAGAGCGCGGCCAGGCGTACGGGGGTGCTGGTACCTAGCGAGGAACACTTCTTTTAGCGAAGTGAAGCACAGCGGCCCCGGGGTGCTGCTCCGGCCGCGTCCCGTCCCAACGCGCCGGCTCAACCCCAGCCCCTCAGTGGCAGCCACCGAGGCGCCGCCTCACCCGGCCTCCCTGGCACCGCCCGGCCGGGCGGACTGTGGCTGCCCACGCTGGCCGCCCACCCCTTCACCGGGCACCCACCTGCAGAACCGCGGACCCCCGAGAGCCCGGCGGCCGTGCCCCCACCACCAACCCCCGCCTCAGCGCCGCGTCGCCCCGCCGGCCGGGGCCGCGCCCGTCATTGCGGCCCGCCGCCTCCTTGGCAACGGCGCCGCGCGGTGGGAGGGGCGGGAGCCGCGAGGTTACGGAGGCGCCCGCAGCGCCCCGGCGGGGCGGGAGCGGCGGCGTGCGGGCTACGGGCGGCCCTCGGAACGGCGGGGTGAGGCGGGGCTCGCAGCCGGGCCGCTGGGGTACGGGCGGAGGGTGGCGATGAGTGTCGGCGGGGAGGGAGAGAGCGGCCGCCGGGCTCGGTAGAGCGATCCTTTGAGGGGGTGCGGGGGCTTGGCCCACCCCCAGGGGCGCGGGGCTGTCGGCCAGGCTGGGTGCGCGGGCTTGTGGCCGGCAGGTCACAGGACGTGGTTCTGCCCCTTTGCTCTGCTCTGGTAAGGCCTCACCTGGAGTTACTGCGTCCAGCTCTGGGGTCCACAGCACAGCAGAGACTTGGACCTGTTGGAGTGGGGCCAGAGGAGGCCACAGGAGTGACCCGAGGGTGGAACCCCTCTGCTCGGAGGGCAGGGGAGAGAGCTGGGGTGTTCATCCTGGGAAAGGGAGGCTGCGGGCAGACCTTAGTGTGGCCTTTTAGTGCTTAAAGAGGCTTATGAGAAAGATGAGGAAAGACTGTGTAGCAGGGGCTGTTGTGATAGGACAAGGGGTGATGGTTTAAACTGAAAGAGGGAGAATCAGACTAGAACTCAACTTTTTACAGTGAGGATGGTGAAACACTGGCACAGGTTGCCCAGAGAGGTGGTGGATGCCCCATCCGTGGAAACATTCCAGATCAGGTTGGACGGGGCTCTGAGCAACCTGCTCTAGTTGAAGATGTCCCTGCTCACTGCAGGGGGTTGGACTAGATGAGCTTTGAAGGTCCCTTCCAACCCAAAGCATTCTGCTATTCTATGACTTCCCTGTGTCACTTCTTGCCTTCACGGCAGAAAAGTGTTCTGTGTCTTCACCTTCTGTGGTGCCGCAGGGAAGGAGTTGGATGTCATGGCCTTTGGCTTTTCCTTACTGTTGACTGACTTTCTTTCCAAACCTTCCTTCCCTCCCCTGGAAAGCAGTGCAGCATAGTTGTTTCCCTTCTAAATTTTACTAAAATCACTGACCACAAAATGGAATCGCAAGAGCTGTGCATAACTCAACTTCACAGCCGTTCCCAGAGGGTTTATGTAGCACTATGATATAAATAAGGCACGTTAGACTTGAAATGTAGTTGTTCATAGACCTGACTAGAGGGAGAAACCTGTTTATCAACAGGAGAAAAATGTCAGTGCCAACGAGTGGGCAAAACCACTCAAAACTGTTTGAGGAATAAGTCATTCCAGAAAGCACACACCAGACTTCCCAAGCTCTCTGTGCTTCTTTTCTGGCCATTTCCTTGAGTGTCTTATCTCAGTCTCCAACTGCCGCAAACCAGCTGGACCTTGGTGCTCCTGCTGGGCTCAGTAATCGTGTATGGGATGATGGCCAGCTGCAGCAGCGAGACCATTTGCCCCATACCTCACCAAAACTGACTGTTGAATTATTGGCAAAACACCTCTAGCATTAGGATGTTGAAGGGTGAATTCTTTTTTTGACATGCAATATCTTTTGCCAGGGAGGTGGTGACATGCAGCTGGATGGATGTCCAACAACATGGAAAGGCAGGTGATGCATGTGGTGAGTCACAGCAACAGATAACATCACTTCAGCATAACGCATTTCATTATTTCCCCTGTGAGGAGTGTCATTTGCACAGTAGCTATTTCCTGCAAGCACTCCGTAGTGTGAGTTGGCTGGATTATTAGTCTTGTGCCATTCTGCTGTGGTTGATTGCTTTCCTCTTTGGAAAATACATTGTGCATGCCCTTCTCCTCCTTCCTGGTCACAGTCACAATGAATAGGTGCTGCCAACATGGCACAGTTGATCTTTCTCTGCTTGTTTTCTGTAATATTTAGGATTTTTTGCTACTGCCAAATACAACGAAACGTGTATTTCACCCCAAGTGTAGATGTGTGTATAAGTGCATGCGTGTTTGAGGGGGATATTTAGATTTTTATGCTTGATTTATATTCTCACCGTGATCATCTTCCCATGAGATTTTTGAGAGCTATGACAAGGACTCATGATTCAAGAAGAAAAACATCCTTTTTCAACAGCTGAACATCATACTGGATGTTTCAAAGCACCATGGCTTCAAGGGCAGAGCATCTCTGCCTTGCTGGCTGCTGCTCTGGTATTAGGCTACTGCAGCAACTCCAAAATAAACAGGATCAAGACCTTGTTAGAGAAACTTACAGTATTCCTTGTCTTCAGAGGTAAATAAAACTCACCAGAGGAAATTATTGCAAGGTCTGAAGCCTTAAGCTGTTGGGCTTTTTTTTTGGCTGACAGCTCAGTTTTACCTCTGTAAAATCCACATGCATGTTCATCGAGCTAGTAGAGTCCTCCATAACCCAGGGTGGGCGGGAGAGAAGCATTTCAGTTTTAAGAGTACTGTCAATATTTTTTTTTCTCTTTTATTTTTGTCAATTTTTTCCTAAAACACTCTAACTTGCTTATTTTAGATGTTGTAAATACAGGCTTCTTGTATGCCACTGCACTTTGACTGGAGGTAAAGGTGGTTTCAGAGTTACTGGATAAGAGGGAGGCACTTCTCGTCCAGCGATGCGGCAGAGTAACAAAAGGGGTGGTGGGGCCGGCCGACACTTGTGACCTTCTAGCACATGCTCCCCAGCTACCGTGTGGGCCAGGATGAGGCACAGTGAGCTTTCCAGTGACACATATGTAGGTGGGCAGGAGTTCAGCTGAAGAGCCAACAGCTCAGGGGGTCCTTGGAGTTTGTCACTGACTTGGTTAGCAATGTTAGTTCACTAAAAGCTCCTGTTAACAGTCCTGTAACTTCTGTACCCTACCAGATCTGTGGAGGAGGGAGTGCCACACCCCTTTCATCACCATTTCTTATGAGGGTCTCTTTCCTATTAAGCCCAAGGACTCTGGAATCATTCCTGCTGCTTTTTTTTAGGTTTACTTGTCTAACACTGTGCCTTGGAGCCCATATAACTCAGTGAGAGGATTCCAGATGACTTCCAGTGGGAGTGCATCAGGCCTGTTAATAACTGAAGTGCTGATTCTCTCTGGATTAGTTCTTTATATGCAGATCATAATCTTCCTGAGGGGGAAGAGGAAAGATAATAATTTGGTAGCTATTTTTCAGTTAGCTTCCACGCTGGCGGGTTAGACAGCAATGAAAATACAAACTGCTTTCATTTGTCCCATCTGTTCTAATCCAGACTCTCACTGTATACCATGTGAGATACCACACACTGCGTGTTCTTAGTTTTCAAGACCAAGAAATAAATGTTCTGGAGTGCTGCTCCTCTGATGTTACATGAGGCTATTGAAATATTGCTTACACACTTCACCACACACACAGCAAATAAAGGAGGAATTTTCGGTTGGAAGTGTTTCATGTCATCAGTACCTGGAAGGCAGCTCTCCTGGTGGTCCCAGCTCTCAGCAACAACGTTCTGCTGTAGGTTTTAGAAATGCAAATAGAAGGGAGACTATGTAATGGAAAGCAACATTGTCTCTGAGGCAGAGAAAGCTCACCTATCCGGGGCCTGAGGGAGAAACATCTGGGTTTCAAAGCTGCTTGTTGAGTTCAGTGCCTACTTACTGTAAGGAAGGGTAATCCGCACGAAGGCAACTCTTCCAAAGCGAGGTAAGGCTGCTGAAATCCCTGGGGTCAAGCAGGGGGAATTCCTATACACGAAATCAATTGGTGCAGTTGGAATAAGCCTTGTTCCTATTCCCTTGCTTGGCCTTGCTCAGTGGTGGTTAAATGAGGAGAGTGGAGGATAATCATCTGATAATCTTCCTGTTGATGGGCAGGGGAGCAGCTGGGAGCCCTGGTTTGTCCTCTTACCAATGTCAGCTCCAGGAATGGGTCCAGCATTTGGGAAGAGAAGTAAAATGTTCCGCAATCTAAAAAAGGTGCAGTGAGATGGCTGCCCACTGCTGAGTGAGTGTATCAGGAGAGGACCTGGAAACAGTCTGTCTGCTCATCTCACCTATGTTTCCGACTCCAACTGCCCAATTACTCACCACAAGAGAAAGTAGCGTTTGTCAGTAATTAATTAAATATAGTAGGACAGGCTTCCCAGGTATAGGATGCCTTTTTTGGTTCAGAACAAAAAGTGAACTAGGTCAACTTAGAGCAGGGTCTTTGATTTGATAACGGAGACCTGGCATGGGGGGAGGCTAATGCTCCATGAAGTTGCCCCGTATTTACCAGCGTCACCACAGCTGATCTCAGGTATTCTGGGATCTTTTGGTCCCAGAGTTCTTGGATTTTGTGTCATGCCACCACCAAGCCAAATTTAAAGCTGTGTATGTCTAAACCAGCAATCTTTTCCACACCAGTTAGTAGGAGGCTGTTAATGAAGCCACGGTAATTCCTTGTAATTGTAGCAGAAACAGAGCTCCAGGCTACGTTCTTTCTAAGCTACAGGTTGCTCCTGCATGCTGCTGTCTGTCACCTTGGTGCTCAGCTCTCTGGCTACACTTTAGATGAATGCATTGATTAATCCAGACATTAGATAAAAGACAGTTTATTTAGTATTGAATACTCATTTGTAAATGGAATATGCTACTTATTTCCCAAAGTCTGTGACATTTTGGCTTTGTTACAGATTTATCCAGAACACCTGAAGAAGTGCTGCACTGTAGTTAGCCAAGATGCTATTTCCACTTTACATCTTTATTATACAACTCTTCCTAACTTGCTACAGCCGCTTAACTCCATTCAGAGTATTTCAGGGTCTATTGCTCGCTCTTAACTATTCCCATCACCCCTAATGAATTACTACTCAGGTTCCTACAGATAAGGTATTTCCATCTCTGCTGGAATGATTTCAGGTGTGCAGTTGCCCTGTGGGATATGCTCCATTTTTGTCTCTGTCATGTCTCTTAACACCGTAACTTGGTGTCTCTGGGGACATGAGATTGAGCCCTGCTTTCACAATTTAAAACAACTGCCCAGCTTGAGTCACTGAATAGCACCGACCTTGGCTATGTGAGTTTTACTTTACTCAGTGCATAAGACAAAACGGAATCCATCACAACAGTCGGGAATAAAGCACACACAAACACCAGTGCTTTCTCCTTCAGCTTTGCTACCATGTAACGCGCCTTGGGTGCAGGAGACATTAAAGCGTCTACCATAGCATCTACAACCTCGTTGCCGTTAGTGCTTCCTTCGCTCAGTATGCTGTTGAAAAAGTTTGCCCGCTCTTGAACATATTCCTTATTGTAAACTGCCTTCTCCTCGTCACCAAGTTCATTCCAGATCTCTTCAGCACTGACTGGTGGCTGGATTTTTGTAGAGCATGCATAATTTCCTGGCTGAATAACACAGACCTAAAAGCAAGATGTTAAACTTAATGACATGCAATCAGTCATTCTGAATTCAGTTAAATACTATAGACAGTAAAACAGATCAGAAGCCTTCAGCAGGCAGGTTTCTTCCAGAAAATGCTGCTTTGTTGAAATTTTAACCTTGAAAACTTGACTGAAATCAAATATATTCCCATGAAACATTTAAGATTGCCGAGGTGCTTTACTCTGACTTCCTCATTTTGCTTTGATGTTAATGTTCCTGTTTTGACTGCTCAGCATTCCTTCACGAAATGCAGTAGTGCATCTTTGATTTTTATAGAACGCTTAACGGTGTAAATGTTTTGACAATAGTGAGACAAAGCATTTCAGTATGACTTTGATGTCTCCAAAGTGGAATACTTTGGATCTTTCACTCAGTGGCGAATCTTGCAATGGGTAAATTTTTTGGCCCAATTTGGGACAAAGAGAGATGTCAAAGAAAGTTAGAGGGTCCTGGAAAAGAGGTGTGGTCAGCCAAGTACAGAAGGGACCAGAGGTCCTGGTCTAGCTCTCACTAAACTCAGCAAATTTCCGTAGACTTCTGTGCGTGTAGATTTAAATTGAAAGTACACAAGTCCTTTGCTGCTCTGCCTGTTTTCTTTGCATGGGTTGCTGCGACTGTTCTGCTAACTTGGGAGGCTTCTGGGGAATTTCAGAGCAGGCTGAGCACTCGCAGCGCGCATATTCTTCCTCAGTTAGGAAACTATGTCAGTTAGGAAACTCTGTGTAGATACACAACATTAAAACCTCCATGACATTTAACTGACATGGTTTCTAAAGTCCACAACACAAGGTGAGGAAAAACGGTGCTAAGCTGCGTAAGAGACTTGGGGATTTGACAAGTGTTCTCTGGAAAGTCCGTGGTGATAAAAAACCTTAATGTCTCCAGTCTGCCAGCCATCCCATCTACCAGAAGCTCCAGCAGAGAGATGACCTGCCTAGCTGCGGATGTCTTATGCTGCCTCACGTTGGTTTGTCACAGGCCATTTTTGGGAACCCTCCTTTTGGGTGCCACTTTCAGAAGTGTTTAGATTTAGCCAAACTAATGCCAATAGTAAACTTCCCACATTTATTTTAAACAAAGAAGGTTTGAAAACTTCATGTTTTGCAGCTTTTTGGAGTTGGCTGGGAAAGAAGAGATGATGCTTTTTTCCCCCTTCCTTGATTTTCTGTAGCCTTCTGTCTACTAGAAGACACATTCTTTTGTTTCCTGTAGGCAGCCTGGCCAGAATTCAGTGAGACAGAGCCCTAGCTCCATCTGTTCCTTGTCACCTCTGGGCAACTTTCTCCTGAAAGGACAAAGGGAACGACAGGGCAGGGGAGGGAAGCACAGGGAAGAGGGACTGTGCATTCTGCAGGCTCTCTGCAGGGTGAGTTCTGAGATAGATGCCAGCCAGTGTCTTGCATACAGTGAGAAACAGAAAAATGACTCTCACAGATACTTTGGAAATGTCTGTCTGCCTGCCTCGCTGTGTTATGTGCTGGGGCTGTTCCATGGGTGCAGGAACAGCGAAAACCTCCAACCAACCAGAGCAGCTAACCTGTTAAACTAAGCTCTTCCATGCATTTGAGATTATCCTCAACTAATCGGTGCAAAGCCTTATTGTGATGTGTGGTATTAGGATGTGTAAAATCACTTGCATTTTATATTTATCCAAGAGGAGTAGTTAATAGATGTATAGCTGTAAGTTCTTCCAACACAAAGCTTATGAACAATGCTGTAAACCCGTGTACGTAAAGAGTACACCAATGTAAATCCTCTAGGGAAGACTCGTAGTGCTTGAGAAGAGTGTTTCGCAATGGAGTGACTCCAAGGAAAAAGCCTAGTGAAGCTACTTAGTGATCTAAGCTTCAGGTTTGACTATCAGTGTTGCTTAGTCAGGGCACTAAGAGCACTCTGAGAGCCTCTTAGGTTAAGAGAATAAAAACGTCATTATTCTGCACGTTACTGCCTTTTGCTGTGTAGCTGGTCTCACAAAAAGGAAGGAGCTTCTAAGCACTGACGTTGTGAGAGAAGCAAGAGAAAGAACTCTCAGGCAGGTAACAAGCCTTCCTTCTCACTGCACAACACTCAGCGTCTGGGCTCTTTGCTCCGCAGCCACTCCAGAGAAAGCAGCAGATCCCTGGTACTGTCACGAGCTCTCCACAGAGCACGGCCCTACTCAGGCAGGCCTGTCTCGGAAAGTTTCATCACTGTAGGGGTTGTGGAGAAAGGGTGGAAGTTGCAGTGTTGGCACAAAGAGAAGACATCCTATCCCACAACTGCTCAGAACCGCAAACATCCCCAGGTCTGCTGTTCTGTGATTTCCATCTGACTGATTAGCCACAGAGAAACCACCTCTTCCCAAGGGATGCTGCACCCATGGACACAGCTCTGGTCTCTCTCTGTCATTTGGATGCATGGAGCTGACTTTGCACAAGATTAGATAGTATTTTGCATACACTTGTTCTTGTCCCTTGGCCAAAATTTCCACCCCCACACTGCTGTATGGTATTTTTCATGACAGCCGCTTGCTTCTTTCCCACAAAAAGATGCATTTCGGCTCTGTAGCAAGTTTCAGGAGTGAAACTTCTCTCTTTCTCATATGAAAATCAATGTTAGAAATGTTAGAAACAGCTACCTGTTACATCACTTACCTGGACACCAAACTTCTTCATTTCCAGTCTTAGAGCATCGCAGAATTTTTCAATAGCTGCCTTGGTCATAGAATAAATGCCATTTCCCAGAGTAAAATAGGCCATAATGCTGGACATGAAAACAATACGTCCTGGGAAGGAAATAGGGGAAATTACAAAACTTCACTCTCAGTCTTTAACACAGAATTGATTTACCCAAGTCTTCTGAACTGCTGATAAGGTGATATCTAGGTGCTGATAAGGTGGTATTTAGCATGATGCTGTTTCACTCCACAGGATGCCAGAGCTGCGCTGCGTACCTGTGCAGTCCCAGCAGAGATGTGGATAACGCCTGGGCCCCAGATCTGACCGAATGCTACAGGCCTGTGGGGTGCCAAAGGGTGTCATAGGAGTGCAGTGAAATCTGTCACTCTGGATTAGGTTCCCTGCCTTCCTACACAGCGTCTGGAATAAACCTCACATACAATAACAGGAGAACAAATCCCAGCTTGCTGATCAAGATGCTACATCAGCTGGCCTGGCTGTATTGAAAAGTTATAGGGCCATGTTGCTCCTCTCATGAGTAGGATGCTTAATTCTAGGCTGGAGGGCAAAACCTCCCTTTACAAGTGTAAATAACTTTGCAGTTTTTCTTGGAACAGGTGCTCATCCGAACATGGCAGTAAGCCCCTTCCTTCTGAACACAGCTACTGGATATATGTAATGGTAGGATGACCTCTGCCTCCTTTATCCAGTAGCTAGGTGATTTTGGGCACACACCCAGGATGTGGGACATGTCATTTAACTTCTCTCTTTGCCTGAGGTAACCCAGCTTTCCCAGGAGAACGCTCTAACATCCATAGTTCAAGCTTTTCATTTGGAGAGGTCACTTGCTGCCCCTAAAACCATGGGCTTTTAGCTGTCCTGGCTGTTCCTGCAAGGAGGGAGACAGGAAATCTAGATGCCGAGCTCTCTTTTGAGACAAGGAACTCTGTATGTGCAGCCATCCAGACCCAAATCTTAAAGTTTCTGCATGTGCTTAGTATCATACAGGTCATTAGTCCCTGTCGCTTCAGAGTACTCCCTTGCAATTCATGCCATCAGACAAAGGCCTCTGGTGGATCAGCATCACAGAGTGCTAGCAGTGAGTCCGACATCACAGAAAGAAGGTGACGACTCCCCGTGTAACAGCCACAGCACACAGTCACTGGGTATATGCAGTAGCACATTCTCTTACAAAAACACATCCAGCTTGCAGCATTTAAAGGTTTCTTTTTTTTCTTGCATCAGAGTATCATCAGCCAAAGGCAACCATGCAGAAAGAAGCAGAGCAGCCAAAGAGGATGCTTTTATCTTACCAACCTTTTGTGTCGCAATGATGTCTGGGGCATCCAGGTGAAACCTAGCCCTTACTGCGCTTGTTGCTGTGTCCACACCTTAATGAGCTTACAACTTAAATAGACACGCTAAGCAAAAGGGGGAGAAAGGAAAAGAGCATCTTTGTTTCTTAAACATAGATGGGCACAGGTAGGGAACAAACTGCAAAGCGACGGAGCCATGCTGAAGAGAGCCATCTGAGCCACTCCTTCTGGGAAGGATAAAGCCTATGTGTACTGTGGTCCATGCAAATGCATTTATCCCCTTGCATGCCCATGCCTCTCTGTACTGCACTGTTTCACATATATTTGAAGTTTCCTGCCCGAGGTCATAGAGAGGATCTTGCTAGGCCTGGAACTGGAAGGTGGATGTCTCTAGTTCACCTCTGTAGGGTCATCCTTTCCTCTTCTAATTGCCAAACAGTAAAATAGTGAAGCCTAAATAATAAAGTTAAGCTGGATCTCTGTGTTTTCTGATTGTTTTCTGCTTACAAAGTCTTTCCTGGGCTTAATGATCTACTGTACTTTTCCTCTCCTTTTTGAGTCAAACACTGAAATAATTCATTATTTCTAGGTATTTTATGCATTGTAAAGACAGAATCTTTAAGGGTATCTTTTCCCCTTATGACTTTACCCTCTTTTCAGGATCAAGTTGCTCTTCCAGGCAACAGAGAAGGAGGCTGTCATTTCAGTTCAATGAGAGACAATTAAGGCTTTTTTTATAGATGCTGCATTACCCTGATTATAGTAAGCTAATTATTCTACAACTCTAAATAACAGTGGATTAGCATTACCCTTGTATTTCCTTAGAAGGGGAAGAAATGCCAGAGTTGTCCTGATGCTCCCAAGGAGATTCACGTCTGCAAATTTTTCATATTTCTCCATAGGCAGCCACCCCGTCTCGCCAAACGTCGATACTCCTGCATTGTTGACAAGCCCCCAGAAACCTACAGAAGAGAAATGTCTCAACAAACATCCTTCACTGAGCGTGATGTCCTATGTATGGAATATCCCTTTGGCTAGTTCGGGTCAGCTGTCCTGACCATGCTCCCTCCTGGCTTCTTGTGCACCTCTGCACTGGCAGAGCATGGGAAACGGAAAAATCCTTCCCTTAGCCTAAGACCTACCTAGCAACAACTAAAACATCAGTGTGTTCTCAACACCATTCTTACACTAAATCCAAAACACAGCATTGTTACCAGCTGCTGTGAAGAAAATTAACTCTCTCCTAGCTGAAACCAAGACAACTACCTAAGTTTCAATGCTGTTTAAAAATCACTCCCTTTATAGTCATCTTAAGTTATTTATGAACAGCATGACTGGGGAGACTACATCTTACTGCCAGTGTGGCGTACCATGATATTTTAATTACTTTAATCCCACTATGTGTGTGCCAGTTTGAGGAAAAAAACTGCTTGCAAGCTTTTGTTTTAAACTGACCAATTGGACTGTTCCCTTCCATGCTACGATTACACGTCTCATTGGTTGAGAAACTTTCTCGCGAGCGTACTGTGCCTTTAAGAGCCAGGTACCACAGGCTCTTTCACGGCTTTTTTTGGGCTTTCGGCTCCTTTCGCTCTCCGGGACACTTCTGGCTTTGCGCTGCGAGGGGCGCCGCGGACCTTGCAGCTTCGCTCCGGGAAGAGGCTTCTCCAGACTTGTGGCTTGGCTCCGGGGACCTTACAGGCTGTCTCTCCTCGGCTCGGACCCTGCCCGCCTGCCTGCCTGCTTGCAGCTACGGCTCCCCCGCGCTGCCGGAGTGGAGCGAAGCTGTGTGCCGGGGAAGCCGCCCGCCGCGCCGCCTGGGAGACCCGTGCCCGGAGGCTGCCTTTTCTCTGCCGCCCGCGCCGCTGCCTTTTGCTGCTTTTGCTTCCTTTAATTCGCACGACCAGACTGGTAGGAACAGCGCTTTGCATGTTGGAGCCCCGCGTTCGTAACAGCCGCGGTTTCCTTTGTTTACTCCACGAAAGCGCACACGTGGCGGTGCCATTTTGGACTCCACGTGGTACCGTCCCCCTTTCTCTCTCACTCGCGTTTAACCCTCGCTTTTCCATCCCGTATAAACCCTCAGATTTTGCATTGGTTTTTCCCTGCATATTATATATTTTGTTCTAGTTTTATTAAAGTTTGTTTCAGTTTTCCAAACGTTCAGAGGTCTCACAAAATCTTTCTTTTCCTTTTCGTATCTCTTGCTTTTTAACCCTTTTCTCTCCCGGAGGAGAGGGGTTCAGGGATAGGAAAGGGCACGTCTCCGTAATTGGCTTGCCTCAGCCAACTGGCGACATAATTGGCGTCCCTGGGTGGGCACTTCTGAATAATTTAATATTTCATATTTAATATTAATATTTTTATTAAAATTTGGAAACTGAAACAAACAAGGTTTTTTTCCAGGATGGTGATAAGCGAGATTCTGTTTGAGGCTCTTAAGCAGTACAGTATGAAAATGCTCTATGATCTGGTGCCTGGCACACCAACTGTGATGTCAAATTACTTGTTTTTAATTGGTACTGGTTTATGGTTTGCTGGTCTGGGACATTTAGCAAAGAGGGTGTTCACCCTGGCATGCGTAATTTCAGTGTTTTGGTCTGTATTTAGTCAGTTCATAATGCTCCCAGTATATTTTGCACAGTACATGATAGTGGCTGCTTATAACTCCACTACCAAATGGATGATGCAAAATAACACTTCTCCATTTGATACTGGACCAACGGCAATTGAAACTGGGTGTTCCACAAATGGTATTCTTTCCCTGTGTTTGATAATTTTGTTGTTATCAATTATCTCTAACATGGTCCAGGGGTGGATTATTATCAAGAATAGGTATCACATGGGCACTACAGCCATCAAATCAGCCACTGCCACCTCTCCACCCAAACAAGCATACGTTGCTCCTGTGAAAAAGAAAAATCAGCCCTCTGGTGCTAAACACCAGAAAAAGACTAAGTATGCAACAGACAGCTCTGACGACGATGCAGGACCAAGCACCTCCCACAAGCGCTCAGGGAAGACTTCAGGGAAAACTCCTGCCTCAGGGACTCCAACAGCACCACCCTCCCAAGGATCCTCATCACGGGATGAGTCATCAGATGAAGAGGTAAACACCCAACCTCAGTCCAGAAAGGACCTGAGAAGCATTAGAAAGGAATTTAGCAGGCATGATGGTGAGTCACTGATGATTTGGTTGCTTCGTTGCTGGGACAATGGAGCTGATAACATTGATTTAACCAGTAAAGAAGCCAGGCAGCTGGGAAATGTGGCCTGGGAAGGAGCTATTGATAGGGCAATTGGCAAAAAGGCAAAAAAGCTCAGTCTCTGGAAGCGACTTCTGGCTGCTGTGAAGGGCAGATACCCCTTCAGAGATGACATTGAATGCCGCCCTACTAAATGGACTGTCCTGAGCAAAGGTATTAACTACCTGAGAGAGCTGGCTATGAAAGAGGTCATCTATGGTGACTGGACTGTTAATGTCAACCCGGATCAAGTGCACAGTAACGAGCCTTTGCTGCGCAAATTTGTGCAGAGTGCATCCCAGTCATATGCCCATACACTGGCCACAATGCTGTGGGAAAGACCGGGTGAAAATCGGCCACTCACCATAGAACACGTGTCTAACAGGATTCGCCAGTATGAGGACAGTCTTTCTCATACCTCTGCCTTCATTGCAGCAGTGGAGAAAGTGACAGAGAAAATGACAGAGAAAATATTGGACTCTATTAATAGGTTAGAACAAAAAACCACCTCCTCTCCTGTGTATACCCATGTGTCAGCTGTTAGGAGAAATCGTCCTCCCAGAGCAATGCGAAACAGACAGAACAGGCCACGATGTGACCACCAGTGCTGTTCGAGAGGTCGTGAAGACACGAGGAGATGGGAACAACGACCTGCCGCTAACCACGGGGTACCAGCACGTGAGCTGCAGAGCAGACTACACCAACATGACGACTGCAATCGAAGAATTGTCGCTCCAGTCTTTGGCGAACAGTGCTGCAGCCCAAGGAGAAACTCCTATGAAGAAGGTACCACAAGCCAGATAGACCCTTCCACTGACTGTGGACCACACTCTAGGCATTAGAGGGGCCCTGCCTCTAGCCAGGTGGAGGAAAGGGATAACAGAGTATACTGGACTGTGTGGATTCGATGGCCTGGCACATTAGAACCACAGAGGTACAAGGCCCTGGTAGATACAGGCGCCCAGTGTACCTTGCTACCATCGGATCATCAAGGAACTGAGTCTGTCACTATCTCGGGTGTGAGAGGAGGATCACAAGAGCTTACACTGGTAGAAGCTGAGGTAAGCCTCACTGGACATAACTGGGAAACTCACCGAATTGTGACTGGCCCAGATGCTCCATGCATTTTAGGCATAGACTTCCTCCGGAAAGGGTATTTTAAGGACCCGAAAGGTTATAAATGGGCTTTTGGGATACCAACCGTGGGAGCCGATGGCATTATCCGGTTGTCCACATTGGCCGAACTTTCGGATGACCCTTTTGTTGTTAGCAGAATGAAGGTGGAAGATCAAAAGTTGCCTACTGCATCCTCCACAGTTCACCGCCGGCAATACCGAACCAACCGAGACTCTCTGCGCCCCATAGAGAAAATGATTCGAGAGTTGGAGAGACGAGATGTCATCAGCAGAGCTCGCTCACCTTTCAACAGTCCTATATGGCCTGTGCAGAAGACCAACGGGGAATGGAGATTGACAGTGGACTATCGTGGGCTGAACGAAGTGACACCACCGATGAGTGCTGCTGTTCTGAGCTTCAGTACGAACTGCAGTCCAAGGCAGCAAAGTGGTATGCCACGATAGACATTGCTAACGCTTTCTTTTCCATTCCCATAGCACCAGAGTGTAGGCCACAGTTTGCCTTCACCTGGCGGGGTATCCAGTATACCTGGAATCGATTGCCCCAGGGGTGGAAGCACAGCCCGACCATCTGCCATGGACTGATCCAGGCTACCCTGGAGAAAGGTGGTGCTCCTGAATATCTTCAGTACATCGATGACATCATTGTATGGGGTGATACCACAGAAGAGGTCTACGAGAAAGGTAGGAAGATAATCCGCATTTTGGTGGATGCCGGTTTCTCCATTAAGAGAAGTAAGGTCAAGGGACCTGCCCGAGAGATCTAGTTCCTGGGGGTTAAGTGGCAGGATGGACGCCTCCACATCCCCACAGATGTGATCAATAAGATCACAGCTATGTCTCCACCTACCAACAAGAAAGAAACACAGTCTTTCTTAGGAGTCATAGGTTTCTGGAGAATGCACATTCCTGGGTATAGTCAGATTGTTAAACCTCTCTATACTGTTACCCGGAAGAAAAATGATTTCACATGGGGCTCTGACCAACAACATGCCTTTGAATTAATCAAAAGGGAAATAGCACATGCTATGGCCCTGGGACCTGTGCGAACAGGACCAGAGATTAAAAACATTCTGTACACTTCAGCTGGGGACTGTGGTCCTACCTGGAGCCTTTGGCAGAAGGCACCAGGAGAAACCCGTGGTCGTCCCCTAGGATTTTGGAGTCGGGGATATAAAGGCTCAGAGGCCAATTATACTCCCACTGAGCAGGAGATATTGGCTGCCTATGAGGGAGTTCGAGCTGCCTCAGAAGTAATTGGCACTGAAGCACAGCTCCTCCTAGTCCCCCGACTGCCAGTCCTAGGTTGGATGTTCAAAGGGAAGATAGCATCTACCCACCATGTCACAGATGCTACCTGGAGTAAGTGGACCGCCCTGATTGTACAGAGAGCTAGGATAGGTAACTCTGGTCGCCCAGAAATTGTGGAAGCCATTACAGACTGGCCTGCAGGAGAAGATTTTGGGATGCCACCGAACGAGATAGTCACTTGTACCGATGAAGCACCCCCATATAAAGACCTCTCAGACCACGAGAAGAAATATACTCTCTTCACCGATGGATCCTGCCGCCTCATAGGAAACCAACGGAAGTGGAAAGCTGCCGTATGGAGTCCTATGCGCCGAGTTGCAGAAGCAGCAGAAGGAGAAGGTGAATCGAGTCAATTTGCAGAGGTCAAAGCCATCCAGCTGGCCATGGACATTGATGAAAGGGAGAACTGGCCACGGCTGTACCTGTACACAGACTCCTGGATGGTGGCAAATGCCTTGTGGGGATGGCTGGAGAGGTGGCAGAAAGACAATTGGCAGCGTAAAGGTAAGCCTATTTGGGCTGCCACTCTGTGGCAAGATATTGCTGCCCAGCTGAAAAGGTTAGTTGTAAAGGTAAGGCATGTAGATGCCCATGTCCCAAAAAGCAGAGCTACCGAGGAACATAAAAATAACCACCAAGTGGACAAGGCAGCCAGAGTGTTCCAGATAGATCTGGACTGGGAACACAAAGGTGAATTATTCCTTGCTCGGTGGGCCCATGACTCTTCTGGTCACCAGGGAAGAGATGCAACCTATCGATGGGCTCGTGACCAAGGGGTGGATTTAACCATGGATGCAATTACCCAGGTTATCCATGACTGTAAGATTTGTGCTTCAATTAAACAGGCCAAAAGGTTAAAACCTTTATGGTACAGTGGACGATGGTCAAAGTATAAGTATGGAGAGGCCTGGCAGATTGATTACATCACTCTCCCTTGAACTCGCCAGGGTAAGTGCTATGTTCTGACAATGGTTGAAGCAAGCACCGGATGGCTTGAAACCTATTCCGTGCCTCATGCCACTGCCCGTAATACCATTCTGGGCCTTGAAAGGCAGATTTTGTGGCGACATGGCACTCCAGGAAGAATTGAGTTGGATAATGGGACTCATTTCAAAAACAATCTGGTGGCCAATTGGGCCAAAGAACATGGTATCGAATGGATTTATCACATCGCATACCATGCACCAGCCTCCGGTAAAATAGAACGCTATAATGGCTTGCTGAAAACCACCCTGAAGGCATTGGGTGGTGGAACTTTCAGAAACTGGGATAAACATCTGGCAGAAGCCACCTGGCAAGTGAACACGAGGGGATCAATCAATCGAGCCGGCCCTGCCCAATCAGACCTTTTACATACCATAGAGGGGGACAGAGTTCCTGTGGTATGTGAAAGTAATCTGCTGGGAAAAGCTGTCTGGGTTTCCCCTGCTGCAAACCCAGACAGACCCATCCGTGGTGTTGTCTCAGCCCAAGGCCCTGGACACACCTGGTGGGTAATGCAGGAGGATGGTGAAGTCCACTGTGTACCACAGGGGAAGTTAACCCTGGCTGAAACACCCTGACCCAGAGTCTCATGCTGTTAATTCCTGTATAATACAATGTAAATGAGATGCGCATAACGTACATGGTATGGAATAAGGAGTGGAATGTGGCAGTTTGAGGAAAAAAACTGCTTGAAAGGTTTTGGTTTAAACTGACCAATTGGACTATTCCCTTCCATGCTACGATTACACGTCTCATTGGTTGAGAAAGTTTCTCGCGAGAGTACTGTGCCTTTAAGAGCCAGGTACCACAGGCTCTTTCACGGCTTTTTTTGGGCTTTCGGCTCCTTTCGCTCTCCGGGACACTTCCGGCTTTGCGCTGCGAGGGGCGCCGCGGACCTTGCAGCTTCGCTCCGGGAAGAGGCTTCTCCAGACTTGTGGCTTGGCTCCGGGGACCTTACAGGCTGTCTCTCCTCGGCTCGGACCCTGCCCGCCTGCCTGCCTGCTTGCGGCTACGGCTCCCCCGCGCTGCCGGAGTGGAGCGAAGCTGTGTGCCGGGGAAGCCGCCCGCCGCGCCGCCTGGGAGACCCGTGCCCGGAGGCTGCCTTTTCTCTGCCGCCCGCGCCGCTGCCTTTTGCTGCTTTTGCTTCCTTTAATTCGCACGACCAGACTGGTAGGAACAGCGCTTTGCATGTTGGAGCCCCGCGTTCGTAACAGCCGCGGTTTCCTTTGTTTACTCCACGAAAGCGCACACGTGGCGGTGCCATTTTGGCCTCCACATGGTACCGTGCCCCTTTCTCTCTCACTCGCGTTTAACCCTCGCTTTTCCATCCCGTATAAACCCTCAGATTTTGCATTGGTTTTTCCCTGCATATTATATATTTTGTTCTAGTTTTATTAAAGTTTGTTTCAGTTTTCCAAACGTTCAGAGGTCTTACAAAATCTTTCTTTTCCTTTTCGTATCTCTTGCTTTTTAACCCTTTTCTCTCCCAGAGGAGAGGGGTTCAGGGATAGGAAAGGGCACATCTCCGTAATTGGCTTGCCTCAGCCAACTGGCGACAATGTGCTATAAGCAGCTTTGTGAAAATTATATTAAGCTGTCTAAAGGCTAAAGGGTAATATTTTCAAAGTGCCTGACTCATTTAAGAGCCAAATTCTTGGCTCCTTTTCCAGGATTTGAGCTTCAATTCCTTCTGAAATCAGTCAGAATCAGATACATGGTGCAGCATTGGGTAAAGTAATCGAGTAGGGTCAGTGGATACAGGTTTGTTTGGTTTTTTTTTTTTTATTTTGTACTCTTGGACAACTCTGCTTCCCACATAACCCTGGGGTTCATTGCTAAGGAGCCCAGCCCCCTGAAATGCAGCAAGATTCCTGCGTTTACAAGCAGAGATTTAAACTTGTTCTGACGCAACTCTCTCCCAGAAAGTGCAAATCCTTCAGCCCCAAGCCACAGAATGCTTTGTGTAAGCACTGCACAGCGCTAGTAACCTCGGCTGCTGGAAATGCTTTTCCATGGAAGAGCAGAACGCTTCCAGTTTGGAGCTGACGTGCTGACTACCCACTGATTAAGCTGTACTGAATTGATCTCACCTTCAGAGCGTGAATCTGCAGAGGGATGGTAAAGCAGTGAGTGACACAGTGCTTTTGACAACATTTCTGCTTCTGTCCTCAAATCCAGACTGAGAGAATTTCCAGGGTGACCAGCAGTGTGACTAAGAAGTACACAGGGCAGCCTGACTTGCGCTGAAACAGCGTAGTTTGCAATCTGGTTCTTGCCAGCCTTGACAATTTTGCATAACTTTTTTTTTTTTAAGAATTCTTGAATGTGTCTGAGGCAAATCATTTTCATCATAACTTCTACAGGATCTCCAAGCCTGTTTCTGGTGAGGCAGAGTGGGTAACGGTGCCTCTCCTCCTTCCTCTGGACACAGAGTCTGGGGCATGGGTGTGATGCTGACCCTGCTACCCATGGTGATAAAGATATTCTCAGGGGACCTTTGGTCACCCTGGTGAAGGTGCTGCAGAAACCCTTGGACTGAACTCTTTTCTTTCTGATTGTCTCTGACAAAGCTACTGCGATGATTTCATGGTATCTTGGTTCTTCCAGAGCCCTGCCAAGAACTGCTACCACAGGATTTCATTCACAACAACAGTTAAAGCTGAAAGACCAGTTTTTGAATTAGTTTGTAAAGCAGAGCTCTGTCAGCCGTCCTGACATACCTACTAGTATCACATAATGAAATTGGTGTTTAAACAAAGTTCTTTCAGTGAATGTCTCATTTGCAGAGCAAAACACTCAAAACCAGGAACTGTCCACACAGAACTTGCTAACTGTCCTCCAAGGAGAAGGAAGTCATCATTCAGCAGTCTATCACACAGCAATCCTGGATACTGGACCTGTCGTAGAACTTGAGATACAGACTGCCAGCTGTCCTAGTAATGCAGCAGTGTCCTGTGTCCTCACCTCTTTTCCACTGCTCCAAACGTTAGCAGAGAGGAGAGAAAATGGACCAAAAAATTGTCCACTGGAACTGGGCATTCTAGGCTTCCTTCTTCCCCTTGCCATCGCCCTGTTGTTCCAGGCCCTTCCATCATGCTGTGGCTTTACTTCTCCTTCTTAAAATGGAAGTAGCCCCATGGGACTGACCTCCCGGTCAAATGCTTCAAGATCAATGGATTAGAGTCCTCCATAAAAACTAATTATCAGTATTTTTTGTACTTGCACAGACCTGATCTGCAGACTGGCTGCCATTCAACTTCAGACGATTGATTTTCTTCCCTTTCTCTGAACTGTGACACACAGAATTTAGCTTGCAAGGCCGAAGTTTTCTCCCCAGCCATTTGCCTCGTGCACTTCACGAGTTGGTCAGCCTGTGTGTACAGGCAGAGTGCACAGAATAACAGCTCCTTCCTTCTGGGCAGTGGCCAAATCAAAAGTCCAGAGGAGAAAAACTGGCATGAGTTAAACTGAAACAGACTTGTCTGAAGAGAATATTAAGTAAAACATAAAAGAGATTTTTCTCAGTCGGCTCAAAACATTTCATTTGCCCTCAAGTGAAACATAATCGCTTCTCAGAACATTTTGGCATTCCCAAATGGGAAATATTTTGACATTTCCCACAAATTTTCCTGCCACTTGGTTCAATTGAATCAATTCACAAAATTCTACCCAAATAACAAACAGTTCGTTATTTCCTAATGTGACTTTTTGAGAGAATTTCCTACCTCCTGAGAAACAACCTGCCCAGCTACATACTCAGAGCACTTGAATCTACTTTGGTCTTCCCTTCCCGAAATGTTTGTAGTAAAAATTCATGCTATAAACCTGCATACAAAATATTTTGTGTATTTGCTTAGACAAATGCAGCTCAGGTCACCTGAGAAATATGGTCCTTAGATGGAAACTTAGATGGACAAGAAAGAATCAAACAACTGAAGGAGAGAGACATTGCATTTCCTCAGAGTCCAGGCACAGACGTTAGGTAAAAGCAGCTGATGTTTGATCTGAAGGGAAAAATTACTTACTGTCAAAACAGACCTCAGTCCCAGCACAGATTAGGAAGAGGGGTGTTAGACATGCTACAGAAGGCAGGGAATACATAAACCAGAAACCAGAACCGGACGTCAAAGAGATTTTCACTGATCTCTGTGTTGGGAAAATGGATCCTGAGGACGAAGATTAAAAGATAGAGCTGGGGATCTGAAGAATCACTTTAGGAAACCTAACGTAAGATTAGTGAGGCTTTCAGGAGGGGAACACTAGCTCTCACGTAACCTCCCAGATAATTTCTACTTCCAATGAGCCAAAGGAAGAAGAGTGTGATTTGCCACATTCCTACTGAAAAACAAAGAGAGGCAACAAACCAATCTGTCTGTGGCCATGCAGGGTGTCTGTGGTAACAGCCAAGCTTAGACTCTGGAGTTTTAGATACGTCCATTTGTGAGTCACCATCCTTGGTTTGGAGCATCACGTTGTGGTTGTCTTCACTGCAAGGATAAGCCAGTTGGTATAGGATGTCTGGGCTAAAATATGGCACCATGGGCCTGCTGGGTGGATTCTTCGAGTAGGAAATCTTAATAATTAAGCAGAGGAGAGTACTTAATAGCCTTGCAGTAAGAGGTAGGACTAAAACTAGGATCTCTCCCTTCCAGCTAGCGACACGTCACCCACTCACAACGGACAAGCAAAGGAAGATTTTATACAGTCTTTGTACACCTTATACTGAATAGTCTACTTAAAGTAGGAAGTATTTTAGTCTTTTATAAGTCTTCTTATCGTGGGCCCAGTGTTCCTCCATGACTTCCCCTGACACCAGCAACTGCTGAGCAAGGCTTCTTGGGCTCACTCTCCCCAGGAACTTCTCATGCGTTTCCATGCAGTGAGCTGAGCCAGCAGGAGAGCGTGACTCTCGTGTCCAGGGGAGTCCACAATTCAGTGGTTTTCCACCGGGACTTGAGGCAAAAAATACAGGCTTTACAGCATAGAACTGCAGCCTCTTCAACTTGGGTCGAGGTTTGAAGCAACTAAAATGTAAAAAGAACAAGGTTCAGGAGGTACTTGAGCTCTCTGAGCTCACTGTTCCTTGCCAGCTTCTTGACGGTTCTGGACAGAGGCTCTCTTACCTTGCCCGTGTGTCAGGTCTAGAACAAGAGTATGTGATGCTGGCTGGGACCAACAGGCTTCATGGAAATATAAGCAGAAACAAGAGCATTCTGCGAGATTGAAGGGAGGAAAATAGTGTATAGAGATGTAATAAATGCAAGAAAACATATATTTTCATTAACTACAAGAGAAGATTTAAGATAAAGGACAAAACTTTGGCCCATCAGTCAGATTAAGATGACTTGGAAGACAGCATATCTGCCAAAAAGCCACACTTGTCTGAGGTGCACAGTCCATGGAAAGGAGGATCCTGTAATTGTAAAGATAAATACTTGTAACCAGGATTTACTCTGAGCTCTTTAAACAGAGCATGACAAAAGCCATCGTCGTTTCACTGCTGCCTCTCTGGTTTGGTACATCTTCTGAGGTTTCATTTGGAATCCATGGCCTTTGTGCCACTAAACCTGAAGTGATCTCCTTGTGACCATTTTTGGAATGATATGGGCATGTTTTAGTGATCTGAATTTAGATGTCCAGCACACCAATGTGACGTACTTAAAATCTTTGGTACCTGAGTGAAATGGATTATAGCAAAGCCGGCAGAGAGGGAACAATCCCAAGCAAACACCCCGGGATTCCCAGAGACAGACGCCTCTGCTCAGTTTCTCTTCACACATTCTGCTGGCCACCCTTTGGGAACTTTCAGGATAAAATGTTCGTGCAGTCACATCCTTTTCTCACCTTCTAGGTACTTTCAGGATATAAATGTGATTACAAATGGTTCAGAATTCTCTTCCGTAATGAAAAAGAATTTCATTAAAACAATCTTTTACCCAAATGTAAAAAATTTCCAATTCCCGGCTTTAACAAATAAATTGGTTCATATGAAAGCTGAATTGTTAAATTGAAACTAGTTTTATAAAGTTAAAAAATACCAAAGAAAACAACACATCTATTTTCAGAGGTGACAAGAAGGAACACTCCTACTGCAGTCTTTTGCTTGAAGACTCTACATAAGTATCCTCACAGTTTCTTTACATTTGAGATAAAAATACTTATGTCCCTGTATCTTATAAATCATGAAGACAACTTGTGGCATTTAGTCCATTAACATCAGACATTAAAATAACTCTTTTGCCCCTTTTTATTTAATAAACTTAGGAGGAAGATTGTTCAATAACGGGAGTTTTCCCAAAGGCATGTGTGCTGCCTGGATCTATAGAGTTACCATTCTGTCTCTGCACATCTGCCATCATGCTCAGCATATAAACCCGGGGGAAGAGGGAAGGGGAGACGTTTGGCATGATGACGTTTGTCTTCCCAAAGAGCGGTTAGGTGTGATGGAGCCTAGCTTCCCTGGGGATGGCTGAACACTTGCCTGCCGATGGGAAGTGGTGAACGAATTCCTTGGTTTGCTTTGCTTGCGCATGCGGCTTTTGCTTTACCCATTAAACTGTCTTTACCTCAGCCCATGAGCTTCCTCACTTTTACTCTTCTGGTTCTCTCCCCATCCCACCACAGGGGAGTGAGCCAGTGGCTCTGTGGGGCTTGATCTGAAGGTTGCTTGATCTAATCCACACACATATGAGCAGCAAGGACAACCAGCAAGTTAGTGCTGAACTGTGGATTCAAGAGTCTACACGACAGTACAAAGATGACCATTGCTTAAGCTGCCAGAATTACAGGATAAATTATCCATAACCCAGAGTTTCAGGTGACCCAGTCCCCATGGAGCCTATAAGGGCTTTGTGAGTCATCTGCATTGTCTCTGCAGCTTGGGAAAGAGCCCAAGAGGAGAAGGCTCTGCCTCTTAATTAGATAAGGTCAAGATCAACCATAAATACACGTACTTAACGAGTGGCATCTAGGCTTTTTCTTACTTCTCATTCCGTCCCCTTCTCAAGACATGCGTGAACCAGGCAGGCAGAGGCCGTGCATTTCATTATTGTTCCACACGCTTTATTCTCCACTTATATTCTCTGTGCGAGCAGAAATGCTTGGCCTATAATTCCGAAGGGATCTTTACTTCTGAGCCTGAGTAAGCCTGCTCTGAGCCAAGTGTATCCCCCAGTGTTACACTGGGCGACTCTCGCCCTGGAGCTGAACTGGGAAAGGAGGTAGCTGTGGCCCCATTACCCGCGCGGTGTCACATGTTCTGGAGGGATAACCCAGGATTTAGGTTGTCTGCAATTATTCTGCAAGCTAAAGTCTTCTCCCGGGTGTATAACTGACGGGTTTCCTTTTAAGCAACCCTCCCAGGGACAAGCTTGACAATCCTCAGGTTGTACCGAGAAGCAGCTGGTTTGGCAGGGCACGGCAGCTGCCCTCTCTGCATTCCCTTCACTTATTCCCCCTTTCACAAATTATGGCCAGAAACACATCACCTTCCCACCACCTCCAACGCATGCACACTTATTCTCCTCCACTTCCCCTGCAGTTCCCTCCTGTGGGATTACCTGGGGAGGGACCCTGGGAACCCCCAGACTCGGGGATTTCCTCTTCTGGTACAAGGTGACGCTCACCCGTGGTCACCCACTTTCCACAGTGGGCATCTCTGGGCAGGCCCCAGTTTGTGTACCGCTCAGCCAAGCCCCAGTGCATTGTTCTAATATAAAATAACTCTTCTTATTACTGTTGGCGGTAATTGCAATCAGCACCACTAGTGACAGCGCTCCCCAGCCACCAGCCGTGCGACTCCAGCAGACCCTCTCCGGCAGCTCCCCGGCAGCAGCCCCGCCGAGACCCGGGCGAACCGAGGGGCCCTTTCCGTGTCCGCTGGCGCTACCGTCCCCGCCTCGCCCTACCCGTCAGTCTCCGCACCGGGTGCGGCGGCGGATGGTGCCGGGGGTCGGGGAGAGGAGGCGGGTGCTCGCCGGGGCTCCGGCGGGCGGGGGCCGCTAGCGGCCAGTACCCGAGAGCGGGGCTCACCGCGCCGCTAGTCCCAGCGGCAGCGCCCCGCTCCGCCCCGCCCCGCCCCGCTCCGCCCCGCTCACCTCGCTCGGGGAGGTGGCTGAGCACCAGCTCCTTGGCGGCCAGCACGTCGCAGGCGCGGGTGACATCGAGCCGCAGGACGCGCAGGCGGCCGGCGCCGACGGAACCCTCCTGCTGCAGCCGCCGCGCCCCCTCGCCGCCGGGGCAGAGGCAGCCGGCGAAGACGGTGAAGCCCAGGCGGTGGAGGCGGAGCGCCAGGAGGTGCCCGAAGCCGCTGTCGCAGCCGGTGATGAGCACGGCCCGGCCGGCCGGTTCCAGCGGCACCGCCCCGCGCCGCCAGAGCCGCGCCAGCAGCAGCAGCAGCAGCAGTACGAGAGAGGTGCCGGCCCACATGCTGCCCTCGCCGCCGCCGCGCCGTCTGGGCGGGCGAGGGCGGCCGCGGGGAAAGCCCTGCCCCCCCGCCATCCCTCCCCCCGGCAGCGACGGCCCACAGCCCCCGCCCCCGCCCCGGCGGCTTGCGGGGAGCTGGGGCCGCGCTCCGCTCCCCGGCCCCTCCGAGCCGCAGCGTGGGCGGGGAGCGCCGGCATCCTGGTGAAGCCATCGCAGGGTCTGTCCCCAGCGGGAAGGGGGAGCCTCTTTCCCCCCGTGCTTCTCGTGGCTTGTTTGGAAAAGAACAGCGCTGGCCGTAAGCACCGTGCGATGGCCCGGAAGCGGGCCCCGTGCGGGCAGGAGGGAGCCGGGCTGTGCCGAAATCCAGTGCTGAAGTCACCGCGGGCAGTTCAGCCTCTCCGCTCACCGGAGTTCCACACAGTCCCGTCACTGCGGACTGGCCATAGGGCATGAAGGGAAAGCGTCACGCGTATTTCTAGACCCATGAGATGGGGATTTCTAATAGAGCTGCATTATTAGGTTATAGGTGTTGTAAGTTATGTTATGTTGTAGTATTAAATTGGTGTGGGTTCTCGCCACTCCATGGTGGAGGAAAATACTTGTTTCTTGCAGGGTATAACGACAGTTATACACTGCTGAACAAAGATCCCCAAGAGCTAAGATTACAGGAGAAACTTGATTAGGCAGTGTTTTCTCTGCCCTTTCTTTCATCTGAGAAAGTCTTCAAGCAGCTGTTGGAAGGGATAGTGTATCATATCTGCTTCTTCCGAGAAAAATGAAATGGTTGAAAGAACCAGATGCCTTTATTAATTGTGATTTAAAGTTGGTCTGTGAAAAACACGAAGGGGGCAGAGTCATTCAGTGACATACACAGAGCAGCAGAGGAAGCAGCAGGTCTTAACACATACAGGGAAGGTCCTAAATATTTGCCCAATCTGTATTGCTGTAGCCCCGCAGTCAGCCTTGTCACTTCGACTGGTTTGTCTTAAATCCACCCTGTATCTGGTTGTGGCAGAGGGGTTTCAGAGGTGGCAGTGCTCTGCTGTCTAGGAGTCTCCAGAAATGGCACCGGTCTCTGGAGTCAGCTGAATTTCATGTTTGCGTGGGGATCCCTTTGCACTGCCATAGGGTGTTTCGAATTATGTTCTAAGGAGAAAGGGGATAATTATTGTTTAAATCTCCTTTCCATGGGTCAAGGCATTCATGTGTCATTGCTCCTGCTGGCTGCCCATCTGTCTAGATTTACTTTAGCTGTAACTTGTTCCGCGCTCTCCTGCACCTGCTGAGGTCTCCTGTAGGCATTGCATTACAGTGCTTAAAACCTCAAGTGGCTTGGAAAAGGAGGTTATGCTTTGCTGCAGGGAGACAAAGTGGGAAGTGAAACAGTTAAACCCAAAAGAAGATGTGCAGATACCTGTCCTCAGTAGGAGTTGTTTGATCATTCTCCATCACACTGGGAGAGACTGCCCTTTATAGCCTTCAAAGGATCATTCAGTCTTCTGCAACTACATGAGTCACAAAGCTTTGTCTTTACATTTAAAAAATATTATGTATCTCTCAAAATCATAAGAGTTCGTAATAGCCTGTTCTCCAGCCAGCTTCCCTGTCTGGTTCCTGTCGCTGTGGTTTACACAATCCTCATGCTGGAACGGAGCAGACCCAGACGCCAATATGGTGTGCAGAAAGCTCCCTTTATTAAGTGCGACAGAGTTATATTTATAGGCACAGAGTTTCCATACATGCACTGATCACGCGCGTCAAGGTTACAGTTAATTGGCTCGTTAGTGAAATTCACGCGCCTATTCTAACACTATAATTGGCTAGTTAGCTTCACTCTGAGTACCTGTCTGTGCTTGTCCGTTCATGTCCATCCTTGTTTACAAATCTGACAGCAACAAGTCCTGCTGCTCCTTAAAGTCTCCCACAGTTCCCTCCAGCATAAAAGGATGGGGAGGGATTCCAGATTCACCTCCTCCATGCCTCCTGCCCACCTCTCCTCTGTGTCTGCCAGCCTCTACTCCCTCAGCTTTTGCATCCCGCTAATAACACTGAGATCACAGGCAGTGACAAAACTATTCTTCTGAAGAATCAAAGGTGACCTGACCAACCTCTGAACCTTATGCTGTCTCTATCCCAAATAAACCTCAGAAGATACTAGAAACATGGCACACAAACGTGGCATGCTCCCATCTGAGAACAGGAGCAGCAGGTTGTCAGAGCAACGGAATGACTTAGCCTGAAAATTATGGATTAGAACTGTGTCCTTCACAGTTAGAAATAACTTCATGACTACCTAGTCCAGAAGATGAGGTCACTTGTGTCTACAGTGCAGACTATGTGCAGTAGAATGTCTGCATTTGTTGGGATGATTTTCCTCTGGGTTTCCATTATTCTGTTCTGAACTCAAATACCTACATCTATGTGCACACCCACACAATCACGTGCCTACGTGTTAATATTCACACTGAATTTATGACTCTATGTTTTGTCTACTTTGTGAAAACCCTTTTTCATCTTTAGAACTCTTTTAAATAAAAACTCTTTTTCTCTGTCTTAATCTGTTCTACCTCTTGGGTAATTCCAATACGTTGTGGTTCCTCTGTAGCAAGTTTAAGCAAAGGTCTGGATGTTGAGGAAGGAGGTGAGGAAGCTGGTACTAATAAGGATCTGAAGAAGTCTGCACCTAGAACATACCCAGGAATCTTCCACTCTCCCTGAGACTCTTTGTAGGAATGGCAACCAGTGATGCTTATGCTGAAAGTTTTCCTCCAGGTCACCCCGGAAGTTTCACAGGGTGAAATAAAAAGTTGCTACAGTTAAAAACTGAAGAACAAGCTTCTCAGAGGCATCACAATCTCTTTTAGGTGACTAGATAAGCAGATACTCAAAAGTGCAGCATTCCTGAGGACCACAGTGTCTGCAGCATTTCCACACCTTGGAAAATCAGGTAATGTCCAGAAGTGCCAAACTCTGGATTTAAAGTATTTAAGACTAGGCTTCTCTTGGGAAAAAAAAAATACTGCTCAGATCTTACCAAATCTATTACTTACTGCTCCAAAGCAAATTAGATTGAAACCATGATGCTGTAACCTTTTTGTTGAGGAGGGAAGTGTTGCCGTGTAATGCCTGGGCTCCAAACAGAGTGCATTTCCAGAGGACTGTCAGTTTGTTCTCAGGCAATGGCCAGAAAGAACCAGAATAAAGAAGAGCTGAGATGGGCTGCGCTCCTCCAGTGCACCCAGCTTCAGGGGAGAAGGAGCTGGGTTTTACCTAGTTCCTGAGCAGAGGGTCAGTGGCTGTGTAGAGCCAATGTTGTGTGGAAGTCATTATTTTGGTTTTCTGAAGCAGGGATGGAACTCTGATGTCTTTTCAGGTAACTGCAGAGCCAGCCGTGGTTTCACAGGAGCCACGTTTGGTGCAAAGTGTCTCTTTGTCAAAAAAATGTTGAGAAGGTGACAGGGTGCCTCCTAAAAGCCCCAGATGACCAAGCAAACCTAGGAAATGGTAAACACAGACCCCTCTTTTGTTTAACATTCTTATGCTTTTGAAGCCAGTTTCATAAATTCTGTGATGCAGGATCAGGATCACTGACCCGTAGGAGATGGCTGAGTTACACATAATTCACCATGAAGGCAACTCTTCTCGTTGCCATCCATTGTGTCTTGTTGGCTCAGACCCCAGTCCTCTTGCTGTTGTACAGTGAACAGCACAGCATGTTGCTGACCTTAGCTGAGACTTTTTCACAGAACCACAGAATGGTAGAGGTTGGAAGGGACCTCTGGAGATCATCTCATCCAAACTGCCTGCTAAAGCAGGTTCACCCAGAGCAGGTTGCACAGGACCTCTGTCCAGGCAGGTTTTGAATATCTTCAGAGAAGGAGACTCCACAACCTCTCTGGGCAGCCTGTGCCAGGGCTCTGTCACCCTCACAGCAAAGAATTTTCTCCTCATGTTCAGATGGAACTTCCTGTGTTCCTGTTTGCGCCTGTTGCCCCTTGTCCTGTCCCTGGGCACCACTGAGAAGAGTCTGGCCCCATCCTCCTGACCTTTAGATATCCTGGCCCTTTAGATATTAGTAAGCATTGATCAGATCCCCTTTCAGTCCTCTCTTCTCCAGGATAAGCAGACCCAGGTCTCTCAGCCTTTCCTCATAGGAGAGATGCTTCAGTCCCCTCATCATCTTTGTGGCCCTCCACTGGACTCTCTCCAATAATTCCTTGTCCCTCTTGAACTGGGGAGCCCAGAACTGGACACAGTACTGCAGATGTGACCTCACTAGAGCTGAGTAGAGGGAGAAGAGAACCTTGACCTGCTGGCCACACTCTTCTTAATGCACCCCAGGACACCACTGGCCTTCTTGGCCACAAGAGCACATTGCTGGCTCATGGTTAGCTTGTTGTCCACCAGGACTCCCAGCTCCTTTTCTGTGGAGCTGCCTTCCAACAGAACAACCCCTTACCTGTACTGGTGCTGGGGGTCATTCCTCCCCAGGTGTAGGACTCTACACTTGCCCTTGTTGAACTCGGTTCCTCTCCACCCAACTCTTCAGCCTTCCAGGTCTCACTGAATGTCAGCGCAGCCTCCCAGTTTTGTATCATCAGCAAACTGGCTGAGGGGACACTCTGACCCTTCTTCCAGGTCATTCATGAATATGATGTAGAGGACTGGACCCAGTACTGACGCCAGGGGAATACCACTAGCCACAGGCCTCCAACTAGGCTCTGCACCACTGACCACAACCCTCTGAGCTCTTGTTGTTCAGCCGGTTCTCAATCCACCAGTTTCTGGTATTGGTACAGTGAAAATGGTGCTTATCTAACAGAAAGAAACATGAAACTCATCTTGACCAGCCCATCTGGATAGAAATTTAGCAAAATACACTCCTGCCTTCTAATGCTAACACCCAGATGATGCCGCTTGCTGCAGATATCCAAAAGCTGAAGTCGCATCTGCTGCTGCAGGCAGGCACTTCAGGACTGGGGAAACGAGCTTTCCAGGAAGAAAATGAAACTAGTGTATTTTTGGTGCAGTTAGACAGCCAAAGACAGTCTGAACAGAAAAGCTTGCAGTTTTTAGAGCTAGCAAGTGGTGCGTGCTAGTTGAGGACTCAGCCAGCGAACGCTCTGCTGCAGTGTCAGAGGAAGGGAGCCAGGTGAAGGCTGTCGTTGCATGTAATTAGACGGGAGCAGTTGCATGTGGGCTGCGCATGGGGAGTATCAAGTCTTTGAAGACCAAGCAGGATGTCTGGTTCTGTATAATGTGACGGGCTGCATTAAAATTTTATCGCACATTTCTAAAAATCCTGGGCTCAGTTGACAAAACAGATTTAGGATGCCACGTGTATTGCTCAGTGTGTCAGAAAAGGGAGATGGCTTCCGTTTAAAGGGCAAAGCAGGAATGTCTCTACCCATGAAATATTTTCAAATACCTGTCGCTGTGTACCACAACCACTCTATTCCAGAGATGAAGTTTTTTATTTGTCAGAAGTTATTTTATTAAGGCTCTAGGATTAAGTCCTTTCTGGCAGTACTGGAGTAGCAGTGAATGAAGAAAAGGAGCCGGGAGGAAAATACTCTTAGAAGCAGGAAAATCCGCCTTCTCCTCTAACCTGAAGTGACTGATCCTCTTTAAACTGGAACAGGGACAGGTATGTCATGGTTCAGCTGGTGTATCCTTGTGCCTGGCCAGTGCGGAAAGTGAAAAGACATCCTATACCTTCCAATTACATTCCAGAAACAAAAAATTAACCACCATTTTGTCTCACTTCTAACTGGCAAGACAAATGTGGCACACTTCTGACTTGAAAATGCTACCACAAAATGACCCAGAAGGAGTAAAAATGCTTCTCCACACAGGCTAATACCCATTTCTATCATGGGAGGATTCTGGCAGTGTAGCAAACTGAGAGCTTCAAGTGGAGGATAAGGATGAGGGGAGATCAAGTTTCCTTCTCTTCCTGGTGACCTGAGCTAGAAAGTGCTGGTTCTCTTTTCGCCTTAGCCATGCAATGTGGACGTAGTTAGATTAAACAGGTAAACTGTTTTGAACTTAAGGGTTACTGGAAAAGAGGCACAACATTATAAGACTAGAATTTATCTCTGTTAAAACTCACTTCAGCGTGTGTTGGAGCACACTGGCTCTTCCCAAGCATGTCCCTACAATGAAAAGCCCTTACACTGTCGGACTGTTGGGAGACTCCAGCAGCATCAGAGCAGATACAAAACCAGTTCAATGGTGATAAACTGATCTAGCCATAAGCGCTACCAAATTCTCAAAGAATTTGACACAAGCCCTAAACAGCCCACTGCAAATCTGCCCAGAATTAACTTGGAGTGATCTTGGTTTGTATCGTGCAGTAAGTGCCTGAAAAAGCAGAGGACACGTTTACATTGATTTGACTCTGCAAATTCTCACAATGCAAGAGGTAGAAACATGAAATCTGACTCAAGTTGCTATACCCTAAAAGACTGGTAAAAAAAGGTTGGGGAGACCTTCCCTCCTTTCTGAGGGCGTAGCTTAGCTGGGTCAGGACAGGGTGCTTGGGAAAGCACCAGGGACCATTAGCAATTTTAAGCTGGCCGTGATTGTCTCACATCTGAACTGGAGCCACATCTTTCCGAAGTTGACGCAATGATTTCTGTTACTTTGCGGTGCCTGATTGCTCTGTATCGATGCACTGACAGAACAGCAGTAGCCTGGAGATCGCACGTTGACACAGGCAGCGGAGTTTTAGCTTTTGTGTAAGAAGTTTGCTGAGCTTGCTGTTTCTAAGCTTCCTGTTCCACACCGGCGCCTATAGATTGGCCCGGTGAAGCCGTTACTTGTATGGAAAATCTATTCTCACCGACCATGTTACAAGCTGAACAACTCCACCATCTCTGCTCCTCTATAATCTTCCAAAGCCAGGGACTTGGAGCTTTGCTCTTTGCTTAGATCAGCAGAGCAGAATATTGACCACACTGCATTCTTCGCACCGGGGAGTCGTTATTTCCAGGAAGATGGATGTGCCAGATGATGCCCACGAGATGGCAGCCTGTGCAGCAGAAAAATGGGCCCTCTTTATACCTGCAGGAAAAGAGGATTATCCTGTACAGGTACCACTGCAGGCAGAAGAGGCCTCTGCTCTGCAGCCCGGGCCAGCACACACTGCACAAGGTCTAAGCGCTCGGAAGATGCTGTGAAAGTGTGCCAGCTCTCAATTGCACTGCAGGATTCTCTGGGTGGGATCAGGTGAGACACACTGACAAGCACGGAAATGCCACGGAGCAACCAGACAAGATGGGCTGTTTTAAAGGATAGCAGGAAAGTGACACCCCTGGAAGCACAGAGTCTGGAGGGGGGATGCAAGGAAGGAGACCTGGGAGGCAGACAGCGAAAAAACACTTTGTGCTGATTAGCAGCAAAAGAGCTCTGAGTTTGCAGTGCAATAAATATACATGAGCACAGGAGGGTGCTGCTCTTTTTCTGACTTAGCATAAAGCATAATCTCTCTTTTCTGCTCTTTGGTGCCATCAACTTATAGACTTCAGAAGGAGTTGTGTTTGTTCATCCTGGACTAAGACCTAGGTGAGGCTGGCAACTGAGTAACCCCATGTGGCTGCATCTTTCTAAAGTAACATTCACGCAAAGGGCAGATTGTGCTTTTAGGTGACAACCAGCCACAGCCACCAGTCTGCTGGATAAGCACCCAGGTCTGTCAGCCTGCAAAATGGTGTCCTAAGGACTTCATGCTGGTGAAGGTGTGGATAATTTTACTGTCATCCCTCACTACCTACAGGCATAATTCAGAGGGCTAGTGGTTTAAGGTCCTATTGCCCTTGTGTTCGTTTGTTCAAGGACAACCCAGAATGTGGCACATAATTTGCCAGTTGGTCTGGAGGAGTTTAGACACCGATTCTTACTAGAAATAGCTCCATGAAAATGACTTTACAGTTGGTATTGAGTATCATTCACCTCTCCTTAGCAGTGTGCCAGCTGATAGTGGGGGCACAAGGATGGGCAGGGAACTGGAGGAGAAGTGGCCTAAGGACACGGAGTGAATCAGAGACCGAGTGTGACAGAGAAGCCTGATTTCCTCACTTACAAGTCTGAGCTGCTCCATGTGCAGGACAAGCTTAATAACTCCTACAGCCACACCTCCACACCCCCCACCCAATAAAGGAGAAGTCCAGCAGATGGAAAAATGGTAAGGCTTGGATTTTTTCAAATCGAAGTCAAAAGTCAACCTCATGGTAGAGCTGGGGGCTGTGAGAGAAGAGGAGGTATTGTAAACAGTGGAAGGACTTTCAATTGAAGAAACAGAGACACTGAAATTTGCTGCTAAGCCCACTGACGCAATTTGAGCCCCACAGAGAATGACTGAAGAGAGAGCAGCTACTACTCACCCACCTGCACCTGGTCCCAAACCTCACTTACATTATGCAGAAGGGATTAATCAATAGGTCTGGTTTCCTCCAGGAATGTAAAACCCCCCAGTGAAAACAGGCTTGGCTTCTCTGATACAGTTCATTCTCCAGCTACAGCTGCGGGGGGTTACCTTCTTGGCCCTTCAGTAAGTCAGACAGGACCTAAGGCCAGTTTCTGGGCTCAGAGGGGGAGTGTATGGTTGGCAGGACCAGGTCTATGTAGATAACAAGATGTAAATGTTATTCTTCGTGGCAGTTTTTCCCCCTGCCTCCTCATATAGTCCAATTTTTACGAGAAAATACAGGACCCATTTTTTAGGAGCTGTGCATTTCCCATAGCCCTCAGCTGCGCAGTTTCTCCGATTCAGGATCTTTGCCTCGTCTAACGGTTGCATCACTGGTAAGAAATTGTAACTGCACTATTACAGAAATATGGGGGCTCATTCTTCCAGCCTAGGCACAGCATAGGAGATCATTTGGGCTGGCACCCTCCCAAGCATAATGTACTGAAATGTCATTCTCCTCCGGGGTGAAGCTTGGATTCTTCCCAGCTTACATCTTCTCCTTTGGCTTGCAGCATCTGTGCAGCTTGCCCTCATCTCGTGGCATGCAGATGCCCGAAGGTGTAGAAGAAAGTGCTCTGGTTAGTGCTGGGAAAGTGAAAATTGATGTATTTTAAATCCTAAAGGGCTAGGGTTTGCTTAGGTCCTTCTGTTGTGTTCTTACCATCGTGCAAATGCCCACGTTTTGAATGGGCCCCCAAATGTAAGGGAGATGCTTTGGAGCAGCGCAGTGAGTGTTCCAGACCTACTGACAGGACTCCAGCTGCTCAGAGTCACTCTAAACTGGGTCATTTTTAAGGCTCCTCACAGGGGGCTCAAAGCTTAACTTTAAGCACTAGGATTTGGAAGCTCGGATTCAAGGTTTTAATGATAAACTTCACATGTGGGTATTGGCCAGTCCCTTCCTCTAGTGTTTTTTTCTTTTATTTTTTGGCAGATTTTCAAGGGTGCCAGGCAAACAGGGAACAGGAATTTGACTCCAATTCAGTCAACGTGCCTCCGAGCAGCTCAGTTCTGTGATGATGTTTCTACCTCTGAAACCAGCTTCCTTTCTAGCAGAGCCCACCGGCATTGCCCTGCCAGTGCACAGGGGTGTCCGCACAGTCAGGTTTCAGATCAGGGAGGGTCAAAGCCATTGCTCAGTTAGCAATGGGAACATTTTGAACCTGAGTTCTTATCCGGGTTGCTAAAGAATACCGTGTTTCTGAAAGCTGTATGACCCAGGGAGGCTGTTAAATAATCAATGCCAGGATGCATAGCTAAGTGTTGACATACAAGAGGCTGTCTGCTGAGCACCAACTCCTCTGCCTGGCAGCAGCGGCGAGACACAGTTTACCTAAATTTGCTTAGCTACTTTTTTTCTTCTAGTTGGTAATAGCTTTTTCTTTGCTTTCATTAAATAGCTTCTGATAAGAATTTATTTTCCTAAGAGAAATAGGAAGAACTTGGAAATTTCTGAAGAAAATGAGAAAAAACCCCTACCATGAACTCTAGTTGTGTTCTGCTTTCCAAAGCATTTCATTTCCCCTACTGAACCATCATTTAACATCTAAAGGAAAGGGGCTGGCAAAACCTGATTAAACCAGGCTCAAGTTTAGCCAGTACAGCCTCAGAACCAACATTCGTCCCTAGTCCTGCAGGGTTTCAATCCCAGACACGGAAGAACTCAAAATCAGTTCTTCACCCTGTCATACCCTTACTACAAGAAACTTGGCAGAGGTCAATGAAGACCCAAATGCAGCTCCTTGAACTGGCTTTGTGCAGCCTCTCCTGATTGAAAACGGTCAGGCAGTGGCTTTATGTACGTCACAGCGTTTTGTCAGCATGGACATGGGCAAAGCAGAACCGCTCTACGCCCAACCTGCTCTCCCTGTTCTCTCCTAACCAGCCCTGATCCTCCTTGCTGTGTCATGTGATTATAATAAAAGTGGTTCTGGCCTCTCTGGAGACTGCCCGTTCCTCACCAGGCAGATTCACTAGGCAGAGTCGAAGAATTATTCGATGGTGTCCTTAAGTGGGCTGAATTTTGTAGCAATCACAGAGGAATTAAGCACAAGCGTAGAAGTCAGCATCTGCTGAAACACTCAGTATTCAGAATGCAGGTAAATGTAAAGGTGGTAATTTTTTTAAGTCAAAAGGCATTCTTAATGTTCGTGAATTAATCATGCATCAAGCACAGGAAGAGGAGGGGAAAAAAAAAAACCAGACAGCTTAATATTTCAGAACAGGGTTTTTAGATTTGCTGGTCTCAATTCCAATTTTATTTTGTTCCATAAAATCATACTTTAGCAGTAAGATTTATACTAGGAGTTCCTTGGCATCTCTTACTCCAACTCCTTTTCTCTCTTTTATTTTATTTTTTTTTTGTCTTTAAGGGTGAATTTATACACAAATGTAGCCATTTGTAAGGAACCAATATATTCAACAGCGTTTCCCTCTGTTGTGCAGTTATGCTAGAACTCTAGAAATGAGAAACTCCGAAATGCCAGAGCCCTGAGAATGCTGGCTCCATTTGATTTCCTTCTGCCCTGAGTTTTCATAACAGTTTCAGTTATGCAGTACACTGGCTCATGAATATTAAACAAGGTCTACATACATTTCTTGGGTTTGCTTTTTCAGGCTCCGCTTGCACAAAGATTTTTTTATTTTTCTTTGGCAATGCCCTTCTCGGTGCCCTCTATTCCATTCTTTTATTGTTCCCAGGTTGTTCTGAGAGACAAGTGACAGTGCGAGACAGGAAGAGAATTACATTTTGCAGGGAAATTTATACAGAGTAGAAAATCAATAGTTAGATGCTCCCTGGGACTGCCTAAAACTTCTTTGAAGAATAATTATCTTGCAAGAGAGCTCTGGTAGCTGGAATTCCTCCCCAATTCTGTATGCATAAGATAAATTTAGGCTGGGATAAGCAGTGTGCTTTGAGGTCTCTTTGCTGGTCTGGGGAAGTGGTTTGTGTGGAGAGAATAAAGGAATTAGCCAGAAGAGGTATGAAAGAAAGCCTGGCTGGCCACATCCATCCTGGGCTCGGAAGAAAGCAAAAAGCCATGACAGAAAGAGGGAAAACTAAGCAGAGCAAAGCATAGAGGGGAGTTAAGTGCTGGAGCTCAGCACCTGATTTTCTAGGTGACTCTGTTCACATGGCAATGAGCCCTTGGACTAGCAGTCCCATGGAGCGAAGCTGAGGGACTCTCAGGGTGGAGAGTCAAGCCCACAGGCAACTCAGCAGGTGTAAAGGGTTTAGTTGATAAAGCAGCATGAGGCAGACCCAGGGCTGTGTTCAAGCTAAATGTCTGATACGGAGATCAGCAAAGGTTTCCTGGTGTTAGAGGAGAGGACTCCTGTTGAGCTCCAGTATCATGTGCTGACCCCATTGTATGTCTGATAATTTTCAAGGTGCTGCTTCCTCCTGGGATATTGCTACAGGTAATGCTAAAGTTGGGAGATGAAGTGTGGGGTTTAATAGCTTTGTTGGATTGAACTGACCTGGCCAGAGTTGACCTAGGAGTGAGATTAGTCTTGCTCTCAGAGCTGTCAGTACTTTGTCTTCCGGAAGCATAAAAATCCACTTCAAAATGCACAGAAAGCTGCTATGAGAGGTGTCAATAGCAGCTTACGACAAAGAGACATGTAATCCATTCATTAACTCTCAAGAAGAAAGGACTAACAAGGCTGAAAATCTTGCTGGAGGCGTAATGTTACAGGTATTAAGGGAGACTTGAGAAAGATCTAACAAAACTAGATAATAAAGCAGCCCAATCACAAAAGAAGTCATCCTAGCAAAGATGATCATGGGGTAACAGAGAATGACTCCTGCTTTTCACCCATCCATGGAGAGAGATGTTTCGTATTTGTTGGTGTTTGCATTGTTAGTCATAAGCACTGTGTAAACCACACCTTGGTTTTGCTTGGGTTTGGTGTGTTTGGGGTTTTTTTTAATGTATCCATTCTTAGGAACTAGAAAAACATCCAAGCACATGCGTAACATTAAGCATGTGACTCATTCCCTCTACAGCCACGGATGTCTCTCACTCTTGCAATTAAATATGTGCTAAAGTGGTTTGTTGGAGTAGAGCCCAGGAATAGTGTGTGCAGGTTTGAGCTCGTCGGCACAAAAGTGGTGCTAACAAGCAGGTCTGGAATTATAGACCTGTCAGCTTAGCTTCAGTTCCTGGAAAAACACTGGAACAACGAACCAAACAAACAATTTATGAGCACCTAGAAGAGAACGAGGGGATGAGCAACAGGCAGCGTGGATTTTTTTGAGGTGTAAGAGAGTCAAAGCAGTCTAATTTCCCACTGATGTAAGGCAACACCCCAAGATTTGTTTGAACTTCAGAGCTGGATGAAAACACTGGTGCAAAACTGGTTGGAAAACTGATAGAAGGATGTTTTTGAGGAAAGTTCTGAAGAGGCTGTTTCGTATGCATGTCTTGCATTTCTGTGCATGATCCGGCTGGTGGAAGAGAGGGTGTGCAATCTAAATTTGCTGCTGACACCACACTGGAAGAGGCTGTGAGCACACTGGGCAGGATTAGAGTCCAGTATCATCTTTGCAAGCTAGAGACGTGGTAAAAAACCCAAACCAACTTGTGATTCAGCTGGGACAGTGCATTGTGCCTCTGCTGACTATAGATTTATGTACTGCAATAAACTCTTACTACAGGTTATTATATAGTTACAACAGCTTGGGGAACAACAACTACACATGTAGGTGATTCACCAATAAGGATGACAGACTGTGATGGCTCACAAGCTGGTCATGAACAAACAATGCCATGCTGTTGCAGAAAGGGCGTGTCAAATGTTTGAGCAGGACAGCATCACAATCCTTGCAGCCAGCTCTGTGCCAGCAAGCAGGAGCACAGCGTTCGCTTTTGGCCAACGTACTTCACGACTGAGCTGGACAACAGTTGAGTGAGAAAAGGAAAGGAGTGAGACTGACCCAAGGTATAGAAGACTTGATCTACTGGGGAAGACTGAGGGGTTTTCATCCTCAGGAGAGGGAGACTGAGGTGGCGACTAAATCTCTTCCAAAACATTGTCAGCAGCTGCAAAGAAAAGGAGGAATGATTTGGTCTTACTCACCCTGGCAGTTAAGAAGCTGTGGGATAAACTACTTCAAGGGATAATTAGGGCACTTTATCTTTAGAAATTAATCTCATACTAAGGGAATGTGAAGGACTGGGGCAGATACTCCGGGAGAGTTGAGTCTCTGATGCTGAAAATAAGCTAAACCTCTGTCAGGAAGGACCCATGCAAGTCCACCTTACAGAGGTGGATGGACTAAATGACCTCTGGAAATCCCTTCTAGACCTCTGGTTCTGCTACGGTTAATTTACACTGATAAACCAGGTTAATTTAACCAAGTCAGTGCCAATAACCTGGTATTGATGGAAAGGGAATCTTGTCTTAGACACCCAAACGTTTTCCACTTGGGCACTGAGAAGTATTACATGTGTAAGTAAAGAGAGGAGCGGGGTAGGAGAGTGCACGGAACAACTAATAAATCGCAATTTCTGACTTGAAACTCACTTGTTAATTAGTGTGTTAACTACAAGTTGTTGATTTCATCCCACTTTGCCTCAGCCCCTACGTGTTGGTGGTTTTGGAGGCAGAGCAGACTTCTTAGAGCTCTCCAAACAGCAGGTGATGACAGCCTTACACCACAGGCAAGACGACTATACAGCTATTTTCAGCATTTAATGGTCCACCGAATGCTGTGAGTGTTGCATTTGGGCTCTTCTTCCTTTCATCTACACTTCCTCATAGAGTCTGCTTAATGTTTTGCATTCTCTTTTTTCCCCCCTGTAGTTAATTTCTGGATCCTCGAGCTCCCTTTTTATTTTTCCTCAAAGGTAATTTCTTCCTTACAGCTGTCTGCTCATAACAGCTCCATTAAATGTGCAAGTAGGAAACTGGTACGTGACGTTTCACTCCACAGGCGACACTGTAATCATTGTGACTGTGTTCTCTTTGAAAGCTCCATTCCTGTTACTTGCAGGGACTGGGGAATTCTCTTCATCTAGTCCCTTGTTTATCTTTAAGAAAAGAGATATTAAAATCTACTGGGATATTTTAAGTCAGCTACTCCTTGCTTCATTGCTCTATTTATTTATTGTAGAGCGCTTATTAGTGTTTTGAAGAAAATGCATCTTGCATTCAAAAAGAGCAGTACTGCAAACATGGAAGAACAACGTTTTGCGCAGCTTCTGGGCTTGCTTTACAGACAAATTCCTGAGAGAGCAGTTCCTTTAAATTGTCCTCATTAGGAGAACTAACTAATTGATGGAATAACTCAGGTCTGATGGGCTTGACCTCCATTTCCTAAATCCAGACTCTTAAAAAGGTTCAGGTCTGTATGTAAGCCTTGATGGAGATGTTAGAGTTAAATACTGTGAGACTATAAATCAGCGGAGTTACTCAAAGTTTGTCTGGCACATAAATGGCTCCCAGGGCACCAGAGATTTCTCCTTTCCCTGTGGCTCCGATCGGTTTAACTGTGCTGACTATAGAGGGAGGGGAGGGAGATTCTTACATTTGTTGGAAAATAGCCAAAGGAGTCAGAGATCTCTGCTCCTCACACAAAGATTCAGCCATGGCAGGGGGTATTTCAGGTTTTGATCAGCGTCTGAGGTTTGTTGTTCCAGTGTGGCCCAAGGCAGGAAAGAATTGCTGTTATTAAATTCCAGTTAGAAGCCTATAACTTCAACTGCATTGCTGAGTTATCAGTATTCTTGTCTGTTTGAATATATTTGTGTGGTGACAATCTTGAAGCTCCAATGGGAAATGGTATTTTGGGCTTTGCCTTGGGCGTGAGTTGACCGGTGGTACTATGAAGTGCAAAGTGCATCCAAGTGGCACAACAGAGAGTTGTGGGTCACTGCTTATTAAAAAAAAAAAAGGCACACACACCCCCTTCCAAAACCCAAAAGACACATTTCTTGCAGCTGTATTTTCCTATGCTTCTCAGAGCTGATACAACAGCATTGCCTGTAGTTGTTTTTTTGCTGGGTTGTTTTTTTTCCTTTGTCCCTAGAAAATGCCAAAATAAATTAGACACATTACAGCAAACTGATCTTGCGACTATGCCTGTTGGAGTTCTTGTGTTCCGGAACATGGTATCTGGGCTTCTTGGACAGATGCTGCCTGTGGCATTCGCCATGACAGCGAGGCATGTCTGCTCACAGACTATAAATGGCACAACTTCCCCTGTTGCGAGGTCGTGGGGACAGGATTTTGGATGGGGGAAAGTGCCCCTCCATCCCCTTGAGCTCTGCAATGGGGAGGGCCATTCTGCAGGGAAAACTGTCTTTAGTAGATTCCCCCCCAAAGCCCTGGCAGTTGTCAGTTTGGAGATTCTCTCAGCTTCTTTCAAAGCCAGTTATAAGCCTTTTAAACTAGCTTTATACTGGTACACCAGTAGGACGTTTTTACGTGCTTTTAGCACTATCTGAGAGATGAAAGCAAAACTTAAGGCAATCTTTCTCTGCCTCAAATCAAGGTAAAGAATAAGTATTATAAGAAAAGGTCTGTGGCTCCTTAGAACACGTCCTGTGGTATGATACCGGTAATAGCTCATAAATGCCGTGGTATGAAATAGCAAAATATAACTGCTCTACGGCAAAACCCAGCAAAATTGCTGTGACACCATCAACCTCACCATGGTGACCTCTGTGGGGCTGGTGCTGTCCCACCCTGCCACCAGTTGTGCCTTGTCCCTCCATATATATGGCTTTATGTCTTTTACATATCTTCAGTATCTAATTGATGAATTCAAAACAGGGGCTGCTAATAAGTCATTCCTTCAAGGAAGGACTGTGTGAGAAGTGCAGGATCCAACTGTGTGTGATCTGCAAAGCTTTAGAAGTGCTGGGCTCTCCCCAGTATAGGTGAGAAGCACGTGTGGCTCCATTTGTGAGTCTGATGCAACTGCTGCCTTGGAGCATGGCACCTGTGCAGACAACCAGCTCATATAGAGCAAGTCCTACATATCCTGAGATCCGTTATCTCCATATGGTGTGTCTGGTGTATTCAACACACCAGGACACGCACCATGGCACATGGCTAAGGAGGTCCCTCATGCATGGCTGGGTTTTTAGGTGTAGGAAAGCCCAGCCCTGGCTTGCTTTGTTGCAGAAGTGGGTCACAGAGATGCAGATGATGCTGACCATGGCTTACGAGTGGCAAGCTAAACATAAAGCGACTTGATCATGGTAAGCACGTGAGAGAGTTCAGAAAATGTTATATTGATTAAACTGTTAACAAGACTAGCAAATCCCATTCCACTATTCATTAGTGTAGTGCTTGCCTGCCCTCTCCTCCCCTGAAAGTGTCTCCTAGAATGTTATAAACATATATAGGAAAATTTCTCACCTTAGGGGCCATGACTGTCTGAAACAGCTCCCAGTGTTCACTGTGGAGGTGAATAGTACCTGCACGCTGGGCTCTGGCTTGAGTGGAGGGGTGTGTGTGAATAACCTCTGCTCAGGAGAGGAAAGCCTGGAGAGATGTGCCCCAAAAACATGAGAGGCTGCTAGTAAGAGAATGGCAATGCTGAGGAGTATTTAACCTGGGGGATGCTGTCTTAGTATCTTTTGACAGGCACGCAGGAAGGAAGAGTATTGGCTTGTAAATTTATTATTAGCACATTGTCCAATGGTGACAGGATGTATTCATGTAACCAGCTTCCCTCTGTTTCTCTATTGCCATTTGGTTCTGTCAGGAAATAACTTAGTGTTGCCCAGGAAAAACTCTTATATTTGAAGTCCAGTTCTGTGCTTTCTTAAAAAGGTTAAAAAGAACTGAATTGTTGCAGTTGGTCAGGGAGAAAGAACAGGTCTTAGGTGATCAGTTGATTTGTTTTGAGTTGTAGGACAGAGGGTTTGGTGCTAAAGTTTGTTTTTTTTAAATAGACTTCTAGTCCAATTACTCTTTTAGACTTTAAATTACTTCGTTATTACAAAGTGATATATTGAAAAACATTTGTTAGAATTTTTTTTTTGCTGAAAGTTTTGATCAAAACATGGAATATTTTCAGCGATTTCTGAAAATCTCTAATTTTAATAGTGGCATGGTTGGGGGGATGTATCCCAAAAGATGTTGGCAAAATCTTTTGGCTGGGTTTGTAGGCTTTAAGAGCAAGTTACTTTAATATATTTTTTAATGTATATTAGTGATGAAACATTCAAGACTATTTAAGGAATTCAAATCCCTTGTTCCCACTCAAAAGCAACTGGGTGTTCAGATCCCTTAGTCAGCTTCTGCAATCTATAACTTCAGTGTTAGATTGATATAGCTAATTTGTGTTAAAGATGACACTTTTAAATGCAGTTATAATTTATCTCATGGTGCTGTTGCCTCACGGTTATAATTCCATGCGTGCATGCAGTGGTTCTCTGTATCCCAATGGTCCATGCAGCTTTATAAACAAATTTAGGCCATCCCCAAATCCTTGGGCGTGTAAAACTTCCACTGAAGCTTTGCTCACATCATGTCCCTAATTTCAGACCATGAATGCTACTGTGTCTACAGGAAGGTGTCATCCTTTGAGTGAAGGTCACTTTGGGGGAAAAGCAATAGCCATGTAGCAGTCCACACACGTCCCTTGCAATAGTTCAGAGAAGAAAATAATGGTTATTCAGCTGAAATTGCACAAGGTTATGTGCACAGAATGGGATCATGCACTGAGGGAGTTGACAGCTTTGGCTCAAAAAGGGGTTCTGGCTAAAGGAAACGTTTCCTGGGACATTCTGCAGAATATATGGGTTTGGCATTATTCATATAACTGGTTACTTGCCAAATATGTAAAGACTAAAACACCAAGTTTTTCATTCAGGAATTTTCTGCTTTAGCGTGTTCTTTCCCAGTGCTTTGATGTTCTGGAATTAAAATGTCTGTTTTCAGTCTAGCTTGGTATTAAGCTGGTTTAATGTCTTGTACAAGCTGCTTTGAAAGCTTTCCCTTTCCCCTCTGGAGCCAGCACCCTGGGAGGGTGACATCTCTTATCATCAGTTGGACAGTTCCGAGTTGTGGCTTTAGATAATGAAAACCAAGCCTGAGCATTTCTCTTCCCAGAGGAGTTCTTCCTTTATTTCCTTTCACCTCGGATGTTGGGTTTTTTCTTCTGTGTCTATCCCAGTGTGCACAGTACAGTATTGCACCGTACAATCCAAAATTTCAGTGTCTCGGTGTTCTCTTCCTTACAGATTGGGCTTGCAAAGGAGTTGGAAACGTGTCATGGTTCAGGAGGGCTTTCTGTCTCCACTTACAGTTTATCATTGTCTTGCGATTGAAGTCACCACTCCTAATCCTCCCCTGCCAGGAGTTTGTCACTTCCAGTCCCAGCTATTCTCCTTCCTGTAGCATCTTTTCATTGTGGCATGACAGTATGAACACATAGCGCTCTGTGGGTTTCCTTCCTGGCTGAAAGACATCGGGAGAGTTTTAGCTGTGTTTTACTGCATTCCAGCAGCCACTGGTGAACTCTCTGCAGTGGGGGGAACACCCTGTATCCACCTATACATTCATCATAGCACCTACAGCGAGCTTGATGGGCCCAGTCCGAAACTCAGAAAGCTCAAAGCAAAGATGCTGCTGAGAACTAGACTCCTGAAGGTAGGGTTACATGGAGAGCCAGGGACCCTCTCCCCTTTAGCAAGAAAAGATTAGACCAATCAATGGGGACACCTGGAGATCCATCTCATTTGCTGTCTTAAGCCTTTTTTTTTGCCTCCTCTCTGTCCTAAAGCCTGGATTGATGAATCACAGCAGGCTCTGGGTGCTTTGTGTTAAGCAGGGTTGTTGGAGAACACACCATTTCAGTTGTCCTCCTAGCCATGTGTCTGACTAAATGTAATTCAAGAGCCATCATGGCCTGCAGCAGCGAGGATGCAGGAATGGGAGAGAGATGACCCAGCATTGAACAAGCTACAGGGTATTTTTGGTTTTGCTCCAACTATGATGACTCTTAAATTCCAGCAGCTAATGGTCTGCCTCAGTGTTGGACACTGAGCTGGCTGGTCTTGTGTTTGCTACTGATCTAGATCTACTGCAGCTCTGGCTGCAGAGCTCAGAGGATGATTTGCTCACCTAGCGGCAGGCTCTAAAACACTGCCAATGCCCTCTTGCTTGGAGAACCTGTCCCTTTGCTCTCCCCGTGATTTTGGTGGCAGTGATTGCAGGACAGAACTGAGCTCTGGGTAAACACCCACCACTGAAGCCAATGACAGACTCTGCAAAAGATTTTGGGTCAGTGTTTATGTTAGTTATTTAATGCACATTTGGGTCACATCACTTGATATGAGATTTCTAGATAGGTGAACATGTACCAGTGTTAACAGCTGTGGGTTTACAGCTGGTTAGGATAGTATAGGACAGCATTTACAAGCCACATTTCGTTTGTCTTCAGCCCTCAGGCAGCTGGTGGCATGTGGCTGTGCCCTGGGCTGGACTCCTCGGGGCCAGATTGGTGCAGAAAGGCAGCGTCTTTCAGGTGTCAGAGTGCTGGACCACTTCCTACCGGCTGGGTTGCTCTTCCTTGTCCCAGCAGAGGTAAGAGCTGCCATTGCAGGAGGTGCTGGTTAGCTCTGTCAGAAACATGTAACTAAGCTGTGACCTTGCTGTCTCACCTCTCAGTTTTTGGATTTCATCAGAGGCATGAGGAGCTGCAGGCTTCTCTTCTTCAGGAAAGTTAGGGCACAGGTCAGTGGGCAAAAGAGGACCGCAACACAGAGGGCTGTAAACGGAAAAGTGCCGCTGTTTCAACCACTAATTCAATAGCAAAAGAAACATTAAATCCGTCAAAAAAAAAAAAGGCATCTTCAGCACAGCCCTTATGGGCTTTGGGTTCCCAGAGCAAACAACGCAGAGGCACTGCTCCCCTGTCCCACTCCTACCCCAGCACCCTTTGCACAGGGGCTGTGGGGACAGTACAAGGAGGGTGTGGGTGGGGAAGGGGCCTGCTCACAAGCTGAGCTCCCTCCACTCCAGGGAAGTGAGCACTGTACCCCTTAAATGCTAACCTAGTAATGGCAGCCAGCAGTGGGTGGCTAGTGGGGTAGTAGTGGGGTGGCCACGAACGCTGGATCCCCCCAGTGCTGGCTGGCTGGGATCTGGAGCAGGGGCTTGTGGAGAGTAATGGTAGAGTTGGTGACTCGGGGAGTTAGGTGGCAGATTTCTTGGTTATTTACCCATCTGCTTTTGTGACATACTCCACATCCATTACATATCAGCTGGGAAAGGAGAAGATAGCCACTTTTTCTATTTCTTGAAGGAGAGCTTAGCTACCTGCTCTCACAGCTTCTTCTCACTGCGAAAGGAAAGTGTGCTGGGACTCTGCAGCCAGGGTCATCACCTCGCCAAGACCAGAGTCTGCTCCGTCTGTCAAGGCTCTTACACGCCTGAGGAACACCTTCAAATAGTGACAAGTCTTGCAGAGGAGATGTAGCATGCAACTAAATAATACTGTTTGTAAGGCGAACCAATTCATAATGCAAACAAGTAACTACAAATCAACATGACAACAAACCTCTTGCAGTGAAGGCTGGGGCAGCAGCAGCTTCTGTGCAAAGAGCTAACCGGCAGAATTTCTGCTATCTGATACGGGCTTAGTGCTGCCAGCTACTGAATTGTATTTTGTGGATGGGAGTTGTGAGGTTCTAAAGTTTTCCATGCCAGGAGGAGGGAGCTCGGATGGTCCCTGGGGCAGTGGGGGCTTTGCAGAGCTGATTCTGCACATGTTGGCTCTGGTACCCAGGTAGTCTTAATTACAAGTCCAGCCTGGGAGAGCAAGAGTTTTCTCAGAATATTAACGAACACCTTTGAACACATTTTAAACTGTTGATGACCAAACCTGGTGAGGAGCGGGCATGAACAAGGACTTTGTTTTTGAAGTTTTAAAAACCAAGTTAAAGGGAAAAAGAAAAAACAACTTACTGGCTGAAGCATTTTAAAGACATTTCCCCCCTCATCTAAACATTATCAGAGAAATGCTATCTATTGAATTGTACTTGACTGCTACAAGTGGTTCCTACCTGGAGCCTTGAAAACCTTATTCCATTTGTAAGACGTTTTTCTCTCAGGTAAGCTGCATGTGTCTGGTTCTTCTTCTTCCCATATCAGGATCGATGGCTTCTTCATCAGCCCATACATGCCTGCCAAATTAACAGGGTGTAAGCTAACTCATACAGCTCATTCTTGAATTACAGCATGATGTTTCTCCAAAGATGTAACAGGTACAGGTGAAATACTGCCACTTGCAACTAATTCTACTTAAAAACCTGAATGTAATGAGCTCTATAGCAGCCATCCATGCTGGGGAGGAGGGAGGCCATAGTCTGCAAGACTTACAGCTTTAGAAGTAGAGCTTGTTGAAAGACTGTTACTCCTCCTTGCACCCATTGAAATTCATTGCATATTCCATTGAAATTTCAAATCTTTGGGTTTTTTAATCAGTTGCTTGAAGTTACTTTTATGAAACCTTTGGAAACATTTCCGGCAGTTGTACAAAGGGGCCGTACAGAATAAATAAGAGAAAGTCCTGCTGTATGAGCAACCTCATGCACTTCAAAAGGCTCAGCAACACGCCATGATGTCAGATTATTTGCAGAAGGTCAAATCAATTTTATGATTGGGCACACATTAGCAAATTACTTTTCTTAGAAGCAAGGCAAGCAAAGTATTTTCCAAGAAATACTCTTGAGGAAAAATCAAATGGCATTTATTAGAAACCATCACTGGCAGGGACTTGTTCTCTTTAAGGCACTTATTCCCTTTGTAATGGCAAGCCATTGCATCTGGTCATCATACAGGGGCAAACTCAGGTTTAAAAGTTTTCTACTCTGTAGGGCAAATGAGTCAGAACTGGGGCCTGGCTGTCTGTGGTGTAGTGAATAGTCTTAGAGAGGGGATTTTTATCTGTTTGTTTACCTAACTTCAAAACAGGGTGCCAAATGGCTCTGACCTGTAAAAATGCAGTGTCTACTTAATGGACCGTATTTCCTCTAAGCCTGGTGGCTGCTCCCAGTTGTGGCTAGACAGTGTGTGTAAGGGAGAAGGGAAGGGGTGGGTGGTGGGTGAGGAGACAGTGGAAAGAAGTGACCTGCCTTGCTTTCAGGAAGAGAGCTGCAATAGGGTGTTAAGGACAGCATCTCCCTAGTGCCCTAGGGAGAGCCCAAGGAAAGCTCTGGGTGAATTTTTCTGGCCAAGAATCATCCTTCTCTGTGCCATGTTTGCTAAGAACTGTAAAGATATCTGAAAGCTGTAATGAAAGTCACTATGGGTGGTGCTCAGCTCCTGCTGCCTCTCCATGCATACCTGTACTGCTGGCCCAGAGAAGAGTGACTTGGACTGAACCTCTGATTCACATCTATCCTTGACCCAGCTGTCTGTCCCATGGTTTAATTCCTGATGTCATTCTCACAGATCAGGTATTTATATCATACGTATAATTTGTCATATCTGATTAATAAAGGGCAGTGCCAGATGTATTAAAATGATGCTTGGGTAACCGTGGCCTGTGGCACGTCCCTCTGGGAGTGGGCAGGCAGACTCGCCTTGTCCTCAGTCCTCTCTGCTTCAGTGCTTCGCCTCTCCACGTCTCAGAAAACGGCGGTAAGACTTAAAGTCTACTTTTACCTGCTCCCATGTTTTAGTTGCAGAGTTGATGCATCACCTTGTTTTGCATCAGACAGCATGAATCCACATGATTGACACGACAGACCTGACCTGTGCCCCAGAGCTGATGGCATAAATAAAAAAATCTGCTAGAGAGGTCTAAAGAGAGACACAAAGAGCAAATGGATGATGGTAGCATTCCTCTTGCAGCCTCTTTCCGGCATCCAAATGTTTGGGGACTTTGCTTCTGTTGTGTTATAGACTTGGGATTTTTTTTAAAGGCTGTAATTTATTCTCATGTTTCTGCCTGTATTTTTATTTTCTGGCCCCTATATAAATAACACTGAAGTCTGCTCTTCTTGAATGGATGGATAAGAAGGGCACAGTTCCTTCCTTTACAGTTTGCTACCTGGTAAATTAGTCAACACTCTGTGTAACTGCTCGGGAATGTTCCATCAGTGTGTTTACTCATTGGAAAATGTGGTCTCCATAAACTGAAAGCAGGATGGAAATTTGAATCTCTGGTGAGGGCTAAAAGCTTTCCTGATTCTGTGTGAGTCTCGGGTAGCAAGAAAAGAGAGAAAATACATTTTTAATGTATGTCAATATGAAACCGCAAAGGTGGCCAGAGGGAAGGAGTCGAAGGCAAGGAACCTGAAAGAGATCTAGCTTGATATTGATGACATATCAATTAATATAATGAGGGGAGTGGGGAAAACAAGACTTTAATGGAGGACAAGCACTTGGGCTTCTACTTTTACTGTTCAAATACAAAATGTATTTGGAGGGACTAGAAAAATCAAAACTTTCTGGGCTATTGTACTTTGGCACAGCTCTAAGGCTTTAAACAGACTCATGTGATGTGTATGTCATGTTCCCACCTTTAGGACAAGGCAGAATGGAACTTAAACACCAACACTGAGACCTTTAGGGAAAAGCCTGTGAGGAAAGCAGTTAGGTGTAGCACCAGGCATAAACATCTGCTTTAACCCCTGGGAATGGTTCTCTGATGACAAACTTTTTGCAGGAGGAAAGAGAATTGCTATTCAGTATTGAAAAGAACTACTGGTTATTCATCAGTCTGTTTTAAAATTAACTCCATGTGGTCTGGGGTTAGAAGTGGATGTTACCTGGCACAGCTGTTTGGCAGGAGAATTTCATATCAGTCAGCTCACAGGTTCCAAACTGTTTGACCAAACCACAGCAGGGAACACTTAAGAATAATAAATGTAGTCCCAGAAACTAGAGAAAACCACCCAAGAACAGTAGGAAGACTCTTTTTTTTGGACAATAGCTTCATAACAAATCATTTGACTAACTATAACAAAGCATCAGATCTAAGAGGTTTACACCACGTCGTTTGTAATTCAACAGACCTGAAAACCATGTTAAACCTCCTGTTGTTGCCTGGTCTAAACTGGTGCAATATTTTTGAAGACAATATTACTAAGCCAACCTACAATGGGATGAAATTCATCTCTGTGCTGGAATTTTTTAAGAGCTCTGATGCCACAGGCTGTACCTGCCGGACATTTCTTTCCAGAGCCTCCCCAGGGAACCAGAGGAACAATTTAGAGCCAAAGCTCCCAGGGCTGAGCTGACCATGGCCGTCTGTCCTGCAGCAAGGAGAACTCTATAGAAGAGTTTGCTCCTGCCTCCCTTTTCCTACTGCAAATGCCACGGCAGTTGTTCTCTGCTACCTGGGAGTTTGCAGCATAATAAGTGTTGGGAAAACAGTTTGTCAGTTAGAAGGGAAATTTCAAGAGAGTAGATTTAAAATAAATAAATAATCTACTCAGAAGTTCTGTAATAAAATAGATAATTTATTTATATGTATCAAGGAAGTATTTATTTATCATATACAGAGTATTAAATTTTTATGCATGTTCAGTCTTAGTTCATGATTTAAATTAAGTCTCTAAGCATTTAAATTAAGGAAACTCCATAATTTAAATTAAGTCTCTAAGTGTCTTAGAACTGTTCAGAAGGTTTCAGTCTCCAAACACTGTACCATGGGAAGCCAGCATTGCTGAAACCTTTTCATTCACTTGGTTCCCTTTCCCTATCAAAGCTGTCCTCAGAAAAATTTTCCTGAGGGCTTGAGGTGAGGCATGGAGTAAAAAAATACAGCACACGCTCCAAATACTCTTTCTGACAAATTGTGTTATTTCAAAGGCAGAATTAGAGCTCTAATCTTGGTGTTTTTCAAAAATATTTGTCTGGTCAGAAGGTGTCCAAGTCTGGTCAATGAAAGACAATGTTTCTAAATTGGTACAAAATTAAGCTCTTGTTTGGGACATTTTTAAGTTGGCGTAAAGGTTATGTTACAACTCTAAATATTTCCAGTGACTTAGGGAATCAGATGTTAGTTTAGCATCATGCATGAGTGGTGAATAAATAGTTTCCCAGATACTTTTGGTTTTATTTCACCTTGCCTCTCTAATCCTACCACTTCAATAGCATGAAGATGTGTTGATTGTTCGTTTCAAGAACAACATGTTATAAATATAGATTTCTTCCTGGTGATCTCTCAAAATACCCTTCAGTCTTGTGTGGTTGAACGATTGATGACACTTGGAAATGAAACTCTTGCCTGGGGTTTGTTGTAAGACAAACTTACAGCATGGGAGTAAAATCTGTATGAGTGAAGCAGGGGCAGTGTGAAGAGGGTATTGCTTTAGGATGCTGAAGAAGGCTTCTGGCAGATTCTAGGAGCCAGTATAACATGAGTATCCAGCTACCTAGGCTTTGTTTGGTTTTTTTTTTTTTTTTTTGAGAAATAATGCATTTCTGTTCATATTGTCTGCAAACAGATTTGGAAGAAAGCTGAAAGGGCTCATGGCAGCATATGGCTCTTTCACCTCCTGCTCTTTCCATAATATTCTATGCATGGCTGGTACTAGTGGTGAGCATGGCAACGTGTTCTGACTGCATGCAAATAAAATAACCCTCTTTTTAATATAGGGCAGACCAATGTACATCTTTAATTATTGCCTAAAGATCTTAGCTGGCAAACAGAAATCCTCCAGCCAGCACCAGATGGATAAACAAAGCGCTGACGTGCGCACCAGGGCTCACATGTACCTGCTGCATTTTACCACAAACCAAATGGACTGTTCACAGCTTAGCTCCTGCTTTCCCTGCTGATCTATTTCCACATGGCTGGCTGCCTGCTTTGTTCTTCTGAAATCTTGATGAGGTTCTCTGGCCTAAGAAATACAGGTCAGGCTTGCTGACCAAACCGATCCCTGCCAGGATTAAACACCACCATCACGCAGAGTCCTGAGGACTCTGCCTAGGACCCAAAGTGCCTTCCAGCATGCAGCCTTCCCCCTTGGTCTGGCAGCCACAGGCAAGAGCGTCAGCGGCAGCAATGCCGTGTGGGAGGCGGAGGTTTTGAACCTGTATGAGTTCTGCCTGCTGGTGATGGGTGAGGGATAGAGGAGAAGTGTTGCTGCAGCTTTTCTGGATTGTGTAACTCTTTAATCATGTGGTTTTAGATGTACATCCAGGGTGCTTGGCTCTTGGCAGAGAAGTCATCTGTCGAAATAGGAGAATTACGAAAGCACTTCAGGGAAGTGGAAACTGGCCTCCCATAAAACATCCAGAGGTGTTGGTGTGTAGCTGCTTTTGGGAAAAGGAAAAAGCACATCAACTATAGGTGATGCATAAATTCTTACTTTAAAGAAGCAGCTTTGAATGGGAAGCTTCCCTTCATCTTGAAATAGCTAACTCCTCCCAACCTGTAGTTTCAGAATGAGATTGGTTTTCTCTGGGCTGTTTCATAGCCCTGATGGCTGCTGTATCCAAGTGCTTCTTTAGTTCTGATAAATCCCCAAGAGACAGGAAGGCAATATAGTTGCAAGCCAATTTTTCAAAGACTTCTGAATAACCCATACTAAAGGCACAAAAGCAGAGCTACAAAAACTAATCATTTGACTCAAAACTCCAAGCACGGTCATTTGCAGCCTGCAAAATGGCCTGATTTATCCAAGGTGGCCTGCGGTTGTTGTAGCTGAGTGAAGTTAAATAATGCAGGACTCTTTAAAATTGCATTAGTATATGATTTCATTTGCTTTATTCTTTAATAATTCCCACTCCCTTGTAGTTTATTGCAGTCAATGATTATCACATCTGTTCAATCCATCTCTGAAGTGAGTGGGAAGGGCAGGTTGGTGCGACCCTTCCTCACTCGTGCCATGCTCTAAGCTATACTGTTGCAGAAGAAAGCTGAAATTTCCCTCTGTCGTGTGTTTAGGAATGACTGTATGGCCTTCCCTTTTACCTTAAAGTAAGTGTAGCATGGAAAAGAGCATGAGGCAGGGTTACCTTCTAATCAAATAATTTGATTGACTGCGTTGAAATCCTTAGGAAACAAAAGAATTTCTACAGTGTGTGCACCGCACAAGGGATCGGTTCAAATGTCTCCTGTTCGGGCCCACCATAGGGTCTCACTTTCTGGATCTCTGTTACAAGAGGCCCTCCATGGACTAAACTGACCAGCCAAAGTAGGTGGATGCTCAAGGAGAGGTACAAGGCAAATGAAAGTACCAGGAGAGCGTACACCACTGCTACCTACTGCAGAAACAGCTTGACCTTTAGAAGAGGTGGAGACTGTCCAAGAAGCCATGGGGCTGCTAGAAGCCTTGATTCTTCAATGCTCTGTATAGTTCTGCCAGCGTCTCAGTACATAGCCTTGAGCAAGCGACTGCAGCTGTGGACACCCTTCCTTGTCCAGGACTAGCTGTACTTGCCACTGCTGTTGTTACTGTAATCACAGTTCTGCTCAAAGCAGAGATTGCATGAGTGTCCCATGATGACCAGAAGTAATCAGCAGAATTTACTAAACTTACCTATTCAAATTGATCAAATGATCCAGGTGATCTTGCCTGGGCTAACTTAGGAAGAGGTTATGAGAATCACCCTGGCAGCATCATGAGGATAAGAACAGATGGCCAAGGATGATAGTCCATTATCTCCTACCAGTCAAGCTGCCTGCACAGGGAGCCTTCTTCAGGCCCTTTGGAGTCCTCAGAACAAGATTTGAAAACAAGCACCTCCCACTGTTTTGAAATACCATGGTGAAGTGTGGGATGAGAGAGTCTTTCAGATATGGGACCTACAATTATTTAGGAATTGCTGTTATTAATTTGCATCAGTTATTTCTCTGCTTGTGGAAAAGGTCTTGTCCTTCCTATTTAACGGATAGGGACCGAGGGAAGCTGATAAATTACCAAAGAATCCAGCAGTGACATTTGGGTACAAGAAGTGAAATCCTGACCCTACAAAAATCAGTAGGACCCTTGCAAGCAACTTCAGCATGGCAGAGATCTGAATGAACAGAGGGAGGATGTGCTGTATGTGCAGACAGAGGCACTGCTCACATCAAGCATCATTCCCTTGCAGAAACCTGAGACATTACAGAGGAAGGGAAGAAAAACAAGGGAAGAGAAAGTTGGTGGAAACAACTGGGACGAGTGATGGTTGGTAGCGGAGTATGAAATACTGTGAGGAGTGGGAGAGAAAAAGTGTAGAAAAGCATAGCAGGGTAGTAGGAAACCAACTTTGGTCCCTGGAGTAAGGGTAGGAAGGAAGGTCCCCCAAGTGCTCTGCCATGGCGGCTGCTCTGTGCACCTCACTGGTGATCTACAGACCCACAGATGTTATCAAGTCTGGCAGAGCTCAGCCTGGAGTGCAGAAAGACCTGAGGGACATTAAAGACACTGGATGTGTTTTGGGTGCAGCTAAAGAACGAACACAGTTTGAATAATCTCTAAATCACGAGAAAGGCTGAGGCTAGATGTGAAACAATGGCATTTCTGTTCTGTCTCGTCCTGGCAGTATAATTTGGGAAGCTGAACTCTGCAGGCTGGCAGGGCAGGGTCACTTGACAGCTCTGTGGGACTTGCTCTTTTTGGCAAAGCCAGAGGCAGCTGCTTTTTGGGTGTGGTGCAGTAAATACTGATTTCACACAGCGCCATATCTGTTGTGTGCATGATTAGGTGAATCCCAAAGTACTGCGGCACAGAGGCTACAGGAATTAATCAGCCCAGCACTCCGATTGTCTGAACTCTGCTTGAGTTGGGTCAGGTTTCTGTCTGTTGGGTCCTGCCCATGTCCACAGTTTTTCCTCCTTGCCCTGCCCCACCCTCCCTGCAGTCAGTCCTGAAAATCATGAAGCAATTGCCAGCATTTCCAGGCAATGTGCCCGAAGAGCAACATAGCACAGCAATTTCTCAAGCAGCCTGATTCCAGAGCACTTGGACACGATGCCAAGAGCTCTTGCAATATATGATAGTACAAGCTCAGCTAGTGGAGGTGAGCAATGAAGATGACTCCTCTCCCCTTTTCCCCTGTAGCTCTGTGACCAGAAGTTCAAAGAGGAAGTTTGAACATCTGATCTAAAGCCAGGAGAACCCAAGATTTTATGAACCAAGTTAAGCTATGATATAACAATTATGAATTTGGAAGGGGTCTGAGGTGTTTCTCTGTATATTTGTGTTAGAATCTCTTTAGACCTAATAGCACCTTATTCATTTGTGCTGCGACCACAAAATAAAGATTGGTCTACCTGAAAATGTGGGTTTCTGGGCCTGTACTACAATAAAAAATAGATTAATACAGTTATCATAAGTCTTTTAATTGTGGAAGGAACGTGACTAGGGGGTTCTGTCTCCATATGTACTTTAAAGGCATTTAGGATGCATTTTAAAAGCTGTGTTCATATAAAACAAGCATCTTTTAACTTAAATTAGCGAAGATATAATGGTAAAAATTTCCTATGGGGGCAAGTTATTAAAAAAATTCATAAAAACTATCACAGAAGTTCCTTTCTTTGGAAACCAGAAATTGCATACACAAAGCACATAAGAGAAATTTTTAAATGCGGGAAGTTGTATAACGGTTCTGCTATGTCTTATCCCTACAGCACAAGCTCTCTTCTCTCCTCATCCAGATCCTGCTAACCAAACTGCATGTTGCATGTGAGGACCTACCAGTGTAGCCTTTTGATTTGGTTTAAGTTGTTTTATTGTCAGTCAGCTGGTGGTGGGTGTTCACGTTCACGCAACCCATGCCAAAAATATTACAGCAAGTCTTGCAGAATAAATACCAGCACTCGCTTGAAACTGTTATCAAAGACATCCAAGGAAACTGTAAGGTTTCTTTTTTCTTTTTTTTTTCTTTCTTTTTCCCCACCTTCTCCTGACACAGTGCTTTGATCTCCCAGGCAATTGGGTCAGCACTTGGGAAATACATTTTAACATCTGCATCTGTGATGGGAATACTATGCAGGAGATCCTAAAGTACCCTGTCAAAACCAAAAAAAACCCCCAAAACCCTGCAAGTTTTGTGCACTAATCAAAATCTTCAAAAGCAAAAAAGGCAGATTTTGCTGGGCCAGATCCTCATTTAAGTAAAACAGCGCAGGCCTATGGAAATCACCAGCTCCCATGGAGCATTACTGGTTAAGGAAGTCTCCATTGCTCATTTCCAGAGGAGGAATGTGCTGATACTCAGCTCTGTGAGCTTTTAGGCCTTGTCCTCAGAGGAGGGTTTTACAGAATAAATTTACTAGGGTAAATTAGCCTAAATGCTTATGCAGGTGGCCGAGCGTTTGGTCTGAAACCCTTTGTCGGTATGCAGGGCTCCCGTTCCTGGAGCCTGTAGGCTGCTAGTGAACGGGGACGTATCCTGGGCCACGGAGAATCACACAGGATCTGACCGCAGGCATTTCTGGTCTGCTGGATGCTTCTGAGGAGAAAAGCAATGTGAGATAACCTGTGCTATTGGATCCTGAATAGCTGCAGCTAGCAGCAGGTATTGGCCAGGGTTCCCTTTTGTCTCTCTGAAGCAGGTCTGCAGTAGGGGAGGCTTCAGGGTGTGTGCTCCAACTTCCAAAATGTCCTTCCTCTGTGGAGCCTGGGAGCACAAAGAAAACTTTCAGTGCTGGGCAGCAATGCGAAAGGTCTTGTTACTGGTCATGGTGAGATGTGGATGGTCTCAGAGATCTCGGCTCATTGTGAGCAGGCAGAGAGGCTGCCCTGAGGAAACCTCAAAGGGAGCCTCAGAGAAACCACAGAAAGAAGAGCAAGGAGGAGATGGATGTAGAAGCTGGAGAAGCAAGGAGGCACTATGGGGAAGCAGTGAGAGAGCTTCACTGCTGAGATGTCCTTAGGTAGGTTCACAGTGGAGGAGAGGGTTGGTCTCCTATCTTGCAACCCTGTAGCCCTGCGGGCAGTGAGGTTACAGCCCTGATGGCTGAGCCTGAATTTTCTGTCACTCCCAAGAGGTGTAAAATCTCGGCTGCGAGGACAGAGACTCCTGGATAGCAGAGCTCACTCAGCGAGGGTGTAAGCCAGCCTGCCCATTGGCACCCTTCATCTTGCACCTAGAAAGAGCCGGGGAGATTCCCCAGCAGAAGTGCTTACAGCTGTCGTCTCAGCAGGACACTTGCCTCATGCTGTCCCAGGTGAGCTCTGCAGGTTGCTCTCAGACCCATAGCCCCGCAGAAATTATGGCGGTGTGGTTCATAGAGACAGTCCCAACCTGCCAGCCAAAGCTCTGACCTGACTGTTCCATATGAATCCCACAGCAGGCAAGAAGCCAAGAGGAACTTCATTTTTCTTTTTTAATCCAGAAGAGGTTAAAAATCAGACACATTCCTTCATCTCAGGTCACTGTCCGAGTCTCTGCTCCCCCTTGTTCATCCCTGTGCTTTCTCCCCAGGGTGAGTCCAGGCCTCTGTGCCTTGGTGGAACCTTCTCCCACTCATTCCTTGGCCTACCTTGCCTTCTTCCAGGGACTGGGGTCTACTGGGGCCTTTCACAGCCACCAGAACTGGCTCTTTGCCCTGGAAAAAGCAAAATCTTTGTTTTGCACAACGAAATGCAATGCAGTTAGCATTATAACCCATTTCCTAAACCATCTTTGCTTCCCTTATTTACTGATGAACTACAACGATCTCACAATCTTGTGCATTTTGATTTCTACTGTAGACACAATCCACAAGTTTGCCTTAAAAATTACCTTTCAGAGATAGGTGGCTTTCTGTGAAGGTTTTCATTGTCTTCTGATACTCATCTTCAGTCATGTGGAGCTGAGCCACCTCCATGCTTGAAGGCCACTCTTCTTCCGTAGCTGTCCCCTCTTCACGAGGAGGCCAGTGTACAGCAGACACCGTGAAACCTGCTTTATCCAGGTTCCTTGCAAACATCCTCCCAATGGAGCTGTTGGACACAAGAATTACAATCGCTCTCCCTTTCACATCAATGTTCCTCTCCACAAGGCCAAAGGAGAAGATGACAATGAAGCAGGTCAAAAAAATGATGGAAATGCACACAAAGGCATAAAAGAGGCAGGAAAGGATCATCGCGAGTAGTAAGTCTATGGCTGGAAAGAAGAAATTTTGCAAGAAGAAAAACATCATTAGAAGGATTAGCCGACGCCTCCTTGCTCACTCCCTGAGAAATCTGTTGGGAGTCACTGCATGCAACGACGCTGTTATAAAGCCAGGCAGCGTTGTGAAACAGGCAGAGGCAAGTCCAAACCCCGTGGGGAGGGTGAGTCATTTTCTGGGATAGAGCAACACATAGGTTTTTGGGAGAGGGCAGCACTGTGTTCGTCTTCGTTTTGCTGTGCACTTGGATGCTCTGTGAGGCTGAAATGTGAGGATTCGTTTGGAACAGGCATTTCATCCCATGTCGCCCTTAAGGCCAGTGATGTATAGAGGTTATTTTGAAGCAGCCGTTTTTAAGAGATTTCTTAAAGTAGTATGTGTGGCATTGGGAAGCCACAGAGTAGAAATAATCCCCGTATCTGCTTGGCATGCTGCAACTCTTCAATTTACCACTCTCGCCACTGCTGTGGAGCAGGTGGTTTCACTAAGTCTGGAAAACAGGACAAGAGGGAATGCCCTTAAGTTGCGTCAGGGGAAATTTAGGTTGGGTATCAGGAAAAATTTCTTTACACAAAGGATCATTAAGCATTGGAACAGGCTGCCCAGGGAGGTGGTGGAGTCCCCTTCCCTGCAAGTGTTTAAAAGACATGTAGGTGTGGTGCTGAGGGACATGGTTTAGGGACCCTGGCAGTGCAGGGTGAACAGTTGGACTCGATGATCTTAAAGGTCTCTTCCAACCAGGTGATTCTGTGATTCTGTGAAAAGGGCCCAAGTAGGCACGGAACTGGGAACTGTGCCCCATGCAACCAGCTCTTCTTCTGCTGTAAAACACACCACCCTGGGAGCACAGGGACTGGGTTAGCCCAGGAGGAATTCATTCCTGTCAGAGATGAGAGAAATGGGCTGGGTGCTGGAGAGAGGATTTTTCAATCGAGGATAGAGATTTTAGGGAGGTCCCACTGTTTCTGAGGCCAGCAGAGTGGCAAGCAGAGCAGTGCCATGGGAATGGGTATATTTATCAACAAATGCTGCTGCTGTGCCCTTTGCACGCAGTGCACAGGAGGACTCCGTGTACAGCCTCTGCAGAACGGGGAAGAGCCCAGTAGACCGAGGAACAAGACTGGCAAAGGTGAATGTTGCAGTGTCAAGGCCCAGCTAAGCCCCAGCAGTGGGTCAGGAGGGAAGCTCCCACATAGGCTTGCAGCTAGCCGGCTGCCAGCTCCCTTACTGCTTTCTCTGAAGCAGCCACTGAGGTTGGAGGCAAGAACTTTCCCTTCTTGGTCATGGTGAAGGTGCTGCTGATCACCACCAAAACCTCAATGTCATAACCTGCTCTGTAAATAGTACTTTCCTTTTTTTTTAATTTTTATTTTTAATGTGGATTGATGTAAAAGATCCTCCCAAGAAGGTACGTGCTGCCAGGTGTGTTATGTTGCAGTTGGGTGTTGTGTTTCATTCCCCACTTTAACTGGAAATGCACTGGGAGGGTGAGACAGGCTGTCAGAACAAACCACACAAGTTTTACTTGTCCTTCTTGTTCATCCTCTGTGTGAATGTGCAGGTCCCACCTCAGGGATCAGCAATGCAGCTTTGGGCGCTTGTGGGATGGAGCTGCTGCCAGCTGCACCCCAAAACCACCCTGCACACCCCACCCAGCATGTGTACAAACTGGCAGAGCTTTACTCGAAGTGGGCAAAGGGATGGAAGCATCCAGTTTGCCTTTAAGTGGCTCATAAGCAGTGAGAGGCAGCAGGGCTGTGTGTATGGGGGGAAGGTTCATCTTATTCACAAATTGCTTTTAGAAATCTTCAAGCCCTTCATGCCAGAAGACTGGGCCGGGACGTGGCCTGCAAACAGTCTGTGCTGGCAGAGAACAACTACCTGCACAGCTTACTTAGCAGGAAGCGGGTGCCATTGTTATTTCTGGCTCAGAAGCCATGTGTGTCTCACCAGCTTGAGGCACAAGCAGGGCAAGATCCTGTCTGCAACTTGGTGGGGTGATAACTAACAGGCTTCAAATTAGTAGCCTGAGCCTCCTGTATCCTTGGGTCTTGGCCAGAAAAAGCTTATGGTATTTTCCCTGCCAAAAAAGAGGAAAAGCCCAAACCACTGCCTCTGCAAGAGATGAGTTTGCTCCCCCTCCTTGTTAGATGTGCTGACTGAGCATGAAAAGCCTCCACACTCCTCTAAGTATTGGAGACTTAAGGTCAGCCTAAAAGGCAGGACAGGAAAGGTCTGTGCAGCTGGGGAGATGGGCTTCAGTTGTCCTTCACTGGCCCTTGGGTTTCTTAACATTCACCTGTCGGTGACGCCCTTTCGGGGATTTCCTTACTGCATTTCGTGACTGATTGATTTGGGGAAGCGCAGTTCTGTGGGTGCAGGGAAGGCTGACGGTCTCAGAGCAACGCTGTCACAGTCAGTGAGGGTTAGTTTTCGAGCTAGGCTAAACATGATGCACTCCACCCCTGCTCTGGGGTCGTGTCTCTAAAAAAATAGTAGTCAGAGTAGACTCTGAATCACAGAACGCTTTGGGTTGGAAGGGACCTTCAAAGCTCATCCAGTCCAACCCCCCTGCAGTAAGCAGGGACATCTGCAACTGGATGAGGTTGCCCAGAGCCCCGTCCAACCTGACCCGGAACGTTTCCAGGGATGGGGCATCTACCACCTCTCTGGGCAACCTGGGCCAGTGTTTCACCACCCTCACTGTAAAGAATTTCCTTCGTCCCTCTAGTCCAAATCTCCCTCTTTCGGTTTAAACCATCACCCCTTCTCCTGTCACAACAGGCCCTGCTAAAATGACCATCACCGTCTTTCTCACAGGCCTCTTTAAGCACGAAAAGGCCACACTAAGGTCTGCCCGCAGCCTTCTCTTCCCCAGGATGAACACCCCAGCTCTCTCCCCCGCCCTCCCAGCAGAGGGGCTCCACCCTCGGGTCACTCCTGTGGCCCTTTTGAGTACTTGGTCTTTTGTATTAAAAAAAAAAGGAATTTTAAAAAAAAGTTGTTTCTTTTTTTTAATTTTCCTAGTAAATATCAGGTTTGAGGGCTTCCCAAAGGCCGGAAGTGGATGACTTGCCCCACACCCCAGCCGGGGCCCGCCCCGGTCCCGCCCCGCCCTCGGCTGGAGCCGCCGCCGCGGGCCGGGGGCAGCGCCCGGGCCGAGCCCCCGCCGCGGCGCAATGGCGCCACCTCTCGGCCGCCCGCGGCGCCGCTCGGCGGGGCCGGAGCACCCTTCCTGGCTTCACCCCCGCTCTTTCGGGGTGACCCGCAGCCCTGGGTGACCCGCAGGAGCCAGCGGCCCTGCAGCAGAGCGGTAGCTCGCTGGCTGTGTCCTCGGCCTGACAGGAGCCCTGGAGGTGGGGGATGACGGTGTTTCCAGGTTAACCTTTCTGACCCTTCCCAAAAATCCAGTTCCCCGGTTTTAACAGAGGGAAACCACCAGCTACCCAGACCAACTGCTGAATTTTTTATTGTTTTTTCGAGGAATGATTCCTCTGTTCAATGGTTCTTCTCGGTCAATGAATAAACATTAAAATGAGAAGCTCTAGTGCGGGTCAAGAAAACACTCCACAAGCAGTGAGTTTTTATTTTTGCCACTCTTGCCACGTCTGGGAACAGCCTAGACCTCAGGCCTGCCCTGGGTTCTATCTCACCATATTCATAAGCATAAAGATGTTTTGCCAGCGAGTGAGCCACGGGGCAGTGGTGACACGTCCGCTAGCTCCACTGCTGGCTGTCACCCAGCTTGGGGTTTGCACTATAATTCCTCGGAAATCTTCTCCAAATGTTTCCCCTGCATCCTGTCCTAAATGGCATTAACTCTTGGGATGCTGCATCGTTTGACTCAGCAGATTATTGTTTTCAGGCCTGTTGAAGAAATCGATGATTAATGCCGTACTCGTGCATGGGATTTGCTGCTTCTCGCGTTAAGCAAGAGGATTAAGGGAATATGTCTGCAACATGAGCTGAGCTATTGAGTCATTCCCTCAGGTTTGTTGTGTCTCCCAGAGAAGGTGTCTGGTTGTTTTCAGCAGTGTGATTTGGGACTTCCACCAGGGTGGAGGAGCTTGTGTGCTAGAGATCGCAAGGTGGGCTTGAGTCCATCTCATTACAGCTGCCTCCACATGTTGGTGTGTTGGAAGAGGCAGAAAGAAAGTCAACCCCCAGTCTGTCTTTGGGTCAGGTGAATTCAATAGCAGCTGCTTAAGAGGAGGAAAAGGAGACCCAAGCAGGGGAACCCTGATTTTGGGCAATGTTGCTGCTGCAGCACTCCACCGAGCCCCAAGCTTGGCCAGTGTCATGGCGGCCGAGGCACTGGGAGAGCTGCAGGGAGAGAAGGGCTCCTGTAGGCAGGCCCTTTGCTTTGCAAAACGTTTCCCGATGAAAATTGGCTTCTGCTTGCTCTTCTTGCAGGGCGAGTGGAAATCGTTGTCGTGGAAGAACAGGCATCTGCTTTTGCCACTAAGCTCGAGGCTTCTTTAAGAGTATAAGCAGTGATCTTTCAGAAAGGTTAGGATAGCCTCTATTTGGGGCTTGCCAAAATTGTTGACCACCAAAAAAGGGGACAACACCTTTGTGAAGGTTCAGTGTCTGTCAACTGTGCGTTGATTTGACCACGTGGTTCAAAACACCTGACAGAGGGAGCTGTGTATTTGTTAAAATCTTGAGAGCACTGTTAAACTCTGTATAATTAGAGAGATTTGTCTTAAACCTCTTTTAAGCAGATCCTAAGCTCTGCTTATTTTCCAATCAATACCACCATTGCACTTCTGATGCTACTAACCGAGCAATACAAAGTGAAGTTTTTCCTAAAAACTGATCCTGAAGTCACATCTCCAGGAGGACTGGAAGCTCTACAGCGTCACCACAGGGCTTTGAGACACCTTCTGGGGACCAGGCTTTCAGGCTAGTGCAGTCTCCTTTTGGTCTTCCGTTTGCTGCCCGCAATTCTGTGGACAGAAAGATGGGCATCTCAAGGCAAGAGAAAATGGAGCTGGAAAACACGAGTTGAGGGGCTGATTGCCCTCGTAACTCAGCAGTGTTGCTACTGGGACAGGTTTATTCTGCCGCTAGCTGTGGGTGTTGGTTAAACCATGCTCTATGCTGGGCTTGGCCTGTTTTTCTCCCCTTAAAAAGGGAATACCCCAGTAGAAAGAAACATTTTAATTTTATAAATTAAATTATTTCAGTAATGTTAAGTTTTCTGATAGCATTACAGTGGTTTCCGACATTTTGGGTTTATTCTGCTGAGAAAGTGGAGTGTTTTGTGATTTGGACTGCGCTCAGGGAAGTTTCAGAGATACGAGAGCGAAAAGGCAAATGCAATGAAAGCCGCCAGAGTCCCTTCAGTGGCCAGCAACTTTTTTGCAGGCACTCCAGCAGCCTTTGGGAGCTGTTGCAAACAGCTCTTACTGAAGCTGCTTGGTTTTTTTTCCTCCTGTTTGATTGAAATCCTTCCTGCAAAGCATTATACCTGCATGAAAGTTAACCAGGAAATTCAGTTTTCACCAGATTAAAATTGAATTCAGTTCCTCACTGAATGTAAATTGTGACTAAAGCCACAAAGCATTGTTGCGTTCCAAGTGCAGGAACAGTTTAATTTTTGCTTTATTCCCTTCATGTTTGCTTTTCCTTCTTTCTCTCTTTTCCAGTAGCAACATGAAAAGAGGAAAAATAAGACTTAAAAGAGAAAAAAGTTTGAAAGAAGAGCAGTGGGATAATAAAAGCTGATATTTCTTCCAGTTCCTTTCTTGGAAATTTTTATTGCTAGAGAAGTTGAGATGCTGTTTTGATCCCAGCTCGGTTAGTCTGGAGAATTTGTACATTAAGTAATGAACCTATACATAAATATTTGTATCTCTTGCAGAGCTCTGATGTGCTTTTTACCCCATCTTTCAGACTTCCTGGGGTGAAGTGAAAACAGGAACTAGCTAATGCTAGTTTGGTACTAGTAGCAATAGTTGATGATAATAAGATAATTCCTTCACTTCTTATCTGGCAGCTTGGTCTTACCTGACTTCTAAAAGAGGTTCCAGTTGCTTCTTAATGGAGGCATCCAACTGTCCTGTGATGTTAGACACCACTTTGCTATTCTGGTTGATGAATCTCAAGAAAAAAAACCCACCAGTTTGGGCAGATAATAATGTCCTAGATGTTCCATGGTGATGCAATAAAATACTGACCTATTTAGTTATATATCTCGTTAGATGCTCTAGTACTCCTTCCATTTTTCTTTTCTAAAGGCAAATTTCCTGCCTTTTACTTGAGGCTTCTTGCTCACTGTTAAATATTGTTCAGTCACCGCCTGCTAATTGATTTGAGTAGGAGCAGAGAGGAGAAAATGAAAAAGGCAACATCTGGGCAGTATGTCTGTGTCACACACAAAACTGCACTAAGTGTAAGGACATGTAGCCCTTGGTGTCTGAAAACCAGCATTTGAGCACATCGTTACTGGGCCACGTGTATCACAGGGTCAAACTTGTATTCCACAGGACCACATTAAATTATTGATTTATTAATTTGTAAGCATTGACCCTTTGCAGTTAAATATTCTTTTATATGTTGAATGTATATAATTTAATTAAAAAAAGAAGTATGATCTATAGAAATTTTTGAAACCTTTCCAAATATTGTCAGCCAGCTTGGGATCCTTAAGTAATTAACTTTGACCAGTAGATTGCCAGCAACAGAAAAATGTTGTCTTCTCTCAGACTTTTGGCAGTGGGGTTTTTGTAGTAATGTTTTAATGGTAGATCTTGAGCATTGGTGCCTTTCCCTAAATGCTTCTCTGAATGGGATCTCAAATCCTTTAAAAGGTCAACTATTCAGAAACGCCATTGCTTGTCTTTCCTGGCATTCTCACAACCTGGCTGCAGCTCTGACGTTTCTTATTGTCTTAGCCCTGAGCATATCCCTGACATGAACGCCCAGACAAGGTTTACGCTGGCCTCCAAGGCCCTCCCTGGATGGAGAACTGCTCGGAAGGAGTAGGCTGATCCAGGCTCCAGGGCACTGCCTGCATCCAGAGATTCAATACACCTCAGATGTTTTGGCATCCACTCCTATCTTCCTCTGGAGCATCCTCTGCAGCCCCCTAATGACTTGTAGATCTGCATTTTTCCCTTTCTCTGAACTCCAGCTCTAGGTGATCCATGGGCCGAGGAGCCAGTGTTTCAAGTGTTTCCTTACAGCTGTCAAAGCTCTTCAAAAACAGAGGACATCTTGCCATTATTATGATCCCAGCTGTCATAGTCTTGTAAAATAATTTGAGTTGGAAGGAACCTTTGGTGGGCACCTAGTCCCATCTCTGCTCAGAGTTGATCCAGTTATCAGGAGTTTTGCAATGAACTCACTACAGTGGCAGTGTCATGGGTCTCAGAAGTCCCTCCCTCTGTAGAGACATCCAAAACCCAGCTGGACACACAACTGGGCAAGCTGACCATACTTGACCAGGCAGGTTGAACTAGATAATCTTGAGAGGTCCTTTCCAACCTCAACTATTCTGTGATTCTTTAGGGATTGTGTTCATGGCTATCAAGTATTCTCTGCATGTGAGTGAAACAGTTCCCTTTTGATTACTGGAAATAATCCAATTGCGGAATTATTTGGGAAAATTAAATAGATCTGGAAACACATGCTTTCCAGTGTCACCTGCCTTGGATGGTCAGTAGGACCTCCCTTTGTGTAGACAGCAGAGGTTTTATCTACAGCCTCCTGTGCTTCATGGAGGCTATCAGGGCTCCTTCCTGTTGAAGAACCTTGAGTCAGTCTAAGGGCACTGAGTTGGCCTTAAAACTGAAAACTCTGAAGAACAGAGACCCCCAGTGGAGATTACAAGTTTCACTCGGCATGAAAAACGTTAATGATTCTCTCTAGAAGACTTGACACAGATCCTGAGAGCAGCAGGAATGCTATGGGCAGAAGTCCTTCAAATTTTTAAGGTGACACCTATGTACCTGGCATATCTGTCTTCTTTGGGAAATGTGAGCAGTAGAATAAGTCCTGCCAGAAACATTTCCAAAGTTTCTGTAGCCCTGTCAGCAATTGCCAGCAATGGACAACTAGCATCTCTTAGGTCACATTTTATAAGATAAATTAAATTCTTTTCCCACCATAAATCCTACATGAGTCAGTATTAGCCACTTCTGCAGCTGAGAAAATTAGGTCAGACAGGAGAAATGACTTGATGGAGGCCACCAGGGAACTCTGTGTCAGGGTGACAATTAGGGTGGAGGAGCCCAGGATAATCAGTCGGATCCTGGTGTTTGCTGCCTCCTTCCCACACTGGGAAAAGCCAGTAGCATCACTTCTTTCTGCCCTTTGAAACTGCTGGACAATGACAATAGTGGGTTACCTCTTGGGTGAAGCATACCTTTAAACACCTCTCTTAAAACTGCCAATAATCTGACTCCCAAATTCCTTTCCTATTTGACATTACTATTAATGCAGATTTCCTGACTTAAACACGTGGGATTTTTTTGAGTCTACAGATACCGAATTGGCTTAAGCTGGAGGAATAAACTGTATTTGGGAAACCCTGAAAATCTTCTTTAATCACCAAGCTTATTAAATGCAGAGGAAAAAGTACAAACAGGTAATTTTCAAAACAGACACTCTCTGGTTTTCAGCTTCCCATTTTTTTCCCCAGCACGAGGACAGATGTGCTTTCTGCGCTCACTGGAGCCAAGCTCTTCTCGAAGGTCAAGGGCTGAGGATTTAAAATCAAACTGACTGAAATCAAATTCCTTCTGCCTCTCAACATTTCCCTGGTATATGTACCAGTATATATCAGAAATAATTAGTGGTCTCTGCTACAGAGGCTTCTCCGTGCAGGAAAACAAAGGAAGCACCCTGCAGTGAGCAGATGAAATAAATGCTCTGCTTTGGATAAGCCTGTTGCAGAGGATTCTTCTATAGCAAATCCCTCTCTCATAATAACAGCCAAGGAGGGCATGTGTTAGGAGTGCTTTTCACCTACAATCACCCAACATCTTACTGAACTAATTTCATTTTTTGTCTCTCCTTCTGAAATGTTCCAGGCAAGTTACTGAACAGCACCAAAGGTGCCATTTTTTGGTGACCAGTCTGGCAGCACCAGGTCAGAGTTTGGTGAACATGGTGTTCGTGTGGGGGCCTGGTTGTCATTTAAATCCTCTTCTTTAGAATCCCAAGGATGGAGAGTCCCCCATCTCCGCAAGCCTCCTGCCCCACTGTCGCAGGTCGTGCCCCAGCCATCCTGGTGGCCCTCCACTGGTGTTGCTCCGGCCCTCTCAACGTCCTCCTCCTCCAGAAGGCATGAGAGCTCTGTGTGGTTTCCATATATACTTGCCTGGACTTGATTATTTCACTTGGAAAATCCTAATTGCTCCTGTATGGATAAATTGTGATCTTCCAGCAGTATTTTCCTGAGTGCTGAGTTTTCTGGCCCAGCTCCCAGTCAGGGCTTGGTGCCTCCACAGACCAGCCAAGCTGCCTTCCTGAATCTGCAAGATACAGCTCATAGCCTCAGATAAGTTATAAACACTTCTGTATTTTCATTTTGTTTTTTATACTTCTGACTAAAAACATATTGCTCCATTGCCTCCTTCCTGCAGGGAGCACAAATCCCACTCCTGCCTGGCGTGCATCTCCTGAGCTGCCGCAAAGTCAGGCTTTCAGGAGCCTGTTGTCAGAAATAAGGCCTCTATCTCCCTTCCTCTGTTGCCGGTATCCGTTTGAGAGCAAGAGCTGAAGTGTGAAGCAGAACACGCCGAGAAGCCTTTAATCACACTGACACCACCATCCCTTCGTTCCTCTGCGGGTCTGCTCCCAGGCAAAGCACTGCTGACGCCGACTCTAGCTGTCCTTCAGGTTTTTATAAGGCTGCCAGCTCTCATCAGCCTCTTATCTGCTCCATTCTTCCTCTTGACGTGTTTTTGGATGTTCACTTTAGTTCCTTGGGAAGGTGCATGCTCAGTGCACTCCCAGGGTGAATCTGCTTCCTATGGCCAATAGGCTTCGCTCAACCCACCCCTCTGCCTGATGCTGTAGCTGGCTCTGGCTGGGGCCCCTGTTCCTCCAGCTCTGCAGCACCCCAAGCTAATCCATCCAGCGATCGTGCCTGGTTATCACCCATGCTGCTTCGCGTCATTAATCTCTCTGTTGTGGCCTTTGAGAACTTAAAGGGGGCTTATAAGAAAGATGGGGACAGTCATTTCAGCAGGGCCTGTTGTGACAGGACAGGGGTGATGTTTTAAACTAAAAGAGGGGGGTTTAGACTAGCTAGAAGGAAGACATTTTTACACTGAGGGTGGTGAAAACACTGGCCCAGGTTGCCCAGAGAAGCGGAAGATGCCCATCCCTGGAACCATTCCAGGTCAGGTTGGACAGGGCTCTGAGGAACCTGGTGCAGTTGGAGATGTCCCTGCTCACCTCGGCGGGGCTTGGACTAGATGACATTGAATGGCCCCTTCCAACCAAAGTGTTCTGTGATTCTATGGGAGTGTGTGAAGGCTGATCAAGAAAGAGAAGTCTTGGTAGCAGTAGGTATAGAAAATACTCCCTCTCTTCAGGAAGAGACAGCGACAGAAGAGTCCTTCCATCTGGGCTGCGAGGCTGTGCAGCACTGTAAGTTGTGGTGCATCAGGTTTGGACTTTTGCACCTTATGCCCAAAGGAGACTGAGCTGTAGTTCCCAGAATGTCTTTTCGTTACCATGCAGACAAAACATGTAGCTCAACTTCTTCTGTTACCTGACTTCCCTTGAAAGCAACCTTCCTTGCCTATTCAGACAGTACATGATGTTGTGTCACAATATTATGCCATTAACTGTAAACACAGTCTCTGTGCTTCGTGATTCAGACCTTAACTGCTGCAAACATGCAGCTGTGGTACAATGTACGGTGGGCGTTTTCAGTGGCCCCACAATCTCTCACAAGCTTTGCTTTTCTGTGAAAGTGTGTCATTCACAGGAGAATGATGCTAAAATATGTCTCTGTGTCCCTTTTCTTCCCAGATTACTAGAGCTTACCTGGCATTGTCTTTAGATAGGAGAGCTTGGGCATTGGTGTCCTAGCTGCTTGGCAGCCCAAACTGGAGGGCATCTGGTGGAACACACCTAAGATATTAGACAGGATTACCGGCATGACATCCCTGTTTCTGGATCCCTTTAGCACTGCATATTTAAGCTAGGTCAGTTATAATACAGCCTGAAGCAGAAAGATGAAAGAGCCGCAATTAACATGATCAAGCCCCTATTTTCTTACGAACAGCAAATGCAAATGCTAATGTAGACAAGCAGACAAAGACCTCTCCCAACCTCTGTATGTGCTGAAAATTTAGCAAGCACATCCAATAACTGTTCATGGCGATACTCTTGAATAATTTTATGTGTTTTAGCCTTGTCCTCAGCAACTCTTTCAAGATAATATGTTGTGTGAAATGATTACTATAGAATGACAGAACAAGCCTCCAGGGTAGTTTGCTCTCTAGGCAGTTCATTTTTCAATGATATGAATGATGGTTTTAATCAACAGGTCTATGCAATGGAATAAATTTCACTGTCTCATCATTGCTTTGGGTGTGGCTGTTTTCACCAATAACTGTTTTTTATAACCAGAAAGAGCTCCTGCTACATCCCAGCAAAGAAAAGGGCCACATATGCTGTACAAGAGTAATCATGCTTTTATCGCTGACATTTCCAAACAATCTGGTTGCCCAAATCCCATCAGAGGTTAATGAGTACAGAATACCCAAGCCCTTAGTTGCCCTAATTTAAAATCTATATACACAGCACTTAACTCCAAAGTATGTAGAAGCCAGCGGGTAAGCTTCCCATTGATATCAAAAGATATAGACCTGGCCTACACCAGGGATTTCAGAGGAAAGCACCAGTAAAGGGGGTTTGGTGCTATTTGTGATATGGAAATCTGAGAGGGGACTGACACAGTGGGCTGGGAGCAAGCAACCTCTAGTGCAGAGGGTCCCAAAGTACTGCCGCCCATACAGCCTCCACTAGCAGCCTGCAACAGGATGCTTTCATTGCAGCAATTTCAGGGAGAAGCTTGGGATTATGGTAACAAAAGCTGTGTCAGGGCAGGGATGGGCATCAGGGCATTGAGAGAGCAGAGCTGTTGGCATGACAGAGCCAGGAATACTTGAGTCCTTCCTCCAGCCTCCTATTTACCCCAGCTGGCAGCATGGGTTGTCTGCATTTAGCAAGGTGATATGGCTCAACCAAGCTGTGTCCAAGCTTTGTAACACTATAGAGGTGACAGCTCCTCCGCAAGCTGATGTATCTCAGCCCTTCCTGGCCTTAATTGTAGCATGAAAGGCAGTGAATCAGGCTCTGCCCCTAGTTAAGTCTTGGTCACTCTCCTGGAGATACACCTCAAAGCCCTTGTTCTAATACGTACTGAGGTGTTAACTTGTGCCTTTCCTATTTGCCTCAGCTAGGACTGAGCTGAGCATCAGTGCAAGAAGATAATTACAGTTTCCCAAAGAGGAGCCGTTACAGAAGTGGACACTTGTTAAGGCTGGTCTTCGAATTGTGTATGAAGTGTGAGCACAGCCAAGGAAGTGACCAGGCTCTCTTGACTCTCCTAGCACTTCTTATGTTCCCTAGAGACTGTTTAGGTGTGATCCAATATTTCTTGCAAATATTTATGCCTGAAAACTAGGCAAAATCACTGCACTGCATTTTCCAGCCCTCCGCCCAGGACATAACCAGTGGAAATGCTCCACTATGTAAGAATTTGTTTATTTTTGAATACAGGTCTCCAGCAGCCTCGGTAAGCTTCACAAAATGACCTGGATGCAAGAGGGTCAGTTTCATCAATGGATTTGTAAGCAAGTGGACTTCATAGGGCGGGGTTTACTCACTTGTGGGTGAAATTGAACCAAGATTCTTTGGCTGAATTTGCTGTTCATCTAATGAAAAAGCTGGTTTTCCTTGCTAACCTTTCAAATGTGTCCATCTGTAATCAAATATAGACTCTCCACTAAATATTAGGTCACACCACATAGATGTAAGCAATTAGAGCTGAGTATGTATTTATTCATCTTGTCTTTTCATTGTCTGATGCTCCAAGTTTTACTTGGTTTGGGCGTTTTGTTTTTATTTTGTTCTCCTGGCAACTTGAGTCAAATAGCTCTTGGGTAAAACAAGAATGCAATTAACCATGCAAAGAAGCAGACTGTAGCTGAATGAAATAATATTAAGCGTGCTGGATACATAAGCAAAAACCAGGCTTATCAGAGCACGTTTTGTACTCAGTGCTGGTTTATCCAGTAAAGGAAACATTACCTGAAGCCAGTAAATTGGACTGTTTTATGGTCTCCGTGTTCTTCTGATTTTATAACCAGCAGCTCTCTGCCTTGTCTCTTTTTTTATTTACTGGAAATAAAAGTCCTGTTTTTCCAACTCCAGATTAACTTGTTCATTCAAAGCTTAATCAGCAAAATAAGAAGACACTGTATCTGCTGCAAGTTCTTTGTACTTCAGCAAGCTCTGGTGCTAGAGGCTTATCAGATGCCCCTTTATTTTTCCCTCCTTGAGGCTGGATTCTTAAAGCCAGCTTTGTAAAGGGAGAAATCAGATACTTTCAGGAAAGGTTAACCATATCACAGCAGCTCTATATTTAATAGCTTTGGAGTGGAGGCCAAGGAAATTCATGTTGACTTTCTGTGGTGTTTGAAGTGTTTCTGAAAACTTTCTCTTTGATCTTCCTGAAAGCTTCCCCTCTTGTTTATGCATCTTAATGACTTTTCAAAGAATAAATAAAAATTCTTTAGGGAAGTAAAACTGAGGAGCCATGTGGAAAAAGAACTGGTCTAAAACTGAAAACTCTTCACCTGGGAAACAGAAAAAAAGAAAATTATTGTACTGCAGCATGCAACGCATTCCTCACTGGATTTTACTGAATTGCCGTGGCATTCCCACCAAATCGCAGGAGAAACACAGCATTTCACAAAGCAGCTAAAAGCACTTTAAGTGATTTCTGGGATATTAAGTTCATAAAGACTAAGTCACATTGTGCCAGCCTAATTATATTGTGATACTTCAGGTAAACAATGGACGTGCATTTAATTTTTAATTGTAAGGACCATCTATTACTTCTGCTGTGTGGGCCAAATCCTGTTCTCATTTGCAATTAGTGAAATCTTACTACAGACAATAATTCTGTGTGAAATGGGCAGCATTCCAGCACTTGTTTGATGATATATGTGATAGAAAACAAGCCAAGAGCAGAACACGTGGCTCTTAATTTCCCACATGCATAGAAGTGGCATTGCAAGGATCTCCACAATGAAGAGCAGGCAAGAGCAGCCTGTCCACCAAAGAAGAGTACCTGTTAATTTTGAGTGGTTTTCCAAAAGAAAAGGACTTTTTGGGTCTGTGTTAGGTCAAGTGAGCTTCTGCCATCCAAAATCAATGCAGCACCTACAGCAAATGATGGCTCTTCTCTAATTCATCCAGAATTTGTCACCTTGGCTCTTACCTGCTGACTGCTGGGCTTGAGCAGTGCTGGGAATGGGGCATCCTGCTCCAGCTGAAAGCTGGTGGCCAGGAAAAATTTTCCATTGTTGCCAAGAAGACGAGATGGGGGAAGTAGATGCCTCTTGCTTTATGTTCTCCGTGGGGCTTATTTAGAGTTGGCCACGGTAGACTTTAAATTGTGAGTGATTCCATTTAATGTTTGGCATTGCCAGGTGTGTTGGTGTGTTTTCAGTGTTAATAGTGTTTTCCAGGCAGAACATTACTGTAGCATTTGCTCTCAGCTTGCTCTAGGTCCTTGTCTGTCTTCCTCATGAAAATGACCCAAATTTTGAGCTGGAAGCTCCCAAGAGCAAGGATTGCTGTTTGTGCATCCTCTATATGATGGCTTTCCTCTGTGTGACCTTCTCAAGGACACCTACATGTCACTGCAAATCAGCAAAACTGTACCCTTGCCACCCTGTGCTCTGAAGAGACGAGTCCTTCAGGTACTGAAGCACTCATAAGTGATACCACCAGCATCCTTAAAAGATGCATTTTGGGGGTTCTCTTGAGCTTTGTCTGAGGGCAGCAGGTGGCATTCATGGTGGGAGCCACAGTGCTCAAACTCCTCTGTAATGCTTTTCACACTCCCACCTCACGACTGTTGAGGTCTAGGTTGCTCTGCTGAGTGCCTTGGCATGTGGCAGAGGGGAGAAGCACTTGCTGTAGAAGGTGATAATCATGTTTCCTGGCATATTGTCATCACAGCAGGGGAGAAACGTCCTAGCAAATAGCCTCTTAGTAGTCAGAAATGTTTGAGCTCTCTGAAATTTAACTTGTGTAAAACTGAACTTTTGCAGCCTGCAACCTCTACAAGGCTCCAGAGACTTTCTGTGCAAGCTAAATAACCAAATCAGCCCTGCCTTAGTTCTCCACTGTTGACTGGAAGAGAAAATGTGTTCATTTTATGGCTCTGCTAAGATCTCCTAGCACAGGGGTTTCCCTGTGCCAGAGCGTGCAAGTAATGTAATGTCACTGTGCCTGGGCAGCATGGGCTACGCAAAAACAGAATTCAGAGAAAAATATCACCAATCCAAGTAACTCTTTAAAATCAGCAGGTACTACATAGTGTTAACCAGAAGTGTAACTGCCATCATCCCCCCTTTGCTATGTCCTCATGTCAGAGCTAGCAAAACTTCAGCCATCCCCATCTTTTCTTCGGGTCTGTGGAACAATGGAGACATCCTGCCCTAGAGGTGCTCTCCAGGGAACTGGCTTCTCCTGTTGCTCCATCCGCCTCCCACCACAGGCTTCCGCCATACCTGCCCTCAGTGGGACTAAATCCCTCGGGACAAGCCATGTCGCGCATCGCCTCTCCAGCAGCGGTACCCTTGTAAGAGAGGGATCTCTCGTTGCCATGACAATGAGCCTGTCGGGATGAACATTTCTTTCTGTGAGCAGCAATTCAAAGCTTAAAGCAATGCTGCTGCCTCCCAATGCTTATTAGTGCCACGTGCAAACAGAGCTGGGCAAAGCCTTGGGAAGATAAAGAAGCAAGGAGGGGAAAAGCTGACTGGTGCTGCGGTCCCTTCGCCACTCGGGCTTCGAGCCGTGGGGAGAGCGATTGCTTTCTGCCTCTTTGTTCCCAGCTCTGGCACAAATCAAATCAAGCCTCCCTTCCCCCCACAAAGCTAGCGTTAAGCTGGAGCACGCCAGAGCAAAAACGGATTAAAAAAGAAAAATCACCCTCACGGCAGCAGATGAAGAGAGCATAAATCAGTGAGATGGAGGGTGCCCTGCCCCAGAGCTGGTGCTCGTCGCTGCTAACAAGAGGCTTAAATCAATATGATCGAGGGGACCTGAGGTATCTGCCGAGCCCTCCTCTGCCTTCTGCACCTGTAACACCAACGGGCCGAGAAGGGCAGCGGCCAAATCTGCTGCGGGTGTGAGGGTCCACGAGTGTGGGATGAGCCAGAGCTGCCTGTCGCCACGCTGGAGGGAGCTCCTGAGACAGAAAAAGTGCTGCTTGTGGTCTAGCCCTCACAAGTCAGACCCCCAAATGATGAAAGTGGGTTATATTTCAGGATGTTTTTAATAGCTGATGTTGGAAGACACATTGTTTCTTGTTAGGTTTTACATCTCTGAAGAGTTAGGTTTTTTTCCCCTCTGTAAATAAGTCTTATGTAGGTTGTAAACAGTCTTATATAGGTCTTGAATATTTGTTTTTTAAAACTTTTTACATACAGAATCTGACATTCTTGGAGCCATGTGACCCTAGGAGCTGGAGGAGTGAATTCCCAGGTTGAGGGTGACACAGCTTTATGCTGTCAATGATCCTTTCCCTCATCAGCCACCCCATGAACCAGGGCTGGCAAAGGCACAGCGGGGAGGACCCTTTCAGCCAGCCCTGTTATCCCAAACATAGAGTGAAAAGTTGAGATGAGTGAGTGAGGGCCCATGGATGAGCCAAGGTGGCAACTGGGGACCGGGACGTGCTCCTTGCTGTGTATGGTGCTCAGAGTGTGGCTGGTGTCAGTGCCCACAGGTCACCCAGCAGAAAGAAGGGGGATCTTGCAAGCAGGGGTGGAAAAGCAGTAAGACACTGGAGAACTGGTGGGACAAGATTACAAATACAGAAACAAGCATTCTTGCTTTGTGCGGGGTTTGACTGCATGGGATAAAACTGGTGAAAATCTCCAAGAGGTGAATGCAGAACAAGGACAAGTAAGACCATATCTTTCTTATGCTGGCTAAAGATAAAACTGTGTTTTGGTGTTTTTCCTCAGTTCTTGTTTCTATTTGCTTCAATCGTTGGGCGCTGAGCAGTGATGATAACCCCCAAAGTCTCTATCCTTTGTGGAGGGGCTGTCCCCAGAATTCAGACAGGCTTATAGTGCTTGTGCCTGGGCTGGGAGACCCAAGGTAACCCCCCAGAACATCAGGTGGAGGATGAAAGGTATAAGGTGTGATCTGTAACAAGTCTGACATGATGCTGAAGGACTCTCAAGTCATGGACAGCTGGACATCGTGTTCCCAAAAGGCCTTGAAATACAAAGAGCCAGGACCATGCTCCTCAGAAAATGCTGCTTTTTCCTTGATGTTCTTGCCAGCAGGATTGGATTAAGGGAAGATTCCTTCATTTGGGAAGGGGGAGTCCTTAATCCCCAAAGCCTGGATTTAAAGATCCTGGAGAGAGTAATCACAGCCAGCCTGATTAGCGTCTGCTTGGGAGCCTGGCAGGAGAGGGCAGCATGGTGCTGCCACCCCTGAGGTTGGTCTCACCCTCATGTGCAGCTCCTTTTCCCAGGCCTGTGTCTTAGATGTATGTGGGCACTTGAAAACACAAAATCCACAGAAAAGAAGACATTAAAAAGAGCATTTCCTTACTCAAGCCACAGGTGGTTTCTCACAAGGGAGAAACGTGTAAAACACTGCTGTGGCAGGTGACAAATGATGAGGCAGGGGTGGGGGGTTGTTGCTTGGTTTTTTGCAAGTGTCTTTAATATTGCTCTTGCAAAGCTCTTGCCATAACAGAGTCATCCTTTAGCCAGAAGAAGAAAAGGAGGAGATGCTTGTCAGCAGAAAATAGCTGGTGTAGGGCCATCCCCGCAATGCCTGGAGACACATTGGCCTTCAGCCATGTGAGGAAACCCATAGGTAGTGCAAGAAGCCTTGAAACCGCAGTTGTGGTGGTGTTCCTCATTTTTTAGTCACTGTGGCTCATGCTGTGTGCTCTGCTTTTCCTTGAGTATGCCAAACCTGGCCTTTTCAGTAAGGTACGACTCCTTTCTTCTTTATTGATTTGAATCACAATTCTTAAACTGTGAGATTTCTGTACAGATATAGTACAAGTGAAGCATTTATCCCAGCAGAGGGATACTCCTGCTGGGACATCCTCCAGGAGAAATGGACCATATTGGCTTTTCCAGCTGGCAGCAGCACATGAACTCAGTGGTGGGTGCAGTTATCTGGTGCAGGAGATGGTCACCTTGAACGAAGTGAGGATCAGCTCCCCGACAGGTTCACCATTTCAAATTTAAAACTGCATTATTTTTTCAGACAGGATTTTCTGGCATCAAAACGTGCATCCTTTTTTGCATCCTCAGATCAGTCCCCTTTGTATAAGCCTTTGCTTTCAGTTTCCAGACTGTCTGGATCACACTCTTGCAGGTCTTTGTCCTCCCCTTGATGCTCTCCTGGGGGGATGGTTCAGTTTAAAGCCCTCCACTTCTGTATGAATCCATCCTCTGAGAGAAAGTTTCTGATGAAGTACATACAAACGGCGTGGTGAGAAGGAAAGTGATGTAATACCAGAGCTATCAGGAGCCTGATGCCCTTCTGCACTGAAACAGACTGCAGGAGGGTAGGGAGCTATCCTGATTTTCTAGTAATTTCCAGTGTGACTTTGCACTGGCTAGACTGTTTCAGCCCAGATCCTCTTTAAGGCATTCATTGCCTGATTTCAACATGAATTAAATAAATAGCTCTAAATACCTGATCCTTGAACTCTTCATTTGCCATTCCTTGCTGAACTGAGGGTTGGTGCTTTCTCTCCCTCCATTGCACCTGCTCAGCCATGCTAATGCAGAGGGTGATTTCTGTTATCAGTGCCCAGTCTCGGGGAACTCTGCTCTGCTGAAACAGTGTGGGCACGTCTACCCACGGAGCATGGCAGAGGAACACCCCAGGTACCGCTGGCAGAAGGTGCTCCATCAGCCGGACACCCACTCCCATGCTTGGCCGCCGCTGGCCCAAGGTACCACACACTCCGCATTGGCAGACCTGCACGACTGTGGGTTTGTTGGCTTTTTTTCCCCTCCCTCCTGGGTGGGCCGTGTCGAATTGAATAGGATTTGGATAGTGGCTTTTTTGCCACTGCTCCAGGATGCCTGCTCCTACAATTTATCCTTTCAATTTAAATATTGCCAAGGGGCTGTGTTAACCCTAGCCTCTTAGAGGGTGAAAATCCCTTCTGTTGTTGAAAATTCACTGTGTGCAAGTCGCCGAGGGCCAGCACTGGTTTGTACTGGATACCAAGTGGAGCAGTGGTCTCAGTCTGGTTTCTGAGTCAGGTCGGCTGACATTAGAGAGGCAAGAACAGCAAACAGCCTGGTGCTATTCTCCATCTGTGCTCAGAGGAGGCCCAGAACAGTATCAGCAGAAGGGCTGCAGGGAGAGAACAAGGTGTCTTGGCAAACCTGGGCGTGCGTACACAATAGCCAAGAGAAATCCCTGTTTGCAGCAGGTTGTTTTCTCGCTCTTGCATGTGGCCATCAGTGTAATTTAACATACAGGGTGCTCAGAGGAGATCATGCCCAAGACTAACAGCTAATGGGAAAGAGAGGGAGAGAGAAGATGAACCAATTTTCATTTTTTAAATCCCTTCATCTCTCTTGCTATAGTCGTAGTGAGGAATTTTTTACATTGGAAATTTTAGTGCTGCTTTAAAAGAACCCATTAGCAATGCTAAGCAACTGCCTGCCCATCCCTGAGATGTCGTCCCGCTCCTGCCTACACTCCAGATCCCATCAGTGCACCCTGCCGACTGCAGGCACTTTCCTGATTTTTCCATCTTGATCAAGTCAGTGTCTCCTCCCAGACAGTGGACAATCCTTTGCTTTGAAAACACACCACCTAGGTAAGCCCAAGAGTTGTTCTTCAGGTCCCTATGGGTGCCCAGTCTGCTGGAGAGCATTCCACTGAGAGGGAGAAGATGGATCACAGCCTGCATGGGGAGGTCTCTCCGAACCTGCCACAGTCTTCTGAGCACACTGCAGTCCCCCACCCTGGTCAGCACAGGCTGAAGCTGATTTTTAAGTCAGCACACTGGTGGGGAAGGAGAGGAGGGCAGTCTTGGCAAAGCCGCAATCCTGTTTGCTCTGATTGCTAAAGGTCACGAAGTGGCTCCTTCTGGTAGAAGAAGGACATGAACACTGGTATCTTCAGCAAACTAATTTCAGGCTTGTACCAATTCCCCTTTCAGTTTAATTTAATCGTCTTCGGTGACTGATTCTACAAACACAGCTTTGTACTGCTAAACCTTTGCTGCGTATTAGCAGAAAGGCAGCTGGAAGTTGAATTTGATTTTGACTATAGCGAGAAACCTTATATTTAGCACTTGGCAAATCTCCTGAATGCAGGAGCACATCAGTATATAAATGCAGGTTGCTTTGATCAGTATAATTTTGAAGGCTTAAGAATGAGAGAGAGAATATAGGCCGGGTACTGAACTTGTAAAGGAGCTATAGAAAAATATTCTACCGAGTGATTGCATTACACTACTCTACAATATCAGCCTACCTAGAATTTGCTGCCAAGAATTGTTTGTAATTAAAAAATGCTTTGGGTTACTTTTAATGTGGTCTTTTGTATTCTGCAACATAAGGGTCAGGTAGACAAAAATGTTCTCTCAGGTGACAGGACAGGTGAGAGCAAAGAATGACAAAGGCTGGGCTCATCCAGGAACACGATGGTGGCCAGGAAACACAGAATGAGCCGAAATGGCACTGAGATGAACCGCCTGCTTTCACCCCTCTTCTCCATTGGGCAAAACTCCTGGTGGCTTCTTTGCCGTGTAGGATGCCAAACTAATAGTCACCCTTGGCATTAAAACACGTGTAGGACTCAGGATTTGTCCATATGCTCTAAGAAAAGGAAGTTCTTTGTTTGCAGCATGGGGTTGGAGCTGGAGGTGTTCCCAGCGATTGCCTTTTCTGACAGCTCGTGGCCCTTTGAAACCTATCCAGTTTCGAAAGGAGCCGCCTCTGACCCTGCCGACTTCGCAGCAGCTCACACAGATGTATGAACCTGACTGTACTGCTGTAAATTCTGGGTCGCTCCCTGGACATCCCTGGGGCCTGGTTTTCTTTTGGAGTTGCTGTTAGAGGGAGGAGTGCTTGGTACCTGCTTGGTGGGAGCAAGGGCTTGTGGCAGCTGGGAGGCTCGCCTGTGCGCTCATTGCTTTGTAAGACTGACTTTGACTTTCAGAGTGTTCCCTTTACATAGCTAAAGCTATCAGTGCCAGAACTTAGAAGAAGGTGGTTTTGAGAAGGAGCTCAGGTTCTGTTCTCAGCGGAAAGACATAAAAACCAAGGCAATAGCAGTGACTTCACTCTTCAAATTTGCATGGGCAGAATAAAAAATGGAGCTTGGGTGAAAATATTGTCATCAGTGTTGTGGGCATGATTATTGAGCATTTGTTTCCTCTGGAAAAGCAGTAAGATGAAGAGGTGACTCTTCCTTCCCATGGATTCTGCTGGCTTCTTGCTTCCAAGAAATACCCCGAGCACTTTGATTTATTGATGTGCTGGGAAAAGGCAGTTAATTTTTACAGTCAGCCATCCCTGTGAGTCCAGATCTTCTGAAACAGAAATGAGAAGGGAGCCTCCCCGTCTCCTGTGTGTGAGGAAGGACCGATATTTTCAAGGTGCTCTTGTGTGGTGGTGCTCTGGGACTTCATAACTGACAGGTTGCTCATTCTCTGCTTTGGGGAGCAGCCAGAGCAGACGTAACTCCTCAGGGAGCTTTGCCAGGAGATCTCCACAATCGCAGGGTTCAGTCTGCGTTAGTCCCTAATCCTCGGGCATAACCCAGAGCCCCAAATTGTAAGGCTTGAGCACACAGCCCTCTTCCACAGCCATTGCATCAGGAGGCTATCACCCGCTATCAGAGGCTGTTTCTCCTTCCAGCCTGTATGCCTTCTGCTCTCCAACCCACCACTGTCAGCAGGCGACCAAGCGAGCTTCAGCGATGCTGCAGAGGTTGTTTTTGCACCATGGCTACAGAGCGAGAGCCCGTGAGATTTGCTGCCGTGCAGCTTTTTGCTCGTCAGGCCCGTGGATCAGCGTAGCTGGAGAGGGTTTGTCTCAGGGCGAATAGCTGACTGCGGCCAGCTGGCAGCCCCCGCGCAGGGAGGCCTCTGCTAATAGCAGAGTTGGGGTTGATGAACGGCGTCACTAAAACGGATTGACAGATTTGCAGAGGGGAACTTTCATGCATCCCATATGTTGCTTGGCTTCCTCTAGGTGACTTAAAAAGAGGCGCAAAACTCTTTTGCTGAAAGAGAGGAAGAGTATTTGTACACTTGCCTATTTTTAAGCCTCTCTTTTTCCCCCTCTAGATTGACCTGATGTCAAAAAAGAAAAAGGGTATCAATAAATCATTTAGAAGCGTGCACAGATGTATTGAGTAAATGGAGTTTCCTGTGGCCCTAACTGCAGGCATGAAAGTCCCCCCAAAATCGAGAAGTTCTGCTCTCTGAGGATGGCAGCCCCCACTTAGATTGTCACAGATATAACGCTGCTAAACAGCATGGTAAGTGCTGGGGTACTCTGATTGACACCTAAAAGTTTTGGCTCATTATCTTTAGCAGAACTTCCCAGGACATGTAAAATTTAACCTTGAGGTCACACAAGAACTTCTCGGAGCAATGCTATTTTTACTTCTCTCTGTTTCATTTAGGCAAACACGTGCAGTACAGACCATCGGTCCTGATGAAGTGCTGCTGTTTAATGCTGAAAAAATGCACATTTGATCCAGTTTGCATTTCGTAAAAATTGTGTTATTGATTTGACAATATATTTTTCCTCAGAAAAAGAAAATCTGCAGTTATTTATTCGTTCTCGCCCCTTGGAAGCACTACCATCTGTTTTTCTTGGCTTTGCATCACCTTTTTTTTTTCACTTGTTCTTCTCCCACTGTGCACCAGTGAAGGACTATACTATACATTATCTCATAGCCAAATTATGCAGGGTATTGTAAACATGTTGTAAACTTTGCCAGCTGCAAAGTCAAGGGCTCTGAGAGATCTTGCTAAGCACTGGAAATGCTCTTTGAAGAAACAAGGCAACCGTTTGGAAGCAGATTTGCAGGGCAGTGTGACACAAAGGTGTAATACTGCTTTTGTGAAGCGCTAGGAGAAGAAAAGGGGCAAAGAAATGTGTTCTTGGATCTCTGTAGATTTATCAGAGAGGCCAACAAGTCCCTGAATCAGTATCTGCCCAGCCCCTGATAAGCCACAGTATGGCTCCTGCGTGCAGATGCCGGGACCTGTGGGCTTTGTGCCCTGGTGGTTGGTAATAGGGATCAGAGCCTGATAGAGCCCCAGCACCGCCATCATTTTGGTCAGGACAGAACTATGCTCTGGGCACATTGCAAGATTGAAGGCCCTGCATGTCCCAGGGCTATCCCTGGAGTTGGAGAAGCGATGTCCTGCAAACAGCAGCCTGGGAGGATGTGACCCACAGGGTGCCTCAGGCTCCTCATTGCAGGGTTAGGGTCTACTGCTGCCCTCATGCAGCATGTTGAAGGATACATGTTGAAGGGGAAGAGACATAGATGTGTGAGGAAAAATCTGTGTAAATCTATGGGAAATATCCCTAGTTACAGATCTTTACGTATCTTTTGATAGTTGGACAACAAGGATATTGGCAGAACCAATACCAGGCGTTCCAGAAATCACACCTCAAAAATACACAATAACTTTAAACCTACCTTCACGAGGTTTAATATTGGCTCTCTTTGTCTGCCCTTTGGTGACTGCCCTTGGTGCAGTGAAGGTTGTGCCTTCAAGCCTTCATCCCATGGCATGCTTCCAGAAAGGGCAGCTATCTCCGTCTGGGAGACCACCACTTGAGCCCAGGAGCTGGAAGTGCAGGAGGAGCACTGGGCAGCATGGAAATGGAGGTTACCACCACCCTCAAAAATAGAGAGGCCATGGGGCCATGCCAATGCCCTCGGCAGGGAGCAATCCCAAATTCCCTGAAGTCAAAAGAACTAGGAAGTGATGTGGATTATAGGACCACAGGGAAGAGCCTGTTTCAGTAGATGCTGGGCAAGTCAATGCCTGCATGGGCTGATGATACACGTACAACCCTCAGGGAAATGCCGTTTTCTATGTTTGCTGTAAATTCATTAAGTTTAAAGGAGATTTGAGAGGGAGTTATGAGAGTAACAGCTTTGGTACCAGAGCCACGGCCATTAAACAGAGCTTTGGGAAGAGTCCAGGGGCTGTGGTTCTCAGGGTGGCACAGTCCCATTCGCCCAGCATCCTTTGGCCACCTCCCCGTGCAGCAGCTCACAGCCCCCAAAAGCTGCTGGCTGCTCAGACAGAGGGCTGGCCAGGATGTTTATCTGCGATATTTAGAGAATTCAAACTCGTCTCTTAAATTATTCCAGCAATACTTCATCTTCCTCTTCAAGTTAGTGAAAAGGATCACGAGTTCAGCCATACTGACATAACGGTGCTGTGAATATCCGATGACTTACTGCCCGATTCCTGCTATTTTCACAGGGTTAAGAGCTTAGGGAGAAAAATTGCTTAGCTGGGTGAGATGGATTTCTTTTTGCAAAGGAAGGGCGATGGTCTTCCAGCCCTGGAAGTATTCCTGTAAAAGCTGCTGCTCCTCTGAAGAGTCTTCTACGACTATTAAGGTCTTATGTTCATAGGCTTGCACTCTCGTTAAGGGGCGCTGATTTAAACGAGGGGCTTTCATCAACAATTTTCATCATGATTTAAATCAGCAAGCAGGAAACACCAAACTGATTATTTAAATTAATCTTGTTCTTCATTTGTACTTTTTAATTATTTTCCCAAGGAACAACTGATACTTCCCCGCTGGGCCTGGTGCTCTTCTTTCTCTTACGATCAGGAGATGCTGTTACCATTTCATTTTATTTGCTGAACTGATGACTGGCACCTCTACCACATGACTAATTTTAACGTTCCTTTGTGTGCAGAACAGAGTAAGTAACACACAGTAGTTATGGTGCTCTAATTTAACTCACATTATAATCTTAAATACGACGGTCAGATGTATGTAAAGGATGTAGAGTCTCAAGAACCTCCTGATCCAGGGGTTCAGCAAACACTTCAGCCACTGCAGTTACTTGACTTTATCTAAAATTTGTAGGGGGTTATTTCTATTTATTATAATATTCTATTTATTAAAATATTACAGTGAAACTTAGGCCATCATGTTCAGGGCCATCAATTTGGTTTAATTTAAGATTATTGAATTTTAAACAAATAATGTAAGTGAGTTTAAAAATTAATAATCCTGGGCTCTGATTTTCCTGGGGAAAGAACATTTTGCATTTTTAATCCTCTTTTCAACTGCATCAGCTCCAGCTCAGCGTTGAGTTGAAGGGCCATATTTCTGATTCATACCATCATGTATAAGAAGAAGCCAAAGGAAAATGAACCTTTTTTGAAAAGCTTTGGACTCTGGGGTATGTGCATGCCTATCTACATCTAGTTTTCAGATTGAAGGGATTAAATAGTCAAGTTCACCTTTCAGGTAGTTCAGGTGACGTTATTGGAGAAACTAATGTCCAAGTTAGGTTTCTTGTCGGCTTCAACCATCACAACAGAGATTCCGGAGCTCTCTGGGGATACACAGGATGGGATTTTCCAGATGTGTCCACCTCCCTTCAGCGGGAGTCTCAGCAGGTTCATGCTTCTGAACCTCTCTGCCACTCCTTTTCCCACACCACGCAGGGTGCAGGAAGGTTATTGCTCCCTTCCTCCCTACCTCCCTCCCTCGACACTCCAGCAGTGATGCAGTGCCTCTCTCCCAGCACTGCAGTTCCACAGTCGTCAGCCCGTTTTGCCAATTCACCGAGACAATTTCCTCTAAATCACACCGGAGACTACAGACTAAACAGCAAAGGCTTGAGTTCCTTTTTTGCCCTGCCAGAAGCCATACGTACCATGCCAAGATGTGACACGCAACACCTTGCATTACAGACACATGTCATTCATGCTGACTCAGAGCAGTGGAACCTTCGCTGCCTCATCCCACGTTATTTCTACTCTGATGCACCAGGGAAAGGCTTCAGCTTTGCAGTGAGGTGTCTCAGCCCAAGTTGTTTCTTTTTTCTTCGAGTTTTATCCAGGCTTGAGTATTTTTGAGGGGTTTGTTTGCGGTTTTTTTCCAGAAGCCTGAATGTCCTTCAGTGGCTACTGATTGCAAATGATGGTTTTGGCTGTGAAACCCACTGCAAGCCAATGGCAACCAGGAGCAACAGAGCGACTTCAACAGTGGTACCCACTCAGGGTGTCCCTAACCAGCCTGCATCTGAATTTCACGTTTAGGGGGTTGAAATTATGGTCCAGGGCATCTGAATAGCTTTATGTTGAATTTTTGACGCTGTCTGTCACAAGTCTCATTCCCAGCAAGCAGAGTGCCCTTCTCATGCTAGTGCTGCCCACTGCCACTGTGTCTGGGTTTTGAGGATGGAGCAGGTGTTCTGCCATCCCAGCAAACACCCACACATGGGCTGTCAAGACTAAAGGGAGCTCGTTTCATCTCACAGTAGAGCAGCGATGGAAGGGAAAGTAACGAGAATAAGGCAGAAGCAAACACGATGGGTAATGGAAGAGCACATTTTGGATGGATTTTTTTGTTGTCATTGTTAATGTAGGGTTTTTCATAGAATCATAGAATGGTTTGGATTGGAAGGGACCTTCAAAGCTCATCCAGTCCAACTCCCCTGCAGTAAGCAGGGACATCTTCAACTGGATGAGGTTGCTCAGAGCTCCACCTGACCTGGAATGTTTCCAGGGATGGGGTATCTACCACCTCTCTGGGCAACCTGGGCCAGTGTTTCACCACCCTCAGTGTCAAACATGTCTTCCTTATCTCTAGTCTGAATTTCCCTCTTTTAGTTTAAACCATCACCACTTGTCTTGTCACAACAGGCCCTGCTAAAATGACCATCACCATCCTTCTTATAAGCCCCCTTTAAGTACTGAAAGGCCACAGTAAGGTCTCCCCAGAGCCTTCTCTTCTCCAGGCTGAACAACCCCAACTCTCTCAGCCTGTTCTCATAGCAGAAGGGTTCCAGTCCTCCGATCATTTTTGTGGCCCTGCTCTGGATCTGCTCCCACAGGTTCATGCTCTTCTTGACCTGACCCAGGTGCAGGACCTTGCACTTGGCATTGTTGAACCTCATGAGGCTCACGTGGGCCTGCTTCTCCAGCTTGTCCAGGTCCCTCTGGATGGCATCCCATGCCTCAGGCACGTCAACTGCATCACTCAGCTTGGTGTCATCCGCAAACTTGCCGAGGGTGCATTTGATCCCACTATCTGTGTCATTGATGAAGACTGAAGTCATTGAAGACAGCATGAGTCCAAGTACAGACCCTCAAGGGACACCACTTGTTCACCGACATCATGAAGTATGAGATCATTCCTCTCCCATGCAGGGCTGTATCAATCAAACTGGCTTAGGTCTTCTCTTCCTGGGGATCTTCTGCTGCGGGTGCTTCTGAAAAGCACTTGCTGACAGTGCTCAGTGTTCCTGGCAGGGATGGTTTATGGTCCTCCATGTGCATATATGTGCTCATGGAGGACCATAGATGTGTGTATATATATATGATGATGGAGGTCCAAGTGCAGAAGAAGCGGGTGGGTGGAAGCATGGATGCATGGGTGGATGGGAGCGGGTCGGTGCACGGGTAGGTGGATGGTGGGGGTGGTACGTAAATTGGGATGTGGGTCATTGGGATGTGGGTCACTGGGTATATGGGAGCATGGGTGGGCAATATGTGGGTGCTTGAGCGCAGGGTGGGTGAGCGCATGGCGACAATTCGGGTCGGTGATGGATGGTTTGGTGTCTGTGCAGGTGGGTGGGTGTCCAGGTGCATGGGATGGTGTGTGCGTGGGCGGGCGATGTGTGGGTGTACGAGTCCACGGGTGGTGTGGGTGTTGCACGGTTGGGGCGGGCACGGGTGGGTGGGGGGCGCAGACAGACGGACAAAGCCTTGGGACAGACGCTCCGGGCGGGGGCGCGGCCGCGGCCGCTGGCGGCGGTACAAACCCGCCGCTCGGCGGCACCGCGCCCGCCACGCGCCGCTCCGCGCCCGGAGGCACGCGCCGGGCGGGGCGGGGCGGGGCGCTGCTGCCGGCCTGTGCCGGCGCGGGGGCGGAGCCGGGCCCCGCCCTGGCCTCGGCGTGAGGGGGCGGGTGGGCGGCGGCGGCGGCGGCACCTGCGGGGAAGCGCCGCGCCGCGCTGTGCGGAGCGGAGCGGAGCGGCGGGGCCGCGGCCCGGATGTAGCCGGCGCGGGAACATGGCGCTGGGGGCGGTGTGACGGCGGCGGCCGAGGTAGGGGCGGCGGCGGAGCGGGGCGCGAGGAGAGCGGCGACGGCTGCTGAGGCGGAGCGGCGCGGGCGGCGGCTCGACCTTGCGGGGCCGCGACACTCCCCGGTGCTGTCCGCCCGGCCGCCAGCTCCCTGGCAGCCGGTGCCCGCCTCGGCGGGGCCGGAGGGGGCCAGCAGCGGCCGAGAGACAAAGGCACGGCCCGGGCATCCCCATCCCCGCCGGTGCGGAGCGGGCAGAGCCGCGGGGGCCGCTGAGGGCGGCTGGCGCAGGGAGAGCAGGAGGCTCCCGGGCTGCTCCGGGAGCTCTTCCTGAGGGTCGGCGTGGGTGGTTCTGCTTCAAATACCTGACCGGGGTTTCCCACAACAATGGCTTTTTATTTTCTAAGACGTTTTGACCCTTGTCAGGGTTTTTTCCAGAAGTCGCTCCCAACTTTCTGCCAATATCATGTGCTTTTGGGTTTCGCCCAGAGAGCAGGTGCCCAGAGCCACGTCCAGCCGCTGCTGGTGATGCTCTTACATGCGCCTGTGTGCCTCTGCTCACTCTTTTTTTTCTTATAGAGGATTAGAAATGCCTGCAATCGACTGCCTTCTCCTTTCTGTGTTCATTAGCTTCAGATCATCGTAGCTAAAGCAAATGAGCTGCATAGTGGCAGCCGTGCTTGAATAAGGCAAGAGCCTCAAGCCGGCAGAGAGGTGCTTTTTTCTCGGTATCGATCAGACCTTGAGAATTTCTTCCCAACCCGCCAGCAGCACGCGCAGGCTGCCTCTCTTCCTCTTTGTTACACACCAGCCCTCTGATAACATAAAGAAACAATGGAAATTCTTTTTTCTTCCGAGATATTCAATGTTAGAGCAAAGGGGCTGTCACTGCCATTAAGGATAAAATTCCCACCAACTCGAGAGGGGCCAGCAGTGAGACCACCCTGCTGGGAGCCTTTCCCTTCATTTTAGAAATTTTTAAAATATGCTTCAGCATTTGCAAAATGAAGGAAGAGAGTTGGTACCTGTGTTGAAGATAGATCTCTGTGATCCCCGCTGCCCAGGCAGTGCTTGGGGAATCAGCACTCCTCGTTTATTGAGTTTATTGTATCATGAAACTTTAAATAACGCTACTTAGGACTAAAGTGGGGAGCCACGCTCCCCTGCTCTGCGTAAAAGCTGGTGTCGATGGCTGGGAGCATCACTGCCGCTAGACCTCTGCTTGTGTGGAGGATGATGCATCTGGACGCGTTGGGGAATCGCGCTGGCTGGCTGAGGATGGTGTTTCCAACACGGAGAGCAGGTTTAGTGTCTCTTGCAGGGCTCCCTGGCCATCTGCACCCCCAGGAACGAATTGAGCAGAAGCTGTAGCAGCTCTTCTGTTCCAAGTTGAGGTTCACAAAATGGCCCTTTGCCTTGTTTGTTTCTTCCTGCTGAAGAAGTGTTGCTGTTTGTGCTGCACCATGATTCCTAACACATCAATCCCTCCATGCTGAGCTGCTCTCCTGGTTTGCAGGTGAGGATGGAGGGACCCGGGCAGCACGGACAGGGCACCAGTTTTGGAGCTGCTGCTGCTGTGCTGGGTAAAGCTTTGGGAGATGCTCCTTGCGGGTTGCCTTACTGGCTCTTTCTGTGGTTTAGTCATGGTTTTTTGGTTGTAGCTCGTTCGGGTTGATGGAAGGGCTTTGTTCAGTGTGGAATTTAAGTTTTTGTGCTATCAAACACACTGATTGCAGATAAATGAGTAAAACCATGGTTTCAGTTGAGGGATAGACTCACTGTCATGTTGAGAATGCTGAAGCTAAACTTCCTCCCTTCTTCTTTGAACATCTTTTACAAATGGTTTTGATCCAGGTGAAATTGCGCTTTCTAGGTGAGATTAATTTTCATCTGAAGATTTTAAACCAGTCTGCCATAGTACTGCCTCCCCTTTGTGCAGCAGCTCCAAGCGCCATTACTCATTTGTGCCATTTTTTAACCATAAATTAAGGAAACAAGGGCTAACCAGTCACGCTGTGCTGCACTGTGGCTGTTCAGCTTTAGTGACTAGTGAACCGGAGTTAACAGAGGGGCTCAGAGTTGTCATTTCCACACAGAGAGGAGACTGTGACGGTCCTGTGGTGAAGAACCTTGTTACAAGTCACCAGCAAATCCGCTCGGTGACACCCCGCAGAGCCAGACCTAGTAAATCCCATTGCTCCTTCGATTCTCATGTTACTTTGGCACCCTTGTTTGCTTCCCAGTGGTTTTGTTTTTTCTGGACATCTTCATCACTCAGGAATACTCACAGTAGGTGAGTGTTTGGCTTCAGTGAAATCTCAGCGTCATGATGGCTGATTTTAAAATGAAAATGTTACAAGCACATTGCTTGCAAAGCCTTTTATTTCCCAACTAATAGTTGGGAACAGTAATTTCTAACTAATAGTTGGCAAATAAAACACTTTGCAGGAATCTTGCTCACTAGTGTCAACTCCTGCTGTCAACCAGCCTAGAGCAAACTTCTCACGGGGCAAGTTAACAACACTTACGAGTTTTGTTTTACCTCATCAGTGTCACCCCTGACTCCAGATTTGGTTGAAATAGGGGAGACAAACGGTACTTTTTGACATCAGCTGGGGCATGTACGTTGGGTTTAAAGCTGAGTTTGAGGACGACTCTGGGTCGTGTGGCTGAAGCCCAAGAGGTGATGCTGGCACAGATCCGTCACAGGTACTGTGCTCTTTCAGGGAGGTATAGAAAAAAGAAGAGGAAGAATAGAGCAGAAGTGCACCTGCATCTCTGCTCCTTCTCTGTGATCACCCTCACATTTGACACTTAAATCCAATTATTGTTTTGAAGCTGCTCCAGTCAAGAAACTGAAGTGTTTGGCGTCTACTTGTTCAAATACATAAATTCACTCCGGTTTTACCAGTTTACTTTGCAAAAGCTACAAACAGAAGTCTGCCTGGCCTGTGTTGAAGGTGCTAACAGGTGTTTGTGGGTACCAGCAGCTGAAGAGTTTCTGGCATATGCACAAACCTCAAACAAAAACCCTCTTGCTAAATACCTGCTCAGCATATTATGCTCCTGGCGTTGGTGTCTCGTGATGCTGTTTGGCCGTCCTGGAGGTGTTTCTGGGGCTGCCTTCTGCTCTGCTGAAGTCAGTGGAGTTGGTCTGTTGGGTCTGCTGCAGGGTTTGGCCGGGTTTCTCCGAGTTTTGGTGAAAGCCAAGTGTGAACCCTCTGCTGTCAGGGTGGGACAAGCAGTGACTGCAGCCAGGTAGAACCAGAAACACTGTCATGGAAACTTGGCATGGTCAATATCCCTCACACCTGAGGACAAACACTTTTTACCATGTTCCAGTTATACTCTCTTTTTTCCCCATTAATTCTAGTCTATCCAGCATTTCTGTAGAACCTTACTTCTCTCAAAATCGATTTGAAGCATGAAAGGTCTTTTATACAACTATTTGCTCAAAAAATGGATGGCATGACCAATAGAGCCTCTGTTCCTGTGGCATCCTCCCTTGTAGCTTCTCAGGTGCCTAATAGGAGTTTGTCCCTTGCTCAGTAGGACCTTCATAGAGTTCTCTCTCCAGAGACAAGACTTGATATTTTTGAGACAACTTCCCCCCATTAAATTCAGCTTCAGCTGGCCATGAGGTGTGTTGGAGTGCTGCCTGATCCACAGCACAACTGCATTGGCTTCGTTCCCAAGGGAAGAGAGCTGAAAACTGGAGAGTATAAAAAACTTTAACAACTGTGCACCGAAACCCAGTTGGTTATGAGGCCATTTAAAAGGAAGAAACCCCCCAAAATTTAGAGCAAATTTCAGCACACCCTACTGATATTTAATGTTCAGGTAACTAATTAAGCCTTTAATCCATTAGGCCACGCAGATTCTCGGGGGACTGGCTGTTGGTGCAGGTGTTTCAGCCTGCCTGTCACCAAGCTGGCAGGCCCCAGCGTTGCGTTTGGAGGGCTGTCCCCACAACCAAGAAAACAAAGTACTTTCGATTGAAAGGAATGTGTGGCTTTTCCTTTTGTTGTTTTCCTGGGGAGAAGCATCTCAGAGGGCAGGACTGTGGCCAAGGCTTCGGGGCTAAGATCCGCTGCAGCGTTTGATTCTGGTGTGGTTCAGCCGTGCCTGTTGAAAGCAGCCGTCTTGCAGCCCTGGCACAAAATGTCTCCTTTGAGCCAGGTCTTGTGCCTTCAAGGTTCAAGGACTATCCCCTTCCAAGTGGTGCTTCTGCATGTGGTGATGTGAGAAGTGCGTGCCTCTGTCCCGTCGTGCAGAGCCAGGTAAAACGTATGAAGCTCTTTTGTGTCTTTTCCAGTATTTCTTTTTCTGGGCCGTGTAAGAATGCTGCTGTATTTGGAAGATGCATCTGGTGGTAGTACAAAGGTGATGATGTTTCAGAGCAGGAAGAGCTTGATTATCTTCGAAAATCAAAGCAGCAAAACAAAAATGTGCAAATTGAGGTTAGCTCTTCTCCTTTTGCAGGCTGGGCTGCTGTTTCCCGTGTCTGACCTTTCTTACCCCCTAAGCAAAGCTGTTACTAAAACATGAGCGGTGCGTACCAATCAGTATTTATAACTCACCAAGCACCAAAACTGAGGTCCTAGTAGGGCTGGAGGTTGTACGTACATGTAGTAAGGTGCATTTTCACCCTGGGGAGCTCACGGCAGAAGGTGCACCCGTCCTCTTTGTGCATATGCCATGTGCCAGAGTGAGGATGACCAAGGCGTGTGGGAGAGGAGTGAGGTGGCATGACTTGCTTAGGGGCCTGCAGTGATGGAAAGCAAAAGTGAAATCCCAGCTCCATCGTTCTCCTTCTGAGCCATCCTGGCTTTGCTCTCACGCCAGCTCTGCTGTTAGAGTTTGCCGCTAGCGAGCGGCTCTGCCTGCAGCAGGACACGCAGCTTCGGTGTCACAGGGGTGGGAGCTTTGATTTTGCTGAACAAAGATGCTCTTCCAAAAATAGGTTAAGCCAAAGAACTTGGTTGCCAAAAATAACAATAGAGATTTTGCTTTTTCTGACTGTGATTTAGATTTATTGTTCCCTGCTGGAGGCAGCTGGAAAAGTAAAAGAGATACTGCAGCTGTAGGCAAGGGAATAGTGGAAGTAGACATCCACAGTCACCTCTGAAGGAGGAAAACCACATCTGTCAGATATCCCTGTAGAAATACACAATAACGCAAAATAATGAGGTAGATAAAACTGTGCAGTGTCCCTAAATCCTTCTCTTAGCAAAAGTTTTGTAGTTTTCTTAGCAGTTAAGGTGCCCAGAAAGGGAATGATGGAGAGATCCCTGGTGACAAAGCAGAGGACAAAAGAAATGCCAACAAATAAAACCAGGAACGAATAAATGCCAGGAGAATGGTCCTGGTGATAGCCCCTGTAAACTGTTTATTGCGACGTGCTCTGCTGCGTGTGGGTAATTCACTCTTCCCAAACTGGTGGCAGTAAAATCTGAGCAGCGGCTTTCCCCTCCACCTTCAGACAGGTTGTTTAAGTGATAGTTGTTAAACTCAAGATTTCTCTCCTGGGATTCTCCATAGAAGTTTTTGTATCGTTCAGTTAAACTCCAGCTTTCCCATTGCCTGAGTTAGATGCACGCACAGAGGACAGAGCTAATTACTTGCACTGTGGCTATTTAAGGCGCTGGGCTGAGCGTGGAGCTGGAAGTCAGGAGGTACCGCAGCTCTAATCTGGGCTGTGCTGCTCGCTGAGCCACCTCTGAGAAGTTATTTAACCTTTGCGTGCCACTGCTTCCCTCTGGGTAACAGCAGGGATTACAATAATTGCTTTTGAAAAGCACTTTCAGGTGGTTTGTGTTTTGTTTTTTTTTTTTTTTTTCCAAAGGTGCAGAACTATCTGGTCCTGAGCTGAAGAGGCTCGATCCCTCTCGGGAGGCTTTTCATACTTTACAGGATCATGAAAACAATGCTTAATGCCTCGTTGGGCTGTTTGGGCCACATAAATAAATACATTTAAAAGATTTTTCATTAATCTTCTACCCACTACTCACCGAAGAGCTCTTAAGATAGAACTCAAGGACATAGAAATGAGACATGGTTCAAAAAGGTTGTTACTGAACTCTTCATGAAATGTAAGTAAAATGTCCGGTTGCTTAAATGGTTTATTTTTTCATCAAATCCTGCCTTCGCTGCAGAAACCTGGGTTTGCGTCTATTAAACTTGTCTCTACCTTGAGTGTAAAGACCCCGAAGGCTACAGGTTCACTGCATTTCTCCTGGAGAATACTCTCCATGGAGAGTATTTGTTTGTGTTTTATAGAACGGGGTGATTTGCTAGGCTGAAGAAGTAAGAAGGTTTTCCTGAGAGTGAGACCAGCACAAAGTAAATGCGCCCTGAGCTGTGTCTCTATCCCAGATTTTGAAGCATGCAGGAAAGAATAATGGTACATGGATTTGTCTCTGCGGCACACACTGAACTCCTCTTTTCCAAACAGCAAACTTCTTCCTATTTGCGCTTTGTCACAGGGAGAAACTAACCAAAGAGCAGAAAACCCCATGGCTGAACTGCAGCTGAGACCAAAGCGTTAACGCCAAAGTTGTTTGTGGAGCTGTTAGTGGGGTGGCTGGTTGGGAGGCACCATCCACGTCACAGGGGTGTGCTGGCAGGGTTTGGGGAAGCAAAATTACAGGGGGTTTTATGTTGGAAACATCAAGTTGAGTGTGTTCCTGGAAAGGGCTCCAGCGCCAAGGCACCGGCTGTAATCTCAGCCCTCGGCTGCTCTAGGAAATCTCTGGGTGCTCCCATGTTTTATGCAGGCGCTTGAAATGATGCAGCCTAAAGCCAGGCAATATATCGCGTCTTCCCAGCACGAGAGTTATAGGCTCCATAAGCACGTGTGGGAGAAGCCTGGCTGCCAAAATAGTTTAGTGTTGCTGCAGTGGCTGCAGGTGGTGATTGCCTTTAAACTTCTTGCTCTGTTCTGACATTTTTAGGACAGTAAATGAAGGATGAGCAGTCAAAAAGCAGACACATTAGAAACCTCCTCTGTGTGGATGTCTGTAATTGCATTTGTGTGACTTGATGGAAAGAGCCCCGTCCTACCAGAAGTCCGGGACGTGTTGGCAATGAATAAAAGTAGTTATTGCCAATAGCTCTCGTGCCAAAACTGAGTAGTGATGATAGGGCTCGGCTTAAAGCAGATGGTGTAATACATACCCTAAAGACCGCTCTGGGGAAACATGTGTAAAACCACATGCCTTGTGTGCCACGGAAGATTCATTCCTAGGGGTGAGGCAGGGGAAACCTTCACTTGGATGGAGGTGAGAGTCAAGTCCTGGTCCTGGTAAGTGAGAGAAATGCTTTACTGAGGCAAGGCTTTTACTGGGGACACAAGCATGTCCCTTTTTTTTCCATTGTATTAGAGACACAATACCGAAATTACCGAAAACGCAACATCCATCCCACATCTGGGCTTTCCCTACCCAGTCTCTGCGCGGACCAGCTCTTAGCACTGTCAGGATTCACAGGGAGAGTAAGCAGAGCTTTCTCAAGTACTTAAGAAGTACAAGGCACTAGGTAAATAATTTAAACACTGATGCAGAGCTGAAAAGTGACTTACAATCTCTTAACAGGCTGACAATAAGTGGATTTTTTCCCTCTTTTTGGGAAGAAGAGTATGGAATGTGCCACCACTCAGCAGGGCTGCTTTCTTCCTAGAGAAGGTTTGCTATAATGAATTCAAGTTAAGCCAGGGCTTGCTGCTTCTTGGGCCATCCAGTCTGAATTTGGACATCACCAGTGCAACAGCTCCTGGGATTGGGTGTAAGGTGAGGAACCCAATGCCTCCGTGGCTCATGTTTATTACAAACCTCTGCCTTAAGAAGCATTTTGACTTTGTCCTCAGCATCTGGTACGACTTGTCCCATAGTATATTGTTGTTGCATTTTTTGCGCAACACCCTGTTGCTGCTACTTGAGACCTTTAGCTGAGAGTTAAAGGGTTTCTGGGGTTTTTGTTCAATTACTTGTTGCCATTTTTATTCTGATGTAACTGTGTCTTGCTATTTCTCTTCAATTTCCAGTTCTGTGTGAGAAACAAAAATGTCCTGATTTAGCTAGAAATTAAACTGCAACAATTTTTTTTCCATGGACTTAATTAGTGATAATTGCTAACTAATGCTTTTTAAAGACTTTTTTTTAAATCAGTGAAAGACTGTCAAGCTGTCAGTCAAGACAAAGATTGGATAATGCACCATTCCTCTGACAAGTTCCCTTTATTATATTAGGTATCTGCTTTGCTCTGTAAATTTGAGCTACTTGAAATTTGCCCTTTAGTGTTTACTTTTTCTACCCTTTCTCAGAATTACATAAGCAGTATTAGTATAGCTGTACAGCACAGTCAAATAGACGTAATAATCTTAGAAGAAAATAACTAAAGTGTGATTACCTTTGTAATATCATGGTATTCTTTAACATTTTTCCAGTCTCTTGCCCTGTTGCTTTGTGATGCACCCACCTGCCCTTGCTGAAGCCGGTAGCCAGCCTTGGATTGGCTCTAGAATGTGCTTTGTGACGAGTGTGTTAAAGCCAGGCAAGTGTGACACTGATTTTCATGAACATTTACAGTCCTTATGGACCTTTTCTCAAGACTTTTGCCTGTAACGTAGGGCATTTAATTTTCTCTTTATTTCCTTTTAGAGTAAATGTGGAGAGCAAGTGGGAGATTTTCTTGCAATCCCCTGATTCCAGAGACATGGGGTTTTCAGAGAAACTGTTAAAAGAGTGAGATTTATAATAAAAGCAGATACTGGGCCATGCTGAGTAGGGTCTCTCCACAGCACCAGCTGCTCTTTTCATGGTTCTGCATTTAAAGCACCATGAAACAGAATTTTATCTCAACTGCTGGCATTGCATGTAAAGCATCAGAAATGTCCAGTACTGGTGCAAAGCAGAACAGCCTTCCTTCCCAGACCCGTCCCCCCTACCTCCAGCAGCATTGGTAGGTTGAAATCCATTGCCAGCACTGTGAAAGGACCAAGTGCGGTATTGATTTTGAAGTAAATAACACTAAAAATTGCCATGATGTTATAGCAAAGCATGGCAAACATCATGGCAAATGATGAGAAAAATAAGAAATTACAATCTCCCTTGGCCCACAGATAAATCAAAGCTTAGCCCTTCATCTCCCATTGCTCACTAGCCCAGAACCTAAATCCAAAGGTTTATCATGAAGCTTAACGGGTCATAAAATCTGGGCTATTTTGGAGGTAGTCGCAGAGATTTGCAGCCTGGGCAGAGAGCGGGGTCTAAGCCGCTGGGTCTTGTGTAACTAGGTAAATAGCAAGCTTCAAATAATGCTATAAAGCTATCAAATGTAATAACTAATGCAGTCAGGCAAGAGTGCAGGGAGGGGGGCTGTGCTGATGACAAGCTTGCCGATAACAACCGTGAGAGGCCCTGGTTAAAAAGGCCTTTTAATATCAAGTTTGAGTCCCTTTGCTTTACTCGAGGTCAGGTATGTGCATGCGGGTTGGTTCACGCGTAGCACTTTTTTCTGCACAGCAATGTTTTCTTCACCGGGGGCCCAGGAGAGCCAAAACCAGGAACACAGAGGCGACCGACAACTCACTTTGTCATTGCAGTTTAAATATTTATGACAGCGCTTCACAGCGTGCTAGTAAATGCATGATAGCGTGTTATGTAAGAGTAATAAAATTTCAGAAGACTTCCCTACTGCCCTTTGCTAGTAAATCTTTGCTACTGTCCGTAGCGAGGCCATGTAAAGGCTGTGCCTCTCTGTCCCCAGTTATTCTCTGTGATAGTGGGAATTGGCTGTTCACTGGCATTTGCTTTTTAAAATTGCCCTCCATCTCTTAGGCAAGACTTTGTTTCAGGTCAGGTTCCTGTAAAAGCTGGTGGCTCTGAATTGGGAAGCGAGCAGCAGGTCTTTGGTGTGTGTGTGGGAATGGATGGGGAACAGCTCCCTCTGTGAGGGAGGAGAGAATTTGAACCGTGTGTCCTGTGGGTTAATTAACAGTTCAAAGTAGCTTTTTTATTTTATAAGGAGTTGTAGAGTATTGATTACTATTTGTACTCTATTGCTCCAGAGAAGAGGATTCTCAGGAAATTATATGCAAAGTCAGTTGTACCTGGACTGAGGATGTCTGAGTTGATCACAGGTGGCATAGCTTAAGGGGGACAAAACCAGAAAGCTAATGTAGAGTTGACTTTGGCATAGACAAAAGAGTTGACGTTGGGACAAGTAAGAGGTGGCTCATCAAAGGAGGAGCCTGTCTCGGAAACTTTTAGGTGTCTGGCTGCTGCCAAGGCCCTTCTTGCCGTGATTTGGACAACATGCCATGGCCGGACAGGGCAGAGCCATCCCCTGATCTGGACAACCAGCAGTGATCCGTGTTGGCCAAGAGACGTCTGTGGCTTGGTCAGCAGGGAATATGCTGGTTTTCCAGTTTTATGGTCCCAGATTTCAGTCCAGGCACTGACTAGCTCATTGGTTCCTTGAGCTATTTTAGCATAAATAGTCAAATTGAATTAAGTTGGACTTCTGCACTTAAACAGAGCTGTGTACATTAGTTCCTTAATGAATTGAGGAGAGACTCCTCCCACTCCCCCACCTTTTAAGGACAGACAGTGGGAACCTGTGGTTAGTTATATTTCAAAACTGCAGAACAAAACCTTGAGTTAAAGAAAAAGTAAGTTAAAGGTGATTTGTACTTGGCACAAGAGCGCTATTATCTGTCACGGTGGCTTTACTAACAGTACTGTATGTGCTCGGGAAGGCACTCTGGGGATCTGTGCCAGTAAAACCCAGCCTTGGAAGCACATTGTGAGAATGGATGAGAAGCCGCTAGCACGAATGATGAGCTGACGTGTAGCGGGCTCGAAGGGCAGGTGGGCTATGGGGTGAAGCTCAGGGGCTGAGGGCTGGCAGGACTTGGGTAAATTCTTCACACAGTCACGAAGGGATTAAATGCACAGCAGGTACCGGATTATTTATCTGATGTACACACTTGCAGGCTTACAAAAAACTATTGCTCGATGATCACGACTGTTATCTTAGTCTTTACCAAAGACGTTGTAAGGATGCCAAGTGGGAAAGTGAGACCTGCCAAAATCAAAAACAGTACAAGTTGCTGACTTTTAATTTTGAGCCTTTGCATACATAGCTCTAATTATGTATGCTGTTTTGTACACAAGATTGAGCATGGTGCAGCAGTTGTTTCTTCATTTATTGTCTCTCAGTACCACTGATGAAAGCTTCCAGCACCTTGGCTGAGTGAGGCAAGGGTCCCCAGACCCACAGAGCAGCCCAGGTTCTTACAGGATGAGACACGCAGCCAGGTGGCCTCCCAGGACCACCAGCTCCCACAGTTCAATCCTTCCCTAATTTCACATTTCTGGAGGCTGTGCTGGAAGGTCTGGTGATGTTTTAGTTCATTTGGCGCAGTTTGAAAAGCAGAAGCTGGAGTGGGGCTTGTTGCTTTGCTGGGGACACCTGGTGTGTTAACTTTATTGTCCCCAGTGCCTCTGCCCAGAAAAGCTTCGATCTCATTGCAGTAGTTCTGCAAACACTTCACTTGAATTTAAGCCCTCAGGAGGCCACCAGGCTCCTGCCTTTTGCAGTAATGTGGGGTCAGGGCCTGAAAATTTCCTTGAGCATTTGAGAAGGTTGGTGGGATGGACATGCCTTGGGTTTGACTTTGATCTGTGGGATGAGTTTTCCAAGATGTGGCTGGGTCTCAGGTCACTCATGCAATTTATCTGGCAGTTCCAAAACTCCCTGAACTTTGCTCTGTCCCTGTTACATTCTCTTTTCTAAGAAAGTATTGGCTGTTTCTGAATTTTGCTGCTTTATATAGGTTCCTTTTCTCCTCTCACCACTCACTGCCTCTTCTCCTCCGCCCCAGTTACTAAAATCTCCTCTCCCCAATGCGTCATCTTTGTCAGCAGCGCTCTCATCATCTGCGGGCTGAAAGCAGAGCGGAGCACGCTTGAGGAAGAAGAAACGACCCCAAACCCCCCTTCAGTTTTCAAGTGGCTGGAAGTTGTTCGCCGATCAAAGGCGGCACACAGAAGTCTCTTCTGCTCTTTGCTTCCTCCGTCCTTTCTCCAGCAGTGCTTTCTCACTGCTCCCGGCACGCAGGGCTTTGCCCGCGAGCTCTGCAGGGGCTTCACGCTGAAACGAGAGCAGCTTTGCATTTCCAGATAAAAGGCACCGCTGAGTACCCCGACGTATAAATCGTGACTGCAAAATTCCTGCAGTGAGTATGGTAGGTGTCTTTAGGAATATGGGAAGCACTTTGGCAGGGAGAAGAGAAACAGGAGAGCAAGGAATTTTGGAAAGATAGGAAAAACAGAGAGAGGAAGAATGTGCGATGACAAAGCTCAGCTGGATTGGCTGGTGAGATACTCACTTGGATTGCTGCCGTAAGCGAGTCATGATTTTCAGGAGTGTTATGAGTTGCTCTTACATGTAGAAAGTTTACTGGTGGAGAATTGACTGGTCCTGTCTCTCTCCCTGGAGATTTTCAAGTTGCTGCCAGACAGAACCCCAAGTAACCTGCCCTGGTTCTGCTGCAAACGGGGGGCACGGGGGCCCCTCCAGCTGGGGTGAGTCTGTGTCGTTTGTCGGTGTTTGGAGAGAGGATAAAAACAAATTAAAATGTTTGGGTTGATGCCAAATAGAAGTATTAGGAGTGACATGGCAAATTTATTTTAATGTAATCTGGGCTTAATCACTGGTGTTGACTGTACTGAAGGCTTCCAGGTCCGGCAAGGGGGTTGATCTAGATGAAAGTATTTATTTTTCTGCTTTTCATTTCCCGTGGATGTACATACTGGTGTAGCTTAAAAGCACGTAGCAAGGAAGAAACAAAAGAAAGGGGATGGATTAAGTGACTGCTGCCAGATTAATTATTCCATCGCATTTCAACTCGTATTTTTAAACCTACAACTTTGAGTGGGAATGTTCAAAATAATCTTTGCAATGTCCATCTTTCCTTCTAATTTAAAATCATTCAACTTTACAAGAAGCAATTACACTCCTCACTAACAAATGAAAAGGCATGGCAACATCAGAAAAACTGATTATTCAAGCAATCTTTCTTACATAAAATAGCTAACTAATCTCCCAGCTTCAGTCCTTGAGTGCTGTTGCAAATATCCTCCTGAAAGATAACTTCATTCTCGGTACACTGGCAGCCTGCTTCTTGTCACTGATTGTGCTCTCTGTTGTCACAGTGATGGTTTGGGAGTTAAGAAATTATTTTCCCTTTTGTCTTTGCAGCTCTTCCTGCTCTCACTGCTGCTTTTATCCTTTTCTGTGACCAGTGAAAGGGAGACTTAGGGAATGGGGTTTGTGTCCTGCTTAGAAAAATAAGGAAATCTCTAGACTTGCTGCTCTTCTGCTGCTCTGACCATCATGCTTGAGGCTATCGAGTCTGGGGTTCTGGAGGAATCTAAATGTCGATGGGCTTTGTTGCCAGAGAGGGGAGTCCATTTGCAGGTATCTTGGTTTATTGGCATGGAGGTATTTGATGTATCCTGGCCCAAAAACTGAGAAAGGAGGGGAGGGATCTGCCAAAATTAGGAACTTTCTAAAAAAACCCAAAATGAACAAAAAACCAAAGCAAACCCCACCCCCAAACCCAAAAAACCCAACACCAAACCAATTTGCAGTTTAAATTTTCATTTTAAGTTTTGCAAGTCACGGAAACTAGTGCAGTGTTGCACTTGAAATCTTGTTCTGAGCCAAAAGGAAATTCATCTCATTTGCAAAGCCAAGAGTGTATTCTTAGTGTAATTGAAATCTTAACTCTCTAATGAATGGTTGTTATTAATCCAACTCTACTTATTCCAGAAGAGAAAAGGAAAATAAAAAAATCTCGCTACAGAAAAAGTCTCAATAATAAGTTAGACGTTGCTATACACCGTATTTCCTAACATTGGTGCCTTTCTCTGTTCACCCTTCCACTGCCCCTGGGAAAAGGGGGATGGGACAGGGGTAAGTTTTTGGTTTAATTTTTCCTTTTTACTTGGCTTCCTGGCAGACAGGTCTGGCTTTCTGTACTGTACATCAAAGCCTGCTCCAAAACTGAGATGCGACCAGCAGAAGCAGAGGTTAAGTTCAAATTCAGTTAAACAGACCAATTTTGTAAGGGCCTTCTATCCCCCTTTAGTCTTACCAACCCTCCTGTAAATGCAAAATGCCTCTTCTCCAATACAGCATTTCTGCTTCTAGTCCTGACTGCTCTTAGTATTAAAAAAATAAAATAAAAGGTAGTGAGTCATTAGTGTCCTGCGCTGCTGCCAGGAGGAGCATGATGCTGATGGTGGCAATTGTTCTTCCTTGCTGGGAGAAGCAGAAAGTGGAGGCTGGTGATTTCTTCCACTGGACTCGAGGATCTGTTTGGGATAATAAGTATATCTGTGTTTTCCAGCATGCTTTTACATGGTCTTAGAGTCTGCATCCCCACGTTATATCCATGTTCAAAACACGTCGGATACTTGTTTCTTATTCTCTTGGCTACCCCAAAACTGACTTTGCCAAGATCTGCATTTCTTTGACTGTTAATGAGATATATATAGGGCTTGTGCCGTGTTGTTTGTGGGGTGTCCAGCACCATCCTGCGCCCCCTCTCCAATCCTCCCACACCTGCAACCCGTCTGTGTGGCTTCCTATGCCCCTGCTTGGGTAGTCCCCTGGTAGACTCATACTGTGCTGCTGTTCCTCTGCGCTGCCTGATTGCTCCGGGATCAGCAATGGTTCATTCTCCACAGAATTCCCGCCTGTTACTACTCTCTGTACAAGCATTATGGTTGTGTACAAAGATAAGCCGCCTGGTCAATAGAAAAATTGCTGGTACGGCTGAAAAGCTGTGGCAAAGTCCCAGGCAGAGGCAGCCAGAGTCTGACCCTCGGCTGTCAGTGCCTCAGTGCGTGCCATCTCATCAGGTTATTTGCTGATGGTTTTTATTTCCCCTCTCTATCTCGTAACAGCAATAATTAAAATGAAAATACAATGTTGACACTCGTAAGGAACTATTTGTAAGGCTTTCAAGATTTCTTTCCTGATCTTAAAGTTACTTGAGAGATTGCTGCTGTGCCTGCAAGGTGAAGGTGCTGTCCCTGCCCTGGGAGTTGGTTTGTATTTCCGAGCATGGAATTCAAATTGACATTTTAAAGTATTTTTGACTGAGAAGCAGTCACTTCTGGTGGCAGAAAGTTCGGGCTCTACAGCCACCGGCCATCAAGATGATTGCCCCAGTCAACATCGAAGTAATTGGGATTTTCCATTCTTATTGTCTATGAAAATAGGAAGAGCAGAAGAGTCAGAGAATGGGATCGCAGGTGCTGCTCAGGCAGCCGTTCTGACACGTCTCTGCCGTGCTGCCTGGAGCTGGACATGGCATTGCAGCTCACTGGAGTGGTGCTGATACTATGGGCTTACCTCTGTAGCTTTGAGCTTTCTCTGACATCCAGCGCTGACCCTGCTCTGTCATTCCTGTATAATCTGCATCGTGTTGTTAATCTTTTCCTAAAAAGTTAAGCGGAACCTATTTATCCATAGCCTGCTGTAGCAATAAGCTGCTTTTCAGCATTCCTGATCATCATTTGGGGTTTGGATGCTCTACCGTTTGTCTAAAAATATGCATCTGTTCAACCTTTGTCTGGTTTACTGTTCTCACATACCCACCTTCAGTGGGATTTACTAAAGGCTGTTTGTCTCTTTTTACAAATGTTACCAATTTCTGACCTTCTTTGAGTTCAAGAATTTTGTGAGATGCACTCCTAGGGGAAGCATTACCTTGAGATGTACTTCTCAGTTTTCCCTCATTCCTTCTCTTAACACTTCTCTCTAATCTTTTGAATGTTCCAAGCCAAAAGCTTGGCCGTGGTTCGCTTACCGGATGCTGCCCGTCCTCAGCAAGGCTTGACCTACTCCAGGAGTCTGCTCGAGTCCCAGTTGTTGAAATCTCTTCCAAAACTGTTCTTTCATCCATATTTTTCATGATTCAGAGGATTTTACTGGGGTGTTTCAGCCAGAAACACAGAAGACAGCCCAAATCACACAGCAGCCCTAAATTCTGCCTGCAGGCTCCTCTCACTCCTTATGCTGCTGGTACTTGGGTGGAACATAGCTACCCAGTCCCTCCACAGCATTTCCCAAATGTGTTGTATCCGGAAGGATGTAGAAGATTGTTCCAGATTAAGGCTGTGGTTTTCTGAGGCTCATCTGTTCAGGATATGTTTAAGCAAATGGAGTATTCATAATTCTAGATAAAATTAAGGAGGAGGAGGGAGTGGTTTCACATTTTGAATGCGAACATTTAAAACAGATGCTGCCTGCTGGGAAGCATCGCATTAAATTGCATGACTTTTTAAAAGAAAAGAACATCCATTTTACTCAAGTCCACAATATGAACGATTAGGAGTTAAGAGACATTTTTCACCCACTTTGAAAGTAAATGTATTTTAAATTTAATTCCTTGATGCAGCTGCCGCTTTCTCTCTGTGGAAAGCCTTTCTCATGCTTTGAGCGATAGAAAGATGTGGGCTGGGTGCTAATCCAGTTTAAGATGCCAAACTTCCTTTCCACTCATGGGAGTTTTCTCACCACCACCACCTTCTAGCTAAATGTAGAATGGTCTTTTATTTCAACACACCACTGTTTTGGGAAGATCTGTTGGAGATGCACCATCTTAGAACTTCTTGTGCAGGGAAAAGTATGAATGCGAAGATTTCATATTATTTTAGAATAGATGTATCAATGTAAGCAGCATGAAATCTGCTGTTTTATTTTTTCTTCTATAGTATAAATATCTAGTAAATATCTAGTGCCTACATTTAAAAAAAAAAGTAAGCCAGAACAAGCTAGGACCTGTGAAAGAAGCTCAAGGCTTTGCTGGAGCACCCTGGAATAGTGTTGACAGGGCAGCCAGGGGCCATGGTGGGATGCTCCGGTTAGCTGCTTGTCACGGATGGGTATTCGTTGTAGTTACTGCTCCAGCTCCCACTTATTTGGGACTGGAAAATCATCCTGCAGAATGGCTTAATCTGAAGATGCTGGTAAGTTTGGTGTGACAAAATTCTGGGGAGTCTAGTGCTGCCTGAGCACCCATCGACTACAGGAGGAATTGCTGAGGACTCCCAACCTCAGGTATCAGCACTGGGAGAGATTGGCTAGAACAACCGCAGGATTTGCTGTCTCATCGCCCCTGTTGTCCTGATCCAATCTGCCTCGGGGACTTCCCTCTCCCAGTTCTTGCTGCTTTCCTTCGTGAAGAGTGCCTTTTTGAGGAAAGCCCTGGGTAGAGCTTCCTCTTTTCCTATTCCTCTTCCTTCATGAGAGTATATTTTGTAGATTGAGCTTGCTGATCTTGAGCTCATTAATACTGTCGTACCATTCTGAACACATCAGCCATGCCCATAATATGCAAGACGAAGCTGTGATTCTCTGTTCTCTAGAACAGATCTTCCTTTTTTTAATAATCATTTTTATATAGCCAGCACTGTAGTCCGAGTGCTTCGTTAACTCGTATTTAGTGACTTATAAAGGTTTATCCAAGTCACAGATTCCCAGCGGATGTTCTGAGCTTGTTTCTTATTTAAAAACATCATCTAAATTCAAATCAGGAATTAACATAGTTCTGCAAATGACATTCACCCCTCCGCAGAAGGACTAGCATTAATCCTATGCACTGCAGCAATGGCATTTCAAGCCTTGTTTGAGGGCTTTAGTGGGGCTTAAATGAGCCTTAGGTAAAGCAGAGACCTCTGCAATAGTTTGGTAGGACTAACATGGCCTGCTTTGGGTACCAGGCTTCAACACAGGCTGGAGGGGCTGTATGAGGATGCAGTGTCCCTCCATAGCCAGGGGAGAAGGCAAGGTGCTCCTCAAAACCTTCCTGTGTCACTTTGTACTGGAGTTAGTAGCTGCAGGCAAAGTCTTCACAAAATCCTGTTCCTAAATCATTACCCCACTGCTGGAATCCCTGCCTTTGCTGGGAGAGGGATCAGGTCCCTGTTTCACAGCCCTGAGGAAACCGATGTGGTACTGGCAGAAACAGCAAGATCTTTAGGCTGGGACTTTTAGCTCCTATTGAAATTTTGAATTCATCTCAGGTTGATGTGGTTCCTGTAGGGCTTTCTGGAAATCTCCACCTTAATACATTAGTATTTTTTTTTTTTTTGCCTCCTTACTGGTTGTCATCAGCAGTACGTGTTGCTTGCGTTGCTGGAGTTCCTGCAAACCGCGTTGCGCTGAGCACAGGGAGTGGGTTGGACAGCATCCATCCCTCCCTCCCACGCCTGTGTAGGGTAGAGCGTGCCCTTGGTGTAGGAATTGTGAAGTGGGGCTCAGAGTAGAAGAGGAAGCTGATATACTTGCTTCTACAACATCCCGCTGCTCGGAAAAATATAAACCTAAAGCAGATGTGTCATTAAATCATTTTGAATCATTGCAAACATTGCAGGAGTTCAGTACAAGCATCCGTAGCTTTAAGCCACCTCCACAAAGTGCTCTCTGTATCTCTGTCATAAAATTTGGATGAGCTCTGCTGGGTAAACTGTTTTACTGTTACCTGATAGCCACCTACCTTTTAAAGCTGAGATTTACTGGGGAAAGCTACAAGTACATTTCAGTGCATTGTGAGAGCTCGCCAGAAGACTGAAGTAATCTCTTGGTCTTTGTAAAGCTGCTGCCCAGCATGGGAAAATGTCTTCCTTTAATTCAGAGACCAGACAAAGGAAGCTGTCTAGTATCCGAGATTAAAGTATGTGTTTATTTAATCATTGGTTAGTGATAACGAGCAAGTGTTTTGGAAAATGAGCTCTTAAAATGAATCTCTAAACAGAGATCCTGGTGCTACGCTGCTGAAATGAATTGCGAAGTGCTGTTCTCAAGAACTCGCCAGGTCTGTGTCCAAGGGTTCGATCTTGGCCAGGCATTGGTGTCAAACCTGCTGACTAAATTACCAAGCAATATGAGGGGGAGGATGTGGCTCAAGGGTTTCTTAACTCATGGCTGTTATGTCTTGTGCTTCACTGAGCTTTTTCCAGCATGGATATGTCCTCCTTTAATTGTTGGGCTTCTGAGAACGGCTTGACAGAAAAGAAGCCAAACAATCTTGTTTTCCTTTGTTAGCTATTTTTATTTTACCTGGATCATTACTTATCAAAGAGCACTGCTGTCGCGTTTAAACATTGATAAGTCACATAAAAGATGCTCTTTTTGATGCTGGATGGAAAACATCGTCTGATCCTTGGAGGAGAAAAAAGGTAGTGCAAATGTTTTTTACCTCATGTGTTTTAATGTCCCTCAATAATTACTTTGAGAGTGGGAAAGCAAAGGAAGGAAATTGCTGCAATCAACTGTCCATAACATTGCCTTGACAAAAGCCCAGGTGAGCCAACAAAGCACGAACTGGTTCTCAACAGCAGCAAAAAGAGGTTTGTGAGGGTGCACCTGGGTCTGCCTCAGGTCTGCCCAAGGGTATGTTGAAGACTGCTGGAGTCTGATGGCACCAAAAGCAGTGCCCTGGGCCTCTCTGGCAGTGGTTAGCACTAGGTAAAGACAGGGTCACGTATTTCTTTATTATCTGTTAAAATTTCAGCTATGTTGAAAGCCTCAAATGCAATCAGAACATAACGATGCCACCCATATTGCCAGATTGCTTAGAAGCTGACTTTTGAAAGGAAGGTTCATTCCATTTTTATATAGCTGAGCATGTATCGTGCTGCTCCATATCCATTTGAGATGCTGGCTTCAGGACTTCACGTAGATTCAGAAAGTCAGTCCAGAAGGGACTGTTGAATTATCTTTGTCCTTCCTCTGGTGTTTCGTGAGTCACTCTGTTTCCACCACGCTGTTTCTGACTACACTTTCCTGTGCAGGAAGATGTCCAGACTTCAAGTGGCATCTCTAAGAAATTAAACATTTGCTGCTCTATTTGATAGCCTGTTGGACAGTTTAATGATTCATGGTGTAAAAATACTTTCCTTGTTGGCTCTTCCTTGCCTTCAGCTTCCAGCCAGTGATTCCTTTTATTCCTCATTGCAGAGATAACAAAGCCCTTTTTTTGCACGGTGTTTTCCTTTGTGAAAGGGGTTTTACGCTATAATCAAGTTACCTCTCAGTCTTCTTTAGACAAGCTAAACAGATTGAGCTCCACGTTTCTCATTATAAGACATTTTCCTCCTATTCAGTAATTTTTACGGCTGCCTCCCGTATCCTTTCCAGATTTTCAATATCATCTCACCAAGGTTGACCCCAAAGCTGTTTCAGGATCCATCTCATCACCTGCACCTTCTGGGGGGTGAAGTTGCTTCCAGCGTTGCGTGTGGTGCATTTCCATTTTATATGGACATGGCTTAAGTGTAATATCCCCCGCAGCATGCGGAGGTTGTGCTCTGGTCTCCTGAATGTCTTTGCAGAAGTGTTTTGTTACCGTCTGCTGGGGCCAGTACTGTAGGTGCCTTTGCGGTCCTTGTGGTGCCCAATAGTTTTCTCTTTTTATCGCTTTTTCAGCGATTAAAAGAAGAAAAAGTTTGACAGTGCAGATCTGTTTCTGGAGAAAGATGAGTTGCTAACTTAATAAACGCAGGTATTCCCAGTGCTTTCTTATTTGCTGGTTTTCTGGTTTGGCAGCTGAGCTAAAGTTCAATTAAGCATCTCCAACCTTGCTGTGGGGAAAGCTGGGGAACCATTTGTTATTTTAAATCTCTTCGCTTTTCAATTGTCAAATTCAATTAAGGGAGAGGTTATACTTTCATTGGAAAAGGGCAGCAGCAATAGAAAACCCAACAACCAGGGCTGTTCCAGGATCTGATGAGGATTTCATGCTTTCAGCGCAGCGTCATCTTCAGAGATTTTGGCAGTAACTGCAAATGAGTGTTTGCTTGTCTTTAACGTATGGGGTGTTATAGTTGTGTGGTTTTGTGCTTTGCAGCCAAGCTGCAGCCCCAGAGGACAGAGCTCAGCAACGTCCGCCTGAGCAGTGCTGGAAACTTGCTTTTAGCCAATTTGCTCAGACTGCACCTAGCTCCAAAGCCGTTGAAAGCAAAAGTGGCATTTCCAGGGAAGCCAAACGCATACATGGGGTTTTGGGGTTTGTTGTTGTTTGTTCGTTTTAATTTCACTGCATCCCAGAAACAACACTTCTTTCCTTCAAAATGTCATTTGAGGTTTTTTTCCTATCTGTGAGAGGGGGGAAAAAGGGCTTGTTGTGCATTTCTACATCAAAGGACATCATATGTAAAGATTGATGATCTCCTTGGATCCCGTAGAAGTACAAGATGGGCGTTGTCATGGGCTTTGCTGGTCATTGGTGTAAAACCAAGTCACAAATGTTGTTTGAATTCGTCTGAAGCCCCTTCCTAACCAGAGACTTGGGCGTTTGTGTTGACCTGCTGCATGTCCTGTGCCTAGCTTCACAGAAGAAGGCTTCTTCTGTAAAATACTGTTCTGAGGCCGTCAGGATTTTCTGCTACGTGACCTGGCCAGGTTTCTTTACAGCCCTTTGCGGTAAACTTTGAGCTTTTCAGTAGTCTCAGAGCAGATGCTCTTTCTTCTCTTGCTGTCTCGTCCCCTCTCCCCTTCCAGCTAATGGTAAGAAGTATTTTTAAGTACCATTGCACATAAATCTGGGAGGCGGAGTGACTTAGAAGCCAGCTGGGAGGATGAATGTGTCATCACTGGAGTAAAACATAGATTTGGGGAGTTTTCATGTTTTTTTTTTCCCCCCAGTGTTGCCGTTTCTGGTGGGCTAGCAGATGGAACTGCCCACGAGGCCATATTTATCCCTGCAAAACCAGCTGCTGGAAAATGCTGGGGGGCGAGGATTTCATGGACTCCTGTGCTTTGGAGAAGCTTGTTGTTACAATAATAATGCCTCTCTGTTTGGCTTAGCAATGTTCTCCAAATTGGCATTTGTTCTTAAAGTTGTGTATAATTTCCACTTAGTTAATTCAAGCCAAAGTAGTTATATATGGTACAGCTGCAAGTTTGTATTTGCTCTTCTGAAAAAGAAAACAGGATCAGAGCGATTTTGGGATGAAATGTGATTTCTAAGAAAACATCTCAGTATAGGACATCGGGTGGCATCCAGCAGCATTCCTGGAATTGAAGGATGTTCTCTGCTGGTGTGGATGTGATGCCATACCCTGGATTCCCCATAAAAGCACACAGGTGGTCATTAAAGTGAGTGGCAACAGTCCTTTAGGCATCTGTCATTGTTCCTAAGAGGACTTGGAAAGGAAACAGCCAAAAAACACGGGGATGAGAGCACCACAAGCTGAGAAACAGCCAGAATAACTTTAGTGCTTCTTGATATTTAGCATAAAGAAGTGCAAAATAGTGGCATCAATGCAGATAGAAGAAGGAAAATGGGATAATAATAAAAAGAATTATTTTTTCAAAGCCAAACAAGGCAGCAGCAGGCAGAGTATGAAGCGCCAGACGCAGCCAAATGCACACGTTCATGAGCAGCCTCCTCTGCAGACATCGCAGCGACCAGGGCTGCCCGAGCCAGCGGCGAAGGAGGCGGTGGTGGCTGCACAGTCATTCTGTAAATCCTGTGCATGCTGGGAAACCCTTTGGAAATGAATATTTAATACAGAAATAAAATGATTATATGTATGTGTAAATGCTGTATTTATCTCCCTGCTGCCCTATAAATGGCTGGTAGCAATCAGCCCAGGAGGGCTATAATAATTATGGCTTCACTGCCTTGGCTAATAAAAATCAATTCCATTGGGATGATCTTAATGGAAGCGTAATCGCCATTTTAAGTGTGCACCTGCAAGGAAAAGGGATTTGTTTGGAGTGCAGCTTTCCTCAAAACTGGAAACTTCTGAAAGTGCTGGTTTTTGCTCATCCATTTCTTCCTTGGCAGCCTGTGGACACACAGTGCTCAGGAGCAGTAGCCGCTTTCTTTGGCACCTTCTAGACTTTTCCCAACTAAACATCTTTTGTTTTGGGTTGGGTTTCTTTGTTTTGTTCTGTTTTTTCCCAGAGGAAAACTCTAGGACAGAAAATTTTTTGCAGAATTTACATTGGTTCTGTCAATACTTCACAAGAAAAACTTCATCTTTCTGTGGTAGTGCGTGGGAGACAGGTGGAAACCAAGATTAAGAGTGAACTGGAGCACAACATTATATGTGGATGTATAGATCCATCCCCAGTCTCCATGTAGGAGCTGACACTGGGGCTGTTAACAACTGAAGTCTTCAGTAAATGCTTTTATATCAACTTTCTCTATTACACGGAGTTGTGTTGTCTTGTTTCCTAGGGGCAATATATTATTTGTTGACTAATAGACTGTCCTATTTAACCAAATTAGACCTTTTCACCACCATTCTCATTAATTGACTTTGACTGCACTGCATTAATTACAGCAGGAATAGGGACATCGTAATTGCAGAGAATTGTTCTCTAATTTGGGGAAAACAGACAACACTTGGCACCCAGCTTCCAGTGTGAGTTTATCGCTGTGTTTAAACATGGTACTTAAACCATTAACGTAATCTTGGGGTGGCTGTAATTATGTGAATAACTGGGTGGGAAGGAGTCATAACACGGTGTAAAAATAGCACCAGGGAGAGCAAACTTGGTTTTATAGACAAAATTAGAGCAGAAGGGGGATGAAGATGCCAACGCTGCCACATCCTGGGACTGGTGTGGATGGTTATTGCGGCTTATATCAAGTACAGATGGGAACTGGGTGTTGGTGTCACCAAGCATAGTGCATCAGTTCCTGTCCTCCCAGTGGAAATTTGAGGTTTATTTCTTGTTTAAAGGAGCTGGGAAATCATCAAAGGCTTTGAGCCAGACCCACCAGGGTTCATCAGGCACCGCCTCTAGGTTACATTGCTCAGGTCTCAGCTTTGTTCACCAACAGGAGCAGCCTTCCTGCCCAGCGAGATCCTCAACTTACCTTCACTTAATTTCACTGCTGTCATTTCCTTCCCTCCGTGCCGTGCAGAAGAGAGCGGAGAGCCTTCCCACAGTCCACTGCTGAAGCTAAGAAGAGCCAGACCTGTTGGAGAGAGTGAGCCCTCACAGTACACCTGATACTGAGCCTTATGGAAGGGACTCTGCTGCCCACATGGACTCGGGTAAATGAAGGGCATCAGTACAGTGGTATCCCAGAGCTTGTCTGTATCATTCTGTGTTTTAAAATCTCTCTGGTGCTACTAAATCAATACTTCTCCAATGCTGCAAGGATGCATAATGCTGGCAGGGTAACAGAGCACCTTTCTCTTTAGTGCAGAAATCTGCAATCTCAGCATCTCCAGCATGTTGAGGGTGTTTGAACCTTCTCTCAACCCGTAGGACCTTCTTAGCCACAGAGTCACCTTTTAATTTTTTCAAGACTTTTCCCACCATTGGCTGCCTTCAAACCTACTTGAATTGGAGCAGGTGAGTTGCTGAATCCCCCCAGCCCGAAACCTTTCCCCACAGCTTATAACGTAGAATATTTTGTGCTCCCGTGAAAGCTGTCTGCAGGATACGTAGTAGAAAGGCTTTATTCCTTGCTGCCCGAACAGAGACAATGATCCCCTTACCAGTCTGTATGCGTCTTGAAACCATCTTAGTGTGCTGTATCATGGCACTGTAGAAAGTCAAATCTCTTTTTAGCCCGACTTCCTAAGGAGGCTTATGTGATCATGCTCTCTATATCTTCTTCCCTTCCTTCGAGAACTTTTGAACCCGTCGACCCAGATCAGCCAAATTTATCAGCTGAAGGTGTTGGTGGTAGTAAGGCTGCAAGGTTTCTTTGGAGCTAGATAAAGCAGTGTCACTGAAGAAAAGCACCCAACCACACACCAGCCGTGGGAATTGATTTGTTTGTTTCTTTCTTTCTTTTGCCAGCCTCAGCATAGGTCCTGCTGCAGAGGGGCTATGGCAGCGTTGGGGCTCGCGGCGCTCCCCCATTGCTGCTTTCACAGAGCTCAGCCACAGAAGAGGCAGTTTGGTTGTAAATAGCAAACTGGGGAGATCGTGAGGGTCACAATAATTTGGGTTTTTTCAAAGCTCTACGTCTTAAAGTGACGGAGAATCTCAGATTTTGGCTTTTGACAACAACATACCCGAAAGCTGCATCTAGTCGTGTGTGTATACATGTGTGTGCATCTATATGCATATATGTGTGTGTGTGTCTATGTGCACGTATACGTTACGCAGTATCTGTATGTGTTATGTAGTGCTGTGTATTTTCAGCCATCCTAACGGCAGAGTGCGATTTGGTGTTTTTGATCTCAAGCTTGAGAATACAGTGATAGGAGAAGACTCCTGTGGAGTCTCATCCTGGGAGCAGGCAGGTGAGTTTGGGCACCCTGACAGCTAAACTGCGATCCAAAACCCATGAGCTCATTCAGGCTTTGCACCTCTTTCCTGCAGGCCCATGAATGGTTCCCTGCAGTCTCGCCTGACCTCAGTAAAACCAGCCCACACCCACCGGGTTATATCTCGTGAGTAAAAAGCTTGTGTAAACTGAAGTCTCTCAGCAACAACCTCAATGAACTAAATCCTCCTCGGAGAGCAAAGATAATCATGCGAAGAGGCTCAGTTTCCCCCCGCTGCGCATCTGTCAGTCAGCTGCCGGCAGAGAGGGTGGAAAGCAGCTCTGCTGCCCTAACCCCATGGGGAGAGACAGGGGACCAGATGGGTGGGAGATTACATCTGCAACGGCCAGAGGGGAATTGGGAACGGCCGTGCCAGGGGCTCCGTTGCTGCTGGCTCACGTGCGGGAACGGGGAGGTATGATTGCATTTGAGACTGGAAGGTGTAATTGAAAATGGTTATCCACTAATCTCAAATTGCTTTTTTTCTTTATCCTTAAGTCTTAATCTTAATTTTATACCTTTGTCTTATGTTTTTGATGGGAGTAAGCTCTGTTTCTGTTTCAATTCAGTGTTTGCCATGACAAAATTTGTCTGATGTCAATGTATAATTGCAAAGGCAGTACAGAAAAGAATGCCAATTAACCTCTAATAAGTGGAGCTAAACCTTTTTGTTCCTAATTTCTAGGGCATAGCTCTGTAAATACAATATTTTCTGTCAATTTGAATCACTGCTTTTCTCAGGAAGAATTAAAATATCCTAAAAGCAGTGGCATATACATCAGCAAAAAGGCAGCGAGCAAAACTCTCAAGTGTCTCAGTGGTTCTTAATCTCCTTCGTTATTTTTAACCTCTTGTATCTTTTGGGATCTTTGAGCTAAGAGTTGAGGTTCCTCCCATGTGCTTCACTGACACATTTTGACCAACCTCTTTATGATGACCTCTCATTGCAGTAATCATCAGGGACGTGCCGCATGACACGTCCGAATGTCACTTAGGAGGAAGACTGCAGAACAGAGTCTCCAGCAAAGCCTTTGTCATCTCTTTTTTTTGCCTTTTGTTATGTGCACATCATGTTGTGTCCTTGGCTTCCTCAGTGTTTTCTTCCTTGCTGCATGAATCTTATTTTCTGCCTTTACTCTTCAATCTTCATGAAACTAATTAAAAAATAAAAATTTCCAAAGTTAGATATTTTCTTTGAAGCTTGAATTTCCACTGCCTTAATTTTGCTGTTTTCTGGTAGCCCTTTGCTCCGATGGACATGGGTCTTCCAATACTCTGTTTTCCTACCAGCACATATGCCAGAGTTGAATACTTTAGTTACCATATTAGTTACTCTAGGACCTTTTTGTCTGGCTTTCTCATTCTTCTCATGCGGTTTATTATTTTTGGCCTATTAACTTTGGTAGGTGGTTAAATTTAATTATATGAAGTTCAGCTTGATCATTTAACCTTAATTAAGGCACTTTGGGTCTCCATTCTTCAGATCTCCTGAGGAATAATTACAATATTCCCTTTCCTGTATAACCTACATTAGGAGTATTGGTTAAACTTGTAAAAACTGAACAAGGTAGATCTCATGAGGTTCTTGAGGTGAATGTTGTTAGGGCTTCATGTTCGAGTTTGACCTTTGGAGACATGCCCTATCTTAAACACTGGGCAGTGCTTCACCATAATAAAAGTTTGTCAGTAGGATCTATTGATTTATTTACCACTTTCTTTCCTTTTTTTTTTTTTAAGAATAGCCTTCCTGGTTGAGTATTCAGGAGTCTGCTTATATCTCATTTGAATCGTCTTGTACCAAGTGTGTGAGACCTTTTCCTTGGGTATGGTCTAAATCAGAGATACGGGTGAGATGTTCTGTGAAAACTAATGTTTTAAAATTACAGTCCATCTTTTTTTAACTAGGGGCTTCAGAGCTGACTGTTAATAAATACCAACTCAGGCATATTTAAATATAAAATATAATGTTGTCATGGATTTATTTTGAAAGGGTTGAACAATTATGATACTTAGATTTTCTGCTGTTTTTATTTGATTTATGTAACTTCCTATAAGGCATATTGTAGACAGTTCTTATGAGATAATTCAACTTTTTAGTACCATAATTTAATTACTTTAAGTGAACGATCCATCTTTATTGGGTGGAACGTGCGGCAATTAATCTACCTTGATGAAAGAATTACCCCATGAATAAAGCTGCAGGCTTGGGCAGTTGGGGCTCTTTGGCTCAGGAGTGCTGTGGTTTTGCTCTTAGCAGAAAAAAACCCCTGAAGGTCATTCTGGAGGGGGCCTGCTTTCACTCGGTGCTTGCAAGTCTGGGATTTTAAAGGAAAATGGCACTGCACTAACTAGATGTCTTGCTGGTGGATGTAACATCATCCTTTTGCTGCTCGTTCGAAGAGGAAAGGCGATCCAAAAAATACAACCAGCCGGATCCACAGTCCCTGGATCTGGTCAGCTTTCTGTTACACCCCAGTTGGCAAGGTCAGCACTGCCAAATGTGGCTTCTCTGGAGAAGGAGCTGGGCACCAGGTGACTGAATCTCTAGGATGCTTTGAAGCAGGTTGATCCATAGCTGTGTATAGTACAAGCCTCCTCACTTATGTTTCTGGTCCCAGTTCTTGAGTTCATTCTAAATGTTGTTTCCCAGATGTTTTCTCTAATGCCTGCATAAAAATCACTGCTTTTCAAACATTGCTGCCTAATGGAGCCAAAGGAAACAAATACAAAGGTTAAGCAGAGCGTTTTGTACCTGGACAGATATGACAGAGATCCTCCCTTGATCGGACTCAGCCTGATTGTAAATCTGTTGTAACTCTCCGATTTCTGCTTCCCATCCCAGGTGATCACGCTGGGTTTATGTTAGCGTTGGGGTGTTTGCTAGAGAGCAGCGTGTTGTCTCACTGACACGGGTAGCACAGGTACATTGTTCCTAAAGTAGTACATCACTTCTAAGGAAGTGAGAAAGCGATGTAAAATGCATGACCGGTTGGTTTGCCAGTCGAATAAGAAATGGTTTCTAGAGGCCATGAATTATGCGCTAAGTCATTTTTAATATAATTTAATTGGTGCTTTTTAAAGTGGCTCTAGCAGTGGCATTTTGAAAAGATTCAAAATAGTCAGAACCTACAGCAAAGAGCAGCTCCAAAAGGATGATTACCCTCCTGAGAAAACCAACAGCAAATTAAGCCCCTTTTTGCCTCAAAGCAGCAAATCAATCAGACCTTGGTCCTGTGAGCTTTGATACTTGCTTCGCTTTGAGCGCAGGAATAGTCTCACTAACCCTTGTAACACCAAACAGGAATAAAGTTATGCCTTGTGTGGGTAGGATCAGGGCTTAAACCCCCCTCAGTGTCAGACCTGATCTGTGCCTCTGGGCTTGTGTATTCCCAGGGAAGTGCTCACATGAGAAAAGGTGGACTCAAACCCGGGCTCCTGGGGTAATGTAGACAAATTTAGACAAATCACTTCATCATGCAGTCAGATGGGGCTTATCCCACTTGATTTCTCCCCGCTCTGTTCCATGTAGGCAGTGAGCCATCCGGAGAAGGTACTGCATCATATGTGCAGCAGATGTGGCTCTTGCCCGATAGCAGTACCTACAGTCTTTATAATAACCGGGATGAGTTTGGCTCTTTGACATCAATTAAGTGAAGTTCAGGCAAAGCCCCTCAGAAGAGTTAAATCAGGATAATTCCTTGGCGGAGCTGGGGGCACTGGCGCTAAGATGTCTGGTTTAGAAATGTATTTAAAATAAATCCCTTCTATGAAAGCACGTAACCAAGTAAATGGTATTCTGGGCCAGATTTTGCAGTTACTTGGGCTTCAGTGGTGTGCAAAGCCTCGTGTTGACTCAAGATCTTTTCCCTGCGTGCACAGGCGGTGTTTTTACCAAGCGTTCAGAGTTTTCCCCTGTGAGTGGAAATACCATTGCTTATTGAATTTATTGTTGCTGTTCAGTGACTGAGTCATCTGTGTAACTCTCCGAGGTGGGATGCTGAGGTGTAAGCAATGGGGCCTCCTCCTGCAGGGTGCAGAGGGCTTCTGGTACCCACCGGTGGCTGGTGCTAGTGAATGGGTCTTGAACCTTGTGTTGGCCAAGAGTGTAGGGCCCGTTGGGTTTGATGCTGCACAGATACCTTTCCTTTCTGTTGGCTTTGGCAGCTGTGGAGCATGGGTCTGGAATCTGGGCAGCAAATCTGGGAAGGATGGACAACTTTCTTGGCAGAAAAGGAAAAAAAAAACAACTGAGCTGTACTGCTGGGAGGTGGCTGACCTGGGTCCCATCCTCAGTCTGTGTGCACGTCTCAGTGGTTTGAGGAGACTCTGAGAGACACCAATACCAGAGCATTTAGAGATGGTGATGAGGAAACTCCCTCTAAAGATCCTCTGTTAAATCCCTGCTTTGAATAAGACCTTGAAGAGGTCTGGACCTGCTTCTCTCACCCCAGCTGAGCTGTGTAACTGCATAGGCTTTCAGCATAGGAGCAGTGTTGACACCTTCCCTCTGCCACAGTGGTTTCGTGAGCAATGTGTGCTTTTCTAAGGCAGAAGATAGCTGAACCTGTGTGCTGAATTCAGCCCAAGTCCATAAGTACCTTAGATCCTTCAAAACAGTATTTTTGAGAAATACGGCATGTCCGTTTTTAAAAAAAAGGCCTGTTGCAATTTTCTTCTGTCATATGGCTGATGTTTCTGTTGGTCTCTTGACATCTCTTCCATAACTGCTTTTAATCGTTACTATCAGGATGAGGACTTTCCCTTCCCAGCTAGGTTGAGCAATTGCACTCATAGGAGATGTTTCTCCAGCCTGCAGTAGCCATAAGCCCTGGCACACATGGGTCCTTTGAGTCTCATTATCAAGAGACAAGACCTCCTGGTCAGCCCAGCCTTGAGTCAGGTCCATGCTCAGCCTTTCCTTTGTGAGCAATTAGGGATTGTTGAATTTGACCTTTCCGAGTATTCCCCACAGTCTGCCACTGAACCCCATTCTGCTGGTATTTATTGTACCATGACTAAGCAGCTCCTTTGGAGCCAGTGGCAGTAAATCGTCATGGAACCAGAGGAGCGCTGGGACTGGCACCCAGTGCAGCTCCCTGGGCAAGGTGCCATCATGCTGTAGGTGGTCACAGCATTTTTTCTCCTCGTGCAGAGATTCCTGCATAGCTGCTGTCCCTAACAGCTTGAGTTACCCCCTGGGATTTGTGGAGTGAAGGGGTGATTATAGAAGAGCTACATGTTTTATTACACTTGAACCAGTTTTCCCAAGCCAGCGGGAAAATCCCTTCTTCTCTCCCTGCGCTCTGGCTGTGCAGCTGCTGTGCATCCTCTTTGATAGTCTGAAAGCTGCAGATTAGAGGGTTCAGGGGGCCAAAGGAGTCAATTATCCTCCTTTGGAAGTTGGACCCAGGAGCAGAGTAGGTGGTGGTGTGGTTTGCCACCAGCCATGATCTTGGTGGGGGATGCAGTGGGTTATAGGGGGTCAAATCCAGCACAGCACAAGTGGAAGCAAGCTTTTCAAAGTGCAAATTGGAGGAAATTTTTTAAAATTTCATTTAGATTTACTGGATGTTTGGTCTCAAAGCTCATTACGGGAAGGAAACCGAACACTTACCTTCATGTCCATTAGCTACTTTGGTAGTCCAGGAACTGCATTAGCGCTGCCTGAGTTAATGAAGTGTGTGAGTTAAAAGCTTTATCTCGTTCTTCCACTTTCTGAAGCATCACCAAGTCCTGACTCGGCCCATTCCTCAGCAGTAGGCTTGAGCAGATGTTGCCAAGTGTGAGATCCAACCCACGGGAACTTGTGGTGCTGAACAAGCCAGAGGAGACCTGGCTGGGCTCTGGGATCCTGGCTTGAGGTTTCAGCACTCTGTGATGAAGAAATGCAGATTTCCATGTCTTAACCAAGCCCGTCGAGCCTGGAGCATCGCCAACACCACAGAGTTGCTGTTTCCATGGAGGAAGCTGTGAAAGCAGATTTTTTTCTTTTAAAGGGAGGCAGAACATGGGACAAAGCACATGTACTGGAATGGGTGGAAGTTCTTTACCAAACCCTGGCAGAAACGCACTGGTGCTGATAAATCTGTGCAGATAGTGAGCCCCCTTTAGCCACTCCTGCATAAAAGAATTTCCTAGAAACCTGTTGCAAGCATGGTCCTGCAGAGAGCTGAGGATAATTCATGTGTGCCGGGTGGCTTCTGACCTTCCTGAGGCCACGGATGGAAATGAAGAGTTACTGGTCTCAGAAAGTCTTGCTTCCAGGGGAGTTGGAGAGGAGTAAAGAGCTGAGCCCAAAGGAGTTTTATGGACCTGTGAAGCCCTCCTGCTGGGGGAAGGGAGCTGCTGAGGCTGGTCTGTGTCTAATTAATTCTGAGTGATCAGGGTGCTGGGAGAAACACGCAGGGCAGACGCAGCAGAGGGGACTCACAGCAGCTGCCAAGTGATGTCAAGCTAACTGTGCTACCGCCACTTTACCCCATGTAAAGCATGGCTGATAAATCCTCCTCCCTGCCCTTTAAGAGCTGCTCAGCTGGCCTTCCCTTTCGATACTGGATCCGGTCAAAGCCACCTGATGGATTCAGCTCCTTCTCGCCTGGCCTCTCCTCCCTTACTCAATTTCCTGTTGCATCTGTCTCCTCAGACGGCTGAGCCTGCCCCTCCTCTACCTCGCTCACATCCGTACCTCTGCTGCTCCTGTCTTCCTGGAGAAACCCAGCGTGATTTCTACATTCATGCTCACTGCCTTGTGCTCATCACTCCTGCGTTTCCCCTTGCAGACCCATCTCTTCCCTGCCACCCTGTTGACCTGTGCATGGGTTTCCTATAGGGGTTATCTGTCCCTTGTATCCTTGCTATGGGCACATGCACCAGGGCTTTTTCTTACGTGCAGGGAGCAGCTTTCAATGCTATCGATATCACAGCAAGGAAATGTGAAGTGATGGTTTTGCTGGTGGGTCTAGTGTTTTGTATTGGGGAAAAGAGCATGGTGCTGGTCAGCTCTGGGAAAACTCTGCAGTGATGGCTCTGGTAAGGGATAATGCTGCTCTGTCTGTGTCTGATTCAGCAGGAGAGATAGTCTTAACACACAAAGAACCTTGCCACAAAGATCACGTACACCGCTGAGCGGATGCGACACAGGGCGAAGAGGAGGGCGTCTGCGGGAAGCAGATGGGCAGCACAGTATGCGGTTTGCCTGGCATTTGCTGCTTTGCTATATAGGAAGCTCAGAAATGAGTTACAGCAGGACCAAAGAGAAGAGGAAAAAAAACCACTGAAACCCATCAGTGTTCAGAAGAGCAGAAGAAACAAATGTATTGACCTAAATGACCACTGGTGACTCAAAAGCTTAAAGGCAGTATGTGTAAATGGCAATGGTGCCACTAACAGCGCGAAGGCATGCGGGGAAAAGGGGCGGTGAAGGCAGAGTCAGCTGCTGCTGACTCCTGGAGGAACATGCAAACTAATGGAAGAAGTTTCTTTGAGGGTCCCCTCTCTTCTGCCCTGACCACTGGCACTCTTTCCTAACCGGACTTGTAACTTAAGGTATTAACTTCTGCCGAAAACGATTCCAGTACCGCTACCTTCCTCGGAGGAGAGTGTTTCATTTGGCTAATTCGGAGAATAATTTGGTCTGAATCATCTCCATGTGATTCATACGTATGAAGTGCAGACTGATTGCAGTTTCTGCCTCTGTTTCTCCCAGCCAAAAGCCAGCTGACCTGCAGGTTTTTGTCTTGGTGCACCCATAGGAAAATTTTGCTTGGCTGACCCGACGTCATTTTTTCCTCATTCCAGATTTTTTTAAATAAACAGTAGAGATTAACTTGAGTGGAAGGCTTAATTGACCTCTTTCAAATAAATCTCTTTCCTAGAGAAGCTTGAATTAAACCCCCACTTTTATTCCTTCAGTTTAACTGGCTGGTGGGATCTTGTCTGTAAAACAACATACTCCGATTCATTAAGCCTTAACGTCTTATGCTTTTGAAAGCTGATTTTGCAGTGGTAACACCTGGCCTGAAACCTGCCATGTTAATAGTTTATTAATAGACTGTCCTAATTTTAGGCGTCTGATAATGTTTTTACATTTGTTTTTGCTTTTACTCTGCCCGTGCAACCATAATTTGTATGTATTTTCTACCTAGTCCCTGCAGCGCCCGCGTTTGCCTCAGTGTTGCCTTGTGTATGTATTAATTTCAGTGCATGATGACGTTAAGGAAAACATTTTTTATCTGCTGCTGTGAGAAGCTGATCTGCCACGGGCAGTTCCTTGGCCTTGTGTTATCTTGCACCAAACATTGGGAGTGAAAAAGTGACAGGGCAGAAACTTTGCCCTTGATAACCTGAGGTGACGGTGAGGGTAGAGATGGTAATAGTTGGCAATGAAGCTGGGTTTGAGATGAAGTTTGCAAGATTATTTTGCATAAATAGCCAGTGGAGGAGTGATTCAGGGAGGGATATGTAGGAGCTGATGGAGGTAGTCCTTCGGGAGCATGGCAAAACTGAGAGCCCAGGAAAAACGGGTGGCATTGAAGAGCTGCAGGGAGTCCTGGCTCTGCTCAGAAAGTGGAAATGGAGGAGGAAGCTACTACTGAGTTCCCTTCATGTGCTTTTCGGATTTAAGTATGCCTTTAGCCAAGAGGAAAAAAACCATAGTTCTTCCCCTGATCGGTAATTTCCCTGCTCTGATTATTACCAAGTGTGGAAGCATTTGCCTCTGCGCATGTGATGGATGCCAGTGGCACTGGAAAGCTGTCATTGGAGGGAAAAAGCATTTTCTTATGTTTCCTGGAGCAGAGTTCAGTGGAGCATTTCAGATGCTCACATTCAGATTATTGCTCTTCGGCTTTGCCTGTAACTCGCCTTTTCCTCTGCATTGGAAAATGACCTATTAATAGCTGATAGGCGAGTAGTGATTTTGCATGTTAAATGGTGTGATTGCTTCATGCCAGTGAGATTGTACTCTTTCAAGGTTGGACAGCTGAAAAATACATATATTGGTAATGAAATTAGACTTTATTTACAAATATTGGCTCAGATTTTCCAAATCGGAAGTTTCTATCTTTCCTTTTCCTTTTCTGATGATCATAAACTTTGCTGGGTTCAGAGCAGATAACGTGCGGGTCAGAAAATGTTGGTGAAGGGACACAGTTTAAGTAGCTGAGACTTTGGTTTCCATTGAGACGTGGGAGATAGTAGCAGCAAAAGGGAAGGAGGGAAGCAACATCTCCTCTAGCCTGTGTAACAAGGAAAGGGAATAGGAAATAAACTTTCTCAAAGTCAGCCGTGCTCCCCCTCTCCCTTGCTTTTGAATGTGCTGTCAACTTATAGAGTTATTTTTCCCATCCCACTATAAATAGAGGGATATAGAGGAGAAAGTGGCTGTTTCTAGGGTCAGAGTCCTCCCATTGAAGCCAACAACAGTTGAATCGGGACCCAAATGATGCTCCAGAAAGCCCAAGGCTGTGATGCCACAGCTCTGCCCCGGGGAAAAGATAAACAGCATTTGAAGATGATCTCCAGGGAGGTAGGAAACACACAGGAGCAGGTACCCAGCTTTGCTGTCATCAGATGTGCAGGGGTCTGGTAGTAACACTTAGGATGAAGTCTAAAGCTCTTTGAATTTTGGAGTTTCCTTTGAGTTTTGAAAGTCCTTCCTAGTAAGTCAAACTCTGTAAAAGGAACAGTCATGCCACCCTCGTAAATACAGGTTTATTTTAATATTTATTATTATTTATTTAATAATTATTATTAAATACCCAGCTGCTTCTTTGGCGTTTTATATAAAAAAAAAAAGGATCAATATACTGCCTGAACTGATGTTTTTAAGTGGCACCGCAGGTAGTTGAAGGCTGTCATGGCAGCTCCACTGCAGATACAGCTTTTCCAATCTGAGCCCCCGTTAGCGAGAGAGAAGCAGCTCACATGGACTTTGCTCTGATTTATTTATATCACATCTCCTATGTGGGCGAGCTGAGCCTTCAGCTTTTGGCTTCCTGAGCATTGGTTACTTTCAAGGGCATGCCACAAGTAAGAAACACGGGGCGGGGACGAGATGATGTTAATTCCATTTGAAATATTCAGCCTATATATAATAAGGAGATACAGTTATAATAACACGCTTGATTGCTGTCAGAGAACTAAAAGGGAGTTTTAATGGGAAAGGTATTATACAGCCCACTGTGCTTTGCATAATCGTTTTTAAAGTTGTTCAGGACATCTTCCTGCCTTTATCCTGAGGAAGCTGAAAATAATTTGGAAAACCAGGGTTGTCAGTAGGGCTGAACTCAGGGCTGGGCACTGCACGTGATCACATATGCCAGGGTGGGTGCACAGGGTCAGTAGCGTGCATGGAGTGCAGAGACTAACTTCGATCTCTGTGAAGATGGTATTGTCATTCATTCATGATGGCTCAAATAATTTGAGTATCGTGGCTGTCTTAAAAACCACCTTTCTGAAACCTTTATATTGCCCCTTGAAGCACACAGTAAGTCAGTCATCTCCCCAAGAACAGCCAGTTTTCAGATCACCCAAAAAAAAAATACCGGGGAATGTATTGAATCATATGTCCAAAAATTTGAGGAAAAACCGAAGTTGACATTTGGGGGGTTTTAACTTAACTTTTGAGTTTTATATTATTTCACATTTAAGAACAAAAGGAAAAGAATGAAAATGATATGAAAAGTTGGGTGGGACAATGTGTGTCATTTGACCAGAAACCATAATTTTGTTCTGGTAAGAAAATATTTCCGTTGGGATCTGAACAACTTCTGCACACAGATGTTTTTTATCTCAGCCAGCAAATTTTGCAGTCCCTTTTTTCCCCCAGTGCTAACTCTGGCCCCCACCACCCAGCATAACCGCACTTGTTTCCTTAATGCGTTTTTTTTTTTTTTTGCAGTCACTTTCCCAGCTCATCTTTTGATTTCCCAGTTGTATCAGCAGCGTTGTTGGAGTCGTTCTGAACAAAGTGGAGAATGAATGAATGAACAAATCTCCCTGCCTCTGGAAACAGCGGTGAATGCAAACAGAGTCAGCACGCAGAGACGTCCTTTTTAATTATTGTTTTCTAATTGATGGTGTATTTTTGCTGCTGAGGCTTCAAGAAGGGCCTGCAATCCCAGAAGCAAATATGCTAAATTTGTGTTGTCCTGGGATATAAATAGAGGGTTCAGGGGCTGACGGGCTGTTGGCACCATTTCACTGAGCAGGATGGGAGCCACGGGGAGCCGTGAGCTCTTGATTCCTGAGAGATCATGGCCAAGTTCTTCACTTCTGTGTAGCCTTAGCATCTCTCCCCTCTGCAGCAAATAAGATTTGTCAGAAAATACTTGGAGAAGATCTTGCCTTCTCTTGCAGACTCCTTGTTACGATGGCGTTTTCTCAACGAAACAGCCTCCTTTGGAGCTGCTTGCAAAATCAGTCAGTCTGGACCGTGGGCTGGGGAGGGATGATGCCATATTGTTCAAGCAGGAGCGTTTCTTCTGGGAGAGAAGTGGCATTTTGACGTAGTTGTCTAAAAGTTTGGAAGCTGAACCAGCTCGTACACGCAGTCATATGGCAGCTTCTCCTGCTGTTTCCTGACCAGGGCTTCTGGGCGTCTTCTTAGCTGGTCACTTTCTCACCTGGCAACCTCCTTTCCTTGTTTTTTTGAGAGGCTGGAAGTGTCCTTTTAGACCATTTCAGATGAAGCCCTTCCTCCTGGAGAGGCAAAAGGGGCCCCTCCCAGAAGCAGCATGTGGATGGGCCCAGGGATTCACGTGTGCACGTCCTCCCTCCGAAGGATGGAATTGGAGCTGCTTTCTGTTGCAGCATCATCTCTTGGGAGGTGGTAGTGGTGGCCACCCCAGATGCGGTAACGTCTCCAGTTGCTCAAAACCTACCTGCAGTCAAAAGCCATTTCTATTTTTGTCGTTTAAAAGCTGGAAAACAGTAAAAACCACACCTCTTTCTGGATTTGCACTGATTGCCCAGAGATAAAAGTGTGGGGGGTTTTTTCATTCCATTTACATTATTTTATGGTTTTTGTTTGCTTTTCTGTGGCTGGTCTCAAAACCTTTACACCAGTTTCAGAGACACAGCATAAAGGGTCTCCACTTCTCCCCACAATGTTTATCTCCCAGTTAAACAGAGCACAGGTGGGACCCATCCCTTCCAAACTGATGCCTGGAGATGGCAAAATACAAAGTCTGCATGGCCAGGTCGCTTAGCTCCGAAAAATCAGTGCGGAGGAATTTCTCAATTGCAGTTATTGATTGTTGGGGATGATCTGAAGAGAGGAGGACTGAGTGGGCATCACTTTGTAAGCATTCAGTGTTGTGTATAAAGAGCTTATGGTAAACTTTCTGAAGGAGGTAATAAATAGGGAGCTCTAGCAAACCCTTCAAGGGATCCGTTCTCATATTTAATATAGAAACTGAGTAAAGCATGACAGCAACTCAATAGATAATAGGATAAGAATTGACTTTCAAACCAGTTTTTCAGCACAATGCAGAGTAAGAAAAAAGACAAAATGTATAAGGAATAAGAATTTAAAATCTATACATTTGCAATTTATTGTAGACTGTGGAAATATTTTTCTTTCAGCTGTGTCTTAGTATCAGGTTTTGCTCTGTATCACTCTAAGGTAGAAAACCCACAGTGATTACAACAGGAGTGATTTTCATCTTCCAGGCACTTGCTGTGGATACATTAATCTACAGACATGTTTGTTTGCATTGTAAAGATATTTTGACGTATCAAATAATCTGATTTTGTTCCATTTCTTGGCAAACATTTACAGGTTAGAAGATGTGTTTCATCCTAAACAATACTCTTCTCAGAGGCTTGCCATTAATAATGCATTAGGTAGCATTTGTTTCTGTTGAACAAGCACTGGAAAACAATCTTTATTACAGATGTTATGGTAATGGAGCAATTCCTGCGAGCCAGCACAACCTGTTCTGTTTCAGAAGTAAAATAAGAAATGCAATTAATATTATTGTAGAAAAGAATCACCCTATTGAATGCAAACATACTGGTGAGGGTGTATGGCAGGGGGTCTAGTCCAGAGCCTCCATCTTATCAATGTGTCTCGGTGGCACATGATGCCATCGCAGGTGTTGTCCCCCACCAGTCCCATTTGTGCTCATCACCTGCCCTGTGGCACTCCCTGGCTGCTGTAAAATAACCTGTGCTGGGGCAGGCACCCCGCTAGAGCCCCTCCTCAGTGCCCTTTCGGTATGTTCGTGGATGCAACCAGCACAAGATAAATCGGTTTTGAGAACTAGAAACCATTTTACATCCCTCTTTTTTTTTTTAAGTAGAAGTTGATTTTTGCAAATGGTCAGGATATGTCAGTAGTAAATGCAGGGCACTTGTGAGGAACAGTGTGCCCTTGCGGTTAGTCTTTCCCAGGAACTGCAAAAAAGCTCTAACACAGCCTAACACACTTTGATTATTGGGGTGTTTGTAAGGCCGGCTCTGTAACTACCATCTGGGGAGGAAACTCAGTTTCAGAGGGTTAAAACACGTGCAAAACCAAACCAAGACATTTTAACGTCCCCTTCGCTGTGCTACAAGTCGGTGCCAATCCGTCTATTGTGCCGAGGCTTTGCCAGCAGACCCCACTGAGGATGTGGCCCAAAATGCAAAGATTACTCATCCTCACAGTTCTTATCCTACAGTCACCCCAGCCTATAGGAACATCAGTATTTACTGATATTCAAAATTAAGTAATATTTTTTAAAAAACTCTGGTTTTGATATTTCCCACAGGCTTTTCTGATCTTTCTGCTCACTCTGTCTTCTCTACCAATACAGCATCACTTTCATTCTTGATGGAATTTCCTTTTACTGATAATTTTTTCCTAATTCAAAACATAGAAAGAGAGTATCTGTTTCAGACATAGAGTACCTACATCCTTTATAATATAGAACTCTATATTTTAAAATAATAATATCAGCAGGGAAAAAAATGTTACAACTGCTTTGAAGTTTCATAAGTACTTTGAGATTTGGGGTGTCTTATTTAATGGGTGCCTTATTTAATACGTGCTTCCCGTGGGTGTCCAGTATTTCCTGCAAGTTAATACCACTAATTATCTCAAGCTGAGTACCCAAAGGACTGTTTGCTTCTGCAGATCTGGAATCCTTTCAGTCGCTGCAGATAGAAATTATTTGAGTTACCTCCAGGGGTTGGTGGGGTTATGGGTTTTTTTTTTTCCTCTTTAATCTGCCCAGAGCTGTTGCAGACTAATTCACACTCTGTCTGGACGTTGCTGTATATGTGTGCATGTGTATAAGATAATAGAGAGTGACTGACTACAATACATGCGTTTAAGCTACTCAGCTGAAAATTACTGAGCATTAAAATCCACTGGGAATCACAAGACTTCTAAATGAGGAAAGCGCATGTCAGTCAGTGTGTGGAAATGAGTCCTCGTACAAGAGTAGCTTTCAATAAGAAGAATGACTATTGTTCCCTGGAGTACATCAATCCTAGTTTGGCCACTCTGTACTGGCTTTTACTATTTCTCTAGAAGCGTGCGTTGCCTTTTGTTATTATTTTTTTCCCTGTATTTTGTTCCATTGTGCTCTTCTGTTAGGTACGTCTCGTGGGGCAGCTATCGAGAGACACCCTACTGTGCCACAATGAATGAAGGCATTTTCAATCATAAATAAGCTATTGTGGGATTGAAAAGAAGTGTGGACAATGACAAGTCCTGGGCAGCTTGTAATTGTTTAAATGTATTTTTATTATATGTGCAGTGACACGGGACCTCGGAAAAACGGGCTGATTTGACCTAAGGTTGAAGGGAGCAGAATGCTGTAGGGTAAATGAGGGGCTTTGGGAAAGATAACACTTTGATACTTGTCAGATGTGGTCTAGTCCATCAGTATATATTTTCCCATGATTAAAGCATGTATTTGAATTGTGTTTCAATGACTGGTGAGTCTGTCCCATCTCAAAAAACTACCTTGAAAATCTATGGGATTAAGTTGAATCCTATTGATCATCAAAGTTTTTTGTTCCTAAAACTCATGTGGGCATGCATTGAAAATGGTATTTCTGTACTTTCTTTGAATTGTAAAAGATAGAGTTAGTCTGGAAAAACTGTGTGGTTTCAGGTGATTAATTTTCCATCAGTGACACTATTTATGTGCAGAAGAACTTAGCAGGATGGTAGAAGACTCTCAAAAGTTGGGCTGTATGGGCTGACTTAGTCCATTCAGGATTTGTAGATCCTCTTTGTTGCTGCCAGAGAGTCGATGTTTAAAATCATCATCTTGATTCATTAATAGGGTATGTCAGAACATTTTCTAAGGGTTTATTTTGTTGTTCCTAAATGGAAATGCTCAAATTGTAATAGAGAAGAGCAGAGGGTTAAGCAGAGATCATGGGAAACAGGGTCTCTTACAGATGCACCAACCTGGTATTCTCCAGCATGGGGTGTTGTCCACCCACATGACAAAACAAACAATATCCTCTCCGAGGTCTGAAACTCTTGTATCTAAAGAAGTAATGAGATCTCCCTCTAGGTAAGACCAGAATGAATAAACACAAGACATGACCATGGGACCCACCTACCTGGGGTTTGAGTGTGCTCTGCAGGCAGCTCCCCCCATTCCCGGGTGCCCCCTACTCATCTCCATCCTGTACATCCAGAAAGATCCCTGGGAGTTAAGGAAGGATTTAGAAGTATCTTATCTCAGAAGTCAAACAGGATTCCTCCTCTGCCACAGAGGCATGGAGGTGCATCAGGGCTGACTTGAAACCACTGCTGTTTTTAAGAGCCTTTCCATTCACTTCTTTGGCTTCTCATTCAGTCCACTCTGCTTTTTCAGGTATTGCTTCGTGTTTCATCTCCTGAAAAACAGGTTAGTGTTCTCTGGATTTTCAGTTAAATATAGAAAAATAGAGGTCAATTCTTCTAAAAAGTGTATGCCTGCCATCGAGGCACCCTTTGGGAATTTTTTTAGCAAAGAAAACTCATGCTTTGATGGCAGCCAGCAGCAGAGGGTCCCCACCAAGAAGCTTAGAACCATCCTTAAAACAAACAAAAAGGAAATACAAAACTATTGTTGTTGCTATTCTTTATTAAAAAAACCAAACCAAAATGTTTTTCCTCATTTTTATAGCTATATAGATACACAGATCATGTGTTGGTCTCCTTCTGCTTGCCTCAGCAGCAGGGAGTTTAACCAGCGTGAACTGAAGGAGAACCAACATCGTTTTTACCTCTCACTTACGGAGTATTTCTTAGCGATTTATGCTGCCATCAGTTCGTACCAGACATTTGCTTTCTCCTCGAGATGGAATATCAGCCCAGCTCACATTTATCTGGAGTCCTGGCTATGCAGGCTGGCTTGACACGTTAATTTAATTTGCGCTTCTCAATTCATACTCTTTCATTTATGATCAAATATCGGGAAAGGTTACAATTAATCAGGGTGCGGGAACAGAAGCTGGGGAAGCTAATGATGTATTACTGTGCTTTGTTTGCTCTGGAGGGGAATAACTGATGTCCTTGTGCTACAGAAAAGTAATATGAGTAAGTAAAAACTATCAAAGGAGAGTGACCCTCACCCATGTCACACTTTGCAATCCGTGTTTTAACAGTTTTCTTAAATGTTTGTAAAAATGAAGTATTTTATTCATTTGGCTGCTGTGGGGGAATATGTGCCTTTTCAAGGGGCATAGTGGGGTTCGAGCCCTCGCTGCTGCCCCCTGCTTTGGGCTTGCAGATGATACTTAGTGTGCATGAAGGCAATTTTCAGAGGCTGATAGAGTGCCCATCCCTGAGGAAAAAGGGCTCTGCTACTGCTTGCTCAGCGGAGGAACCACAGGGAATCCCTGCAGAAAAAATACAGGCTGGTGGACTTAACGCGCTGTGCACTTCCTAATAGAAAATGAACTAACTGCTGGTTGTTTCAAAAGCAAATGTGTTGCTGGGCTGAGGCAGACAAGGAACACTGAGCCCCTCCTGAGGGAATATTCACAGACCAGCTCCCTGTTCCAGCAGCAAAGGTGTGCCTGAGAAATACTTGCAGCTGTCTCGGGTTATCAGCAGGCGCTGCTGCTCGGCACAGCTGATTTCCTTGGCTTAGTGGGACACAGCATCTGGCCGCTGAAATAATACAATGAAAAAAAATTAGGGTTTGTGTGGCTATGGTATGCAGTCATTAAACGCTCCGTTCTTAAGTAAAAATACCCATCTCGCTTTGTTGTTCTTGTTACTACCATTATACGGTTATTGTATGTCTTTATGTATGGCAAAACGGCACAGAGGTTTGCTCAGTGTTAGTCTGTGGGATCATCTGTGATGGCAAGTGCCATTGTCCGTGCTTAGTGGATGCACTTGGGACTCTGGTAGTTTTCAAGATTACAAGACAAAATAAGTCTTTCCAACTTCCTTAGTTTTCAGTCTAAAAGAATAGCTGCTGGCAGAGGAAGAAAAGAGTGTCTCTCACTTTTTTTGTTGGAAACAGGATCTGGCACTTGGTAAGTCAAGGGGAGCTGAGCAGACTTCTCTCTTATTTGGTGGGTTGACTGGGATACTCTTATTTAGGATATGATAAAAGATAGATAATATGGTGAACCTTAGGATTGAAGACATTCTTTTCCCTTTTATTCCCACTGCCTCAGGTTTGTCATGCTGTAAGTGCAAAAATTTGTTCTTTAAATCTCTTTACATAAATCTAGACTTTCAGTTTTTTGGTTCATCGGTCCCCGAGTGTCCCCTGATCTCACGGACAGGGGAGGGACAACCCACCAAAACACCAGGATGGGGCCAAGTATATGAGAATGAACAAACCGAGAGACCTGTCACCGTTGAGCGTGAGCTCAGGGGTCTGAGCTGGGCAAGGTTTAACTTTTCATGGGAACGCTATTGCTGGAAATCCTGCCCTGAGCACAGACATCCTCATGGAAGGACCTGAATGGGCTCTCCTGGCACCCAAAATAATACACCCTCTTGCTCCAAGGTAGGACCGTAGGATACTTCTTACTGGAAAAATACCCTCGTTTGTGACTGGGAGGCAGCACGATGATGGTGCAGTAGCTGACAAGAGTGGATTTGCTTTGCTGGTCCATGTCGTACACCTTGTACAGGCAGTATCTCAGACACAGGGAATTTTCTCTGCATGTGGGGACCTGATCTGTCGCTGAAAGTCACATGTGAAGTTTGGACCAGTCCAGGTCCAATGGCACAGTCCAGGTCACAGTCCATGGCACTGGGAAGCTCAGCGAATTGTTTCTGTGCATAGAAAGGAGCGAAATGAAAAGGAGCCAAGTCTAGCATAGATCTAACAGGCAGGGTGTGCTGATTAGCATGTAATTCAATTTGTTAGGCACTACAGTAAACAGCATTAAGTGCAAAATGCAGTGATTGCTCCTGATAGCACCCTTTCAGCATTACCTTGGTTCCTGCGGCGGCTGGATGGAGCTGTGTTACGACTGTTCAGGAGGCACCAGCAGAGCTGGCAGCACTCCTTTCTTGGGCAGAAGCTTGAATAACACAAATACTGCCGTAATAAAAGGGTTTGGGTGGCTGTATCTCACACATTTCTCCTGCTATCCCTACTCCTTCCCCATTCCCCTAGGGGGCAGCTGGGACCAGCACTGCTGTGGGTCACTCAGCCATCATCCGCACGAGAGGTGGTGCAATAGTCTGATTTTCTCCACTAGTATTGTGTTTTCCTCCAGTAAATGTCATGTCTGTATCTTTTTCCATCATAGCTTTGGTAAAGAAAGTGCCTTGGTTTTAGTCTTGTGTCACAGTTGGACCATGGCTTGGAGGAGTCTCTCAGCATCGCAGCCCTGAGCGGAACACAGTCATATCTCCTGACTCCCGCTGCCATCAGTAGTAGCTGTTCTTAGGACAGGCTCTCCCAGCCCCCTCATGCTGAGTATCACCTCATGCCATGTCTCTGTTGTTGAAATCAGAGTTTTTCCTTGGCAAAAGCACATGCAAGTAGAGGACAGACATCCTGGTTGTGCTCATCCCTACAAAAATAGCAACAAATTATGAGTACAATACCTCTCATTTCCTCTTGTTCTGCGGGGGTAAGCGCCTGAGGAACTGGACAGAGAAATGGCACTTGCTGCGATCCCTGGCACAATCAGGAGTGCACTGGAGGCTGTCAGGAAGAGTTAAGTTAAGGGTGAGCGCTCTGCCGTGGGGAGGATCGGGTGTGGGTGCCGCACAGGCGGCTCCGCTGAGCTGCCCCTGCCCCGCAGCCACTTACCTCCCTTTGCCTCTACTAAATGCAGGCGCTTGCCCTGTTGTCTGTGGGATGTTTTCCTAACTAATCCCATTAGGAAATTAGGGTTTCTTAACAACTGAGAGTGGATTGCTGGTTTGCGTGGCAGAGAATGGATGGGGGCCTGAATGAACTTTAAGTTCATACATTTTGTGCTCTTGATAGAGGTTTTGTAACACTTATGTTAGATACACCTGATCCAGCATCCTGGAAGGGTCCATCATTTCTCTTCAAAGCTGTCGGGTAGCTCTTATTCCTAAAAGAATTTGATAAGCCTTGGAGCGCTTTCTCATTTGTTCATTTGTTCAGGATGTTTTCTGCTTCCTCACCTGATTAAATGAGCAAATGCTTTATTTTTTGTATTATATCAATAAAGCTGTGGCAAAAAATATATCACCTCTCCTTTTTTGAGGCCTGAGGACCAAACACATTAGTGGGGGCCTGAATAGGGCTCTTACAAGCCAGGAGCAAGAGGTTTCACAGACTTGGCTGCCCCAGACCCACATCCTCAGACAGATACGGAAAACAAGTAGCATCATTCCCATTCTTGGGGAGAAATCAGGGGAAATGGATTTTCCTTGAGATTGCTGTGTATATTAATTACATTAATTTAGAGGGACCACGGTAAGGAGAGGTCAGCTTTGCTTTGCAGTAAATGGAGCAGCAATGCTGGCTGATGAAGCAGGGTGACAGTGCACATACCCTTAAGAGCTGGTCGAGACTCGGCTTCTTTTGGTAGCACCAAGCACTGTTTGCAGAGCTGGTGGGGAGGCAGTATGGCCTGGGAGGGCTCCTGCCCCACTCCCACAGGGCTGGGGCTACCATAAGCCAGGTTTCCTGGTCAGCTTTCACAGGCATGGCCCACGGGACTTGTTCTCTGGCCACTGAGATACATAGTACTTCTGCATGGCTGACTCCATCCCTTGCTGTGCGAGGTGCCAGTATCCCTGTCTCTTATGCTATAGCTTCACAGTCAATTTAAGCTGATCTAAGCATGAGCTGCAGTCAAAAGGGGGGGTGCAAGTCCTACTGCTCAGACCTCAGACACCATCCCTGTGCAAAAATGTGGCCTTGGCTGCAGGTTTTAGACTAAAATATTCTCCTGAGAAATTAATGGTCCCACTAGGCCAAATTTCACATTTGCTTCTTGCTACAGTGGTATTAAAATGAGAGCGCAATACATCAAAGAGCAATTTAAAAACAAAAGAGTAATGTCTCATTGAATGAACGTGGTGCATGTTTTTAAAAAGGCAATATGCAGTATGCCAGCTGATGTGCTTTTATTTATCTGATGTTGTTTGGGGCTCTGGAGGGCTATAAGCATCCCACAGCTGCATTAGGATGCAGGTCCAGTGGGAAGCCCTACAAGTACTGGCATTGATCTGATGAAGAAGTACATGTCTAAAGCTGATGGTTTAAAATGTGACTCCAATAGGTCTCATAGATTCACAGCCCAGAGGGTGAATGGAATCAATCCAGTGCCATCGATCTGCAGCCGGCTGTGATTTGTGCAGCCCCATGAAGGAGCAGTGAACATGAGCTACTACCTGATCCGTCGGCTGCTTCTGTTTGGGCCTTGAAAGTAATCTTTGAACATGGTGGCTTTGGGTTAGGCTGGAAGCATTTCTGCAAGTGCCCCAAGGTACCCAACACGCCACCAACAAGAAAAATAAAAAGATCATGATGCTGAAAGTAGAAAAAGGGCCATATATCAAGGTGATCCTAAGAGGTTTCAGGAGAGAAAGGTGAGGAAGATACCCAAGTTAAAAGAGGTGGAGAGAAACTGTCAAAAGGGCAGGAGATCTGGAGGGAGTCCAGAGAAGGGGAGAAAGCCAGAGGGACGTGTGGTAGATGAGACTGGTTCTGTCTGTTCTGTCTAAAGAAAATATGCACAAGGGAGACATAATCACCCTCAGATACACAGGGGGGAGTTACAAAGCAGCCAGCAATCAATTTTCAGATAATGGACCTGATCTTTAAATAAACTAGTCAAAGGGAATGAGGGTGGCATAAATACCTGATTTATCATCCCATCTCTTTTTTTGCAGCAGCAACGCAGCTGTATTTTCTTTCCTGAGCTGCTTCTCTCCGCCTCCTGAATCATAAAGTCCGGGCAGCACTTTTAGAGCCGAGTCTCTCCTGCGATACAGGAGGTTTTATAGAGCTGCCAGCTTCCTTGCCCAGCTGCTGTTTCAGCCAGATGCTGCTCAAGGGCATACCAAGTCCTGCTTCAAATGGCTGTGACATCAAGGTGGAGGACTATTTTGAGACAGCAGAAAGCAGGCAGAGGTCTTCTCCAGAACAGGACAGTATTTCATTGAAAAGGAACAGGACTTCTATTTCCCTGGGACCAAGAATTTCTCCTTGCCTTATTCAGCAGGTTTCTGGAGTCCTTCAGAAAGTCAGTTCTGAACTTGCTTCAAAATATTCATTGGGCTCTGCTTTGTTGTAAGGTGGGAGCCATGAAAGCCAAGGGCTGGCTGTTTCAGTAGAGTGAGCAAATGCTTTCATCCCTTTCAGTTTGCAGTCCATCTCTCCTTCCGCTTTGTCTCTGAAACCTCTTTTGACTGAGCTATCTGCCCGTGCTCCCTGTGTGCCCTGCAAACCCTCCTGCTGCCTTCCCCAGTCTCTGGAGGAGCAAAGCAGAGGGGAGGAAGACAAACAAACCCACTCTTGACAGGAAATAACAACTAACAGTTGACCAAAAAGCTCACTTTCTGTAGAGTAAGTGCTGTAACAATTAGCTTTACCGGGCTGCCAGGTCGACCCAGGTCTCTCCAGCAATGCACAAGCCAGGAAGGTCCCAGTTTCTCCCACAGCTTCCAGTTCGTTGCTTGCACAGCATCAGAGGGATTCCTCTCTTCTCTGCGCCACCTGCACAAAGACCAAAGGAGCTGATCCTTCCTCCTGGACCTTAAAAGGCGTAGAGCTATTGCTATAATGAATCCCACCCAAGTCTGCTGGTCGGGAGACAGCGAGCCGCACCCACCCAGGCATAAACCCAGGGGCTTTGGGCGTGTGACTCACAGCAGATCATTTCTTTCCCAAAGGAGAAGTCACGCCATGTAAATAGGATGATTATAGCAGCTGATTCCTGATGTTGTTTCTAAGCAGGACCCTTTCTGAATGCAGGTGAAAGGTACTTAGAGCAGTTTGGAGTTAGATCTGAGCTCTGTGTCTATTTGCATTGCTGAAATGGCACAGGGATAAATTCCTATTTCACTGCTGCTTGGTGAGATCTGCATATGAACATTGCAGGGCCAGGCTCTATCTGGGACGGGTTGTCTTTTCTCCAAGATCTGGTGTACAGATTTACGATGCAAAGCTGTGTGTGCATTTGCTCTCGTGGTCTCGGGGTACAGGAGGTCAGGTAAGTGTTTCCTTGCAAAGACAGTCTGTGTGGAATAAGGTTCGTGTAGGTATTTGGCTAATAACATCTATTAAGTTACCTATACAGCAGAGACAATGGCTATAGGTTGCAGCAAAGCATAAAGATTTTTCCTTTTCTTTCCTATTTCCATCTGACTTCTCCAGATTTTTCCACCATGTTCGGCAAGAAGAAGAAAAGGCTTGAAATTTCTGGGCCCTCTAACTTCGAGCATCGGGTTCACACTGGCTTTGACCACCGGGAGCAGAAGTTCACGGGACTACCTCAGCAGTGGCACAGCTTGCTGGCGGACACGGCCAACAGGCCAAAGCCTATGGTGGATCCCTCATGCATCACTCCCATCCAGCTCGCGCCTATGAAGGTATCGTGCAAAGTCGCCTTTGAATTCCCTAACCTACCTTAATTGCATGTAACCTTAACAAAGTAATACCAGTAGTGGCTGTCCTGGGAGGCACAGCACAGCAAGTGCAGAGAGAGATGCAAATCCAAATATTTAATAGTAGAGCTGCAAGGAAAAAGTGTTCTATGTGTAAAACTTGTACGAATGTCCCAGAAGAGCGTGAGTCATGGGTCTTGCAGGGACCGTGCCTTCACGCTCCTGGGCTGCAGAAGAAAAAGCCACAAGTCCCGGTGGAGGCCCAAAATGATGCTCTTCTGCAGCATAAAGCTCCTTGATAATTAATTGAAGAATGGTGCTTTAGGCAAAGGCAGTTTGGAGCAAGAGAGAGAGGAAAAAGTACACCAAAGGAAAAAAATTAAATTGCTTGTTCAGCCGGGCAAGGAGCTCAGGGAGGGATCTCATTGCCACCCGCCACTGCCTGGAGGGGGTGATGCAGGTGATGTAGTCGAGCTTCTCGCTGGGTGGTAAAATGAGGGGAAACAGCCCCAGGTTGTGGCTTGGGGGGTTCAGCCTGGATAGCTGGGGAAAATACTTGGCTTGGAGGGTAGAGCAGCACTGGACAGGGCACCATCGCAGCTCTGGGGTACTTTTCCTTAAAGGCTCAGGATTCAGGTAGAAAAATTAGCCGTGATGTAGCGGTGTTTCTGGGGTTGCACAGCCTAACATCCCAGTAAATCACACCTGTGTGCTGCTGGTAGCCTATACTCTGCCAGCCACATACATCTCACTGCTATGCAGCTGAAAAATAAATTTAGGATTTCATCTTCATGTGGATTTTCCTGCAGCAAGAGAAAATCAGATAATCCCGAGAGTACAGACCCTGTATTTATATTTGATAAGTGCTCTTTGCTAAATATACATTTACTGCCTGCTCCTGAAGGACACTCATCACATGCTGATCGGGACTGCTGGGTGTTGCTACAGGACAAGGACGATAAAAACCAAAGCCTTGATTTTTGCTCTAATAAAATATCTTACATAATAGAGGCCCAGAATAATAAGGAAACAGGTAGGCAAACCTTTTCCTGCTAGGGGAGGAGAGCATCTTTGTTCCACAGCCCTTCTTAATACCAAAATATCCCTGGGTGTTTTGACATGAATGTTTAAAGATGTTTCAAAACAACAACAAAAAAATCTATTTACTATCTTGCAGCAGTACCGTCTCTTTTCTGCAGTTCTGAAGCCATAAATCCATAAGCTTAAGAAGTTTTAAAATTTTCTTCACTTTCTCAGCATCATACAGGCAAGACGACTCTGGGTCTCAGCCTGTGATGGACATAGGCACAGTTAGGTTCATGGCCAGAGTCCTGTTAAAGCAATACACACCGCAGGGTATGAAAGATCAAGCCCCAAATGAGTAATTGCTGCATTTTGGAGAAAAGCATTGTCAGTTGTTTCCAAGGAGTTGTCAATTCTTGCTTTTCTGTCTGTGTATCAGAGGTCTACATAGGTCTATATACCAGGGATCTATATATGTGCATGTACCAGGGATGCTCTTCTGAACTAAACCATCCTGTGCCAGGAAAGGGCTGGAGCGGGAGCCAAGATGCAGCTCCCCAGCCGAGCTTGTTCTTCCACTGTAAACTTGGGCCACAGTGGTCCTTAATACATCCCACAAGATCTTCCCAGGATGCATGTCCCAGGGACAGGATGCCTGCAACCTGGTCCCCATCTCGGCAGCGGCCATGGGGCTGGGCACAAACAAGCCCGTCTGTGGAGGGACCCGCAGGAAGGTTGTTCTGCATGGATGGAAGATGTGACTTTGGAAGCAGGTTACCCAAACTGTGGGTGATTGCATGCTGCTGCTCCGAAGGTGTAGTTAGATGCGGAAATGGGGCTAAGACTGAAGGGTTCAGGAAGTTGTGCCTTCACCCCCCAGTTACTTTCCCTATCTGAGGCTCAATTACAGCCTCTTGAAATGGGCCTCTGTAATAGTGCTGGAAAAAACAGGGTAGTTTTAATAGCAACAAAGAGGCGTTGATTGTCATCTGAGAATTTGCTTTTAACCCTGTTGCATCATTTTACTGTATATTCATTAAGAATTAACATGCCTTGTTTTGTGGTAACTTAGCTTATGGAAAGAGGCTGAGTTGTGGCTGCCTTCAAACTAAGAATATTAAATGTTGCTAAAGTAGTTCAGCATAATCATTTAATTTAGGTGAACTTTTTATGTGTGCACAAAACCCAGCAGCTTTAGTTCTGTGAAAAGGTCATTTAGGCACTGAGGGTTTCATAAGGGAAGTGAAGATTTAAAATATGCATGCAGTTCATGAAGATAGGAACCAAAGGTTCCGAGATCTCAATGTTGTTTACAACTTTTATGTTTTCCACCCAGCAGTTGATAGTTTTAATTAACACGCTTGCGAATGCGCTGAGGTGTAGCAGAAGATTTGTAATTGTGACCTGAGTCACAGTATTAAGTCAGGATGAGGCATTTGGCCAGAGTTGTTCGTGCCGTGGTTTCAGGTCATCCAGCAGCTCTGTAACTCCACTATTCTGAATTCTCCTGAATTTATTCGCTATTTAATTGCTTCTGTATTGACTATCTGTAAGGTGTGAGGCAGAAGTCTTCTTGCTAATAGGTGCTCCTTTGTGACTGAAGAGCAGCACAGATCATAGAGGCAGGCTTTCAGATTTCTTGGTTTTGAGACAGCGCTGGTGTTTGCTTGCTTTGGGCCTCACCCAAAGCTGAAGCAGAGGACAGGAAAGACTTTTTCTTGACTTCTGTAGGTTTTGCAGCTATCCCAGTTAGTGATGTTTGCTTGTTTCTCAGCTGCAAAGCAGATAGGATCTGATGATACCAGTGTACCCCTTTGGGTAAAACCAATAAACGATAAATATTCTCACTGCTCAACCTATATTCAAAGGCGGCAGCAGCAGCGATGACGAAGAGGCAGTGCCCTGGGCTCCCAAATATCCTGGGGGATGTCATTGCCCTGCCTCTGCGTTGGCTGGGATGAAAGGCTTGTGGTGCTTTTGCACGTGGGTGGTGGTGGCTCATCATGGTTGTATCAGCGTTTGAATCCAAACCTGAGCTGACTGTACAAATTCATTCATTTCAAGTACGAGGAGAGACAATAACGGGATTCCCCTTCTCAGTGTGGGTGACCCAGATACCAGCAGAGTATTGTGTGTTTCAGTTGCTACCACAAGTCAGTAAAATGCAGCAGAAAATTTCATGAAAAAATAGAAAGCGACAGTGATCTTGATAGGTTTGGGGTGTGCAGACAGGGAGGCTTGAAAAAAGGCTAACTTTTCACTGAAAACATCTCTGCATGAGAACTATAAACCATCTGTGTCTTCCTGTACTTGAAATAGGTTTCATGGAGTCTGAGATCCTGATGCCAGGCCCCTCAGTCCTCTTGCTTCGGTACTTTGTAGTTCTCCCGTGGGTACCTGGAGCTCAGGTTTGTGTGTTTGCCCTCAGCACACAGTACATTTGGCCTGTCATCACCATTACACTACACAGGTGCTTCCATTTGTTGAGACCGTTTGATTTTTGGAAAGCTTCAACATCAATAACTAAGCAAACGCATTGTCCTTAGGCAGCAAAACTCATTCTTCATGGTTTCTCCACTCTGCTCAAAATAGTAGGAAAATGCCAGAACCCTTATTTTGGGGATTTTTGCCAAAAGAGCTTAGCATTGGCTTTGTAAAGATACTCCGTTAAGCTGCTTGAATGTCTGCTGCTGTCAGTGGGAGCAGGGGCAGCACTGAAGACTTGTTAAAATCCCTTCTCATGTTTCCCAGTGCAGCGAACAGCTGAGCTTCCTTACTTCTGTCAGTTACTGGAGGAAAAAATGCCATTTGTTTCTGAAAAAACACTTTACTGGGGTTATTCTTCAAATGTCACATGCGTGAACGCTCCATCGCTTTGCTTTGGGTAGTGTCACCCATCCACACTGTCAGCAATTCAAGGTACCCAACTTGAGGGTGATGTGGTGGTGGACTTCCACAGGGTCTCTGGCTTTTCTCTCTCTTTCATCCTCACATTTCAGTGGGCTGATCTATATGTTCTGTCATGCTAGTTTTAGTTCTTCTCACTTCTGCTGCTCAAACCTTGACCCCAATCCTGGCGAGTTAACTGTAATTTTAAAAACTTTTCTAAGCTTCTACTGCGATATTTCAGCCTTTTTACTACACAGGGAAAAAATAATCAGAAAATTACTTACTGGTTCTGGCCCTTTTAATAGCTCTGACATGAATATCAGAGATTCTGTTTACTGTGCATGCTGACAGAAGGAAAAGCAGGTATTTCTCTTCCTCATCCTATTTGGCCTCTTAAGATATTTCCAGCAATGAAATTCAAGCCCTATTTAAGGTGTCAATTTTTTCCTACATTTACATGCTTTCCTTGCTTAGATGGAGGACATCAAGCATTTGCCCAGAGCCATGCACAGCAGTACTGGGTGGCCAAAGGCCTCAAAGAGAGGAGATGGACAGGGGTCCTTGTCCTGACTGCTTGAGCGGTCAGAAATGTTCGACTTTCATCAGATAAATCCCATCCCTCTCCTCCTCTGTGGAGTTGCACAGAGGAAATGCCTGACCAGGAAAGGGGGATTTAGAAATGAAGAGCTGCTCAAGGGCTGTGCCTGCTGCTTGGGGGCAGATGGACAAAGTGGTGGTTGTCCTGACCTCTCTTCCTCACCCTCCCAAATTTTTACCTCTCCTTCTTAAGAGCTCTTTCTTTTTACTTCTTCCTCCCTTGATACTTCGGTAGGTGGGCCATTGTGAAGTTCTTGCTTGAAGGTTGGCTCCCATCCCACCAGGATGCAGTGGATGCACAGCACTGCTTTTGCCGGGACAGGACCTGGAAGGCTGCTGACATCTCGTGGGCCTTCCTTGCAATCGCATCATGAAAATTCATGCTTAATAACTCACATTTCCTAATTACATGCTTTGCAATTGCACGTTGGGGCTGCCACATGCTCAGCTGGGAGGAGAGAAGGTGGAGGGAGTATCTCAAAAGAGGGCAAGGGCCAACACGTTGCAGCCTAGGAAATTCTGGGTGACAGGAAAATGTTTTGCCAGCAAGCGTGGTTGAGCAGCGGGACAGCAGCCCAAAGGGGCTGCGGGATCTCAGCCTTTGGAGAGGGCAAAATTTGATGGACAATACCCTGAGCAGCCTGACCAGACTGACGTCAGCACTGCTCTGATCAGGAGGTTGGACTGGATGACCTGCAGAGATCCCTTCCAGCCTCAGTTCTTCTGTGATTTTCTTCATTTACAAGTGATTGTGGTCAGATTTGCAATTGTTCTGTAAGGCAGCCCCACTTCCAATTTATTTTGATCACTAATAGGAATGTGTTTGATGCTACACGGTGCCAGAAGAAACTACTGCAACATATTTAAGTAGAAGCTTTTCTTTCAAAGAGGCGATGCTTCATTCTTGAGGGCTATTTGATTTACCACATTTTGAAGTGACAATATGACTTCAGTTAACATCCCTACCCCACTGTACAGATATAATGCAAATATGCCACCTAGTGTCCATGGATGTGTCATACTGCGACATTTTCTTGGTGTGAGAAGAGCCAAGTTGTCAATTTTGGATAATCTTTAAGGAAAACTATGACTGTACAAATAAAAATCAGCCACGGTACAAATAAATGCAAGAATTACACAGCTCAGAAGTTTTTTTATAATTTGTATCACTAGGTTAGTATCTTCTCTTATGTACTACGGTGTACAGAGGAAAATTACGGTTTTATTTCTGATTGTCTGATTTCAGAAAATTATAGGGTTTTATGTAAGTCCTTTTGAAGAAAATTGCTGCTGCCTGTGAGGTTGGGTTTGACAAGAGAGAAATGCCTGAACAAAAGAACAGGAAGAAATTTTTCAGATGACTAGTTCATTTTGTGGAAAATGCAGTTTCAGAGTAAAGTGTGTCAGCTGGAGGAGGATACATTTTGGAGATCAGAAATTGTTTGTTTCAGGTTTTTCAGTCAAAATATTTAAATATTTAGGTTTCAAAGATCAAAGCAGCCTTGGATGTGAGGTGCCCCAAGAAGCAGCCAAGAGCAGAGCTGTTACAGTGACTTGTCTTCTGACACCACTGTGGTGGGAGCTGCCTGTCCCTCTCCACAAATGGACCCTGGGCAGGGAGGTCAGGTGTGGTGAAAACTTTGTAGGGGCACAAAACTTTGTGGAGGACAAAAGATTGGGGAGAGGAATGCTATTACTCCATTAATACTAATTTCTCCTTTCCTTGCACCCTCCTCAGGTCTTCTCCATACCCATATCCCCATACATTCAGGGACGTTAATACATCTTCATCTCTGTCAGAAGTACACGAATTTTTTTCTACAGTGTCATCCTGGCAACCTAGAGACATCATAAAATGAAGCCAAGCCTGTCGGTGTTGAAGAGGCATTTGGGCAGGGCCCTTGATAACATGCTTTAACTTGGTCAGCCCTGAATTGGTCAGGCAGTTGGACTAGATAATTGTTGTAGTTACCTTCCCACTGAAATAGTCTATTCTATTCTATGGAAACATCTCTTCCCATAGTGCTTTTAGCTGATGCATTCTTGGTTCTTCTTTATAGTTTTGAGTTTCTGGCTTTCTGAACAGCAGAGTTCCTGATTGGCTCTTTAGTAGAAGCTCTTTCATTTTCATACCATTGCGTTTCATGCTATTGAAGCACTTCATTCAGCCTGACTTGAAATTGTTTTTCTAGAGTCTCATTTGGAGAAGAAAAAAGCAGCATCGATATCATTTCAGATTGACTCAAAACACAAAATGTTCCTCAGTTTTTCTGTTCAACTAATGAACCAGAAAATCAATTATTCACATAATTTTTCTGACCAAGATATTTGTCCCTCAGGTTCAGCCAGGTATATTTGGAGGGTCTACCTGCAGGACTATCTGTACAAGAAGGACCTGGCCATCCCAGGCCATCCTCAGAAACACTGAGGTTGCCAGTAAAAAAACCTCTCCTAGCGCACAGAATAAATACTGTAAGTTGCAAAACAAATTTTTGACATTCTGTCTTATTTCTATCCCTCAAATGTGCTCAGATGACCCAAGAGTAAAGCCTGCAGAAATGCGGTTTTCAGAGGTGGTCCATTTCGCTAAGAGTAGTGTTGGAGTTTGCTGTCTGCAAGGTGGAGATCTGAGGTTGTTGTTCAGAAATGTTTTGTCATCTGAGTAAGCTGCGTTCATACAGGAGTTGGCATTGATCTGGTCTGCTCACAGGAGAAAGGATTTACTTCACCTGGGCCTGCAGCAATAATAGACAATAATATACATTAGAGGCTTTGGTGAGTAAAAGTACTTTTCTGCAATATAATTAGTAAAAGAATCTTTTTAAATGCTGTTTGCATCAGCATTGTGGTTTTAAGTAATTGCGTGTTAGTGGAGACTTGCAAGGGCAACCTTTAGCTCTGTCAATAAGAGCTTTTGCGGATGAACAGAACTTTGCAATACACTAAGCAAAGATTGAAAGTAAATTTAGAGTTCACGGTCCACATCTGCTGAGGCAGACTAGCCTGCCTGAGAGCTCAAAAAACACGTTAACCTGTAGGTCCGCACATAAAGGGGTCAAACTCTCAGTGTCAGCATTTCAGAAATGGAATCTGGGCTCGTCTGGGAATACCGGGCTGGGAATACTCTTCAGGTAGCTCTATATAACCTGAAACGAGCCAGGAATTAGATCCTGAGCAAGGACACTCGTTATCAGGATCTTTTTTTAACGTGGAAGTTAGTCCCTGAAGACAAATTTATAGGAAACTGTTCCAGTAACTCCTCTCACTGACTTGCCTGCTCTGATATATGAGCCACGCTCCCAGCTTGCTGCGTGGAGATCTCTGGCTCCAGCACTGCTAACATGGCTGTTGTTCCCTTCCCATTTATTTAACCAAGCTTTTTGCATCCAAAATTTCCCCTGCACTAACCCATAAGATCCCTGAAGCCAGAAGCAGGATTTTGGGGAGATGGAGGTGATGCTTCGGGGTGGCTGCTGTGGCAGTAGGGTCCTTCTGGTTCCGTACTGTGGCAGTGATCCCCCAGAGCAAAGTGTGGGAAATAAGTAGTAAAGCATAAGCAGTAATGCATAAGCAGTAAATGCTTTCCCCAGTAAACATGTGGAAAGACTGAATGTGTTTCACCAAGCTTCAGTCAAGCTCTCACTTGGCTCAGCTGAGAAAGCTGATGGACTAAAACACCCGGGGAAACTGATATCTTTATCAATAATGTGGATGAGGGTATCAAGTGCGCCCTCAGTAAATTAATAGATGACACCAAGTTAGATGGCAGTGTTGTTCTGCTTGAGGGTAGGAAGCTCTACAGAGGGATCTGGACAGCCTGGATTGATGTGCCAAGGCCAATGGTATGAGGATCAACAAGACCAAATGCTGGGTCCTGCACTTGGGTCACAACAACCTCCTGCAGTGCTACAGGCTTGGGGAAGAGTGGCTGGAAACGGCCCGGGGAAAAGGACCTGGGGGTGTGGGTTGACAGCAGCTGAATATGAGCCAGCAGTGTGCCCAGGTGGCCAAGAAGGCCAATGGCACCCTGGCTTCTATCAGCACTAGTGTGGCCAGCAGGAGTAGGAAAGTGACTGTCCCCCTGTATTCGGCACTGCTGAGGCCACACCTTGAATACTGTGTCCAGTTTTGGGCCCCTCACTCCAAGAAGGACATTGAGGTGCTGGAGTGGGTTCAGAGAAGGGCAACGAAGCTGGTGAAGGGTCTAGAGCAGAAGTCCTATGAGGACCAGCTGAGGGAACTGTTTAGCCTGGAGAAAAGGAGGCTCGTGGGAGACCTTCTCACTCTCTAAAACTACCTGAAAGGAGGTTGTAGTGAGGTGGGAGTCAGTCTGTTCTCCTGTGTAAGAAGCGGCACAATGAAAGGAAACAGCCTTAAGTTGCGCCAGGGGAGGTTCAGGCTGGATATTACGAAAAAATTCTTTACAGAGAGGGTTGTGAGCATTGCAAGAGGCTGCCCAGGGAAGTGATGGAGTCACCATCCCTGGAGGTGTTTAAAGGACATATGGATGTGGTGCTGAGGGACATGGTTTAGTGGTGACTTGGCAGTGCTGGGTTAATGGTTGGACTTGATCTTAAAGGTCTGTTCCAACAAAAATGATTCTGTGATTCTGTGATTTCTTATTTCCATGGAATGGCTGAACCTCCAGTAGTGCTGCTGAAGTCACTTAGATATAAAGTCGTGTTGACATTAGAAAATTTGCTCATTATGTCGGTGACCGGCAGTGGGCAACACTAGGTGGCAGCAAGAAATCTCTGGAAGTTCATCTCCCTGCATGTCACAAGCAGAACCAGACAGCAGAATGCAATATCTGCTTGGACATCCTGAGGGCAGTTGTTCAAGGTAGACGTTGTAGCCCACTTCGTCACAGGTCTGTGGAGGGGATTTCCACATCAAGCTGCACTCCACATCAGCCCTCGGGCAGTGTGTGCTGCTTCCATTTCCATTTAACCATGAGATGACAATAATTGTTCAGTAACTACATATTCTGCAGATCTCCATGATGTATTTGTTCATAGGTCTACTAATGCACTTGGTTTGGTCTATCATAATCCACAGTCCCATTACATTATATTCTATGTTATAACCAAACAGCCAAGTTTATTCAATCCCAGCAGAGTTTAGCTCAAAAAGAGTAGTGGGATCTGGGGGAAAATAATGTTTCCAAGCAGCTCACTTATCTGTGGAGCCAAAGCTCCAGGTGTAAATGTGGTTTTTTTTTTTCTATCTCCTGCTCTGACATGATTAGATCTGGGCTTTGGTGGCTCTCAAGGAGTTTTAAAGTGCTTTGCCACTCGCTCTTTCTTGTCTTTCCCTTCACGCAGGGTCCAATTACACTAGACAAGCACTGTCTATTACAGGGGAACTGCCTGCAGAGACTTTTAAATGCCTTTTCATTCTTCCCGACTTTCCGTGCTGTCCGGGGGTGGGGGTTGGAGGAAGGGGAGGGAGCAGCACTTTGTCAGGCAGATTAATTTATTAAGCATGTCAGTACCAATCTGCCACTGGGAACAGAGTGCACTTGGCGGTGGCACAGCCCAGCAAATCGAATCAAATCGAGATTACCCTAGAAATGTTTCAGCCGTTTCTTGTAAATGAGGTATTGTGGTGCTGTGCCGGGCATCGCCCCTGCAAGTTACTCTGCTGCGGAGCATCCTCGGAAATCTTCGGCCTCGGTTTGTTCCTGTCAAGAAGGTGTTTGATTTGCGCTTCTCGTTTACAAGAGTGAGTAATTAAAACATCAACTTGGGAAGCTCCTCATCTCTTTCCTCTCACCTGCCTTGTAAGTTTGACCTAACCATTAGAATTCTGCGCAGGGGCACTCTTGGCTCTATGTCTACATTTGCCGGTGAAAATTGCTCGGTGGGAGTTAGTACCACTTACTTAGGGCAGTCCTGTTCCCATTTAATAGCCATCCTTGAAAAGGAAATCTAGTATACTTCCTTGGAAGAAAGAATACTGCAGCTGACAATGCATATGAAATTATTTTGTGTTTTTATTTTGCTAATACAAATTCCTAAATTCTCTGAAATCAAAGCGTAACGTTTCAGAAGATGAAGGAGCCCATAATACTCCGAGACATCAATCAGTATAAAAAGCACATTTTACATGTGTGTGGCCAGGAATGCAGAATTTTAGCAAAGTACCTTGAAACTTCCTCACTGTTTTTAGGGCTGAGGGAGGCTGTGGGACTGAGGCATTTTTTGGCACGGCGCTGGCTGCAGGGTGATTTCTCTTGCTGTGCTTTGACAGTCCCTTCCCTGCCAGCGTGGCTGGTGCACCGCGCACATCATTGTGCCCTTCCTCAGTGCGTGAATCCCAAATACTCAGGGCCGTGATTGCAATGACTGTCTCAGCCCGGAGCGGTACTTTGCTGGGCTCATGGGAGACAAAACCCATCGATCTGCGAAACACCGGCTGCACGGCGCTCGGGCCTGAAGCACTCATCAGCATCTTCTTCCACTCACTGCCTTTGCCTGATGATTTATGGAGTGGGAAGGTAGTTCACAACACTGCGCCGTGGCTTGCGGAGCACAAGGAGCTTCTCGAGCTGGCCTCTGTACGCTCTGAAACAGAAACGTTGACTTTGTCTTCAAGCATCTGCCATATGTAAAGCCTCCTTTGCTGTGGTAAAGCACAGCAAAAAGTAGTACAGTTGAATTGTTTCTTCTAAATTATCAGACTGTCAAAATCCTCATTTTCTTTAAAAGCCAGGAGATGACAGCGACCACAGCGGAGTGACCCAAGAGCCTCTGCCCTCCTAAGCAAGTGCCCCACTGCCAGAGCTGTCAGATGAAGGCAATTACTTCCCTAGGATAAAATTGTATCACACTGGAATTTACTTAAGTATTTCAGAAAGTTCAATCAAACCACAGCCAGAAAATCTTTCACTGAGAAAAAGGTGCCAGGATCATTAATTGGGTTAATGCTCCATCAACCTTGCATTTGTTAATGGGCATGTTTAGGGCATGAGGGGAACTTCATCCGGGGAAATGTCATCTGAGCTACAAAGACAGTTTATGCTGCAGTGCAACTTCATGAATTACAGACTGTCCTTCTCTTCAGGCTTTTTAATCGGCGTTGCTGGTCGAGGGCAAATTGCATTGTTCATGTCGGTACCCTCTGTACCACGGTGGTCGTTACAGTAAATGTATGGGGTGGTGAGCGACACGGAAACGATGGAGCACTGTCTTTTACACCACCCACCCTACCGCGGGGCTCCTCTCCCCATGAAAATCCCACACCAACGCCTTTCTGACCCCTAAAATAAAATGTGCAGTGGTGTCACGCACCTTGCTTGTAGAAAGACCTTTTTATTTAATGCATGTCAGCCCTGGGAAGACTCACACGATGTTGTGCCCCACCAGTTCCCAGCACTAATCCCGTATAGATGGAAAATACTGACTCTGTGCCATAGGACCAGCATCGATGCTATGTGGGAGACCCACGGCTCCTGTGAAGCGTAGCGGTAGGTTATCAAAGCAGAAATATCTGAGGAGGTGATGGTTGAGTGTTTGTTTAATTCTTGCAATTTCTCGTGCCTTTGTTGAGAAACTTGGTGGTTTTTTTTGCTCACACCTCCCCCACATAAAACCCCAGAAAAAATAACAGTCTAGGCTGAAATTATTAGATATAAGGGCAACTAGCAGATACAGTGTTAAGGTTGATAATGATTGTCTTGTGGCTGCTTGGAGGGAAAAGAGTTTTGTCCTCTGTCCCAAACCTTCCCCAACTTTGTTTTGCGTTTTTTAGCTGTCTCTGAAGCCAGCCCAGCTGGAAAGCTCTGGGGCACCACTGCTTCAGGGTTCCCCCATAACCACCGCGGGATGCTGCGTGCTGCAGAAACTACACCAGTGGTCGCTGGACCACAGCTATAGCTCAGTAAATCTTATTGAATTTGCTTTACTGCTTCCTTGGGGGGAAAAGGAAAATTCTGCTAGCACACAGGCACTGGCAGATGATGTGGCTTTGAAAGCAGGAGAATAAGTTGCCTGCTCCTGCTGGAGTTCATCAACAGGGCTGGCCACAGGCTTTTCAAGTCAGCGATCTTTCTATTTTCCTGTCAGAAAATATTAATTTGACAAAGTAGGAAAGTTTGACATTGAGGGGCAGATTTTATACAGAATGTGGCCAAAAAAACTAGTCTTTGGTGTGGTTTGGTGTGGTCCACGATTGCCGTCAGCCTTAGGAAAAAGCAGCACGATTAAGAGGGCATTTAAAATTACCACAGTTAATGTGCTTGAGGGTTTTTATCTTGTTGGACATTCTGCCTTTTCATTCTGTCTTGGGATAAAAGAAGATCTGGAAATGTCTTAAGTCCTACGACATAGAAACTCTGCGGGTTTGAGATTTCTCCGTTCCTCTCCCAGTGAAGTGCTTGTCTAACTCATCAGCAATAAGTACACAAACTTTCTCACTCCAACTAAAACTTTGAAGTCACATTTCTCTCTCGTTTGTTGTGTGTCAGAGCTGTATATACATATAAAATTGCATGTACCTGATTTGTTTTAAGTAGACTCAGAATAATTATTTTTGGCATTTAATATTCGCTAATAGCATTTCAAATGACATATAACAACTGTGTTTGTGTATTTAAAAGGAAAAAAAGGAGGAAAAGTTACTGGAATGTAGATATTTCAGTGGAATTTTAAAACTACATGTTTTGTTGAAGTTGCTCTATTTTAAAATGTCAAAAGAATTAGTGGTGATTGTGATTATTATGAAAAGTTGCTCTTGTTGTTATGGGAACTAACTTTTAAAGCTGCTGTGAAGTGTGACAAATTACCCAGTGCCCCTTTGGTTGGCCTTTTCTTATGGTTTTCCATCATTTTACTTCTGAAGAATTTTAAACAGCTGGCACTAGTGGTGTTGTTAAACATATTACACTTCTCTCAAACCTCTAGCTCTACCTTTATTTTGATCCATGGAGTAATACGTATTTTTCAGGCTGAGTAAATTTCATTTCTACATCATTAGTGAGGATCATCAACATCACCATCATCTACATCTTTCAATAATTAACATGTGGCCATGCCAGCGTTTTCCCGGCGTCTCTCCTACCCAGTGCTGCTCCCAGTATCAGGTTAATTAATGCGATAGTATCGGATGTACAGACCCGAGGGCTGTGTGTTACCAAGCTCAGCTCTGCTGTGCAGTAACTTTGCTGTGCGGCAGCAAAATAAATTCAGTGATGGTGGTGTGTGCTCAGGAATGTGACTGCTGCGTCGCTGGGTGTGTTTCTTGGGTCTCTGTGTAGCTGGTTTGCAGCAGCAGGAACCTGGCGACGACGGCTCATCTGACCTGTTCAGTCCAGCCCTGTGGACAAGCCCCACCAAAACATGCTGTGGAGCTCAGCCCAGGGCAGCTGCCGCGTTTTGTCAGGTAGCACTTGCAGAAGCAAGCAGGAGGTATTTTTGTACAGGTGGATGCATGGAAAGGAGCCATCCCTCCTCCAAAGGAAAAACTGTGAGAACGATTTATTTTTTTACTCCACTGAGTTCAGCAGAAGGGCACAGCCCTGGAGTAACGCAGCGCCGATAGCCCAGCGTTATGATCCTCCAAGGTCAACGTCTCTGGTCAGATATAAGGAAACCAGAGTGCAGGGAACTTCATACAGAGCAGGTAAATCAGTCTTTCTGAGGGAGGTATTTCGGAACTGAAGCTACCCACAGTGACCCCTCTCCCCTTGGGCAGCGCGGCGTTACCTGTGACGAGGTGTTGGTATGGGTATCAGTTGCCTCTTCCATCATAACACAGAAAAGAAACTGTGTGCTCTGCTGCTATTTGTGTCGGTCGGGAGGTGAATAACATGTCGAATGATAGTGGGTGGACAGAGTAAAAACTGCTGTTTCACATCCAGGGACATTGAGTCAGCTCTGGTGGTAAGCACATCCCAGACATGGCACATCCTGCAGCACCCATGGGCTCATATCTGGGGGCTTCTGCCCTCCCAGCTGGTGAAACCACAGAGGTGGACTTGGCTGAGTTTTACTTTGGGAATTTTTCATTTATATTTAACTTCTCCTGTGCATGGAAAGGTCCTATCTAAGTGCCATCCCAAACAGGAATTTCTGGATCTTCTAGAAAGGGATTAGAGAAATTCATGATGAGGTCACGACTCATGTGCTTGGGCACTGCACAGCGAGGGGTAGGTGATGTGGTCTCATGTTCCTGGTTTTGCCAGGTGACTTTATGGTGTACAGTGCGTGTTTGGTCCAGGGAGCAGAGCCCCGCTCATCTCTGCCCAGCCAAGGCATCCAAAACCAGTAAAAATTGTAGAACTCTTTTCCCTAGGAGGGGACTGTGGGATACCAGAAATTAGTAAATTTTATTATTATTTTTATGAGGAGAATGAGAATATATAGCGTGGGGAAGGAATTAATAACAGAACTGATATAAACTCTGAGGCTTCCAGGGGTAAACCCAGCTCTAAATTACAGGCTTCCTGGAAATGTTCTGACATACTTCCCTCGCTGTTGTATATTCCTTATGACTAACTCTGAGTAAGAGCCGTTTTGTAGACAGGCAGTAGATCAAAACTGGAGCAGATCCCGTAGGACACTACTCAAGGGTGCAGAGTGATAACGATATCGCTTCTCATCCAGCACTGTTTCTTACCACATATCTGATGAATTTTTGTTGCTTTGCATGTTTCCAGGGTGTTGCTGTATGGCACAAGTGTCCTAAACTTCCCATTTAGGTTAATGTTTTGTATTACCAGGAGGAAATGAAGGGTTTGGCTGGTGCAGGTAGCTGGTGCTGGCCAGTCTTTATGTCTGGCTGATTCTGCTCATCGCCTGCTGAGACAGCTGCCCAAATTTAGCAGTTTTTTTCTAACTTGCACAGTTCGTACCATCTCCAATTCTGTCTCAGGATGAAGCTGGGTGGTTCCACAGCCAGCAGCTGGTCTTAGCACGATCCAGGTCTCAGAGTTCAAAGCAGCAAATGTACTCAATTACCTCCCTTGCAGGACAACTGTACAGACATAGCATAGAACATGGATATGGAGAGGACCCTGCACTGGTGGTGGGAGCAGATGGCACCCAAAAGGAGAGAACCCTAGCGTGGCTGCCAGTGGTCTGCCATCTGTGTGGAGAAGTCACTCCACACTAAAGGTCACCATGCCAAGACCTAGGGGACAAGTCGACAACTCCTAACCCTGGGATTTTTGGAAAGCACAATGAGTTCCCCAAGACGCTTGCACCTATATAAGGTGAGAGGAAGTGCAGAGGAGAGGTATGTGACTTCAGCACAGACCCAGTCCTGGCTCCAAGCCCCTTTTGTCCAAAAAATAAACAGGACTCATGCGCTTTCTTTTAAACATGGTCTTTTATCTAATGGCCAAGGCTGACACCTAAGCTCATCTCCTGCAGATGGCAATGCATTGGTTGAGCACTTCTGCAGTGAGCAGGGGAAGCACAACCGGCCATGATACCATCATCAGGTGGGAGGAAAGAGAGAATGCAGGTACAGAAATGTTTTTCAGTCCTTTCTCTTGAAACTTCCCCCCTTGAGTGTAATTAAGTGCGCACTGGAGCGCAGTAGGATCATGAGAATGGCTTCGACACCATCATTTGGAAAAGTGACTCAGAGGTTAGAACTTGTCCTCAAGTGAATCTTCAATGGAAAAAACCTTCAGTGAAACAGTGGGGCCTCTTGCTTGAAAGCAGCTGTCCTGATACCAGCTGAGCAACCCAGTCACTGGGCTTTCAGCTGCCATCGCTTTTTCTCCCTGGCAGCATATTTACTTATCCGTGTCAAATCAGCCCCTGGAGCCCATGGGCAGGTCTTTATCTCTCATCTCCCATCTTCCTCTTTGAGACTGGTCCTTGTGCCAGCCCTCAAGATGGCAGCTCAGGCTTAAAATTTAGCCGCACAAACAAGAGAAAGGAGCCCACCTCATGTTGCCCCCAAGGTGCTGGGAAAAGGGTTTTGCTGCACGCTTGCAGCTGTCCGCAGGAGTTTTGAGGACCTTCAGCTATCTTGAGCTCCTCTAAGGACTTTGCTTGGTCTGAGATCTCACAGCCTCTTCTGCTGGTGAGAGGAGATCAACTGCTGACTCCTGACACCTCTTACACCCTTGGCTGCAGCTATAAAACTCTGTTACTTCCAGGGAAAGCCAGAGTTTTCCTTCTGACACGATGACATGAATCAGTTTTTCTCCCCGGTGTAGTGCTGTTCACATGTCTTATGCCAAGGAGTAAGATGTGGTGTCATGAGCACACCATCAAATACTTTGAATGTCTTACAACACAAGAAGATAAATTACCGACATGTCCATCACTTACGCTTAAATTACTTTAACCAGCTGTGCTTTATGCCCCTTCTCTTAAGAAAAAAAATGATTTTCAGATATGCACCGACTATGCTTTTGGGTGATGTACAATGCAAATGAGGGGATACACTCGCTGGAAGCGAAGTCGGAGCTTAGATGGGCTGTTTATAAGGGCGACAGTTCCTTAAAAGACCATTTTTTTTTTACCCTGCACATCACAGAGATTTTAAATCCTCATTGACTTCTGAAAACACAGCTCTGGGAGGACAAAGGATGATATATTCTTAACGAGTGTGCAAAGTATAGTAGTTTTAAAGACAATAAATGCAAGGTCATATTAGGGCAAAACAGTTAATTACCCACTTCATTATTGTCAAGGTTAATACAATATTTGAGGGCAGAAGCTGTTTTTCATCTCCTTTTGGAAACAAGGCAAGACAGCATTTCTTACAGACAGATCCATTATAGCTTATCACCGGAGGACAGACCGCTAGTGAAATACCATGAAGGATGTCTGCTGTCACCGGGCTCCAGAGCCAACGCCAAACCTGTCCAGAGAGCAATGGAAATGAGAGCTCCAGCTCCAGAGCACCTCACTTTAATTCACAGAGATTGCGCCCCATGGATTTTAATGTATGACAGCAACGGCAGCATAAAATTCACCGGCACTTCTTCATCTGTTGTAACATTGATCCCTCCTAAATTGCACAGTGCACTGAAAAAATGTCCTTTAATAAACATGGGGTATCGGCTAGAGCAAATCCCGTCTTCCCGCGGTGAGCCCGGTGAAAGCTGCACTGGCGGTGGGGCTCGAGCTCTGCTTTCCGTGCGCGCCGGGGTGTTGTACAGGTTTCCATCACAGCATCTCGAGACAGAACAAAGGCCTCATACATCTCAGCCCATCAACCTTCACGAACGATGCTTTGCTTTTAACGATCTACTTTACCTGCAGCAACTTTGAAAATTCTTTAAGAATTTGGAGACCGGTTGGTTAAAAAAAAATTAGAGAACAATTGACTTTTGGTTAAAAAAAAAAGAAAAAACTCTAGATAAATAGATACAGAATATATATAAAAATAGAATTCCCTCTGTATGTGGAAACACAAGTTGCCTTTTTCAGTTTATAAAGTCTTTAAAATTACAAAATCTGGTCTACTTCCTATGAAATTAACTACTGAGATAACTGTGTTTATATCACTTCCGATGTTGCTTTTTTCTGTTACATTTTCTTTCAAGGTTTTTGCTTTGCTTTTTAAGTTTGAGCTAGAATTTCCCATCTTTTGTGATTCCTGCTGTGGTGTTTCAGTCCCAGGAGGTTTTCCCTGCGCTCGCCGATGCAGGCACACCCCGGTGATGCAGTAACCAGCGTCTGCATTGCCAAACCAAGACCCCCCCCAGCAACTTGGTCATTGCACTGAAGTCATACTGAGCCCCCAGCACACACGTTCTCTGTAAAATGACCTCAGGACAGGTTAATATGGACAATATGTGTTTCATTCTTTATAACATCTTGTGTGATTTTTTTTTTTTTGATACTCCTGCAGGCATCCTTACAGAGCAATTGCTCTCATTACTCTTATAGAATGATAGCTGCTTTGGGATGTTAATTTGGCTTTTAAGCCTGGTAAATTATTCTGCCCACCAGGGAGGCACCTGCTGGATTGCAGGTTTGTGTAAAAACATCTTAAGTTCTACTCAGACAGCAAAATACGTGACAATGTAGCATATTTCAGAGGGTCTCGGGTTCCTCTACTCTATGGACCCTATTGTTCTTTGGATAGGAATAACACTGGGTGCTTCCTTGAAAAAAAAAAAACCAGCTGGTATAGGCTGTCTGATACAGCCAGAGGTGCATCTCACTGAGATGTCTGTCCTTCCATGTCAGGGAAGCTCTAAATTTAAAAAAAAAAAAAAGGCAAACCCAATAGAAATCTTGTGGGTTTGTTACTATTGCTAATTAATAATTATAACAATTGATGCTATTAATAATTGTTATTAATAGTAACAAAGCACAGACTATTCTGTAGAAAATGTGCCCCTGGAATAGGTAAGTTTTATCCTTCCTTTGTGCTGGCTGTTTTAATTTACTCGTAGAGAGGAGCCTGAAGCAAATAGGAGTTCCAGCTGTGACCCTGGCAAGTCAGCGTTTGCCAGTGGTTGTCCTCAAAGTGCTGGGAGAAAAGAAAAGGGTTTTAGTTCTTAATCCCCTTAACTTCATCCATCAGGATGAGACAGCACCGAGGTCCCAGAGCTAAGCAAGACTGCTTCATCAGACTTTGGTGGTGCTTTTTTCTGAAAATTGGAATTTCCTACAAGACCTTTTACTATTAGTACTTTTTAAAATCCTTATAATGAAAAAGGTGGCTCCCAAGCGTGCCCCTGTCTGCAGAAAATCCCTAAACTGCAGGAGTTTGTCATCAATGACTTCCCTAACATAAACCCTTAGCTGTATTCTTCTAAATCTTCTTCTGAAGGTATCTAAAATCCTGCTTCCAGAGAGCGTCTGCTCAGAGGAGCGGAGGGAAAACGCCTCTTTCCTATAACCAAAGAGGCTGCTCTGCTCCCATGGGCTCCCTCTGGCTCCAAGGTCCTTTTGGGCAGGCACAACGCAGGGCTCCTTTGTGAAGGCCAGTCCCACAGAGAGTATTAAATTGACATTTTACTCCTTGGCATACGTTTGCACAGGGGAAGCGGGGTGGAGGTTGAGTATTTTAATCTTGTTTTCAATTATAAGCATTTCATTGTCAAATGCTGCTGGTTTATTATGTGATAATTAAATATGAATGATTGCGCTGTCATCCTGCCCAAGAGGCTGTAGCCGAATGAAACCCATTCCTCTTATCCTGCTGAATGGCTTCAGAGGCAAAAGGAGCGATCTATTTGCTGTCCCTTATTTTTGCTGTCCTATTGTTTCGGTATCACTAGCTTCAAAATAGCAAACTAGGCACGTAATTACAGCCGTAAATCAGAGCAGGGATCGGTGTGAGGTCAGGACTGCTTTGCTTATAGCCAGGTTTTTCGCAGCTGCGTTTTGCTGAACAAGAGAGAAGTACATTGCTGGTAAAAAAAGTGATTTTATTGGTGATGAAACGCATATTTTGACAAAGTTTAAGCCCCTACATGCTGTTGAGCAGCCTCACTGTGCCTGGAGCGGAGCCTCCTCTGCCATCGTTGCAATGAATGAAGGGCCAGTAGCCGGACTTGCCACCACAGTCGGCATCTGCTATGTCATGGTTGGTGTCCAATATGCCACAGTCAGCATCTGATATGCCACGTTTGGCATCTGATGTACCACAGTCGACATGCACCATAGGCAGGCTGCAGCTCACAGAGGGACATCTCCCTGGGATGACCACAGTGACTCTGTTTAAAACCTCAGCAAGTTAAATAAGATACAACTGTGGGTATTTAGTTGAAGCGAATCAGCAAAGCAAATGTGGTTTCAGTCGAGCTGCGCTGATTTATGGCCCTGGCCCTTGATCTGTACATGTTGTTCTTGTGGGGTGTTTATAAACGTGAAACGGTGCTCAATGGGAGTCAACTGCTGAAAAATGGATGCAACCACGTGTTACAGACTTCAGTTGGTACTAGCTAAAAATAATCAATCTTTCTTGAAGGAGAGCTCTAACCAAACAGGGCTTGCCTCCCATCCTACTAGGAGCACCGGTGTTTTGGACAGAAAGGAGTAGGAATGGCCAGGGAGTTGTGGGCAGTCAGTGGGAGCAAGTTCATGTTTGAACTCCCATGTTTGACTCTGATGAAATTCATGTTGTTCATGTCATGGATGACCTGTCATCCATGGCTGGGGATCTATAGAGGACTTGGCAATATCGGGACACAAACAGAACCACCACTGCTGCCACCACATGGCATCCGTGATGTGGATGCCCCAAAGCCATGGTGGGGGACAGGGGTTTGCTGGATGCTGTGTGCTGTAAGAAGGAGACATAGTTAAGTGGTTTTCTCTCCACCTCAAGGGTCTCTTTAGCTAAGTTAACTAAGAGGCAATCCCCAGTGTTAGTTCTGCTACCCAGGAACATACTGTTCTGTAAAAAAAAACCCAAACCCAGTGCCTGCTAAACTACGTGCTACTTTCCTTTCCAGCGCTTCGTTAAAATAACACGTAGAAGTGACCTCTGAATGATTTTAATTTAGCTTATGCACACCCTGTAACTCAGATTCAGCCCACCAGTTTGGTTTGATGTAGGCAACGGAATGATCACAAATAAAAAATAAGTAGTGATTTTAATTGTCTCTGCTGTTGGCTGCTGAACATCCCTCTTAAACTGGGCTTTTGGGGAGTGTTTTGGGGTTGCATGCCAGATCTCAGCTTATGCTGTACACCGAAATTAACCCCTCTTTGTTACTCATTTCTGCATGTCCTACTGTAAGTATTTATTGAGATTTTTTTTTCTAGCAATGACTTATTCTGGGGTATGTGAGTGAAGACCGTAACACACCGCTATGGGTATTTCTGGGTGAATCCTAGACTTTTTTTTTCTTTTCAGTGGTTTTCTTGGTCAGATATGAAACAAAAATTAGTATTTAATCAAAGCAATTTTTTATTCCCAGACTATTGTTAGAGGAAATAAGCCTCGAAAGGATACTTCAATCAACGGCCTGCTGGAAGAGTTTGACAATATCTCGGTGACACGATCCAATTCCCTGCGGAAGGAGAGTCCTCCCACCCACCACCAAGGAAACGCAAACCATGTGCCGAGGCACCAGGAGGAAAATGGGTATATCACGTATTCCCAGTACTCCAGTGAGTCAGACACTACAACAGACTACGTCGTGGAAAAGTATCGAGACAAGACTCTTTACGGGGAAGAGTTAGACAGGTACTACAAAGGGAGCTATGCTGCCAAGCAGAACGGGCACATGATGAAGGTGACTTCCCGGGACATTTATTATTCAGAAGTGACGCCTCTGCAGTCAGACCTCGCCAGATTCCTCCCAGATTACCATGCGCACCTAGAGACAAAGCCCAAACCGCTGGAATATGGCGGCCTGAAGCTGGAGTATCAGCGGATCCCCAGTGGATCCTCCCTGGACTATAGAGATCCCTTTCCTTACGCCCCGTCCCGAGCGTCAGTGCAGAGCGAGTGCCCCAAGGAGAGGCTGGAGTACAGCGATGGCGACTGGGGGCACGGTCTGGGCAAGGACGACTATGACAAGAGGCCGAAGTCATCCTACGTGGACCCAGCGAGTCCTCAGCCAGCGATGAGGCAGAGGTCCAGGTCGGGCTCCGGTCTGCAGGAGCCGGCCATGCCCTATGGAGCAAGCGCTTTCAAAGCACACCAGCAAGGACATTCCTACAGCTCCTACACCTACCCCCGCTTGTCTGAAACTGCAGCAGGCATCCCCAAGGTAACGTGACATCCCTGATGGCAGTGCTGCCAGGGCAGGGGTCAACCTCTCCAGACGGGGAGTACAAAAAATTAAGCGTGTGCAAAAACTTAAGGGCAAGGAGCTGTGCTTGGGCACGTGATGTCAAATGCAGCCGGTAACGTCCCTAGGAGCTGCCGCCACTTAACGGGGGTCAAAACCCACCTGCTTTACATGGGTATCCGAAAATGAGTGTCAGGGACCAGTGGGTTTAAGGTATTTGTAAAAAGGCAGGGTCGGAGATGCCCAGCTTCTGGGAGCTTTACTTGGGATTCCCAATAACCCCAAGTTCTATGGCATTTTTTGTAGTGTTAGAAGTTCATACGCCTGCTCAGACCTCAGCGGGAGGTGAGAAGCTGTTGCATATATCAGATACTTTCTTATTTGAACTGTTCCTGTGCAAGGCTGAAACCTCTGTGTTTTAATATTTATATTGTATTTATGTTATATTTACATTACAAGGTTTATTAACCCTTTGCTGCTAATGAGAGTAGGGGTTTACCCCTCTCTGCTTTGTTTTTAAGCAGTGAAATTAAATCAAAGCAGCTTATCTCACCCAAGACATTTTAGATGTCGTTAAAAAAAAAGAGTTAAGGTTCAAAAAAACATTTCAACCATGGTATCTGCAAGCAGCTCCTCTGCACAAATGCATGGCCTGCTCTGCCTTTTCTAAGTCATGTGAGTTGTATTACCCATACAAGCTGTACTACCTACGTGCGGTGGTGTGCTCTATTTGATGGGTTAAGATAATAACGCTCTTCTTACATGTCTAGTCACATAGCTACGATGATGACCTGCTGAAACATCTAATATTCTGCAAGAGATGTTTTTCCTTCAGCATAGATTGCATTGAACGTTACCGAGTTCCCCTAGCAACGGGCGCTAAGATGATAGCTTGTTTTGCCAGGGCTGAAACAGTCTTGGGTTGCTGTGACTTACCAAACATGCTGAGGTAGGTGGCTTGTTAGGCGGCGAGGTCCACTCTGCTGTTTAATGATGACCTGAATGGCGCATTTTCTTCCTGTGTCTGTGCACTGAGAACATGGTCCTGTCCAGCTACAGGCCCAGAAGAAGTGCCAGGTCTCTGCAAATCCATGATAGCCCTATACCAGAGGCATGCCTGTGTCTTGCTTGCTCGGGTTTTGGCTTCTTTGCTGATGCTGGGGTGCAGAGTTATAATCAGTGCCCTGCGGTAAAGGGAGAGCGGTGCGTTTCTATTCCACTTTGCCTTAAAGCCAGTGCTGGGCTTTGGAGGTTGAGGGTAAATCATCAGGGGAATAGAAGAGTTACCAGGTGTCTTTGCATGCCTTTCCTGAGCTTGGGGTATGGTGGAAGGGATGTGTGCGGTAGTTACCTATGCACCAGCGTGTGGCATTAAATATGGATTCTGGACGTTGTCAGGAGAGCCTGGGGTGGGCTGTCTGCCGTTGCCTTCATTAAAAGCAATCATTTTGTCAGAATTTAGAAAGAAGAAGGACAAATCCAATAATTCATGGACTCTCTTGCACCTGCTGCTGCCAGTTTTACAGCATTCAGCAGGGCAGAAGACGGAGGTATATTTTAAAAGACTCAAAGCACTCTGGACACTGAAAAACATCCCATTAAAATGCATTAACAACTTTTACAAAAAAAAAAAAGAAAGAAAAAAGATGCCTCCATGCAAGATTCATTGTGAGCTGTTCCTCTCCTCAGAGCATCAGAAACGCTCCTACAGCCTTGGTGTATTGAACCTTGATGATTCACTGTTAAATGCAGCAGTTTCAATTCCCAAACCCGTCCACAGTTCCTGGAAGTGAATAGCAGTTTCTTGTCTTGGATGATTGCTGAAGAGTCTTCTTTTCAAGGAGGCATTAGTAAGATAATGGTTCATCAAATGGGCTTACTAAATGAGAATCGAGTCTTAAATCAGATATTTTACAAATGAGATTGGCTTTAAAGTATAATTAAAAGGCGGGGGGAAGTAAGCAGTGAAGAAGTCTGCAGACACAAATGTATTGCTTCAAAATGAGCTTACAAAGATGTTTATTTGGGCTTCTAAATGTGAAGAGCAGACTTACTTGAGTATTATTCACAGGTGACAGATGTCAGATAACTCAAATGTCCGCCCTGTTTCATCGTCAGTGATTTCAGAGATACACGACAGAAGACTTCCACTGCGCTGGGCTTGGCCACCGCTGTGCAGTGGGAGGTGTAGGATGCCAGAGGCTCAGATTTGATTCCCTTCATTCCACCCTCATGTTACCCACCTGCTCTCTTACTCCTGCAGACTAGTGCCAGGAACACTTGCATGGGGTCACAGCATCTGCTGTGTTACCCTCATGACACAGTGTTCAATGGAGTCTCCTCAATATTGTCACACAGTATCAAACTCATCCTGTCGGGTCTGCTTATTTTTGGACACTCTGTACTGCACATTTCCTTTTTACCCTCCTCTTCATTGCAGACAGCCCTCTTAACGTCTCACACTGCATCCTCTTATTTCAAAGCTCCTTCCCCTGCCACTGTTTGGTAGCACCTCTCCGTGACCCTCTCCTGTCCCTTCTCCAGAGGGCTGTGATTTCTGCTCTCCCCTTTGCTTCCTCATGCTGCTGTAATGTAGCAGAGGTCTCTCTCTCATCTGGCCGCTGCTCAGCACTGCCATTCTCCTGCTCTGTGTTTTGCAGGCACTCTGCACCAGGAGGACATTTCCAGCCTTGTGAAGGCAGAGCCAAGCCTTTGCTATCAGAAACCCTCTTGGTTTTCCCCTCTTTTCTCATTCACATGGCAGTAGCTTTCTGCAAGCGCTGCCTGTCACCTCCATGCGTGGAACAAGGAGTTGCAGAGATTTCCACCAGCGAAGCACTAGAGAGTTACCTTTCCCCTCGCAGTCTCCGTGTGATTTACAGACCATCCCTTCCACACCTTTTACTTCGGCAAACAGAACCTAATCCAACGTGTTTTGTTTCACCTTTACTGGAAGGTGAGCCCATTTCACCAGGGGCTTGCTGCTGCCTTCGGAGGGTCTGGGCTCCGGCTGCAGGGCTGCGGCTGCCGTCTCTGCCGCAGTCCCGCTGCAGAGTGTGCAGGGACGCCCGCTCGGCTGAAGGGCTGCCCAGGCAGCCTGCCTTGCAGGGACGGACAGTCCCCCTTATGAACAAGCAAGTATTTCCTCTGCAGGCGCCGCCATCATCGGAGTGAAAACTGAAATGAGTTTAAATGCGGTGTTACATCCCCCTTCTAACAAGGGAAAGACCCAACTGCCACCATGGCCGTGTGCGGATGAGGGTGATGTTGCGAGCCGGTGAAGCGACCCAGCCGGCAGCAACAGCAGGCGATCGCCTTGCACCACGGCACGGTGATGGATGTCGTGTCAGAGCTTCAGCTGCTCCTTTGACCTCATCTTGAATGAGCGCAGCGCTGGTTTCTTCTTTCCTTTCTTGCATTTAAAGAATTTCCTTTCGGTAGGTAACCGCATTCAGTAGCACAAATAGAATTATTGGCGGAATAAAGTGCATTCGATTTTGCCGTGATGTGAAGCACTGCACCAGGACACAGCCTCGGTGGAGAGGTTCGGCTGATTTACTCGTTACAGCTCCTGATTTTTTTTGCAAGATTTCATGGGATTCAGGACATGCATGGGTTTACATTGTACTGCAATGATAACCTCAAAATGCTTTCAAAACTTCTTGTCGAGCACACCGAACCCCTGAATTTTCATTTTAAAATTTCACTTTTGCCAATGTGTTAAGCTCAGGATGTGCTCAGAAATATCAGACATGGGTGAAGCCTCAAATAGTCCGTTAGTGTGGATTTATCTAGCCTGATTTTCTAGACAAGGCTTTCCCCATCTCAGTAGCTAAAAGAAAATGGCATATTTACAGCCAAAGCAATAATTTATGTGTCCCTCCATACACACATATATAGGACAGGGCTAGATTGAGCTCCCCTCCCTCCGCCAAACCATCTGAGCACTTTTCCGTGTTAATTAGTTTGGCAGATGTAATGTCCTTCACAAAATTCATGGTGTCTCTGACCCCCTTCTATGTTATGGCTACCCCTGCCTGACGGAGTAAGCGAAATTACAGCTGTAATCATGTGGCTGCTTTGCTTAAACACAACCAGCATCCTGGGAGGTGGCTGAACAACGCTGTTACGTGCTGGCTGGATGCTCCGTGTGGCTGGTTGCTGCCAGCACTCAAGTCTCACACAGGAGCACACTCGAGCTTCACGTTTCCAAGGGAAATCTCTGAGCAGCCCTGCTGGAGAGGCTTCCCCTCTTCCCTGCTAAACCTCACGCGAAACGGAAAAACGAGCATGCCTGGCTCACGCATGAGGTAGGAAAGCACTGATATCCTATTGTGCTCGGAGGCTTTTCTCCCCACCCCGAGGCAACTCCAGCTAGAAACTCCTCCTTGCTGTGCAGCAGCCTACAGTGATAAATTGATGCTGCGGCAGATTTTTTTCTCTTGGTGGTGGTGGGTTTTTTTTTTTTTTTTGCAGTCTTAGCATAAAACGGTCAAATGATGTTCCACCGCAGAATTCAATTTCACAGTTCAGTTGGGTCCTTGATTACACTGCCAAATTCAGATTAATGTGCATTTAACTAACATGGATCAGGGACTCCTGGCTGGCAGCCAGCAGTAATAGTAGCAACCGTGAGCTGTGTAGTTTGCTGCTCTGTCCACCCCCATGCACCGCCACCGAAATTGATTGATTCAATGAACTCATTGCCATAATTATTTGTAATTGTGCTACATCATGAGCCTGTGTCAAGCCACCCCCCTGCCCTGGGATGCTCTGCACGTCGTCAGGAGTCACATATGTTGTATTATAAATGTGGAAATGCTCTTTTCCAGGGGGAAAAATGATTTTTTTTTTTTGTTTGCTTTGGGTGGTTTTTTTTGTCTTACATCCTTTTTTTGTATAGTTTGGACAGAAGCAAACGATTATATTTGCGAATGTGAAGTATTCATTTGCTTTCAGTGGAAGAAGCTTAGAAAAGCTTGGAAAATAAAAAGAAAGAAAGAAACCTGAAAATGAACAAGGCCTCCCATCAGGATAATTTCCTCTGCGATTGTCTCTGATTTCAGATGAAAATTAGCGGTTTCGTGACACTGCAGTTAAGTACTATGTCACTCTGGAAAATGATTTAAGAAATGGTAAATTGAATTAGGCTCCTCATCGTACTCTTGTATGCAGCCACTCAAACAGCAGCCAGCAACGGGGCAAGGCAGGAGATGACAGGGATTTCAAGAAGAGGTTGGGTCACCCCTGGAGAAAAGCATAAGACTAAGGGCTGAGAGTCAAAACCCAGGAGCTGGTATTTGAAAGGAGAGACACAAACTGGAATTTGCTAAAGACCCGCTGGTTGTGAAAGGGCTAAATTCTTGGAGTAGATGGCCCAGAGAGCCTGCAGGGCACTGCAAATACAGAGCATTTTTTGGAGTAATCGCTTTCATTAAACAAAGATTATTGTTTCTACAAACAGGTACCTGGATGAAAAATGGACCTGAGATGCCCAAAAGTTCTCGTGGTCTTCTCTGGCCTCATTGTAGTGCTGATGAGAGCACAGCAGCCCAATGATCTAAAAATCTTTTTTCAGATACAGGGCAGCAGTGTCATGTTGAGAAGAAGGGGTACATGCGGGAGCATGTTGGGCAGGCACCTGATGAGGACCTCTGGCGGTGCTGAAAGCAAACCGGGTGGATGGATGGCAAGGAAGCTGTGTGTTCACCCACAATCACATGCCTGCTTTTGCATTGCAGGTGGATTATGACCGAGCGCAGCTGGTCGTGAGCCCACCGCTCTCTGGATCGGACACCTACCCCAGGGGCCCAATAAAGCTACCTCAAAGTCAGAGCAAAGTCAGCTATTCAAGCAGCAGCTACCAGTACCCTCTGGTCTACCACAAAGCACCCCACTATCACCAGCCATCTCTCCAGCCTGGCTCTCCCTATATTTCCACTGCCTCCTACCCCAGCTCCCCAAGTATAACATCAAGTGCTTATCCTCCACCCAGCTGGGGATCCTCCTCAGACCAGCAGCCCTCCAGGGTGTCCCACGAACAGTTCAGAGCTGCCCTGCAGCTTGTGGTCAGCCCCGGTGACCCCCGCGAGTACTTGGACAGCTTCATCAAGATCGGGGAGGGCTCCACGGGGATTGTCTGCATCGCCACAGAGAAGCACACAGGAAAACAAGTCGCTGTGAAGAAGATGGATCTCAGGAAACAGCAGAGAAGGGAGCTGCTCTTCAATGAGGTATGTTGTTTTGGGTGGTGCAGGCAGTTCAGCAGGTGACATGGGCCAAATGGCAACCTCAAGAGCCAGATCAGTATCTTCCTAAAAGAGGTTGGTGAGTCCCACGCGCATCTATGCTGTATAAATATTGTATGACCAGACCAGCTGGAAATGAGCTACATCTCCTCCTGGCTTTAAACCTGCTACGCGGTGGGAAGTCAGAGTAAACAGCTAAGAAATCTATCAGCTGGTCCATGCAGCGTATCGGGTGCACAGGCATAGCCCAGCCACCTATTTTCTGACATTCTACTGGTACAGTTTATTCTTATGAAATGGAGGATCCAGACCATTCAAGAAGCATGTGCACCGTATTCTGGCAGATGCATGCTTTTTGTTTCCTCCTTCCTTCCTCTCCCAACCATTAGCATGCTGTCCCTTCGCTTTCTTGGTGGTTACTAATCAAAGAGCTGACAGTCTCTTTTTCATGGGACCATCTGTGTTAATTCCCACATCTCCTTTCCTGAGTGGCTGCAGCCAGTTCAGAGCCCACAACCGCTTATGGGACATGGTTTTCCCTGTGTGCCTTATTTTAAATTGAAGAGCACTGTTTGTCATTTGCCATTTTTTCACCCAGTTGTCTGGTGCTGAGAGTTCCTTCTGCAACTCGAAGAGTTTCTCGTTTTTTTACTTCTTTCTCCCTTAAACAAGCTAGTGGCACATGTTCTCCACTCCCTTTTTGAGATCACTTTTGAATATGCTGATCAACACCAAAAACACTGCAGGTCCCCAGGGAAACCTCTCATGACAACTAACCTTTGGATTCTGTCATTTGTTTCCTGTATTTTAAGTGTAAGAGGATCTTCCCTCAGCACAGAACAGGTTGGTTTCTTTAAACCTTTAAAAGCTTCACATTTTTTATTAAAATACTAGTTTTTTAACACACAGTTCTTTGCACAGTCCGTGACTGTACTGGGTATTTTGGCTTTGTTTTGCCTTGGCTGGACGACTGCACTGAATTGCCTTGTGGTAGCTCTAACTGAGCATCTCGTCAACGGTAACATCTTGAAGCAGGTCCTACATGCTGTGCAGGACCAAGCTGCTTCCCTGACACGCTCCAGTCACTCGTGTCATCTGACAATTTCTTTTCAGCGGTGATGAAATTCCTTCATCCGTAATGAAGCTTTCCCTGGCTGTTGTTTTCTCTCCTGATGGCCTTTCTGACATCCCTCAGTACCACGTGGTACTACTGGGCTGCTCTTACTGTGGTCCCAATTCTGTGCAGTCCCTCTTAGATGCGGGATTTGAGTTATCTTATGAGTATCCCCTACATTACCAGCATTCTGTTAAAATTCTGTGCAAAGAACCTTTTGATACATGATGAAGAAGACTTTGGTGGGTTGAGCAATTGATAAGGTCAAAAAGAAAAATTCTGTACTGAAAGCAACTGGCAATAAAAAAGCAGTGAAAGAGAGTCCTGTTCCTGCAGTCTGGGAAAAAAAAAACAAAAAAACCCAAAACTAAGCATCTACCACTTATACTGTAGCAACTAAAGATTCTTCCTTCTTCCTAAAGCATTTACTGTTATTTTTATGTAAATATATTGATTTTGTTTATGCGTTGGCAGAAGGAATAGGGAGGATGTGATTCATAGCAGAACCTTTACTAAGCACAAAGAGTGAAAAGAAGGTCAAAACAGGTGTCAGATAATGCCTGTCGCAACTCACGTACTGTCTTTTTCTTCCCCACAGGTTGTAATCATGAGAGATTACCATCACGAAAACGTGGTTGACATGTACAACAGTTACCTTGTCGGGGATGAGCTGTGGGTTGTGATGGAGTTTCTGGAGGGCGGCGCTTTGACAGATATAGTGACTCACACGAGGTGGGTTGGGGCTGTGAGCTGGGACTGGCAGTGAGCTGGGCAGGAGGGAGATGCTGTGGCTGTCCTTCGTGGATGCCTCCAGACCGTGGTCTCCGGCCTTACCTCCTGCTGAGGGAAGCTGGGTACCTCCTGGTTCTCTGTATATGTTTTTATATATGTATTTATTGCTGTATATTTGTGCATATATATGTATAAAATGCACAAACATAAAAATACATACAATATATATACATGGAAAATATATATACATAAATACATATGTGTATAGCTATATATGCATGTGCATGTGTATGTATATACGTGTGTATATATATATATACATATACACACACATGCTGTTGCATGCTGACTTTACCGGCATAAATAAGCCACTGCAGATGAATTCCTGTCGGTACCAGCATTTCTTAAATAGAAAGGAAAGAAATAGATGGGGATTTGCTGGCGCTTCAGGAGGTAATTTAGCAGCAACACGGATTTTATCCATTACTTCCTAAAATGGCCACAAAAAGTCTTCTTTTCCCTGTCTGGTGATCTCTGTTGTTGTTTTTGCTGTCATAACTACGTCAGTTCTAAGGCTGATTTCTCCCCGTACTCATAACTATGCTGTCAGAAATTTTAACTGCAAACCAAGCCTAAAACATAACGGGAAAAGTATTTTCACCGGCACGATGTGTATGGAACAGCTCTTCTGAGCAGAGGCATTAGATTTTTCAGCCCTCTTTACATCTGCTCTTCACTCATTTTTTTCCTGATAAGCAGGATAAAATGAGGTAGGGAAGAGCAATTCTTTATTTAATTTCTTCTTCTTGAATAAAAAAAAAAAATTTAAATTTCCACACCAAACCAGTGAGAGAGTATTTCAGTGAGCAAGAAGAAAGGCGAGGAATAGTAAATTAGAAAATTTGTCTTCTCTTATAGTTTAGTGATGCTCTTAGATCCTACCAAAATCAGAGTTGTACCACAGGTATTTTATTTTTTAGTGTTGCCTTAGCTGAAGTGCTGAATTAAATCACAATATTGCAAGTCGTTTGTTAAGTGCTGCTCCCCCAAACATTAAAAGCTCTGTCTGAGATATTTCTGACAGGAGTTTAACAGCAAACAGATGTTCCCAGGACACCACTTCTTAAGAGCTGTCATCTATTTTTTAACTCAAAACAGTCTTTCCTTAATCTTCTGGGTTTTTTTACATTATATGACCTTCCCTCAAAGGTTTTGCTAAACTTCTGGAAATGGTACACGAAGTTGAAGCAGAAATCTTTCCGGGTGTTTTTCTGTTCATGTAGTTGAGATGCTGGGGACAGCCAGCGCTGGGGCAGGGGTACCGGGGCGCACGGCCCATCCTAGCCATTACCATCATGCTGTGGCAGATGGCATCTTCCAGAGTGGGGTTTAACACAAGTGCACAGAAATGAGCACTCCCGATGTTTGTTTTTCTACTGAAATACCCTGAATATTTTTGTAGAAGGCATAAAAGCAAAGAAGTGGTATGCTGGAAGAGCTACACCCAGGGCCTGATGTTTTGTCTGTACAATTCAGTGTTTTTTCTCATATTTATGCCACGTCCATTTCCATCCCAGCAGTGATTTACTCTCCTTGGCAAGCGGTGAGTTTACTGTAAATAAGGCACTTCCCTCATTTCCCAGAGGGAAACAGGCTCACATCTGCTTTTCTAGTGCTGCAGGCGGATTTGTCCTGATGTCATTGCTCCTCAGCCCTCATCTCCCCTTTGTTGACAGGAAACAGGACCAGAGAATCGCCCCGCAGAGCCATTGCCTAAAAGATCTCCTGGCTAGCTGCATCCGGGCATGAAGGGGCACTTGTGCCTCTTCACTCCAGCTCCCTTTTCCCCCTGTCTTTGTTAACGCTCAGCATATTGTTCCACCTTGCTGTTTCAGGATGAACGAGGAGCAGATAGCGACCGTCTGCCTGTCTGTCCTGAGAGCCCTGTCCTACCTGCACAACCAAGGCGTCATCCACCGTGACATCAAAAGCGACTCCATCCTTCTGACGAGCGATGGGAGGGTGAGCGCCCAACGTCTCCCCTGCCGACCCTGGGGGCTGCCGTGAAAATCGCTGTGCGCGTTCAAAGTGGCACTAACCTTAAAAAAAATAAGCCAGGCTGGTGAAACCAAGGGATATGACCTGTGAATAACTTGTTAGAGAGCTGAATCAGAAGAACACAGGCCTGGCCCGGCTGGTGATTGACATCTGCGCTGCATGCAGAGTGCCTGGCGGGGTCAGAGCTGTCAAAAAGGAGTGGCAGAAGAAACTGCGCCACGTGGGAGGTGGTCAGGTGACGGCAGACCACCTTTTACCGCACGCTACTCCTACTCTGATGCCTCTCAAAAATACTTCCTTTTCACTACATTTAGTTATCCTTTAGTTAGCAAGCTCCTGTACTTTTGCTCTGTTTTCCCAAGCTACTTGGGAGGCTAACATCAGTCTGTACGAATAGAAAATGTTCTGCATTACTGCTGAAACTCTCCCCTGATGATCAGAGTAGCTTTCACCATGGGTGCACTTACAAGATGCTCAGTAATACCGGTCCCGTGCTTCCATTTGCTTGGATGGGATGTTGCTGTCAGTGACCTGGTCTCTCTTGGTGGTGTTAATGAGTGCAGAGAGGGAGACAAAATGCTGCACCTGACCTGCTCAGTAATCAAAATATAGTTTTCACACAAAAAAGTATTACTTCAGCAGTGTTTGGTCCCATAGAAATTACTATTTCCATACAAGAAGACAGGTGGGTTTGGGCAGTGATATTTCTGGGTATGCACAGCATGAAACTTGAGGCACCTCAAACTTGGGGCACCCAAAGGCTTAGGCAGAGGGAGGCACTTAATCACTCTTAAATAGAAGACACTGATTTCTGCTTGAGTTAGGCACTACTTTGCATCTCACTTCATGGCCCCATTGAGGTCATTTGGTTAGAAACTAATGGCCAGTGACTCCGATAAAAGCAGGGCTTTAAGGATTCCTCCACCGGCGTTACGCACCCTGCTAAAGCAAGACTTAGCAGGTTGAACTGAGCCCAAGAGCACCCAGTCGATCTGGAACCAAACCTAGATCTTCTCCTTCAGAAGGTACAACTCTTGGCTTCCCAGGGCTGCTCTGCTTCCCTAATCAAAGGCTCACCTTTGAAGTTGATTTCCACTTCACCAAGGCAGAGGGATTTTCTTCCTGCAGGGGTCACAGGCTGCTTCTGTAAATCCTGCCGAGGGAAGACAATTCTACGTGTGTAGGAGTTTTTCAGTTGCGATTTCAATCCATGTTGCTGAAATAGCATCTGATCTGCTCTCAGGATCTGCATACAGTGCCTCATTATACTCATTACTCCGGTACTTATTATCTGCATTGCAGATTTCTTCATGGCTGTGTTGTGCAATTATCTTTTTTTAGAAAAATCGTCTTTTATGTACTCGAATGAGCAATAGATATGCAAAACCTCTTGTGCTTCTACAAAAGAAGATTGGGCTCTACGTCCAAAATATGCATTATTTCTTCCATTCTTCATCCTGTAAACTGAAAAACACATTTAGCATGGAGAACTTGCCTATTATTGGCTTTGTTTTAGAAATACCAACAATCATTTGTTAATTCTGTTTAAAAATAATACCCTTTTATTTAAAAAAAGTCATGTCTGTACTGAATCCAAAAGAAAACAAATCAATGCTAATAATAAAATGCTGGTCTACACAGTGCACGGATTCATGCTGCTTCCCACTTCAGTCGTGCTGGGGCTTTTCGGGCTCACTGCGCATCCTCAGGCACCGAGTACGTGATCGGATACACAGTTGATGTGGGTCACCGTTGCACTGTGCGGTGTATGGCTAGGGGTGATGGGGCTTAGGCTGATGTCCAGAAAGACCCTTATGATAGCTTCTAGGCCTGCAAATAAATACTTATCAAGGCGGGGGGGGGGCGAAGAAAGGCTTTAGCTTTAAGGAACCAGCTGTTTCTGGAAGGTGGTGATGCCACCAGCGCTCAGACCAGCGTGGTTTGGTTGGGGGTTGGAGGAGTTTTCACCTTGGCACTGTACAGCAACAGGGAGGGGGAGGCGATAATTTTCCATAATTTTTGTTGTTAAAAAAAAAACTGGCATAGAAGTATGAGCAGGCACATGATGCAGCAAGAGCTGCTCTCCGGAGTGCTTGTGTATCCCATTATTTCTATTTCAGGTCACTGCCACCGTAGTCAAGGACAGTACCGTCTTTAATTCCTGAGTTCCCAAGCAGAGGGAGCAGGTCCCTTTATCTCTTACAATCACTTTGGAAGAGTCTTGTGCCCTTCCCTCCCTTCCCCTAGTTAGCTCCCCTGCTACCTAAAGAAGACAGTTTGTTTAGTGATAGTCCACAGTGTGAGGTCCCAGTCTTGAAAAATCACGGTCAGGGGTATTGCTCTCTGTGAGCGTTAGATCGTGTTCTCTGTGGTAAGAGAAAACAGGGTGAATGCCGCTTGTTTCATCTGTTTTCTGGCAATATCTCACAGATCATATACCTGATCCAAATAACAGCAGTGGTGTGTGTCACTTGAAATATGTACATTATTGAATACCAGTACATACACATACACAGACCACAAACACGGCGTTTACATATAGGCAATAATAGATCCATTATACAACGCTGTTACATCAGAATGTTTTGCTTGTTATTTCCAGATAAAATTGTCCGACTTTGGGTTCTGCGCCCAAGTGTCAAAGGAGGTCCCCAGGAGGAAGTCGCTGGTGGGGACGCCGTATTGGATGGCACCGGAGGTGATATCCCGCCTGCCCTACGGCACTGAGGTGAGTACACAGGAGAGCACCAGAGCGGCGGGTTTCCCTCTGCGGGGTGCCTTGGCCCACCCCACCGTGCTCCCTCAGACCTGTGCAGTTCAAATGGATTTATGCAGATATGCTGAACAGCAGCGATTACGTTTGCCCCAGAGCGCTGCATCGTGCCTTGTTTTAAAGTGTTTCTCCACGACAGAGTTGTTAAATAACCACACTATTCAGCGCACTAAGCAATGTAATGCCTTTACTTATTTCAGCTTAGGGTGCTCTATTAAAGGCAACCAGCATCATTTCCGCGTCATGAAAAACCCTTTGATGATCTTTAATTTCAAGCCTACAAGCTGGAGCTGCAGTTACAGGTGTCTACAGCTGCATAAGCCAACCCAGCAGCCGCATCACGTGCCCGTCCTGCACAGCCAGGTCACACCAGTGTTTGCACAGACCTGCAGGCAGAGATCCGCTCTGCTTTCAGCCAGCTAAAGCCTCAGATCCCCTTCCTCCGGAGGAGTGCTGGGAAAGTGCTCCCAAACACGGGAGCCGCGGGGTGGGCTGGATTGCCACCATCCGTTGTAGCACTCACCCCCACATCGGCTCCTTAGTTGAGAGAGCGGGGTGGGGGCGGGCAGGGAGGGGGAAGCATGTCTCTGGAAGCTATTTTAAGCACTGCCAAATGGTCTGAAAAAGGCAAGTCACGTTTTTATTGGAGCCCTTCAGATGAGCCCAGAAAGGTGGGGACCCGCAGCTCTGCAGGGCCGTACCCCATCCATGAGGAAGCTCTGAGTCACGGCGTGGCTGCGCTGCCAGCCTGGGACGAGCAATCCCCTCTGCCGTGCTCAGCCATGACGGTGCCTCACGCCTCCCCAGCTGGAGACACGGCTGCGTTTTCTCCTCTGTGTGGTGCGGGGAGTCATCTTCTGCCTGATAGTGCCTATAGTAACAGCTGCAGCGAGCAGAACTGCAAGGCAAATACATGTATATACACAGAGGTACACGTATACATACATACATCTATATATACACACACAGAGAGGGGGGAATGAGCCGAGGCGTGAGCCGGGGGACGCTGCATCTTCCCATGGCACAGCAGGGACCGATGTGGCACAGGCAGAGAGAGCGTCCGCCTGAGGGCAAGCGCAGGCACTGATGGTCAGCCAGGACGTGTGGCATTGTGGGAGACATTTCAGCGATAATGACATCGGCTATTATTAGCCCATTAATATCACTGAAGGGATTATAAAGTGGCTGAACTTAACAGCTACCTTAGGTTTCCCCACCAGAAGGGAAAGGAGAAAAAAAAAAGAGCATTTAAACTGAAGGATAATGTTGGCAAAAGAGGAAAAGCAGCATGGCCTGGCCTTGGCTGTGTTTGGGCTGGCAAATGACAGGAATTACGTTCATCAGAGGACTGGGATTCTGGAGCAGCTCTGCAGCAGGCCAGGATGTAATAAAAAAAAAAAAAAAAGGCGTGGGAGGTTTTTTAAGCTGGAGCTGACTCATTTTCCAAAGGGATTATGTAAAGGGTTACCTGTGCTGGCTGGAAACGGGCCCGGGTGTAGTAAAATGCTTGTGTTTGCCTTGGGGTCTCAAGCGGAGTTCCTGTAGTCTTTCAGCAGCAGACAGCGTGAGCCAGCGCAGAGGTTTGGACCCAAGCGCTGAGCCCGTTAGTCCCCTCCCTGCACGACCAGCGGTGTTTACGAACAGACTGTGTGTTTCAGGTGGATATCTGGTCCCTGGGCATCATGGTGATAGAGATGATAGACGGTGAACCGCCCTACTTCAACGAGCCGCCGCTGCAGGCCATGCGCCGAATCCGGGATAACCTACCGCCCCGGGTGAAGGACATGCACAAGGTCAGCCTTGCCCGAGGTGATGAGAGTCTTGCATGTACAAACAGTTAATAAAACCAGAGCCACACACTTCCATGCCCAAGGGATAAATTGCATCATTAAGGTACCACCTTGAGCAGGGGGTCCTACACAGGACTCCTGTGGGGAGGATGCGAGGCCAAAGCCACCAGCAAACTGTAGCCTTTGGGGGCCCGGCCCTGGCTTTGCTTTTGCAGCGAGTAACAGCAAAGGGAGCTGGGCAGAGCCTCGTGCTCCCCACCCTGCCCGAGGACCAGAGCAGGCCAGCCCTGCTGTGGGGGGGGGTTGGGACACCCTTGCCCAGTGCCCACGCCTTTGGGTACCTCCCGTTTTGGGTGTGCTTCTAGAAGTCAGACTGAGCCCTCAGCGTATGCTAATGCTTTTCCCACCCGCCGCATGCGAAGCCGTGCAGCGTGTGCTCTTCTGCGCCCCACATTCTTTCCCCATTAACGGCACGGAGACGACACACGGCCCTTCAGCCCAGCACATCTGTTGCCACAGGAAAGCTCAGTGTGTCCCTTGTCTTCCCAAGAAAAGCAGGGTGCACAGACCCAGCGTAGGCTGGAAACGGGTGTCTTTGTCCGCCCTAACGCCACTGTAATGTTGCAGGTCTCCTCGGTCCTCCGGGGCTTCTTGGACTCGATGCTAGTGCGGGAGCCCTTGCAGCGAGCCACGGCACAGGAACTGTTGAGACACCCATTTCTCAAACTGGCTGGGCCCCCTTCTTGCATCATTCCACTCATGAGGCAGCACAGGCACCGCTGAAGCCGGCAACTTTTCGGGAGGAGCTCAGTGCAGCAGCTGGGTAACGGCTGCATGGGAATCCCAGCAGTTGTGGAAACGGCGGGTGGGGACGAGCGAAACCTTGCGGAGAGAAACCAGCCCCACAGAAATAACGCGATGTATAAAAACCCAAGAGGTCCTCTCTGGAGCTGCAAGGGCCCGGGGAGCGATGCTGGCCACCAGCCGGGTGGCCACGCTCTGCCGCGGACCGTCGCTCCCCAGCGCTGTTTTCTTCTCGGCCATCCATGCGGAAGGGGCCCCATGCAAACAAGGTTGGAAGGATAATTAGCAGAGGATAGTCCAACCAGAGCGAAACACCAGAATTGTATTGCCAGCTACGGCACTTCTCTTTCAGAAGAACACTTTTCTGACAAAAAAAAAGCACTTTTTATCTCAGTCATAGCAGCGCAATGTATTTTGCAATGAATTTGTAATTTTCTGTACAGTATGTTTTGATAATTTGCGGTATTTTGTCATGTAACTGTTGTGTTAGTTGAAGTAATAAGTGTAACTTAGCAAGAATTTGAGAAGATAAAGTTTCCTACTTTTTTAACCCTTTTGAAAACAGAAAAATAAACACACACCCCCCCACCTTTAGGAATTTAGAAGTTTTTGCAGATTTTCCATCGGGGTGAGGAGAGCTCTCGTCACCTCCTCACGCCGTGGCAGTCCCTTTGTTTTCTGCTACCACCGCGAGGCCAGTTTGGTTATCACAAAAATCTCCGTTATTTCTGTCACCCTGGAAGCAGAAAGGGCCGGCGGGAGCCCGCCCGCGCCGCGGGTACCTCCAGCGCTCAGCCTGGCCGTTGCGCTGCGTTACGAGATGTTTGCCATATAGAAGAAGTCGTGCTGCTGTCTAGACCTTTTTGAATGTTGATGCAACAGTTGACTACTACGGTACAATTTTGTGTTAATTGTTGGATGACTTTGCATGTTAACTGTAGGCCTGACTAGACTTGCCTTTAAAATTTTTAGAAGTGCTTCATAATTATTTCAATGATAAATGAATTTTATTTATTAGTTCTTTTTAATAATGTATAATACAAAAGCCATCTTTTTCAAGGGTTTGGTGTTTTTTTCTCTTACTGACCTCATTTTACGGTATCATTAAGACTCACAAAGCCAATTTTGTGAAAACACGGTTAGTTTCTTTCTTATTATGGACTTTCATAGTGAATAAATTAATTGTTATTTATTGTAGTAAATTATAACCAAACATCTAAGCCTGGCAGGAGCTGTTTCTTAAAGATCTTCCTCCAGGACAAAAGAGTTGCCAATAAAAGAAGCTCCTTTAGTACCGCCCTTAAAAAAGTAAAGAATATTGAAGGGCAAGAAACAATTTAAAAAAAAAGGAGGAGCTAAATACGAACTCGAGCATTGAATACATGTTCTTACATCTGCGTTGTCTTACTCCCCGCTGCTTCCTCTTCTTAACCCTGTTTGCACATTTTAAGAAGACGCTTCGTAAAATGTGTTTGGCTCCCGCCGCGAACGCGCTCCCGGTACCCACCCGCAGGCACCCGCCCGAGCGCAGCCCCCGCGGCGGTTCTGTTCTGTAGGTGTGACAACTCAGGAAAACGGGCTGCACCGGCGGAGGCAACAACACACACAGGTGAAACTGTCCCACTCACCGCAGAAGTAAACTTTTGTAACCATCTTTGAATAAAAAAGGGGTTGGGGTTGGTGGGGTGTGGTTTTTTTTCTTCAATATTCAGCACATTTTAGGCTGTACAAGTGAAGAATTTTCTGCAACTTTCTTATCATTAGATACTTTAACCGGTGTTCATCGAGTTTACTGAAAGTTTTGTCGATTTCCAAGGGGTTTTTTTGTGAACACCAACTACTGGTGAGACAAATGCACATGCAAGTTAAATAAATTAATTAATAAATGCTTTCATTTCCAGTCTGGCTTTTTTTCCCCCTGCCCTGGTTCTATTGTCTAAATTTGACTCAGTCAACAGTACGGGACTGAGCAAATATAGCAAGAAAGAAAAGAGGTATATATAGGTCCAAAATATATATAATATGTATCTATACACACACACAGAGACGTGTGTATCTGTGTATATATATATATATCTACACAGAGAGTGATTTATAGAGCTGCCTCTGGTGATGTTAAAATGCCCATGGCCATGTCTGTGTTGCAAGGCAGCTGCTCAGCTCTGGTCCCTTGGTGCTCGTCACAGCCACGTCCTGACTCCTGGGTGGCGAGTTGCTGGAAAACTCCAGCCTCAGTGAAGCTCGCAGGGGTTGAGCTCCACTACCGCGAGGGCTTGGGGTTAGGAAACCCACTGGTTCCAAAATAAAACCTGTGCCTACCCACCAGCCACGGGAAGGTGACAGTCAGGAGTCAGGGCTGTATGGACAAAGAAAATAGATTGGTTCGTACTTTTTGATTTATTAATTTAAGATACTTGAAGAGAGAACTGCTGCTGTCCAGCTATAATTTTCCAAATTAAGAAGGTAGGAATAAGAAAAAAAACTTAACATCTTAGTGTCAGTAAATTTTTCTCCTGGTTGATGGCACAATCACTGCATAAACACCTGGGATGAACTACAGGACACAAGTAAGGATACGGAGCTGGAGCTTCTGACGGTGCCTCTACCCAAAATTAAGGAAAAAAAAGAAAAGATGTAACAGTTTTCCCAAGCACATCAGACTTAACAAAGCAGGACCAGCAGGTTGGAAGAGGGAAAAGAGCCCCCACAAGACTGGGGGGAAAAAAAAAGTATTTGTAATACGGAGGAAAAAGTGCAAAGGCTTAGGGTTTGTGATGCAGTGGTGGGTGGCAAAACCAGGCAGCCTATGAGCCAAACACATCACCAAAAAATAACCCAAACTGAGGAGAAAAATAATGGAGGGGAGTAACCGATCAAATCCGTATCATCAGCCTTTGCAAAATACCTTGATGTGGGAAACTTGTGCTGTTTCTCCCTGGGACCTTCCCACCCCTGCAAAGGCTGGTCCTGATCAGGCCCGGAGCATCCGTTCACGGAACAGCCCCCTCCCCTCTCCTCCTTGTTCAAAAAGAAACCTCCCTGTGTCAACCATCACCCGTGCAGTTTGTCAGGCTGAAGCAATGATGTAGTTAGAGAAAGGTGAGAGAACTCTTCATTTCAACCCAAGATACTGAGGTTTAGCCATTCTGACACGCGCCCCTCGCCACCCCCGACCACACACCCTCATGCGCACACAGTCACACACTCAGCTTAGAAAAACACTCAACATCTCTACACACAGGAAAAACGCAACGCAAGTCGGCAATGCCGGCTCTGGAACGAAACCCCCAGACATGCTGTTGTGGTCAGTCGTGTGGTACAGAGAACGTTGGGAAGTGATGAGCACACCCGTACAGCTCTGCCTAGGAAGGGCTCTGGAAAGACCACATCTGCTGCAACGTTTCCTCCTTCATCTCCCTGACCCCTAAATTATTAAACTATGCCTTTGGTTTTTACCTTACACATCCTTCATCTTTGGCTCATAACTGTTCCCCTCTCGCCTACTGGAACTGTTCCTCCCAGGCTCCTCACTAGCATCAGTCAGCTCATGAATCTACGTTACTATTTGTTCTCTTAAGCATCTTCGAGTCTTATAAATGAGGTTTTTCTATTGCTTTTGGTTGCTGACATCAGTAAATATTTCAAAATGCATTAGCCATCAATCAAAAAAAAAAAAAGAAAAGAAAAGCAAAGCTTGACTTTGGCTGTTTCACCCACTTTTCAAGCCAGAGCCAGGCAGAAAGAGCAGAGGACAACCATGGCCGGTTACCTTGGGTTACACACACAGTTGACTGAGCTGTGCTCAGTTGACTGAGCTCTGCAAATCTGTCCTTGCGTAACCTCTGGAGGATATTCCCAGGTGTCGTCTCTGCAACCCAGTGGCTCCCGAGCCCTTATCCTTGTCCCTGCGGTGTCGATGCTGCAGAAGCTTGTTCGTCCATCGCTATCACATATGGGGTGTGGAGTCTCGCCCTTGTTGGGCATCTCAGAAAAAAAATACACTCTTTAGTTTTAGGTTTTTAGCTACCAGATGCTGGAAGCATCCATTCACGCAGAAGATGTCTTCCTCTACTGTATCAGCTGAGGCTGGGCTCCATGTCCAACTGATGGCTTTTTCTGAGGTCGCCAGTTCCAAAAGTATTCACAAATACTCCTAACTCTAGTAGCAGAAGCTGGGGCATTTACTGGCTATGTAACTTCCCTCCTCAGCAATACATCAATAATTTATAATTAAGGTTCTAATCATAAGTGCTTTGTAAGTAAGTCATTAACAGCAGCCTTAGTAAGTGCTTAATTATTACAGGTCCTTATAGAGCTCAGTAGGGTGATAAGGTTCTCATATTTATCCACCTTCCACTAGTGTGTTCATAAACAACTATGAAGCAAAGAGTTCAAGCCTGCAGCTAGCTCCTAACAAGCCACTGATGAAGGAAAGCTAAATATAAAATGAAACCACAATAAAAGTGCTGCCATCCTCAAGACGCCGCTGTCGTTGGATGGGCAGGAGGGAAGTCAGATGGCTTTTTTTAACCTCTCTTGAATATTTTTTTTTAAATAGGCTTGGAAAGGTTAGATCAGTGGAAAACTCAGACCAAATTCAGTAAATAGTTGTTAGCAAAAAGAGCAAAAGAATTAAAAGAGCCAACAGGTTTTCTTTCAAAGGCTTAAATGACTTTTTCTTTAAAAAAGATGCATCGGTTTGGGGCACAGTGCAAACTCACTGAGCTGAAATTGTTTCTATTTCCTTTCCTCACCAAAAAGAGAGGAAAAGCAGTTCAGCCCAACAAGATTTTTTTTAATTCAGAAAACCAAGAAATTAATTAATTGTATTCATGCAATGCTATTCCTGATACCTTACAGACACCTTCCACCTGCAGGTGATGCTGAGTGCTACCTAAGGGAATCCTCTGCCGTCTGACAAGAAAAGCACCACAAGTTCCGAACATACATGGGCACAGGGGCGCAAGAGCTGCAGGGGGGCTTTAGAGGGTTGTCCTCTCGTCCACTGGCCAATGCCACCACTTCAGTGCATTAGCCAGTGCTCAAGCAGTGGGATCAGTCAAGGACAGTCTCTGATGATGACACTGTCTCCCTTGGGTGGCTCTGCTGTGACTGCCCTTACAAAGTCACTGCGGGTTGAATTAAAACTAGTTTGCAAAGGCAACTGTAAATTAGCATTTTCTCCATCTCAAATACATGTCGATGTCTGAGAGTTTCCCTGTTACACCAGGCAGGTCTTGCTCACTTTCTGCAAATGGGGACACAACAGATGAGCTACGAGGGGCTACAACCCACTGGCAGCTTAACTTGAACAAGACAAAACAAACACCCAGCTGCTCCAAAACCCGCCTGGAAGTATGTTCAGCCAGCAGCTCCATCCACCAGCTACACTAGTGACACTAAGGCAGCTAAGCCAAGCTCCAGGTTTTGTTGCCTTCAAACAGCTCTGTGTAAACCCTGACATGTAGCTTCCAAGGGAGGCTAAGAAAGGATAAACGTAGCCTGTCAAATGCTGCAGGGGTGCAGAGCGGTGGGTTTTCAGAGGTGGCTGTCAGCACCTCCCCAGCTACGGACAATCCTCCCTGTCTCCAAACCCACTCTGCAAAATAAGTATGATTTCTGAAGGGCATAAGAAACTATAGTGCAAAGGGGATTGCCACCGCTGGTTTGTGCAAGGAGCCACCACAGCAGGTAAAAGCAGGCAGTCAAGAGGGAGGAGCATAAAGACTTCGCTTGGTTGTGTATTTTGGACTGCTTTGCATCTACCCAGCCTCTGCCACCACCTATGCAATGGCCACAGTGCGAGGCTGGGTCACGGAAAGGAGCTGAGGACTGCAAACCCATGCCCAGTGGAGTCCCTTCATGGGGTTAAAAATCTGGGGTGGCTCAGAAATCAAAAACACTTATAAAAATGCTGCGATGTGCATTTCCTTATCTCTGTAAAGCTCCTGCTGAAGGCAAGTGAAAGGGAAGTAGCTCTCTTTTATGTCACCCATTTAAAGTTTTGATATGAAAAACAAAAAAAAAAAGAGGGATGGGTGCTGATGAATGTGAAAACAGGAAGAAAAATAAAGCCCTAATGGGCTTTCTTAGAGAAACAGATGGCACAGGAAAAACCAGAATCCTCTTCCTTGTTTCCAGCCACAAAGCCCTTCTCTTCCCCCATTTTTCACAGTCAACATCCCAACTCTTTTGTATCTCCCTTATACTCGACTGAACCAGCAGAAATGGCTCCTACTGACACTAAAGCCTGGCAGCTCACTGTGAGGAAACCGGTTGGGTGGAGACTGGCCTCTTAGACTGAGATGTCTCCAGTTTGGTGCAAACTCCAACCCCATCCTGCCACCGCATCCTGCCCCACTGCTGCTCATCCCCACAGCTCGTTCCCGCAGGTGCCCTGCCAAAACGTGCTGTTCAGAAGACAGATGACAATGGAGGGGCTCCTTTGGCATCTGCAGTTCAGCCGTTTGCTTCCTCTTTTATCTCATTTTATTTCTTTGGGATGTCAAATGCAGGAGCAGCTGTTGCAGGCTGATGGGATCTGGCTGGGAGAGCCTTGCTGGCTGGAGGGCAGACAAGAGCGAGGCAGAACAAAGAAGCTGGTAACTATGGCCCATCTCTATTAAGGGTGAACCTTCGATCCTTTTATTCACCCTCCTGCTACATACAGCTTTTTCTGGCTGCCTCTGAAAGAACCTTCTTTTCTTTTTTTAAATTTTTTAAATTTAAATAATCATCAGCCCATTGTAGGCAGTGGCACTTGGTCAGCCTAAAGCCCACCCACACCACTTTCACTGGAGTTTTAAAAGAAAAGGGCAAAGCCACAAGCATCATTAGCACCATAATTTTGCTTCTTTCTTACATCCAAATGAGAAAACCAAAAGCTGAGCCTAACATAGAAACGAGACCAGGATTAAGACAGGACTAAAGGAAGGCTCTTGCTGTATCCACCTTCATCTCAAAACCCCACACAGAGATTTTGCAGGAGGCTGCAGCATTAAAAAGCAGTTCAATTCCTCCTCTTGCACTTCCCACAATGAAATTAATAGTTTTCTTTGCTCATTGCCCTGTTTTAACCCGAAAGAGGACAGTCTGTATGAGTCCCTGTCTGGATCAAATCAGTGCAAGAACAAGGTCTAAACCTAAACTAACACAAGGTCTCCCAAACTCTTGCTGCGGTAACACGGGAGCCAAGGGAAGTCAAAGGGTTCCGTGGGAACTGGAGGGGAGCCAAGTGAAACACACCATCGCCCACAAAACACGTAAGGAAGAAACAGCCGAGAGATGAGAGTAATATTAGAAATAACCAACAAATCACAGCATATGGAGCCACCACCACGTCTCCACCAAACCATCTGCACTGGAAATACTGCTAGAATAAATCCTACGTGTACCATCCATCCAGACGATGTATTTGTGCACCGATTCCATTAGCTATCGTGGAGTTAGTAAAAAGCATCTCATCATTTCAAAATAAGACGGCAAATCAAGTATTATATATGTACATGTTTTAATTCATTTTAAAAATCGTCTACATTTAAGGATAGATTTCAAGGATTCCCTTATATTTTTTTTTCCTGTTACATTAGACTATACCTGAATAATCTGCATAGTAACTTGAACATTTCTCTTCTCCTCTTTTGTTTTGTTTCATTGTGAAAGTATCGGTTGCAGGTAGCAATGTAACATCTCAACAACAATCACAATACGTGCAGGATGTCCAGCCAGAAGCATTTCTCAGTTGACTTGCAGCAGCATGGCACTTTATAATTGGTGTATCAAGACTTTTTTTTTTTTTTACTTTTTTTTTTTTTTTAAGTTTAGTTCAGATGTGGCTCAAGAAGCAAAAACAAACTTTCTTCACTCCGTCTGAAGTGTGGGGTCAGCTCCTCAGCTGGCTGCGATCTGCTCCACTGGGGTTACTCCAGTTTACACCAGCTTGAGGTTCCAGCCTCTGTTTTTTTGCCTTCATGCTTTGCTTAACATGAGTGCAAACATCAGGAATGAGGTTCGAGTCCCTTCATTAGAGGACCTTAACAAAGTCCCCCCAGCCCTGCTCCCTGCACAGACATGAACAGAAAGGGCTGAACACTGCCAGGAGCAGCGCGTTGGGGAGGGAAGAGTCTCTGGAGAGGGGGGAAAAATGAAGAAAGGAAAAAAAGAAAAAAGCTGATTTTGCCCCCAGTGTTAAACTTTGACATGTGAAGCATTTCTGTTTCCAGCTGACCCGTCCAGCTGCTTAAGAAGGTATTCATAGCACCTACTGCCACAGACAGGCTCCTAAAATCCGATGCTCAGAGCTGTCTGACAGAGACAGATGTCTCTGCACTGACAGTGTTAAAGCTTAACCTTAACTTGGGTGTCTCCACAAAATCCCCACAATTAGGTGTTGTGAATACCATCTCTTGGCCCCCCATAACCCTTCCTCACCTTCAGAAAAAAGTGCTTTTGCTTTTTCTACCTGATCAATACTTGGGCTGCTCAGCTCGGTCCCCTACCCCATGTGTTTGTACTGAGATCTGTCCCGCGGAATTTGCACTTGGTTGGCTGTCAGCTTGTGGTGGATGTGGTAAATGCAGAGGGTTATCACGATAACCAACCCCAGTATCAGGCCCAAAATCAGGGGCAGGGTTTCTTCTAGCTGCTCCCTCTGGTCCACCGGGCACTTGTGTTCTGCAGAGAAAGAACAAAAAAAAAGAGAAAGCAATGAATAAGCCATTGCACATCTGAACTGCTGCTGCAGGCGAGAACCGACCTGCCCAAAGTCACAGCTCCACACTGGGGGTCCCTGCGCAGCAAAACCAGCAAGGAGAGACAGCAACCATCACCGGCGCCTCAGGGAGAAAATCGATTGCTTTGGAGGGAAGTGCAACGGCAGCTGCACCGCAGGGCTTGGAGGGAGAGGGAACGTCTACCAAACCAGCCAGCACCGCGGGAAGAAATGCTTTCATGCCCATAAGCAACTCTTCAGGTCTCTGCCGCACCTTGCTGGGAACCGGGCAGCAAACGTACAAGTCTCCTCACCATGGGTGAAGAGCCGCTTTGTTTATTTAGTTAGAGAGTCTATAAATATTGTATCACCAGACCTCAACATCAGTAAGTCTTTGATCCTGCATCAGACTTACCCTGCTCATCGCTAAAAGATTTTTCTCCTCTACCTGCAGGTTGACAGGGATCTAAGAGCATCTCTCCTCCTGCTCTGTGAGTTCTCCAGGAGGAATTCAACAGTGGTCAAACAGCACTCTATGTTTTTTGTCAAATACAGCAAAAGATGAGCAGAAGCCACACAAGCCTTCCCAGTGTTTTTCTCTCTGGCCTATGAGTCCCCGCCATGGCCTCAGAAACCACTATGAAATAATAATAACCACAGCTACAACGGGAAAACTCTGTTCTATTTAGCTCGCAATGGCCACCAAGGTTAAGAAACACGTACGCAGGTAATCCCGGCTCAGCTCCCTCACATGTCCAGGGTCGACTGCGGGCCTGATTGACAGGACCATGATTTACTTTTTTCCCCACGGGGCTGTTGGACAGGCAGAGCCGATGCTGCCAAGATGGGGCTGCCCGACCAAAAAGAAGAAAAAAAAAAAAAAAAAGAAGGTTATGAGGTACGGGAGGCACAGTGCTCTGGCCCCTGGATCATCATTTTCACAGTACTGTGCTGAAAAGAATGAAAGCAGCAATTACTTTAAAAAAAAAAAAAGGCTGCGTGTTTGATGAGCAGATACAAAGGGCACCACTAATTCCTCCCGTTGCTAAAGACCGTCCAGATGGGTTCCCCAGGCAGCTGATTGCAAGTCTCAGAGATCTGCTATAACCATGAATGGCAAGTGCTCTGCAAATCTAAGGGCATGTGGCAAAGAGCAGGAAAACCCCGGAGACCCCCCAGGCAGGAGGTGACAGGAGGGACGTGTCTGCAGCGGTGCCGGCACCTCCGGGAGCTCCGCTGCTGTTGTCCAAGCACCTGGCTTGCAGCGATGCCATCAGGAAATGTTTCAAGCTGAAAATTAAGTGAAACAAGAAAGCAAAAGTGAAACGTAGTGTAACAACTGAAGAAACCCGGTCCTTTTCAGTTCCAGTTGCTCCCTGTTTCACCAGAGGAGTGATTAATCACCAGGACTGTGTTACAGGCGATTCAGCAGTTGCTGCAATGCAGGGGTTTTGTTTGTTTGTGTTAAGGAGAAAGGGGAAAAAAACCCTCATTATTATTTAGCTCCCAAAATTAAGTTTCTAGAGCTTTATGGAAGTCTTCACAGTTTAGGATGCTAAGGCCTGACCAGACTCACAGCACTGAGGCAGTGACGCAGGTTGGCATCCCCAGACCTGACTGTGGGAAAAGCCACGCACGGGGCAGGACCGTGGGGTGCTCCGACTGCACATGCTGGTACCAAGCATCACCCCTCCTATGGGAAGGATCGGTGCTTGAGGAGCTGCCGTGCACTCACCACGCGGCTGCAGGAGCCCGGCGGGCTGAGCTGTGCTGATGTGCCAACTGGCAGCGGTTTGGTCCAGCCGTTGCCATCCCCTCTGGCGAGCATTCGTTTTTGCTTTGAAAGTGGTTTAGCTTAAAGCCTACAGAGAACTGAAGCTGTAAACCCAACTGAGGGCGTTCACCTGCACTCAAACAGGGCGGGTTTGCCCCTGCGCCTTTCCTTAAACAAGAGTGATGCTGCGTTTGCTCGAGAATGGGGTGGACACTGGGGTCTGCAGCTGGTCAAGAAGGCAAAGCTAAAAAGACCAGCGCTGCGACACAGAGGATTAACCCAACTTTAACGCACTGGTTTGCAATCTTTGAATTCCCAGCTCTTGCCAAAGCAAACCGTTGCGGAGCAGAAAATGTGCCAGAGGACATGGCCAAAACTCGGGTGTCCACAGAAAGCCAAGTCTGTGTTTGAGTGTCTGAGTCACAACTCAAAAAGGTGTCAATTCTGGCAAGCAGGCAAGGAAGATAGGTCTTTATCCTGACACTTCTTAAAGAGGATTAAAAGGAAAAAAATAGAAAATACAGGGAAAAATAATTCCAAGCAAAGCTCACCATCTCCAGCAGCACAACCCCAAACGCTGCTGCTCTCCCCAGCAGCACCTCTCCAGCAGAAAGGGCTCTGCCCCAGCTTGCAGAGCAGCCACCTCCTGCCTTACCAACACCTTCTCCTCACCGAACACATCCATGTTCTCCTCTTGGAGCAGATCACAAAGTCTGGGCTCTCCAGAGAGCGTAGGGGGAATGGGAATGGTGCTGGGGGGGACCCAGCACCGAGACACAAACATATTTGTGGCAGGACTAAGGCTCTCCGGATGCTGACTGCTAGGAGGATGAGTTTTGTATTTTAACATTCATATAATGTTAAAGCACATCATTTTACAACAAATAAAAACATTTTCACATTCTTAACGATGTACTTCAACAGTTATACAGCATTTTTCACTCCAAGAGTTCAAAGCATTGCATCGAGGAGGTCCACAACGCCGTGGGGAGGAAGGTAACAGGTATCATCCGTGGTCTATCAGCAAAGCAAGGTGCAAAGGAGGAGCGGGCGGGGAGAAGGGATGGCATAAAGCCCATGGTAAATACAGATTCGGACACTCAACCCCATCGAGCATGGTGCTGGCTGATGCACGACAAATGAAACGTCATCGCATCGGGAACTGCGAACTGTATTTAAAATCAACACCTTCTGCAGGAAAACAGCCCCTTCCAGCACGTCTTCCTGCGTATTTTGCTCCAGGACACAGGGATCTCCGCATTGCCCAGATCGCTGGGTTTTACCTTCAGCCCGGAAAAGCAAAAAGGTCCCTGGTAAATTTTAACTACGTGCAAAGTTCAGGTGATGCTGGAGCTTTGCTGCATCCCGAGCCCGGCAGGGTCACCCCTTTGCCGGAGAGGACCACAGCCCAGTCCCATCAAACAACGACTGTGGGAGGATACAAAGGAGGCGTTTAGGTACCGTTCCTCATTGTTCTTTTGTGCTGCGCTTCCTCCAACGCCCGGCAGCACCCGGGCTCACGTACCGCCACGGTTTCTATGGTGAGTGCTCGTCCAATTTCAGTACTAGGCTACGAAACCACCCAACAGGTCCATTCTCTTGTTTCAGCATCCTTCCGCAGAACAAATCGCAGCACGGCAAAAAACAGAGCAGCGGTTTCCCGCAGACACGACCACAAGCCTCAGGACTGGCACAAGGGCTGTTCGAAGGGATGGAAAAACAGCCCGGTTGTGCCTGGCACGACAAGAGGGATTTTTGAGACGGGCATTTATAAGTGATTGGCTTAAAAAAGAAAGAAAGAAAAAAGACTGGGTGTTTAAATGCGGCCACACACCTAGCAGAGAGGAGCTACTTGGAGCCAAGGACCCACCTCAGAGGGAGATGAGCCCTGCCAGGATGTCCCTTGCCCCTAATTCTCAGCCTTTGCATCCCTTTAAAGAAGTATTTTGCATTATTTCGATTAAAACCAAAAGAGCTGACAATTTCTGTGGGGTTCTTTCACCTGTTTAAATGTTCTCCTCATACCCTCTTAATCCAGATCTCTTTATACTGATCTTTTAATCTGAAAAATGCACATGCATTGTCCCTATTTAAAAAAACCCTTAATTTCCCAAGCTCTGAAAGAAAAAGAAAAATTATGCTCCTTCTGTATTGAAAAGGGTAAATAAATATATTTATGTGTATTTATATACATGTTTGTATTTGTGAGTGCTGAAAGCAGCGTCTTAAAAAAAAAAAGAAAAAAGATATTCTAATACTTGAGTTTAAGCATCCAAAAATATAAAAGCAATCCAAGCACATCCTACAAGCTTTTTAATCTGCTCCAAACAGGACAGCGTCAGGACTAATGACAAAACCTTTCCCCCCATCTCTTTGTGGCAAAGGGCCCTGACCCTCCTGCGTCTCGGCGGTTCTTCTGCTCTAGCGGATCTCTTCCTCCACTCGAAAATATTTAAAATGTTCTGTAGCTTGTTCACAATTAATAGGAATTTTACCTAATGGGAAATTAATGAACCAAAAAGGAGAAGGCTAATTACTGTAATTTAAGATTGGCAGCGATTCTCAGACCCCACAATGGGTCGTGTTTTGCCACGCGTGCGCCGGGGACACGCTGGTCTGCAGGGCTGGTGGGGACGTGCTGCTGGGAGAAGCGGCAGAGCCCCGGGTGAAGCTTCACTGATAAAGGACCCCTCGGGCATTTCTGACCATCCTCTCCAGGTGCCCTTTGGTATTTAACCTCTAGCAGAATTCAACAAAAAGAAGCGTCACTGAATAACGAGAGCTACAAATAAAGCCGGAGAGCCTGACAAAGAGGGAAACCGTGTTTTCCTCAGCAGGAGAAATTCACAGCAGCTAAAACCAAGTCCCGATTTGTATATTTTAAAGATGCTTTTCTCAGCCTCCAAGGTCTGCCCAGCCAAATGCTGAGCGTGGGAAGCCTGGATCCACAGGAGGAGGGAGAGGATGAAGACGTGCCATCAAAAAAATGATAGGAAACTATTAAATTGTGCCTTTCTCTCCCTGCACCCTCTGCAAAATGTGGTACTACTTTTAGGGGGGAAAAAAAATATAATTATTTGTGCCCACGGATAAAACCTACTCTTCACTACGCTGGCCTTGCCATGAGTAATTCAGCCACGCAGAGCTCTGCCAGAGCCAGGGGACATAATAGCATGTATTTACTACCTCAGTTAGAGGAACGTGAGTCATGAGCGTAAGTGCTCGGCTCTGTAGTCAGGGCTGATTATTTTTTATTGTCTTCTAAAATATTTCCCACATGCAAAATAATAAAGCCCCAGGGTTTTAATGCTAGGCCTGAAAATAACACCACCATTTTCTAGCTCGTTATTAAAAGATTTGGCTATTACAGTTTTTTAGGTGCATCTTGTGCCAATAACAGAGTTAACTAATTTGCTAAGATGGCTCTATAAAGGGGGACTAGTCTTGAAGCCCTACTTCAGGTGAGCATGTCACACTCCCTCATTCAACCTGTTGGAAAAGGCGGGGGAAGTCATGGAGGAGGAGCACCGCAGGTTCCTCGGGATAAAGGAAGGCAAAATCTACAGGAATTCTGCCCCATGACAGTATTGCTGCTGACTTTGGTACAACCCTTTGATACAAACAGCACGTGAAAACTCACATTTTCTTTCACATGAAGGAACCCTAGAACAGCACGTCCCACACGTCTGGCGCACGAGGCCCCTCGCTGAAGTCCCCGTTAAGCTTCCTTCCCCCCTGCAAGGAGCGTTAATCAAACTGAAGCCAGCAACGTGCATCGTGTTTTCTCCCACCGCAGCCCCAAGCTTTCCTCAGCGTGCAGTGGCCCTAACAAGCCCCCGGAGCTCCACCAAAGCACCTTCTGTGCTGCAGAGGAGGCACCTAAGCCTTGCAGGGCTTCCCAGGGACCAGACAGTTGCTGGCAACCCAGCAAGATGAGTCCTTACAGAAGCCAACGTACACGCAACAACAGTCCATGTTTTTACTGGATTCGTAAAGGCTTTGGGGGGACCATGGAGGAAGGGAATGGGTTGGACGGACTGCAAGAAGCACCGACAACCTGCTGGAGGGAGGGAAAGGTGCTCTGATAAAGTTGGGACCCAAATTCCTTCAGCACATTGCCATATCCCCAAAGGCCATGTGGGCATCAGCAGCTCAGGGAGGCAGGACTTGCCTTCGCTCTGCACCTTACCTTCACTGAAGACAAAATCCGCAGTGATGTCGAAGGGCTGGATGCGCACTTCTGACAGCAGGAGCTGCACAGACTTCTGGTGGTCGCTGGAGATGAGGGAGATGGTCTGCTGAGCCTGGCACTCGTAGGACTTCCCAGCTGGGGTGACCAGGGCGGAGAGCCGGTGCGAGCTGGCCGTGTGCTTCCCGGCTGGCCAAGGGGGCAGAAAGAGCAGAGGTCAGGTCCTGTCTCTGGGGGACCGATGTGCTTTATTAACAGGGCTAAAGAACTGAACACAGGGGATGCAGGTGACGTGCAATGCGGCAACCACACGCTCCACTGCCCTTAAAGCAACATTTTCTCCTGGGTGGGACCGTGTTTTCAGCGTGACACACTTCATGTAACCAGGGCGGTTGCCATACTGGGGTTACCGGCCCGCAAGCAGGATGGCTGCGGTGAGCAGTCCTGCTGGCACAAAGAGGAGCATTGGCTCCGCCGCTGCCAGCCACGCTCAAGTCACAGGACTTGAAGCCCATGAAGTCAGAGGAACGGTTTCTATTGAAGCACATGCAGGTTTCAGCCTTGGACTGCGCTTGTACTCCCTGCGTTCAGGAAACTGCAGTTCCTGCAGCTGCACTTGGGCTCTGAGTTCAGGTAGGAAGGAGCGATGCAATTCGGGGACCTCACTGCAAACGCAAACAGGCTATAACACCTCTCCTGAAAATACAACACGACCACCCAAGCACATTTTCCCATCGCATCAAGCTTGTTTTGTAAATGAAGGCCGAATGCGGCTCGGCAAGGTGGAATGAGGGATGCCTTCCCCTCCCGCTCTTCTGCAGCCCTTTGTTCCACTCTGGCAGCACAGAAAGACAATCGGGGTTTGCACTTGCAGAGGGGGATGAGGCTTGGCCACCACCGTGATTTGGGGACAAAAACAGTAGGAACACCAGTGGGAAAAACAGCTCCGTGTCCAGCGTGTCTTATGCCACAAACTCTTAATGCACCATTCACTGGAGTTTGAAAATCTTGAGGAAGAACAACTTGCAAATGACAATATTTCCATTTTCAATACCAGATGACCTATTTCCGAGCAGAAATTAAGTAAAAACAGAACAAAAGCCAAAAGAAAGGAAACCCAGTGAGAAAAGAGGGGGCTGTTGGGTGTGGAGGGGCATAGGGGTATGGATATTGCTGTCGATCTCGTAATTACCTTGGGAAACCACTGCCTTCCCACCTATTCAACCATCACCAGAACCGAGGAGATCGTTAACGTCAAAAAACACCTCCCGCAGGAAAGGAGACAATTTTTTCCAGAGCAGGGGGACCCCTGCCCTGCTGCCCACCCCCTCGGGTCCCTGAGTCCCGCAGCAAACTGCCAGAGCTTGGGCTCTCCCTCCCACAGCAACCGCGGTGATTAAAATCAAGAATAAAAAGGGGGGAAAAAATTAATAATACGGGGTTTAAAACCATCACCCGGTCCCGGCTTTGTCGGGCGGGTTCGGGATTTCCTTTTTCCCTCTAAACGGCATTCAGGCAAGTAGCCCGCGGGGTGTTCGGACCCCCGCCCGGCGCCGGGCTCCCCAGACCCCCGGGACCTGCTGTACACGCCGTCCCCGCCGGGCGCTTACGGCTCACGGCGTCCTTGAAGTAGGTGCGCTCGGCGGTGTCGTAGGTGAACTGGATCCGGCTGAGCCTCCAGAAAGCCTCCTGCCCCCGGGACGTGTTGTGCCCCTCCTGCCGAGACGGGGCCGGTCAGCACCCCGGCAATACCGCCGCGCTCCCACCCTCCACCCCCCGCCGGCTCCCGGGCGAGCCCCGCACCTTCAGGAAGAAGAGTTTGAGGGTGTACGCTTGCTCCAGCCAGGAGACCTCCAGCTCCGACTCGTTGGTGCCGCACTTGCCCTTCATCTCGGCGCCCCGCGCCAGCGGGATATCGGCTTGTTCCGTCAGCAGCTGGAACCGGGCAGCGGAGCTCAGGGGGGCGGCCCCAGGGTCCCCCCGGACGCCCAGAGCCCTCCCCACCGCCCCGGCTAAACAGCCTTGGAGAGAATAAAAGACTTTCCAAAACTACCGACAGATTCGCGCCCCCCCCCCGCCCTTCCCGTCCCCTTCCCCACCGGTCCTGCCGTGACAGCGTGCAGCGGTTCCGCGGCTGCGGCTGCAGCGCTGCAACCGCGAGTCCCGCAGCTCCCCGCCCGCCCCCCCCCGGCCCCGGACCCCACTCACATCCACATAGTTGCTGGCCCATACGTCGTAGGGGACGATGAACTTGGCGGCGAATTCCGCCATGAGACACGTCGTCCGGTTTTCCCGCACCACGAAAATGTCCTTTTCGGGGTTAGGAGAGAGCCCGGAGAGATTCTCAACTTCTTGCTCGGCAGCCAGGCGAGCCGCGGTGTCTGCGGGCAGAGAGGCGCTGAGCGCCGGCAGCGCCGGGGGGCCTTCACACCCCCCACCCCCCGAGCCCGCTGGAGCGAGCTCCGCTGTCGCGACAGGGCGCCCCTGTCGCGATAGAGCGGGCAGGGGAGATGGGGCAGCCGGCGGCGGCGAAGCAGGAGCGCTGCTCTAGCAGCGCTGGGTGAGGGCTCGGTGCCAGAGCCTGCCTCATCGCGACAGAGCTCCGCGTCGCGACTCGCCGCCGCGATACTCACGTAAGAGTAAGAGCAGCCCCGGGAGGCGCCCCCCGGCCATCCTCCCTGCTCGGCCCCGGCGTGCCCGCGGCTGCAGCTCCTCCTCCGGAAAGGTCCGCTTCGGGGGAAGAAAGAAAGAAAAAAAAATTAACAAAAAAAAGAAGAAGAAGAAATATTAAAAGCAAACAAAAAAAAAAAAAAGGGGGGGAGGGGGAAAAAAACCTGAAACACCTCCTTCCTCAGGAGCTGCTGCAAAAGCACTGTGCTGCGGAGGGACGGGGAGGGGGGAGGAGGAACGGGGAAGCGTGTGTGGGTGTGCGGGGAGGAGGAGGAGCGGGGCGGCGGGGGAAGATGCCGGCGGAGCTGGCGGAGGCGCCCACGCCGAGGGACGGCGCGTACGCGGAGCAGGGCGGGGAGGAGGGGTTTCCCCCCGCCGCCTCCGGCGTTGGGGGACCCCGCCGCCTCCCGCGGAGGGGCTCTCGGGGATCCCCGCGGGGATCCCGGCGGAGGGAGCCGGGGGGACCCCGGGCCGTCCCGATGTGCCCGCTGGAGCGGGGCTGAACGGCCCCGAGAGCCCCCGGGCAGGGCAGGGGGTGGGAGCAGGGCCGCAGCCCGCGGTGAGCCACTGCGCTCCGGCGCGGGGCACGGCCGGGTCCGCCGGGGTCCTGCCGCCCACCCGGTCGGATGCTGCCGCCGGAGAGGCAGAGAAACCGCTAAACCGGGCCAGGGGAGGGAGGACGGGTTATCTAGCCCAGCGCCGGCTGCTCACGGAGCGTCAGTAATTTCGGTGAAGGCGAGTGAGCCGCTGCTTCGTGTGTTAATTTGGAAAGGAACGTGCAGCTATTTCTGTGCGGCAAGGTCGGGGGAAACGCGCACCCTTTTGTTAACGGCCATCGGCACCCCTGGCTCTGGAGAAGTCGTGACATACCACCACCCCCCGGCACGTAACGCAAACCGGCACGGAGCAGCGGTGCCGGCAGCACCGAGAAGGTGCGTTCCAGCCACGGGATGCCTGTGCGGAGCGTTACGGGGGGTCGGGCACGCCTCGGGGTGCGACGCCGGGGCGCTGAGGAGAGTTTGTCACTGCCGGGCTGAAGGGGCTGGGGCGCTCGGGAGGGGAGCGGGGAATGAAAGCAGAACGCACCCCAGCCCTGCCCGCTGGCGGGGGCGGGCGGAGAGGAGCGGAGCGGGCAGGGGGGGCTGCCCGCACCCTGCCCAGCCCGCCCCGGCGGGGTGCGGTGCGCCGGGGTCCCGAGCCGGGCGATGATCCGCTTTATTCCCCGTAAAGCAGAGCCGGCGTTTCCTCCCCCAACTCAGCCCTGGGGCGGAGGGGTGAAATGAGCCCCGCCGGCTTGTCGGCAGAGGGGGAGCAGCAGGCGCGTTCCCGGCCCGGCTGGGCTGCCGGTGGGACCCGAGGCGGTGGCCGGGAGGCAGGAGGCGCTGCCAGCCGCAGGCGGGACCGAGCTGGGAGCACCCCGGCCCGCCGCTGAGCCCGCTCCCCCGCACCCCGCGGCTCCGGGCCTTCGCCTTTCCCTTTCGCCGGGCGGTGCGACGTTAAAATGATGGTTTGGGGTTATTTTTCCGCCTCTCATCGGGAGTTTGTACGGTCCCACAACGCGCTGTCACCGCCGCCCAGGTACGAAAAGCACACCCGAATATTCAGCGTTTACCGAGACAGCAGTCCCGGGAGCGGCGGGGAACAGGAGCCCTACACCCAGGATGTTATTAAAAAAAAAAAAAATAAAGCCAAAGGGACAGCAGCTCTTTGGAGTGTGCGGCGTTAAGCGGCTTCAGTAGTAATTCGCATTTCTAGTTCAGGAAAAGGCGTCTGGAGGAAACGGTCGGGGGTTTTGAGAACTGAAGCATTCCAAGGTGAGTTGTGACCGTGGGCAGCTGCCCGTCCTCTGCCATCTGCAGCGAGGGGCTTCCTTGCTGGGAAAGAGCTCCTCAAAAATAAAAACAGATACTGGAGCAACATACTGACTTTTGTGGCTATTCTGTTGACATTCCTTTTCTGTTTGCTCTTTGTATTAAAGATATTCTGGCCATCTCGTCTCTCTCCTGTTTCACAATAGTCATTCCTGCTCCCCAAAACAGAGCCAGACCTCTGACAATCATGATACAGGATTAACCTGTGGATAATAGTTTCAGGAGACTATATAAAGGGGGAAAAAAAAAGTCTGTATGAGGCTGTTTGACTGCCACAGACCGTATTTCTGTTGATTTTAATGCCTGCCTGCTCAGGTCTTTCACTGACAATCTCAGTATTTAACTACCGCTATTTCTTCCTCTACCCCCTATATATTTATTTATTTTTTAGGTTTCCAGGTAGCTTCTAAATAAATACACGATCCTGAGTGGCTGCCCCTGCACCCAGCCCATAGAGCAGCTGTGTTACAGACATGGGCAAGCCTGACCCACAGCCCCCTGAGCCCCACGGCACAGAACCGCGCTCTCCCAGCACCCGCCAGCTGCACAGCCTTCAGCTTCAGTGACAACCCTCACTCCCAGCCTGCAGAGCCGGGTTTATCCTGTTATCCTGCTCTCCATGGCAAAAAAGGGAAAGGCCTAAGATTTCCTAACACCAAGAAAGCCCCAGAACATGGGCAGCGCAGAACGGTCTCACCTCAGTGCAGCACTAGCTGACCTGAAATCCCGTTACCCCGCAACTACCAGACAGCAGTAACTCTTACCAGCCTCCTCGCAGGGAGCACGCAGTGTGGTGAGAGCGGGGCTGCGGCGCTGGGACCACTGCTGGCGCATCCCTGGGAGAGGGTTTTTCTGGCTGAGTGGCTCTGGGATTCTGCCACTGGCAGCTGGTTTCACAGGCAGCCCGTGGGCAATGGAGTCTGCAAGGAAATCAGCCCCCGAGGGGTATTTTGGGTGTCTCTGGCAATGCAGTTTGCACCTGAGTGGGGCAGGGGTTAACCAGACCCCCCCCCACGAAGTTAATGAGCAACCCCCAGATTACTGGGAGTGGAAGAAGAGCTGCCTGTGAGGTGAGGGTGTCATGACCCTCCCCATCACAGCTGCGCTGAAGAGATTCAGAGGGGGAGAATCTGACACTTCCATCGATGAAATTTTACTGAAGTGGAATCCGTCACCCCAGCAGGGCATGGCATTTTAAACCGCTTTGACTCGGTATCAGTGTTCAAATTGATTAGCCTATTTCATCTCAATGGAAATTCTCACCTCATTACATTAGCGGCCAAACTTCAAGTAATTTTTAAATCAAATACTACTTAAGCAGTATTTCAGAATACTTAGCTGACAAAATTCATCACTTAATTTCAAATTACCATCTGTGTTTTATGCTAAATTGTCAATGGATGAAATAGCGAACAAGTTCTGGGAGCTGAGGCTACCCAGCTCCACAGCAGCACATTTTCTCTCTGGCTTGATAAATGTCTTGCTCCTGGCTGAGCAGCGAAGACAGACTCAACAGGAGGCTGTGGACGGGCTTTCCTAGCCTTCCAAACCCAGCATATTCCCCAACGTACAGGATACGCACCAGGGAATTGAGAGGTTTGATTTTCCTCAGAGAGGGGTGCGAGCTGAGCCCCAGTTCTCCATTTCCAGTTATTTCTTTAGGAGGAAGGGCAGTGGTTTCCAGCCAGGCTGTGAGCGAGCCTAAGAAAACGAGTAACGTTCAATCCTTCACCACCCAGTTCCCTCCGTACCTGGTCTGTCATTTGCTTCTGCATGGGTAGAAACCACTGCGGCAGGCAACAGTGCGGAATTCCAGCTCTCCGCACAGTCTCCTCCAGCTGTTTTAGAGGACATTTTTAATTAAAACAATAAAACAGAATAAAATAAAATCTCTGCCTTGCTGGAGATGCCAGATCGTGCCCAGCACGCTCTGAAAACACTGCTGCTCCCAGCTCCCTCCAGCACGCGAGCTGAGCTTGGAGAGCAGGGAGAGCTGCTCCCAAGTAATGTCTTTAAAACACGATGGACCATGAGGAGCAGGAGGTGCCTCCATAGGTGAAGTGGCATCAGAACGGGCATTCTGAATAGGCATCACAGGCTTGGTTAAATCCTGCCCTAAACACCTAAAGACTTCACTGACCTGGGTCTTGGCTGCATTCTCAAGGTAGTGCTGCTACACTGTACTCGGGTAGTTCTGTAGGGCTGCGAGGACCGATGCTGCCCAATTCTTCTACCACTTAAACGAAAAAAGACTCCTTTGACTGGGTAAGCTGTGATAGAAATGTATTTACACTATGCACATTTTTACAGGAAATACAACTTACTAAAAATTTGTAAGGATTAATACCACCGCCCTACAATTCACTACAGTCAAAACTAAAGGCTTTGAATTTTTTAAGATTTTTATTAGAGAAGTTGAAAGTCATCTCAGGACTGACAATAACATAATTATCTCTCTTCATTTATTTTGTTTATAGGAATATGTAGAATTTGTTTGTACAAGCATATACAACAAAGTAATTGGTGCTTAGTACATTGAAATCAGGAATCTGATTTGTTCTAAACTACCAGTTTTCCATGCGGTCATCTCTGAATTGGCAGCATGGACAAATCCCAAGCGGGACGCTCACATGCATTGTTTTGCGGTATAACTACAGCGAGCTCTGGAAACATGCAAATTAACACATTAGCAAATTGGTTTTATATCTAATGGACATAAAAAGGTTATTCCTGATATGAAATTCTGAAAATCTGCATAAATACTTCTGTGTAAAATTAAATTAGTTATGTACTTTTTCTTTTACTACAAGTATCAAGAATGCCCACAGAATTAATATACACACATATATATAGAGACCTTGGTATGCTAAAAGTCTTTGTAAGTAATCAAACAATACTCTGTGCCGTACATTTATTCGGTATTTACCAGCTAGTAGAACGACTGTGGTCATAGAGCAGGCGTTACAGCCTTAGTAGCACTTGTATCACATGCAAACATACTCTTAGCACTTCTGCTGACTAATTTTATCACGTGGCGACACGTATGTGACTTTCTACAATGCTGTGGTTCTGAAGTGTATAAATACTTTTTACATTTTCACAGTTACAAACTTTTTTTTTTTTTTTTTGCCAAAAGCCATTTAAACAATCTTTAAATTACAATGAACTGTGGTATCTGGGATCTGCAGCAACAGGATCAAAACGCAATTTCTATACAAGCGATGTAGGATGTAAACTTGTCTTAAAGTGCCTAATACGTAATTCCTTAGAGCACTGAGCAGTTTTGGCACAAACACACCGTGTCTCCCTCATGCGAACCCCACCACTGCAGGAACGCCTACAGGATATCGGCTTCTTTCAGACTTGACAGAGTTGATATGGCACTTGTGAAGGACGTCATTGGACTGCAGAAATACCCTGTCAAGTTACTCTTAGAGCTGATGAGTTTGGCCGATGACTTTGTACGTGTTGTACTTTTGAACACACGCAGTTAACTTTCAACTGCCTACCGTCTGCTGCCTGAAAAATACTTCAAAATACAATTTAAAATTGCCCAAACTCAGCCCCTTACGATAGCGATTATTTCGGTGACACAGCAGAAGATCCAGTTCAGTGGGCTCGATGACATCAGGTGCCGAGCACCTGATGAGTTGTCGCTTGTTGGGATCTGGCAGCACGGGGCTTCTACACAATATATCACACATGAGAACACAAATGACAAATAACACGACTTGACTACAGTTTGGTTGCCATTTGAGATGATGTTTAAAATATCTGCTGTGTTTCAAGGCTCTGACTGGGTAATTCTGGTGCAGGCAGGCTGCCTGTTGAGACACAGAAAGGAATTCAGGACTGGGGTCAGAAAACTGTCTTCATCTTCCGCTTAGGGTTTTCTCGACAAAGGAAATTCTTATGGAAATCCAACAAAGGAAATTCAGTGCCCGGTGTTAAAAAAGAAATAATGCAAACTGTAAGACGTGGTGGTCTGTAGCTACACTTTCTATATTAAAAACAAAAAAAACTAAACCATCCCCTCAAAAACCCCCAAAGAATAAAAAAAAAAAGGAAAAAAGCCCCTCTTCAACCTCAGCAACGGTATTTGGAATTTTGCTCTCATTTTAAGGATGCTGCGTTCTCCGCCTTCAGTTGGCTTGTTGAGGCTTTAGACCACTGTTGCTGGCCTGCGATCCATCTCTGCTTCCAGCTTCACCATCTGCTGCATCTCCTTTGCCTGCAATCCAAAACAACCGCGTGGAGCCTCGCGTTAGAGCTTTTGTTCAGAATGAAGCACGCGTTTCACGTGACAGCGTCTGAGCGAAATACAGGCAAAACACACTGAAGATACATGTCACAACATCATGTTTACACCTCCACCCCCCTCCCCTCCCCGTGTCATTCTGTTATGAAAATCAGATGTAATTCTTATGTCTACAAATTCTCGGGGAGTATTTTTGATCCTGTTCCAAGACTCATGGGTTGACTCTCTCAAGAAGGGTATGGTAAAACGCAGAAGCTCTGATTTGGGGGAAGAAAACTAGGCAGACGCCAATTTGACTGTTTTTCTGAAAAGAATCTTCTTTGGGAATGCTCCGCTGCCCTCCTGCGAGTACTGCCATGTCTTACTTCCCCGAAAATTTAAGAGGGTTCATCTATGACCTGCACTTGTTTCTTTCACAAAGACAACTAATGACACAAACCCATCAGTGTAACACCTTCCTTACAGTAGGCAAGATTTTCTTAAGTAAGATTTCTTTAAATAATAGTTTTTTAAAAATAATCCCCGCCTGGCCTGGAGATCTGTATGATTACAGACATGGTGTTTTTCGCCTGGGGATTACAGTACTGCTGTATGCTCCAGGGCACGACACACACTGAATCCACCCAAAACCCTATCCAAATGCGTTGGGCAAAACACAGCAGTGAAGCTATGCCAGGTCTCGCCGTAAGCTCGGCATGCCTCGGGCTTTGCGAGCAGAGTTAAAGCCCTGTGTATAAAGGGGAACTGGCCTGGGAATCCCCGAAGAAAGAGCTTTTTGAATTCCCTTCCTCTCTCTCCCTTTCGCCCTCTCTCTCCCTCTCGCAGATGCGCACGCGCGTGCACTTTTACTCCTCCTGTGGCTCAGTTAGAGATTAGAAGTTGCATTTTGGTTTGAAACTCTGCAGTTTGAAGGAACTGGGAGTCAGCATCCCTTCGTTTTCTCCGAGGGCTCTCAGCGTGAGAAGTTACCTAAATCCGTAGCCCAGTGGACTCTGAGTAAGTTAACGCAGAGGGCAAGATAACCCATCTACCTCTACAACCCAGTGCCCCAGGATTAGGACAGGTTTAGGAAGAGGCAAACCAAGCTACAATTTTCTGAGGTGTAACTGCTCTGCGCCTGTCACGCAGGGCAGAATGGTTACCGGCCTTGATTTACATGAACGACGCTCCCCCCAAAATCGTACGTGTTGCTTAGACAGGGAACTTTGCTAGACAAGCTCCTACTTCAGGAGTAACTTATCCTGGGTGTGCAAACACCTATCTGCATGTGTGAAAATGGGCAGATGTAAATCTAAAGTAATGAGATGCACAGCTACTCCTTCTGCGAGGTAAACGTGGGTTTGTGCAGATGTGAAATATGTGCCTTCTTGAAAAATCTAACCGTGTACTTCCATAATCATCATCATCATCCCGGGGAAAAAAGTAATTATGATAATAGCAAAGCAACTGTCACAAATATGATTAAAAATTAATCAACGCTCTCCATTTAAATGAGTTAAAAGCTTGAAAGTAATGAAGAAATAATTTTAACATGAAAATATGGAAACATAATAAATAAATCAATATGTACAACCTCTTCTGAAACGTTGGCTGGATTTTGCCTGTGTGCGAAATGAAATCCCAGATAAAACAAAACCCTGTCGTCATTTCTTAGTGACTCACCCATTTCACGTTTTGGGCTTGTGACTTAACTACAGGCACACAGCGTCCTATAAATATTCCGCACGCCAATGTACGGCGTACAGAATGATTTAAAAGAGAACTGGCCTTCAAAGCACACATTAGCATAGGGCCGGGATGCTCGTTTTAGCTCCTCTGAGGCTGGTTCAGACAGCGCATTCTGATGCGAACGCACAAGCACAACGCTTGAAGACGAGCCTTCTAGAAGGCAGTGCTGAAGGTACGGTGGAGTCATGAGGTGAGTGGCAGCTGACGGACTCTGCTTTCTAGCTGCTTGCTCTCCCGTGAGATCTCAGGCAGGTGAAGAACCATATACAGTAAAAGAAGAATAAAAACATTTTCCTCCTAGCCTAACGAATGCTTTATTCCCCTCATTAAATGTTCTTCAGGTGGGTGCTGTCAGACTCAGTGGTGCAAGACGTTATCAATTCAAGAAAGTAATTTGGATCGGTAAACTGAGTGCTCTACAACTGGGCGTTCAAGCCTAATGCAACTATTTCCCTTGGAAAGACAGGGGTTAATAGAGATTTCTTGTGAGTAAGGATTCTCTAGGAAGCCACAGCAGCACAGCCACATGGGCAGTTTAACTGCCATACCTTGTCATGTGTTGGATTTTGAAGGGAACGCCGGAAGCTTCTCTTCTTTAGACGCTAAAAAGCTATTTCTAGCCATCTGTTCCAGATTTTGCTATTCTTAGCGTGGAATTACTTATTTTACTACCATACTAATAGATGTGGATACCCTTTGTCTGACTATCAGCATTAGCAGTTAATCCCATGTATGTTAACACTAAAAGAGTTTTCTTAGATCAATAGACACTTCTCACAGCGTATCTTTTAGTAACAACAGCTCACGTACAATACAAGTTAATCTCCAAATATTTCCTCTGCACATCACTGCTCATTTGCATCTGAATTTGAGAAGCTAAATGCAAAATACTGTTAATATTGTGTCAGGCTCAAATATCTGTGTGCAAACAAGATTAACATCGTGTTCACTACGTCAATGGTACTTCCCAATGGTTGCACTTACATGGAGGGTTCCAATGATAATGATTTAATTTAGAAGGAAAGCACACTGAAATAATAGTTTGCTTATTATACGTCCATCCTACCTTGTGTTTGAGACACTGCATGACAGGATTTCAAAAGCTGTTTGTACAAAAATAATAATGTCAAAATTGAGTAATACAACAAGAAGCAAATTAAATGAATGAAAACTGAAGTGAGATTGAAAAATTAATGCAAGAAAAACATACACAAAACAAAACAAATTTAAATCCATAACAGTTTGTATTGAAAGCTGTTTCCACCCATAACCCTACTTTTCTGCATTGTATATCTGTATGAAAATTTTCTTCTCGTTTGATCAGGAAAAAAAAAGAGTTTTTATATTCTCATGAAACAAATACCACCTTTATCTTGAGCCAACTATCTTTCATACATCAACGTGTATCACAATGAAACCAGACCCAGCTGGGGGTTTGCACCGGTGCACTTTTGGGTCTAAAACGAAGCTGTCAAAACAGCAGGTTTGGAAATAGATGCTCTGATGGGTCAAATTAGAGAGAGTTAAGAAGCTGCTAAGGACTACCCCTGTGGTGGGGGCCACCACGTGCCCCCACAAAAGCGATAACCAGCACGTGAATGCTCTTACTCCATTTAATCACTAGTGCTGACTTCAGCTCTGCCCTGACATGGGGTATGAGCAAGCTCACGTAGGCTGTTACCATCTCTGCGCAGCGGCAGCTGTAACCCCAGGTGAGGGAAGTACCTAACTGCTGAAAGAGGTGACTCCTTTAACGACTCACACTTATTTCCCAGCGACCTCCCTCCCTTACACACAAGGTGTTCATCGCATTGTGGTTAAAAGCGCAACTATAATCATTCCCTTTTTGTCCCCATGTTTTTAAAAAATGGATCCAAAGCCCTCTGAAGCCAATGGAAAGAAATCACTGACAACACCTACCTCTGGATCAAGCGCATCGTTTTTTGTCAGCTAGCAGAGTTTACTGGGAATTCTCTGTCACGCTCTCTACAGTGACGCTAAGATCCCCTGTAACCCAACTGCCTCCCTGGGCTGCCTCCCCTGCCTTTTCATTCTGTGATACTGCTCAGGAGCACAGCGACTGACAGAGCCATTCGTGCTGGAGGTCAGAGGTGGCATCTACCGAAATCCTGTGAGGGAACAGACTAGGAATTTTGGTTGATGTCCAGATGGGAAGACAGAGCCATGATGGCTGGGGCTTGCTGGTAGCAGCTGCCTGCGATCCTACATGCTGTCACTGCCCTGCAGCTTCGGGGACTCTCCCGACAGTGGAAATACATGATTTGCATGTGTTTTTCTCTTCCCTCCCCCTCTGCAAGATGGCTTTAATTCAAAGTACAACGTCTTCCAGGGAGTTCAAGTTCTGAACGTTTAATAAACAAAGCTGGAAGTACAGAACCCTTGAAAGCCATGGGTATTGAATGCACCCCTTCTCTCTCATCTCACCGAACGGCCGGGTATATTCCCCTTGCAGTTCACATTTGAGTAACTGCAACACTGCAAGTCCATGCAATTATTATAGCTCTGCTGGCTCAACCTTTCAGCAAGGGAACTGCTCAGAACATGGTGTTGCTTCTATCAGAAATAAGATTAGAACTTTCCTTTCCTTGCCAAATAGTTTTTCAATTAAGAAAAAAAAGCTTATAAACTGTACAGTATTTTAATTAGGAAAGGGTGTACTAGTACAGATAAAACTCCCCATGCTACTGCACATCTCTAGAACTCAGTCCAAACTAAGTGTCTCTTAGAGTTCAGAGATGCTCTGTGCACATTTCGCCTCTATTTTCCAACCAGCACTAGAAATGTAAGTTCCAAAAGGAAGGAAACAGATTTGCTTGAGATACTTTTGGAGTGTAATTCAAATGGATATGCTGGGCTTTTTATGACTTGTATCTAACTGATGCGTATCAATGTGTCTGAGGAGCTGAAAGGACAGACTCTGGCTAAGCAGTCTAGTTTTCACATGCTTATCTGAAACAAATCTGGATCTGTATCATGACTGAAGTCACCGCACCTCTTCATTTTAGCTCCCCAGGTAGGAGAGTGACCGTGAACAAGGTCATTTTCCCAAGTCTGGTAATGACTCCCATTTTACTCAGCCTGACTCTGGTTACTGTTTTCACTAGCTTGCTTTTTGTTTAAGCCTTTAAAATAAGATACCTGCTCATTCTGCTTCTCCAAGACTTCTAAATGCTCAAGTTGAACTTTTTTCAACTGGTCCATTTCCTTTGACTGCTTCATTGCCAGCTGTAAGCAAGAGAAAATCACGGGGGGAAATGTAACATATGTTAACCAGCAAAATAAAAACTTACTTGAAACTCATGCACATATACAGTCTTGCCCCATTTGGATGGCACAAAGCATCACGGGAGACCTATTGTATCACCCAATCTTGAGACAAGCTATTAATATAACAACATACTATTATACATATTTCATACGTAATATATATTACATAAAAGTGGCAAATACACAACAATAAATAGCAATTTTGTTAATTTAAAATAGCTTCCTCTTATATAGATGTTAGATCTTTTACACTACAAGTAGGTGGAACAAAGCAAGGACAAACAGCTGTTTGTTTACTAGGGTTGGATTCTCAACACAGAGAAATGAAAATGAATCTCCACAAATAGTGCCCGGGGACTTTTGTTATAGTTACCCTTTTTCTCTCTTCCAGGAACTTTTTTGTGTTGCTGCTGTTCAGCTCTCTGACTCGCCTAAAAAAATGCAAACGTTGTCCATGAAGACTCATTGGAAAAAAAGCAATGCAAATGCTACAACAGAGAGAATCACGAACTCATAAGGTGTATTTTGGTTTCTGATTATCTGTGCCATGTGGGACTAATGGCAGACTGTCCACTCCTCTGGCTCTGCACATTTACACTTCAAGGCTTCCAAGTACATTGAAGCATGATTGAACTCTTGAAAAAAAAAACGACCAAGACTGTTGTGAATGAAGTTTGCTTTTTCCCTTGCTCAAGAGTGATGGACAGAACTTAACAAGATGTTTCATTCAATCCCTTACTGCACTCTGCTCTTTATTTATTTTGGTATATAAAAACTGCTACATCTCTTAACAGTGCTAAAGGAAAAATCATCTGATGATCATAAGTGAAATTACAGCTTACCAATGCTGTAAGGTTCTCAAAGCTGTTATTTAAGCAAGAAGATAAGTATACAATTGATATTTACATAAAATACTTAATTGCAAAGCGCCTCTTTCTAAGATTTCCGTCATGAAATATACCAAAAATAGTTCAAAGAGCTGAATTGGACTAATTGCAACGCCTGAAAACCAAAGCTGCATTCAGCCTGTTTTCAAAGCTGGGAAGAGATTTATCTCGGAGTCATTCGGGGAGGTCTTACATTAACCAAGCACTCAGTTACCAAGGGCTCCGACAACTCATCTTCCTGCTGAGGCAGGAGCGTGGAAAACTTGTACAGCGGGAACAAGATCAAGCCTTCTGACCAAAATAGCCCAGTGCCAAGGAAGGAATGTAAAAGAGGAAAGAATGCGCCAGATGGCAAGCCCGAAGTGAAGGGGAAACCCTGAAGGCTTGTGAGACATCATGATGTACGCTCTGCTTTTACCTATTTATTTGGAAACTTTTAGGATAAACAGAAGAAACTTAAAATAGCTGTAACGCAGAGCAATCCTCCAGCTGGTACTGGCAGGCATCTCTCTAGTCTCTCAAGCCAATTAAGGCTGTCATCCCCAAACGTGCTGGGAATAACCCACTTCTGCAAGAGCAGCAGTGCCCTTGGTCTGCGGAGCCTGGATGCTGGCCAGGTCTCCGATGTCAGCACGTAATGAGGGAGAGAGATGCAGTTCAGCTCAGGAGTGGAGAAGCAACACGTGCGCTGTTGTGGAGTGCATCTCCTGCTTCCTCACTCCTATCTTCCATCACCCTCTCTGCTGATTACCATCACTTTTAGCACTCCTTCATTCTGTTCCACCTCTCCTCCTTGTTATCCCCAGATGAGGGAAGAAGCCTTTCACCGGCACCACCTCCTGTGTTTTCTGTGATGGTGCCTCTCCAGTGTTCTAACTCCAACCAGAACCAAACCTCAGACTCCCTTTTCAGCACAGACTCCACTTCATTAAAAAGCAACAGCAAAAATGTAGAATGCACTTTACATACAATCATTAAAACTCTTACAGATGGTGTTTCAATTTAATAGTGTGTCCCAATTTAATAGTGTGATTAGACCTACACCAGTCAGTCACAGCTGATGAGTATAAAGAACCTTTTTATTTTCCTGATCAGGGCATTACATTTATTAAAAGGATAAATACCAGAAAAGGAACATTTTTCCTAAAATGATAATAAAAAAATATAATATATTCAGCACCATCATTAGGAATTGTTTCCATACAAAAAAGCACAGTTTTAACAGAATTAATCCATGAGTTCCCCTGTCAGCCTTTGACACCATTATTCCCTTCTCCAGAAGGGAGATCTGAGACTTACCTCTCTCTCTCGGCTTTATTTTTGATAGATTTATCTTGGCTTATGGCTTTGCTGTTCTCCATAGATATTTTAGCCTGGTTGGCCCGCATTTCCTTGCTTTCCCTAGGCAAAAGCAAAGTCATTAGTGTCCGACACAGAATGGTTGGGGAGGTTGGTTTCCTGATATTACTTTAAACTGTGGTTAATTTTGTCCTCGAAGCATTAAGGAAGAGGAAAGAACAAACCACAAGAAAATCATCTTCCTCTGGGTAGACTTTACATCATTTGAGCAAGTATTCAGAAATACCCAATTGTTCCAGAGAATGAAATCTGAAAGATCTGTTTTAAGCATTTTTTACACTTAGAATGTTATAGAAGGGTATAAAATAATCTCTTTTCTCCTAATATATAAGTTTGTCGAGTATAAGCTATCAACCATTTAGAAAATGTAATTTGTCTTTTTAACTGCCTAAAGAAGTCACAAATCCTGCACTCGGAACATGACTGCAACGGGAACAGTAATAACATTTGCTCAGTGTGGTACGAGCTGCCAGACTTCCTTCCGAGACTTCTGCTTTGGGCCTGAAGAGAGCCCTGTGGCTGAGCCCATGGGTCAGGCTTGGGTCCGGTTTCTCCTTCTGGCCCCGTGAACCTTGTGATGGTTTGTGTGAAACGAGATAGCTTTAAGAGGGGGGTGACAACCACCTTCCAGGGGTCATGTCCTGAGTGGTGTGGTTCACCTCGGGAGCTGGAAAACCTCTTCAGTGGTGCAGCCAGTGTAGTAGAAAAAAACAGAAAATCAGTAAATAAATATCCTGCTGTTTTAAAAAGAAAAAGAGGTTGTGATTCTTTGTGAGGAGGAACAGCACAGAAACTGACTTGCAGAAATGGCTTATGAACTGCCAGTGAGCGGAAGGCTTTTCATCACCCTGGGTAAGCCAGCCAAGCTCCAAAAGGTCCATCCCTGAAGGCTAGCTCTTGCTTTCTGCCTGCTTAGTATTCCAGCACTTGCAGCTCCTGATCTTAAATGCTTATTTAAACAGGAATTATATATGGAAATTAGACAGCGAATAACGGATTGTCAAGTCCCCAGTAGTGCATAAGCACCTACAAGTTACCGTCGCAAGCCAAGGCAGTGCCGTAGTCTCTTCTTCTGGACATGATCTTAGAGCACTAAACAATTACTGTACCAATTAACTCAAAATTCTAAGTATGCACAGAAGAGGAGGGGTGTGGCACAGAACACAGCGCTTAATTTAATGAAATGTTGTCACTGAGTCTTTTTTAGCTTCCTTTCATCTCTAAGAGATATTAATCATTCCATAGCATTAAGAAACTTAGCTCCATGAATTCCTTTTCCCACAGTTTTACATTTTTATTAAAGAAATGCAGTGGGTTTTTTTCTCCAAGAGTTTATAAAGAGAAACATTTCCTGAATACAGATTTAGAAGCAGTGGTATCACAGCAAAAATTAGACTGGCTTCTAAAAAATATTGTTGAAAGCACATTTCATTTCTCCAAATAAAAGCTTTTATTTTTCTATACTGAATTTGAAGTAATTTTCAAGCACACTATCTTAAGAGCAGCACTGAAATAATTTATTTTTATTACTGTGCCCAAGGATATGAAAAGAGTTACGTGTAGGTGTTCAGACTGATTTAGCCAATTTGCATCAGATATTTTAGAGCAAAGGAAGTTAAGAGGATTAGAGGACTACGGTGCATCACTGATGATTTCAAAATGAGGCTTTGGCCATGGATACGGCTGAAAGAGCTGCTGTTTCCCTATTCTGCAAACTATAATCTAGCTCTGAGTTTTGCTGCTGTTGGGTCTTTCTGGGTGTGTTGGGTTTTCACTGCTGGCAAGAAGTAATAGGTATTAGTAACAGAAATAAAAAAGTTTCTCTTCCTTTAAAAATGACCAAAAAGCACTTGTAGGGACCACTCTTTGTATCTAAAAGAACGCTTCTCTAAGACAGGGCCGAAGTTCTAGTGTCAGTCCACTGCTCGACTGCCCAGCGTGGGGCTTCCCGTGGAGTCTCAAGTTGAGGCGGTGCTGCCCTTAGCTGGCGGCGTTCAAGAACACCCTCCTGTTCCCAAGTGGCGGTGATGCCTGTAGCCAGAGTTAATAAGCCAGGATGGTAAAGAAAAAAGGGATTCTGAAAAACCCTGAGCCCTGTGAACTGCAAGATTTAAGTGCGGATCGCCTGCCGTATCCTTCTGACCGCCACTCTGAAATTCCCACAAACACGTCTTTTAAAGGGATACCTAAGCATGTAAGTCTATCCTTGGAATATATACATCTAGTCACATGACACTGAAGTGCACTAACATGTTATTTTACAGCACCGGTATTGCCTGAATGACTATAAATCTCTTCTGTTAAGAAAACCCACACAATTTTTCTTTCTCTCTCATGTTATCTGGAGTACACAACGCTCGCGAACAACAGCTTCACGTCTCCAGTTGCTGAAATGCTGCAAGCTCACTACATCCACGTCAGTAAAGCTAACCCAGCTGGGGAGGCAGGGGGCACAGCACCCCTGCAGTTCAATAAGCCTCCGATTTTTAGTACTATCTGCTGTCTTCTGCTTTGTTTTTAAATGAGCTGAAAGCACAAACTGTAATTGCTTTTTGTACTGCACGTGGAGGGGAAAGGATCCACCCTCCAGCAGATAACTACACCATTTCGGACTGCTGATCTCTCCCACCAGCCCTGTGTCCTCTGTGGCGATAGCTAACTCATCAGCTCAGCTCACAGAGAGGGAAGCGGCGAGACCAGCATGCCGAGAGCACGGTCCACCTCCCGCGCTGCTCCCAGACAGATCCTTTTTTATCTCTGGTTACCTGAGTTGTCTCTTGGCTATTTCATACTCCTATCCAGACAAATGTGAATTCCCACACACAATATATTCCATTAAAAAAGTTTACAAATGATTACGTGTAAAGTCTCTTTGGGGCCTTATTAGTCACATTCCAGTATTTCGCATTCCAAATTCTTCTGAAATATTCATAGATTCAGAGTCAGTCTTAAATTTGTTTTAAACAGGAAAGTCCCCAGACTGCACATTTAGGAGTTACACACAAATTCCCAAATAAGCAGAAAGACAGTAAATTGTAATGAATAATGCAGAAAGAATTTTGAAGGTTATTACTCCAGGGAGAGCTGAGAAGAAGTTCTCAGTATTTATCAGGATGTAGATATTCAGGTCTGGTTCTTAGCTCTGAAAACAGAACAATACATGCACCGAACACAAATGATTTCTAATAAGAGAGCAAGATCCATTACTAAGAATATAAGAATCGCTTACAAGAAATGACTTGACATAGAGATACAGAAATTCTAAACCCACAGACAAAAACTATAAGGAAAAAGATTTTAAAAAAAACCCCAACTTTTCTCTAGTGTAGACACAAGAGCTGCCTACAACGACAGCTTTCAGCAAAGTTAAGAGAATAAGGAAATACATATGGAAAAGAAATCAAAACCCAAAACCTTACTTTCACAGGCTATATATTACTAAATTATCTTCTAAGCATTGCAGGGGGTTTCAAATAGGATAGAAGACAGGACTCTTAAAAAAAAAAAGAGATGTGGTTTCTGTGGGCTGATGCAAGCCAGGAGTGATGTAGAGACACAGTACCAAGGACCGCACCTTCCTCTGGGTGGTATCTTCTCCATGATGCATTTGTATTATAATTTAACATTTTCTGGACTTCATTTTTGACTGAGCATGTATTGCAGGACAGCTTGAGTAGATGGGTTAGCACAGAGATTAACATAAAAGCCTTTTGCTGGGACAATTCTCTGCTGGATGGGAAGCTTGCAGGTCCCAGCATGTGCTCTAGTGATGCGAAGATAAGCTGTTTTTTCACTCAGAAATTTAAAAAAATCAGTTCAATTCCTTCTTCAAATGCAATTTGTTTATTCCTTTCTCCCTATGCTTTTTATGTGAAAGATGCTGAAGACAACTGCATATGAATATATATATGAATATATATGTATGTATGCACACACACATTTTGCATTCACATATGCCTTCAGGCTGCTTTGCATAATAGATCATAGCATCAAAAAATGATTCCTCTACGTCCTGCCATGTTTAACACTGTGTATGACGTGTATTTAATTTGATTTCATTTCAAATGGTTAATTACAAAAGCAACGAGACAGTAGTGTCATGAGATAACCTCTGTATTCCCAGTGACTACAACAGGATACTGCGTGAAGATAATATGTCAGTCAAATGTAGCTTACCCTGCCATCCGTTGTTTTTATGACCTTACTTTTCATGGATCTTTCCTATAATCACTAATGCCATAAACACACGCGTCTGCAACTGCTAGCAACTCCAAAAGGTATTTCCATATTTGATATTCCCCATGTTCCTGCCTCTGAATTGAAGTTCCTGGGTGAAGTCTCAACATACCCAGAGCTGACACAAACTACCAGCGCTTCATCGCATCCGCTGCCTTTAATCTAAACCTTTTATGATCACTTCTTTGACTTCTACCACCCATACAGCCCAGGATCTTTGACAGCAGCACAGGAGCTATCGACACAAGAAACCGAACCATCATACAACGCAGACATAAACCAAGCCCTCCTTATCAGGTAGCACTGCCCTGCTCACCTGTCATGTGAAAACTTTAGCTGCTGGGTTTGTTGTTCATGAGCGTTAATCAACAGTTTCTTCAGTAGTTCACACTGCTGGTTCAAGTGCAAATCACGGATTTCTTGCTCCTCGGCACTGTGCGTATTGATCATCTCGGACCACTCTTTAGTGTGCTGGGCCACGATCTCTTTGACCTGTAGAGAAGTAACAGTGACTTTGCTAGAGGTTCTCCCATAGTCTAGGGGATCAGCTATTGCTGCTGCTGAAGATGATGTAAAGACAAGTCATAAAAAAGATTATAAAGAATGCAGCTAAATTGTGAAAAATGAAGTTACACAAATGAGGTTTCTTCACAGAGTGACAAAGCCACCAAGGACTCTACCGTGCATTATAAAAGCAGGTGTAAACCAACCCCTACTATTAGGGCTCTACTATCTAAAGTGCCCTGAATAAACTGGCTGCATTTATGCTTTTGACTGTACTGTTGTTATTTTAAAACCTTCGCTAACGCTGAGTTCGCAATAAAACAGTTTCACATTTTTGGCTGCCAAGAAGAAAAAATATATTAAAAAAGTACTGAAATTAACAATGAAAAAAACCTTAGTGAGCCGGATTTCTCTGCGGGCTTAAACACAGTCTTTGATTTTGTGGCAACAGTTGTACACACACAGTCGGTTTACAGAGAAACGCTGTATTTAATAGAACCCGAATCTGAGGACGGGCTACGTATCCTTGTTTTATACTCATTAAGTCAGCAGGGAATCTGACAAGTATTCTTCTTTTGCTCATCTCCCAAGACTAACAAGAATAACAAGATTAAAATTTTGGAGCTTTCCCAAGAGACAACAGGGTATACAAAATATGCCCCACAATAAACCTATTTTCAGGTAGTCATTTCAGTCGCTACTATGGTAACTAACAGCCTCTGGGTCATCCTGTGTGAAAGCTAAACCTTATTCTTCTAATCAAAAATTGCCACCACATTGCTCAGGAAGTGAGAGGCTGATGCCAGTATTCGAGGTGTGGGCCCACATGTGGGCTCTCCGTAATGCAGAACAGACTGTCCTGCGCACACTGATGATGGTGAAAGAAGAGGGGACCTTAACAGCCCCAGTCTCCGTTGTGCCCTGGAGAGGCTCCTCTGAAGGACCTCCTACACAAAGCTCATGTTGTGTAATAAAGCTGGACTCCTAATGAAAAAAAAAAGCGAGTGATTTTGTAACAGATCAGGGTGACTACTGCTATCTGAAAGCCAGACTTGCATTTAACTACAGCTAAGTAGCAGTCCCGTATCGAAGCAGACAGGATTGGAGGCAGAAGCGACTGATCAAGAGCTACCTGGAGTTCTCTGCACCAACAAAAGAATTCTGAGGCAGGAGATTGGCACAACTGATACAGACCTCATTTGTCAGGGCGTTCAAGAGCGAGTGTCCAGAAAAATGAGTAATCCTTATTTTTGCGTGGGGGGGTAAGTGGCCAAAGCCTATCTACAATGAAGTAATAAATACACTGAAGGATGTGGAGCAGTTAGTGGAGCGGTATCTTTAATAAGATGTTCATAAGGTAGCACTGCCTTCAGAGCCAGAAAACCATGGCGATTCCGTTTTAAAATGCATTGCAATAAATGCCTGGATGTTGGGCAGGAAGGGAGACTCATTCTTCAGATAGTTTTTGAAAGGTTGAGGAGCAGACAGTCCAGTTCACCTCTGGCACCCACCTAAGGCTCTTAAGTTAGGCCCAAGTTTAGTCCAAGCTCCCTGTATCGCTGATGCAAAAAGGTGGGCAGTTTCAAAGGAGGATTTATCACACCCAAACAGTGTCTGGAGATGCCTCTATTGTATATAAAGACCTCTCAATAGTGACCTCATTTGGTCTATTAGTCTCTAGGGAGACCTCAAGTGGACTTCAAGGGAGCTAAAAGCAAGTCATGGCTAAAGTCCTCAGGAAAACCCATTCCTTTTATTATTTTCAGCGCAGAGTTTCCATCTGGAGTCAGCTCCATCCACAATTTGGAGAAAAACGTACAGGTAGATCCAAAGTTCTGAGTAACCTGGTGTAACTGGGACCACAGCAGAAGAAGGACCACATAGTCAGAAAACTTCTATGGTCACAATATTAGAAAGTATTAATATTTTAAAAAGACAAGCGCTATAATGGGACCCAGGAAGCAGGCAGAGCCAGCAGCAAATCACACATGTTGGCGCAGAGGACAACACATGGTTCCTTACAGAATACGACACAAATGCCTTCTTGCCACGGTCTGACTGGGCTCTGCTCCCTTTCAAATATCAATAAAATTGTAGTGGGAACCATATGAGACCTGATTCCTAGTCACAGTAAGAGCGTTCTACGTTGCCCTAAAAGGACAGGTAAGCATTCCAGAAAATAAAAAAGAGTTTGCTTTTGTTTAAAGCCTCCTTACGCTGTAGAGGAAATGCAAAGCAATTGTTGTATAAAAAAAGAATCGTGACTTAATAAAAGAGTGGAACAAATAAATGTATAAATAGTGGAAGCCATGGTGAAATCAAGTATTTTGTGACTTAACTGCAGAGAGTGTTTACAAAGCCCAAACAAATGCAGAGAAACAAAGACTGAAGGGCCCGCTGCAAATGAATAATGCGATCATTGTTTTTCAGATGAACACAAAGGCAGGAATCCTGTATCTCTGGTACCCTGTATCTCGGGTACACTGATACCAAAGAATCATAGAGCATCTCGAGTTAGAAGGGATCCATATGGATCATCGATTCCAACTCCCAGAGAAGAATCCTGCAAGGACACTTAAGCATGGAAGTACTTTAAGGGTTTAATCTCAGAAGATAGGAGGTAAGAATCATAAAAATCCTGCCTGTGTTCATGGACAGATGTGCTAGTGATGCGTTACTAATTTCAAAATCAGCATCCAGTCGAAGCAGCAGGTACAACTCCTCGTAAAACAGATTTTTCTCTGGGGGTGGGAGAGAAAGAGAAGATTTCTTTTCTTAAATATCCTGCAAGCTAAAAGTCTCATTTCAGGTAGAGCAAGATATAACCTGATAAGAAGAATGTAAGGGATTTGCCAAACACCAATTAAAAGTCTTGAAATACCCCATTTGATTTAGATTCAGCCAGCCTTAGAACTCATGGCCATTAAATCATCTCAAATCCAATTTTGCTGCAGATCTGTGATACACTTCAAAGTTCAGATGTAGTAAATTCAGTGTATGAAGAGACCTTTAAGATCATCAAGTCCAACCGTTAACCCAGTACTGTCAGGTCACCACCAAGCCATGTCCCTCAGCACCACATCTATATGCCTTTACATTTATTAGCCTCATCATTAAAAGGACTGTTTCATTTGCACCGGGCTGTGCTCTTGTCCTACTTTCCACTAAGAAAGGTAGCGTTGCTTATCCAAAAGGGTAAGAAAACCATTAACTAACTTCTCTCTTCCCTGTTCTGCAGACTATGTTTGCAATCTTGTCCTTTCATCTGTTCCTGAGAGACCAATTAAAATCTCGATAAGGCACTTTCTTTTGCACAGCATATATGCAAGATGTTTGTTTAGTCACTAAGTTCAAGCAGGAATAATCTTTGAAGTCATCTTTCCTTTTTTTCTTTCCATCCTCTGCCCACTTGATATTGGGACCTACTTTTCTAATACAGGGGAGTAATTTGCATCTGCTAGGTTAACTGTGTGTAAAGTACACATTGGGACATTCAGATCTAGCTTAAATGTTTTATGCCAAACTGGATGTTTCCTCAGGGCAGTAAGACTTTTAGAGGAAAAGGTCTCTTTGGTGCTGAAAGCGTACACACACATTGTGACACAGAGCTGCGCTGAAGGACATCAGCTGTAATTAAAGCTGAATTATGGTACAATCTGATATCAAAATTAGTGGGCCAAATGCTGAGAAATGCTGAATAACTGTTAATTAATCAAACTCCCACTATATCAGTGTAATGCATTCAGCATCTCAGAATTTAATCTAATTTAATTGCACGTACTTTCATCTAGGATAAAAGTTAATTTCCCTATGGTCTTGCGCACTGTTTTCCAACCTGTTTGCAAACCTTTGAATGATCTCCAGGAATAATTCAAGGGCCCCCACACGGCACTTGAAACAAAAGAAGTCTGTGAGAATACTAAAATGGGTACAGGATCTGGGCAACTTTGATGGAACCACAGTGAGCAAGACATTGAAAATCACTGACCTAGAGAAAACCACGGAGGTAGATGACTTGCAGAGGAGTTTTTCGGGAATTATTTAACACGCAGAGGCTTGGCATTTCAAAGAAGCTTACAGTTAAGTCTCCTTTGAAAATGCCATCCTAAAACCTGACAGGGAGTGGACAAAAATCAATGATTTTTCCAGGTACAGATTAAATTGAAGGGAACCGGTTTGAGAGCAGGATTTTAAAAGGAACAGAGCTCAGAAACTGCATAGATTTGTGGAAGGGGAACACATGAGTCGCATTTATTGGATTTGAAAGATTAAAGAACATGTGGGTGTCCCTTGTGTACAAATCACACCTCAACTCCAGACTGTGAATGACAGAGGTGAGAAGCAGAGATCACAGCAAAGAGTTTTCTACACCGTGTAACTTCAAATGAGTTTTGGAGCTTATGTCTGGATGACAGGGAGCTAGTGCTCCTCAGAGAGTTTATTTCAACAAGGAATGTGTGGATTATCTTTTTTCTTTCTTTTTTTTTTTTAAGTTGTCAACAACTTTGCTTTTATTTAAGGAAATGTTTCTGGACTTTTCACAGGAGAAGAAGACAGGGCGATGAGAGAGGTTTTCTTCCTGGGGGCTTTCCTACATCTTTGGCTGAGCAGTTAGCAACAAGAAAAACGTTGTTGAGAAAACCAAGACCTTCTCCACATGAGATAGTAAAACCAAAGAATAAAATTAGAAGAAGAAAAGATGAAAATTAACTTACTCCAGTCTCAAAGGTGTGGCTGCTCTTGTTTGTATTTTCTATACTTGTCTGTTTCTTTTCAAGGGTTTCAGCTTTTACAGTGACTCTCCTGTACTGTGGGGTCACACCCCTGTACTCTCCTCCCTCCAGCTCATTTTGTACACGGATGTGCCCTCTAGTGTAGCTGCCACCCTCTGCTCTGGATATCTTTCAGAAACTTGAAAAGCATATCAACAGGTGGCAGATCAAGCTTTCAAAGGAAATATGAAGTTGGTGAGCACAGTAGTGGTACAGAAGCATAGAGGGAGCAGCTCTAAACAACTCAACGTGAGCCATGAAATACAGCTTGAGAATAGCTTTTTCAAATGACCTGAAGCTGAGTCTCAGACCACTTTTATTCTCCAGCATCTTGGAGAAAACAATGCAACTAAGCAATGGAGGAAAACAAATATTAGAAATAAGAAGGTGCTTGGTTCAAAAGCAACTTGGACTCCTCCTTCCCTAAGAGACAGACTAGCAAAGTGTTGTCCGTGGTGACAGTGATGAAAAATGAAAAAGAAACTTCTTTATGGGTATATTTGGGGAAATTATTTAGCATCCAAATTTCATATAGCGCATATTCTCTCTGTTTAGCTAGAATGGATACAAATCACCAGTTTCACTTCATGAGGCATGAATATGGCACTTTCTTCCGACATTTCAAAAGGGCAGGAAATTGACGTTGCTTTTTCAAATTTTTAAGGAATACTTTTAGACACTCAATTACTCCCATTCTTTTCCACATGTTGTTATTGCTGAAAATCATTCATATGCTTCCAAGAATATCAGCTACTGCTTGAATGTCAGAATCTCTCTTTCAGATGTTGCATGTGTTAAAATTGGCTGTTTGCTTACCTTAGATTTGTGATCTGATGTTAGTGTCTGAATTTTAATTTCTGTTTCTTTCTTCAGTTCAAGACAATTACTTCCTCTAAAAAAAAGGAAAATTGCAAATGTGTGCCACAAGTTAAACATCTTCCCATTCAGTCAGCTCTTACTAATTAAAATGTTAATCAAAGTTGAAGTGCTGCAGCATCCTGGAATGAAATTATTTCTTCTGGCAATTTATTCACAACTTACAAAATATTGTTGGATTAATGATCATTCAATTCAAACACTACACGATTAATTCTGGACTGGCCCAGCAATTATTCTGTTGCTGAGGATGTCAAGCATCTCTATTTTTGGTACTTGGTTCCTTTTCCAGGCTTAAAATACCTTGCCAAGAGAAACCAGTTTCTGCCTGAAAACTTACAGGCATATTCATTGCCTTTATCTTCTGTTTTGAAAGTAATTTTTGCTACATTTTTTTAGTTGGAGGAAGAAAAATAAAGTCATTTGAGTAACTTCCTCACAGGGCAGTTTGGGCATACTAAATCTGAATGCAGTTTAGGTGCCCCCCGGTGAGAAAACACAAGTGAATGTGTAGCAAAGAAGGGTCCTCATGACCCTTGCAGACCACACCAACCGTGTGGATGAACCCAAGCCAACCATTAGATACTTACGTGACTTGGAAAGCAACAAATCTTGAAGACAGCCTTCACTCCCACAATAAGCCGCGTAGAGCATGGCCTTTGTGTTTGGGTCAAGTTAACGGGGTTGAATGCAAGAGCAAAGCTTGCTTAATGCAGGAGTGGTGCATGATTCTAAGGAACAAGCTGGCAAAATGCCTGCAGAGGGCCCCTGCTGAAGCTCCCCCAATGTGCCTGGGGTCAGGAGATGGATGACTTCTACCTCTTAGCTATAGAGTTTCCTTCACTAAAGACCGATTACTTGGGCTGCATATCGGGTGGGACAGATGTACAGAAAAACCACTCCACTGCAACTACAACTGGAATTTCAATTACTGTTTCACTAAAATCAGTAAATTTTTGAAGGCTGACAAGCTCCATCTTTACCAATCTTCTTGTTCCCTTCTTTGCAGTGAAGGGTTTTTACAACAGAATACAAATTCACACATTGGAAGTCTCTGGTTTTTTGTCTGGACCAATACAATATATTGAGAGGAGTCTATTTTAACATCACTCTAATATTCCTGTGCCAGATGATCCCCTCATGTAAAATGGTGTAACTCCACTGAGAGGATGGAGCCACATCCATTTTATCATCTGAAGCTGGTCCTAATAAGAATGGCTGTTGCTTGACTGCAGTAACATTAATCCATATTTGCTCTAGAAAAGGAGATTTATGAAACTCTTAACAAGTTTAAATCCTATTTTAATATCAAAGTACTGCTAAACTTATGGAAATCAGCAGAAAATTTTATCATCAAACAGTACCAGGAAAGCCCTTACTGAGAATAGTAGTGTGATGAGTCTTGTGTTCCCAAGGGCCACCAGAAGGACTAGTCATTTATTTGCTAGTTATAGCAAGGACATTTTTGTAGAAACTCCCTAACACTCAGTTAACACTTTGGAAGTAATATCAAGACAAAGAGACAGATTCTGACCACTTTCACCTCTGCCTGAAAAAAAAAAAAAAAAAAGACAGCTGGAAAGAAAATGTCTTTGATTAGATATGTGGGTAGCTGCAGTCAGAGTCTGGCTGTAACTCACATGTGATTTGTCATACACTACCAAAGAGACTGCTTCTTAGGTGAATCGAGTATATTTTATCCTAAATTAGTCTAATTACTTCAATCACTGGACATCTCTGCTCTGGAAATGCAGTTTTTGTTGTATCTCAAGGCAACTTCCAGCCAGACTGGACATAACGAGAATTGTCCCCAACTGCAGCGGAGGGCAATGGTTCACGGTTAAACCATGGAGACACAACTGGGAACAAATACGCAGGGACAGCCCAATCCAGTGTCATGTTTCCATGCTCAAGCACACATATACACCTGAATTTCTGGACAGTCCTGATAAATCAGAAGGATCTTTATGTGCCCTCAACTTCATTTCAGAGCGGGAACATGAGCGTACATATGCCCATAAGACTGTGAGATTTGTAAGCATTTGAAGTGTAAAACAGAAATAGCACAGGGAGCAAAATCCTGTCCATCTGTCAGTGAATTAGCATGTGATTAAAATATTCTACTTTGCTGAACAATGTGCAGTTGACATTTGTCATACCATGTGGCAGAAATGGACCGCGAAAAACTGCACAACAGGATCAGAAGAGAAAGTCTTCTACACAACTACCAAAAAGCCTCTTTTTTTTTTCAGGAAGTATCGAACAATTGTGATATGAATGATTTGAAAACACATTTTACATGTTCTCTCACAACTTTTATTGCTTGTGGAAGTTCCAAAATGATAGCCAAGGACATGGAGCATGTCTTGTAGTCACTGAACCCAGGACCTCTTCTTCATCAGATCATTTCAGTGCAATCAAGTCTTTTAAGTCTCAACAACTGCGTTCACCTTTAAGCTTGTCCTTAAATATATTGCACAGTTGGGGCGAAGTGTGTGCCTAAGTACCTTGCTTTCAAGGCTGCATACACAATGACCCTGAAGGAAGCCCTTAAAACACTTTGATGCAGAAATTAAAAAGTGTCTTCACAGAAAGTCTGTGCTGGTAATGGATTTGATTTGGCTGTTAATTGGATACCAATAGTTACTGAACAACCATCAAATGAGTGAGAGCTCTGGAGTCCTTGGAAAGCATGGAGTCACGGTGAGGAACAGTGTTTGGCTGTGTGTTGGATCTGCTTCTGGAGCAGTCCTTTCCAACTTCTTAATTTTATTTTTATGATAATTTAAAATTATCATAAAGTCTTTGGCATACATGAGAGAAGTGTTACAAAATCAAGAAAAGAGACTGCAAGTAGTCAATGAAGTGATACCAGACCGGGAATCAAATTATCAACTATACTTGTCCCATTTGGGGTTACTCTGGCAAGCACTGTGCTTTCCACTACAGACTGCACAGAGACAGCCATGACCACCTTTAACTTTCTGACACACCTTCAATTGCTGTTTTGCTGAGACAAGCAGAGCCACTGGCTTCTTCTCAGGCCAGCAGGGATGCTGATTCATGACTCTTCCGATACAAGATGCTCTAAACACCAGAGCACAGGGAAGCCTTTCTCCCTTCACGATAATTATGGTGCACTGTCCAGGGCTTAGTTCACTGTCACTGTAGTAAATACCCTGACCGTAATTATAAATCCAGCTATATCAATAACCTTCTGCTCTGCTATACTCAATGGAAATTGAATCAAAGCCACATTAAATTAATTAGTCCTGTAGTTGTTCCCTCTCTGTTTGGAGTAGTAGTAATTTTCTGGAAGGAACTACTTGGATTAAAAGTATTTGGGTGCTTACAGCTCTCCTCTCTCGCACAAAAAAACCCAACATGAGCTTTCCAAAGAGTTTGTGGGCTTTTAATAATTTAGTGAGGAGAATCCTTCTTACCTTGCTTACTTCTGACAGTTCTATTTCTGCTCCATTGCAAGTTTGTAACATGCACACTCAAAAAACACTGCCATTCCGAACAATGTATAAACCAGCAAGTATTTGTGGAAGAATCCAGAGCCAAAGAGACATTTGTGTTCATTACTCAGTGAGTTGTTTGCCAGTTGTTGCCAGATAACAACAATATGAAGTTAAGGCTCATTATTAGCATAGCTTGACACAGAACAAATAAAGTAATTCCTGCTTTGGGTCATGGTATTATGGTAGAAGCTGCTGTCTCAGTGAAATGCCACTCATGGGTGAAAGATGGAGAGGAGACACTGCTGCCAGATTACACGAGAGCAGCAAGGCTGCTATGTAATTCCAAATGGGACCGTAAGAGGGACATTTTATCGAAATCACCAGTATCTTCCAGGAACTGTTCAGGGACAATAAAGTGATTCACATAGATAACGTCCAAACCAAAACAGCTTCACTCAGGTCAAAGGCGTGATTCTGATTTATCCCAGATGAGGATCTGAAGGTTTTTCTGTTAAAAAGAAACTTTTGACTTGACAGCACATTAAAGCTGTATTACTCTAAAACGTTCAGGATTTAGAAGCCAGCTTTCTCCTCAAAATCAAATCATTGCTGCATTCCAGTCATTAGAGCTATTGAGGGCCTTAGTTCGCTCTCACTGAACACAACAGTGACATAACCTGGGGAATGCGGTGATACCAGACCACAGAAATGAACATTTAAGGCAACTCCTTCCCTTTTACTTTTAAAACTCTGATAGTAGAAGACTAGAGAAAGACAAAGTCCATACAACATTTATGGCCCATTGCTAGAGCCTTCAAGCAGCTCGTACTCAGATCGATGTACGTTGCTGGTCCAAGCTGCAATTCATTCATCTGAATGACCTTTTAAAGAGTGTTTTATTCCAGACCACAAAAGCATAAAATCTATTTTAAGTAAAAACCAAAAAGAAAAGTTAAAATATGATCTTACCCCTTCTTCTTGACTGCCTTCTCTAACATTTTCTCGTATGATACCTTTTCTTTATCATATTGTGCCACTATTTTGTCAATTTGTGTGCAGTGCAACTTCTGCATAGCGCTGTGCTCCTGGAAAACAGTAGGACCTTCCAATTAGGTTGCTGGATTTTTAATGTTTAGTTTCCTTATGGTGTAAAAATGTCAGTGTACAAACAGGTAACTTTGAATGGAATTTGATCTGTTTTAGCCATCTGGTATTAAAGGTTCCAGATATTCCACTATAAGCAGTAGAACATTTCTTCTTTGTTTGAAAAATGAAGATCTGTAGGGGACCTTAAAAATAGGGCATACCTTAAAACAGAAGAATGATGGGAAAAAACTTCATCTTTTTGAATAAATGTCCATTTAAGTGCAATGTAAAATGTCAGATTTACAAGCTCAGGTCTTATCACTCAAAATTTCTGAATACAGAGAAGAACAAAACTCAACCCAGGCCTCCCCCATTCCTCTACGTGTATCTCATACTGAATACAGTGCTAGCCCCATGGCCACTGCTAATCAAATAGATCCAAGTCCAAACATCAGCTAAAAATCAAATCATTAACAAGTGATATTCTGAAGATCTGGCCTGTGACCCCTAATGACAGCAGCAACCTTATCGTTAACAAATTCCACTTTGTACAGTACAAGACTGTAGCAGAAACAAGACACTTCACTTAGTGCTTACACGTAGACTTCATTATTGAACATGATTTTGTATTCTCCTTTATCAGAATAACTGCTCGTAATGATGCAAATATTTAACTGCCACAGAACGCACTCAATATTGAATTTACATTACAATAGAAAAAATTGTTGTTTATTAATTTATATTATTTTATTAATATCTAATTGCTTCACATTTTATCTAACCATGACAAAAAGCCTTGCATTAATTAATATGGCCTCTTCCAGGACTTTGTCTCTGTTTTGTTTTATAGCTCATTCTGCATTTATTCTACCCTTGCTATACTACTGCTCTTTGTAATTATGCTCTATACACCTGTGATTGCCTTATCACTGTTTCTTCCTCTAAAAATACTAATTAAAGCCTTTTACAGTCACTTTTACCAAAATATTAATACAAATGTTGTGATGCTTTTAAAAATCTAGCCCCAGGCATGCCAACATCTGCCAAGCACTTCCCTGGGGAACGCACACAGCTTCCAAATCTTGTATTTAGAGCAGAGAATTGAATTTTCTATTCTACGGAGGATTTAAAGGGAAACAAATAGCCTCCATCAGTATTGAAACACGCCGGCTTCACCAGGGAGTATTTACACTGGCTAACCAGGTAGGAAAAAATATGGACAGTGAAAAGAATGACATAAGCATGACAGCACCAGCCAGGTACAAGCGAAGTGACTGAGAGCATCCCTCAAACCGCCCACTCTCCCCTAGATGAGCAGGACAATACAATTCTTGCTGTAAGAGATGAAGCACAAACACTGCAAAGCATGAGACGCCTGCCCACTCGTGTGACGCTCCTCCGTAATCTGGGAGAGCACATCACGTAGCGCTTTTCCCTCATGACAACCACAATTTAAGCCTTCTCTCTTTATCGCAAACCCACTGTCATCTTCTGCAGACTCGACTCCATAGTGCGGGCCACATACCCCTCATTCCCTTCCCTGGTCCTCCTTCCCATCCAGTTCATGGAACGTGCATTTGTTTGTGCACAATATAAACAGAGCTGGAAGAGGAAGATGGGTTACTAACAACCTCCACATGCCAGGCACAAAGCGCACACACAATTCAGCCTGTTGAAGAGAGGAGGGTGTAAGTTCCTCTGATACAAACGCTTACTCCTGTCTCGTATCTCCCTAAAGAAACAGACCTGTAACAGTTCTATACTCGGATGAATCAGAGACTGATGTGTTTTCACACAGAGCAACCAACCTCCGCCAGCCAGTGGGTCAGGGAGCTGCTAACACTTCCCTGCACTGAGTGGATGCTGTCAGTAACAGGGACCCTCATTGCTGTCGTCTTCCTTAGCTAGCTCTGCCCAGGGCTACCACTTCAATCAGAGCTCCTTCCTCTCAACCTGCTCTTTCATCCACACTTGCATTCTTTTCCATAATGCATTTTCCAAGGCCAACTTTACATGAGAGAGCATCAGACTTCTCTTCCCTTAAACCGCACGAACAATTCTCTTCTGTTTACTTATTCCTCCAGATCTCTGGAGCGTCTGTGGTTAAATGGGAGTGAACCTATTTCTGGAACTTTTAAGTTCAGTCTTATCAACCTACCATACTCCTCAAGCTCATCACAGATAACTAACTGCAGAGCTCTGCTGCTCCACCCCCCGGGTGACAAAATGCATTAAAACCAGTGATGAGTACACCAAACACTTCCCTAAGATCATCTGTGAGCTAATACGGCCACACTTTTCTGCTCAGATCCCTCCTCTCCAAATTCAAGAAGTTGCCCTTACTGGAGCTGTTAGCAAGGCATGCTCTAGACAGGCACTTTCTTGTCAGGACAGACGTGCACTCTGTACTTCAGAGCAGCAGGACACAGGCTGGCTCAGACCCAAACCAGCTGTGCTTGAGCTAAAGCTGAAAGCCTTCTCAGACTGTGGCTCGCAATTTTTCCCTCAGACTAGAGGAAGCAAGTGCAAGCCTGAACAGATGGATCAATTGTTTTTTAACATTAGTGAGCGCCGTCTTGGCTAAGATATCCTTACACTACTGTGGGTCACGTAGGTCAGGGACACAGACCATTGAGCATGGCTGTTTGTTACGTGACTGCGGTACAGCAAACTGCAGGATGTTGTCCAATGAATGAGAAAATAGTGTTTAGAATTAAGAAGCCCCCTAAAGATCAGTCCTATGAAGGTCTAGAAACTGTCCATGCCCAGAAGCATGGATGACAGACACTTTTGGTCGAGCACGGGCTTTGAACTCAACACTAAATAGGAGAAATCACTCATTTCCCATCTGCACAGAGCCAGTAAGGAATCTGAAATACAACTATTTCATTTTCTTACATATTTTTTTAAATACTAACAGCCCCACAAAAGTGTCAATTATTGAAAGTAATTTCTTCATATTTCATGGTACAGACAGAGTCCCACGCTCAAACAACAGTCATGAACATAAACACAGAGACAGATATTAAAAACGCCCAGGCAACTACGTTACATCAGATCCGCAATGAAATCTGCAATCAAAGAGAGCCAGGGAATAACTGCCCCAAGAGCCCAGTATGCACTGTGAAAATTCCGAACTTGAGACACTTTCTTTGCTTGTTCTGCCTTTTTCTGTTACAAGAGTAATGGTTTTCTAATGACAAAGGGCAGGAGAAAATTGGCTGTGATTTTCTAATGTACAACGTACCCGTAATAGTGTCGTACGTATTTGGGACATCACTGCCAACCATACAAAGCAAAAAGCTGACTAATAAGTGGTTAACATAGAAGTAAGTGAGGAGGAACAGAACATTTCATTTCTCAGTGACACATTCCAGTTCTCTTTAGCCAATTTGCAGTTTCTCCAGTGCCTGTCTTCGATGCAGCAGCCTCTCACATCATTACTGCCTTTTTTTCCAGGCTGCCTGTCAATAGGTCATGCAAGAGGGAGCTAGATAAAATCATTTCCTGAAAAAGGTGAGCTTTGGATGCCTATATGGGGCAAACAAACGTGCAGCGAAACTCAGCGAGACATGCAAAGCGTTGCTAGAGCAAAAATTTGCTCACTGGAGCATATTTCAGTACATTTAAAACACACACGCGTTTCTCAGTGGTCCAACTACTGTTTCTTAGTCCTACCCTACAATTTAATTAGGAGCTGTCTGTGCTAGTGAGCGCTGCAACTTTTTTCAATTAGAGTGTGTTGTTCTGAGAGCTCTTAATGACCTTACCTTCGCATGTTTCTTCTTTAAGGCATTCAGCTCTTTCTGCTGTTTCTTTAAATGCTTTATATAAGCCTACAAAAAGAGAAGGTGGATCAATTTTTCTGCGGTCATAGTGACTTTAACCAGATAAAATCCTGGCTACTTAAAACAAGTAATTAGGAACACATCTGGAAAAGCTCGTGTCCACACTTACCTTCATTTGCTTTAAATCTTCTATCTTCACTTGAGGAATAAGGTCTATACCTGGGAAGGTATTGATACAGATTATTGGAAACTTCATACATACTAGTGTACCTCATATTTTAAATTTGAGTTTTACCACTGAAACCAACATTTAAGTTGGCAATCAATGTTTTTCACTACACAAAAAATAATTGCAGGTTGATGAGACAATTATTCCTCAAGATATAGGTACGATAGATGCAAATGCACTGCTCAATCAATTGCCTCGTGAAAAAAGAAGTGACTCAATGAGTGTATTTTAATCTCTTATGGTTCTGGACTGAAGTGTCAAAACACAGCAACCTAAGAACTGGAGAAGCTCCTTTTCTGAAAACACAGCAAACCATTTATGTACATTAAAACTGAACCACGCAAACTTCAGAATTTTGGTCCATAGCTGGAGACTGCTCTGGTGCCACTTGTTCCAGGGGTGAGGCTTCTTGGGTACGGTTCTATGTGACTACATAAAGGGTTAACTGAGGTTAGGTATACTTCTCCACCTCAATTTAAATCACAAAAATTGTAGGAGTGAAAATTTACCTGCAGCCTGTATGTTAATGGAGGTAAAAATTGAATTTTGGCTAATACCAGGCTATGAGAAAAGGAGCAATAGTAAACTCCAAGACTAAAGGAGAGAGAAAAATGGAGGAGAAACACAAAACCATAAGAAGCGAAAACTCTAATGAAAATTCAATACAACAAGCAAATCTATTACACAACACTAACAGTACTATTTAGATGAAAACATGTTTTGATCACTTTAACTGCAGTGCAAAGAAAACCCAATCTCATTTCACCTTTATGCTTTAATAAACCTTTTGTGACATATTATGATTTTTTTTAAACTACAAAGCAAGTCCCACATGCAATCACTAATAAAAATGTCAATACAATGCCATGAGAGTTGTGAGGTGTAGAGTTTTTTCTGAGTTTTTACACAAAAATGTTTGCCTCTAAGTAAATACACTGCAAATGTATTTGGTTAACTGCTCTTAATAGTGTCTGTAGGACTGTAAGATTCCCTCTGCCTTGAAAAGGACTTTATGTCTTCTAAGGTGAATTTAACTGGAAAACATTCAGATGCTGTAAAAGGAAAACAAAAGGCAGGGGGAAGGTAGGCAATCTCCTTAGGGAACATGAATTTTTTATTTTCTTAGAAGCATAAGATTCTGCTCAATTATATGGTGTTAACATTAGTCTAGTAAACCAGACTGGAACAGATTTAGGCACAGACAGAGGCTGAAGTTTTCAGAAACACAAATCACTTTACTATTACCGAAAGCCAGAGAACATCCCCGCCCCCCCCAACATTCTTGTGCATTTGAAAGCCTTTCCCAGACACCCTGTCTTGCTAGATATGCAATTTCTAATCGTAAGGTGAGTTGTGTAGTGCAACAATGGCAGGATTAATCAGATCTTAAAAGATCATAGAGATAAGTAATACAAAATAAGGATCCTTACATGGGGTATATAAACAAACTGCTCTATTTTAACATGAGAAAATATGGATAAAAATGGTTGCAGACAAGAATGCCTAAGTACTGAAATCTCAGTTTCAGACCAGGGCTGCATCAGGTGTGCTGCGTTCTAGACAAACTTCCTCAGGACTTTATTTTAAAGCACAGACCCATTTACTTTGTTCACCAGTTCAACCAGGAATTAGGTGCCAACCTCAGCAAATTTCATGCTTAATTAATGCACAATAAAACTAATATTTGTGCATCTTGGTGATGATACACGAAATACGAAAACACTTCATCGGATGCAATAATCTAAGTTATACACCAAGGAAGAACTTTGACAGAGTTCAGAGACAACCTGTTTTATTGCCAAAAAGTGGCTCCAGAGAAACGGCATCTTGTTTCTCAAGAGATTCCCACTCATGTGTGCATTCAGGCATGTCTGCTCAAGTTTAAGGACAAGAGCAGTCAGTGCTCCTTTTCACTCCGATCAATCCCTTAGGGCCAAGGTGGATGAAAGAGAGCGAACCAAACTCTAGTTCTTGTGGCCCATTAACAGAAATATTTATTGTCTTTTGTTCAGGTGTACAAATTTGTTTTCTCACTTAATCTTCATTATCTGTGACGATACATGAGAAACAAATAATCCTATTTGACTCTGTAAGGTGGTTTCGTAGAGTGAATGGTGAATAGTGAGAAAAAAAAAACTTATTCACTTATAAATGAGCACATTTAATATGGATATTTTTTGCAATAAACATGCCATTTCCATAATCACTGTTCGGTGTAAAACCACACATTGAAAACCTTTCTAATTGTTGGGAAATCTCTACAGAATCCAGTGAATTCTAAATACCTTTAATTACTTAAATCTGCAACTCTGCCAAGGGATTTGTGGAGGGAGAAAAAAAGCAGAAGAGTTTCTGTGGAGTATACCAGAAGCGAGTAATTTCCACTGGCGTTCCTCCAGTAGATCTTCAGTAAACTACTCCCAGAGTCCTGCAGGTTACTACTACGGGCAGTAGGTACACAGCTACACAAAGAGGTCACTTAGTAAACTAAAGATGTGTTGTCTTTACACAGCCATTTTAGTCACATACAAAATTTATTTGCAATTGGACAAAGAGGAGTCTCAAAGGCAGAAGAAGTTACCTTCTAAAAGGGCAAGAATGAACAGAACTGCAAAATAAAAACTGAGTAATGTGACTTTCTGAATCACTTTGGAACTGAGGGAATGGCACGTGACTTTTGCCTACCTTTCTTAGCGTCCGTCCCAGATCCAAAGCCTGCGGTGGTACTCGGTCGAAGTTCAGAGCTGCTCTGAGGTGTTACGTTGGCTTTGGCATTATTGGCTTTCCCTTTTCTATCGTTCTTTGAAGTGTCATTTGGTACATCAGCTATATCACTCTGAAAGAAACATTCACATAATAAATTAATTGTCGTTTTACCCGTAGTATAAGAAGTTGGGGTATAGGAAATTTCTGAACTTGCTTAAACATAATTAAGAAAATTGCAACACACTCTCAAATGACTCTGTACTCAGTGAAGTATTTGCAACCTATTTTAAATGGCTACCTACTAAAATACGGCTGCTTCTTCTTCATTCCTTAAAATTTCTGCTTCTAAGGGATGTGTTAGTATGATCCCTGAGAAGTCAGTTAGAGAATGGTGTTTCAGTACATGTTAGCTAACACAAGCCAATGTATTTCAAAGCAGAACAAAGAGGCTTGTATTTGAAATGAGAAACGATAAGGTAATGTGCATCAATAGGAGAAGGACCAGTTTACTTTAAAAAAAGAACAGAGCATGAACAGAATTGGGCTGTGCTTGTCATTAAGTTCTACTTACAGTTTCAATACCCATAGCTCTCATTTGGTCTGCTCTTTTTTCTGTGATAGACAAAAATTTCTTTGGATCTGATAAAGCATCCACAATATCTGCAAGAAAAAACAAACCCCCAACTTTTTATGATCTTCAGAGGCATTTGGAAATTAATCTTTTACAAGAGCTTTATTCTACCCCTGCTGTTATGAGCCATAGTTTGCAACAACAGTCCAACTTTCCGTGGTGAACTTGGCAGTGCTCATCACCACAGGGCTTGAACACATTAAGAACATGAACCAGTTTACAGAGTGCCAAGGGGGTGCTATTAACCCAGCTACTTTATTTAAGGAAAACACACAGACTCCATCAGACCTAAGCTACCCTAACTTGCTCCCAGTTGAGGACACTAGAATTTGAGTCCAGAATGGGATCTCCTGAGCCTCAAAGTACAGACAACTTTGTCTCTTGGGCCTGCTGACTGACTTGGCACTGCAGGGAACTGTACAAAATGCTGTTACAGCTGAATAGCAGTTTCAGAAGGGTAGTTAAAGCTATTGGGGAAATATGGTCTCACTCACCTTTGTGATGCTCCATGTCTGGAACATGACAGGCTGTGAAACAGCTTTTCTATGAACCGTAGTGACCAATATTTGAATCTTGCACATGACAGTACCACTAGTGGTATCTTAGTACTACCCAGCACCGCATGCTGTACAGATCATTGAGTCTGCTTTCCATATGCAGCAATCAATGTGCAAGCATAGGTTTACAGGAAGACAGACACATGAATCTTTACCTGCGTATTGAACTATCCCTTTCTGTGCTTAGTTTCAATAGTCAATGAATTCACAAATGGCAAAGGAGGCCCTCCACAGCATGAAATTATTTTACAAATTAAACTGATTCAGCACCTAGAATAATAATCCATTCAGAGACCACAGTAGTGATCTGTTTTGATGATCCCTCTGAAACTTTAACTTCAGTATTATGGAGCAAAGGGTCACTGGTCTCAGTTAATAAGCCTTCCTTGTCAGAGAAGGAACTTAGGAAAGTCTAAACACTGCTGCCCAAGTGACTCCTCATGCACTACAAAATATTGTCATGTAATTAACTTGGGTTTCTTGTCACAACCGTGAGGAGGACCATGGACAGCGCACAGAAGCTGTTTCTTTGCCAAATGCTGCAAAGCCCAATTTTTGCCTGCTTCAAGCGAAAGACAAATGCTTTTGTACTTGTATATTCTAGATGGTCTCATCAGCATAATAGGCCATTATTTCTACAATGACAGTTCTGACACTCACAGTTTTCATCATCATCTGAATTTTGCCCACATTTCATGTCATCTCTTCAGACATTTTCCAAGTGAGTGCACGATGATGCGAGACAGAGAAAGTTGGTCCACTGACCAGGTCTGTAAAAACATTCAACCTATCAAAAGCTTTGGGAAGAAACTTGCTATCCTTCTTGTGCAAAACTAGGGGCTGGACTAAATCATCCCCCTTCCACCCTAAGTTGTTTTCTGAATGTCACTCTGAAGTCACCAGATGCATTTCTCAAGCAAAAAGAGCATGTACCTTCCAACTAAAGTTGTATTAAATACATAACATTACCCTTGACAGCTCTGTGTATCTATGCAAACAGACTGTCTCCAATAACTTTTGTGACCCAACAATGTCTTCTGAAACTTCATATACAAAAAAAATGTAGAATTTATTTTCAGCCGTAACAAAGGCCTTGTAGCTCAGCACTGTTTCCCCTTTCCCTAACTTCGTAAGGATGTCTTTTTGTCCTCGGCATGCACTCTTCATTGAAAATCCAGGACTACCCTGCTAACGTGATGCGTCATTTGAAAATGGAACCTTCATTATCACGAGCTTCAAGGAAGAAATGACTAATGTGTTTGGGAGAGCAAGACCTTTGTAAATTGTATTAGTAACCACATGAGCACATCACCAAAGGCTCAGCATTTCTACAAGGGGGATGTGACTCATCACTCCTTCTCACATTGCCATTTGTCCTCTGCTTACATTTTTCTTTGTCCCTAGTGAGGTAGGGTGGAGGTGGGGAATAGCATTTTGTAGAAGAATCGCAATTAAATATAAAACTGGGAAAATCACTGGAAGAGTACATCACAGAGGACTCTAACCAGTAACCTAAGTAGCCATGCCTACTTATATACAGACTTCTAGAAGCCTCTCTTTGGAGAATGCTACTTCATTTGCATTAATTTGCGCCAGTATTGTGTTTTACTGGGAACAGAGTAGATGATGCAAATAAACCACAATAAATTACTAAGTTATATGAAAAATAAAACTACGCATCTTTTAAAGCCTATGATGCATTATCCACTTGAGTTATCTTTTGGTGCAAGTTTTTAAATCTTACTCATACAGGTTAAAAAAAAGAGAACCAAAAAAGTAGGCAGCTACTGAATTGAGCTATACCTTCCCACAGGTTTGCTAAAACAACCATGGAGATCCTAATGATAGCTCATAAAACAATGAGAGGCTCACTGCAGATGATAGGTAATTAAAAAACACATGCCAACAGAATACTAATGATTCCACCCGAGTGTCAAAAGTTATTTCCCATTTGTTCATCATGCTGTTGTTCTATATCGATGAGAAAAATACATGAGACACATGAAAACTATCTGGGAAGGAAGAGGAGAACTAATAATTGAATTAATTTTGTTCATATTAATACGGAGCCTGGTTTTTCCAATGCTGACAGTAAGCTATGACAACCAGTTCTCTCATTCTAGTTGCATCACTGTAATGATACTGTTACTTAGGGGTAGAAATTATTTTCTCAGCTCAGTCCTCACAGCTACCAGAAGAACCAACTGTAGAAATGCTTACAGTGTGGTAGATGTACCAGTACTGAACTGCACATAATTTGCAAATTCTACACAGGTGTTCAAATTCTCTTTGAAAAACAAGTCTTTCACTTCTGAATTTGTATAATGCAGTCTAAAAAGTAAAACAAAAGGATTTTCTCCCTATGTGACCAGCACACGCAGCAGCTTGAGACACATCAAACTCTTCTAAGTTTAAACTCTACTCTTAGAAGAACTGTGGCATTACTCAGAAAAACATCAATCCTAAATCAGAAGCATGTCCCCAGTTTAGAAAATGTTTTAACTGAGTCATTTACTGTCAAAAGCTTAAGTTCAGGAAAGAATTGAAGCACATGTTTAAATCTCTTGGATTCATGGTTCAACTGCTTCCTCCAGAATCTCGAGCTTAAGCTTAAGATCCTTACATTTGTCTGGAGACAAACACCCTGAAGTTAAATGCTGTAGATGAAACATTCTGCATAAAGGCATGGTGGTGCTCCAAGACCTGTGGCAAGACTCCAGCTGACTTGCCAGCAATCAGGATTTCACATGTGAACAACACGAACACTCCTGTGTATGCTGAACTCCTTCTATAAAAGACTGCTACTGAAGTCTAGGCCTGTCCATTTTTTTTTAAAGCCTGGATTTCTATTTTACAGTTTTAAATGGTTTACATATTGTTCAATGTACAAGCAGATTTCCTCTGCAGTGAAGAAAACATTTCCCAGAGGCTCACCCTCAGGGTGAACTTACCCATTACACTGATTTAAGGGGTGCAATGATTATTTGCTGGTGTCCGTTCCTATCCACATGTGGCAATTTGCCACCGCTCAGTATAAATGACCATGGCCCTGCCAAACTGATCATGGAAATGGATCTCATTAAAAATGACTTTCCTGAAACCCCAAAATAATTAAACCACACTGAAAACAGAAAAAATTGGGAGAGAAAAATGTAGAAATGTTTTGGATGCTAAATTATTTCTCTGTCTATTTTTAACAATATGCCAATATTCTTAAGAATACAAAAGCGGTTTTGTTTGAAAAAAACCCACGTCTGGACAAACAATATAGCTAAAGTACACGTTAACCTTATAAATATTTATGTTGCAAAAAAAGTAATTAAAAAAAAATCAAAGTAATAATCTTCCTAAAATGTTAACAGAAAAAAATCAAACTGACCTAACTAGTATTAGCTTATTTTCCACAGTATTTTGTCATCTAACAGACACATGTCATTATCATTAATGCTGAGGTAGGCACTTGGTCTGACAGCTGATTTCTTAACTGAATATGCAGGGTTTCCAAGGAGTTAAAATACGAAATCTTTCCAGACCTTCAGCACTGTGTATCTGCTTCTGGCTGGTATATTGACACTGCGGTCCTTCGGAACTTCCACACCAACACTCAAGACCTACAGCCCACTGGGATACAGGTTTCTCTCACCTCCAAAACCGTCAGGCACGTATGTTTTAAGCACAATGTTGCAGAAAACCGTTGGAAGAGAGAGTGGCTTGTTGCCCTCATTCCGAAGGGAAATGTGTCTGTAACCTGCCTGCAGACCATCCAGAGGCAGGATCCTCTGACCAATCAGCTTATTGTTGTCATCGTACACTGCTATCCTCAGGACCGCAAGATCAGGGAGAATAACCTGGAAAGTCATAAAATGAAGAAAGTCAACGACTCCAACGGAGCAGCACCCTCCCCGCCTCCCATCTTTGAACCATTCATTCACTTTGTATGGCAGAAACAGCCTATCATCACTGTGAGACAACGTCATTTCCTACAAACAGCACAGCTGAACACAAATCTTTCCTAGAAAAGGTTTTTTTCCACCCTAAATAATGGGTCGATTTCAGAGCATGCAAACCCTGCAGCTTACAGTTACACTAACTAAATATTCTGCATGTTTATTCATTACTGAAGACTGGTGGCATCAATAAGGCGGCAGGTAAATCCTGCCTGGGGAATGACAGATACAGTGGCAGTCAAAGGGCAGATAGTGCTGAATCAGAAGGATTATGACAGAAAGACAGGATTTGGGATGTATCCAAAAGGGCAGTGAGGAACAGAAAGAGTGCAAGCACAAGCTGATGGGCATCTATACTCACCTGTGGGTTCTGCATAGGGGAGAAGCAGACAGAGGGCAGGACAGAGTGACAGAGCTGCTGAAACGGCGAGCTGCCAGCAGAAGTGGGTGTGCTGTACTCATGACATGCAGGGGACGTGGTGTGAGTGGTGGGTACGGATGCTGCCAGCTATCTGCATCTGTCAGTCCCCATCTGGACCGGCCAAAACAGTAGCAAAATAATTCCCTGCTTTCCCTGGAACAAAGGTGCTGCCTCTGTGCATGGAGCAGTGAGGAGAAGACAGCCTAACCGAGAGGTGCAGCTTCTCTGCAGCCTGCCTGAGAAAGGTCTTCCCACTCCTTTCCTACCTGGTTCTACTCATCAGTGCTTATGGGACAAAAGCAGAGATCTAAGTAACCTCTGTCTATCACCTCCCGTACACTTCCTCCCTGCCCCTTTTGTTTTCAGTTTTAGGGGGCACAAAATAAAGTGTTTTCGGTCTCTGAACCCACCTGAGCTATTCACAGGTATCCTGCTCTACTGGATTATAACTTAACTCCCAGCACAGGTTACCACCAGCACTCCCCCTTACACAACAGAGTGACAACACAGAACTTGGGTTAGAATGACTGAAGCTTTATTTTAATTAAAATAAAAACAAGAAAACATGACAGAAGAACAATCAAACACATTACCTGAGAGCAACTGAGAACACTGTAACCCAAACAGGGCAGGTAAGATCTCCCCTCTACAGGCCACAGATCAGCACACCTTTCCTTACACGATGGGCTCAGACACGGATTTGTTAGGGAGCAGGAGTGGGGACTAGGAAGTTTATCGTTCCCTCTCCATTTCTTTGTTCTATGGTGCCCTGGTAGGCACTTGCACTCTCATGACATTTTAGCACTGTGCACCTCATGCATTCATGTCCTCTAGCTAGAGGAAATGTTCCTGCTGTGTTTATACCACTCATCTTGCCTTGGCTTGGTCCTCAGTGTATGTCTTGATTAAAATGCTAAACCTGGTATGGTAAGGGCCTGAGATGAAGAAAAATAATCTCTTGCCTGACTTACACTATGAGTTATTCCAGAGAATGTGCGACCACGTTAATTGTTCATTGCAGAGTAGAGCAGAAAGTCCGAGGAATGTTGCCATCAGCCACTGTACCTGTGCCATGATACACAGGTACCCCCCATTTTAGACTGAAGCTGTGTGCACCCTGCAGTCTATGGGCTTTCTGATGGAAGAGATCTGAAAGCAGCAGATGCTGGCCATATGGCCAGCAAGCCATGGGCAGCATGATTGCCTGTCAGTGAACCTAACTATCTTCCCTGTGCCTCCTCACATACAGAGAAAAGCACTTGAAGTCACGTTCATTCCAGAATGTATTTGAGTCCAGAAAAACCTCTTGCCTTAACTAAATTTCTGTTAAAAACTGGTCATACTGTTAAGAAAGCAGATTATGTGTGTGATATACCCAAAGTGTGAAAAGTTATCACCATTCAGCAAAGTCTGCCACTTTGGAGTAAAAGAGGAACAATTCTGCATGACAACAAAACAGGTGTAAGCAAAACAGACGTTACCAAAGACGGCACTGCTAACACATGTAGTCTGGATGAAACTCCAGCCGACAGAAAAAAAAAATTAAATATATATATATATGTGTGTGTATCATATATATAAAGACTGAGAGAGAAAAACTGAACACGGATGACTGATCTCTCTCTTTAAATCCCCCATACTAAGAAAAAAAGGTTTGTTTTTCTTTTGTTACTGGAAAAAAAAAAGAAAAAGGTACATGATGCACATGGACTACTGAAGGAGGGAGCTGGCAACATGTCTGAGGAACACAGCACCCTTCCAACTTTTCCATGTAATAACATTGACCTTAGCTTTGGATGCAGCATCTCACCTGCCCTCTGGGCTGAAGGAACAGTGCAAGATAGCAGCCACTGCCAGGGCAGGGAAGAAGAAATCTCCAAGGAATGATGGTGTCCACCAGCGGGGCTCATTCTGAGCAGACTGCATACCTTGAACACAGGCATGGCCACGGAGGAGGTGACTACCTCCAAGTGGGAGGAGGAAGCAAAGGGGAGGGAAAAGCCAAACAGAAACAAAAAAAATCATGTGACAGCTACAGAGGTTATCCATCAGAAAAACAAAATAAAGCAGAATTAAAAAAAAAACCAACAAAAACCAAACAACCTCTTGAAAGCTTATTTCTGCTTTAGATTGTTTACTTGTAGTAAAAAGGAACCCTACAAACCCTTTTTCATGGGAGCAGCACTTAATCATGTGAGCAGTCAGACTGAAGCAGGGAGGGGTGGCTCAAGTGAGCAAGGATGCTCATGTGCAAAAGGGCTGGCAACCACAGACCGCGCTTTCCAAATATCCTACCTTTCGAAATACAAAGGATTCTTCATTGTAAACAGGGTTCAGACCATTGTTCATCACCATGCGTGTTCGAAATTCTTTACGTATCGTGTCCGTGGGTAAACCATACATATCCACTTCTACATACGTACCAATTTTTTTGTCTGATAAGAACTGACCAGATATTACCTGCAACACAACACCAGTGCAGTAAGGAAAAGCAGTACAGAGATGTAATATAAAGTACACAGCATGTTATGGATACGGGAAATATTTATAATTTTTTATTGACAGAAGTCTGAAAAGTGCTTTATACAGAACAGATATTTATTTTAGCATATGAAAATGGTAGATCTAGTACTAAAATGGCACTTCTTTAGAAAAGCTTTTGTGATTAGACCTTAAATATATCCTTAATTTGAAAAATTGCGCTCCCTGTGCTATGGTATTAATGGTTGTAAGCCAGATGGCCCAACTAGCCAATGTCTCACAGATGCTTTCACTATATTACCAAAAGCCACTGAATGGAACAACCAGACTGGGCTCTGCCGCTCCGCAGTTTTAAACCTCCTGTTCAGAAGCACTGTCGCCCATTACATGTCTTGACTACGAAGAGGTGAAAGGAAGCTAGCGCTCTGCTTTCATGGAGGTAAAGGTTTTAAACTAATCACGTCAGTCTAACTCTGTATTATGTGTCTGGGAAATGTAGGATGCTTAAAAAGCAAACAAAACCCCCACACAACTCCTCGATACTGTTACATATATGAAGATCTGTTGCAATTCTACTCCAAGTCAAGATTAATCCAATGCCAGCAGCTGATTACTCCATGAAAAACTTTTATGCCATCAAGATAATCTACTACTAAAAAATACAGCTAATGTTTTCATTACTACGATCAAAGAGGGAAGAAAACCCCCCAAAACATGATTTCACAGACCTAAGCTGGTGTCCTTTTCATGATCTGACATTCTTCCAGGAAACACTCTGGATATCAAGTCTCAGAAGTTATGTGGCTGAGGGATGCCATCACTGGCTTCCATCCACTTGACTCTCTCATAACACAATTTATATGGAATTTTATACTAGTTTTAATCACACAAGAAGACCAAGCGGCAAATACGCCATCTAAAACTATCTCCAGTGATACTTAGCACTTGTGTTCTCACCACTTCCTTCTTGGAGGGATTGTACTGTCATTAACGTTACAGAAAAACAACAGTAATGAAAAGTTTTTGTTCTTCTGGAGGTGCAAATGAAAGCTAGTTAAATGTCTAGAAAGCACAATGGATCTTTGGTCAGAGAGAGTTTGAAATGTCCATGCTGCACGTAGAAAGTGATGCTGAAAGCTGCACATAGGGTATTAGACCACAGAGTTGTGGCAAGTCACAAAACAGGTTTTAAAATTGTCAGCCTCCTTCCAAAACATGATACCCAACCATGCTTTGAACTACAACAGGTGTTTTATGGACTTTGTTACTCATAGGTAGCTCCAAATAAGGACCTCCCCCAAAAGAAACATTTTTCTCTACTTCTTCTGAAAATATCCTGTACATGGGTGCCCTCATCCCTTCTCTCTCTATGGTGACAAGTGATGTTTGTACAATTTTATACTGTCCACAAAAAAGAACTTCACTCATTTTTTCATTTATGACGGCTGACATAATTCAAAAAGAGATCAAGAGGGGTTAAAATCAGTAATAATGTATAATAACAAACCATTTCTAATTACATCGTGTTCCACACAGATCATGTAAACACAGAGGTCTTAGCTAGGAAAAAAAAAAAACCAAGCAAACAAAAACCCCACAAAAACAAAGAAAACAATTTGATGAAATCTACACAATCCAAATTAATTTTCTGGGTTTTTTTTTCCTGTTTTTAAAAGTGATTTTGGATGTGATAACAGAAGCTTGTCTGTTGCTGGTTTACCTGAACAGAACATGTTGCAGCAATTACACCATCTACAGGCGTTTCAGAGAAAGGGTCAAACGTTCGATCTGGTCGTCGCATGAAATCTGGTTTAAGTAGATACCTTATTTCAAGAAAAGGAAGAAAATTACTCTTGTGTGGAAATTACATTTGTATTAAATACAAATAAAATGGATGTTCTAGCTTTAAACAATGGACTCTCCTACAGCTCTGTGAAATACAGACTATCATTCTAGCTGCTAGAGTGAGGAAAAGGAAATATTACAGCTGTCTACAATACAGATAAAAGTTAATCTTAATTTTTAATTATCAGCTACCGAGAGATAAAATCAACCCTAGATTTCAAGATGAAAACAAATGTAACATAATCAAGGACATTTCAAAATAGTTTAATAACAGATTTTAAAAATACAATGAGATAACATGTAACAGAAAGTAGATGCTCTCATTTGTTTTAATTCTCTAACACTTCAGAAAAAATACAGGGGGCTTATTAATTTTTAAAATGAAGCCGTTCCATAGAGTTAAGACTTAGATGATACATTTCAGCTTGAAGCTAATTTTTTCGTCTCGGTTATAAAACCTTGGGGGAAACAGCTGATAATGCCAGTGCTGACAGATTGGTAATTATAGTAGCATGAAAGGTGCTACCATAATAACACTTACAATCCATCCCTGAGGACTATACACTGGATCAACATATCAATGAAGCCAATACGTGCTCGGATGAAGCAAAACCCAACCCAAGGATTCTGCCATCAAAATGAAATAGCAGCTGATCACAGAAACGTGGTGCTACACGACAGGGGTTCTCTTCCACTGGTGGAAGAAAACACGTAACTGAAGCCATCCTGTTAATTCTGCAGCCCTGACAGAAAACAGCTGCTAGAAGGTAATTTTTTATCCACCCTTAGACTCTCTAGTGAATCACTGGTACACAATGTTATAAAGGCCTAGACAGAATTCATAAATAATTTAAAAATGCTGAAAAAATTCCAGTGGAAAGAATGTCTTCTTCCATTTTTCCATCATGTGGTTACGGTTTAGGACAGTAATATTCCTCATTTTTCTTACATTATAAATGTGTGTGATTTCATAATATTTTATTAAAGTAGGTTATGGGCAGAAGGCGACTATCAGGAACATGCTTAAGCCTCCGCTTCCAGCTTGCTGAAATAAAACATGCTGAAGCTAGAGGGACTCGGTCTTGTTTCACCAGCATGGAAACTGTAAATCAGAGAAAAAGGGAGTACAGACAGAAGGAAATATTTTATTTTCACTGCCCTATGCATTTTCTGTGACTGAAACTGCACCATATTTATAATGCATATCAAAATATCACCACTATATTACCACGCATTACTACCACATTACTGTAATACCAGAAGACTGACATAAGAATCAAGGAATTAGTTGATAACGATGCCTGTCCTTCACAAAATTTGGCAAGAGTAAACATGTGCTCTTTTACTAGGCTTGTGGGACAAACAAGAAAGGAACTATCATAATCTGCTATGAAAAGGCTTTGTTTTCCTTCTATTTTTGTTATTCTGACTAAAATGACCAGAGACTAAAGCTCTGTCAAACCCCAGAGCCTCTATCAGGGGAGGTCACAGCTGAAATAAAGGCATGGAGTGGCACAGCACTATGCTGCCCATTCTGCAGATGAGGAATTTTAGTCAAGCTTCATCTACTCAGATTCTCTTTCTGAGTAAGATTTGCATTAGTAAAAGAGCTGATTCTTCCCAGGATGAGTTCGCAGATTTTAATGTGCTTTTGGACTGTCACTTCTCATAATTCACCAAACTTTTCTCTTTCTGATGTTAATGATCAGACTACCCTATCAAGGTATAAACTCAACATCTGAGAAAAATCTATCAACATCACTTGGGCATCCTTTTTCCACACAAAAGACATGAGCAAGAACTGAAGAGAGATGCAACACTTCAGTACTCTCTGTGAAATCTGCTCTCCAACTCAAGTACACAGATTAAAAAGATGTTCCCTATCTATTAAGGCTCAACCTGCCCAAGTAAATTTGGCAATTCTGTGCAATGAATCTTCATTCTGAGGCATATCTTCAAAGCAGCTGAAGATGTATTTAAATCACTGTGTATGGTATTCATGATCTTCATAATTTGCACACAAAGCCTCTTCTATCTCACCTTTAAAAAATGGGTGTAATTAAAAAGCTTATTAATCAGAACCTCTTTGCAGGGATAATTCTCCCTGAATTCTACTGATTTCCACTCTTCAACTAGCATCCCATTTTTCTTTTGTAAGACCTAATGAATAGTGACAAAATTTTATTAAAGTCATAGTAAAGGATTCTGATACACACCGACAACAGTTTAAAACGTATCACTCACCCGCATGATCCATTATATTCAAATTTGCCTTGATTCAACTGCATTGCTAAATCTGTCGAGAGAGAAAAAAATCACTATCTTTCCTTCCAAAAATGCAGATTATGGACGATCCTTTTCAGAAAATAAAATAGCACTGTCTGTCCAGAACAATCAGTTTTGTATTAGAATGAAATTTAACATGTATAAAACACACACACGTAAGAAATAAAGGGAAACAATAGGAAAACTTCAGATTTCTTCACAGTAGTAACAGCTTTATCAACCAAGCTGAAGTCTATGCTGTGCTTAGGAACAGTCTCTCCCCGACTTCAAACACACCCAAAGCATCAGCCTGTGGTCATGTTAAGTGCCTGGGAGAGGATCTCCATCACCTAACTTTTGGTATCTACCATACAGACGTCTCCATTTCTGCTCGTGGTCTAGAACCACTTTGAGCAACGGAGGGATACAGGCAGTGCAATTAATCTCAGTCTAAGGCAGATATATAAAATATATTAGATGAGACAGCCTAGAAGGCTGTATTTCCTCACAATGACCATAGATGACTGCCTCTGATGAAGCTGTCTGTATCGTGATGCCTTAGAGAAGATGAGATGAATATCGCACTGGTTCTTTATGGGCTTAATTGAATAAAATACCACAAAAAGATATGACAACGATCACAGCAGCGTTGTTTAGTTTCAGATTTAAAGCATTAGAGTTTTATTCAATTTATGATTACGGTCCTTATAAAGATGGGGAGTGAACACATAATAACTCCCCTCCCTTCCGACCCTCTCTCAAACTTTGCAGAAAATAGAATGTTTTCCTGCAGGTTTCCAATTACCCTAGAATACTCACTCCTTCACCGATCAGGACCAATACACCTCATCTCAGTTTACACTGTGGAGAGGCATTTTCCTGCCCTGGCATCATTCTCTCAGCTGGGATTTCAGACCCCGTTCTCTGACACTGAACACATGGCTCTTTAATGCTTCACAGTAACTGGTCTAGAAATGCATTTGGCACATTTCTGTTTACCACCTTAGTTTGTACACTCCTTCATCTTTACTTCGCAGACATGGACCCAACTGTGCCAAAGCTGTGTTCTGTGAAAACAGTGATTTCCCTGTGCTTAATACTTTTTATTAACAAAACATCTATGTGATAAATAATAGTACTCTATTTTTCCATGAAATGGGACTGAATTTTCCTTCCATGCACGGCTTTTTTTATTGCTCCTTGTCTTACGCTTCCGTAATTCCACCCCCTGTATTATTTCGCCATATGTCTGTTTCCTCAGAAAATGCCAGAAGCAAATCCACGGCATCTGTTTGAGAGTTACTGCCCAAGCCATTCTTTAGGATTGAGGTTCTCTGGTCCTTGCTGCCTACCTGGGGTCTGATAGTTCAGTGAGACCATCTGGCAGCCAGCGTTCCAGAAAATTTGAGGCATGTAATTACTGGAATCCACTCGGCCTCCCTTTGGGTATATCCGACTCATTTGTCGTTTATTATAACTGTATAATTCATCAAGGAAAATGAAATAAAAACATCCTAGAAATGTATGGCCATATCGTGGTATCTTCAATTTTTCTTACATCAATCTTACTATTTCTCATCCTATGAGCTACTTTCCCTTTTCCTTTATAGACATGGAACACTATAAATCTCGAAAGGTGCTGTTTATTTGCAGCATTAGTAGAGAAGCGGTATGAGGAGGTGAAAGGATACTTCACAAACTCGATGGCATGGGTCTTCAAATACCCTAGTCCAACTGATTCATTGAAAGAGGACATATTATGATGAATATTACGTTCTAGAAAAGAAAAGACAAGACATTCTAAAACACTCCTGTAATGATGAATCAAAATTCAAAATCATGCGCTATATGTAATAGCAGGATATAGCAAATTCTGGTCTGTCTCCCCATTATTTGTCATTCAAAGAATCAAATTATACTGAAGAAAAATTTCATAATATTTCTGACTTGCTGTTTTCTTTCACTTCCTGGGAAATCAATAAAACTTTTTGTTTAGGACAAAATGGTTATTCAGAGCCTGTGTTGTGTGGCTAGATAAGACAAACCAACACGATAAATGGTCTAGTGTGCAATATGAAAGCATCAGCTAACAGATGACCACTGCGACAATCACGCCCACCTTACCTCACAGAAAGATGCACTCGAAAAAGCAGTTTAGTTGGAAAGGCCTCTAGAATACAACCAACCTCAACAGCTTCATAATCTCCCAGTAATTTAGTGACTCCATGTGGATGACCAATGGAATAACATCCTAACTTTACATTCAAGGAAACCGAGATCTCAAAATATACTGATGATGCTCATTGAACTATGAAATTCTTGTGCCATTTCTAAACTCAGGAAAATGCAGAGATTAAAAAACACTACCTAGAATAAGCAGACAAATACTTTTATTTCATTCAACCTTTTATGTTACCTTCTGCTACATCGAAACCTTGAAATTTTACAGGCTGAGCATAGTTGACCATTGTTGATAAATATGGATGTATATTGGTTGTGGCACCTACATATTTGTAAGATGCCATCCACGCTTGTTCATCTTCAACAGTTACTAAACCCTGAAAACACATTAAAAAGAAGAATCACTATTTGTGTGTGCAAATGCCACTGTGGGAATTTTCAAATGCGACAGAAAATTATACCCAAATCTGCAGAAAGTTAAAGAAAGTGCAAATTAATACAAGAAAAGTGGAAATTTAATGTTACAAATTAAGATTTATTTTCTTACTGCTACAACCAAACACTCTCAATGCTACAGGACGCATGCGAGAGGACTGATGATAGAGAAACTCCCTGGCAGTGGGTCACTATTACATGATGTTAGTAGGGTAACTTTGGGATAAAAGATAAATACTACAATAGACTGAACAACGGTGGGAGATAATGATCTATCTTTGTCAAATAAATTCCTAAGAGTTGTGATTTAATACACATTTTCTGATGGCAGCCGTGGTGGGGTAATGCAGACTTGGTATCGAGGAGAACTTTTTCAACATCCAAACACAGATAGGTTCAATTGCTAAACTTTACTAATAAAAGCACACCAAACCAGAGGGTTTACAACCTTCGTTGGACAAGCAGATGTCACAAGACCAACCACAGCACCAAGCTCATTCCTAGCCCCTTAAACTGATAAAAACCTGAATCCATCATTCACATAAAGACGTGCTATATTTATAACAGAACTTCAAAAGTCTTCTACAAGTCTCTCGTCTGCCAGAAACCCGCAACAGGATCTCAGGTGGATCTACCTGTCCAACGTTTCCCTTTCCCTAAACCAGTTTGAAACACACTCTTTTCACTGAAAGAAAGGAAAGAAAAAGAAAGATCTCTGTCATTCTAGGCAAACTCCACAAGACTTACTGTTCATGGCGTTTTTCTCCAAACATTTCTCCTTGTGCTCTACCAGTGAACGAGTTACCAAAAAAATCTAACATACTGTAGGCTGACAGTGAACTTCTGCAAGGAAGTACTAAGTATATTTAAAAATTTGATTTTCAGAATGCAACCTGTGTTTGCCAGGAATTTCTCCATTATTGCATCAGGAAATAGTAACAGGAAGCACTGCAAAGCCCTTTCTCATGGAAGAAGAATGCAGTTCACCGAACCTAGACTACTGCAGCTCATGGACTCAGGAGATGGGAGAGTAAAGGAAATGTGAAACTGCTCTGATGGGCATGTACCTCTACCTGCTGTATAGTGCAGATACATTTCAAAAAATGAATTCCATGTGAAAGGAAACAACTTATGCCTTGATACGATGATTATAGTCACAAGGAACATCATTTTCTGACTGCATAGAAGAGCTGAGTTATGAGTCCAGGTACACGATCCTTTATGTGCATTTTAGACTGAATTAAACTTCCAGTGGCCCATGAAATCAAACCTATACCACATTTTAATGCTGATCACTAGGGCTCAATCCAACTGCTTTTCAGGAATACACATATTGAGGGTTCACAGATCTGCTCCCTAAACGTGCCAAATGGTACATCCCTTTATTAGCAGAATACAGGCATCTTTTTGTTAATAGAGTTTAGAACAAATTAAGGAACCAGTCCTTTTCATTCGGATGGTTACAACAGCACATGACCCTTTTAGGGGCTAGAGAAAATAATGGGGAAAAGTTCATCTCTATATATAATTTACACATCCCCACCCCTTAAGAAAAGAAGCAGAATCCACTTAGAAAGCGACATAGACTGAAACAAAATGTGGTTAGGAACAGCTTTAATGAGAGAAGAGGAGGAGGAAGAGAAGGAAGGAGGTGGGAGGAGTCTTACAGAAGGGATTCCTGGGAGAAGATAAATGCAGAAGTCCCAAGGGAAAGCAAAAGGAAGAAAAAGAGAGAGGAAAACAAAGTGCAGTCAGGTAAGAGAAGAGGGGAAAAAAAGAAGCAGGGGGTGATACATCTCAACACCATTCAAAGAACTGCTGTTTCCCAGTGCATGACAATTGAGACAGATCAGACTCTTCTAAGCAGGCAAGTCATGCACTCCTGGCTGTCCCCAGATTTTCTGATGGCCCTAACCCCAGTATAAAAGTACAGCAGAAGAAACCCTCGAGGACAAAAGGAGATACAGTCACTTTCAAAAATACTCTGTAAGTGGAGTAGGAAACTGAGAACAAAATTGTTAAACCACTAAGAATGCATGGTAAATGTATGTTATAAATAAAGCAATAAAATAAACTACATAACATCCTATGTGTCACCTTTTTATTGTTTTCTTGCTCAGAATCTTCAACAGCCTAAGGGAAAAAAATATATATATACATTACCCAAGGAAAAAGCAGTAGGAAACACTCACAGTAAGGAAAAAAACCCTCCAAAAGTTAATGCATTTAGCAAAAAGTACACCCTTTTCCGCATTCCTGTGTGGCTCATCTGTCCCATACACTTGCAAAATTTACTGTTTTTTTTCAAATTTGGGTACACAAGATAAGAAACTCAACAGCTGGCTAGCAATGGGCATAGAGGGGAGGATGTCAGACAGTTAAGCCCAAACCAGCGCTACCACTAGATGCTGGGGATAGTAAGTTTCAGAGAAGAATGAAAGAATGAGACACCCAGACAACAGAAAAGATCATCTGATCTGGATATGCAACCTGTCCGGGCTCTGAAAACTTAAGGGTTAAGACTGCTGTAAACTGTGCTTTAAGCATCCGCATTTGGAAAAGGCCTATCTCAAGACGTTACCTGCCATGGGACAGTCTGCTCTCTGCAGTTACAAGCTGCCACTACTGAGAATATCAGACAGATAAATGTTGACTTGGCACTGAATGTACATCCCCAAGGAAAAAAGATCGAGTCACTGATCAGCAAAGAAGCAGAGAAGTTACCCAAGGGCATATACGCTGTGGATGAGTGACTAATCTGCAAACAAGCCCAAATAACAACAAACTGGACCCCAAAACATGCACGTAGTTAAGGACCAGTCGACTTAGTAAGTGAAACCAGTCCCAGAGCAACGAAGTTAAACGATACTTCAGTGGGAGGATTCACAAAAGCTCTAAAGAAGCAAAGATGTTGCAGAGATACCAAGAAGGCAGGTCTGATGCCTTGGTGATATTGCTAGGGACATACCACCAAGGGCAACCTGTGCTATGAAAGATTTTCCATACCTATACTCGTATCTGGAGTAAGATCCAAAAGTAGCCAGGCAGGAGAGAAGAAGTGGCCAAAATACTTGAGTGACAGAGAAGCATGATCCGATAAGGTACCTTAGCACTGACATGTTTTTTTTCTGTTGCAAGCAGCAATAACACCTTCAGTGACAGGCAGGCTTAAGTTTTGAATTCCAATATCCTGTATCTAATTGCAGTAATCAAGTACTACTCAAGTTATTGAGCACAGACTGACAAACTGTACTAGATCAGGTATGGGTGGAATAATGGGGACTCTCACCCTTCCTGCCAGCTGGCTCTCCGGTACCACCCCACTGGGGAACAACTGTCCTATTGCGCCTTCATTGCTGCAGGTGGAAGGGAGAATCTACCCTAAGAGTTAACAATGAAAAATGACCCAGGGAATCCCTGTAATGAAGACAGGATGCAGTCTTGCCAAAAACACTATGGAGTGAGGAAGCCCTGCAACTGCAATGCGAAGTAAAATATCAGAAACAGGAGCAGGAAACTGCTTACTGCCTTTAATTAGTATTTTTGATCAAATCCTCCACTTCTGTACTGTTTCCCTACGCACTGATGCTGTTTCCGCAATGAGTATTCTACCCAAACAAGCAGAGAGTATTTTCATCTACAAAATTTTGTCTTCTCCTGAACCTAAAGGTTAGGAATCTGGTGAAGATCTCAGGTTTGACTCTTCTGACAACACATGCTGTGATGCTTCCACAAAACATACCCACCTCCATGAAAGCTTCCAAAGAAATATATTTAAGAAGCAATCCCACCTTTTTGACACTGATGGCAACTGATTCTTTTTGACTGTAATCATCTACAGTAAGGTCACTTCCAAACTTGTATTCTGGATGAGCTTCTTCTTCCTGGTCAGCTGCACAGAAAAGAAGAAGAATCAGTGCAACAAACCACAGCAACTGCCGGTTTTGTGTGAGACTTGAAACAAATGACAGCTGAAAACACAGGTTTGGTTTTGGCTTTTTTTTTTCAGGTTTTCAGTCATTAGTAGTAAGTTACAGCTGAGGTCTGAGATTCCTACAGCTTTGCCATCATTCGTAAGAGAAATGTTATGTACTTTATTTTGGAAGGAATCAGTAATTCGCTTAGCAAAAATGTTTAAAAAAACCAAACCCAATAGACTTGGGGAAATAACAAGAAATGAAGACAGAGTTCTTTAAAAAAAGATGTAAAAAGTTGCTGGTGTCCCAGCTTCTCATGCACTGTTAGAGTCTCCCTATGTGACTCTACTAAGGGGGAATCATTTTCACTTGCTTTTAAGGTGATTTTCTGTTAGAACTCAGTGTACTCAAAGAAGCTAAAAAGGCATCTTACAACCACAAACCCGTTAATCACACTATGCATGTGGATTTAAACATTAATTGTACAAAATACTTATTTGAGCCTCTTGCTAGTCTAGCACATAATTATTAACACAGCTCAATAAGAATACTATTAGAAATAAACATTCCAATGGAAATCAGCCTGCAAAATAACAGAATCTCCTCTGTGCTCCCTGATCACCTGAAGAAAGATACTGAGAGGCCTCTCCAAAAAAATTATTGTACTTCAGGCTTTTTTAGCATTGCAAGGACAGATACCAAGACTTGGATCACAAAGAGTATCCTTCACGAGGAACTCTAGTGACTGCACCAGGAGTGGCTTTGTGCTAGTAAAAGAAAAATAATAAAAAAACCAATCAAGGAGAGGACATGGGTAGGCTAAAGCTGGGACTTGCAGTATGACACGGGTCACAAGCCAGTACCTCAGTTCAGAAACTCACAGGCGAAGCGTGATTTACCTCTTCTGAAGGTGGACTTTTAAAACAGACAAGGTGAATCATACCCTAGATATGACTATTTGTCTCTGTTAGCCGTAAGCACGTTCCACATCACTGGCTCAGATCTAGATGTTTACACTGAAGATATCTGACGTTTGGTGACAAAAATCCTATCCCTCATTTTATCCTTCTAAAGCATAATGCAATAATCCAATCTGATGTTGACACAAGCATTAAAAATACTGACAAAAATCTGGTTTTAAAGTAAAGATCACAGCTTCCCAGTCTCACACACACATAGTGAAAATCTGACTCGGTTGCTGCTCCAAAATGACTTCTGAACAGTAAGCGGAAGTTAAATTTACCACTAGTACCATCAGCTGAGCTGAAATTCCTACCACAGCCTGCCACAGAGCCAGAAGCTGCTGTGATATGTATCTGAGATGAGATGGTAGAGCTGGAGGTCTATATAAATGGTCCTGCATCGAGCCCAGACTTACTGCTGCTGCCACAGCCCACAGGCATGTGGGTAATGTGCATACTAGTTGTTCCTGCCAGCCTACTGATTTACCACAGGCAATGCTGGAGAGCCCTTCTCTATCAAAAACTCACCACTTTCTATTTCTTCTTCATTATCATCCTCTAGGATATTTACAGGAGCAGCGGTTTCCCCAGCCTCCATCATCTTTTTCAGAGCATCAAGCTGTTCTGTTAATAAGAAAAATAAATTAGTCATGATATGAACAGTTTGGAGCACAAAGAAATACACGAGAACAAGCATAAATGATTCTCTGATCCTGAGAGCTACTTTTATTTAATGGGTTCTCTAAGTTTTCAGTTAGCAATAAAATTTCACAGACTAAGAGCATCATTTAGACATACACTGTTGTTAGATGTGAAAAGTGGTCAGGAAAGGGCTGTATCCCAAGCTCACTGAAGTTAAGAAAAATATTTCCATAGACTTCAAAGGTCTTTGGAGCATGTTACCTCTAGAATAGACAATAAACAGAGAATAAACAGACAGCTATCACTTTGGCGCTTGATCTATGCAAACGGAGGCGAAGTGCTTGGATTTTCAATTGTGTTCCCACGTGCATTTCAGTGAGCCAGTTTTGAACACCATCATGTATGACTGAAGTCTGTGGAAAGTCTGCACGCTTATCTTGGAATGGAGGAGAACCAGGGTTTATCACTACAGCCATACTGGAAGCTAATAGAGCAACATTATTATGACAGAAAGAAGATAAATATCAGAACTGGCAACAATAGCATGAAGAGCCATTTGAAATTCCATTTCATTTAATGCTTATCCTGGAAAAACACAGCAACGCAAACATACCAGTGCAGGCAGAATTTACAAGAGATGCTATCTGCCTTATATTTTATCTCAGCCAGCAATCTGATAGAAGTCCCAGGATTCCATTTGTAGGTCTGTCTGTGCCCATGCTACATGCTGATTATTATGGCCTAGACTCTAGCACTCACACGAAATACAAGGGCAAACAAAGTGTCATTTACACATAATTCCCATTCTTTCAACACTAAAGGACAAGCATTTTGGAAACTTTAGTAACAAAGTCTATTCATGGCTCTCTGGATTTTCGTTTAATACTTGATAAACTTTACTTACTTTTTTCTACTTCAGGTTTCAGCCTTTTATTCTTTATGAGGATCTTTCTTTTGAGGTCATTAGGAGAAGGTAAGGCTTTACCTGGATCAAGCTGTAAAATAATTTAAAGAAAAGGCTTAATAACAGCTATTTAGCCTCCTTGTATCCCTAACTGGGATTCTGACTGGAGGGCAGCAATGGTAAGGGGCAGTTAACAAGCAGTGCCACCTCAGGCACAACCCTGGCAGGTAGCGTGACTGCAGTCATATTGTCTCCTCCGTTGCTTCCCTACCCTATAGGAAAGCTGTGTTCAGGTAAACGTTGGTCTCCAGCCTATACCATCCTCAGCTGCACTGGTCAAACTGTCTCCCTTCTCTCGCCTAGCAGGGGGCATGGACACAACCTGCAACTCTTCATCAGAGGACTTCCTCTCTTCCCTCTCTCCCTGTGGTTCACACACAGTCCGAGTCACAGTTTAGCCCGTTATCATTTGATCTCTAAATAAGTCACCTTTTACGGTCCCTTCAAGCTGTAGTAACGCAAGTGAGGCAGCGCCACACATACTTACAGAGTAGAAATGGGCTGGCAGTGGTGAATGGAAAACTACCCAGTCCCTGGCTAGGTAGGGCTAAAGGGTCACATCTTCAGTGTTTGTGAAAGGGAAATGGCAAGTGTCACATGCACAAGGAAGCACTACTACAAGGTTTGTTCCAGTTTGGGGAAAGGGGGAAAAAAGATTATTAAGAAAAAGTACAAAATCCTCTGATTTAAGCTCCATCACATCACCTGAGGCTAAGAAACAGAGATTTGAGGATGGTAATTAGTACCCTCTCTACCTTGGGCTTGCTATGAATATTACGCGGGGAGTTACTGGTATAATGGAATGTGGGTTCCAGTGAACCATAAGCGATACAGCAGTAGAAGATATTTCCAGGACTATTAACAATTCTTAGAAGAAATAGTCAGATATTCTTATCCAACTCTGAGCTATGAAGCAGCATTCTAGATGAAGAAACAAAAGAACAAAGCACCACGACTTGAAACCAAATGAAAGCAGCAGAAGTGACAAATAACAACCCAGAAAATAAAAAACAACAACCAAAAAACAAACCAGCAAAAACAACCCAAATTAACCCAACCCCACAACGATGAGTGCAACCCTCCTTGCAGGAGGGTAATGATTATCCATAACCACCAGGCTAGCTCAGTCATGGGAGCTTCAGCATGTTGGATGAAAACACAACTGTTCCTGAGAGCACCTGGGTTGTAATTCCACTAGATGTCAGTGTCGCAGAGCTCATTCATCCCCAGGCTGCCAGGACGCCAGTGTGCATCCCCAAGCAAGCACATAGCTGGATGCCCATTTGGACCAATATTTGCTTTTAGTTAAAACCAGATCTGCTTCAGCCAGTGCCATGTCTCTCTTAAGTCTGCCCTCCTCAGTTGACTAGTTGAGGTACCAGGAACCCAGCACTTCTAAAATACACGGTTCAAGCTCCTCCTGCCACCTCTGCCACATTTGCTTTGTGAGCAGCTGGGGAACGAATTCACCCATGCGGAGGAATGGACACAAACCGCAGAAGGCTCAGCGGTGCTCCAGAGCACAGGCAGCTGAGCCTGAATGCTGGCTCCTGAGGCAGCAGCACGGCAGCCTTCGGCCAGCTCCGTTTTAGGCTGCCCTGAACACTGCTGGAAGCTGTCATTTGTGAGGAATGTGGCAAGGTGCTACATATATTACAGGGGAACACACAAATTTAGTTCTCTGGGATGCACTTTTCAGGGCAACAACCTGATATTCCCCCAGCCTTGTGTGTTGCTGCCCCTGCAACGTGCAGGCAAAGCCCAGCAAGCACAGCTCTAGATACTGTTGCCAGGAGCCCCCTTTGCCAGGGTCACAGGGACAGGAGCTGAAAGGTAGACAGAGTCCTCTTTGCCGTGGTTGCCCATGGCACTACAGAGCATCAGCAGGTTTTGGGTGGCTGCTGGCAGCGAGCACGTTGCTCAGGAGATAAAGAAGGCCTGGAGGAGTAGCTGCAAGCACTGGGTAGCAAGCTGTTAGAGTCTCAAGTCCTATGGATGTGAAGGAGTGTCTGTTGTTATCACCTGCCATGCAGGAGGGTGAAGTGCATGCAGATTACAAATGAGACTGCAGGGAATCCTTCGTGCTTAATTGAATTCTCAGTGCAGTAGTGGGGGCCACCTAGACCGCAGGACCTGATCTGAAGCATGAAGCATGCAAAGTGCAGCTGAAAGCAGAGGTTTCCTCTGCTGAGACCATGCAATTTATAATTAATTGGTTTTCAACAGTGACTGGCAATTTCAGAGTTATGTATGACCTGCAAATACAATGTATGTGGTGTATTTTATATAGGTGCTGATATTACATCACACATCAAGGGGATGGATTTCCCCAGGCTGCTTGCCAGAGCCCTGTACAGAAGAGATTAAACAAATCAGATAAGGACATCGACACCCAAAACCACTAGTCATTTTTGAAAGCACAGGACTGGCAGTGAACAGCTCTACAGGTGATATGATCCCAGTTATCACCTCTTTTAAATACAGCTAATACAAAAAATAAAAAGATTGGCAGAATATAACCTACTGGATGTGTTTCTAAAGGCTGCTTCAACAGGAGATCTCCAAAAAGATCTTCACAGTATTTTGACATCTTGTACTGTTGATATTTGCTGGAAAAGATGTTGTCAGTTAAGTTTTAAATATAAAAAAGAAATCGCTATTACTCAGCAAACCAGAATAACACTAAGTGACGTTGACATCCCAAATTATATACTGCCCACTTTCTCTCAACTGAGAGGTATTACTTTACTGTAATTGTACTGTCAATAAAAGTCTATTATTTGAAACAGATTAATTTAATAAGATCAAAAAAGTAGATTAACTGAATCCCACACAGCTAATGGAACATTGAAATATATTTCACAGCTTTACCACAGATAAAAATATTGCTATCATTAAGCTAGATAAAGATTGACTAGTAAATTAAAGCACAGTCTCTTCCCAGTGACATTCAGTACACCTGCATCTCCCTATACAGTTTTCAAGTGCACTCAAGTATTTTTGAGATGTATCATCTCTCTCATACACTGCTCTATTAAAAAAAAAAAAAAGCACGCTATACCTGCAGTGATTTTCAAATGAAAGAATGACAGGATACTCTGATGTAACAAATGCCGTTTCCTTAATGGCTTGAATTACATCCTATAAAATGCAATAATAGAATTCAAATTAGAACAGATCGAATTACAATCATAATGAAAGAGATTTTTTTGTTCTCCGCCTCATCCTGAGAAACAAAACACAGAGCTGAGTCTCAAGCGAAGAACTAGAACAAACCGTATGCTCATTCCTCTCTGTTGCTGCCCAACAACCTGGACTTAGTGCCCAAGAGGTGCCTCACTGCACCTGCAGCAGTGACGGCAGCTTCACCCAGAACCCATCAATGCTACCCCTGGATCTGCTGCCGTCTTCTCTTGCCAAAGAGAATTTCTACTCCCAGAGTAACTCCTGCATCTTCAGGCTTTTTGCACAGCTAAGGAGCTTCTTGGCCAATGGAGAAGATCATTATTCTGTGGTGCAAAGAGCCACAGGACATGAAAATACGGGGCAGAAGTAGTAAGCCTGCTTCCCACAGCTGCTGTGGAAAGGTAGATGTAACACAGGGGGTGTAAAATGCAAGTCAGAAATGAACCCTAAGATCTGGGGACAAGAAATTGTGCCTATGCAATCTGCCTGTCACAGAGAAGCAGCATCTGGATGCTGAGGAGGGAAGGGTACCCTGCATGGATTCCTGTCCAGGGTTCTACCGGGGCTTACTGCCAGGTGTAGAGGTCAGGCATTTACCTTGAAAAGAATATCTGTACACATTGCTTTTCCATGCGTTATTATTGGTTCTTGGTCTTCTCCTTTGCCATCCCAACAGTCCAGCTCAACACACCTAAAGACCCAAGAAAAATGATGTCAGCTTCCCTAGTCATTCAGTACAGGTTGAGCTACCCAGGACACGTTCTGAGCAGTGATGTGCAGAGCGTTAAGTTACAAAGCAGTTTGGGGCACCATGCAATTCCTTTTAAGCTGCACACGAGTAATTTCAGACTGCTTTTATAACTTCAGGTGTATTACCTTCAACATAGTATGTGTGGGTCAATATATTTACACCTGAACAATAACATTTTTTTCACTGTAACACTCTAACTTATCCTCCTATTCAGTTAACTGTGACACATTCCAGTATGTCAAGAAATGAAGCAGGAAATCATAAACGGATTCTCTTCTTAATGACAAAGCAGAAAGCCCTCTGAAATTCTTCACTTGTCATTTTGAGATCAAACTTCTGTTATCTTTCTCAAAAACTCTCTCCTGACGTGAGTTTCTACATTCCACTGCCTTTCAAAGTTTTTTGGGAGAAAAATAGTGTCTTAAATATGTTTATTTTCATTTACCACACTAATATACATTCAATTATTCAATATATCACCACCAAGGTATATTAAGTAGGTTTAAAGTATTAGATTCACAAATACTAAAGGCTGTTATCTCCTGCTTCCAACCTGCATCCAGCCAAAAGCACTTGTCTGTACATCTCCACCGAAGACTTGCCACCAAACTGCCTGCCTGTTAAATATGTATTGTGAGAGGAACTGATGAAATAATGAGCCAAAGGATGATCCATTTCTTGATATAACTCCAAACGGTCTAGGAAGACTGGGGCATTTTCATCTGACATCAAGTATCTGCAAAACCCATCGCTTGATATGACACCTAGAAGGAAGAGGAAAGCATGGTAAATTACTACTAGAAATTTGTAGAGGGCAGGAATCAAACTGTCTCACAGAGCAGGAACCCTACCACAAGAGCGATGTTTACACTGGTTTCTGCAAGCAAACAGAAGCTCTCCCCTCCCAGTGTTCCAAGCTGACTAGCAACTGTGTCCCTGGCGCAAAATCTACCACTTTGTTCCCAGATAACGGAAGAAAAAAAGCAGGTGCCCACCTAACTCAGTATCTTATGTCCAGCACTCACCATCAGTAGACCTAAGGCATCAAGAGGATGGGAAGAAGGCAAAGAAGCAGTGACATCTCAGAACACTCCCAACATTTTGGGCTCTGGGACTTTGCGAGCCAGAAATTGTGAGTTTGCATGCACTGGTCTTCTACAGTACTTTTCTCACCTCTTTCATATTTAGTCCTGCCCTGGCTCTGCTACATCGCTGTTAATCACCTTGCAGCCTGTGCAGAGACTGTCCTCTGCTGACAGAAACAAGTGGAGGTGTACGCGAAAATGTTTGCATGTGTTCATTTGCAAAGCATTAGAAAAATCTAAGAAACCTTCAAGTGTACTGTTTGAAGTACCGGTTTATTCCTGCATAATGAAAAGCAACCCATTTTCTACAAGGAACACGGGAGGTACAGTCATCCAGAGGGCAGAATTCATAACACCTTTTCTTTCCCTGCTGTTATATGCTTCAAAAAGTGTAACAAATATAAATCAAGGACAAATTCTAACGAAAACAAAGAATAACGAGTACTGCCCTCTCAGTTTTAAAGTGGCCAAGAGACTGACAAATGATCGGGGGTAGAGAATAAGGGATTACTCACAGAGTCCTTGCGGAGAATGGTTATCTGGCACTAATTTGGAGATTGCTTTCCTGAAAGTCATGCCTGAACACTCAGCTATTGTTAAGGCACAGGTTGCAGCAGTCCTATTTTTATTCTGTTTAAGACAACCTTCCTCTTACACAGACAACTCCAGTAATCCTGCTTTTCACCCTGCTCCTGGCTTTCTGAAAAAAAAATCCTGTCCTGGAGCTTACACATTCTGTGCTTGGCGTTGGCTAGAGGTGAAGTTATGGCACGTCTTGCTCAAATCCTCTCATTGATTCTGAGTTTTGGAAGAAGGGCGGGGGGAAAGGGAGCGAAACGGCATTTTCAACTTTGTTTTTATTTTGTTGATCACTGAGAGCTTAAAAGCAGCAGCACAAAATAACTCAGATGATATGCACTTGTAGTGCATCACCTAGTGGAAAAAAGTCACAGCTGGGCAGGTGTTCTAGACAAACAACGGCTGAGCAACTTACCAGAGCTCCATGAGCTCAACAGACCGTCCGGCCTTTGTATTTCTGACATGCACTGACCGGGCAGAGGAATTTGCTTTTGTGATGTTCTTGAGCAGACTCTGGTTACTAACTGCACTGTGTCAGCTTTCTGTTACCGAGATATAACTGAGGAAGAGCCAGTTGCTTATTGCTACTGCCTTGTACATCAGCCTTGTTTCTTAAAGTACATGGCTGAGCAAAAAAAAAAAAAAGTGTAGAGGTTAATTACTTTGCTCAACAGCAAAGTTATAGCTAAGAAATGGAAAATGCAGAGATCAGCCACTACTGAGATTAATTCTTGCCTTCTTTACAGGCCAAGGTCCAACGTTATTACATGAAATCATCTCTATGTCCTACTCCTACTGATTGCGTTGGGATAAAATCCGCATCAATGAATATAATCAATGGAGGAAACGCTGTTAAAGGAGATTGCTGCTGTTCTGTTCTCACTCTCCATCGCCCTATCCTTGCAGAAGGTTTACCACGTTTATGTAAAACCTATTAGAACTATAAATCAAAGAAAGAAGCTAAATAATTATCCAAGATTCCATTATTGGCTAAAAGAATAAGCCAGTATCATTTGTAGCTTTGCTAGAGTTTTGCTACAGGTTGGTTCTTGCAAAATCCTCTTCTTCATGAATTACCGAACATTGTTTTCCAGTTCTAGATTAACTTCCACCTTCATAAAACATGTTTTTACATCTTCCATCCTAAACAGGTGGCAGCTACATTAGTACACCTTCATTATTATGGAAAATATGTAAAATGCACTGGCATCGAGAGGAATCACAGGTGAGTGCCTTTAGAAAAAAATAAGGAAGGGTAGAATTGACTAAAATCAAGTAATTGACACTTGGAAAATTCTACTTCATGTGGAGAGGAAAGGAAATAAGTACACTGCTTGTGAGTGGAAAATCCTCTTAACATTTATACATGACTCCTAGACAAGAGAAATATCTCCTCTCCCAGGTGATTCCTGGAAGGTCCATGTTTGCACAGAACTAAAGCAATCTATTCAACGCAGTGTCTGGAGTAGCATATACAGTACAGTTAAGATATTGCTTCCTCCTTTTGTCTGCTTTGCTCATCCTTCACCAGCTGGGGCAGCGCTACTGGATGTGTAAAAGCTACTCGGCTTCTCCAGTGCCAGCCTGATACATTAGCCTAAATGTCTAGTGAAAGTGGATTCCTGGTAGGATGCTGGAAGGTCTCTGGGCTTTGCAAAGCTGCAGTCTCCTCTGCATGCTGTGATGTCAGTGACTTCCAGCAAAAGGGTAAGGGGTAGCAACATTTTTAATTTCTGCAGCTGATCCCCACGCAGCTCTTTTAGCAGAATGGATAAGACCCGGGAGCTAAGCTCAACCACTGACACCCGTGGCAGCTCAGGACACAAGCAGTCCAAGAATGGCTTGGAGACCCTTCCTGCAATCTTCTTGCTCAGAGAGAACATTTTTCAATCCACCCACTTCTAAGCTAGGCTGCTGTCTTCAAGCACTACACAGATTATGAGAAGGTGGATGCATATCCAACAGTGCACGTGGTAATTTCTTTAATTTTTTTTTCTTTTTTAATTTTTACACAATATCTGTACAGCTTTGTAGTCTCTCTGAGACCTTGGCCAGAGCCACATGCAGGTTGTGTTGTTGTTAGGAGGAAAGTCCGTGTTGCACCCTATTTACCCAACCCTAGCCTCTCCCATTTTGTGTCAGGATGGCTGTTTTTGCAGCCACACTGTAACCCGGATCAGGGAAATAATCCTTCTAAAAATATCCCTGCTTTTCAGCGGGAGATATTTTTCAGCAGATCACTTTCCCGATCTAGTCCACTGGGCTGCCACACAAGTGCTTGCCCCTTGACCATAAGGACTGCAAGCTCCCTTTTAGAAGTTTGGCTACTTTGGAACAAATTCCCCAAATGCGTAAAAGCAGTGAATACTGAATTCCCTCCCACATTTACCTTTACTCTTCAAGTCTTCATCTGGCTCATAGGTCTCAATTATCTGCATTGCTCTTTTTGTGTCATAAAAGGGAAATAAAATTTCATTGAGCCGAGGATCTCGTTGATGCTAAGGTTAGAAAACAACGGAATTCAGCAAAACAATATAGTGCATGGCTATCATCCAAGAGCATTTCATTACTGCAGATGAGAAAGAAAGAAGTGAACACTTAAAAAAAAAAAAAAAGAGCCCTAAAACTTCAGGCTATTCAACAGTAACTTTGGCTTTAGGCAGAAAATGAACCTTATCTTTCACGAGAAACCTAGGCAGTTTGATTATAAAGATATTTAAAAAAAAAACAAAACCAATCCAATGCAGTGAATAACTTCATGTTTCCTCACAAAAATAATGGCTGCACGTGGTATACGTGCAAATGAAATGTTGAAAAATAAATAGTTAAAGCTCTCCTCTTTGTAAACTCTCTCTCCTCCTAATCTTTCTTGTAGGTCTGACAGACTTGACTGATGGCACTGTAACCAATTCTGCAAGAAAGCCTGTCTTCAGCACTATCTACAGCTAAAGGGAAAATTAAAATAAAGGCATGCTCCAAATACAGAATTTGAAACCAAAAATTAGAACTAGGCAACTCCTGATGATTATTTGTGACTCGGGAAATGTGTTATTAACTACTCAAAAAAACCAGTGTAGGTTCTTGGCAGAAAAATGTACAACTTAAAAGAGCTTCATTGCATCATTTCTTCAATTCACATTGATTTATGATATTAGGATTTCATAATATGTGTAATATTTTGATACAATTTAGCAGTGATTTCAAATACACTACCAAAACTGAGGAGTTTTTAAGTTTTCACTTAATACTGTGCTACGTAGCTTTTCTTTTTCTCCATGCTGGATTAGAGCTGCACACTGTGTACCTGATTCTCCATTAAAAGAAAATCAAACCCAGAATTGAACGGAGTAGTGGCATGTAAGCAGATGCAATAAAACAACGAAATAAATATGACTGTGAAAACACTCTTTTCCCCCAGTAGGTGCACAGTTTTCAAGCCTTAGTTTAAGCAGAATTCAGAAATGTGACCGGCCACCCTCACATTGGTGATCATCAATTTGGAGTGAACAGGATGGTGTTGATACGGCTTGGCACAGCACTATCAGCATTTGCTGTAATTCCTTATGTGTAAACTTTTTTCCATTTTTTTCCTGAAAAAAGCACTGTCCAATCAAAAATAAGCACATGATCTCTTTTCTTACAATCAACACCGTGGTGCATGTGCTTGATTAATTCCAAGAAATTACAACCAATGCCAATTTAGTCATGCAATTAAGGAGGGATCTTTCAAGTAATGCTACCGACAGTCTGCAGCATCTAAAATACAGCAGTTTCATTCACTACAGATCAGCTGTCTGGATATCTAAGTAAAACTCAGATGAAATAAGATATGAGAGCAGATGGATGCAGGACATAACTTATCAAGCAGCACACAACAGCAACACAACACTGGCATGCAACAGTACAGTCTACTGTGACAAATGACAAGCTTTATACCATTAGTGACAATAAACCACTTCAAAAAATTCTAAGAAATATTAGGGAAGGTTCTTAACTCAAGAAAAGTGCTCTTCCCCACTCTCTTTCTTCTACAGTTAGTTGTAAGCAAACAGAAAAAATAAATGGGATAAAGCAAAAAGTCTCCTCTTGAGAGAGTCCCAGAGTTATCTGAAAGAGCTAAGAGCAAAATATTCTTTTTTTTTAGCAATGATCATCACTCATTATCAATTTTCCACTTGAATAAAAGCATGTCTTTATGTTTACTCAGTTTAAAAAAATACAGCAAAATTGACAGCTGATAGAGTTTTACTTAAAAAAAAGGAAGAATGCTTACTAGTGTCTCTTGGGGAAACGTTCTGCACTACTGAGCTTGTTGGCACAGGAAAGTTGTGAGACAAAAGCTGACCAAAACGAAAAGCCTGAAGTTCCATCTACAAAGACACCATGGACCAATCGTGTTTGTCCAGCAAGGCTGCATTTGATTGCTCTAGTTACCATAGTTGACAGGACACCCTTACACTAGATGTTCTTAACCAGATCAGGGTGAACCATCTAAGAGCACAGGGAGAAAGAAAGCCTGTTGGGCAATGAGAAGGTCATTTAGCCTCCCCAACCTGGCCTTCAGTCTCCCCTTTGAGTGGGTACAAACTGAGATGCACAGCGGTTAACAATGTACCAAAACCAGTTTTGCCTCTTGAATTTGTCCCGTGCAGTGCTAAGAAGGGTGTCCTTCTGCAGAGATGAAATCCAGAGGGAGACGGAAAGAGCGAGCGAGCGAGCGGGAAGGAGGGAGAAAGAGTGATTGAGTGGAAGGGATGGAGGAAGGAAGGGCAAGGAAGTGGGAGAGGGGTGTCAGTGGGAAACAGAGGGATAGAAAAGGATCTCCTCATACCTCCTTCCCAGGAGAGAGGATGAGTCCTGGTCAGACTATTGAATTTTAATTTTGACAGTTAACCTGGCTTATTAATTTACTGCTGCAAATGAATGGCAGGAGCAAATCTCAACAGTAGTGATCTCAGTTCCTTTTCTACTATATTTTCTCTTTTCAAAATCTGACTTTAAAAAGAGAAGACCTAGCCAAAATACTCAGTGCCTGACAATAATTAAATTTCTAAAAACTTCCCAGAAGCTTTAATCCTGATACACAATTAAATCCACTGTCAGCCAGCAGCATTAAGTCAAATAGAGACAGCAGTCTGGAGGAACTCCAGGAAAGCAGCTCACTCCCCACCCATACCCAGTAACTTATCCTCATGCTCCCTCAAAACCCCATAACACTTAGAGTTTCTGCAGCATGCCTTGGAGGTTACTGAATTCAAAATAATTTAAGTTAAAGGCTCGCGTGAAGAATTGCTCGGCCAAGTACCTCCTCTCTCCTATCTGATGACAATAATCTTTTTATATTTTCCAGCATTAAACACCACTGCTAACTGCAGTGTTGGCCAGCTGTCAAGGGAATAGAAATTATCACTTCAGGAGGGAGATTCTGGGTCATTTAGCACCTTTCAAATTAGGACCAAAACTTTAAACTCTATTTGGAGACCAAAAGACCTCCAGCACAGAGCCAAAGGCATTGGTTTCAGTCATCAGAATGTATGTTCTACTCTATAAAACCACTTGACTAATTTTCCCCAGATGTGGTCACCAACTAAAGGACCAACTATCAAGATTTCCAATTGCGAAATGTATTGTGTCAAAGGAATGTAGCCAACAAGATGTATCTTTCTCCAGTAGAGTGCATAAAATAAGGCTTCCAATCCTGTAAAAAGAACTGCTAAAACAATACAAAACTGGCAGCACAACTGAATTTTAATTTTTTAATCAGTTACCGGAGACAGCCAGGAAGTTCTTACAATCGCTGGCAGCTCTTCCTCAGAAGTTTGGGCTTCAAGGAAGCACACTTTAAACTAAACCCGTTAGAGATCAATTTAAAAATAATGATTAAATAGTCGTTTACTGAAAAATGAGGTTTAACACTACAAAAAAATAAGCAGAAGCTAATATGGTTCAAGGTGGGGATGGGGCTGTGTGCTTCAAGCAGCCAAGTTTATCTATCACAAGTTAATTGTGGGGGGGGGGTGTGTGTGTGTGTGAGGTGCTTTAAGGATATAATATATAATTTAAATCACAATGTTATCCTTTCTCTCTTCAATACAGAAGCAAAAATGACATGCTTTAGATATGACCCCAGTCCTGCAGATATAGCAGTATCATATATACATATAAAAATATAGGTATAAATACATAAAATAGATTTATAATTAATAAAATAATTTAGATGGAGAGATTTTGCAACCAGAGTGTAATGCATCCAGTCCCCAAAAGATCATGCAGAGAGGTGAAGCAGCTATCCATGCTCCAGGTGACAAGAAGCTAGTGGTACGAAACCATATAGAATGTGCCTATTTTCCATGTGTATGTTCTTGTCAAATCTACAGAGTGCATTTACTGTTGCAATTCCGAATGACTCAGTCTTCTATAACTTACTGTGCTTGAGAAACAGGAAACAACCCAACCCCACACTGTTTATTGAACTACTTATGATAAAATACTGGGTGTATTTTAGTCAAAACTGCATTGAATATAACAGTATACAATGTATAAAACATACATAACACACAACATAACACGACAGCAAGTGATCAACAGATGCAATCTGCAAAGCCAACATGTAGAAAGCACAACGACACACAAGGCTGGAGCTGATTTTTGCACCTGGATGTTACCACAATGGAAAGATCAGCGGATCAAAAGCGCGGCAAATAATGGCATGATTCATGCAATGGAAAGATTGGAAGAAGCAAGCCACTGCAGACAGACTTGTATGGTAGTTAATGTATGAAAAAGCTTACTTCATTTAGAAAGCTCACTAATTGGTCTACCGTTAAATAATCAGTTTTGTCTCCATTGCTGAAAAGAAATTTATTAGAGAATGTAAGTTTTCATATACGATGCTACAGTAGGTATGATTTACATGTTGACATTGTTGATACTTTTAAAACCACCTACTTTTCTACCTGAAGTAGCTCCATCATCTCAAAATGAACAGTCACAGAACACATACTAACTGTCTATGCTCGGCACAGTACACCTCCCATATGTCCTATAACTTAAACATTACTGCACAAAACAACATGTAAGTCCTCCAGCTGAGGATAACTTGAGTGAATAAACTACTTAAACTTCAAATTTCTTATTTAATTCAATTAGGTGTTAATCACCTACAGGAGCAAGTTAAAATTACAGTAGTTAGTAAAGCCAATGCAAAAAACCAAAAGTTCCAGGTGCTTCCTCTAACTCATGTAAAAGTTGCTCTAAAATACAGAGTGAACTTTTACATTAACAATCTGAGAGGGAAGGAAGAGGAAAAACATAGACTTGAGTTTTTCTTAAAATACTTCTGATGGTACGAGGATTCAAGGCTAGGTCATCTTTACCGTACTCCGTCACTATTAGATACAGACTAAAAATACAGCTAAATGAGTTTAGAGCAGGACTATATTAAATTAGAACTTACATCTTCTTAAAGAGGTCCTCTATGTCAGTTCGGGGACATATCTTTTGGGTGAGCTCATAAAATTTCTCGTAAGTAAAGGCTGCAGGCTCAATTTCATCATTCTGCAACAAAATGCAAAGGTACCTTTACCCAGCAAAAGAAAACTCATATGCCCTTTTCCCAAGCACATATCTTGTGTCAGAAAAAGCAACCGAGAACTGCTTTACCTAGTATAGGCTTACCTAGTTTCTTCTGTATTTTCTGAAAACAGTTCTTAACTCACCTTTATCAGAGATCTCTTTGATGTGCCTATATTCTGACCCCACAGATACATTAATTCTACGTCCACACATGACTGGAAAACAGGCTTTATATTTCTAATGAAGCTTAAAAAACCCCCCAGAAGTCTGAAATAGCGTACGAACTTCAGGATACTTATACTGAAGCCAGGGAACATTGAGAAAAAGTCCAAGATTTGATTTTAAAAAGCAGCGCAGCTCTCATACAGGGGCACATTAAAACTTCCACACGGGAGAGAACACATGGCTAACACATTCTTCTCCCAAGTACCAAGCGACAGGACAAGGGGAAAGGGCCTCAAGCTGCACCAGGGGAGATTTAGGCTTCATATTGGAAAAATATCTGTATCAAAAAGGGTTGTAAAGCATTGGAACAGGCTGCCCAGGGAGATGGTGGAATCACCATCCTTGGAGGAATTTAAAAGACATATAGATGTCATGCTTAGGGACATGGTTTAGTGGTGACTTGGCAGTGCAGAGTGAATGGTTGGACTCGATGATCTTAAAGGTTGATTCTGTGATTCAGTATCGTTCTCCTCTGAACTGTAGCAGTGATGAAAAACTTCATCTCGGGTGCCAGGCAGTGCCACGGCTGGGGATTCATGTCTTTCTACAGCTGCTGTGCCTGGCTGGAGCCAGTGAGCTACTGAGCCGGCAGGGCTGCACCTCACCAGGCGCTTGCTGCAGTCAGGCCAAGAACCAAGGGCTGGAGCCTCCGGAATGACAGAAAGGAGACTGGGCAGGGAGTAAAGCCAAAAAACCCTAGCTGCCACTGCAACCAGCCATCACTCCTCTGGGGCAGCAGGCAGAGCTCCCGCTGCGAGTGGGGCAGAGCTGGAAGCGTTCTCCAGTGGAAGGAAGTAATGAGCCAGAGTCCAAGAAACGCAACTGAGAGGACAGCATGCAACGAAAAAAGGTATTATGTGCATACTCTGTGCTCACGTACTTTGTATACATGAATGGAAGGCAGGCTGTTACAGAAAAGAAGGGAAGCCTCATAGAAGAGGTTTAAGGACCACTGTGTCATACAGATTTCATTAGCTTTTGGGTTTAGTAAACAACCTACAGTGATTAATAAGTTACTCATGATCAACAGGCATGTTTTTGATGCAAATGACTTCGACTACAGGTACAAATATGAATGATTCATCCATTTATTAGTATACAAAAAAGTTATTCAAAACCACTAAATACCTTTCCACTGGGAAGACCTAATTCTTTAAGTGCCTGAAAGATCACTTTTTCTGTTTTACCTGATGCAAAGGTTCTGGTAATGCTAAAACAAAAAAGAGTGGAGAAAAAAAGAGGAGAAATATTAGTCACTTCTTAAACAATCAGTTCTCTCTCTCTTGCTTTTACTGCCAACATTTTCCTCTGGCTTCAACTGATGAATGTAAGCATCTTCCAAGTAACAGTGCAGTTGAAAAAGTGCTCTAAGCTTCACCGAGCAGCACTGCTCTGCCTGCAAGCTATCCATTAGAAAACATAGCAAACAGCAAAAAGAACAGACTGCAAAATAACAGACTGCAAAAAGAACCGAAGAGGTGGGGTTTTTTCCCAATATATGGGGATACAGAGCTATGCAAAGCATTATTCTGTCGGCTCTTTTAAACTCTATGCACAGATAAATGACCGTGTTTAAAAAGCAGGAGATTCGTGTCTCCAGCCATTCCTGGTTGTGGTGACTTCCATTCCTTTCCAAGCATTAACCTATGCCTCCCAGGTCACCCATAAGGTAGCATGAACCATTCCCCGTAGCAGCTTCTTTCTGCTTTCCTTTCCAAGCAGTCGCTGCTGGCAAAAGACTCCCAGCCTCATGCTCAGTCTCATGCCCGGCGCCCTCACCTGCTGCAGTGCTCACTCCTCCCTTCAAATGCTCCCCCACCTTACAGGCATTACAACTCTCTCTGTTACAGACAGACTACACACAACTCATTTAGGATGGTCTCAGCTGCCACTGAAATATTTCCACCAAACTGATTAACACCCTCTTCCTTCTGCAAAACAGGGGTGATTGCACCACGCACACGACTGACACACCGGTTTCACGTGAAATGAAATCAACCCAATTAAAGTTTAGCTATTTGGTATAATTAATGTGAAAGCATTTGGTCTGCTTCTGTTTCCACTGGAGAAGAGTTTGAACAACCTCTACCTCTGAAAAAGTAGGTCCAAACCTGACAGCTTCTCCTTTCTTCTGGTTGGGGTCTAAGCTAAAATGATGTGTCCCACAATCCCTTGATTTTGGTGTCTCACTCTGGGGAGAGAAACTGAAGTCTCTGTCCACTATCTATTTCTACTGCTAACAAAAGCTGCCCGATAAGTCTACGTTGCTCTTTATCATCAAGTGACACACACATTTGCTCAGACTTTTTGTCAATCTCATGCAAACTAAATAATTTCACATGGTGAGAGATGGGAAACAAACTGTTGCCGTTATTTGTTGCCATAGCAAGTCACAGTTGTTTTACTCTCCAAAACACTCTGAACTGCCTATGTAAATATTTTCATGCCAGTAAAATTAAGCTCAGAAAGTGAAAGATCTAAATGATAAAATAATATTTTAACGATCTTGGCCAATTTTTTTTTTTACTGGGTTCTTACAACAGTTAGATTTCTATGTCCCTATTTAGGCAACTAAACAAGCTATTCATTTTCCAAAGGTGATAAGAACAGAGATGTTTTCACTAAAACATACACTGAGTTTAACTTTAGGCACTTGTTTCTTAAAAAAAACCCTCAGCTGTTTATTTTTCTACTAGTTCTAAAACACAGAGTAATGTTAGCTCTACAATTTACAACCTATCTCCAGCCCTGTAAAAAATTCTCTGTCTGTTCTAATGAATTGGGCCCCAATAAATGTCATGTAAAACATGTAATATTGGCCTAAGTAATTAATCAGAATCTGTGAGCCAAGATTCCATGGCTGCAGGGACCTTATTGTTGACGCCAAACTATTCTTTATTTCACGAAAGATGACAGCAAACACAGCAGTAATCTGTAATGAGAGCAGCAGTCTAGAAAAGATTACATGAATCAAAAAAGATTGTAAAAATACAGCAGGACACTTTCATTTTGCTAAGGATATTGTAAATAAAATGACTCTTCCCTCTACCAGAAGAGACATCACCCTCGCAGATTCAGTCACCTTGTTGTACGCCTTGGAAGAAAATTGGGCTCATTCAGATGCCATCAAGTTACTGGTCAATAGATACCTACAGGTGTTCGCTCCCCACGTTGTACCGTGGTTTGGGGCTTTTCATGGCAATGTGTCAATGTATTTCCTCATAAATACTTCCCAAATCTGCGACTGAGGGGTATGAATCTATCGTGCTTGTTGATGGGTTAAATGACTTGGTTACTTCAGATTTCACCACTTTCCAACCATTACTTCAAAAATCAAGGCAAGGCAGAAACTGTCCAGATCAATCTTTTGTCATGACTCCACCGAATTTATCAGTTTGGCTAGAACTGGAACATAGCTGCCTACACTGTACAAGACAGTATCTGAAACTGTGATTTCCAGCCGTCGTCTAAGTACTGAAACAGATTTCTTCCAGGCACTCTGGCATAATCAATACAAAACATATTTACTAAACAAGTATAATTTCAAATTAACTTAATTAAACTACTGTAAAACAGATTTAAGCCTCATTTATCATAGTTTAGCTGTTTCTTCTTTTTATATATATTTTCATAGGTAGAAGCTAAATTAGCTTAAATCCTTTGAAACGTAGTTATACAAGGGATAAGCATAGATTGAGCAAAGCTAATTTCTAAACAGGCTCTAGCTGAACAGGTGCAACTTGCACATGTAGAAAATCCATTTTCTGCCAACAGAAAGCTGCGGAAACCAAGCAGATTCTTTTTTTTCCAGCAAACACTGACCTTTTCAGTCATCATTTACAGTACTGCAGCAGTGCTAAAATCTGAACATACAAAAGACCTTACCAAATGCCTTGTAACATCTGAAGATGTAGTTTTAGACTCAGACTGCTAAAATTTATTAAAGCCCCAAAGGCAAAACTGCTGCTCTCCTAAGATTTTCGCACTACTAACTGCCAGGATTTCTCCTCTCGCAAACACAGTAAGTTGATAGTAACAGATATGCGCCCCAGAGTGCATTAAAATCCAAAAGTAGTGAGAAGAGTATTCATGACTTTACAATCCCCAGCTGTACTAATGAGGAGTCAGGAAAATTTATGCCATTTACCACTGACAGCCTAAGGAGTTTCACCTTCTCAAGGCTCATCGTTCCCTACGGCCATGTGCTAGCTGCAAAAAGCTGTCTGAAACCCGTGAGCTCTGATTTTCCAGGTGAGATTTTTTTTTTCCTCAGTGTTTACTGCACTTCTTCTCAGCGTTTACTGTAAAAATGAAATACAGGTGATCTTGTGATACATATTCCTAGAGCTAACAGATGTGCTGGGTATTCTGAGAGAATAACCTTCCTATCTGTATCCCCCGAGCTACAGCAATTGCTACAGGAGTCCCTGAGCAGCAGCAGGAGATGGAGGTTTGATGAAGCAGGGCTGACTAGATAATACTGTATTTGAAAGCAGGTGTATGGGAAGGGCTGACTATAGCAATCTGGAGGTCAGAGGAAGGGGAGAATCAGTGGAAAGAGTTACTGGGTGGAGACTTGGGTAAACAATGTGAAACTTGGCGCACCTTGCAAAGCAGAGCCATTCTGCCCACATTTCCCAGTGCTTCCTGGCTTGCCTTCTTCATACACATATCCTTCTCCTCATGCACCTACCTATTTCTCCTCCCTCTTTCATGTCTCCATGCTCCTTCTCTGCACTAAGTGTTCATGGGAGGACGAGGGAAGCAGTGAAGTCCCCCACACCCCAGGCTGCCCAGTGCCGAGGCACCTGGGTTCCTACGTCCCACTTCACGATAAGTAGCTGTTGCTGGATCGGGTTAATCTTTGTGTTCTTGCCATCCATCAGGGCTCTGAGTCACCCCCTTTCCCAATGCAGGTCTACAGAGCAGACTGATTTTTTTTTTCCTCCTCCATTCACATTCCTCCTCTACAACTCTCCACCAGCCTCTCACTGACACCTCTCCTAGTCCTTTCAAGGGGTGATACAGCGCTTCCCAGATGAGCCCCCAAACGTTGCCACATTGCACCCACACCAACATAGTACATTCCTTGGAGCACCCAGATGTAAGATTCAGCTTCCCTCTGCACAGCACGGAATAGTAGATCCCTTACAAATTTATAAGCAAACTATTTTTGCAATAAATTAACCTGCTAGAGATCGATTTATGTCACCTTGGAAATGGTGCAAATTTGAATTTAAAGATTTAATATACTGGAACCAGTGGACTGGACTCTCTTCAGCAATATGTGGCCTTGTCTGCATGCACAAATCAGTGTACTGTATAGTGCAATGGAGAGAATTTACGCCTTGCTAAACGTGAGGTAAAATATTTCAAGGCAGAAACAGTTTCAGACAAGCTAGCGCACTCTAAATTCCATCTGAGGAATAAAACTCTATGTTCAAACATAGCCATAAAGATATGAAATATTGAAAATTAATTTGCCCTTGCAGTATTGTTCCCTCATTGCTACCCTTCCGTCAATATTCCTCATGGGACTTCTGCAGAGAAGGTGCCTCATGGCAGCTTAGTTCAAGTTTGAGAAATAAGCAGGGGTTTGGCAATGAGAAAGCTGAAAGATTAATACACTGAAGCAGCGTTAATACTGTCAAGGTGTTTGAGCCATGAAACTAAAGAAACCTGGAAGGCAGCATGGCAGGCCCTTTGTCTTTCTGCTGATTCCATAGATACAAAAATCCCTTTTTCCCTTGAAAAACACGGTCTGTGAGGCTTATCTTACAACATCGTCCTTCTTGCTCGCCTCTGTGAGATTCTGTTTATGAAAACCAGCATGCCCCAAAAGTATGGTTTTCACATACTGCACAAAGAGGAAAGAAGCTCAATGCATCAGCAAGAATTAATTTCTAGAGCAGGAGGGGGTAGAATTACTGCCTCGCCGTGGAGGACCGAAAATCAGAAACTCCTGATAGTTAATAGCTGTACAGCGAGAAATACACTGTTCTAGCTTTTCTGTTACTGACAACAACTAACCCAGCGATTCATTTAACGTGTGGAGAAAACCAAATATTACCCTGAGGGTTCCTATAAAAGCAGAAGTGGTTTTGGCAGAGCTGTATCTGTCTCTTTTAAAAGGAACTACATTTTAACACGTACCTTTTTGTCCTCTACTTAACCAGCCTGCAAGCTTTTATGGTTCTTTTGATAAGTATTTTATCAAGTTTTACAACTAAAAAGCCCACCTCAGCGTTTGAGTAGTTCTAAACTGAGAAAACTCTTAGCTCTAAGTGACTTGAAACAATTACAAGGAGCTGTCCCTTCATCACAACGAAGAACAAAATTACTAGGCTGGAAAGAAATCCTGCCTAGTTTACCAAGTTGCTATGGAACTTAGCTAAATATGTCTAGCTCTGTACTTATTTTACATAGGTATTAGTAATAAAATTGGTATTATATTTCATTATTTTAGCCACAGAATTTTATTAACATTATACAACCAGCATCTGATAAAAAATGAACTCCCAATTGTGCTTACCTCCGCACTGGAATTTTCCCATTTGTGTTTGTTAGGAAGGCAAGTTTCATCCAGCTGAAATTAAGAATGAAATCTTTTTTAAATCCTATTTATCAAAATTGGGATCTAGATACTGATATGTAACTTCAGATTGTTGCCATGTCTGCGAAATGACTACACATAAATAATTATTCTGTAATAAAAACATTTTTCTGTAACCCTTTAGTGATTGACACAGAGCAGTTCTTTAACTGCAAAAGGTAGCCCAGAAGAATCACTACATCAATTAACCAAGTGTGAAGACAGGAAGGGCTCTTTGGGTTTTGTTTGCATATGCACCAACGAAAGATCAAACCAGACAATAATTAAAATGTACAATATCAATAAATCAAAGGAACAGTTATAAATTCTCTTGTAATTTCTCCCGGGCAGGTGCCAGATATAGACTTTAGACCTCTTCTGGTCACAATGAAGGATAAACTCTAAACTAGTTCTTTAGTACACGGCTTTGTGATGCCATTGTTGAAGGATGAAAATAATTTTTTTTCTTTAAATTCCAAGAAGTAAATATAAAAGTAGAAAAATAAAGGAGAAAGGGGAAGAAAGAAAGTAACTTACTGTTTCTTGAGACATGTCATCGGACTGACATTGTTAGCTCTAAAGTTATGTATGATGGATCCAAGCCCTTCTACCCATTGCTGAAAGACACAAAAATACACAAACACTAAATTAGCAAAACTAAAGCGGGAAGGAGTAGTAAAGTCTGTCTTGGGAGAAGGCTGCTCTTCCCGGCACCTATGGATAATGTGAATAACCTGAGGTGAGGAAATAGCCTAAAACACCACAGAAAACTCCAGCCACATTTTACCCATTAATATTTCATCCTCTGTACACAAAGGGTTTGTGCTTTCCATTCTTCCGAGTGCTACATGGAGCATCAGCGGTGCTATTAAACCAGTTTATTGCCAGCAAAGGGAAGCGGTCCATTGATTGATTTATTAAGCCTCCTATTTATAGCCTGCATAAACGTATGCCTCCCTTTCAGCTCTGGACGGCAGTATTAGCTATTACTAAGCAACATTCTGTGATGACATATTTAACTGGTCCAGTTTTAGAAAAGGAATGAAATGAAACATGAATAAGCTACAGCAAACCACAGGGAGACACCACAATTGTTCTGTGACGCTGACCTCATCTAACACCGCGACGTATTCAAGTCCTGCTTGTTTTCTTGCTTTCATCCTTAAAAAGCAAAACGTTCCTGTAATCATTGGGATGACTTTCAGCCAACAGCAGCATTACAGCACGCACTTATGTAATTCCTTCTTATGGATCCATTTTTCTACCACAGCTTGTGCCTAGACTTTGCAGTACTGCGTAGAAGAAGCTTAAGGATTAGGCCATAACACAAACACTCATTGATTTCAGCAAGAACCCTGGCAGGATAAAGCTATAGGAAGCGGAAAAAAAAAAGGACAGCACTACAAGCCAAGTTTGATCTCAATTATGCCATTGTAACGCTAGGATTACTCAACAGATAATTTACACTGGCGGAACTGAGACGGGATTTAGTCCACGGCTTAACATCAGCCTTATGAATAAAGAAGCTTCTGCTTCCGGCCAAGTTCTGTGCATGCAGCTTGAACTGACTTGGGCAGGATCCAGAATTTGACACTTATAAATAGATGCAGATGAGTATATTTTCCTTTTCATGAATGAGTGCTGTACATCTGCAAAACAGATGAAAAAATCAACATTTATATAGGAGGAATACTAATGCCTTTGGAAAACGGCACATTGTAAACTGCTGGCAGTAAAACCCTACGGGCTACACCAAGGTCTAAGGTGTCAGTTTGGCACTAAAGCAGACCCTCGTGCTCATGACATGTTACAACCACAGCATAAACTTCTTTCTGAACAAGAAATTGTCCATCAGATTCCTTTAAAAATGGACCTTATAAATCTATTTTCCTTTAGGAAAAGCAGCTATTAAGACATTTATTAATATTTAACTAGTCCTTTTCAAATTACCTTCTTAATAAGTGCCGCATAAAATATGCACACAAATAGAATAAGCGTGTAACTGAGAATCATTTGGAGATAGAAGTCTGACTTATAAGAAAAGCTAGCATTTGGGGTTGTCTTAGGCATGTGTTGTGGTTGAAAACAACCCACCTTCCTGGGGGGTAAGTCTTACAGTCTGCCCTCCCATTTCTCTCTTCCCAACTGCATGAACAAGGTGAGTAGTTGTCATAGTATGGATGTGCTGCCCAGGGGTACAAAGAAATCAAGGTTCATGGGGAGAGATCATACTATTTATTAGAACTGATATAACTGGAAGCCATTGACAGACTTAGGCAACACTTATCTTTTCCTACACATGTTCCCTCGCCTAAGATGATATAGGAATAGCGCTTGCGGTAATTTCAGGATAAATGCCTGAACAAGTCTTACGGATATTTCAATGTTCTAGAACTGTCAAAATTCAATTATCATCATCCGACTGTCATCAGCTATCTACCTTTGGGTTTCTATGGTTTGTTTGGTTTTGGTTGTTTTTTTCTTAAACAGTAAAATGTAACGTTACAGCTGTATTAACACTGCCGCCGCTATTCAAAAATTTATCCTCGTATGACCTGGATTGGTCTGTAGTCCCTTTAAAGCTCCTCAGCCTTTCAACACCGACCTATGGAGTAAAATAGCACATGCACTGCAAACAAAAAACCCTTGCAAAATTAAATCGTGCAAAATACATGTTGTGAATAAGCTTCAGTCTTTCAAAACTCCACTTTTTTCCTGCTAAAAAACACCACTGGAGCAGCATTGGCAATGTCACCATTTCAATAGGAAATAAACACACAGAGATCCATTCTGATTGGAAGGCAATGGATTGCAACTACACCAGAGAGAACAAAATCTAACATCTACAAGTAAAGTTACCCAGTACGCAGTTTGGAAGTGACTTCTGTACAGCAAAAACAGCTGCCAAAAGGAACACTGTGAGGAAAAAAACCCAAAACCAAAAACAAGCATAGAGAGAAATCAATACACTGACCACTCACCAAGTAACTTCTTTGCAGGAGTTGTCCTGATGATTCCCACTTTAGAGGGCTCCCTGATCTTTTTTCAATGATAATGCCCTTTCTCGATGCAGATGCCAAATCAGGAACTGCATTCTCTTGCACCAAAAGAGCACAGAACTAGAGCCAAACACTAATAAGCCAAAAAAGCATCACATCTCTGCTGGCACCAAGCACGGGATCAACCTAAGAGTCTCCGTCCATCTATGAATCATCTTTACATTGGCATGATGGCCCCTGGGCAAGACATGGCAGTTTGAGGGACACATTTGCCCATCTGTTCCACACCACACAGCTGCACTTCAATGTAGCATCTGGCTGTTTGTACTTCAGTTCGGGGCTAAAGCAGTTTCTGGAGTGCTTCATCAGATATTCCCCGCGGTTACCAGCTGGCTCCAAATTAACTAGGAATAAGAGTTGAGGGAAAAGAAAAATGCTTCTGGATTGTGAATATAGAAGCAAAATGACATAAGATGAAAAAAATATACAGGCTCAGTGCAATACATTCAAACTCTGTTGTTCTAAGCCAGGATAGCCTCTAAATAACAACTATCTTCATAATCACTTTTAAGGCACTGTGATCCAGCGCACCGATATTCACAAAATATCTGAAGCCTGAACGCTCTGACAAATGTCAAGCTGGCAATATACCACTTTCCTGACATCAAACCATTCCCAGATTTAATGTACACTTGTCTGATGACCTTGTGGGAAGGATGAAAGAAGAGCTCAGATTCTTCTCAGATAATGTGCTACAAAGAATACCGCTATAACGGCACTCCTTATTGTACAGGCGAAGCTGAAAGACCTGTAAACCTGCGTAAGTAAACAGGGATAAAGATCCTCAATTCCCTTCGTTTGTGCTGAGCACTTCCAAATCATTGCCTCTTCAGAGAAGGAAAGTCCTATAACGAGACAAAATTCTGAAATGAGGCAGACAGGAAACATTTCACTTGGGTCTTGCAGGAAGTAGAGTTACAAAATGTTTTGGATAGAAGTACAGGATCCACTTGATTCTCAGTGATACTGACGGTAGCGCTAAACATTTTCTGATTTTCAAAATATGGCTCAGTACCTTTAATCTGTCAGCGTAACTGAATGGTTCTCTATGGACCAAGAGTTATTCCAGATTCATGGAAAAGAGGAATCTGGGCCCTGCTATCTAATGCCAGAGAAACAACACTGATGAAAAGACAGACAGAGACAAGTACCTCCTCAACACAGACCCTCAGGCTGACACAAGAGGTCAAAATCGAAGTACACTGCAGGCTGGAATAAGCAGACTTATTTTTTTCTAACAAGATCCAACATTGTCAAATATCTATATAAAGAGAAGGTGCAAGAAAAATGGATCGAAGAAGCACTCTCTCAGCTTCTCCCATGGTACTCAAATGCTTCTGAGGCACTTAGTGACCTTGCATTAGCTGGGGTTCATGGGTGAAACAGGCAGCAGTGGAAGGGCGCACTGATAAACTTGACCTCTCGGCTCTCTTTTAGCCATCAATCTTTCATTTAGGAGGGTTAAAAAGGGCAAAAATTGTGAAAGGCTAAAAATCACTGTAACCTACAGTTCATGAAATTTTAGACAGGGTCATCCATGGCGTATTTACAGATGAGGTCAGTATTGTCCAGACCTCTTGAGATTTTACCGTCACTTTTTCAGCGCAGCCTCTCCACAGCTGCACTCTATTTAATCCAAGCATTGGGAAAGCTGGGGAGGCCAGGAGGCATTTTGGTTTTGGTGTTCTGTGTCTCTAACTGGCTGTCACAGTCAAGGGCTTGATAGCTTGAAGGCTCAGGAAACCCACGGAGAATAGAACCACACTGCCCAGCTCTTACTAAGCCAGACCTGGTCTGGCCGGACTCCCTGGTACCTTGCCCTCATTCAGCGGTGCTGTGACCAGTAGATGTCCCTCTTCCCCCAACGCAGATGTCTCAGAAGTAACTCCTGTTCTACGCAAAGTACAGTTCCTCTGAAGTACAACAAAAGCAAGGAGACCAGACCAGTGACGGTGTACAACCTAGCCCCTACTTGACCAACTGCAGCACAGACTTGGAGGATATTGCTGTGAAAATTCCGTTACGGAGATAAAAGGGACTCTTCTGACTTCCAAGGGTCTCATCAGGAAAGCTGCGGCTCACACACTCTGCATTGGGAGTTGCCCGATGTGTCCACACTGCTACCACCCCTCACAAAGCTTTTGGCATCGGAATGACTTTTCCAGCATTGGAGGGATCTACTCCGAAAGCAGCTGGAAAACTCACTTTGGCTGCTCTTGTATATAAACTGATACAAACATAGTGGAGCCTCACACCGTGGAATCAACCTCCTGGCTACAAGGAACCAGGGCTGAAGTTTTTAATTTACTGATAATTCTGCAGCGGCGTGGCCAAGAAAGAACACGAAGAAGCAGAAAAGCAAGTACACTGAAATCACAGACACTTCACTGCAGGCTGGCTACGATATGAAGATGTCTCTAGAGAACATGGTATTACATACTTGGCACAGGGCTACCTGAACATGTGAGCAGTAGTCAGTAGTAGTAGTAGTAGTCAGTATTTAAGACAGTTAAAAATGTTCATCACACAGGCTGTGAGACAGAAGGCATATACTAACGTAACGAGACACAGAGAACAGCACTAGGCTTCTAGAGTTCTGTTCAAGCATGTTCTGCAGGTTTCTTGGAGAGTTTTGCTTTGAAACATCAAACCAAACCAAAAGCTATGGGAAATCAGAACTTTTCTGTAATGTGGCACTGGGATAGTCCTGCGGGAATCTTCTGCTACCTTCTAGCTACCCTTCTAGCAATCTGATTTGGGCAAATATTTAATAGCTTGTTTCATGGAAAAAAAAATAATTCAAGGTCAACTGAAATAGAACTGTTTTGTAAGTCAAAAAGAGCCATCTAGTCGAAACAGCAAAAAACCACCATCCTGAAGCACTTCATCTTACCAAAACCACAGTGATCCATTTAACCATTTTAAACAAACTGAAATATATCTAAAAATGAAAAATACTATTCCAACGGAAAAGCTGAGAAGTTTAAGAATGTCAAAATGAAATGCTTTCAACTGCAGTCACCTTCAATGCCATGACAGTACTAGCTGTACAATAAAGCTTGCGTTTTACCTTTGAGTTGTTTGTCAGCATATGAGTAACAAAGTATTTCAGCACGTGCTATTTGTTCGTTAGCCATCAATGTGTGATTCACTGTCTTAGTGAGTAACACACCTGTAGAAAATATCTGTTTTCTATCAAATCCAGCTATGTCAGTGCAAAAGACTACTCCACTCTCCTTCCCCCATCTCCTCCGTGGCTGGTCCCGTCCCTACCTACCTGGTGTGCCTCAGCACTTACAAGAGCCAGATTATCTTAAACACTGGTGCAAGCTTTCCCCCTAAATAGGTGACATGAGTTTAATGCTATCGCTCTCCCTTGAAGTGAATTAGGAGTGTTCCTGAAGCCCTCTGCCAGCAGGGCAGTAGGAACAGTACTTTCTGTCAGACAGGCAAAAACTGGAGAGATGGTCCTTCGCACCAACATTGTTGGATCTGGGAAAGAACAACTGTCAGGACAAATTTACCCCTGACATGCAGTAATATTAACAAATGTAAAAGATTGACCCTAGTCAGCTCTTTTTATGTTAAACTCCTTAATGCATTGCCAAAGTGGATGAGCAAAGATGACAAGTAATGCAGATTTTGGGTTGCTGAGCTATAACAGCTTTCTTGGACTTGCACCAGCCCTGGATAGGCAACCTACATGCCGTGCACTAAGGCCTCGCGTCAGCACTACATCACTTTCGCACTAAGGAAATTTGCCCCCTAATACTCACTGGCCTTTTTTCAAATGTCCTAGATTGAGCAAAGCAGATTATCAGATTACTAGGTCACAGAAAATCCATCTGGGAAGTAAAGAAAAATACACACATACACTCACACCTCTAATATATGTTTGTGTTTTCATTTTAGCTCTTATATTTATATAACCTGACTTAATCAGGATTCCAAACATGAGATGTTGAATTCCACCTTTTACTATCACTCTCTACTACCACAGTGGAGCTGCTTTAGGAGTGGACCACGACAGCTGCTTGCAGTCAGAGACAGTGTACACTCTATTTTGTGGTTGTTTTAAGAGTGGAAATGAAAACCAATTTCTCAGCTGAAAACACCAATAAAATTTAAGTAGATAGAATGTAAATACCGGAGTTGGAGCTTGGAGACAAGTGGAGAGGTAATAAACACACTCTTGTTGTTGGAATAGCTGTACTTGGAGCTCAGCGATGACTTGGCCAGACCTGCTGACCACACGGCCACGAGAGGCAGAGGAATGTGGGACTGCCCCAGTGCAGAGATGATGACAGATCACAACGGACAACCTGAGACGAGCCCTGCCTGGAGGGGAGGGTTCACCGCTGCCCACAGCAGCTCTGCGCATGCCCACCTGGGGCATCCCTATGGACTGTCCCCACACTGCCACCCTATGCTATGGGACCTGGCAGAATCCGCTTCCTTACGTGGGTAGCCTGCAGAAGCCAGGAACTCGTATTAGTTTTCTTCTTTGTCACGGTTACTCAGTGCCGCTATAACCCAGCGTCAGTCAATAACAGTTACTGCTTTTCCCATTGTAAATTATTATCTACAGAAGCAGAATAACTTTCTGACCTCTTTCTGGGCAGAAAGGTTCTGGGATTTTGCATTTGGATCCGTCACTAAATTCCCTTGTTTTAAAGTATCCCAATCAGGTGCCAACCAAACCTGACCTTGGTTTATCTGAGGAAGGGACAAAAGATCTACAGCAGGTAATGCTCGGTTTCCTCTTGGCAATGGGGAGGAAACAGCAGAAACCTCTACAGAAGCATCCCTTACAAGTATCTGGGCTGCTTCAGATACAACCATTGCACCTTCCTCTCCAAACTCTTGCCTCTGTCACTTCACAAGGGGGGATTACTTTTGAACACAGATTAAACTGCCATTAGTAGCTTCATGGCTACATAATGCCACCCAAACACTCACTTCTTCTAGAGGAGATTGGTATGTCCCAGAAGAAAGATGTCTTCTCATGATCAAACCAGGTAGAATTAAGAAGGAATGGCTCTATGTGCAGATAACTGCTGCAAAATTTCATCTACTTCTCCTATGCCCATATCCCCAGCAAAGGCAACTTAGAAAGCTCTACACGGTTTTTGGCTTGACCTACTTTACCCTTGTGCCTCAAACGTATCAGATCAGGTGGATCACCGCTGTTGACAGGTTCTGGATATATGTTTTGGTGGAAAGACTCCCAAATACAGGTCTCTCACATTGATGGGCCTCTTGGACCCTACCCACAAGCTGACTGCTGCATGACACACCGTTTTTGGTGAGCATCTTGGCCCTTAATGAAGCAGTTATCTTTTAGACAGTATATTTAGCTCACCTGTTGTGACAGTCTATGTCGCTGGCCAACACACTCCTTACAAACCAATTAGTCTAATACAGTTTGTTCAGAACTAAGGTGGCTAAGAAACTGAACTCCAAGCTTCTGTTTTCAGAATAAATCAGAGACACTGTTGGATTAAGTATAAAAGTGAACGCTGCCAGCATCTCCCTTCCTTTGCATCTTAAATATTTTCAAAACATAACTGTGGCACGTTATTTCTCTGAAAGCCTGCTGAAAATACACACAGTAAAATCAATTTAGTGTACCCATGTAAGTTATACAAGTATTCTCTTATCGTGGAGTTTACTCAGTACTGCCAGTGTTTAATGAGGTATGGATCGAAAGCACTGAAAAATCAACCAGGTCTGCCAAGGGGTTTAGTGATGCTGCATTCAGCAAAGAGATCCTCAGTTTTCAAGGAGGGGATTTAGCAGGTGTATGTTACTGATCACCATTCAATGTTTATCTCACAGGCAAAACAGATTATATTACACCGTAAGTAAGCACAATCAGGAAAGAAAAGCCAAAAACGTGTATTTTTAAAGGCCCTTGAATCTCTGGATCTGAGCTAGTCGCATGCTATCAGTACTGAGGATCACATTTTTCAGTTTACAGCAGACAGATCAAGTACCAGGCCTTGGTGGAGCCGCAGAACTTGCATTGTGAACTGCAATCTTAGGCTCTCAGGAAAAGATGACGTGTAAAAAAGCACCATTGTTTTCTTGAGACTGTTCCATGTCAATGGGAAACAGAAAAGAACCTGGGTACACTGGGATCCCCTTAACTGTAGAGAATTTTCTTTCCTGCTTTTGTCTCTTCGAATAACATGAACCACACAACGCAATTAGGTTATCGCTGAACAAAATTTTGGAGGGCTGAGCTCCACCCACCAGGAAAAAGAAAGTAATGGCACTTCCCTTCAGCATCCCGGTGCGTTACAGATCCACGGCGTAATCGCCACCTTGCCTGCTGTGCAAGCCCTGCGGGGAGCACGTGCTGTGTCCTACATTTAATGGTCTGTGTCTGCTTTTGATAAATCACCATGCACACAGAGGCTGAGAGAGTCACTACTGCCTTTCGCCACAGCACACAGACGTGTTGCAGGATGCTCCAAACGGATGTTTGCTGTCCTGTTGTGGAGCGCGGCCGCAGACATTGAAACGGGTATTTCAGTCAGCCAAGCAGGCTGCCTTACTCAGCAAAAACAGTCGAGTACTGCTGAGGAGCTCTCCTCGTTTTTTCTTAATGCACACACACTGTTTAGCTGTGAAATACCTTGGCTATTTCTGTGTTTTCCGCCACCAGGAAAGTGAAGCTGATGTTCACCAGATCTGTGCCACTGCAGACACACACTATCCGTCCTTCCAACTCGTTTTCTGATTTTCCAACAGCCTCGAGTGCGGTCAGGATTTTGGGATCCTGTTAAACGGAATAAATAACTCATTACATTTGCAATACTTCTGTTAGGTCATGCACTACAGCAAAGATGCTTTTCCATCTCCATATACATTAACACCTCTAAACCTTTGCCAATCATCTTAAATGAGTGCTTTCACTTTGAATTACTGTGTGTAAATCTGAAAAACAATACAGTCTATGCATTTGGACCTTATTTGTGAGAACTCAGAAGTAAACAAAGTATTTTAAATATATTTTATAAAGTTAGATTAGATATTAAATTAGATATTATATTTTCACCATGAAAAAGAAAAATTAATCACTCCAAGGACTGGAAATAGAGGAGCAGTATTAGTCTGAAGTAAATTATTCCAATCTAGTTAAATCTGTGTGACTTCTTGGCTGTTTCTTAATGACATGTTGTACAAGCTGGTATTTCTGCTGAGGGTCAGGGGCCATAGATTTAATGGGCATAAAGAACGAATGACCTATGTAAAGACAGAGGTGAAGCCTGAAGCATATTGGTATGGCTGTCAGCACACGAAGCGTGGGGCTGTCCGCACCACCACTTCTCCCACCCCTTCTCTACAGGGGAAAGATTTTAGTCCACGGATTCACAAGAGAACACGTAAAACTTAACACAGAACCACGTAACACAGGAAAGCGGAAACGCAGAGGTGCTAACAGCTGTCTTGCTTCAGAACAAATATTCCCTCCTGCAGGAGGGAGGCCCACAATGCACTTCAGAAAACTCTGTGTATGCCACTGAAAAGATTTCCAGAGTTGGGGGTTTCTCCAGAACTCCTAGCTAGAGCCTTTGTTGATACCCTACAAAACGGCAATGATCAGCTGCCCTCTCTGACTGCCTCACTGGATAAAGAAGGATGCAAGCAAAACCATCTACATTTGGTGTCAATGGAGTAAGAAAACACAACCAATTTTGTTATTGGTTGTATAATAACAAACCAATTGTTATTATAGGAGATATAAACTCCTATAATAGGAGATATATACTCTCCTATTATAGGAGATATATACTCATATAATTTTGTCCCTGAGATAGGAACAAAATTTGGAATATGAAACATTTTTTTTCCCTCAGATCCCTAAAACAAGAATCATAATACATGGTTGGAAAATAATTTAAACCTCCTGATACATGCTCTTAATGTCTGTTGTTCAGCTTTCACCACATCCTGAAAGCTGAGCACTGTCCTACCTCAGAAAAGCCAGGTGACAAAACCTTTCCACTGCAATCACACCAAACTACCTGCCTTAAAAACTTAAAATGTTAGACTGTGGTTGTAAAATACAAGCTGTGTTGCTGGTATTTTTAAAAGAAATTAAACTTTATCCTGCATTTCACCTTCAGTTTAAATATTTTTTGTTTAAATGAAGAGTATAATCTAACTATAGAGTACCTTTGGCACCACTCCAAAACGAACACTGTTGATCAGGGAGCATTCTAATACCTGTCCTTCCTGAAATAGTAAAAAAAGGAACAAAGTTCAAAGGTCTGTTGACACAGGGCTCCATTAGGAATTGCAGCAAAAATAAACAATGACTCTTATTTGCAAACACTGTTAATTAACACTAAACAGTATATTTCCCTTTTATACCAGTTGATTCCTTCTTAAAAAATTTAATTCTAAAAGAGTAGGAGTAAGGCTAGTTCTGTAAATAAACCAACACAGTATTCTAGCTTTTTAAAAACCAGCCAGCGTATAAACCAAGTGCAATAATATCTAATATATATATATATTCCCGAGAAAATTGTATTATACCTTTCCTTCACTTCTCCAGCTCAGAAAAAAGCCAAATTCATCCACTTGGAAGAGACAGTTGCTTTCAAAGACAAAAGATTCCTACAGGAAACAAGATAGAGACCATTATTTCAGTCAGTTCGACAAATGTTATAAAATTATTTATTGTTAAAAAATAAAAAGATTGATGCATTTCTCCCCAGATACCTTCCTGCAGAATTTGCTATTCCCAAAGCAATCAGAAATGAGGGAGGCAGGCTTTTAAAAAATGATCATTTTAAATGATTTGTCTTTTTGCTGCCATTTGAGAAATTGGGATGCACTTAATTAATATCTTCCTACATCCTTGCAACTCTGAAGATTTGTTTTGTTTAATAAAAGCAGGGATTCTTACCTAATCAAAACCGCTAATGAAATAGAACTTAAAAAAAAATTGAAAATTAAATGCTTCAAACTACGTAAAGGTTAAAAATGTGTAATTTGTTAATACGACCCTCAGGATCAAACGGCCACATTTGGTTTTAACATTCAGAATTTTCTGTTAGGCTATGACAGGACGCATGCCGCCAGCATTTTGCAGGCAGGCTATCTGGCAAGCAGAGTTTGAAGGATATTGATTTGTAGAGAAATCAGAAAGAATGGCATACCAAAGAGACTAGACAAGGCAAAAATGAGATCAGCTGAATGAAAAAAGAGACCTCCTCCACGCACCTCCAGCCTCAATTAACGCATCATAAATTAAGCTGCAAAGCAGGATAACACTGTGCAGAATCAATCAGTTCTTAAAGAAAAGAGGGATCCAGGACTTCGTGACTTCCTTAATTGAAAACCACCAGGCGTGCGTGCAGGGAGAGCCCTGCCGCCCGTTCCAGCGGTCAGCGCTTTGTTCTACCTTAAAGACCGAGGTACCTTTCTGAAATGCCACGTCCTTTCCCGAGCATGCAGCAAGGGCAGCAAGCACACGAACACAGACGGCTGTTCTCAGGACAATCTGAATGTCCCTAACAAAACCAGGTAAAAACTCCAATGCCCTCAACCCGTGGAGCACCATTTAAGTCCGTTAAGTCCCTCCAGGACAGTTTGTTCTCACTGGGTTACTCTGAGGCAGCCCCCAGGGTGACCCGAGATGTAGGACATTGGGGGCACCCCCAGGTGCCTTTTTGGCCTCTGCCATGGAATAAGGGCATTTGGTGGGCTAAGGAATGGTCACGTTCCAGTCAGGTCTTACCCTGACTTGACACTGGGCATGAAGGCACGCAGCTGGATCTACAGTTGGATAAGGTCCTCGAGCCCTCCCAGATGGGCACAGCCAAAGGGGATACGCAGTGTTTGGGATAACTGCTCCTTTTCCCCAGATACGTTAATTATTGAATGGTGTCTACCACTTCTGGAAAACATATTAGGTCCTCAAACAAGATTCACAGGTTTTAAGGACTGACACACTGCAGTTTTCTGTCCAAGTAGCAGACAACTATGTTAATTTTACAGGCAAGGGAATTAACACGGAAAGCATAAAAGTGCTGCAGCTCAGTCTGAGCCAACACCACTATGCATGAGTTTCGAGCATGCACTGCTCTGCCCAGCTTCCTTCACCGCAACTTCTATTTTCCTGCCTTCACCCCAGCATTCATCCCTCAGGAAACCTACCTGTTGACAGACACCTCAGATTTACAGCCCTTGGAGTCCTGTTTCACATAAAAATGAGCTAACTACCAATCAAAATGAGCATCTCTTGCATTTCCCAGGAAAATCTCTCCCATAAAAGGCAAGGAATTTTTTGTCATTTATTTTGTCCCCATCTATCAAAAAGCTCTTGATATACCAAAAAGGTTGTTTTCACAAAGGTGTGTATGTATACTGCACTCACGATGATGTTTCACCCCAGCCTTGACTCTATTCATCAAATTACTTTTTCTGCAATTTCTCTTCCTCCACAGTAAAAAAAGCACCTACCATCAGACCATGTAGATGCAACATGACCAGTAGGATTCCTGATCTTGTCTGATTTTCATTTCCCATATTCTGCTCGGATAATCCTGTTCTAGACTCAGACTATTCAGCAGTCAAACAGGCTCAAAATATATTTCCATAATTTTGTAATCCTTCTGGTTAAGGAACTCATCTGTCAGCAAAAGATGGGTCACGACACTGCTCCACATGACAATGATCTACATTCTTCTAGCCACTCAAATAAACCTGGGCACATAAAAGACCTTTCATGCTGTACTAGAGCTCTTCAATCACCCAGACTCTGTACCAGGATTCCTGAGCCTCAGTTCTACACTGATGTGCTGTATGACCATAGTTCACTTACCATTTCTCTTTTCCCCAACATGGTGGGGAATTAAGCACAGAATTTCCATGAAAATTAGAAGCCTGGATTTGAAACCTTTTCCTTGAAAAGTGCAAGCCCTGTAGTACTGAGACTGGATCTTGCTGTGTTTGCATAGCCTTTCTAAAACAATGGTCTCTCTTGGGCAGGTGATCTAGTTCCTACCACAACAGAATTAAATAATAGCCTATGTATGTCATAAATCTGATAATACCCAACAGCCACACCATCAAGCGGTAACTGTTTACAGGCTACAGATCTTAACTTCTGAGTCACTGGTTTTTTTATAGCCCTTGATGATTCCTGTGAAATGCAGATAAAACACACAGTTTGTTACCTAAGTGAAAGCCTTTTAATATTTCCAGAAGACACCCCTCCAAGAAAACAAACCAGACTTGCAATTGTACATAGCAAACTGTACCAAAACTTGGAGCATGCAATGCAGCTAGAGAACATCACGGGGATGGACAACCAACATTTTGCTGCACAGGGGGCAAGCAGGACCCCCATTCTACAGGGTTTGGAAAGGCAGTAAATTCAGCTGCAAGGAGCAGGATTTCTGGTGCTACCCTCTCAGCCCACGTCTGCCCAGCATTACCTAGACTCACACTGGTGCTTGCTGGGTCACCAACCTACGGTGCAAAAGTGTTATTTTCTGAGATGTCCCCTTCTCCCTATCACTACATCAAGGACCCAGGTGCCTCACTGAGCATGCTTGTTCTCACATCAAAATCTGAGGACTTAAACTCTTTTCTGTATCTGCCCATTCTCTGTTTCTCATCTAAGGTGCAAGGGAAGAACCTTGGGCCGTACCCCGCCACTTGGATCCTCACAGGCTGAGTTTCTGGAGCAGTATTTGCTGAAGCAACATAAAGCTTTTATGAACCACCTTTCTAAAGAATCCAATGTCCACTAGTATCTTCTTAGTTTATCTGTCCCCAAAAGTGAAAACACAGGGTAAAACAACTGTCCCTATCTTGGCAGGCCTCATGATAAAAAATCCCTTTTACTTACATTTCAAAAGATAAGAGGAAAATACTAATATCCTGAAGGCACTTACCGAGATACCTTTGACTTTTAGAGATTTCCTGTCCAAACAAGATTAAAAATAGGCCCCGATAAAATTATTCTCACAGGCATATCCATGCTGAGTATAAGGTAAATGTCTCAGCACTTTATCTTGGCTGGCTGGGTAAAATGCCCTGGTTTGAATTCCTTTAATAAATTTGGATTAAAGCATGGCTGCAAGCGGGATCATAGTCATCATATTTCAGACAGAGTACAGGTTGATTTTCTAAAGTAGATAAAACCGCTCCAGATCTCAAATGATGCATTTGAATCAGAATAGAAATGTTTTGTGTTTTCTCACTTTCCCTTATGAGATGCAGGTCCTCAGTTTATATATTAAAAAAAACCATATTCCCTCCCTGCAAAGCGTGTGATAAATGTACAAAAAATAGAAGGATTCACTTTGTTCAGTAATGTGCTTTATGAATCTGCAAAGATGAGAGCTTTAGGCGCATTACAGATATTTTGATCCAAATCTCCCTTTCTCTTCCTCAGGGCTTATTTCAAACCAGAGGGATTAAATAGATTTTAAAAGTTATTTCTTTTAAAGGCAAAAATCTGTATAGCAATAAAGTGTGTTGGCATTTCCTCCCCAAATAACTCCTCTGGGGTTATTTGAAAGTTTATTTGTGTACAATGAAAGTAAAACGTGAAATATTCTGTAACACCTACATATTTAAAAGAGAATAGCGACTGGCCTCTTACCTCTTCATATCTATCAAACACAGCTCCATCTTGCATAAAAGAAGGAACTGGCTTCTGCCAGTTAAATTCATAAGGTTTTGCCATGATTACAGAAGAAAAACCTGAAATGGAATGAAAAAGCAGAATTCAATTACTGTCTTTTTTAAAAGGATTATTTTGAAGTCTAAGCAGGAAAAAAAAGCAACTTTTAGCTTTTCCTTTCACACAGAAGTATTAAAAAGTCACAGTGCATTTCCTAATCAAGAGTTTTCCTCATAATAATATTGTTTCATAACTTGAAAATGAAAAATACTTGTAAAATGTGTGTCTGAACTTAATTATTTGAAAAACACTTGCACTGTAACATTGTTTTAGCTTAAATATCTGCTACATCACTTCTAGAGTACAATGAGGCTGGGATTAACGCAGCCCTAGGTGACACAGAACACCACAACCTGTAATATACGTGAGTGCTGCTTTTTTTTTTTTTTTTAAAACAGGAAAACATCAGATCTTATGTAGACAGATTTATTTAATTTTTTTTTAACATTCTAATTTGCACACTACACAGGCAAAATGTGTTTTGCCTGTGTTTTGTATTTCAAAATCCATTTATATTAAATAAAGTATTTGCAGTGGTATTTTATCCACATTTCAAGATACGGGTAATATATAGGTCAAAATTCATAGGGGAAAAAAAGGGATATAGGGCATTAAATAAAATTAGCTAGCAGTACTGTGCATTTCTGCAAGTTTAGGAATGTGAACAAAACCACTAATTTTGGATGTAATCCAGAAATCACAACATATGGATCTTACAATAAAGACTATCGAATTATTCAGTATCCTTTCCAACACCTTGGTGCCTTCTGCTTTACACCAGAAAATGTCCCAACTACACACTCTGAAATACGGACGTTCATTTTATCTGAAATAAAGAGCAAAGCACCTCTGTAGTGTTTGTGAATGCCAAACCCCTGAGTAGCAGACTAAAATACTACCAGGTAGGTGACAATGCTTCCATAAGGTTCTTAGACAGAAATGTGTATTTTGACTGAAACCCAGAGTAGATGCAAGTGTTTAAAAAAAAAAAAAATTAAGAATTTTATAGTATCCTCCTTCTCTGTCTTGGTCTCACTCATATCAAAAATGTTCTAACAAGAAAAACAACAAAAGAACTCAGAGGATACTGTTAGAAGACTCTGTCCAACACCACCTTTAAGAACAGTTACTTTTGAGAGTTTTCTACCAAAAAAATATCATTACTACTAAAAAACTGCAAAATACATTTTGATCCAAATCTTTATCTCCTGCCCTTTTCTGGTCATTGATACGGGAGTATAAAAAAAAAAAAAATTATCGCATTTCTAAAGCCTTGTCCATAACTTTCAAACATAAATTTGACAGTTATATGTAAGTCACTGTTAAGTATTCACTTCTGTTGCAAACGGGATCAAAACTCAACATATCTGTACACTCCAGTTAAAAAAAAGAGGCTAAACAATGACCATTCATCTGTACGTCTTTTTTTTCCCCGATGAAAAGATGCTTTGAATAGAAGACAAAGAACTAGGGCCAAGAAACACTCAGCTACATTTAATACCTTGTCAAAAGCCCCTTTTTCTTTTGGCCAGCCCCGTGCATTTGGCTCTTACCACTCTGTAAAAGAGTAATAACATCTTCCTCATGGGGACCAGGAGATGTTTTGAGATCCTTTCAGGGAATATTCCAAATTATTGCATTTTTATTTTTTTTTTTTAAATACACTTATAATTTTAGGGTCTCCTCTAGTTTAGGTCAGCATAGAGCAGCTTTTTCCTCATGTCATGGAGGAAGCTGCCTAACAGGACGACCACCCCAACGCAGCAGCGTGACGGCGTCTTGTTCTATACAGCTCACAGACTTCAACAGAGCAGCTCAGTATAATCACAGCACCTTGAAAACCTCCTGCTTGTTCTTAGAGCAAAGCTACCTTTAGAAAACCGCAGCTTCAGAAAGCCGTTTTCTGACTTCACAGGCTCTGCTAATGGCAAAGTTGAAACCAGAACCAACAAAACTCCATACTATACAACAAATCCTCAAAGGTCTTGGAAAAATATCCCTTAACAGAAACTGAAGTGACAAGCGCTCCGTTTTTACGGCATATTGACCATCTCCTCCTTTGTTTCAATGACTTCTGACCAGAATTTTCCCAAGAGTTTCTTCTTGGGAAAGTTACTTCAAATCCATTAGGTAGTTCATGCAGCAATACCCGCTCTCGGCGTGTGAAGTCCTCCTGGGAGAACCAGATGCGTCCTGTGCTAAAACCTAAGCCATGTGATGACACTTTTAAGGCTGTGAAGGTTCCTCTCCCCCAGGTCCCAGCCTATGCACAATGGTCTCTACCCTTTTTTACTGACATTGAACCCCAGATGGACACAGATTTTAACACCTTCAAGCTCCGCAGCTGCTCTGAACTCCTGTGTTAAGACATGTCTCAACATTCTGTCCAGACTCTGGCGCTCTGAATCCTGCCTGTAAAGAGTGCTTGAATATTCACTTATCTTCAAGAAAGATTAAGTACCTCAGCGCTACAAAGATGCACTTTTTTACCAGTTTGAACTTGGAGTTCATCAGCCAGTCACAGAAATAGAGCTCTGTAAAAACCCCTCCTTTACAGATGTCTTCTTGCCCAGGCATTCACACAGTATGATGAAGTTGATTCGTTACTTCATCGCTGATAAATTACATAGATCGAGCTCTTCAGTTTCTGCTGCAATGCACATTTTTCAAATCTTGGAGTCAGCCTGAGCCCTCTCCACTCTCCAGTTGCCTTTCTGAAGTCAGGGGTCTGGACCAGGACACAGTAGCCCAGCACAGACCTCTGTCATAGAAACCAGACCTACAGTCTTTCTTCTTATTTGCATAACTTTGCATTTAGCTGTAAGAAAACATGCTTGATTGCTCATAATTAATCAAGCAATCAAGTTCTGTCTCAGGGACTCAAGCTCGTTATTTATTGTACCAATCTCTTCTCTAGCTTTGCTCTCTCACAGGTCAATACAGTTTACAGATGAACTGAGACAGATGAAGTGTGAGGGAAAGATGGCTTGAGTACACGCAGCAAGGCGTCAGATGAGTTGTAAGAAATGAGATTTTTAAGCTGTGTGCTTTGGCAGCTGTGCAAAAGGTGAAGAAAACTCTCTTTGCCTTTAAAAAAGCTCCTTTCATTCTCTCACATTTCTGACCCTCCTCTCGAATATCCATTCTTCCGTAACCCTGTTGGCTCTTAAGATCACCAAAATAAAATACAAAATATTCCCCTGTCACTCTTTGGAGCTCTGTTCATCAATTTTTAAGCAGTTCAAACAAAGTAAAAACCAAAACCAACCCCACCCACCCAACCCGAACAAACTTACCATTCTAACGTTCATACAGCTGCAAACAGCTGCATGGATATACCCTCACTATGAGGAGAATCAAGAATCACTCTTCTTTAAAGACATGACTATGAAATGTGTGAACATTCAACTGGGAGAGACAGAAGATTTAGGAACTATATTTAAAGGCAATAAACTTATAATTTTAAAATTTCTAAACAGCCTTTAAAAACTAAAAATCAAAATCTTCTCACTGATTTAGGGTTCTAAAAGTATTAAAATGCCTCTGAATACATATCGTTCACAAAAGTAGAAAGAGCACTCATAACAAAGTACACCTCAGGACTTAATGACCACAAGGGAGAAGTAGGTGAAGTCCCTCAACTGCCGTAGTTAAATGCCTTTTGAGCAATCTCCTTTTCTTTTGACGTGGATTTATGCCTGAAAATGTGATTTGGATCACATGAAATAAAAGCACTTTTCATTTAGCTGGAGTACCCAGAGAGCGAGGACACAAAACTAACCGTATCCAGAATAGCATCATTTAACACAGAAGTTTTCCTCTTTTGTAAGTTTGGCCGTACTAAGCTAAGTCTGGGGGGTGGGGGGACTACAAATCCTATATTTTTTATATTTGACCAAAATAAGGACAAGGTGTAGTTGAACAGGAGGAAGAAAGGATTCTGTTAATACAAAGCAGACACATGTTTGGGGAAAGAGGTGATATTCTAAACTAACCCACAGGGCTGGCTAGCATGATGGATAGGATACTCCTTGGATCCCGTAAACATCCTGTCAATGTTGAGATACTGTTGGAAAGGACAGCGGTATTCCTTAGAGCTGTCTCCCCCCACCCTGCAGCCTAAACCACGGCAACGCACAATTTCCGCAGGTTGCTTAGCCCCGAATATTATAATGATACTTGCAAATTTTTCTAAGTAATTATTATTTTTGCCTCTGGAATGAATCACTGTTTGCTGAGAGAAAAGCAAGGAGGCTCTGCACTCTGTGTTTGCCATTTCGTTACTCATCTCTTTGAATCACTCTACCTCAACCTGCACCAGTTCCTGTCTGTGTGGGTTTCAAAGGATAAGCACCCACAGAACACTATGCTGAGTTCAGTAATCTTGCCCAGGCATAGGTATTTTTTTTTCCTTACAAATACAAGGAAGCAATTTAACAACCCCCCCCCACCCCCGCCCCAAACTAACGTATTTCCCACTCTTTCCCGCCTTGAAGTACACATATCCTTCATCACCCCTCCTCTTTGGTAAACTAAGTTCTCCATACAAAGACAACCAAGTCTATGTGAACAGACCTCTGCGGATTTTTTATGGGGTTCACCCCAGTACATGAAGTTTACCCACAGTTTTGTGAGAAATGAGCTGTCCAAGGCTACATAGGCAGTGCAACCCTGAGACGCTTATAAAAAATGGCCCCTCCATTTTTTAATGAGGGTCTGAAGTACTTTCATATTCAAATACAATTGTTTCTAGATATTTACATGAAGAAAACTCAGATCTTCATACAGTTACTCCTCAGCATCAAATTTATTTACCTGTAAACGTACCAGGATTACTCTATGCAAAAGAGACGGGGTGTTTTTTTAAACAGAAAAGTTTGTTTTCTACACTAGAACTTAAAATTCAGAGTAGGCTTTAAAAAAATTTAGAAACTAAAAGCCACAACAGTATCAGTCCTACGTAAAAAGTAATGGTGAGAGCCACACTGCTGAATTTCTGCAGGATCCACACTCTACTGTGAAAAAGTTCCAAGATTTCACAGCTCTCCAGGCTCTTCCACGGTCAAATTTCGTTTTGTTTTCTTTTCTTTTTTAAAGTGAGTGCTTTTTCAGCAGGTTATTTTTAATCACATTATTCCCACAGCTAATGCAAGCAACTTAAAACAGTTCTCCCCAAAACAAGGTCCAGAAGCAACAAAAGACAGACAACAGAGCTCAGGCGCCGGAGCGTGTATTGTCTAGTAATGGTCTCAATTCCCATTTTGTCTCATTTTCCATTTCGTTTTAATTCCTGGAATGCGCTGGCATGCAGGGGCAGCTAAGAGGTTAAACCAAAACAAAAAGAAGCCTGTTCTTAACTAACCTCTTCTTCAGCATCTCACAGGAGTTCAGTGAGGCCACCGCCGCCGAGCTCTGCTTCAGGCTAGGAAAGGAGCCGATCTACTGCTGGCACCAAAAAATGACTACTTTTGCCTCAGTGCTGAAAGTGAGACAGTCCGGCCTTAATTTAAGGTCCAAACTATGGTGCAGTCATCAATTCTGAATTATCTTGAACAAGTAGAACTCCTACGATAGACCATAGCACCCAAACACAACCTCCCCACTTAAGTGTTTTTCTTTTTGTCCTAAGGCCTTCCTAGCTTGTCAATGTCTACAGCATCTACAGTTTTACAGTTTTCTAGTGTTCTGACATTTAGAAATATATTTAAATCAAGCCATTATGGAAAGCTGCTCAGTCAGATGATTCACTCATGAACTTCTAAATGAATTGATTTAGCAGGAGCCTGCTCAACAGGGAACGAGGCAAAAATGAGGACTGCCTATCAACTTGATTTACGCAGTGTAGACCAACAACGTAACCCTGCACATACACACAAACCTCACAAAAAATAACCTTAAACGAGTGTTTACAGCAGCATCAGAAATATTTCAGACAAACAGACAATTTCCAAGCTCTCTAAGAGAACAAACTGCCACAGAAGTCGCTATAAACTCAGAGTTGATTAGTTCTCTAAAATAAACGTGATACAGACATTACATAGTCAAGAAGTCTGATGAAAGAAATAGACTATTTCATATAAATATTTAAGGCTTTATGTTGTACAGAAAAAACAGAAAGCATTGATTATGGTCATAAGGTTAAAACGCAGCTTAATCAGACCAATACTAAAACAGAAGCAGCAGAAATGATTAAGTGTAATGAAGTAACTACCAAACTGACCCAAAATAGAAAATAAACCGATACCAGCAACAACAAACTCACCTAATTCTGTCACCTGCTCAAATGCTAATCCTGCTGGTCATGGTTGCCTCTTTCATCAATGGAGCTGAATCAGCTGAACCTAAACTAAGGGCCTTTCTTTCCACTCTATTAAGGAGTCTCAATTTGATGGCATTAGTATCACTCCACTGAAAAACAGGAAGTTAATTAATCTCATTCTCAGAACAAATACTTGTAGTCCCAAGAAGCTGAATTATTCCTTTGTGCAGCAGCAACATAGTCACTGGAGCAGACTTTCCCTTCTGAACCGATCACCGAAGTCATCTGGACTCATCACATAACTTCTGATAGGACTGGGATCGGGTCCTTGCGTGCCACCACTGTAAAATAACATTACAAGCTTCACTTCCTGACCAAAATGAGCCTTTAGATAGGTGCCACTTGAAATGCTTGGAAAAACAAAAGCAACCTGGCAATTTCAGTAGCAAAGTGTTAAAATAAAAAGGTAAGTTTTTCCTTGTAGTCCACAGGGAAACTCCTACAGCAGTAACAGCAGCTCACCTATACGCATTCCTAGGAAAAGTACCGTTTGTGTAGTAAGCCAAAATACAGAGCTATCATAATGGGAAGTTAGTAAAAACTTCAGTGTTCAAAAATAATAAACCATACTTACAAAACTATAAACTTTACTGAGCAAGTAAAGTTATTTTTATTGTTGTTCTTTCCTACCGATGATGGAAAATTTGGTGTTCACATTTACAATTTTGTAGCTGTAGGCAAAAGGCAAGGGGAAAGACACGGATCTTCCCAAGTGATGATTTCAGGAGGAGATGTGCTCATAACGCTGTCAATTGTACTGAGGATTGAGCAATCTGACTCATCAAAAAAGCCAATGGCAGTTTCTTTTCATTTACGCCTATTATTCAGTATGCATCTAATAGTAACTTCTCGTATTTGACCTGTCAAGTGAACTCCATTTCCTGATGCGAGCATATGATGAAGGACCTCTCTCTAGAGCTTTCCCTGCTTTCTCTCATTCCGATAATAAACACTAACCATATATAAAAATGTGGGCAATGCTACGGTTTTATCTTCAGTTAAGCAGAAGCGTTAGAGGTGTTGAAGATTTAGTTTTAGCATAATGTCAAGAATCCCATTTCCTGGAAGCCATAATGAACTGGACTTTGATGAACGCAACGGCTTGTGTAATAGTTGACAAGATCTTTACTGAATTGCCATAGCATGTGACGTATGTATACAATATATCTTGAGTTAACCCGCAGTGACTTTTAGCAAGTTTAATTACCTCACTCTGTGGCTTTCAATTGAAGACAGTGTTGAAACAAGGACCTTCTTCTACTTCACAGAACAGTAAATAAACCCCCATAAATCACAAATATGTAGCACTTGCAAAACATCAAGTATTTTCTGTATTACTTAAGCCCAAGTTCTCTCTTTAAAGTCTTTGACACCTTGTATAATTACAGCAACAAGCCCTAAAGGAACGGGACTTGTCAGATTTATTAAAAAAACAGAGTCATCAATACGCTTTTGGGGCAATTAATACCATCCTTAATTTCTTCTGGTGTTGTTTAATCTGTAGCTGACAGATAACAAAACATCTTTTAAGTCTGTGAACAGTGTTTCTCCCTTTTAGGGACACCTGTATGAAGTATGTGTCAATTATCTTAATTAAAATCAGGAGTGATTTTGACATTTAGAACATCAGATTCTTCCTTTTAGCCGCCTTCTGGGGCTTAGTGCTCTAACAGATCTCAAGCAGAAGTGATTCCTGTACTTTAATGTGATAGGAAGATGGAAATAAATGTTTGAAATTAAAATCCTAAGAAGAACTCAGGTGGGAGTACAGATAAACACCAAATAACCTTAAGGGAGCATCATTCCTGTAACGAATGCAAGAGTTTGGGGCTATGAAACAACTGCAAAATTCTAAGACTGAATTATTAGCTACATATATCATAGAAAAGGCAACACAAACTTCCAAACCAGATAGGTATCGGCAGTCTTTCACTTTTAAGCGCAAGGGAGAGTTTTGGAAGTAACGCCAGTCCTCAAACAAAGCTGAAACAGACTACAGACACCAGCTGCTCCATGACCACATCCTGAGGACACAGTCCTCTGTTTCCAAACGACGATACAGACTCAGACCTTGTACTAATAAAAAGTAATGAAAGGTCAAGATCACATTTTTGTAATAACTTCTAAATCTCTGTGTGTTTGAAGTAATCCCTTCTACGGTCAGGTACTTTAGTTCAAACCAAACTTTCTGGAAGTTTTGATATGATTTAATATGAGCTTGCTCAAAATATACAGATATTTGTAAAACTAATAAGCTGCGAAGAACATAGAGGTTACTTTAAAATCTAAAATTAGGAAAGCATCGTTATAATTTGCAGGGTTCAGTTCTGACCCGTTTTCTAGATGATTCCTGAGAAAACAGGAGGGAGCCACATTGTTGGCTTAAAATTTCATACAAAGCATAAGTGATCTTCCTTGGCAATCGTTCTAGTGGCCTAAAATGCATTAATATAAAAAAGCTGCATTCACCATTTGATAGTTGAGAGCGTGTTAAAAGCAGGTATTTGCTGAAAGCTTAAAAGAATTATACATTTCTTGGCACCCTGGATAAAGCCTCCAAACTGCAGTCACCATGAAAATACAGGGAGGTTTATACTTTTTTAGACAAAAGTGTCATTGTGCAATTTAACCCGTGGCACTGGTCAGAAAACTTTTTTTATCTCTTAGAAGTCGTAACGCTACTCAGATTTCATCTCAGCAACGCCTCTACACCCTAGAGATGGAGGGTTTTGCATCCCCATTATCCTCTTTAAAGAAGAGGAGATAAAACGGAATAAAAACACGAAACATACACTTGGTATCTGCATTTGATCAGTACACTCCTTCCTTCCTTCCTTGCACCTGATATCCTTCCTCTTGCTTTCATCACCCTTTACTTCCCCCGTTATCCTGCTCACTCACACGTTGGCTCATGCCCCAAATCAAGCCTCAGCTAGGAGGCCAGGGAATGCAGGCACGGCATTATCAGCTGGCTGGAATGGAAATTATCCATCGCCCTTCTGACCACAAGCCTCAGCAGCTGCCGTAAATCTAAATCCTGGGGAGCAGAGATTTGTAGGGGCAGCCTTTCTCCCTTCCTCAGTTGTGACACAACTGGAGCTCAAGGAAGGGCAGCAGCAGGGCAGCCGTAACCTGCCCTAGCTAATGCCCAGCTGGAGCAGACCTCAGCTCCCCCAGAGCTTTAGCGTTAATGGATGGCTGGTTGCACTTTATTTTTCTGCCAAGATTTCAGGTTCGAATCACAGATAAAACAGAAAGAAACAGAACATTCTAGTTGTCTTTAACGAAGGCTGTTTCTCTGATTTCTCTCAGTCGGTATCAGAAAAAGCAGCACACGTGGAGCTCATGGTGTGCACATCAACATTACTGCAGAAAAAGAACTATGAATTGGGATGACATTTAATGGATGGGGAAAAAATAATCATAAACTCTCTGGCCTAAACACTGTTGTGTAGGTGCAATTTTTCTATTTTCCTCATTCGCAAACACACTGTGGGTACACAGAAACAACGTTCACCACCTTTGGGCTAGCTAGGAGTCAAGAGATGGGGGTCACAGTTGATGTTTAGACGGGCTGCTCAGAGTCCTCGATGGACACTTTGCCATTTCCCATCCTCCTTTTTCCCCCCCTCTAAAGAAAGCAGCTAGCAAGACTTGTCTTAATTACACATTAGTGATGCTAATAATTCACCTACATAGAAAATCTGAAAACACTGACAGCGAGATATCCCAGAGCTAAAAGTTACCATGCTATACAGCTCTGATCACGAATTACACCCAGTATTAACTTGTTAATAAACAACTGGGCATTTTGCTAAAGATGGGATCACCACAGTTGTAAACACAACGTATCACAACTAGGCAAGGCTAAAATAAAATGCTGCCTCTAATTTGGAAATCTAGAAGCCCTCTTTCCAGCAGGACAGCTTTCCAAATGCGGACAGCCATGTCTGAGATATAGCAGGTTATCAGCTATTTATAGCTTTGATTTCCTAGAGATTCAAGAGGAAAAGCAACTGGTTCTGAACCTTTTTATTATTATTATTGTTACTTCATTATCATACAGAGGTGGCAGAGCAAGAATTGCTTCTTTCAGCCAGATTTCTTTTTAATGGGCTGTTGTGCCACTGCGCAGAAGCTCTAAAAGCAATCGAAACAGAGTAAGACAGACTGTGCAGGTAATGGGACCAAGGGTAAAAAATAAATGTCACCAACCCTTTAGCTGGTAAGTTCATAGTTAACTATGAATAGAAGATGGGGATGCATAAAACATGGCATCACAGTCTGTCTCACTAATCCCTGCCTCAGAGAAACTGTGCAATCTGCATATACGTTTCTGCTAATCAAATATTAAAACAACTCTCTTGACATTGTGCTATGTTTCCTGTCACATCAGTCACTATCAAACCGACAGTTGGCTCTTTGCGATAAAACGAGACTGTGCGAGTCACCTGAGGTAAGTTTTTCTGATAAAAGAGTTCAGAGTGCTAATAGACTCATTATTGAGGCATTCTTGTCCACATTACCTGAGAACGATGTCCCTAAAATGTCTTTCTGCCTGTTACTGTAGCGTTCGTTTAAAAAAATGGGGCAAAACCAGGCATGTCAACTATTAAAGAGAGAGGTGGGAGAGCATTCCAAGCCAGCAGCTTCTCCAAATCTCCCTGCTGGATGCATTTGGTTTGTTCAGCTATTCATAATACGTATCAAAATTTCTGGAGAAAAGGCATCTCAATTTTTGTGTTGCTCCAAATGGATGGTTTGACACAGTATTTCAAAAGGGATAAAAATAAAAGTGTTGGAATGTAACCTATTTGTCCAGTACGGAGACAAAAAGAAGAGTCAGTCTGCCAGTCAGGAGTGCTGGTACGGCATGCTGGTGTGCACAGCCCATCTTGAACACTTATTTGACATCTCATAATAAACATCAGGCTTTACAGCATGTTGAGAGGTTCAATTTATTCAGATTCTTCTGGACAAACTGGAGACACCAGAGTCAGGGGACTTAACACTCTCTAAATTCCTAACATTAAGATGCAATTCAGTGTCAAAGAGCAGGAAACAAAAGGAGGAGCTGTTACCTCTCCAAGCCTCCTCATCACCAGTCTTTTATCGTCACTTGCCGCTGGGACTTCCACTTCTCCTGAGGGGAAAAGGGACGCAAGGTAGTCTGAGCAGAGGACACCTTTGCCCTCAGGCTGCGACAGGTACATAATGGAACATGCAGGAAGGCAGGAAAATAAGCAGCGCTTTCTTGGGGGTTTTTTTTCCCCACCTGGAAAGGTGAGAGTATGCACAACACACTGGAATACAAAGACATCCTTGATTCTGGACAACCATTAGGAAAGAAACAAACAAAACATACGTAGGGAAGAGCATAAGAATTGAAAAGAGGACGAGGGAACTCATAACAGAAAAATGCAGAAAGCAAGGCTGGGGTTTCTGACACTGATGTGGGCAGGCCAATACAGCTAAAGGGAAAAGGGAAGGTAGCATCTTCACAATGCTAGAAAAGAACAGTAGGTAGTTTGGAATTGCTGAAATGGAAACGGTCTGGGACAGCACAAGCAACGCTATTTTTAGAAGTTATTCCAAGTATGAAGCCGGGTTTCTGCAACAAGGCTGGAAAGGAAGAAACATGGTGGAATATACACTAAAAAAGACCAACAAAACAAAACGCTGATGTCTGCATGTGTGGGGGGTAAAGAAGAAAGAAGTGACAAAACCAGTACTATCATTCCAGGCAACAGCAGCATGGGGTTATTTATTGTGGCAGCTCGGGAGTGGGGATGGCAGGGCTCCCAGAGAAGAGGAGGTCAGCATTCCCCCCTGCTGCGGACAATCCAAGGGACACATGGGCAACATGCCTAGGAAGGTGGAAGAACTGATTCTAGAGGAGAGGATGGAGGTCACAGGCAGAGGAGCCTGTCTGGAAGCCATCAGATGCAGTACCAATCAACAGATCCAACTAGTTAACACCATAAAAATTGACAAATGGACCCTGGCAGAGAAAAAAAGAAAATGTTTTCCCATTTGCATTGGCTGCGAGTGTTCTGTGGTGCTTAACTAATGCTGCCACTATCCACTCTGGCCTCCCACAACCCGGTAGCAAGCGGCACATGCACTCATCAAGCACAGTGCCCATCAAAATCAAGAGCAGCGTCACCTGCAAAGCACAGCGGGCCCTGTAGAAAGGGAAGGTAACATTTCTGCATGTCTAAAAACAGCTTTGCTTCCTGTGCCACCATTAAGCACTTCCAGCATAATAATGCCCATTGCAAAGAATAAAAACTTGGGCCCTTCAAGCTTTGTCCCATAAGAAAACTGGTCAGCTAGTTCAGACTGCTGTTCTTCCCGTCACATACCTATTAAATGCTCCAGACTGTTTAATGTGATAAAAATGTCTAGACTGTGTGACTGGAAGCTTCAAGAAGAGAGTTCTTTGCCCTTGGCTAGCAAACCCCTTTGCTCCTTTCTTGGTAAGCACAATAATGTGCGTGCTGTATTTCTGCAGATCACACTTTCTGCATACATGCGATAAACGCATTTCTGATACCTTTATAAATCGTCAGAGATTTTAGAGCTGAGCCCAGGGCACACTATATATATATATATATATATATATACACACATACACACACACACACGCTTTATTTTATAGTATTGCTTTGCAAGGGAAAATCTCGATCAAATATCAAAAATCTCAAACTATAATCAAAGTGCAGATGATGTTGAGGAAAAGAAGATGACAAAGCACCTCCCACAGTGCAGTGAACAAGAAAAGCAGAAAAAGAACTGAAAAAGCTCTGTTTAGATTGATGAAGAGGAAGATGCTTTGCTGAGCAGGCTGTAAAGGTAGAGTTTGGGCAGCCCCCCGCCATGGACACATTAGAAAAAGTGCTACCACATGCAAAACAGTGCATTCAAATGCTTTGTGGTCCCTGGTTGCCCTCAGTCTTCAGCAGCTGCTTATTTTTGTATAACAAAACTTCTGACTTAATTACAATCACTCTAAACTTAGATGCAAGTACACAATTTATACTAAAAATATTTCTGGCAGTGAAATTACCCAGCTCAACTGGTACACACCCTTCAGCCCTTTCTTTTCAGGCACTATAAATCTGCCTCTGTGGAGTGGGTCATGGTGAAGGAACAGGTGCCTCCGATTCTTGCCAGCATGTGTGACATACCATGGAAAAAGCTTGAGAAGAAACCCTATCCCTGGAGGCCACTCCCGTAGCTGACTCCCGTAGCAAACACGACTTGCCAAAAGAATTAATGCCCAGCGTGATGTGACTTTAGCACAGTCACAACTGGATTCTCAAATCATGTATCAAAGTCCCCCTTCCCATCTTCCTGTACCTCATTAGTTCCCAGAGCAGTCTTAACATCTGGAGGATCATTTTCTGTTTAAACTGCTCTTTGTCCTCATCCAAGGCTCGAACTCTTGTTCTCTGTGATCAGACCATAAAATGCACGGCTTGTCAGAGGAGCTGAAGGGACAACTGACCACTCCACATGGAAACAACTGAGGGCTTGGGAATATCTGCAGAAGGTTGTTTCAAGGGAAGACGATGGCAGCTTTTCCATGTTAAAAAAACGGTGGGCAGGCAGATCTATATAGTAAAGGTACAGACCCACCACTGAGCCCTTCTGGTTTCCATTCCCCTTAAGACACTATTTTTCCTGAGCAAGTCACAATGTTCCCCCCTGTTAAAAGCAAGAATGGGGTTTTCCAGCATCACCAGGGAAGGTGATTTTATTGTTTCTGAAGGGCTCAGCTAATATGCAATTACACCGGACAACAGAGAACAGACCCAGCAAGGTGCCAATGTCTGAAACACCATTGAGTCTGCTGTGAAATTACTACACACAAGTCAGAAGCTTGGATCAGGAAGGTTGCACTTTTTTTTTGTCTGCTTGTTTTCTTAAAGTAAATATTAATATAGGTTTTAGATCAATAAATATTTCCTTTTGTCAGCCCACTCTCCTGCAATCACTGTTTCAGTACAGTTCCCATGTCAGAGGGTGCTTTGCATAATCGTGGCACTGCTGAATTAAATCCCTTCTTTGCTCCGTATATGCACAGTTCCTTCGGGCATCTGAGTGAAACCGCACACGCAGGGGAAAGGGACTAGACCCAGCTGGTGTCTCTGTGGAAAGCCCCATGCCCTCTCAAGTCACACCGAGACTGGCCTGGAAGTTTTTTATGCTGAGCAGCTGGCAGGAGCCTCCTGAAGGCAGGCACCCAGGCTGTGCTTACTGAGATACCAGGTTGCTGGCAGGCTTTTCTTGGATGGGAGACAAAAGCAGCACAGGGAATAGAGAGGCTACCGCTTCTCCTGAATCAGAAGTGGCTGGCAGAGAACCAGAAAGAACAGATTTTATAATTACAGCTTTCCCTTCCAAAGTTGTATTTCTACTGTTTTCTCCTAAATCTCGATAGCATGGGCTAGTTAAAGGTTAATCCACAATATTGTTCACTGCAGTATGCAAACTAACATGCCTAAAGATTTGTGTGTAAGAAAGTGTGAACTAACTGTGCCCACCTCAGAGCATCCTTGATTAACCACATTAAGGGCACAGATACCTGTTAGCTTTGTAAACAGGCAGCGCAGTGGACACTGCTCTCCCAAAGCTATCTGTTACCAGTGTGTGCTGGAGACAACCACTTATCAGAGGTAACCAGAGTAACCTAACTGCAGAAAAACCAGAAAAATGCAACACACAGCTGCTTGTTCAGAGTGCCAGCAAAAAACAAGCCCTTTTGGAGTAGTCAGGGATGATAAAAGGAGACGATCCAACCCTCTGCTACTGAGAATGATCTTAACCCCTCGCTTCTGCTTCCTCTTGGATGATCCCAGTCCTGCTAACCTGAGTGATCCCAGCTTAGCCAGTCCATCCCTGTATGATGGTGGAAAGCTGTTCACTTGTTATTTTCTGCTAGCTTCGTGCACTGTATCCTGGTCACACAGCAGTCATGACCACGACCAAGATGGAGAAAAGACTAGCAGTGTGTGGCCAAGAAAAGCAAGAACATCAATTTTTTTGGTGGCAGCAAATTGCAATACTGGGCCAGCCTGGCTGGTCTCACACATGCTACTGGGAAGGACCATAGTGATTTTGAAAACTGGTTGATGTTGAGTCTGCTTTCTCTCAGCACTGATTCTCTGCAGTCCATTACTGCAGACTACAGTAATTTTCTCAAAGACTCTTCAGTAATACTTGTCTGTCTTCAGATTAATAGTCTGCAGTTACCAAATCCTCCATAAATTACTCCATGCCGGCAGTATTGCTGTAATACTTATTTTCACAACGTACCTGCTCCTATGTAACATATCAAGATGGTGAAAACGTAGGTCACTGTAGCAGAATTCTTCCCACTACAAGCCTCTCCAGGCAGGTGCACTATAAGGTAAGCTACAAGGTAAGATTACTTCAGCAAAGCATGGGTGAAATCCAAACCCCAGGTTTCTACTCTAGCCTTTAAAATTGAAAGTTTACTTGAATAAAAGCACTGTTTAAGTTGAAACTGAAACTCAGGAAACTGAAGGAAATTCAGCTGTGAAAAAACCACACATTTTCCCCCCGCTGACTCTGACCTGTGTTCAGCGTACATACCACTTCTCAGGAAGGACCCAAGAGAATCCTGTTAGGAATTTGAAGGCAATGTTTCAGTGTAAGTAACCTGCTTGCTAGATTCAAGTGACCCATCTCAAGAACATCTTGAAGGGCATGTCAAACCTATTTTTCTCTTACTCTGTAAAAGACATAAGCAAACAATGATAAACGGAAAAGTCAACATGAAGAGATGAAATAAATCTGCTCAGTCAACTTCCAGGAAGAAGCTGGTGCCTCTGTTATAAACAACAGCACAGAGAAGTGGGATGGTGGGAGACCTGGGAGGTGCACAGGATGCATGTCCCAATCATTCTGCTGGCCGAGGAGCAGCCAGTACCTGAGCCACAAACTGTGCGAAACAGTTTCATCACAATTTTCACAACATTTTCTGCTTTACCCAAAGCGCTTGACAGCACATGATTAAAGATGAATCTCTGCATCCATCTTCCACGCATTTGCAGATAAAACTTGGAAATCTGACTTGACTGACTCCGAAACATCATTAAGATCAGAGACTAATAAATGCAAACACACAAAAATTTTACTTGCTGCTTTTGGGTGATGCTTGAGCAGTTGTTTGCAGAGTATCATACAGCTCCGGCTGCATGAAGAGTTTGAAGCTCTACCAGTAACAGGCATTTCTCAACAATATAATGGACTGAGGCACCTTGCATGTCTCAAGTGATATGTCTCAAGCCACCATTAGAATTATATTTGAGTCACCTTTGGATGGAAGAAGATGAAAAAAAAGTTACTTGCCAAACATCTGAGATCAGTGCAGAATGAATCTCACAGAAGACAGCTTATAGGTCAAAAAAATCAAACAGTTAGAAGGACGAAGTGATGCTGAATCCAGAACCTGGGAAATCTCCACATAAAGGTAACCTAATATCATTTGGTCTGGTTGCGCAAATTTTCCTCAGCTCGTAATTCTCTGCCATTTATAAGGGTCTTTGTACAGTTTCAACGTAAATAGAGTCAGTAAGTATTTTTTCAAATAGTGCTCTAATGCCGATCCAAAGTATGGCAAGAAAACAGCGCAGAGGCTGAAAACGCAGGAGGTGTATACATTGATGAAGAACCAGATGACATGGCCTAACTATTGATTTTCCTCCCAGGGCTGTCTCCCCCACTTAATGAAAAGTAATTTATGCCTTACTAGCAGGTGTTACTAAATTGTATTGCCTGTTTTGTGAAGGATGAATACAACAGAACGTCATTTCAAACCATACAGAACGCAGGGATTCCACTTCTGCTAAACCGATTCATGGTGACTGTTTTCCTGCACGCAGCCAATAATAAAGAATACGCAACAGGAAGAGGTATTGTTAATATCAATATTAACCAGATATCATAAGCAGAAAAGCAGAAGAACAGTGAGGAATATTGGTGGAATGAACTGAAAGTGACAGACCTTGAGGAAGGTTTCTATGTATTGTGGACAATATATAGAAAAAGAAGAAATTTGATTGAAGATAATTAATAACATTACTGCAGTCATGGATCCATTACACACTGACCACATTTTAACATCACATAATCTTGTTTCAGGATTAGAGAATGTAGTTTAGTTAACAGGCACCGAGAAATAATACATTATATTTTTTAAAGATTAGCAAGGCAGATCTTATGTAACATCTTCATTTCACCTTGCGTCTTCTTCCTGGTGATAAATTCTCCTTGTATCCACCTGCTGTACACCCTTCACATGTACACAGTGCCATGGTTAATAACCACCTCTCAGAAAGAAGGGAGAGGAATTAAAGCTCACTTGTTTCATTTCCTACTCCTATGTAACATAAATTCTTCCGCTTCGCAGCAACACGGTGACAAAATCTGTGCCTAAGTCTTTTGTTATTTATTAAAGAAAATCACTGAAATAAATTTCTGATGAGCAGACAACGGCAATAAATGGTAAAGAGGAAAAACAAATAGTAAATTGAAGCGAAAATACTAGACAATGCTAGCGAATTCAAAGACATTTTGTCCATCCAAATCTTAGAATAAATAGTACAATTTTACCCTTTTTACAGACTGCTAATCTTTTTATTAACATATGCTGACACATACTTCAGCTTCTTGATATTAAAACTTCTGTATACAGCCGGGGGAATCAATGATCTTAAATTTAAAAAGCACCATTTCATGTTTTTACCTTAATTTTCAGTATATTGTATACATTCAACTCTTCCTTTAAAAAACAAAGGAAGATGAAGAGGTAGGAGGGAACAATTCCTCTTTAAATCTCTTCAGGGTTTAAAATTACAATTCTAGTACAGCAATAAACTTGACTACAGACAGCAGTGTCCATCGGTGGGGTAAAGCTCCCCAGAAAAACAGACCCCTCTCACAGACAAGAAAAAGGCTACGAATGGCAGGAAGTAGAGATGATCTAGGAGAATAATTTTATTTGTCATGCACCAGATATGCAACAGTATAAATTTTATATACCAGAGGGTCTACTTTCACCAGAGCACCTAATCTGACACTGCACAACTACTGCTGCATTTATATAGAGCTACTTGACCTACAGGTCTGAAAACCATGGACTACACTTCCACAGGAGCACAGGGATATAATAATAAAAAGTCTAGTGAAATGGCCAGAATCACCTCTGAGACTCAGCTAACTCACACTCTTCTGTAAACTCCTGTGCATCATTACTTGCATTACTACATCTTTAAATACACTTGCAAATCTGGTCCAAGTAACTCGTGAAGTCAAAACCACATCAAAGCAGAGCCAGGCCCCTGAACATCTGGTTCCCCTGAATGTACTGAGGACATTGCTATTTGCTTCCTGGTGTCAAAATTCTACCTGGTCCACTTCTCTGGACATGACAAATGCTTGCTGATAATTTTCCTGTGATTTTTTGACTTGTTCATAAGGTTGACTTTCTGAATGTCACACATTGCCACAGCTCCTACCAAATTCTTCTAGGACAGCCTAGAAGTTCTGTCCCAGTATAAAGCATACATTTTTGGTTCTTGTCATCACAGGATTTATCCCAGTGTATTTTGAGAGGTACTCCCACAGAAATATCTGACAGATTTCCATCATCATACAAGTTAAAGATGAAATAAGCGCCCTGCTTCTACTTCATCTTGGTACTCTTCAATTATAGCTAGCAAAATTGTCATTTCTAAGAGTTGAGCCCAAGTAAAAGCCTTAATATCATGTTGGATCTGCAATAGTTTCATGTCAATTTGCAGGTTTCTCATTCATGCTTGGATCCAAAATACTTTTCCTGAGATACATTCCAAAGAGTCACCATCTAAATGCTGGAGAGGAACCTGTAATTTACAGTAAGACTTAAACTTGTGCTTAGCTTTGCAATTCCCTCCATCGTAAAGCACCTTTATTAGACACTCTCACTGTGAGTGCTTTACCAGAATGCTCATTGCATGAAAATATGGCTTCAGTCACAGCAAGTCTCTTAACTCCTATTTGCAGTGATCGTGAAAATAGGGAACAATAGGGGGAAAAATACAAATAGATTGGGCAGACTTAAAAGGACAGATGAAAATCAGTATGAAGATGTCATCAAGGATAGCAGCATATCAAAGTGAGTGTCACCTGCAAAAGATGTCACTAGTGGTGAACTACAATCATGAAGAATAAAAACTAGCTTCGTTTAAACATGATTTTTTTCAGCACAAACTCTCGCTGTCCTCTACTTGCTTGGAAAACTTAACAGTTATGCGACTAGATAAGATCTTAGCTTTTGGGTAGCTTTACTTCAAATTATTTCTTTCTATATAAAACCAGTAAGCTTCTCTAAATTCAACATTTAGTGGCTAAAAGGTTCAAAGTAATCAGGAAGATTTATCTTCTGATGTGCTTCCAACCATGTTTAAAATGGCTTTTTAATGTCTTAACAGCGGGCTTTAAGATTTTTTAATATATGTATACACGTGCATATATAAAAATATCTAAAAATTGCATTATTCAATGCACTCTTTTGAGACTTATTATTTTGTTAGTTAACCATATTAATTTTTTAGTGCAAAATGTCATTGTTTCTAAAGGATTTAGAAGATTGCAAGGCTTGGCAAAGGGACCCGGTGACTAATTGTTAATAAATGATTGACACTAAATCATCACTGTAAGACAGTAAATACCTGATTTCAGTTTTGCAGATCTCTGAATGTTAAACTATAGAAACTTCAACATTTTTTGTTGAACTAAATAATGTCATTGGTTTCATGAAAGATGTTCTTCAAAGACGTGTGCATCTTGTCAGATAGAAAGCCAGCAAATTCTGCAGCACTAAATGGATGGAAATGCACATCTCTTGAACGAATCTTTAGAAGAAAGGTTGCATTAGAATATTTAAAAAAAAACCCCAAACCCAAAACAACAACAAAAACATTACATCCTTGTACAGGAGGACACTCAGAAAAGTCATCTACTCCATTATCCAGGCCCTGGAAGGGCCAAACCCACTCAATTCAGATAGACGTGACTAACTTACATGTAAACACTTTCAGTGCTCCGATGGCAACAAGCTCCCCAGGCAACGCCTTCAAGTGCTTCACTATTCTTCGCCCTGGAACAGTTTTTCATAGGTTAAGTAATCCTTGCTTCAAAGATTTTCATATTTCTTACCCAAGGCACCATGGTACATGGATTTTTACTTTTCTCTTTGCAGAAACCTCTCAAGTACTTGAAACCAACACTTAACCAATGATCAATTTTCCAATGACCATCTGTGGAGACCGCAATCTGTCTAAATGTTATTCAACTGATAAAACGATCTAATGTTAAGGATGACTAATAAGAGAGACAGCTGACATCATGCTCACTCCACACAGTGTTTAGGACAGGCGGCTTCATCTTCCTCGCAGCCTGGTTGTCACTTTATGGAAAACTAATGCTACAACATACAAAGATAATAATAAAAAAAAATCAGTTGGAAACTTGGAAGCATCTTGCCTCATGATGCTGTTGGGTAGTCACAGCAAGATACTGTAGGGGATTTGCATGTCTGCTGGATTCTTAGCAGAGCTCAACATCCACAAATGAACGATCTTTTGGAGCTCCAGACATAGCCCTGACCTTCGCTGGGAGATGAACAGGCAGGCAATCAGAAAGCAGCACGCTGAAAATACACTTCCACGCTGCTCGTCGAAGCACAGGTATTTTTACCTGTCTGATGTGATTCATGAAGTCTGCCTACAAGAGCTCCTGATGGCTGATGGGAGAGAAAAACATTCCCATGGGAGATTTGTTCGTGCATCTGCAGTAGAGACCTGCAGATCCCACTGGCACTGTCCCAAAGTACAGCAGATATCTGGGCAAGTCTGGCAACCTCACAGCACAAAGGGAGATAACAAATCGCGCATGGTCTGTATGAGCTTGCAAAGACACGTCAAATGTCTGCTGCATGATATACAAACAGGATGTCTTGGAGGTCAACAGGTAGGATAATACCGCAAACATCAATTTTGGTGCAAAGGGAGCAATCATCGCTTGCTCTCCCATTTGCACTACATTTGCAACAAGCAGCAGCAATGGACATAAGGAAAATAAATGTAAAGCCGATATCCAAGGAAGCGGGACAGTTTTGCATCTAATGGTTATTGAGAAAATGAACAGTTAGGAGGCAAGGCTTAAGGAAGGGAAACCTGACAAAAGGGGGCAAACCAAGGTGGTACAGTACTTACAAGATAATATCTAATGACTAGCTCATTTTTAGAATGGCTAGTACATTTTGTTTAAAATTACATGCATTTTTGAACGACAAATTTGAAACTTGAGGCAGTGAAGCTTTCTGGTTTCCATCTAAAAGCCATTTGTGAATAGAGGCACTGCTGGCTGGTGCTGCCCTTCACACGAGTCTCGCTGCAGATGGATAAGAGACTGGGAAGAGGCTGCTTAGCCAACGTTTTTTGCTGCTCACTAGGTATTGTCCCTCAGCAGCCTCAGAGCACAAACAAGAATTGTTCATGTCAAAAGACAAATATCAGCACTGGACCCAGATAAGCTACCGTCAGTTTTTTTAGTCGATGACTGGATGCAATCAAAATTCTAGCTGGCAACTGGAGTATGAAGACTTTACTGTTTCTAGGCTAAACGATCCCAGTTCGCTCCATCGTTCCTCTTTGCTCATACTCCAGTCACAGCACCTCTCTCCTTTCAACCCTCTATGCAGGGACCACACTTCCTCTGAGGTACTGTGCCCGGCTCTGGGTACTCCACCAAATCCTTCCTAGGACTGCATTACCTTACTCAGTTTAGGAAGCACACAAACGTCAATGGTTACCATTCATAGAGAATAAAAAAAGCTACCAAACAATCCAAAACAAACCCAAAAAACCCAAAACCAAACCAGATATGACCATTAGCTTTACTACTGGACTTGCATTAAGCCCTGTCTCAATTTCTTGAGAACACCTAGAGAAGCTACGTTCGCTTCAGGCTCTTTGACAACTCAGCAGTAGATATTAATTTAAGAATTCTGGCAAGTTCACTGTACTTTAAATGATTTTTTTTTTTCCCTGAAACACAAGCGGTAATTAAAAATACTGATTGCCAGTATGACCTATAATCAGGAATTCAGACGTGCAGCTCTGTCAGAAATAACAAAACACGCATGCTGTGACAGCTATCAGCACGTGCTGGGCGTGCGGACAGAAGTCGTCTTGAAAGGCCAGTATCCCAGTTTATGCAACTTGGCTATTTGGGTATTTTTCTGAAAGAATAAGCCATTTTAAGTTTGACAGAAAACTGGTTTTTGCTACACAGTTTTCAGTTTACACAATTTTAAAACACTTTTCCATTTTAAATTTAGCCTAACTGATGTGAAATTTGCTATTATAAAAATAAGGGTGTCCAAAAAATAGGAACACAACTCTTTAGGGGCTGCAAAATACACTTGATTTTAGCTTAGTGCCAGACTGCTGCTTTCAGCTGTTTAAAACAGTAAACAAACCAGAGACCAAAGCGCTTTCCCACACAATCCTTATTATCATGTTTAGGTCATTGAAATAAATTACAGTACTTGCATGAGATTTACTACCTAAAATTTTCAATCTGGCTTCAGCCTGGATTAAGAAGATACAAGGAATTAAGGAAGAATGAGAACACACAAGCTTTTTGAGACAGATTTGCTGAGGGACATGGTTTAGAGACCCTGGCAGTGCAGGGTGAAAGGTGGGACTCGATGATCTTAAAGGTCTCTTCCAACCGGATGACTCTGTCATCTACACATAGATCCATCTAAACAAAGATGCCAGGTCCAACTACGACATCAATACTATGATCTACACACACTTACGAAGGGTTAACTACGCAAAGTAAAACTAGTTTCACTTAGCAACTACTCTGTGTTTTGGGAGGGGGATATTCTGCTTGTGCTGGGATTAGTGAGATGGATGCTGTAGGAACAAATTGAAGTGGGACCTTAAGCCACAAGTTCTGAAAGATGCCACAAAGGGAACCTCTACTAAGCAAAGCACCACTTAAAATCCACCGATCTTCTGCACATCCAATACATGCTTTTGTTCTATGTCCACCAGTTTATAGGGAGAGGACACTACTGTTTAACTATAAACATAAAAACAACGAAATCAATTTGAAAACGTGGTATCTCTGGTCATTGAAAGATGACACACGACCAACAACATACAATTAGTCGATCTATGACTTCCTCGATTGCCAAGGCATGTTATAAATAACATGTAGACACTCCTCCTTCCTGCCTGAGGCTTAAGGCATGGTTTTTTTTAATGGTACCTATACAGCTAAAGAATGTGGCTACCATTAGAGGAATCTTCAATGACATCAGCATGCTTCAATTAATAGAACTAGCTGGCCAGTACTTTGGCCTATATTTAGATTTATTTGATAGCTGCGTTAAATTAATGAGTTAACACATTTTGAGGGTGATTCAGACTCAGCTAGTGAGCAGAAACAGAACCTCTTGACCAGAATCCTTTTCCTGTTAGCTTAAATCTGGCCCCATCCCAAACCTTTTTGTCACTTAAGTAATTTACACTCAGCCGGTGAAAATGTTCCTGTACCCCGCGTACGAACTCTCTCACAAGAATTTCAATGGGAAGTTAAAGTGCACTACTACCGCCTCAGAACTGAAAATCGCAACGGAAGAAGATTGCACCGATTTACTAAAGCAACCGACAGCTCTACATAGTCTTTTTTTTTTTTTAAGCATAATGAATTTGCAAAAATTGAGAGTCATATGACCACTTCACCTCAGTTTAATTACTCTCCCCAGAGAATATCGCATGCATAACCAGTGCCAGCTCCACTCCCTGATTCACAATCTACACGCTTACGTAAGATCATCTCTTTCCTTCTGTGGGAGAAGAGGAAAGCCCGCATTGCAGACAGTAAAATTACACGATGCAGGGAAGGTGACAAAGCTAGGTTTACCAACCCTTGAATCATGCTGAATGGTTTTTAACTTGAACTCCTTTTGGAACACCGCCAAGGATCGAGTATCAAGGGATATTTTAGAGCAACATATTATGCATGCGAAAGCGCCAAGAGAATATGTTAGAGAAATTAAATCATTCTGTTCCGCTACTCAGCACTCATGGATGCCTGAGCAGGAGCTGGTAATTAGCTAATTTACACGGACTCTGTGCAGAACAGTATTTAAAAGAATTCCAGCAGCACAATCTTTAAGGGGCAACACCGGCTGGCCCGACTGGCTAGCCAGCCTGCATGTCTTGTCATCTCCCTGTTGGAGGCGAGACAAGCCATTTTTAGCTGTACAAGGATGGGCGGGTACGTTTCTGAAAATAGCCACCTCTGCGGTTTTACAGTTAAATATGCAATTTCCTCACAAAGAGTCTAATCAGGCTCCCATTTGAGTGGACTGCAAAAGCCGGATCAAGAGGAGCACTGAATCCAACCCTCATTGCAATTTCTCTGTAGGAAAACAGGCGTTCTTCTTGGGTTTATCCAGCTGTCTTCGTGATTGTGACCAAGAAAAGTACCCGGGCAGTCAAAGCTGACCTCAGGAGAGCTGCTTTAGGTGGAATTACCCTTGGAAGTACCACAGACTTCTCGACTTACCTATCAAGGAACACTAACTGCTAGCCCAGTAATTCAGAATTCTCAGGTATCAAGTGCTGCTTGTTCATGAAAACCTCATTTTCAGGGACAATTTCCTCCCCTCCCCCTACCACCATCACTTTGCCAACTTAGTCACCCACTAGAAAAGACAACAGTGACCCTGCAACCCAAGGAACCTCTTACATCGTACTTCTTGCATTGGTATTTTATTTCAAAAGAAATGGGAAGTTGAAGCCAAACCAATTCTTCAGTCAATTTTCTTGGAGAATGTGTATTTTGGAGTTATTTCCTACAGGTGGTAGATTACATCTCTACAAATTTTCAGATGGTGCAGGTGAGGGTTTTATTTTGAAATATAATTTCTTGTATATGATGTTGTATCTACTCAAGCTCTAATTCTCCAGTTTTAGGCCATCTCCTTCTGAGGTTTGCAACGGTAAAAATCAAGATAAATCAAGCACAAGACCTTAGCTGCAACGAACCATATTTTACATAAAGAACAGTTATAATTGCACAAACCTCTGTTTTTATACTACTAATGATCTGCACATGGCTCTTCAGTCACCGTGTTGTACTATCTGCCTATAAGCTGACAAATTCTGTACACGCAACTTCTGTTTGAGAGGGAATACTCTTTCTGATGATACAGCTTCATATCCTACTTATGAAACACCAGCCCAAAAGCTGTTTTCAAAGTTACACAAATATTACATCTAATCTGCTATGCAAATATCTATTTTGGAACCTTGACAACAAGGAACTAACTTTTAGTGCTTCCATAATATTTGCAAGTTGGAAAAAAAAAGAAAAAAAAAAATGTTCTGCGTCAACAGGATCCTCCTCTTCATGGAAATTAAATGCCAAAAATAAATATGGAATTCCCTCATGTGGCCCTGCTGTTTTCCTTGCTGTTTTCCCATAGACTTCAAAACGAAAGTTCTACGCAGGGATTTTAAAGACATAAACATTGCAGAAGGAAAAAAAGAAGCAGTCATATATTTTCACAGGTTTTTAAGGTTTCAAATTATCTGATAAAGCTCATACAGCACTTTAGGGGAGAAGAATTTTACAGATATCACCCAGTAACTTCAACTGAGAATAGCTGAAAAGAAAACAGACAAGCTTTGGACACAGAAGCCATATTTTTAGGACAGAAACCGAAACAGCAAAGCTGAAGCTAAATGCAGATTACATTTGAGGTTTTTTTGCTCTTCATCTTCTGCTGATCTCTGACATTTGCAGTCACACTTCACAGTCCCCAGGATGAAGGCAGCAATTCTCTAGAGCAACAGAGGCAGAGAAGAATGTCCTGGCTTAGCTGCTAGGACTCTTTTATAATAAATCACAATTCCAACCTGATGGAAACTATTTCCACTCATTATTATCAAGTATCACTAGGTAAGGCAGCTCTCCTATTGCCAAGCTCTGTATGTACAAACCCCTGGTGCCCTCTCCGTACCTTCCACACATCACCCAAACCGTCTTCCTCTCCTGCTTGCTCTCTCCTCTGTTCAGACATTCCCTCAGCCCTTCACAGACTCCCTGTCTTGCTGAACTGGTGAGTTCCGCTGCCGTTATTCAAGCCACTTTGCTTAAATAGTTAATTAAAAATGCTTCTTAAGAGTATGTAAAAACTGGTATCTCTTTAGGTTTTGGTGTTCTTTGTGATGTAGGCAATACGAAAACCTTGGACTAAGTGATTTACTTGATCCTAAAAGTGAAAACTTCTGCAGCAAACAAACAGTACTATGGTGCCATAGCAAAGCTGATTAAAAAAAGCTCAGAGTATCAGACATCAACTTCCAGGGGCCTGTTCTAAAATGATGGGATGGCTGAAGAGCGTGGGAAAAATGTTTGGGTGTTGGTTGCACCTGCAGAACTCTGCATGCAGACATTCATGCTGAGGGTAAACGAGTCATCAGCCATGCAGCTATTTGCAGAGCGTGCACTTGAATGTCCACTTCCATGTATAAAAGCTGGACTTGAAGGGCACAACTTTCATGCCTCAAGTGAAAAACTGGAAGTATGAGCCTCATACCACAGACTAACCATGCAAACACCCAGCACTGGAAGTCCCAGCTCTCATTCCTATGCAGTTAGAGTCCCGCCTTATTCACACCAACCAAGGTCTGACATGGTTACAGTTCAAGGCAGATGGTCTGATGTTCCTTTTTAGTTTGTGCTTTCTGCATGTGCCTGTCCAGTACCAGTTTTGTGAGGTTACTGCACACAATAAACTCTCTCTTGTTTCTTGAGGGAAAGGGAAAACAGTTTTTAAAAACAAGAAGAAGCATTGAAGAATTTGCTAAATATGGCCTAGGTGGAGGATTCCCCCTCTTCTTTTTCTGTCCAAGACCAGTTGTTCCCAACAGGTTTGGTGCCTCCCACTAGGGAACACCAGTAGAGGTGTGAAGGCCAGTACCTACAAAAAGCTCCGTCACTGCCAAAGCTGTTGGCACCATGTGCAAAGAGAAAAGGTGACAAGTCAGAAGATAGCAAGGTGGAAACAGATATCTGACTGTTCTTTAAAGCAAAACACAAAAACCCCAGCAATATTAAAAACAATGCTACACTCTGCCGCGAGCTTAGTGATTCCTATCTCTGCATTTGACAGGTCATTACTTTGTACTTGGTTAAGTTAACTTTGTATTTGGTCAAGTAAGCTCAGCGCACAAAACCACTGCCAAACATGGTACACTGGTAACAAAAGCGAGTCACAAGGCATTGTTTGAAGAGAGAAATTTAGATGGATAGGAGGACACTTGCATATAAAACGTCAATCAATTATGCAACCATCTACATGACTCAGTAGATGTGAAAAATTATTCTCCTGAAGGAATGTGCTTAAAAATATATGGAACAATATTATTTCTCCATAACTTCCCCCACTCTGCACTTCCTCCGTCCATTTAACAAACACAAAGGTGCTTCAACACTGTTACAGATTACAGAACATTTCATTAAACCTTAATCTCTCACAAGAAATAACAAGAATAGGACTGCAGCTTGTAGAGGTTTCACCCAGGCTTCACTTCCCACATGGAGATAACTCCTACTGTCCAAGCATGAAACTCGCTAATCCGCTAAGCCCAGACCTGCAAAAAGACTGTACTGCTTCACAGGACATAATCCCATAATAGATTCCCACCCCCTCTTTTTTTTTTTTTCAAGTCACACACAAAAAAGCTTCAGCACTGCAGGTAATAGTGAGACACAACTGCATCACAGTAAAACGGTCATAGAGCCGACAGTCCTATCACACATACGGAGTTGGATTTCCAGAACGGCTCAAAGGCTTCAAAAGCATTTCACTTCATTTCAGGCTCCTGAGCGAAGGGTGTGAGTTTTCAAGTGCTCAGCACCCGGGGAGAACAAACAGTCCTGCTTGCATCCCTTGTATAGCAATTGGCCATTTCTCAGAGGACATTATCAAAAGCTGTTCCAGCTTTGTTCTTTTCAACAGCATCGCTGCCTAATGGCACCAAACATTTCCTGCAAAATAAAGACAAGCTTACTTGGCTTTTCAAAATAATCAATTTGAAAAACTGGGGCAGGGAACATGTGGAATGTATTAACTTGTCCTGATTTTCAGGAGGATCTGTCAGTTGGTTTGTACGAGAGTAGGCCATTCTCTCACCGTGTAAGCTTTGCATTTCAGGAATTTAGAAACTTGCCTGGGGGGTGGAAAAAAAAAAAAATCCTTTTCTGCTGCACTCAAGACATAAAAGGATCTGAGCTCAGAGGTCAGAGGCTCACTTTGCTTCTGAAAAAATAAATTCTCCAAAATATGAGTACACTTTGATGATTTGTGCAAGTCATAAAAGCCAGTTTACAGAGTCTGGTGCTTCCCTCTACACAAAAGACATTTCTGTTACAATTACAGTTAAGAAACAAAAGCCAAGTATGGTGACTGAAGCATAGTGGATGCTCCAGAAAAGACTGTTTAATAATCTGAGACAAACAAGCCAAGCAAAGACTTGACGTCGTTTACCATCATTGCCGTTACTCTGACTGTTCTTCAGCACATGTCCACGTACACACGAGCACCCTTCTACAGGCAATGTTACAGAAGCAACAAGTGGCTTAGTAATAAAACCGAATACAACTTGAAGTCTTAAGACTTTCCCCCCCCCATTTTTCTTATTTTGAACAAGTCTCTTTTTCCCCATTTTCTGCTCAAACCTGAAAAATGTGCCACATTTAAATCCTGCTTCTTGACTTTTATTTTGGTGAACTTAACTTTACAAGAATCCCTCAAAAAATGCATAGCAAAACTACAGCTGTAGAACTGACAAAACCCCTGGGTACTTGCAGAGCCAGCCTGCCTCCCTTTCAGGAATTGCTAAAAAGCTACACAATTTCAGCGGGATCGAGGTACCTTCAGATTTCCTAATCCCTCCCTTTGCAAAAACCCCATGCACTGCGCCTTCACTACTGATTCTACCACGTTCAGCTCTGTGGTCAGGATTCTCTCCACAGTGGAGCGGCATTTTAATCTTCATAAAACTGAGAGCAATGCTGACAGTTTCCAAATTCTTAAGGGTCAAATTTTAGCTTTAAATTATAGCTCTGTTAAACTTTCCCATTTTGTCACGTGGCCACTTCTCCCTCTCTTAGACCTACCGTCCTCTGTGGCAGTGCCTACATTTCAGAGTACTCAGCAGAGCTCTAACTTACTTTAATTTTGATGCTCATGCATTGCAAATCTACTCACAGGGAAACCTGGGCATCACCCTTAAGACAAGGCAATTCAGTGCAGACAGAATATGACAGAGTTTAATAAGGTAATATGAGAGTACACAAAATATGCAAGTAAAGAGAACAGCAGTCAAAGCTAAAACAGACGGTACGTAAGGTGGTACTGAAATGATCACTTACAGCACCAAGGTAAACTGCAAGAAAACCACCATGCTGCAAGAGCGTTACTTCAGTTCATGTTCAGCACAAATCAAAAGCAAATTGCAATCCACTGAGAAAATGTGCTTCACTATTCTATGAGTTTATAAGAATGCAAAGACTTCACCTCACTACACCATCATAGCCTTGTTTTCTAGCAAACTGCACTCAGATGTTGCTCCTCTGACATCATTAATCTCCATGGAAACCTTAGAATGACTGTTGGCCTGAAATAGGTTCTGTCATCCCAGATCAACTCAAAAGTAGTCCAGCAAAAGATCTGATATTCTTTGGCTGTACGTTTTTACCAGCGAGCGCAGCTGAAGAATTACAATTCCTGCAGACGCTATGAAATAGAGCTTTCATTCCCAACAACCAGAACATAAGGTGAACTATTTTTCCCGTTGAGGCTAAGGTACAGAGATTCAAAGATTACCTACTCCTAGAGTGAGATGAAGGCTTCAAAAAACCCCAAAAGACGTGTCTGTACCGAATGCTGGAAGATGATTAAAGCGAGGGGACCAGGCTCCTAAAAATCCGCTATACCTCTGCACAGCATTATCCCTTTTCGAGGGAGCAGGGCAGAGCAAAGAGACCTTTCTCAAGGCATTTATTAAAATTTACTTTTGGGGGGCAGCTGGAAATGCCTATTTTAAGTGGAGTGCAACTAGATGGGTCACATGGGATTTCTCTTTCTCCTTCTCCATACCAACACAGCCTGTCTCTGTGACTAACGTCTCCAGCACAGGGTCAAGGCAGCTACTCAGAGATGTTTTACCTAGCAAACACATCCTCTGCAAATGGGTTTTGTGCCGAGTCAAACTGACAGAGACCTAGAGATATACCAAATGTCAGGGAAGCTGTTTTCTTGGCAAGAAGCCATGTATACAAATTGTTTCTACAAGGAAAATACACTGTCTGGATTGTACGTACACACAAATAATCAGACTTTTCGCAGACCGAACTTGAGAAAGCAATCTGTAAAAAGGCAGTTTGAGGCTTGCATGGTTGCAAGTGCCACGCTGCACTAAAATTTGCTTTCTTGACTGTAATTCAGTCATTGTTATGAATTTCCAGGGATAATTAACATGAAGTGCCATATAAAATTTTCTGAGACTCATACAAGAAGAAAAACCAAAGACAGACAGGCAAAAGGAAACAAGTGAAAAAATTTAAACCAGGATATAAGGATTTGTACTCATTTCATTCTTTTACAGCAGTCCTAAAAGGAGTTACCTCCACTTACAGCTGCAAGTACTTAGACATATGCAGGAAGAAAAAAACCCAAACCAAACCAAAGTACCTTACTTCCCTAGACCTGACCTTCCCAACTTCAAGTCTCACAAGTCATTCCCTGATCCCAGTTTCTTTCTGTCCTGGGCAGAAAACTTCTTTTGTAGTGTATTTGTCCACTCTCAAACCCAATTAAGTCCTGGGGCCGTCTGTACGGCTGGAATTTTTTAGATACTAATAATGTGGTAAACCAGAAATACCTTAATCCCGGGTTGTTAACAGGCTTGCTAACTTGAGTAACGCTGCTCATTGCTAGTAACACCCAAGGTACACAGCCAAGTCTGGGGGGTTTTGTTCGATTGCTTGTTTTCTCCCAGCAGCCCGTAGACACGCACTACGCAGAACCAGCTGAACTTGGTAGACTTACTGATACCTTTAACACCTCTGTTGGGTTCATGAGTTCATTTGTTAATGAGTAAGCTGCTAAGTGAAACACTAGAGACCCACAGCGTCTGTGTGGAAAAGTCCACGTCAATTCATGAGGGGATACAAACACGCCCTGGATGGAAGCTTTGCTGTATTTTATAGGAAACCAATCGGAGAGATCACAGGCCTTGGCTCTATGTCTTTGAATGGCAGGAGATAGTCTTTGCTAGCACTGGTCTGCAGACAAGCCTCAGTTCATCATCGACAAGCCCTCTGCATGCTTCTGAAGTGTCAGGCCCTTGGCATACCTACTCTTTTATGAGGGAAAGGGAAAAGAGGATGGGAGGTTTTCAGCTCATGAATAAGATGCTGGACCACAACCTTCAGCCAGTAACTGAGGTGTTCAAAGCCGCACACTCTCCAATTTTGTCCCTTCTCCCAACAAGCTGCACAGTGGCACCCTTATTACTGCAGTGCTGGGGAAAGAGATGCGAATTCATCAAAACCTGAAGACTGAATGATGCCAGTTTTACAGGTGTGCATCTTTAGGGGGCACAGCAGGCTCTCACCTTCTTTTCACTCTGGAGGAACCAAATACGCTCCCCTGCCTTTGTGCTCCCTAGTGATCACAGGGATAGACTCAACAGGATGGCAACAAACAGAGCTTGTCTAATACGAGGAGAGAGGAAAGTGAATGCTGAACAGCAATGTCCTTTGCTCCCTCTGGGAGTTCCTTGCAGTTTGGTGCATGCTGTGCCTTACGCTTGCTAACAATGTAGTGTCCCCTGCGCAGTTTTGATTTCTGCCTGGAAAAGAAGCAACAAAATACCAGATTTTAACTCTTAAAGAGCATCCATCCAGTAACACAACAATCATACAAGGCCCGATCATAGGTTCTGCCTCCAGTGGTGGCCATGAGGTGATACCTAGGCGAGCGTACCCGATCAGACCAAGCACAGAACTACACTTTCTTCAGTTTGGTGCTCAGACACTTTGAGCCATAAGCAGTATTTTGGTGTTAGCGGTTTCCTTGATGAGTTTTCCTTTCATGACTTTGTACACTCAACTTACTAAATCCGTAAGAACAAGCTCTAAATAACACAAAACCAAGCTAACAGATATATAATCTAATCTGCTAACTCTAAAATTCCACCCCTGGAACCCAGGCACAGACATACAAGGAGACGCAGCAGTGGGATTGCTGCCTACTCCTATCTCCGTATCTTTTCCTCCTGGCCTCCCTTCATTTTCATCACGGCCTCAAGACTATGGAACCACAGCACAACATGAGCATACAAAACCTTTCAACCAGAAGAACGACTTGGTAAACTAGATTAGAACTAGAGCAATAAATGGCTGCTGCTGGGTTTTTTCCCCTCTAATTCCACAACTCTGGCCCACCTTCCTTTTCTCTGGCTCCTACCTCTGAGAGTAGGAAGTTATAAAGCCTTAATAACCCTCCTGCCAGCATGAAGGGGAAATTGCTCAGTTCCTTCTCCCAAAGAGGCTTTTATGAAAGATTCAGACTTCACCAGCTCAGCAAACAGAACACAAAACACTGCCTGTAGCAGAGAACATCAAGGTATGACATACGTGAAAAACAGACAGAAAGGGCAAGTTAGTTTTTTTGGTAGCAACTGATGTTAAACTTCACAACGGGGGTACTCAAGTTTTTGTAACAAACAACATGTCCTGGCTGCTTTTTTCTCACCACAATAAAATGTCTCGTTCTGGTCTTACAACAATTAACTGTAACAAACAGAAGCAGCAGGAGGAAAAAGAAAAGGAAAAAAATCCACAAAAGACAACTGAACTTCCAAGCACTTATGAAAGCGAGAGATTGAGGACCAAAAGAGGAAACATCTGACAGAAAGGTGACACACGTATCCTGGCGAGGCAAAAGCTCTGGCTGTATCAAGAGCCCGATGCTGCCAGGCAACTCACACTGAAGCACCAAGGGTGTATCAGAACACGGAGTTTAATTGCTGCAAAGTCACTGTGCCATTTTATTACATAAGAAGCACCAGACACAGTAACAGCTGAAATGTTTTAAACAAACTCTGCATTTCTTTTAAATGGCTTATTGAATATGAGCTCTCATTTCCAGTATTTCCAGCAAGTGGCTGTGCTTGACAGATCTCATCCAGCATGTGATTCTTATGTACTTAAAATTAAAGAAAGTTCTCTAATACCTGTTGTTCCAAAGACCTCATCGTACGGGTTTTTAATTTCAGGATTGCTGCAAAAAACCTGTTTGATTCTGAGAAAGGTTCAAACGGGCTCCCAAGCTACACATAAAATATTCAAAGTCAGCAAGGCCAAAATAAGGCTTAACTACAAACGCAGTTAAGATGAGCCTTCACGGGCCACAGAACCCTCTTAAGAGAGGTTTAGCACTGGACTTGGATGCTGAAGTTTGTTTTGGTTTTAAATATATACTTTTTTATACTTCTTAAAGAACACTTTAAAAGTAACTCCAAATGTAACAGAATTGCTTTTGGTATTTAGAAGTTTAAATAATTGGAGACACATTTTCATTTAAAATACACACACATACGCATCTATATGCGCCAAACAACCACCGCAGCTCAGTAACAATGCAAATGCTTTCTGAACTCCGGGACAGCCGGGAAATTGTTGTTCTACCATAGCCAAATACTTCATTATCCACTTGATTTCTGAACAGCATGCGTTCTCTTTGGCCCCATATGAATGCCAAACAAGACGTCTGTTGCTGTTTGGCAGTTGCCATGCTATTGTCAACTATCTTACGCTTGGGAATACAACACCCGCCCACAATTTCTCAAGTTTGTATTAGTAAGCTCTGCCTAGTGCTAGCTATATTTCTGGGAAAATGGTAATGATTTTTCAACGGTTCTAATCACCAAGTTAAGATTTAATAGTCACAAACAGACTCAGTTTAGGCGTTACCAGCGACACTAGAATCACTTTGCAACGGCAAAGGGGAAAACCAAACCAGAGCGATACCCTGGTATATCTGTCGAGAATATGGAGCTGGGAATATGAGATGAGAATGCCGACTAGTTTGGCCTGGAGCTGAACCTCTTTTATTGGTGAGAAAGGCAATTCCAGATAATGCCTGTACTGTGTAGTATTCCCTTTTCCCTCACTGCTGGGTATGTATATACTTTTCTGCACAGTACTGATGGCAGAGAAAAAGACTGTAACATTCTCCATTGCCCACTAGGAGATTCACTTGGGTGACCCTGGTGACACTGGTTCAGCATTTAAGCAGACTGGCCACTACATAGTGACTGTTATGCAGCTTATCACTGAACCTCATTTAATTTCTCCAGAAGGATTCAATAGATTAATAAGAGACTATAGCAATGAGCTCCCATAACACACAGATAGGCATTAAGGAGCAAGGCATTCAGGTGCACCACGAGGAACTGTTTGAAGGAATAGCTGTTTTCCTTTGGGCTTGAAATCTTGGGTTTTCGGGTTGAAAAAAGTACTTTTAAACGCAGGTCACTGATCCAATATTTCCTGTTAGTCTGCAGGCTTTGCACCTCAGTAGTTTCATCAGTTGCCAGTGTTGCATGACACTCATCCGTGGCAACAGAGTTCAAAATTCAATCATGAAGGTGTCTCCCATTTAGCGAGAGCAAGAACTAGATGGAACATTTGGCTGATCTTTTTGCTGGCTTGGTTTTGTCATGACAATTACTGAAGTTAGGAGGAACCAAACAAGAGCGAGGCAAGTGCAAAAGGTATGTTACAGTTTTGTTCAGCTGCACTTTGGGAGTGCTTCTGGAATCCTAACAGCTGCTTAGGCACTCCTGCAGTACAGGAGTTTTGTTCCTACCGGCTACTCTTCACAGGCTGGTCATCTGCATGTCATGACCCCTTGCTACTCCCTCCCAAAGAGAGCAGGCTCTCTTTGTGGAAATAACACTACTACTAGCTACCTCAGAATTTACCAGGCACCAGTTTAAGTGTCCCATGTGCTACAGTTGCTCCCCACTGTTCCCCAAGCTGCCTCCTCAATTAACAAAGCTCTCCCTTTTGGGTCCTTGATATCTTCAGTTATTGGATCAGGTTACAATGACTTCAGTGACGCTACCAGCTCCCTGACCTTCCTTCCAACATCAGTGAGCTACTCATGTCTCTGTAATACACACGCTACTCCAGCAGCAATTACAGCACAACACAAAAGAGTGTGTGTGTTTTTCTTAGTTCTTTAAGAACAAAATTGGCTCCTGATGAGGTTCACAGCCTGACTTCTCCACAGAAACTAGCAAAAGATGGGGGCAGGCTGAGATTTTAAAATATTATAAGCCAATACTGCTGTGAAACATGTAAGACCTAGAAATTACATGCTAAAGTAACAGCCTCTTGCTCTCTGATACCCTTAATCGGTTTCATTCTACTTACTACAGCATAATACATGTGAAGCCAAGTCATAGACATGTATACATACACACAAAATTGATGCAGTCACACAACAGTGAACCAAAAGTTTAAACTGATATATTGAGAGAGGGAGAGAATCCATTAGCACCACCTTTACAAATTCTAGCAAGCAACCTACAAAGCAGTTCTGGACTGGATGGATAAACAGTGGTCTAATTAGACTGATGTGCTGGGAAACTTTTCCTTCTGTGAAGCAGCAAAACAAGACGATCAGTGTAAAACCTGGTGTTATCTGCTAGAGCTCACTACCGGCAAAACGAGCCCTCCCATAGCCCAGGGACAGTATCAAGTTGAACAGTTCAGAACATGATTTGGTTATGTCGCTGTTAAATCTTTCATGGGAAACGTTTTGCTATATAACCTTGCACGGAAGAAGATCCATCGTGGCTGGTAGTGTTGGAAGCTCTGGATGAAGCATTCCATTCCTCACTGCACCACGCCAGGACCGTTGTTAACATTCATAAAGCATCTTGAATGATTAATAATCATCACAAAGGAGCAGCTGAACAGTGCTGCCACATTTATATCTTCCCAGAATAAATGCTAGCTGATTTTAATTGTTTGTGTTTCATGTCTTCCTTAGATGAGCCACATAAAGCTTGGAAGATTTTGCTTCAGACTGAATAACAAACAAGATCTAGGAACACAGAACTAGGGCACAAGCATTACAAAACATGAGGACAATGCTCCTCCTGCACATCCATTCCTAAGGTTTCTAAGCATCCTGCCTGCCACATGGCCAGGTTTCATCCACAGGTTACTGCAACAGGAACGCTTAGCAAGGGCACGTTAGTATCATCCGTACTTCCACATAGCCTCGGAGCTGCAGTCATGGGCCACACGCTATTTTGTCTGGCATTGCACCAAAACAGAACCAGAGTTATTCTGTGTCCCAAACGGCTCATGGAAAAGCTGCCAGAGATACACGTAGCTCATCTGGAGGAGTATGAAGGGCTTTGGACAAGAGTCTCAAAACAGTGGTTTGTTTATAGAAAAGAGACTTTATATGAGGAACTGAAGAAGGATAATGAGGCAGCTTGTCAGATGTTATGGTGACATCTTTTGTTGCAGGAGGATGCAAAAATTATAGCATAAAGTTCTTGAGTTGAGAATAGAAAAAAGGAGTAACGAAGCCTTGGGTCCTGGACTGATCAGGGGTGAGCGTACACTCCTTATTACTGAAAGAAACAGAGCAGAGGTGACAGCCACCGGGAATCAGGTGAAGAGCCCTGAAGGTACGAAAGGGCAGTTCACGTTTGATGTACAAGAAGCCAGGAGAGAGAGAAGCAAACAGGATGATGACACCACCAAAGGAGCAGGCTAGAAAGGGATTAATTTCAAATTGGTGTGAGTGAAGTAAGACTGCATTTATCAAGGCAAGTTTGTTACAAGAAGAATTTGGGAAAGTGATTAGATGTGTGCACAGGTAAGAAGCTTTTTCAAGCAGATGTTAAAGTCTCTGACATGCAATCCCCTGATGCAACAGTCTTCAGTCTGTGACACAGAGATCTGAGTAACACCTACAATTGCCAGAGAAGCGTCATGGTGGTGCTCACAGAGCTTTAAGTAAATCAGGGGCAAGGGGAAGTACCAGAGGAATCTGGGGGAGACCAAGGAGGACAAAGGAGGTATCGAACAGCAATAGCGCATGAAAGGTGAAAACAGCTTTTAGCTCTCTGTGTGAGTTTAAGAGAAAAGTGCAGATGCAGAGGGAGACTGAATATAACCAAGTGCACCAACAGTAGATGGAGTTGTGAGATAAGAGAAAAAACTAACCTTTAAGGGGAAAAGATAAAACAGCAATTCTGAAAATGACGGCATAAACCCTACCTTCATGTTAAGCCGTGCAACACAATCCACAAGAGCTGAGTTTGAGAGGAGTATGACAGCCATACCATGTGAGCAGAAGGAGCTGAAATGACCTGTCATTTCTTTTTCCTGCCCTTAGATAAGCAAACATTGCCCACGCCTAAAGCAGGTTAAATCCCAGACAGCTTGCTGTCAGCCAAGTGCCAAGATCAGCCAAGCACAGGCAAACACAAACCCAACCTGATTTAACAACCATATTGAGGGGTCGTTCGCATTCTTCATGCTCTGCAGTCTAAACTACATGCTAATACCATCTGAAATTTTTTGCAGAAGCACAGATGAGAATTTTGTACTATTTTCTGAGTTCTCTTAAAGGAATTATTTATGAGAAGTCTCTGGAAAGGAATAAGCAATACTTTGAGGTAAGAGCTAATGAACACTAATAATATATTAAAAGATCTGCAGAGAGAACTGGTATCACTCTGTCCATAAGGAAGTCTATACACAGGCTGTACTTCACATCCAGATTCAAAACAAAGCTGGACAACTCTAGTAACTCCAGATGGAACCATGAATTTTACTTGCAACTTTTCTGTAAACCGGAAAAAAACCAAGTGGTGGTCCTGCATAAATGGATTCCTGTATTAGGCAACATACAGTGAGGGGGTCAAGCGTAACAACAGCTTTTGGTCAGGGATCTAGCAACCATTTCTAGGACACATTTTAACATCTGATTCCTCTGTGAATGTTCCTCAAAAGAAGAAAGTTCATGCTGATATGAAAACAAGGCACAAAAATGGTATTGCTTCTAGCCTTGTTCACTGAAGGAAGATCTCCATGAGAAGCAACAAAAAGGGAATAAAGAATACTTAAAATTTCCCATTTCCATGAGTAAACCCCACCCTTACCCCGACTTTACAAGTCATGTCCAGTCAGCCTTTTTCAAGGAAAGAACTGCAACCACCATTGCTGCAAACTTTTGGAGGACACAACACACAAATGATCAATCAGCTTCATCAAAGCTATTTTTCAGGGCTGGAAAAGAGCCTGTGTTCAAAAGCTCGTTTGCTGGTCTCACCAGTTAGCCTGATAAAAGACATCATCTGCTCCTACAAATCTTGCTTCTTTCAAGGTAAAAAAGACACAACAATTATATACATAAGCACCTGATTAGCAATATTTGCTAACAATTCAGAAGAGGTGGTGCTGAGGGCTATCTACGTCACATAGTGCTAACTGCAGCCCTAGTTAAACAAGCTATCAAATGGACTGTCAACTGGGAATTATGTGCAGAGCTACTGGTTAATAAATTAAAGTATATGATTCATTTTATCAACAATAACAGCCTGAAAGTGCAGGGTATGTTTCAGTTTGTAATTACGTAAATGGCTCCACAATCACACATCTAGCCTGTGTGCATCAAGCAACCCATTTCTCTTATTTTTGTGAAGCTGAGCTTTAAATCATGTTGTGTAATTTATAAATCACCACATTGAAACCTGCTGACTATAGTATGCATGCCAGTTCTCAACTAAGTCATTTCCAGATCCAGTGGAAACCACAGAACTGTTCTTGGAGCCTTTAGACTACTGACATACATGCTAATTATTTGCTTAATAATTTGCAATTAATAGTAACGTGTAGCTAGATGTAAACTACAACATGCTAGGGTTGGTTAAGTCCTTTCTTACCTAAAACACTTCTACATGTTATCTTTTCTCAAATCAGCAGCATAGCAAAAGCACAGTTGGCACTAACAATCTAGTTCAACACACACAAGAAAATTACCACTGCCAGACACTGCTCCTGGCTGCGTGTCAGAAGGAATTGGACAGGACAGAATCCATCCGCACTTCAGCCGGCACACGGATTGCCACCCCAGCTACCAACTACACTGACAGGCAGTAAATAAATGCTTTTTCACCAGTGCCATGACAGGGACAACAGACAGACACAAACCCTTGCTTCACTTCTGCTTGTCTACCTCTAACCCAAAGCTGAAGCCACAAAAAAAATCCACGATGAGCAAAGGCACAGCTGCTGCTGAGATGTCCTGCTTCCCACTGCAGAGCCTCTGCATCTCTCTCGACACTTGGTGAACCCTCCTCCTGAAGACTTGATCAATAAAGACAATAACAAAGGGGTTAGACACACAGCTGACCACCTATTCAAATGGGAATGGCACTGCTAGTATATGACCAGGAAAAGTAACCCGAAAGGGAGGGAATAGCAAACATTTTCTGTTTGTTTCCAAAAACTCAAACACTCAAGTGCTGTAAGAGAACACAATAAAAAATAATGGAGCAATGTTTAGATCTAACAACTGCCAGAGCCAACAGTATAGAATCTTTCTGGTCCCCAGTGTAGCTAGTCAGCTATAGAGTATGCTAAAAGTTGAATTATTTTACTGTTGCTGAAGCAAAAAAAAATTGTGACTGGAAGCAATGCAGTATTCCAGGCAGAACAGTAATTTCTGCCATAATACAAGGACCGCTCAACCATTTAGAAGATTAATAAGGCGGCCAGCATTCACGAGAACGCTGCTGAACGGGGATTCAGGAAGGAGGAGAGGGAACGGCAGTACTGTTCTCTTACGAAGAGTGATCTTGATAGTTTTTATGACAGCAAAGTACTTCTGGCCAGACGAAGTTGATCAAATCTGCCTAATTTTGGCACGTAGTAGAAGCCACATTCTTGGAGAAATTCCTAAAAATCCTGTAGCAAGCAAGTAGGGAAAGTAGGGGGTTTGCCCATCCAAGTTCAAACACCTGCATTAGGCAGATGTGAGCGTCCTCTGAAGGCCCTCTAAAACACAGACATGAATTCTACATGGAGCACAGGAATTACGCAAGGAACAGTGGTACTTATTTTAGGGAGACTGCTTCACCAAGTGCTATCTAAGCTGACCGCTACAATTTCCCAGTGGCAAAGACATTTTACATGGTTCCAACCACCGCTTCTGCATATCTAAATTGACGGTTTGCTGCTATCCTGCTCATGTGGTTCAGTCTGTGCAGCTGTTTGTGAGACCCTAAATTTATTTTAGGAGGAAAAAAAGCATCCAAAGCCTATCTCTTTCCTTCTTTCTCTTTTCTTACGTTCTAGACTCAGTTCACTGATGAGGGTTAAGGTTTGAGTTGACAGATACATGAGCTCAACTGAGGGAATAGAAAGTTACAGGAGAAAAAGCAAACTGAGGTGGGAGAGGGAACTGCTAAAAAAGCTTTATACCCAGGGCAATACAACATGGACCTGCATCCTCCTCTTCATGCAGGCCAGACACATTCATCTTTTTCTTCAGCACTGCCTTATGTGTGCTTTAATTGCAGCATGCTAACAGCAGTTGGCAGTTTACTAAACGCTGGAACTAGGGATTAATGTTTTAAAGGATTTAAAGGCTGTGATTTCAAGCTGCTTTGCAATTGTAAGGAACATTGACTTCTACAGAGGGTTGTAACAGGAGCAGTAAAAATCATGTCCAAAGGGATGTGGGGAAGAGTGTATTCAAAACGAGGAGATGTTAAGAATCGGCATGCAGTACTGTGCCACATCTAGAGCAAGACATGAAAAACGGAGAACTAAAAACTCTTAACTATTTGAAGGAGTTTGCACTTGCTGCCTCCCTTCGGGCTCAGGCATCTTTCTGTTAGTGCTGGTGTACAGATGTACCGCAACCAATGCCCTGTCCACCATTCCATCCCAGTGTGAAATCCTGGATTCACATTTGTCAGCGGGGATACTTGCACTGATGCCAGTAAACCATAGCAGAGGACAAGGAAATCACTTTTAAAGGGTACTGAGAGATGGTTCTTCTTGAAGAAAGGAAAAGCTCTGCTTTTAGCTTGGTCTCCTGCCACACTATTTAGCTGTAGCCTCAGGGTATCTGCCTACGTGCAGCCTTCCCACCTGAACACAGTAGGCACCTGGATGTACAAAGTTGTTACTCCGAGTTCCAGCAGTCACTTGCCCAGTCGCCTGCTACCAGTATTATCTGAGCAATCCCAGTTGGAAGATGACTGCTTCACTACAGGAACTGGAATTGCATAAGTCCGCAGCAGTTAGAGACACTTATGTCTTTCTGCTACAGCTACCAGTGAAAATAAAACAATTTTAAAAGTTTATCTATACTTGCTGATGATCTGGGTGCTCTGAGTAGCACAGTTCCGCGAAGGACTGCAAAGGAAAAAAATTGAGCAGAAATACCAAATGATGATTCCCCAAATTTTCACTTTGCATGCTTGAGGAATAAACCTGAAAACAGAAAAAGGTGGCCCCAGTGTGGCTGCCAAACAATTTATGAATAATTTATAATTTATTCTTTTAGATGGTGGCAGTTTGATGGTATAAAAACGTTGTGACAACATAAAGTCACAGCAAAATGATATAATCTCACTGATAAATGTAAAATATGCTGCTTATTTCTGTCTATTTTATTTCCTTTTTCTTCATAACTCAATAAAATAGATTTTCTTCTACATACCCTTCTTTCACTGCTCATTTGAATGAAAAAAGAATGCAGGGACTCTCACTATAACTTGCTTGGAGCATAATAAAGTATTTTGGAGAGTTGTAAGTGTCCATTCTTAGCTCATGGTGATGGAAATAGAGAATCTATCACGACTTCTATAGATACACTACTTCCTGTTACTTCTTCTTTCGCTAAGGAAATAAAGGGAAGACTTTCTTATGGAAGAAACATTGAAAGAAATGCTATTCCTTCTTATGCAAACAATAAGAAGTGACAGTAACTATTTTCATTTTTCCAATGGAACACTATCTTCAATTTTTCTATTCACTCTTTGCTTTTGGTTTGTCTCTAAGTGATTAAATTAAATGACTGTTAATTTCCCACATATCATTTGCACTGGCCAGATTTGAGTTATTTTTGACTGGAAAAATTTTAACAATGAATTTTCTTTAAAGCTGCATTTTTAGGTCCACTTTCATATTTACATAACACTGTTTATTTCTAGATCCTGGTTGTAGAGTTCAGTGACAAAAGTTGTTTAAAAACCCCAAAAAACCAAAAAGAAACCAAAGCAAAACCCAAAAACCCCACAAATTAGGTTAGTATTTATAATGCCTGGATAGAAAGTTTTACCAAGACATTGTCTTTGCTCTTGCTAGCATATGCGTTCCACAGATCATGCAGATATCTTCAGTACAGGGCAGCAACTCTGCAACCACTTGTTCAACAGAGACTCGATTGTTCTGAACTCAAGTGATCTGAAACATGAACTAATTGCCGACACCTCACCTCAGTGCAGTCATACCCTGAATTTTACTCTCAGTGACACCTAACTGATGTTTCACAGCAAGGCCTTGTGCTGACTTCCTCGTGGCTAGTGTATTGACAAGTGACCAAGGTACCTTCCATAATCAGTACTCCATATGAGATCGAGTGTCCCAGGGCAAGTGGCATGTGTGCCACAAAAATGCCTTCTATGCTCAGCTACCTAGTAGATCCTCCTGTGGAGTTCCTGCAAGTAAGCTGCAATACAGTCTCAGGTCATTTAACTTTATTCAGTAAATGCTCACAAAGGTAGAGAAACCTTCGCTAAACCAAGATTTTACATTTTTAAACTGTTTTGCTACATCCTTTAAGGCACTGATCTTCTTCACTAAGTTTTTACTTTACCACCTAATGAAGCCTATCACCACCTCATTTCTTTCTCTAATTCTTCTTTCTTAACCTGAACGAATTCGATTCTGCACATCATGAGCACTCTGGGTTATTCCAGTATATCACCTGCACGTACACTCCGCTTGCATACACAAACAGGGCCACTGATTCCAACTGTGTAACGTATACTCAGTCTTGAAATGGAACCTGCAGTAATTATATAGTCATTACCAGAAATAACAGAGGAGATACTATTTTGATCAGGACCTGCAAGATGAGGCATAGAATCAGGGAATGTTTTGGGTTGTAAGGGACCTTTTAAAGGTCGTATGAGAATCACACTTTATTTACATGCAATTGTTATTCCTTTTGAGACAAGGCTGGGGCACTGACACTGCTGGAACAGTTGGTCCATGGGGGTCACTTAGAAATGGACCTCAAATGTCATCCCCTGTGCTCTGCGGCAGGACCTCTCTCTCCCAGAAGATGGTACCATGTCTTAACAGTAGTTTTCACCACTGCCATCTCCATGGATGAACAAACCTCTGGCAAAACAGCACAAAGAAATACGTGAGGGCTCCTGGAAAAACAGCTGTGACAAAATTTGTTTTTAATTCCTATGCTTTGTTTGGGGTCAGGGAAAATCCCTCTGTAGACCTGACCACGTAGCCATGTCTCAAGCACCGGAGTTTTTGAAAAAAGCAACCCAACTGATAGCCACCACTTGAAAAGGACAAAGCCTTCCTAATGCAGCAAAATGTTAATTTCTTCAGGAAGTTCCAGAAGATTCCAACAAAGTTGTCTGTTCCGGACTCCTGAGGAGTCTGGCTATTTACATTTCTAGATCTATTCATACAAACAAGGCTCTGAGGGACTAGAAACCTCTGTGGCTGTGGTGACTTACTCACAACAGTATTTTTCCTACCGAAGTCAACTCAAACTTGTTACTGGCTCAACGGCTGATGAGTCAGACCCAGGAGTATTCACACCTCATTTTAAGTCAGCTAGTACAAGATGCATCTGTAACACCACAGTACTCATGGATCCCTCTGAACTTTCCGCTATGTTTCCCATTTTAAAAAGCTTTCCTTCTGGAACTTACACACGAATGAGTTTTGAATATTTTCGCATCATTTGAATGGTAATGGTTTCAGCACCGGAAGCTTCTTAATCAGGTAACAGTTCATGAACATGCACAAAAATACATGATCTCACTATGGTCCAATGATCCTGTCTGGAATTGAATAAAAACATACACAGACGTCTAATATGCGACTGGAATAAAAAAGTTCCATTCTCAACAACATCAAACATTTCCATTATCAACAAGAAAAACTAAACTATGATGACGTTTTCAGTTTTGATGTATTTAGAGAGAGGAATATATTATAATACTAAAGAAACAAAGAAGTACAATTCATAAAGGAAATGCAAACTTGCAGAGTGCCAGACTTATACCTTCATCCAAGTGGCTGGACTACCCGATGTAAACAGCTGAAATTTGCATTTCATTTCATAAGCCAGTTTTGGCAAAGGTTTTAATTCTAAGTTCACTATTAAAATGACAAATTTGTCATTCATCACCTATATGGTCCAATCAATTTCCATGTATTAATTCGATCTTACACCAGCTTTCCGCCAACTCTGTTTCATTTTCTAATGGTTACCAGTAAAATGCCACAAAAACCCTGCATGGGTTATTGCTGTTTACCACTGTTTTCCATGAAGCTTTATATAGAAAAAACATCATAAAAACACTACTGCAGCTGGCATGTAACATCATCCAACATCATTTTAACAAAGGAGATTAGGCTGTCAAGTAGTTCTAACTGGAACTTTATAAAAAAAAAAGATCAGTCTGAAGTACTCTGTATTGAAATTGTAAGAACACACTGAACAGACAACATAAAGCCTTACACAATAATTATACAATAATTTCACAGAGGACTTCTAGAAAGACTGCTTGGGAGTTGTATGAAGTTGCACTCCAATACAGAAAGGCCTTGATCTTTTCATCTTGCATATATTTAAGCCTACAACTGTACTCGCTTCAATGAGGCTTGTCATGGAAAAACAGTGAGGCTAAAAAATAATTATTTGCAAGAAGAACAAAATCATCGATCCGTTCTATGGAAAAAACGAATAAATGCAAGATCTAGGAATAGAGCAGCATTCAGGAGAGCTCTTGCATTGAACAAGATACAAGATTTTTTGCAGAGCTCCAGAAAAGCAAACAATAAGCAAATCCAAGAGTGGTAAAAAAGTGCAAATGACCTGAAGGACAAATGTGAAACTTTATGTTTTTCCTTTATATGATTTTTTAATATTTCTATATCCATCTGCTTACGTATTTTTGAAGTAAATTTGCTATCATTTTGTTGACATTCTCCACCTGAAATACAGCTTGACAGTAACATTTTTGGGTTTTATTTCCTTATAAAAATACAGGCAATATTCTGCACAGTCACTGCACAATTTCCTTGCAACCGAAATCTCCTAAAGCTACAAATAAATGCTTTCCAAAAGAAAGATGCTTTTCTTTAGGCATTCCTAGAATTCCCCACCATCATTACTGAACAGAGGGACTATTCACTGTGATCTTATCACTTCCTCCCACATATCATATATAGTCCAAAGTCTGCCTCAGCGCCGGCAGGTGGAATGCGAGTGATTTCATCTGGACCGCATTTGGCCCTTACGGACCTGATTACAAAGCTGCATGGAATGAGCCTAGAGAAAACCCATGAAGTAATTTACAATACAGTTACTCGGTGGTTTAAGAGGATCACAGATGCAGCTGCCTCAGATTTCTTTTTTAAAGTCAACCAATTCTCTCTTGTTCTCTCGTATTTGCCATACATTAACACAGAAAGAAACTGATGAATTCATATTTGCTACTGTTTAAAATTGAAGTATGAGGAGAGCTCTAAACCCACAGCTGAGCTGTGGAAATACAACTAGCTTTTTAGAACTGTTCTGTGAGCCTTTACTAGCCATGCTAGAGCCGCCCGGTGTTAAAGATAGTTTACACCGCTTGTTCATTCCTTTCCCTTCGACTCAGCCAGACTAGAATGGTAACAAACATCATTTCTTCCAAGGATACCATTTTTTGAAGACTTTTGCTTATGAATCAGACAATGAGTATCCTTTTGAAATCAATGTGAATTCTGCCACTGACTTAAGAGGAGCTAGGATTTCATCCAAAGAATGTTACTGTATGCTATTTAACACCATCTGTAATGTAAACTGTGATGTGAAATACAGTCTGACTGTTAAAAGCGCCAGAAAACTGTCTAGCAACTTCCTGGTTCATCATACTTCCCAAATTTGTCTGCTATAAACTCCAGCTCTTTTTCCCAGTCTCTACAAAACAACTTTTTTATTAAAAATAAATACAATTAATTAAAAGGAAAAGGCCATGCAAAACCAGGAACATTCCTAAGTATAATTTTTTACTGATACTGTAGCTGACCGATTTCAAGTTATCAAAATGAATAACTTGATAAAGATTGGAAATAGGAGTGACACGAAATCACACTTCAAAGACAGAACTTCTTGGCTCAAAGCATCTGATCATGAATAAACTGGCTCACAAGCAAGGAGGCAGTCAGCATGATTCTTTTAGCTACACGGCTGGTAAGATCAAAGAGGCATTTAAAGCATTTTAGAGTAGGAAAAAAGGGAATTACCTGGAGAACTAGATTAGGTTTATCACACCAAATTGTCTCTCAACAGTGAATTTTGGAGGAGGTTTGCTTTACCAGATTCTGTTGCAAATACTGTTTCATACTTTGCATGTAAACTTTCTGTTCTTAAGATTCATGTAAAGGTTCTTGCAATGTTTCAGAACTTTTCTACAGGTATTTGAACCATTCTGCTTATTATAAGAGGAGTACAATACTCATGCAACTGTGTAGGTTACACTAAAAAAAAAGATAATATTTCATTACTTTTCACAGGATTTCCAACAGTTTTGTCAAAGTTTTATTGCATTTTTTTTTCCAATAGGGAAGAATAAGAATGGACAGAAAAAAGCCTCTTAAATCCTTCGGTATTTCAAATTGCTAGCTTTTCTATACTGTAATAGGCACATATCTGTAGCAAAGAAAGCCAACAATTCCTCTGCCAAAAAGCTGGAATTGGTTATGTGCCCCACCAATTAAAAAGAAAATATGAGCTGTTATCTGACACGTAAGATATCTTCCAATCACAAGTTGGAATTACAGTGGTGCTTTATAAGAATCACTGTCTATTAGGCTAGTTTTGCCTTTATTTGTGCGTGTGTCCCCATCTTATTTGCTGTTCTATAAAACAAAACTGAATAAACAAACTGTTTACAATTATTAATCCAACTTGACTGTACATATTTTGTTTCATTTATTTTTAAAAAGGAGAATGTCTTATGCGTGCCCCAACCGTGCTCACCGTAATTTAACAGTGATGTGTCTAGGCAGCCTCTAAGTCGATGAACCTTTGCTTTCATCCGTTTGCAATCCACTGCTGTTCCCCACCAGCAGCTCCGTGCCATCCATCTGTATCACCCGTTTCTCACGCAATCAACAGTCTTCCACCCATCCATAAAATGCTCTTTGACCTTACGCCACTAAAAGACTGCAATTCGACCCTTCTCCCTTAATTAGAAGGGCTGTTAATTGAGGAATATATCATTGACTTCAAATCTGATGCATTTCGAATAAAACTGTAACAGGCCACTCATCTCAGCCTCAATGTATCAGACTGCTGGCTCATTTTAATGATGCTGTAGCGGTATTTTTCAATGTCTTATGCTTTTCTTGCATGTGATTGTGTGAGTGAAAGATAATTCTACTCTCTGCCACTCCCATAAATTTTCTCCAGTTAAAAATCAATCAGATAAATAAACAACAGAAGTAATAAGGGAAGTGACCAAGTGTGCAACAGTGGAACTGCTCATGAGTGATGTGCTTACAGGTCCTCACCTACTGAATGTACAAAGGGAACATTAAAAATAACATTAACCCTACACTCTCCAGGCAAAAATCTTTGGTATTTTACTGGGAGTTTTCTCTTCTGCTTTCCATTACACCATACTAATACTAGCCCAGAAGTGCCTGAAACAGACTTGTAACCTTTAAGATACCTCAGATATTCCGAAGGATGTAAAAAACATCTGACAATAAGAGAAGTATTAGAGACAGAGGCCCCATGAAAGTTAAAGTATTTGAAAAAATATTTCTTTGCTGTTTCTATTTCTCAAACATTACAGTTCTTTCCACTGAGAGAGACCTAACCTACACTGGGAGATCGATTTATCTTAGCTCTATCGGTTTTGCATCATTACAATACAAAGTACACATCCTCTCGTACGGTCGATAAATCAATTTGCAGTAAGGTGACTGCTTTCACCCTTGGGGTTGTACTCATTCAATTACACTAGTCAGTAAAACAAATAAATAAAAATGTTACATTATTAACCACCAAAATCATAACCAATACAATTTAAATTCAGGTCAGAGTTGAAGTATATCAATCAAAACCTACCAGAGACTAAATTTCCAAATGTTTTTCTTATCCAAACAAGACTGAATCGCACAAAGCAATGGTACAAAACCATTAATTAAGAATAAATTTGTATAACCAAAGGTTGGTTTGCTTCCTGCAAAGCTATTCTCAATCTAACCATCCTTTTATACATCAACTTCTCTCTGAAAAGCACAAGAACAAGCCTGAAAACCTGTCAGTGTTAAACCTGCCACCCTGTAACACCAGGCACAGCTATCGCTGCTGCTGGGGGGGGATGGCTGCATGCACAGACAGGCTCAGCCGCTCTTCAGCCTCTGCCAGGACCAGCAGGGCCCAGCAGCGTGATGCTGCAGGCGGCTGCCTCTCGGCACGGGTACTCAGAGGTAGCTGCTTCTCCAGTGATGCCGATGCCTCTCAGCACTGCTGCACTGCTGCTGGCACCCACCCAAGCCAGGCAGAGGGGAGCCACTTCAGAGGGAACTCCTGTGGCCGCGCTCCCACAGCGCTGGCTGCAGGACATAACCACAGCAAGAACCGAACTCCAGCAGTGCTCTGCTACCAGTCCTCCACCCGGTGAGAAACCCAGTCCTGCTCCTAAGGACTGAGCTGTCCCACCCTGGACTGCAGGGCACAACAAAATCGTTATGCTACAATGACTGGTACAGACCACAGAGGAAAGAAGCAAGAGAGGGGAAATTAGTCCTTGCTTCCTCAAAGTCAGGAACTTCCACCCACACAACTGCAGCCCGCATGCTGCAGCAGCTTATCCTCTCTGGCCAGGGAACTCCACCAGTTCATCCAGTGCTTGTCACTGCTTTGGCTGAGGCTGACCCTCAGGAAGGGAGGGCATTTGTTATCCGTCATATTTGCCATCCTGGCACACAACTAGCCCTTACCGCCAACCTGTGAAATGATCTGTTAGCACATGCCATTCTATCACACCAGCCCTCTTCCTTCCACATCCCTCTGTTGATTTTCAACCAACCCGACAGTGCTTTAGCAAGGCACAGTTCCTGCATTACACACAGGCTAAGCAGCCCCTAAAGTCTGCAAGCAAGGTGCTAAATTCAGGACACAGATCCTTGTATTTCAAGTGCTCCTTGATAAACACTGTGATAAATCCCAGCATAATGCATAGAAGTACCCGTGTCTGCATCATCACAACATCATCATCTGATGACACTAGATCATCACTGCCCGTTGCCTCATAACAACACCTAACGTAGAAACCAAATTATCTGGTGCTGTCTTTAGTTATTTCCCATTTTGCTGATTTAAAAAAAAAAAAAAATTCAGAACAACAAAAAAAGAAAGCCAGCCAAAATATGGCAAAGATGAGTATGCCTTCTAAGTTTGTCGTAATCTTCTTCTAGGAAATGAAGTAAGAATTCCCTTGTGCTGTCTTGCAAACAGAAACGACATGCTCTGAGAGCACTAAGCGGATGCTGTACTGCAGCTGAACACAACAATAAGAGCGTTGTGACAATAGGATTCAGAGCCCTGCCATATATACTACTTTGCAGTTACGATTAAAAGCACAGGAAAGTCCAAAGGAATGATAATATTGATTCTGCTTGAGATACATTTCCCACCAGACAGCAAACTACTGTGAAAGGATGCCTGGTGGCACACTTAACAGCCAAATCCAAAATGGCCCCACCCAGCAGACCACCCCCATTGTTAAATACAATTATACATTCCCTGAATATACGTGCAGATCAGATCCATTTTGTAAGCAATATTTTTATGGGGTAGTGATACTGCACCCACTACTTGTGTTACTTGGCGCTATTTTTTTGGTAACTGAAACTACCATTAGAGTAGCAATAGCCTCTCAGTACAATACAAGCCAGACACAGCTGCCTTCCTACAGGTCATGCAGCCCTCCTGACTCTAATTTAGATCCTGTCGGTCCCAAGTTTGCCATATGAATGGAGTAAGCAAAACGGCCTTAAGTCATCGGCAGTTCAGTATCTCCTTGTGGTGGCAGCAATATCTGAAGATGTCAAATGTCGAGAAGGAAAACGCACAGGAACAGGCAGTCAAATCAAAGAATTTTTAACAGTATTTTTCTTGACTTTGGCAAACAAAAAATAATTTTAAAACCACTCATGTTTATAGGAGCAATGGCAGAGCACCCGCAGAAACTGTCTAATCAATTTTTTCCCTTACATGGATGTAGCCTAGAGCAACGCACACACTCCCAAACCCCCAGATCCCCAACACAGTAAGGTGTGAGAGTTCATATCCACACAGAAGAATAGCCCAATACAAGCAAATACAGGAAAATAAGTATTTCTTTTTACTAATCCTTAAAATATCGTCTCTACAAGTGATGCTTTTTAGAGATGGGATGTAGTGGCCAGCTTCTAAAAAAGCATTCAATTTTATAAGAACCTATTAATGCTGTAAAGCTCCTGTTAATTATAATGCTTTCTGTGCACGCCTTTCATCTGAGGTTCTGGAATTGCTTGGAAAATCTTAATTAGGTCTCAAAATATCACTGTGAAGAAGGCAGATTCTCTTTGCACAGACAGAGGCGCAGACAGCTTACGTGCTTTGCCAAAGGTCACCTAAAGGCCCTGGTCCTAAATGGCACTCAGCAGACAGCAGCAGAGCTGTTCTCTCCCACACCCTCATTCCTCATCGCATCTCTAACATCACATACTTCTGTCCCACACAGAAGTATCTTACTCCTTGTTTGATTTTGAGTTGCGGATTGAGCTGGAGTCAACGGAGACTGAAGAGTTCTTCCATGGAAGGTACGCTTCCAGTTTGGGGCAGTTGCGTGAATTTCTCTTCTTTAATCTGAACTGGTCTACACAGACACAACTGTTCATTAAAGCTAAAAGAAACTCTGGTTGGTATAATTAAATGTTGTGCCTGGAAGGCTGGAATATCTGATAGCATCAAAGGTTTAAAATCTCATTTTCAGCCCTGTCTGATTACTTAAACCACTACTATAAAACTACAACGGATAAAATCTCATCTGAAGCTGATTAAATCTTTACTGATGTAATGGAAGAGTAGCAAACAATCAATTTACATTTCTTTATGGATATTTACCCTTTACTGTAACTTTCAGTTCTGCAATGGAGCATATTGCCTGCCAACTTCCTCCAACTTAAGTTCATATCTTCCATTTCTTGCTGCCAATCATCTGCTTCAGCAAATCATACTAATAAACATTAAAACCTGTTTTCACGTGTTTAAAATCAAGACAGTAATTCAGTTCGAAGGGATTTATGACAGCCATCAGACAAAAGTGATGAGATGACCAAGTTGTAAAAGAAAAAGCTCTATGCCATAAAAAACCCAGAAATTACAAGGCCATTGACGAGTGATTCTTTTAATTGCTAGCTAAAATATAATTAACTTCCTACACAGACTCGTATCAGTCTAACAGGATATTTGATGTATCACACACTGCGTACCCATAACTAAAACCAGATCCACTTAGACACCTCAAAACTACCCGCTTTTGAGGGGTGATCAGCACACACAGCACGTAACCTTCGTGCTCATCAACAGATTTTCCAAAGAGTAGGTGCTGGTGACAGCAAACCTGAGATGAAACTCTACCGCACTGCTGAAAAGCTGCCATTTACCATGGAACCTGACTGACAGCTCAGCTTTGGGTGGCGAGGATGGAGGTGAAAATCAATTTCACACTATTGATACATATTTAAGCAGCTTTAAACATTATTAAAACAAAGCAAATCATCAGTAATCCATGCTTATCAGTGAGGTAAAGCTAGTGAAGCTGGTGCATCCAAGATATTACTACTCATTAGGATGAGATAAGTTTAATTTTTGAACAGGAAACAGACCACTAAAATTATTCCCCTTCCCTTCATGTTTGGTCACAAATTAGGCTACTTATTTAATCACTCCTTGACAATACAATTCATATTAGAAATCATTCTGCTGCTTTGCATTAATCATTAATTTGAAACTCTTGCATTTGGAGCCATCATTTACTGTTCAAACAGTTCTTGGTGACACGCAGAGACTAAAGAGTTGCCAAACAGAACGACATACAGTGTTTAAACGTGAACAAAGCAATTAAAGCTTTTAGGAAAAAAAAACCAGCCTTGGAAATAGTACTTCTAAGTTTTCAGTGTGGGCATAGCCAGCACTACCAGAAAAAAAAAAAAAAAAGAAAAAGAAAAACCCCTTGAATTCAGGCCTGCAAGAAGGGTGATGTGCAGTGCTTCTACTCATAAAAAGTTGGGAGCAGCCCCCTCAGTACATAATAAAACTGAGTTAAAACATTTATCACACAGGTCTCATTGGTGAAAACCCTGACAGGGAAAGTGAAGACCTGGTCCTAAACTAAAACAAACAAAAATGTGGTCACCCCAGTACTCTGACATCCAACAGTGAGAAAACTGGAGTTGTGAGACCACAGCTCCACCACTCGCTGTCCCAGCACCACCCTGATACTGAGGAGAAGGGCTACTGCCAGCCCCACAAAATGACAGGCATGCCACGAGAGCATATAACCCTTGAAAATAGTTAAGAGATGTTTCAATTCACTGCTGTGCTTAGATATAAGCCCAATTTGAAAAAAAACGTGCAATGCTACGAATATATGAGTTTGTGTTTTGCCCCAAAGGGCACTGGAAGTTGAAAATAAAAAATCCAGTCTTACAGCCGCCAGGCACAGGAACAGCTCTTGTGAGTGTATATGGACACGTAATCCACATCAGTCGATACCTGGAAAACGCACAGAACACCCTAATTCCCTGAATCCACTTGCCCAACCAGCCAGAGCCGCTTGTTTACAGCTATCCAGATCGCAAGGCAGCTGAAGATAGGCTGCGTTAATTTTATATCGTGTTTTTTAATTAAATCTTTCTGGCTACTCAGAACCCAATTTTCTCTTCATAATATGAATCTTTATTGGATGTCTGTAAATAGAGCATGGATTCATTTCCATATAGAGAGATCTAACTATACTACCCTTCACTAATGGAAAAAAACAGAAAACCTCACGTTAACGAACAACCCGTCTAATCTTTCACAAACTTTACATACACACACATCCATAGAAACCACCAGCCCGTGCTGCTACCAGTCAGTCCCCCTGAGGAGCACACAGGCGCTAGGAACGGAGATCACTGACGTTTCAGGCCAGCTCTCCATGGCTAAAGAAACGCTTCATTAAACCAAAGGAAAAGGAGGAGGATCAGGCTGGAAAACAATGGCTTTGGAATTCCTGCTTTTGCTTACACTGGATTGGCATTTGGCCACAGATTTGAGCAGAGGCTGAAATCAGAAGTAGTTCTGGAGAGCAATTTCTCTCCGCACCTACCTGCTGCACAAATGCGTGGTTTTGCAGAACAGGGTGTCAGTAGCAGCTGTAACAGCAAGACCTTGAGAGGAACCTCTCCTCCTGCTTTCTAACCATGGAAGAGTCCAGGGAAAAACTGAATTAACTGACTGGTAAAACAGGACCTGACATAAGGGAAGAATCTCAGGGTTTGAGGTTTTTGTTGTTTTTCAGAGGATTTCAAGCTTCGTGGTAGTTTCGTGGTTCCTCTTCAGTCATAATTATTGCAATAACAGCGTTTTTCCTCAGGTCTTCAAAACTAATTCAAGTTGTACGTTGAGATTTGCAAATGTACCTCAATAGACAAAGTTTTATGGCTACCCCTGGCTTGCGTTAGGTGGACAATCCAGTGAGGTGGCTGCACTCAAGTTACTCCCTCTTTCACATGCAAGTTGTCACAATTTCTAATACACTGGTCACGCTGAAAAAACATCATTACACATTTAAGTTGTAGTGTAACGAGGCTAAAAAACTGTGACATTACGGATGCTATTGTATGTTTTGTATATATAATAAAAGAAGGCATTGTCCATTCTGCGTTTTGTCTAATGCACACATATCTTCATCAGGGAAAAATCGGTTTTGTTCAGATACATATAAAAATGTTTATTACTCAACTGCTCATTTTGTTTAATAAAACATGTTATTTTAGTAATAAAGTGCAAAATTATGAAGAAACCATTGGCTTTATTTAGAAGACAAAGCAGCAACAGATAATTCTATTTACTTTTCATAACATACAGAATTACCACGTAAGCTAAAAAGCAGAAAGTTTTGCATATATTGTTTTCAAAAAGTATTCTCATGACAAATAGCTGAAGGATGGTTTCATTTCTGTGCATTGCCTGTGAATAGCTTGAGAATTATACACCTATTGTGGAATTCTAGCAACTACATGACTCAATTGCTAAGAAGGCTGCAATGCCATTCAATAATTTGATTGTACCAAGAGCTGTGAGCTACTGAATGGTTCTGAAAAATATGGGATTCGTTTAACCAGGAACTGATAGCTTCTTAAAATCTCACCAACTATTTACAAAGGAAGCGCTAAGTCTTAAGATATTCTGAGAAATCGACTGGCTCAACTTCTAAAGTCTGAGTCATGCAAGAATTAGCTTATGATTCTGATGCTAAGTCATCTTAGCAGGAAGGCAAGAAGGGTAACGCTTGGTTTTAATTATCATTTAGTATCACAACAGAAAAAAAAAATTTTTTTAGAAGTAACAAAGTTGTATTTAACAGGCAGTCAAGCAAAAGCCAGAGAATCTCAGACAGGTAAGTTTTCTCTTGTGGGGAATCACTGCCAGCAGCTAACTTTTAAAGAGCATGACTTGCATGTGTAACACTACAGGGACTCCTAGTGTGTCTTTAGGTATTTGATAGCAGCTTCAAAGGGCGAATGATTGCCCATGCCATGTCAGGCCAATGCGATAGTCAGTGATTTGAAACACTTTTCAGTAATTTTACCTCTTCATGAAAACCAAACCTGCTCAAAAAAAAAAAAAAAGAAACCAGAGAAAAAGGATTATAATCAGCTTGAAATCTGATAGTTCTGCTGCTCATTTAAGACAGATTTAGGAAAAAGGTTATTTTTTAAGTTTATCGAACTATGCTTTGGTAAAGTCTGGTGGATAAACCTCCTTGAAGTGGTATGTTGATAACATGCAGTGGAAGCTGCTCCTGACTCTTCCATACACAAAATTTTATAGGGAAGCACAAAGCACGTCTTGCCTCCCGCTAGCAAAAGTCTAGTCTTGCCTCCTGCACATAAACAAAAGTCTAGAGCTGCTGCTGCTCTTGCCACAACCTCATGCAAAAAAGGAAGTTGGCAGCTGCAACCCTGTGAAGCCACTTGGTTTACCTTTGCTTCAGGCACTGTGCCAGCCTGAGGCAGGAACCAGGCTCTCAGGTAAGAGCTGTGCAACCAGGGAGTAGGAAAATTGAGATTGAGGGTATACACTCCAGCGCTACACATGTGAAGGTGTGCAGTATGAAGGTGAAGGAGGTAGAGAGCACAAGGAGAAGGGTATACCTCAAATTGGAGCAGAAGAATCTCATAGTATGGAATCATAGAAAAGTTTGGGTTGGAAGGGACCTTCAAAGGTCATCTAGTCCAACCCCGCTGCAGTGAGCGGGGACATCTGCAACTAACTCAGATTGCTCAGAGCCCTGTCCAATCTGACCTTGAATGTTTCCAGGGATGGGACATCTACCACCTCTCTGGGCAACCTATGACAGTGTTCTACCAGCCTCACTGTAAAAAATTTCTTCCATATCTCTAGTCTGAATCTCCTTCTTTTAGTTTTAAACCATCACCCCTTAAAATCTGTTGCAACAGGTTCTAAGAAGTCTGTCCCCATCTTTCTTCTAGGCCCCCCCTTAAGTACAATAAGGTCTCCCTTGAGCCTTCTCCAGGCTGAACAACTCCATCTCTCTCAGCCTGTCCTCATAGGAGAGGTGCTCCATCCCCTTGGTCATTTTTGTGGCCCTCTGTAGTAGGATGGGGAAGATAAAGAACATGAAGTTATGGAAGCACAGTGGGAGAATGAAAATAGGGGAGATAGGACTCATTTCAGAAGTCACATGATGTACATGCAACCTGCAAAGCTGAAGCTGCTGCTGACATGAACAGTTCACTCCTCAAAAGAGCAATATTGACAACACTACCTTGAAATGGTAACAAACTGATGAAAGCCAGCAGCCAGCACTAAGTCTGAACTGAATTCACTTCCTCTTTGAATAGTTTCTTCCTCACTTAATCTTGTCTTACTTTGACCCAGATTACTAATCGGGCTTGTTTAAATTTTTCCACTCAAAACTCAGATTTTATGCCATACACGCATTTGCTTACACTAAATTTTGCCTGACCCCCATTCTCTCCAGTGATTCAGTTTTTGGGCTGACATCATCAAACCGGTACTATCACCCACTCTTTTTTGTGAAGTAAAACCAAGCTGTGATCCACTGCAGTTTCACACAGCTCGGGGTAACAACTCCACATCTCGTGTTTGTGTGCCTGGCATCTCAAACACCGTGTACAGCCATATGAGAGCTTTTGGCAAGTCTGTCCCCTCAGCTGCTTCCTGGTTTACCTCATTGAGGCACTCTGCAAAAACTGATGTGCAAAAGAGGAACATAAAATGTAATAAATTACACTAAAATAGAAAACACCAGCTTCATTAGTCCTCCGGTTATTTCCTAACAATCAAAGTCAAATGCTTAAGGAGTTTTGTCAAATTCCTTTTATTTCCAAATGAAACCAAAAAACAGATAACCCTATTTGCTTATCATACCCAGTGGAATTCAAGAGTGACATGATTTAGGTTTCATAGATGCACAAACTAAAAGCTGCCAGCAAAATCAGTTATGTTAGAAGAAGTTTACACTGGAAGTATACTTAACCTATCACGGACTACTCCAGAGACAGGGTTTTTAGAAACGCTTCTACAACAAGCACCAAACCAGACAAGGATTTTGTCAATGACTTTACTACACTGTACTTCACTGCTCAAAACCCTTCCTACCTTCCCCTAAGATCCTCTGACAGAAAACAGATGATTTCATTCACTGCAACTTGCAAAGAAACTCACTAAGGGCAGCATTCCAGATTGCCTTCCGGACACAACATGACATCCCCATCAACCCTAGAGGAAACACACGCCGGTGTTCAAATTCCTACTGGAACATGTGCTCCCTCTTCACTTGGAAAAATCGCACAAGCCAAAGAGCCTCAGCTGCTGTGCGCTACCATGTGCCAAACCGGAGAGAAAGTCTTTGACATCATTCAACCTCAAACAGGAGAAACTCTTTATATAACCTTGAGCAGTAGTTTTAAGTAGCAAAATTTCTTAAAACACTTGTATGAACAGCTCTTGAACTGCCTCAAAATCCTTCTCTCCCCTTCTTCCCCCGTTAATGTTGACTTGAGTAGCAGCAATACCCACTCCCAGCCCCTCCTTACTGGCTATGCTAAGAAAAAACCGTGGCACTATAATCTTGTTCCTAGTATGTAGAGGCAGAGCAATAACTTTCTTCCAGAATACCGGATTTTATGCTATGTGCTTACATCTTGAGTTAGCCTGGACAGCACTAAAGGGATCGAGTTCATTACCTACTCTCTTTTGGAGACTAGCAGATACAAGCAGATTGGTGGAACACCCTGTTTTTCCCAAGGATCATCTCACACAGCAAAGATCAAATGAGATTAAAAACTTGTCTTACAGAATAAGTATCAGCAAATTTCAAAGCACTAGAAACACAAAGTGGATTGGAAGATGACCCTAAAAAAAAAGGGGGTCTGGGTTTTAATCCCGGATCTGACAATGCCTGGCTACCTATCCTTGAACAATACACTTACCCTCTGTGTTGTACTGTCTGTAAAACAGGGGATAATGCCATCTCGTGGGACTGTTTTGAGGTTTAATTAATTATTGCTCGCAGAGGACTTTGACTTCCTCAGCTGTAAGGCACTATTTTAAGTATGAGTATCATCTACAATGTAGATACTTGTAACTGACGGCCCTCAGCAGTCAATCCTAGCGAACAAAGCCAGACTAAGTTACGTATGTAAAACCTGTGGTGCTACTGCACACAAATGTACAAAAGATTGTGCAAATTATTTAAATTAAAGCTCAGGCTTTGCGACAAATGAACCTATCTGACCTTCCCACACAGGTCAAGTCTCCTTATCTAAATGCTGCAATAAATCTAACAGGAATATTCTTGTATTAAGCACTGGACAAAATGTTAAGACCTATCAATATTCCTGACAAAACTCTTCTCTAAAAAAACAGAGTAGGTAAAGATCTGTAAATATAAGTAGAGGACTCAAAATGTTTTAGTCTCTGGGAGAAAGGGGCTAACAGGAAAGTCAGTTCTGTGCAGAAGGCACAGGTAGTTGTATAACAGGTTCTTTTCTTTTGGGGTTGCCATCTTTCTCCTCAAAAAAAAAAAAAGCTTCTGGTAATAGATGGGGAAAGAGATGGGCTGCTCCCACAGTACCTGTAATCCGCCTTTGGGACTATATTCTCACGTGAAAATGATACAACCCTAATTCTGTTTTCACAATTAAAAAAAAAAAAAAAAAAAGATTTATTCTGAGCTACTGTAATTATGTCATCTGACAATCTCAGCTAGATACTCCCTTCTAGACTGTGCCACTATGGACGTTCAAGGTATCAAGGCAATCCCTACCAGAAGAGACATTGCTCCTCTTTGAGGTAGGACTGCAGCAGAACACGATCATCATTCAGTCCAGACACCCAGGGCTCCACTGCACACTGTTGCCCTTCCTCACTCAACTCTTCATGCAACTTGAGCATTTGAAGTACTGTTTCTCCACAGTTCAAAACGTGGGGCCAGCAGAAGGAATCCTGCCCAAAGCCATTATAGAGCGAATCCCTCACAGGTACTGCCCTGCTTATTTACACAGATTAGTACGACAGAGCATGGATCAGAAAATTAATATTCACTCCAAATACACTGCAGCCAAAAAACCCAGTACAGAACACTTTATGTAATAAATCTCCCAGTTGTGATAGTGTCTCTCAAGTTCCAGAAAACCAAATGAGAATGTTAGACTAAAAGGAAAAAAGCTGATTTTACTATTCAGCACTATATTTCAGGAGAAAGCGAATTACTTTCAGTTCAGACTTTTTGTTATGAGCATAGTCTGCCTTCAACACAAAAATACAACTAAAAATACCAGCTGTGATCATCAGCAATTAATTTCTTTCCATGTGCATTTACAGTTAAATGTCGCACTCTATCAATATGCAAACAATCGCTTTCAAATCTCAGATACCAAAGAATGGAAGACTAGTTCATTTTAAAATGGCTTTTAGAAACCAGAGAGAATCATCAAAATTGATAAAGAGTCTTACTGATTTCATTTTTGCACTTGCACAGGACTATGAGAATCAGCATCCACTGAGACTGTTAGATGAGAAGGCTCACACAAATTTAATGCTAACTGTGGGAAAACAAAAGAAAATTTATTAGCTAACAAACAGGTTGGCCTACTCTTTGTATCCCAGTTGGGATGTTACGGTCCGGAGAGGTGGACAGCTAGGAAAGTCAACAACTAGGTGGTTGGGCTCGGAGCTCTGCAGAGAAGATCTGGAGGTCCTAGCAGCAAATAGAGCACAAGCCAGCAACATGTGCTGGCAGGAGGGGGCATCAACAGCATCCTGGGCACAGCGAAGAAGTCAACACAGATGATTATCTCCCACTCAACAATTGTTAGACCACATCTGGAATAGCACCCAGTTTTGGGATCCCTGATAAAAACAAAGACTTTGACAAACTGCAGCAAGTCCAGCAGAGGCCACAAGACTGCCAGGGACTCACAGCACTGTGGGGAGAGACTGTAGGACTAGAGCTTGTTTGCCCTAGAGAAAGGATGGCTTTGGGGGACACCCAACAGCTGCTCCACTGGTACCTATCATAGTGTTATCAAGGAGATGGACCAGGCTCTTCCCAGTGGTGCAAGCTGGGAGGAGGACAGACAATAAGCACGAACTGAAAGAAGACAGCCTTCCCTTTTCAGTTCCCCTAAATAGAAGGGATAAGGCAGGTCAGGCCATGGAAGGGTGAGGAAGATGGGATAGAAATGAAGGGGCTGTGTAGTCTGAACACATTCTAGCACTCAGAGTGGAGCAGAACTGAGCCGCCCTCCAGTCCCCACAGCTGCCCGAGGCTGTGAGAAAGGCTTCAGCAGACCCACCACAACGGACTGACAGCTACCTGGAGACTAGCAGGGTGGAGTGAAAAGAAAGCTCCCATCAGCGGCAGCGAAGTGTGCGAGAGACAGAACATTCGTGCTGCCTTCCACTTATGAAAGTTTTATACAATAAGAAGGTGGTATTAATTTTGAGGCTTAAAAAAAAAAAATCTAATCTGCAAAGGTCAATAAGCAATGCATGATTACAAACTATGTAAAGGCTAAAGAGAGTCTGGTGTCATTGCTGGAAGTTGGCTGTTGTTCTGTAACCTTTAGAATGACTTTCTGTTCAACAGTGAGTAATCACGACCTTTCTCATCAGAAAAGTGATATCAAATCCTTAATCCATTATGAAGAACAATGACTGAGAGATCTCTTCCTCCTACATTGTTACAATATTTACGCAGGCCATAGGCAAGTGAAAAGGTTCAGATGATATTTTGGTGTGTGAGGATAAAGACCAATTGAATGCTTTTGCAGATACTGTCATCAGGGAACAAGTATGTGTTATTATGTACCTTCAGTTTATTTTTCAGCTAAGGTTTTATCTGTTTGTTTGGAGAAAAAAAAACCAAATACAGCCTTTTTCAGCTAGTCTAAAATGAAAACAAATGCCTATTTCCCTTTGTTATGATACAAACCACAAAGCGTTAATTTACGTGAAGAACCAAATTCAGTAACAGATTATACACTGCATCACTTGAAAATGAGTAATTTTTTTAGCACACTTGACAATTACAAAAGCAACTACTTAACAAAAACAATAATACAAGAAAAAAATTATTCTCTGTAAACCTTGGACAACGGTACACGTGGTTAATGGTAAAAATGAAGGACTACAAATCACCTTACCTACAGAGATAGCTTTACAGAGAAAACCAGAGGCTGGAACATGACTTTAACACAGCTGAAATCTCTCTCCCCTACCCCAGGAGCCCAAGAGCTCTGTGCCCAAGCAAGATCTAGCTCTCTCTAATGAATGCAAAATGTTAGACGCCTCCAGAGGACAAGTCACACAATCCTGGGATATTTGTCTAGATCAAGACTGATGAATCACTCCTCCCATGGTGCCTAATTCTCTCCTGCAACTCTAGAAGTAGCCAGTACCACAGGTTAAATAGATACCTAGCTTTAGGCTGCCAAAGCTGAGCAAGATGAATCCCACCTGTAGAGCTAGACAACACATCTCCTAATCTTATATCGACACTTCTCTGTGCATGTAAAAATTGTCATTTATGTGCTCTTTCTTCTGCACAGCAACTTAGTGCTTTCTTTCCACTCAACTCATCCCCCATCTAACCTCTAATTTTACGCCTTTTCCTGAAAATGTCTTCTCTCCCATTTCTCTCTCACAGCTCCTTTGCTTTGGGCTTTAAAATGGTAGAAAACTCAGTTTAAACTACACCCCTTTAACTGAAAGGGTTTTTTAAACATCTGGAAACATCTACTGCATTGTAAGTTTATTTTATGCAATGAAATAACTTTGTCTGCATAAAAAAATAAAAGTTGTGAAGTTTTTCTTTATGCATGTTAATTAACGTATTCTAGAAAAAATTCACCTCATTTCCCCAATGTAATAAATCATTAAATCATTAGAAATAATGCACTTCACTGGAAGGCTAACACACTACAAAATGGAATGAGTGTCACAATGAGTACTTGAGAATGTTACTCATTACAACGAGCTTAGGATCAGTCACGGCTCTTTTCTAAAGACTCAGTATGAAAATGTAAGCAGGCAAATACAGAAGGCTCAGGAGAGCACAGGAACGGGGCTGTTTTAAGCACTTATGACTGTGTTCACCCCAACCAAACCTACTACAGATGAAAAGACAATTTCTGAAATCGAATGAAAACAAAACCAGCAAACAGAGTAAGGCTTCAAAACCACCATCTAAATTAACTAACAGAAATTAACTCATGCGGAACATTTTATGATTATAAGTGATCAGAACATTGGCAGCTGTTGTTATCCAGTGAATACCAGGAAAAAGTAATTATATGAGAGCATAGTTAGAATAAATATCTTCCCTGATAAGGATGAAAAAAGGAACAGATGCACGTCTGATGAAAACTAGAAATTTTATTGAACTTACTGGCATCTGAAGATGTAGGCTAATATTTTTGATTTTAAGGAAAAATAAGTACAAGAATTAAAGAACATATTTTTATTATACAAATTCTTTTTTTATTATTTTAAATCAAAAAAGCTATGATTTTGCATTACATCAAGCTATGTGGTTTGATCCTAAAAATTCTGTTAAGCAGTGACCTACTTCAGAATGGCAGCAGCCCGGTGTGAGCACCCATGGACTACGTTAGAAATAAATATGAGAACAGAACAGTGTTCCCATGCTACAGCCTGGCTGGTGTCACAGTATATTCCAGCCATTAAATGTGCACAAAACAGCTGAAGTAACCTTCCTTTTCTTAATACAAAGAGTCTCCAGGGAAGTGTTTAAGAAATGCCTTCTGCTGGTCCTATTGCACAGCTGTTGCCCTGACACCAAGGACAGTTTGATTAACCAGAAGTACATCTGCCTGGACCTTGCACAGAGCTTCCTCCTCATAAATACACCCCATGTACGCCAGCGTAGAAGCAAAACCTGGGCAAGGCTGACCTTCGCGAGCGTGTTAGAAGTCAACTGTGCAAAAAGAGGATCTTTTCTGAACAACAAAATACGTTCAGAATAGAATGAGAAAGCCAATGTCTGGTTTTCCTCTCTAGTTTGGGGCAGGTAGCGGGAAAGTACCAGTTTAAGCAGATCTGAATTTGCAGCAGGGATTCTAGCCTATACATTAGATTTTAGCTGATTTTACTGAAAATAAAAAGGTATAGTTTTAAGTGAAGCAATGGAAAAAGATGGGTTTGTTTACTATGTTCTCCGAAACTTCAGCTGTGTACTGCTCTCTCCCAAAACCTTGCTGCTGTACATAGGAACACAAGGCAAAACAAGATACTTTTTTCAGTTCTCTACTTCCTCAGCAGTGACCCAACTGAGCTAATCTCTGAAATGTAATAGCTGAATGACCCAAACCACAGAAAACACACTCTCTGCCTCTGGAAAAGCCTATTGTCAGAAGTTGCATAAGCTTCTCCGCAAAGATTGTGCCGGTTCTTCAGCAGTTGTTGCCATTACGGAGAAAGCTGACTGCTTTTGCAATTTCAGCAACAAACATACATTTGTTTTGTACTTCTTATATAAACTATGTTACCACATTATCATTAGATTTCCATCTCAAACTGGGCTTATTTTTAAAACGTAAGGTGGAATTTAAATTGTAAAAAACACCTATCACTTGACTCTTGAAAATAAACACAGTCCACCACATACTGCATTTTACATTTAAAAAAAAAAGCAAAACACATTGCACTCAGCAGAATAAAGGTGGGAGAAGATGGATTGACTTCAGGTGCTCATGTCCCAGGGAGCTCAGATGAATAAACCCTACCCCTGAGATATGTTGTCATCACCAAGGAAATTCCAAAGAAAATAAATGAATAGCTTGTCCTATGGAAGAGGGCAGGGAAGTCAAACCTATGATAAAGGACAAACTGGGATGGGAATTTAATCACACCTGAAAGAGAAAACAAAAGGAATCTACAAAACATATGCTGCAGTAGTCCTTTGATATAGCTCAGTTAAAGAACAGACAAAACCTGCTACATTTTCCTCCTCTCAAATGCTCCTTGTTGACTAACAAGACTTACCTCTGTTTTCATATGCACAGGCTCCTTAAAGCTTGTGGAAACCACAAAAATGAGACTTACAGTTTTCCGTTCATTGAGCTTATTAAGATTGATTCAGCAAAAGTAAAACACCGACAAACCACTCCAGGAAAGCAGTTAGTCCCACTGCTGTTAATGAAAACAGTCCCACAAATAAAATTGTATGGCATTCAATGCATCAAATTTTCCCCTGTAAAATCTTCAGTTGAATATTTAAACATTTAAAGGCCTGTTCTAAAACCTCTGAGTGCAATAAAATACTTCCATTTTTGCTATTAGTGAGATTAATAATTTAATTTTTATTTATTCCATTACAAAAAAAAAAAAAAAAGAACAAACTACTGTGAATATTTACCAAGGAAGAATAACCCTCCTCCCAGAAGAGCTGCAAACTAGATGTTCATCAACCTGAGTAACTCCACTAATAACTCAGAGGTGTACCAAGGAAAACCTTTATGTACTGTTTTCCTATAGCCTACAAATAAATGAAATGTGGGAACACGGAGGGGCAAACTTCAACAATGTCCTAATAAATATTCATAAGGTATTCGTGCTGCAATGCAATCAGAGTTTAGAAGAAGCGTAAGTATAAAGCTGCATGTACCTGTCATAAACCTTGAAATCTGTTCTCTTTTAAACCCTAAACTGACAGCAGATGTTTAATGTGTAGATTACTACATTTAACAAATCAAAAACAGAATCACTGATGGGCGTGCTATCCAAAAGAAAGGTAATTTTTTTTACCAAAGGATGAAAAGAGCTGATGCATCTGAGAAACAATTTAGTACAGAAATCTTACAAAAACCTCACATTATAATTAAAGCAAACAAATCAATATAGTGTTAACCGTGATCATATTGTTCAATTTGTATTAAGCAAGTCTCAAAGACATATGAAGTTGTATGAAAAATGGAAAATTATGTTTACAAGTGGCATTTTTCCTCCATAAATTTGGTTGGACGGGGCTCTGGGCAACCCGCTCTAGTTGAAGATGTCCCTGCTCACTGCAGGGGGGTTGGACTAGATGACCTTTGAAGGTCCCTTCCCACCCAAAGCATTCTGTGATTAACCGATAATTCTACTATTTGAGCACTTGAGCTGCACAGTATGAAGCAGTATCTAAATAACGCAGTCAGCCACTATTCATACTTATAAAACACAATTTTTCCATGGATTGCCTTTGCTAAGTTCCCAAACTAAAATAAGAAAACTCTACCTCATTAACACTGGCAAACTTCCATGTCCTCCCGCTTTCCAAAACTTAAGCTACCAATATGGAAAGAAAAACCATAATATTATAATAAGATTAATCTTTGGCAAAAAACGTTGGCGGTCATGAAAAAAAAAGAACCACCACCTTAAAAGTCTGAATTATATTTCACTGAAAGGCGGAAAATCAAAAAAATCATTTCTTACAGACACCTGTAGGGCAGCACCAGGAGTTAGCTGTTTTGTAGCTGCTAACGCCTCAAAACATCTTCCTATGTTAGAATAAGCCCCTTCCTTCCAAAACTACCTTCTCTTCACATAGCTTTAAACTGTGCTTCCAAAACAGAAAAAATAAAAGACACACTTAGGGCACACAGAAGCGTATCCGATGTTGTCTTAAGCTACAACAAATCTTACGACCTAACTGCAGTGCAGGTACAAGTGTGAAGATTTAGGTTAGGACAAAGAGGTGCCACATGTTTGAGCCGTAGAGAATACACGGCGTTACCGGCTCCTTGCGCTGAGCCACTTCAGACACCTGCCCAAGCAACCTTCTGGCATTAAGGAAACGCACCTTTATAAATAAAATTTCTTGCATTTCCCCCAGATGATGCTCCTCCACCCTGGCCTTTTGCTTTCAATTTGCTGAACTGCCAACCCAGAAGGTATCTGCGGACAAACCTGGTTCAGTTCGATTGCTTTCCCATTTTCAGACCCTAATAGAATAGGAAGGGAAAGAACGGGGAGAAATGAAAGGAGCGAGCTCCTAATATAGGACACGCAAAAATGCACCACGCTAAGACAGCAGGACATCGTGTTTCTAACAGCCAATTTAATTAACCTCATCCCCCAATAACTGAGAGTCTTCCACTTCCAACCAAATTGCTATTTCAGTAAGAAGTAATTTTCTTTACATTAAAACACAGCATAAATGGTGTTTTCATTACTACTTTTTAATGAAGCTGTGACACAACCAAAAATACAAGAAACAAGAATATTACCAATCTGAAAACAAGTACGTTACCAAAACAAGCCAAGAAACTTCATTTTCCTGTGTTCTCCCGAGTCCTTCCCCAACAATTTCTTTCATTTACCTATTTCATTTTCCTATTTTTTTTAAGCATACTTCTCTCTCCTAGGACTGCGTAACCTTTAAATGCATCTCTGTATTAAGTGAAACAGGAACATGCCTGACTGACCATTCAAGAGAAAAAGTGGCATTATAATTTACAGAGCACTGTCTAATGCACAAAGTAAACTGGGGAAAGAGAGGAAAAACGCTACTGTTTGTTTTGTGGTCACTTTCTGGTAAATATAAAGGGGAAAGTTGAATCTACCAGTTGGAAGGTGACATACAACTGGACTAATACTACTAAGGAGAAATAGAATGTTTCACCAGTTTGGTCTGAAACATGGGATTTCTAAGTTCTGCAGTTTTCCAGATGCTGAGGAAAACCCTCACCGGGTCACCTCTCACTTGGCCAAACCAGCCAGTAAGACTACAGATGGAAACCACGCAGAATGTTCTGACCAAGCCGCTTTTCCAATGACATGTGACAATTCCTGAAAAATCAAAGTGGTTTATAGAAAAAAGTCAATGTCAGCAAGTTTTTCCTAAAGTCCAGTTTTCATGTGCCTAATGACTTTACATGGAAGCAAATGTGCTCAGCGTCCTCCAGCAGCAGCCCCACGCAGGCTAGGACAGGCAGACCTTCCAGATCCCGGAGGGGCTGGATTCAGAAGCAGCCAGGGCTGAGAGCTCACCTCAGCCCCTGAGCATCCATAGAGAACGTGATCTTGAGACTACCAAAAAGAATCATCGGAATTATTTAATGACATTCTCCACAGATTAGTTTTGTTTTAAAATGGTTTGGGGGTGTGTTTTGTTCCCTCTCCCCTCCAGAGATCACGTTTTCATGTATTCCACAAGAGTACCTCTACATAAGCACACATATAACTAAATATAACCCCACCCCCTTCTAGAGTACATATTTTTTAATAACTTTACACATAGTACAGAGGTTTTTTTATATTTCTGTTTTATAAACACTTTGAATATGTGTCATTTATAGTTACATATTTTATATATCTATATGGATAGACACCTATTTACAGGTAAGATATAGACAGCTAGATATAAAATTTGTTGTATATTTTTTTCTCCCTCCTAGAATGAAGCATGTGTAGTCCAGCAGAACAACATACTACTTGTCTAACTTTCCTAGCAGGAAATCAAACCAAGATTTTTTACATTTATTTTTTAGACCCTTTTTAACAATGAAACACAAGTTATATATAGGAAAAGAAAGTTTTTATGAGATAGAGTGACACTAAGGATAAAAAAAATATATTAACATACACCCTGGAGTTTTTTTTTTTTTTCTTTAAGTATTATGGACATTTGTGTCGTGGAAGAGTTGACATTTTTGATTGTATACACAGAGCACAGAGATGAATGTCAGTCCAATAGATGCATTTACTTAAAAATAAGTAAATATCAAGAATGTAAGACTTCTATCCCACTGTCTAGCCTTTACTACGCACACAGTATTACTCTGAAGCACATTTGTAGGGTTAGAGATTTTACTTTCCTTAAGCCATAAGCAAAGAAATTGAGTAAGACAGGGTTTTTAGACAAAGCCTCAGTGCCTGCAGAACAGGAGTCATGTAGGAGGCAGCAAGGAGGAGAGCTGAGCTCTGCTTCCAAGTTTTCCCAGATCTTACCCCATCTGCCCTTGCACAGGTGACTACGCAGAGCTGCGAGATACACATTGCAAGAGTTAGCAAGCAACTGAAAAAAATATTTGGATTTATATCTTGAAATTTTAAAAAAGAAAAAAGGTAGAGAGAAAAAAAGATTGAGAATTCTAAAATAGTTCAGATTTATTTCCATAGCCGCTATTATGTTCCTTGTCACAATCACCCGATTGCTGTTTTATTCCTCCACAAAATAAAACCAGGTCTACAGGGGAGATGTTAAGGCACAGCCATGGAAAATATTCCGCTGTCACTGAGCTAAACAGCCTCCCTGACTCCATTCTGCAAGGTTGCCTCTGGGCACATTGCATGGTTGGACGTCTGTCCGCTTGCGAGTTCTCTGCTTGAGGCACATTGTCTCTTTAGAGAGAACGCTTCTCTCTCTTTAGAGACAATAATCTACCCTTTCACTGTACTTTGGTTCCCTTTGAACCAAAGATACGGCATTTGTGCACATCTATCTTTGAAAAGAAGGCCAGCATCATAAATTCCTGAAAATCGTGTTCAAAATTAGTGACCCATCTGCAATCCTAAGCACACAGCTCCTTGTGCTGTTTAGGGGTAAATGATCCCCGATCTTCTTGCTATTCAAATATACAGCTTGCACTTTGGTTCTACCAATTAAGTGGTTCATTTGCTGTCACCCTCAACTGACCATCTCAAGTTCTAGAAGAACTATACATAGAACATGCAAACCAGCATATACGAATTAAGCAGAGACAGACTTTTTAAATGGTCAGTGCAAGGTTCGTTTAGCATCTGCCAGCTGTTTTTAAAAAAGCCAGTTCCGGGTTTTGTTTTGTTTTCTTAACGGAGCAAGAAAACCTTGCCCTTGCACTTACAAGAGTTTTAAAAATTTAGTCCCTCGCTGAGCCAGGTACTCGACACAGCTGCCACCCTCCCTCGCCTCTACATCACAGCTCCGCCAAACTCTTTCATCTCTTCCCTGCCTTCCCTTCACAAGTGCCTTCTCTTTGGCTTTGCTGCTCCCGACTCCCACGTTGCGGATTCCAAGTGACCCTTCAGCACTAATGTGTCTTTTCTTCACAAGGGAGCCTGGCAGCGATAGATGCCTGCGGGCTAATGGGAAAGGGACAGAGATCCACTGATTTCTGGTATTCGAGTTATTCATGTCTCAGTTCTTCTGTCACGTAAGTGCAAGGGAGGCTCTCTTTTGCTTTAGAAGAAAGTTATGACCCAAGGAAATCCAAATCACTTCATCTTTGCTGGCAGGAATACAACTATAGGGGCATGAAAGGCAAAAATCTCTTTTCCAAAAGAAAATTACTTTTCTGTATCATAGTATTAATGCTGCAGGATAAAGACTGAAGCAGAAACTGCGTTATACCGTGAAACTAAATAGCGCTCATTCCAACCGCAGAAAGCTGCTTCTTGCCCCAGGTGGCTGCAGCCCCTGGACCGGGAGCTGACTGCTGGCCTCAGCGAGAACATGCCCTTCCTGTAGTTGAGACAGCGTTAAGCATAGCGGCGTTCGCACAGCAGTCTCACTCTGTATCACTTCACAAATAACAGTGTGATATACAATGGCAGAATGTAGGGACTTAGCTGCAAATTCAATCTAAGCTCCCATCATTTTATTTACGTAATTCTTTAATAAAATTAATGTAAAAGTGCTTTCAAGGGGAAGTCAATACCTTGGGTGGCCATGCAGATATTCACAACTTCAGGCAAGTATGGTTTCACTCTCCCCTACATCGTACTACAATCTCCATGAAGAATGGAACACCTCCAAGAGAGAAAAAGTCCATCTCATATTTGGCACCTAGACTAAACCTGCCCTAAAATGTCATGTATTAATCCAATTAAGTCATTCAACAGCCCCACTCAATGTTAGGTTTTGACATATCACAGTTCTCATTCTACAGCAAATCGAATGCAAACTACTTTTCCCCAAAGATGTCTTGTTCAAGAGGTAAATTTATTCTGTAGTCTGTGAGTGCCCTAGAATTGATATGTATATGTTAATGGAACAGTATATAAAGTCACCTCAAAGGCAATTGGTTTAAAATTGTAAACCCCTACAGATAGGAGGCAGGGTGACAAGTTAATTTAAAATTAGATTCCTAGATATAGTGCGCACCTGATAATTGAGAGAAGTGGGAGGAGGGAGAAGAAGGTTACTGCTCTATATTTGAAAAGGTGAATCCCTCCTTCATTAGGGTAAGAGAAGAAGGAAATCCAGAACCGTACTGCAGGGGAGATCGAGCTGCCGACTGCAAGGATTTCCAAACAGCTGCAGGGGCTGGGGGTTGATGTATTGGTGCTTGTGCCTTTTCACTATGGGTAAAATCCAGCCCAGCTTAGGAAGGCTGTTCAGCAGTTGTAGGGGCAGTAGAGAAGGACCATGAACACCAAGTCTCAAACAGGATGGCTCATGCTCTTCCACTGTCTTCTCGCTCTTCCATGGAGACAGCAGCAGAAACCCACAGAGGCAGTATTGCTTTAATCCCTGTCACCGCTCAGAATGGCCCCCAAACCACCCTGTGACAATGGTCTTCCCATGCCCTCCCACAGCACAGAGGCACTGCACCAAATCTGGTGCCCAGTTCCTTACCAGTCTCTGCTCCGAAACTGCATTTGCCACCCAGAGCCTATGCAGAAACATCAGCCCCCTCCCAATGTTGCACATCAGCAGCACCCAGTACAAAAGCCAAGAGTGAAAGGATGGCGTGTGTGTGCTGGGGAAGGACAATCACCCTGTGAAGCATTTCTCCATGACTCTCAAGGAATACAAATATTTTGTCTTTTCCACTTCTGCTGGGCCAGAGGGTTTGGTGGTGAGTAACACAGCGTTGCTGCAGGCTATATTTCTACCTGTGGTAATTATCATTCATGCAATGCTACTGCTGTGTGAGACAACATATAACACCAAAGGGCAGCAAGAAATACTCAGCTTTAAGCTGTCAGCCAAACGTACCACTTATAGGAGGAAGAGATAGAACAATGAGCTGAACATACAGTCACAGTAACTTCCTATTTTAATAATGGTTCTAATTGCTGACATTCAATTATTCATGGACAGCTACATGTTCCGTCTCTGCTGGCAGCACTGTAGGGGTTTTGAAGATAAGAGTTGCCATCCTGCACTTAGAAGTACTTTGTCTCAAAAATTACTTAGGCGAATACTTGTCTGTGAACTACCTAAAAACACAGAGGGCAATGTGAGCATTATGGACTGTAGGAAATAAGCTGACCTCTGTAGGTTAAAGTAACGTGCACAAGTGTGCCCCATTCCCAGCTCCTGAGGCTCCAGCATTTTGCCTTGTAACCTACAGGAACCCCAAGTTCATTTTCATGACTGACATGAGAACTGGAAGTGCAAGTTAAATACATACACACCTCCACGCACAACCACCAAGAAAGTAAATATCCAAAGAGGACAGAATGCATCTAGAGATGTTTCATCATTAAAACAAAGCAGAGGCAGCAGTTTACTTCAATTCTAAAAAAAGGAAAAATTAAAAAAAAAAATACATGGAGCTCACAGAAAACAACAAATAGTTCTGAATCAACTCAGTTGAAACAAAATCTAAATCAAATCTTTGTATCGCTCTTTTCCCACTTTTGTAAGAGTCAACCTAAAAGCACAAGGATACAAAAATGCTCTAGTTTGACAAAATAAAAAAATCACATTTCCATAAAAGACCTATTATTAGCTTTGTCACCGTTCTATTTGTCTTCAATGCCTTTTTTAATAAAACCTAGAAGAATGAAGGGCAATACAATTATTTCTAAATCTCTGCATAAACAAAAAAGGGCCATGCCTCTTTTTTGCTTAGTACAGAATTAAACCCCATATCAATGTTAAATTTTTAGGGAGTGGGCTGTGTTTATGTTGACCTTACCTTCCACTGACTGAGAATTTTCCACACACACCAAGCAGGAAATAGCTTACGGGACACAAAGTTGATTTTTGTAATGTCAGACAAATTCATTTGTCTTTGTAAACAAAATTTGTACAACAAAACTCATGGAGCCTCCAAGAGGCTTTTGCCTTCTCCTGTATTATGAGGGGGTACTTTAAGTGATGCCGCGTTAAGGTTTTTAGAATACATATGCTGGAACTCCTGGAATACCAGGGAAACAGTCACTCCAACTCCCTTTATGCCAATAACTGACCAACTACAGCTCTTTCTGTTAGCTAAGCTCACACTACATTTTTCTTGCATATCAGCCAAAGATTATTTGGAATACTTTTCAGCTTTTTCTCTTTGATTACTAAATACCTTTCAGCCCCAGAGTATCTGAGGAAGCTCTGTGAAAAGAGCACATCCTCCTCTTTGTTGCTGCTGTAGAAGAAAGAGGAAACTGAAGAAAGAACCAGCTGACATATCCTCCACCTGGTGTTTGCATCTGTCAGCAAAGAGAAAGGAAGGGCAAAGGAGATGGTAAGAGCATCACAATAATCCCCAGGGAACTTGTCCACACCTGAAAGCACACACGTACATCAGTGATGCTGTGGACTTGACAAAAAGAGATTATCGATCACAAGCACGAAGCGTATCACGGAGCACACCTGGGGACCAAAGACAGACACGTTAAGACAATTCCCACCCTCTGCTAAATCACCTGGTCTTCACTGCCAGTGAAGGGGAAGATTCAAGTATCACACACTGCCCTCTACCCTGAGCACCCATCTCAGAGTCATCCTAATCATTTCACTCAGCAAGTCACCCAGGCCACCGATCTTATTTTTCCCCACACTATACTCTTAAACACTACCTCTCTAAAAAAGGTCCTCTTGTCTACAGGGCATCACTGTTATTCTCAAATATCTTTATTCACAATTTCCACATACTCTTGCTTTCAAGTATTCAGCACTATCCCTTCTGGTTCCCCGAAACCTCCATAATTACTGCCTCCAAAACCCTGGAGAAGTTAGGCACAGACAAAAGAGAACTAACGTATATGCTATATATGTTCTGTCATATAACAGCTTTAATTATGTTATACACATAAAGAATGTCTTTGCAGACCAGTATTTATTCCTCCTATCAATGAGGACGCTTGAGTTTCAGTTTCAGCCTTACCTGTTACAATGAAATACATATGGTTTTACCTGCGAGACAGACACTGGACTTGAGACTACTCAGATTAAAAAGCTCTAAATTTTAGTTTTGACATGTTCTGGTTTGAGTTTTTAAGAGAGATTAATCATTAGTGGAAAAAAAATAAACCCATTAGTGATATCCACTGATTTTTGTACAAAATGGTACGTGCCACTGTTTGGACTGTACATTAAAACCATCTGTATGTTTCAAATCAGCACAAAAATAAAAATCAAGAGTCACCAGATACATGGGGTTCCCTTTCACACCATTTAGCTGGCACTGGCCAACAAACCCTGTTTCATTGCTACTTTTCTGGGTGAGGTACATAGGTTTTTGTGTCTTCACAAACAAAATCAGAATCAACCACGTGATGCTTTGGACTTTTGAAGGAATTCTGCGTTTTGCTGTCCTTTAATTTAGCTCTGAACAGTGACTACTGCGGTGCAATATACCTACCCCATCGACTCCAACAAATGTTTACCTGCGTGCTGCTCTACCCTGTTATTCAGCAGCTCTGCAACAATGCTTTAATTCACTGAACCGCTGGGAGCTGTTTTTAACACTGCCCATAATTCTGCAGGCAGAATGCAAATCCGTACACTTGAAATACACTACTGGGAAACTCTGCACTGAGAAAGGGCTGAACAACCGTTTATGTAGCAGCACTGGATTGCACGTGGTCAGCAAAGCAAGAGAGAAGAACCCATCCGTGATGAAAACCACATTATCTATGACATGGCCAAGAACTAGTTTCACTAGCCTAATGATAACCTAGAATTACCTTTTAATTTAATTTCTGCAGCCAGTATGTCTAAGATGGGCACAGCTGGTGAAATCCCAGCCTCCCAAACTAGAAGGGCAATGTTCCCATTTGTGTTAAGATGATCAGAACTTTCATCTGTTGCCACAGTAGCAAAAAAACATGGTATTTGCTTCTTCAATCTGAATATGGCCTCAGTAACAGCAGAACAGGGACAGAAGGAAGTGGCCACATCATTTGCTTAGTTTGACAGTGTCTAGAAACTTCTAATTTGCTTAGCTTTTGTATTCAAACTCATTAGAGAAGTCTAATGGGATAGGGAAGGAACTTCTCTTTGTCCTTCTGCACATGCACTGAAAATAACAAAATCTCATTCTCCACAAGCCTCCACCTAACAAAAGGGTCTGACAGAGTTTCCTCAGTTTTTAGTGGTGTTTTGGTTTTGTTGGGTTTTTTTTTGTTGTTGTTACAGGGCAGATCCAGGGTTCTGTTAAACAAAAGCTGGCCTCCCAGCTAAGATAAGAAGTAAGCACTTCTTATCATACAAACCATATGGAGAAAATAACAGCAAGACTAGCTGCAACCATACTGAATTCAGAGTAAGATCCTGAGACACATCTCTTCAAATCTTCTAAGAAATGGAAATATCAGCTTGGCACGTTAAGCTCACACAAACCCTTGATCCATTATTCTCCTGCAATGACTTTTCTACCATATTTTTTCTTTCTGTATTACCGTGACGATCAATAAATAAAATTCTGTCACTTTTTGAAATTGTTCAGTACAATTACAGTGAGACCAGCTCTTGCATGCCGAAAAAAATAAATAGTTGTTCGGCGAGTAAGACTCATCGCTGTGACTGACACCATCGCACTAGGATACTCTTCCAACGCTCTGATTTCCTAACTTTCCTTTAATCTTAACGCAACTGGGATGCAAACGGGAAAGCTGAGAGCAACATTACTTCAAACAAGATGGTTCCTGCAACAAGAAATACCAGACGTGTGAAAGTACATCCTGGTACCAGCAGAGATCCTAACCTCCCTGCTCTGCTGACGGAGGGGCACAGTTCTTTGAAGAGTTCTTAAGTGGTGGAAAAACAGCGTAAGAAAGTGGTACCAGCAATCCAAAAATCAGTCACGGAACAAAAGTGACCTATTCATGCATCACAGATCAGTGCTGTCTCCACTGGACCTGTCAGCTGATAGATTTACAAGGGAACCACAAGATGAGAGTAAAAACACGTCACTGCAAGAGATGAGCATGCTTATAGGGACATGTACATCCGAGATACTTAAGCACCAAAATAAAGTCTTACTTACATTGATGCTATCAAAAGCTGTGCAGGCTGCACAGTCTGCCATGGGAGCTGCAAGACTTAGTGAGAATAACCCCATCACATCCACAGATTTGCCAACCAAATCAAATAAATTGAAGTGAAACATGAGAAGAATCAAAAACACCCCCCCCCAAAAAAAACAACAACAAAATCCCCACCACAAAAATCTATGTTTTTTCCTCTCTTAAAGCCCATTAATGCAACTAGAAAAACTGACTCCTCTGATTTGAGGTTATGCAGCAAACTCATCAATAACAAACCTTCTTTATATTTTACATCAGGGGCGATTCAACCCATTCAAAACGTTACAGTGCCTGTGAAGCGTCCTGGCTGGAAAGCTGTCCAGGGACTAGAACAGTTAAAGACTGTTCAGGCTCTGTCCCTTAAATCTGATTCTACTCCAATAAAAGCATCGGGTTTTTTCTTTCGACTGTGAGAAGAATTTGGCCTCAAGTTACAATAGTCTGATAGCTAAATTTACAGAACTAGCAATACCCTGAAAATACAGAACCTCAGAGAGAAAAGGGAGCTCATGAAAAAATAAACCTTATGGGATTATCAATTAAGATATTTTAGCTTCCAAATTTAAAATAAATGGAAAATATGCCATATGAACCTCTGTAGATATTCAATCATTTTTCTTTTATTATATTGAGACCCATAATTGCACCTGGAAGGAAGGAAAAACTGGATCACTTTGTCCCCATTGGTCTAAAAGCACAAGTACCATCAAGAGACACACCTGATTCACTGGCAGAGAGAGCAGCGATGAGACCTGCATTAGCAAGCTTCAGATGAAAAAAAATAATTAGGACAGTCAGAAAAATTTCAGAGGATTTAATTGTTCATATAGCTACAAAATAAAATCTGCACCATTTTGAAAGTTTAACGGAACGATACTCAAGTAAGGAGTGCCACATCTAATAATAAATACCACCACGTATTTCATTACTCTTGCTAAATAAACCTACTTTTGGCCCCTAACTTCATCTTCCGGTGTGTGCCTGATATTCAGAACTTGGGATTTGTTTGGGAGAATTTGTTTTGGACTGTACAACCCCATTTGTAGAAGGACTACAGAAAACAGAATGCTTTACTGAATCACGTGTGTATACATTTTAGCAGGTAAGTTTGACACACTTGCCTTTATCTCTTCCGCACAGGATTATGTGCATTTGCATAGAAATAATCTTCGAGGTAAAAGCAGGACTGGCTTGACTGGAGTTAATAATGTCCCCTCAGAGAACCGAGGTGTTTATGTTGAAGAAGAATAATTTGCCTATGGAGAAAACCTTAAGTATAAAGAGGAAGCAGAGACTAAGGGTCTCTGCACTTAGTATTAATCACAACTGACAAGGAAAAAATAAAGAAATGCCAAAAAAGAAAAATATTTACAGGAAGACTTGGTCAAGATTAAAGATTAAGCCTACCAACAGCTTGCTCCCGTCCTGCTCTTTATTTATGAGTGGTCAATTGGACCAGAACACAGTTAATACAGAAATGTTTGCATGAGAAAGGCCTCGCTAGTTCTGCTCTTTGAAAAATGGTTATAAAGGGACATTCTTGTAACAGACATTTTATGAAGGTAGCCCGGCTATAACCCTAATGGCTGCATGGAACACAACAACACTTTCAGTAAAGCAGAAGCCAGCAGCTTTCCTAATGTAGCTCAAAAATCAGTGTATGCAAATTCCTACTAACCCTCTACTTCAATTTCCATACATGTCACTATTCCTCCTTTACAGCTCATCAAAAAAGACTAATAAACCTCCTGCATCCCTGTTGTAGTAAAGCTTACAGAACACACTTCACTGAAAAAAGGAGAGTATTTCACACTAAAGCATGTATAATTAAGAGTATTTTGACACTTAAAAAAAAGAGATGAGTAAATCAGAGCTATTTATTTCATTGCCTTTTCTGTCTTTTCAAAGCATGTTACAAAGCACATGCACCTGATACAGCCAAACCTCTGAGTGGAACTGATACGGCGCAGCAAACATCTTGTTTACCAGACACATTTATAATTCAATTTGGAGACATTTGCAAATGTTAGCTTTCAGACTGCCCGCTTAATGGGTTCTGTAACAACTCAGTAGATGCACAGTTAACTGTGGGTATATCAGGATCATCAGCCTCGGGAGTAAATTAGTCCATCCAGCCTCTTACTAATGTTTTAACCTCAAAATTACAAAAAGAAAAGAGCCACTTCAAGCAACACAGACCTCCAGGTTCAAAGGAAACCTGTCTGGTGGACATGTTACATAAGTGAGAAAATCCAGTAGCAAATAATTTCCAAGTAATTATATCCTGAGGATCTGTTGTTTGGAAAACTTCTGCATGGTTTAGTTACTCGAATCTTTGGAGCACAGTGCAGATGTGCGATACTTCTCAAAGGAAATAAGGGACATTTTATCTGACAGGGAAAAAGCAAAATTAAAATTTAGTTTGCTTTAAAATTTGAGGTTTAGAGGGGTTTGAGTATCTTTTAAATTTTTTTAAACAGGTTATTATTTATAATTACTTCAGCACATTCTATTTAGCAAAAGAATCAAAGACTATACCGTCAAATTCTAAATAAAACATATAGACATTTCCAAATGTCAAAACTTGGCATCTTTTGTAACTCTGGGCTTCTTAAAAAGAGAATACTGACTTCACAGTGAATTAACTGGAATAAAATGCTTTTAAAAAGAATTCTTAAAAAGAACCTACCCCAGAACCAGAACACAGACAAAAAAAAAAACCCCACCAAAACAAAACCAAAAAAAACTCGCCCAACATTTCAAGATCCTCAAGTCACTACAAGAATTCAGGCACAAACTTCAAAAGCTGGAGAGAAGGACGATTTCTTTTTTCACCTTTCTGTAGTGTCAAAATGTAATATTAAGTCTTCCTGTTCTAAGAAAATCTAAAGAGGACTACCAAGCTATTAAACCTTCCAGTGGATCATTTGTGGTACGAGTTATTAGCGTAATTGGGGGCACGCTTTTATTCTGACCTTTGCAAAACTTTCATTTCCCAAATGTGATAGATACAAAGTGCTTTTATAATACCAATAATGATTATTTCCTATGGGAAACTGCCAATTATAAGTTGGTGAAAACCGCTATACAAGGTGTACATTGAGAAAATGAACACACCTACCAACAGTCAGCCTAATTAAAGCCATTCTTCAAATATTAATAAAGCTTTTCACTTCCATGAAGTATAACCTGTACATTTCAGTTCAATCGCATCCTTGTCAGGTCATTCATTCAACAATAATAACTGTTTGATTAGTGTTTAAATACAGCGTTTATGCTGAAGGTTCGCTCACCTTTCCCTGGCAGTAAACCAACCCATGGGGGAAGCTGTTTAACCACTTGACTTAAATTCATATTGTTTGTACCAAGTTACATCAAGTGCCAGCAAAAGTACTCAGATACAGAAGCAAATCCCTCGTGATCTGGACACAATTCTTAGAAAAAAAAAAAAAAATAAAGCGCAGCTAAGATCACATGTAAGGATAAGCAATGAATTGTCAAACAGCGTGTGTTTTGGTTTTATAAGATTGACTCCAGAATGTTCTGCTGAGGTCACAAGCACAACAGGTAGCAGATTCAATAGCATAATTTCCTGCTCTTCTGTCACCTGCTGTCTTGGATAACCTGCTACCAAGGTTCCGTAGCTAATGGGCACACCAAGAAAAGAAGGGCCAGAGAGGGTACAGCCATCCAAAATTCCTGAACACACTAACTTGACAGAGGACAAGATGACCACCTTTCCACCAACACACCTTCCACTCCTGGTGTGCTCAGCTCTACTCATGTGCATTAGGCATGCCAGAGTGGGAGTGCCTTTTAGCAACACCAGCCTTGGGCACCTTGTCTGCAAAGCATCTTTTACAGCACTGAAATCACACCACTCAGAAACGGGGAAGCCTTCCAGAAAAAGCAGTCTTTGGAGACATGACAAATTCAATCTCTTCACAGGCAGCCCTGGCTTTTTAAAGCTCTCCCTGGACCCCACTGGATGAACAGAGCTGATAGGCTGCAGAATCCTTCTAGAGAGTAAAGGAAACTCCATTAAGGAACACTCAGGACACAACCTTGGGCTCCTGCATCACAGAACAGGCTCCAGCTCTTACCAATTAGCCGTTCTGTACGGTGCGGCTTTAGCTGTATCACTTCATATTTCAAAGGCGTTGGCTGCAATGTCTTTGCTTTGGTCACAGTTTTTGAAGTAAGTTCTTAGGGTCTGATTCCCATTTATGCTCTTGCCAACCTGCAAGCCTTCACATGATGAAATGGACATTACAGTCAATGCAAAAATATTTTGCCACACTCTCACAGCACCTGTAGATTACTCTACAGAAATGTAGAGTATTAACAATGACAAACCTGATTCCAAATACCATGTGACAATAGAAAACACCCCATGCTGATATATCAATGATGAAGAACGGAAAGCTTTTGATTTCCTCGAAAATATTCACCTGGAAGCCACATCAACTATTTAACATTTTAAAAGGATAAACTCCCCAGTTCATCGATTTTTTGACACAATTTACAAAGGAAAAAAAAAAAGAATACTATGGAGTCCAGGCAATGAATTGCTCAATTAAGACATGTAGAAAAAGGACAGTTAAACCAAAAGGAAAGGAAAAATGGGTACGAGTTTCTAATGCAGCAAATTCAAGACCCAATTCATCTGAACTAAAAAGCTCCCTCAGGTACATGAACTCAGGTATCAAACTATTTGATCTGCCTTTCAGAGAGGGACTTAATTTGCTTACTGGACTACTGTAAGGCTCTGTGTGTGCAAAAGCATATCGTACTAAGCAAAAGTTTAAAACTCATTTCTTTAGTTTTCCAAGTGAAAGGTTGAGAAACAACTTGAACTGAGTAACCAAGGACTAAGGTGAGGCAGGCACTCCGACCATCTCGCTGGAAAGGTCCTACTGAATTCATAGGGCTGTCTGCTTAGATCAGGTGAATTCAAACCAAATACAAGCCACCAATACTTTAATAGCCAGGTTAACTGGCTTTTCTCCTCCCACAAGGTCTCCAAAGAAGGAAAGACGGGGTTGCTTTCTCAAGGCTAAAATATAGCTCAGCAAGAAGAAAATGACTGAATGAATTTTCATCAGACTGAGCAACCCGCTTGCTCACAAAGAGGAGCTGGATATACACATCTGTCCATCTAGACCTGATTTAACGACCTAAGTGAAGCACTGCTTCCTTCGCAGAAGAGTGCAATCATCAGGCCATTTATTACAAACACTCACTGCAAAACAAGTATATATGGTCAAAGTCATCCAAATGCCTGAGAAAAGGACTCTGCAGAAAAAGCACAGAAGAATCAGCACAAGAAGTGCTTGTAATATCTATAGCAGCTCCAGAGACGTGCTCCCAACTGCTGACCCAGACTGCAAAAGATCTCGTAACCATCTTGTTTACAGTCCAGATTTTCAGCCTGGTACAGATCAAACGGCAAAGAGCGCAGTTATGAAATCCAAGAGGATTTACTCGCTACTTTTCCTTGTAAAGTTTAACACGCCTTATTACTTTTGGACAGAAGAAACAAAAGTTAAAAATATAAACAACTGAAAAGTGGCATGTGTGTGGTTAAGCAGTAAACAACATTCCCTATATCTCTGCCCTTCCCCTTTGTTTTGCAGAAAATAACTAGACAGCAGTCGCATCACTCCACATACTGTAACTTTCAAAACTTGGCAAAACAGCTCTTACACACTGCGGTTCAGATCCCGTAACTCAATACGTGCTTCATAGATCTGGCAGCGGTTCCTTTGAGAGTTATTTCCTACTTTTCTGGCTTGTGCAACCTGTCGAGCTTGGAAAAGTTACACTTAGTAGATTAAGAGGATGTACACAGAGAAAGAGGAAATCATAATAACCACAATAATTATAAGTGAAGTTTTGAATGCAAATTTGATTTGCCACAGCTATTTCTATCGCCTGCAAGAAATCATTCTGATGCAGAACAGCACATGCCATCTTCTCAGACTCCAGTTTTCACAGGTACTGTGATCAAAAAGGATTTGCTCAGGCAAACAGCTGCCAGTAGAGCAGGCTCCATAACTATCTCGTGCACACATGCACTATCCCTGTTCTCCAATGCCATACTCATTTTAAGAGCAACAATATCACAACAGCTGAGGTATGAACACTAGAACAAAAGCGGGTTCTGGGAAAGCCACAGGATGATGTGGAATTTTGCCTTTAATTAGAATCTGTTTACTTAAAACACTCAAGCATTGAACCTCCAAACCAGACCACAAACGTAACAAGAGAAAACATTGCCCTGAAATATTCCAAAGTTCTGGAGTTTAGAAAAGTTGAAAATACTGGAATGAAAAAAAAAAAAATCCATTCCAATTCAATGCATTTTCTGGCAGTAATTTAGTAATTTTCCTTATGGCTTCACCAGAAAACAAGACAACCTGAAGATGAATGCACTGTTCACATGGTGTAAGAAGATACATCAATTTAAAAGAAAATGTCTACTAGGCAAACAAGCCTGGTGTATCAATAGAAGGGCTTGGCAGCTAGTTTCAATGGGAGAGGAGAGTCAGAAATGAATAAAACATTTTGTCCAAACTCAGCTGTGCACGTGACCTCTTGCTTTCTCCCCCACCACATACCCTATATCTGACAGTTTTATTATTACATTTCCCTCTTTTTCTATCTTGCTTCATTTGTTTTGCAGCTCTCCCCATACCTTCCAAATTGTCCTGCTCATTCTTCCACTCTCCCTTTCTCTTTTTTTCATACGCTTGGCCTCAGTTGAAGCCAGCGGCAAAAATCCCGTGTGACCTGTCTGCAAAGGAATCCCTTGGGAACACGGGAACGCCACTCACCACCTCTGCCTCTGTCACCACTGCCCTTCAGCTTTCGCACTGAGTCATGCCATCTGAGTTTAGGTTGAGAAACCAGGAAGGGAAGAGCTTCCTCCACTCCTTCCTACTCTACTCTCTCCATCTCCAGGCACGCACTCCCGATGGTTAATTAGAGGAGAATACTGTGCTCTGGTTTCCTCCCAGAACCAATTTGATTCACTGCTAAGGAAGGAAGTAATCCAGAAAAATTAAAAAAAAAAAAAAGGAGGAGAGGGGAAACCACGAAGAACCCAATATGTCTTAGTGAACTGAGCCTGCAGAGACCAAATGGTATGCAACAACTCCACTTTCTTCAGGTTTTATCGAGGTCTAACAATATGAGCTGTCATTTTGTGTCTCACATTTTCTGATCAGTTCTTCCCACACTGCCCACCTTTGCATACAAGACCAGGTCTTTGTACCCTTTAAAAGAACAAGGTTCTAACTTTGGGCACTGATTAAATACAAATTTTTAATAAAACACCACCATAGCTTAGTTCCTGACATAACATTCCCATTCCTTTTCAAAAACCAGCAAATAGTCTTTCCGTCCTGGGGAGGGGCAGATACATCTTAAGGGGAAAGTTTTACAAGGCAGGTACTTAAAGAAATACCCAGACAAAAGAAAAGAATCTTTCTCAGCCCAAGACAACTCATATCATAAACGACCAAAATATACAGGAGCCAAGATTTGCTTGCTCCCTTTTTCTGTGCTATAATGTCTGAAGATTCTGGCATGGTTTAAGATAGACTTATCATGGAACAATTTGAGACAACAGTCTGCTAAAATTTGAGAGTCCTCTCCAGAAGTCCACTACTCACTCATTCATTCCCTGCTAACTTGTGCTCTGCCAGCACAAATGAAAACTGATTCGGATGAAAAATCATGGACTAGTTTGGGCTTGAAGGGACCTTTAAGGTCATCTAGTCCATCCTCCCTGCACTGAGCAGGGACATGTGCAACTACACCAGGTTGCTCAGAGGCCCATCCACCTCAACCTGGAACGCTTCCAGGGATGGGGCTTCTACCACCTCTCTGGGCAACCTGGGCCAGAGTTTCACCACCCTCAGTGTAAGAAATTTCTTCCTTATATCCAGTCTATATCCCCCCCTTTTAGTTTAAAACCATCACCCCTTGTCCTGTCACAACAGCCCCTGCTAAGAAGACTGTCCCCATCTTTCTTCTAAGCTCCTCTTAACTACTGGAAGGCTGCAATAAGGTCTCCTCAGATCCTCTTCTCCAGGTTAAAAATAACCTTTTAGAACCTTATTTTGCAGGTCTTCTTTTCAAACAGATCAGTTACCTGATTCACTAGTTACTTACATGGGCTTTTGGTGTGAACAAGCATCCAGGGACAAGAAATTAGGGGCTGGGAGTGAAACTGGGGACTACTTTCCTTATCAGAAGTGTCACTTTAAATGTACATGAAACTACAGAGAACCTGACAACTGACAGTAACCACTGCCATAAATTATCTGTACGCTTTTGGTATCACTTGCTTTTTAGTTCCCAGAGCTGTCTCCTCTCTGAACCACCAACATTTCTCAGTCTGAGACCTTCGCCAGTATGCACTTTCTGCTCCTTCCATGCTCACCTTTCTCACCAAAAAGGTCTAGCCATCACTGGATTTTGCTGTAATTAAACAGAACAGTCTTTCAAAGGAAAGTAAGATGACTATACGATCACAAACAGCGGGGAACGTTTGGAAAACAATGCTTCCTCTGGACATAGTAAGCTTCATTTTTTTTTCCCCCCCCTCTATTTTTATTTTATATTGTTGACTCCAAGTTTCAATGACAAAAGGTATTTTAAGCATTCCTGACCTAGAAACGTGCTAAGAATAAGAGAACTTTTTCTGAGAAAACATTGTCCATCTGAAGGGAAACTCGGTGTATACTCCACCTAAGTAAGCTATGCATGCTGCTTACAAATAGCAGGTAACTTTTCAGACCTAAAAAACTCAATTTTCAGCGGCGAGAAATAACATGTATAAAAATTCAGATAGGTTGTAGTATTCAATGGACCTGATTAAGAGAACAGTAGTAGGATTCATGGCCAAAATAGATGCTACAGAGCAAAATTAACAGTTGGACTCGATTATCTTAAAGGTCTCTTCCAACCAAAATGATTCTGTGAAAATCCAGCTCGGGTAGAAAATACCCCCACAAAATATCTTAATTGCTGTGCTCATCAGAGACAGTAAGAAGATACCCAGTGGAAACACAGTCTAAAACTAGGATTAAAAACCTCTTTATTTTGAGAACAGCAATCTGAGCAAATTGCACTCATCTACAAGAAGGCGACTTTTCTTTATTCTCCCCTATAAAGTGTCATTTCCATTTTGGGAGCAGTTACCATGCCCCATATAATGACCAGAAAGCAAATACTTTAGGATGACATCCCACCCTCAGTTATATGCTTATATGAATATGCTCAGCAGGTGTGACGATGGAGTTAGTGCAGGTCCACACTGACATAAGGAAAACCAGTGTAAAATATTCCTGTGATGGTAGCAGATAGATTACATAGGGAGAAGTTCATCTAGGTTTGGTCTCTTCAAGTAAAGCAAGCAAGCAGTGTGACATTAGAAACTACAGTAGGTAATTCTTAAAAGTATGTTGGTGTTTGTGTTTACAGTACCTTCACAGCTACAAGACGTCATCTGTGACTGCACAGCACTATTTTGGAGGCACCAGAAATGTGATTAAGTTAGTCATGCAAATCCACCAAGTAACCCTCAACTGTTAAAGCAAAACCAGTAGTTGCTTCAACTATAAAGATCATAGCAGACATATTCTGTTAATCTTCAACGCTCTTACAACCTACATTTTAGAAGAGCCAGGAGCCAGTCCTCTATTTTGTAATCACAAAGGAAAGGGAAAACTTTAGCACTGGTATGATTAAGTGATCTGTTCATGATCTTCTCGAACACAAGACAAAGTTGCAACATCTCACCACCACCCTCTATCAACCTTGAGGTTCAGCTGCTCTGCCCTTTGCCCCCACCCTGCCAGGGTCCATCAGAGCACACAGACCCCTGATGAACAGGTTTCATCCTGGAATGTACAGCCAGGTGGACAAACGCTATTTAGAGGCACTGCAAGGATGACACAGTTGGGAGTATCTCTCCAAGCCTGTTTCATTACCTATGCCCGAAAAACCGCTACCCTGAAGGACTCTGCCGGTACTCTGATATTATCCTTAATGTAACTATAAGAATAAAATAAGAAAAAGTGCTCTTTTTTTTTTTTTATGAAGACTACAGACTGCACAGCTGCAGAACGCACAGAAACAGGTAGAGAAACAAAAGCCGCACACACAGATAAATATACCTAACACATTAGCTCCTAACATTCCTGCCCTCCTTTTGTGATTCTAGCCAGTAGCCCATTAAGTGCTCATAACTCCAGGCTCAGGATCCAGTTACTCAATAACACCTTTAAACCACATTCATGGACAGTGTTTTAGTGGTGGGAATCCTTAACTTCTTTTCTACTTATTTTGGTGATGGCTCTAATGTGCATCTCTCCCTTCCTTCACCTTCGTTCAGTCAGGAAAGTGTTTCAACTTTTTTGAAGCAGGGGGAAGTCAGACAATGGTTTGAGAAAAATATTAAGAGTTCCTTCACCATAGTCTGACTGAACTATGCCTGTCCACAGGATAAACAGCGTTAACCCATGACTGCTCCAGTGTGCTGCTAAATCCTAAACACAATTAGTAGCAGACACTCTGTTCCACCAGGCTGGTCTGTACCTATATCAGAGACTGAGGCTTTTCCTCATATTTCCATGTAAATATAGGGGGGGTTTTTTAATGACAAAGCACAGACTCACATAAATGACACAGGCAGCACATAATTGGCTCTCATTGAGCACAAGGTACAGTGATAACTCAGAATCCCCTTGGGGTTGATAATGAGGCTGGGGTGAATGCTGCTTTTAGCTCCCCAGGAATTCCGGTCAGGAATGCCCAGCGAACATTATTCCCAGCTTCACATTATAAACTGACAGGAATTCAGCACTCCTTCCTTCCAACAGTGCTGGAAATCACAGTTTATTTAAGAAATTTTCTTTGACTAGTTCTCTCCTCAGCTCAATCTCTTTCAGAGTAGGAAAGGGGTCAAAGTTCCTGTAGCTCCCGATGGCATTAAAGGGAGCACTATTACAGGTGATGGTGGTTATGACAAAGGCAACGTCTCCCGCTTTACACACCCTTGTCCTCCCACCACTGTGAAAATGGAGTAAATCTGTAAGGACACACTGGCTGACCTCATCTCCTGAAGAAATCGCAGATACTGTCTAGAATCACCCTGTAATGAAACAGACAACAACGCACGATGGTCTCCCCTCATCTTTAATAACATGATGGTTCAGCATGCTTGCTACCCAAAAAAACTCTCCCAGGCACCCTCAGCATACCTAGTATTAACTACAGTACGTTGCTCACAGACCCTAAACCTGACTGTACAAATTGTGACTGCCTGGGGCTATTTTTGTTTTGGTTTGGTTTTGTTACTGAGCCACATTCTCTTCATATTTACTGGATGTAAATTCAGAAGTTCTGGAATTTGCTTTTCCTTTGTTCCAAAAGTTTTCGAAGTCTCTGGCTTCTAAGATGGTGTGTAAAACCTACTACATATCCTTATTCATGCTGTGTTCAACTGGTTAAAAATGGGTCCAAGAGGAAAATTAAAAGCAACATTCCTGACTTGCTTTACTCCACACACAGTGGGTTTTCCATCTATTATGTAGAGCATACAACCTGCTCAAATGCAATAGCTTCTCGAGGTAAACTGATTCATCCCCTACTTCTTTATCAATGTTAGCAAAAGAGCTAGTTACCCCAGCAGTTCTGCCACTGGAGTGATTTCATTCCAAATCTCTGGTCAGAGCTCTGCTTACACCTAGATAAGAAGTTAGCACTACCTGTATTTTCAGACTTTTGCTCCAAGAAAACATTTACAGAAGCTTCTAGTTTCCAAGCAAGCTACTTCTGGCCAACGCAAGTTTAATTTTTTTCTTTTTTAATTATTTTAGCCAGCTCTACTTCTGCCCACAGAAGAATTATTTTTATCAGTGACAAATAAACCAACAGATAGTGATAGAACACCAGGTTGCAGTGCAACAAATTCCAAATTCCTTGCCGTGTACCACACAGGGATAAACCAACGATCAACAAGTGAAAAATAAGGAAAACAGAAGTGCATTTTAATGACTAATGCCAAGGTTATACGTTCACAAAGCACTGCCTACAACCACTGTACTTTTATTTCTAATGCTAGAATTCCAGCAAACCAATGCAACCACACCCTTCGGTGTCGATAACTTTTTCCGCATTGAAATTTTCCTGCAAAAGATCCCTCTAGAGCAGATCTATTCTGCAGTTGCAATCCTCATCTGAGAAATCATCTCAGATTATACCAGAGAATTCTGAGGTGAATTTGGATACATTTTTATATGAACAACAATAAAAAGTATATACACCATCTTCTCACGGTCACTTACAAAAATGTCAGGAGAAAGAATAGTGCAGGAAGTTCTATGCTCTACTTGCACGTGCAGGATTCTGCTCCGATGCAGTAAGGATGGGCATCAAAAAACTCACTTAAGCCAAACTGAATGGCTTGACCAACAGGGCAAGACTGAGGTCTCGCTCAGGATCAGTGAGAAAGCAGCATTTGCCTCAACAACCCTTTTGAGCCTGCGCAAAGCCTGGATGCTACAGCAAGTGGAATTTTGTGCCAATTTGCTGCTTCTGGAGGAAAAGTAGCTTTCAGACAACAGAAGCCAATAGTGTAAGAATCCTTGATGCCAGTGGGATATATAAAACTAGACTCAGACTAAGAGTATGTATGAATTGAATGTAAGTAGCTGTGCAAGTAACCCAACCCTGAGTATTAAATAAAATAAAAATTGTTTTCCACAAATTTAAGGTGAGAAGAATCTGCTGGAATTACATAGAGACTAAAGCACCTAAATTGTCTTTGGAGCTGTTTTAAGAACAGCTCTACATTATTGTTTGGGGTGAGAAGATCAGTTTATTACTGACCCATGCTTCCCAGAATGTCCAGGTACTACACAGACAGATGCATCATCCTCACTCACACTCTTCTTTCTTAGTGTCAGGGTATCTGGTTTTCAGTAGAGTGCAGCATACTCTCAATTTGCAGAGTTATGAGCTAAATTTCTAATAACCTGTGAACTGCAACTACTGTCTTTTCAAAACACATTTCTCATTCTACTAATACGGGCAGCACAGCATTGAAACATTAAACCATATTTTAAACCTGTAAAACACCAAATGAAAATATTAAGAGAACAGAAAAACCACATACCTTCTGAAAATCAGAAATTATACTGTAGAGATTTCCATTGTAGAGAATATCTTCCTTTCCCTAAAAAAAAAAAAAAAAAAGCTTGAATGGTACATCTAATATTTAATTACCTAATAAAAACACAGTGAACTACTTCAAGACCTTATTTTTCCCCAAATAATTTCTCCTTATGGATCAGAATATGTACACTATAGCACACATAAACATTGCACACTCTGTGAGTTTTTGTGTGAAGCTCATTTTATTTTGAAATTCCCTTCTGTCCTTGTTACCTAAGCAAAGGCATCATAGCTGCAGCTGAAACAAACACATGGCGTCCATTCTTCCAAGCATTTAACACTAGAAAGTAACTCCACACAACAGAGAGCAAGAATGGAGCAGTGTGTCAGGATCAGAGCAAAAAATGTATTTTATCCGAGGTGTATGATCAGGTCTCTTTTCTCATCCCAGCTTTGGGCGAAAGTAAATTATGCCATTGTTATTAGTGCTAAAACATACTCCCCCGCTGCTTTTCCCAACACTGGAAGGATGAAAGCACCAACTAATTCACTTATGTCCACCTCTGTCTTTCCCCCTTTTACTTGTGTGGGGAAGGGACATTCAACACTTCCATGCTTCTGGGCAGCACAGGTGGGTGAGAGGATGTACGCTGTTCAGCTCCAGACATCAGGGCACCAACAGCATCACAGCAGAGTCCCAGTCTCATTCTAGCATCTTAATGTTCTGCAGTATACTGTGCATCATAAAGTTGAGTGCTTCAAGAAAAAACTGACCTCTTCCCAAGCTTCTCCCGAGGAGACACTTGTACAGATCCTGTGGCTGTCTCACCTGTATCAATATTACCAACTCCTTTATTGTCACTTTTCCCCCCTTTTTCAAAATGTACAAAACAAATTATTTCTACATCCAAATCATTTGTTTGAGAGCTTTAAGTGGACATGAGCACAACAGCCACTCAACAAGCACAGCAGCAGATTTACAGAAATGAGAAAGAAAAGGACAAAAGACTGTTCAAAAATAAAGTAAAATCCAAATTTAGATTAGAAGTTGATGTATTACAAGAGAGGATGTTTTCAAAGAAAAAAATAACAAGTGTGTTCAGCATTGAAAATAATATGAACTTAACTGTAGCTCTTTCAAATGAATCTTTATCAAGAGCTCCTGCACATTAGGATAGGAGCTATATTTTTCTCTCTTTCATTAAGCTTCATCTTTTTTTCCTTTAAAGTAAAATAAATTGAAGACTAAAATTGAGAGCAATCACTAGGCACATTCTCAGGATTAAATCTGACCTGATATCTTTTAAGTTTTATGAGCTATAGGAGAAAGTAAAAAAGCAGCAGCCTCACCAAGTTTAGAAACAGAGAGGTTCTAGAAAACAAGTGTCTCAGCCAAGAGAAGCCAGAGCACGTTGTAGGTCTGTCATTTGCCTTGAAAACTCACGGTGCATGAAATGCCCCAAGTAGTGTATCACAGGGACTGAGAACCACAACAATCACAGTTACAGCAATGAGAGCAGTTAAAGAAAATAATTTCCTGTTCTGTTGAATTCTCCCAAACTTGTCGAAAACTTCCATTAAAACAGGAGTTTTTCCAAGGCATAAATGGCATCTCCGAGAGGATGATGGCTGGGTACTTTGGTCTCACTAAACATTGACAGGACGCTCTTCTAGTAAAAGTCTGCTTTGCTTGGTTTTTTTAATGCCTCAAGCCCTCTCATTTTGCTAGCCCACTTTCAGGCTGGCCTCAGTACCTCATAATTGCATGTAGATGTGGTGCTGAGGGACATGGTTTAGGGACCCTGGCAGTGCAGGGTGAACGGTTGGACTTGATCATCCTAAAGGTCTCTTCCAACCAGATGATTCTATGACCAGGTATCACTGGGTCTCCACCACCTCAATGCTGCACACAAAAGTGTCCTTATGCTTACTTCTGAGGTCAAATAAAGCCAACTTAATGCTAAAATAAACTCACTATTCAAAACATGCTTCTGTTGGAAAAACAAAAGACATTACAGAAGTATTTTCAAGCGTACAAGCTACTCTATTAGTCTGCAATGGGAGCTACACCTCAGATATTTTTGTTCTCTTGCAGATTGCGGTCAAATTTCCACACGGTTACATCAGCGTAAAAGCCAGTCCAGCTCCACCGAAATCAGTAGCATCATACCGTACCTAATGCACATACCAGAAACTGTTTCTCTACTGGTTTTAATAATTTACAGCTTTATGGGTCAAGTTGCCATTGGGCTCTGAAATTGCACAGAACACAAGAAACCAAACGAGTACGATCTCAAAAATTTAATGAAAAAAAAAAAAAAATCACTTTCTATTTAGTTATGCAAATACCAAAACCCTTTTTCACCATTTAAGTATTTCTTCAGAACCTTGTTTGTGTTCGTAGTCTCCAATGGCCTGTAAATTCTTTGAGGGAAATACTTAGAGCCAGAGTCAAGTCTCAGTTACCGCGGCAGAACCATTGAGGAACCCGTAACTCACAGTAACCGATGGGTAATGGGCAGCAGCTGCAGCCTCGGGTTTATCCTTCATTCCACAGCTGGTTCTAAAGGCCAAAATAGAAAAATCCTATAATTTCATTCCTTTCCCATTACAAAGAAAAAATTAAACAAATAAGTATTTTTTAAAAGGGGTGAATAAGTTGGTCTTAAGTACCTTGATACCTATTTTTGTGGAGGATCGTTAACTTTACGTTCCTCACTTCCTGAGCACCTAACCAGATAGATACCACAGGATCTCGGTTACAACTGACCATCTAACCAGGTGTTGAGGCATCGAATTCTGACGTGTCCAATGTTCATCACTGGCCACAACACAGATTTCTCAACTGCTGTTCAGGGCAAGATTTGTTTCTTGACTAGTCAGCTGAGCCTTCCTATCACCTTAAATGTTTCATATGCGTTGCCCCTCTCTCTCTTCACGTGACTTAAGCCCCTAGTAACCTTCTATGAAAGGACAACATTTTCAAAATCCCCAGCTAAATCCTTATAATCTTTCAAAAGGGGGGACAGCCTCCAGTGAGACTCTGGGCTTCTCAAGACATATTTTTATTGTTTTTTACTTCAAAATAAAAATAAGTTTTCATCGGCAGTGATCTAATGTTCAAGTTTCTTTTTCACCTGTCATTCTCTGAAATGCGCAGGGAGAATGGCCTGACAGGAACACACTTCTAGAAGTCCAGAACTGTATCCCATCTATGGACACTTGGCTACAGATGAAGAACACCTCCTTAAGTCACCCACTGGGGGACTGAAACTACAATTCCAATAAAGACCTTTTGTCAGATTCTACTTAAAAGAGAAGTACAAGTATCGATTTAGAAAAGACCATTAGAATCTTAAACATGACAATTTTAGTCCATCAATATATCCTAAAACATTACCTACCAAACTTTCACTCAATTTGTGCCAAAAAGGACCATAAACCATAGTTTAAATCTTTTTAACAGTTTTTAACATTTTTCAGACCTAAATTCCCTATACAACACTCTGGACATAGAGGTTCTAAAAAGGACCTTCATGTCTCTGTACATTTTTTTCAGAATCTGAAGAAAAAACAACTCCCACAAAAACATCTGCCAACACACAAACCCAAAAAACCTGAACAAAAAAACCAAACCACTCTCACTCTAACACCCGGTCTTGGATAAGATGATGCCAGCTGGTACACACTGGTGGGCAGGAAACCACACTTACCAAAACAGTATTATGTCAGCACCCTGCCTCCTAGCAGCACACATCCCGGCTGCCAGCTCCTGCCTTCGATGAGGCAAGCTGTTCTAGCGAGGGCCGTGCTGTCACATCGTTCATTCCCATTAGAAGCCTTCGAGAAACCTCAGCTCCTTCCTGGAGTGGAGCCTTGCCAGGGACATCAGTCTGTTGCTGCTGACACACTCTACACACAATTTGGTGGCTTCCTGCTCAAAGCATTACATAATTTGAGCCTCTGGCATATCTTCCTGGAACATTTCACATGCTAATCCACAGGATCACCAGCCTTTTCAGTTACCAGACAACTCTGCACCTTTTCTTCACTGATTCTGACCCGCGTGGCACTGACTACCAGGCATACGGCTGCCTGTTCCCAAAGGAATGAAAACTAGACAGTATGATTCATGGACACAGAATGATTGGTCAATTATTGGTTAACAGAATCACAGAATCATCTGGTTGAAACAGACCTTTAAGATCATTGAGTCCAACCGTTCACCCCGCACTGCCAGGGTCCGTAAACCATGTCCCTCAGCACCACATCTACATGTCTTTTAAACACTTGCAGGTATGGGGACTCCACCACCTCCCCAGGCAACCCGTTCCAATGCTTAATGACCCTCTCTGTAAAGAAGTTTTTCCTGATATCTACCCTAGGTCTCCCCGGCGTAACTTCAGAACAGCACAAAAAGCCACCAAACATTTATTCCATAGGAGTACCATGATGCAAATCACATTCATAAACTACCTAGGTTTTTATTAAGGACTGTTGCATTTAGCTTCACTGAATTAAGCTAGAAGCTTATTAAACAAAGGTGATCTACAGCCTGCTGCTACTGCCACGCACACCACATGCTTAAGTACTAGCCCTACAGCTGACTCCAGCCATGCAGTCACCAGTCACAGGAGTTCGACTCAGGATCAGGGTGCATATAGGTAAACTGAAAAGTAACAGTACTGCTTGGTGTTCGCTGAGCAAGACTCAACGCTCTGAATTCCTGACACAGGCAGGCTATTTCCACAGACTCTCCAAATAACTTGAAGCCCAGAAATCCTACTTTATGGAAAGCATCTTGATCAATAATAGTGAAGTACACCCTCCAAAATTATTTGTAAATAATAAAGTCTTTCAGACTTGTTCCTATCGTGAACGATTTATGTTTAGATGATAAAATCACGTAATTTAATCCAAGCAATAAACAGCAGCAGCATTCGCACGGTATAAAATAGTTACTCCAAATTCCAATGTATGCAAATGTAATAGGCCCAAGAAACGCAATCTGCAATTTAAGCCACAGAAATGCAGGGTAATTACTCATGGCTGATGAAAGCATTAACAATCCAAGACTTACGGCATTCCAAAGAATCCAAGTCAATTATAGGTAAATGCTTTTACACTGTTTGGGCCAATGAAATTAATTCTTTTCATTAAAAACTGCATTCCAACTATGAGTAAAGTTTAAGTATAAAGTCAGGTTTAGTCTCACCATATCAAAAGAAAACAGCAATGAAGGGGCAATCGCAGACCCCAGCGAGCAGCCAGGGAAGGCAATGGAGAATGTGCAGCAGGTGTGAGGATGGGAAAAGATGGATAGTCCTTGCAGGCCAGCAAGCCACCAGCTGCCAGCACTTGGAATCACTCAGATAAAAAGCCATCATTTAAGGTCTCCAGGGAAAGCTCAGCATGATCACAGAAATCCCGCTGCAGCTCATTCTTTTTGGGATGTGCCCCGTGTTCCAGAAACTGGGAGCTTGTTTCTTGTCATTCTTGTTTTGAAATGTGTGCCAGCAACTCCAACATAGCACGTTCTGATCTACGCTTTTACTCTCCTAATCCTCCATTACAGCAAGAGAAAGGGTTTAAGCAGCATTACCTCCTGAACATTAACTGAGATAACTACCTATCAGTTCTAATACAAGACACACTGCACAGTGCAACACAACTCAGAATGGGCACGTCCTTTTATTCAAAACTCTTTGTCCCGTAACACACGGGCGAGTACGTAGCTGGTCATCTTAGGTATGTTGCTCCAGAAAAGCTTAATGACAGTGAACTCTTCCAACTGTACCAAATAGATGCACTCAGCTTTGTCATACATTTTTTGGCAATCATAAAAAGTTACACTTTTTTGAAGCTATTTTACAAAACATTATTAATTACTAAAGCTGTCTGTGGCTCTAGAGAGCCCTCCTTTCCGTCCCTTCTTTCCTTCCTAGTGTGCTGCACAGTGAAGATGCAGCAGTGTATTTACAACCATTTTTACTAGCAGATGTCACACCACACAAAACTGCTCTGCTGCAAGTCCAAGGAGAAAGTGGTGGGAAGAAGTTTACATAACCAGACATCATCAACAGAAGCAACAGAGGATGGCAAAGCACAGGCCATGGACGTTTAATTCACACAGATATCTCTTCCTCGTTCTCACTCTGCTTTCCGATTTGTTTTAATGTCACCAGTATTCGCTTCTTAATGCACTGCAAAGCCTAAATGTCAGCAGCTTCTCCTGTCCCAGCAAAGTGTACAGAGCTGAAATTAAATTAAAACTGGCTTAAACACATTTTTATTTTGCTCCTACCCACCTAGAACACGTACCACATGTGAAGTAAACACGTTTAGTCACTGAATACTATAAAGTCTAAAAGAAAAATTTAAATGGTAATAGAGAGAGATACATTTCAAAACAATTCTGATTCCTATCTCTCAATCTGGCTGCAACCAGCTAGTTAAAAGCAGCGTTATTGTGATGGAAACAGCATGGTATTTCAATGCAAGAAAGTAAATACATTCTACCAGATACTAGCACAGGAGTTGAAACCCACCCAAGAAAACCATTTGCATTATCAGTTTGCATTATTCTGCCATAACGTTTTGACACCGAGTTTAAACATTAAGCTGCAAGTACAACGCCTCTTTTTTTAAATTGATGCAATTTCTCGGGGCAAACTCTTGATATGGCCAGCAGATTTCCTGTCCACTAGTTTCTCCCAAAGAAAAAAATGGGAGACACGCCTTTAATTTTTTGTCAGACCAAAGAATTACACATCTGCAACAGAGGTTTACAGAGCCTCCTTGTGCAAACATCCTGGGCCTGATGCTGCAGGCTTTACTGAAGCAAATCTCTTATGATGATGGTAGCCAGAACTAGTCTGTGCTGGGTTGTCCGAGGTAAAAATTTACACTTTAAAGAGAAGTCAGTAACTTTGAAGTCCCACTTGATTGAAAACTATTAAAACATGCAGCTTGAATTTCTAGGCTGATCTCTACCACATGTAATTAGAATTGTTTCACACTTACACTCTGTTGCCTATATACTAAAAAAATATGTTCAGCTCCAGGCTCCTCCTATCCTGGAATTATAAATTCTTCGGGGGGAAAAAGGATTTTTAACAAGTATGTACAACATTTTTAAAAAGGTTCCAGAACCACTATTAGATCACTGAGTGTTGTAAGACTGCAAAGTGTCAAATAATTTTTAGCATAGCTGAAACATCTTGTATATTAGACTGCAATTTCTGCCCAGTCTCTTCTATTTTTCTCATCCAACTGTGCAGTCGAGTTTGTTCAGAGTTTGTTCTTTGGTGCCTTTCACAGAACTAAAAGAAAGAGGGAGGAAACCACACAACGCATATAGACTAGTTTTAAAACCGACAGATGTTTTGGGGTAGGCCTGATGTCTGCAGCTATTTCAATTCATTGAACAAAAAATATTTTTACATGTACATAGGGTTTTGACTTGAAAGTGTCCCTTTAAGCAAGTTTTGCTGATTCAGACTAGCTCCATATAATTGCCAAAAAAAAAGGTGCTCCTGAGTTACGCTCTGACTTAAAGGTTTACGCAGGGAATCCTCATATCCAGAAACAACACTGAGAAACATATTTACATTTTTGCTGGAAGAGTGGTGTCAGAGATGACATGCAAAAAGACTGCTTGATAAATATCCTATCAGACTCTACTTCTAAAACTGAGAAGACTGGAACTTTGCTACTGCTGGGCTATAAATCAAAGCTGGACCTGTTCCACAACAAAGGTATTAAAGACAATGGTCTCTAGTACTGCATGACACGTCAGTCTGACCAATGCCTCACACCATACATTAAGCTGCACTACTGAGAGTTTGTCCTGGTATAACGTGTCCGTGCCACTGATTCGCTGTATTTTGATTTGCAAGTCAAGGTCAAGAAGTAATTTACCAGCATCCCTGTTGCTAACGCTTCTGCTGCAGGCTTTCACAAAGTCCTCTTACCACACTAAAAAAGGTCTCAACAAGTGGAATATAAAAAGATATAGAATTGTCTGAAAGCTGCTTTATACCTTTAGATGCTTCAGCATGTTGAACTGAATAACATGGATGTGATTTCTTTTAAACTGACATAAACCAGTGTTGTACATTTATTCTAATTAAAAACCCTGTGTTGCAGTGTATTCTCTGATCTGAGCTATCAGTGGGCAACAATCAGGTTAAAAAAAAATTACATAAAGGCTGCATTGTAATAAATGCCATAAAATAAATAATGCAAGGATAGTACCTGCCCCAGAAACCTTGCAATTTAGGACATGAAGAAAGAATCCTTAGAGGATCATACCAAACCTACCTCACATTCCTGAATTGACATTTACATTGTGCTGTTCTTCAGTTCATGCTTCAAGGGCTAAGCTAGAAGTATGCACATTGTTCAGATGCGCGCTGCGGAAGGCTGTTGTGTCTCATTGTCCACAAGACTATGAGCCTTCACATCAGGCGTTATTAGGACATTTAAGATAGATAACGAAAAAATACCATAATCAGAACACTGGGGTGGGTGTGTGTCTTACTCTATTTAACCCAAGTCCTGGTTTAGAATAAAGAAATCTAATTTTATGAGTCCACTACAGCCAGATATGCCTATGCCCAAAAGATACAGGAAAGGGGTAAAGGAGGCTAGATTGTGCAATTATCTAACCAGTATCAAACAGGAAAGCAAGAGCTTTCTGGCTGGGCCCCTATCCCTCCGGTGTCACAAAAGGTTACGTATTCTATACACCTACCACAGGATTAAATGTGTCCCAACAGCCACTCCTTGCATTGCTGAAACCAAGCTAAAAATTAATTTTGAAGAAATTATATCAGCCTCAATACGGTCATCTACAATTCCAGCCATTTCTCTCCAACCTCAAAAAGCACAGTGTTTGACATCTGATCTCACAAACCAGGAGGCTGTTTTTCCTCCTGACACTATTTCGAGTCTCATCACCTTTCTTTTGGCAGGTCAAATTTCAAGATTAAAAAAAACCCAAATAAGCAATAAACCAGAAGCTATTCAATTACCTATCAGATAGAATATCCTTTTTCTTTTTTTTTTTTCCCCCTTCCCTCCACTCCCTGTCTCTTTCTAAAGATGGAAAGCTACAAGAAAAGGAAAAATTAAGTGACTTGCTCTAACTTTTGCAAGGCCAAAATGCGGTCCAAATTGGAAAGCACTACTAGAGGCACAGAGCTAGACATGATCTACAGAGCTACTTACTGTATCAGGACCAAACAAGAAGGAAGGATCTAAGGGAAATAAACAGTAAAATTTATATACCCTGTTTCTCATCAGCTCTTCAGAGAACACCACCTCACCAATCCTTATCTCGTGGGCTTTGCTCAGAACGAGCTGCACTGAGAGCGGAGTAAACCACATCTCCAGTGATGCGCTCATCACAGAGTAATTTTTTCTATCGTTATTTTCCCTTTTAACGTAAAACTGCAGATGCATAAACCCAGTTGCAATAGTATTACAGTAAGAGAGAACAGATAAATTACAACGATCTTCCACAAGGCACTTTAGATGAGGCACAAAATGATTCCGAGATGAATACAAGGCTCAAATTGACTTGGGTTACATGCTAATAACACCCACACTTTGTCAACAAACCTTCCTGAACGTGAAGAGCCAATTTTTGTTAAAATTATGGTTCAGCCATTAAGAGATGTGCTAATAACTAGTTGAACTGAAGACCACTCCACTAAGGAACACATACCCTGCCAAAAATATTCTTTAGTTTCTAAAACCCGAGACGTGATGACAGCATGAAGCGGTGGAAGGAAAAAAAGATTCATCCATTTTCAGTCATCTTTAAATGAGAACTTGTTTGCATGATTTAATATGACCTGAGATCTTTTTCTTCAGTTCTGCAAAAAGAAAAAAAGACACCCATTTATTTGTCCTTCAGGGATACAGAAGCACCTGCTTTTTAATTGAAAAGATGAGTTGACGTCTTCATTAACTGAGGGATTCCATGTATTGATTTATGAAATTAAGCATTATTACCAGAAAAACTATTATCATTTAAATTACCAATTACTCCACCTAACAAATGCCACAGGTCTACAGGTTTACAATTTTGGGGTACATAGTTTAATAACTCTTAACAAAACTGACACCTTACTCTGATAGTTAAAACCTCTACGGCTTTGAAGAAATACTTCTGCAGATCTTTCAGATGAACCGAGCAAAGCACCATCTTCGCGATCCAAGTTTTGTTTAAAATTTTAAAGTACTCATGAAGGTCTTCATAAGTACTTAAATGCTGCTAAAGGCAGGGGTTATTCCCTTTATTAAGAAAATAGAAAAAATTTAAATAATTCAAAATTAATCCCAGTAAAAGGCTAATGTAATTTTACACAACTGGAAAAATCTCTCATATTTTGTTGTACTAAGATTGCATTCAGTAAACAATTCCATTTTAAACAAAAGGAGAGAATGAAAATTACGTGAGAATACACAGCAAACATTCTGACACTAAATTACAGTGGGATGGAGCCAACTTCTTAAAATCGTATAATGTAATGGTTAACACAGCAACGTAATTTCCTCTGCCATTCCTACCTGTGAACTTCAAAATCTGTTTTCCAGCTGCCAAAAGCCTTAAAGTAATCACCACATTGCTTTAAGCACCTGAATCATGGAAAACTACTCATCATATCAATCTTTTGATGATTCAAAACTACCTGAAGAACTACCTATGTCTCTCTTTCCATATAATTTCAGATCATTTCATTAGATGCTTTTAACATATTTGATATCTGAGTGCTGCGATTATATCTTTGTTTTCACAATATTCATCTTCAGTTGTTCTATGGTGGGGAGGGGAGGTGGTTATACTAAATTTGAGCCAACAGTGTGTTTTCTAGGATAAATGAGAAATGAAAGCAGGATGAGATCAGTGAAGATTACAGGGCACTGTTTATTTAACTGAGCATAATTAAATCAAAAAGATATAAATCAGAGCATGTATTCCTTGAAAGATTGATGCAGTTGATTTAGTTTTGAAAACTGAAGTGTTGTTATAAAAAAATTATAAAAAAAATTCCCAACAGTAAAGCTTTTTTTTTTTTTTCTACAAGAATTCTACTTCACGCCAATGCACAGCCAGTGGTTTAAGCATCACTTTCACCTCATGTGTTTTATAATACAAGTAACATTTACAAAATAAATGTCTTAGTATATCAAAGAATCACTGAAAATATGTACTTTTGAATTCTGCACACCTGGAAACACATTTACATTTATGCATGGCTTTTTGGTCACCACAGGAAAGCTGTTAGAATGTAACACACAGGGATCTGTACAAAACTTGAAGACCACCATTTAGCTACCTTAAAAACAAACAAAAAACCACCAAAACCAACCCCAAAAATCTGAATAAATCATCATAGCCAAAACCCACCACATTTTCTTTTTTCTGAGGCTGCAGTTCAGTGAAAGGATTAGCACTAAAAGTGAAGATGCAGCAGAGAAATAGTGATTAAGTTGTCCTGTGTGACCTGGACTACCAGATAAAGGTCTAAATGAGCCGTGATTCCTCTGTACACACAGGGACCACAATTTTGCAGTACAGACTTCATGAATAAGAAGTTTTCTAAGTGACTCAACCAGACTAGCAGAAATGAAGGTTTATACCTTTCTTGCTACCCAAATAAAAACATACCATAGGAGCAGCACTCAACATTTCTCCACAGGAATGATCACACAGCTTTCCAGAGGGATAAAAGGAAAACGCAGCACACTGATACTGCCCGTTTTTCCTATCCATCTAAGCATCTCTACGCCTTTACCTCCAGCTCAACCCAGAAAACCAAGTGATCAGCAGCCTGTGTGTGTTTTCCAATGCAAAAGTAATTAACAGCTAAGGTTGCAAGAGAGATGTTTGGGATACGCTCTCCAACATGCACTACCCATACATCCACTCACAAAAGTACCAATATAAGTCACCAATTTCACCAGCTCTACACCAACTTTTTAACTCTTTCTGGGGCAAGGCCAGTTAAGTGCCATACACTCCTTCCAAGGCGCCAGTCTTCATTAATTCATCAAGGGAAGAGATGGCAACCACTCCCATAAGAGCCACGCAAATACTGTCATGACCTGATGCAAAGACTAATTTGACTGTAATTTAACTGTAAGACATTTTCTTGTATAAAGACACACACAGTAAACACAGTTAAACTATTTTTATATGACTTTTCCTAATCAACATTACGTTCCCGTGTTCCCATCTCAAAGGAGACCATTTTACCTGTTGGCCAGACATATATGTCAATTCCAGGACTTTCTCAGTCAAGGAAAAAAAAATAAAAGATTAAAAAAAAACATGCAGGGCCAAACATACATAATGCTTTAGGATGCATCCAAGTAGACAAGTGCATGCTTGAGGTTCGCAAAATTATACCAGTGATATCTGAATGCAGGGAAGCAGCAACCTGTGCAATTAAAAACTACGTCCGTTTTGTTCTGACCCAGGCCAAGGTCTTCTCAGAAGATATTTCTCTTCCCTGCCACCTGCTACAGTCACGGGTCAACAAAAAGCCACTGTGTATTTCATAGCTAAGAACCAGAGCATCAGCAAAAACCAGAGCATTGGCCAGACTCTGCTATAGACACTGCCAGATTCGAAGGATTTGGAAACAATCACTGCATCAGTTCAATTCCAGCAGAGAGATTACAGGACCTCCACAAGGTAAATGCAGATGTACAGTGGGGGTACTTCTAGCTTTGGAGCAAGCAGAAGAGCCTGCCAGGGCCTCGCGGCTCCAGCTGTCATGCCTGCACCACCACCCCCCAGGACTGCGAGCAGCAGCTGAATCTCCTCCTCACTCAGACCGCCCTATTTGAGCCCTCAATTATTCTCCCAGGTCACGTCTCTCCCCTCCGCCCCCAGAAACCCCCACCTTCTACCTCAGCATGGGAATTCACCAATGGAAGCAGATCGGCGCATCATGTGAGGGATGGCAGACACGCTGAGGGGAATTTCCAAGAGCTCCCTGCACCTGCAGCACACACGGATGCAGGAGATTTCCAATGCAAAAGCACAAGCTGAGCAGTGATGCCAAAGTACTCGCACTGCCTGCAACTAACAGCTCTCATGCCAGGCTGCAGCACCTAATTTACAATCTGCTCTGATATACCTGCAATCACATTCCATCTTCCCTTGCCATTTAATGTGTGACAATTATTCCTGAGAGTATTTTGCCAGGGAAGCACTACACAAATACCACCGACTGGAATAGCAGAAAGCAATAATTAGTCTATTCTTTGCTGATGTCGGACATGCAGTATAGCTCTCCGAATGCAGCAGAGCGCCCTATTAATCTGCACCAATCGTCAAGCAATATATCTGGGGAAAATAAAAATCAAATCATCCAAGAGCCCCTGTCTGCCTTGCAGTCAAGATTTAGGAGCAAGACACAGTCCATTTCATCACCACACCGCGCAGTCCAGCCTCTCCTTTAACAGTTATGCTTCACCGTCATCTCTGCAAACGAACCTACCGTTAATTCATCAGCCTCTCGCCCCATCCCTCCCTCTCCTTCTTCAAAAACACTTTTCCTTCCCCGATCAGGGTCCTTCATAGAAAAGATTATACAGTTCTGTGTGCTTCAACAGATCATTAGGCCAGCCAGAGTAAACACTCCATGGCCCTATTTCCTACTGCCCAATAAGGCATTCATCCCCCATTTCCACTCACTCTTTCCTGAGAGGAATTCTGTAAGAATTAGAGTAGCATGTCTTTATCATGTCTACATAATAGAACAATCAACTCACATGAAGGTATCAAAATTGTTTGGAGAGGTTTTTTTTTGGTTTGGTTTTTTTTTAAGAACTTTTATCCTAATGTGTGTAATGCAAAACAAATAGGAACTACAGTTATCAATTCCTCTCCTCCCTGTGTTTCCTCTTAGCAGCTGCAGCACAAATATCTAACAGCAGAGATAGAGGCAGACATCCTGGATCCAGAACATAGCCTTAGCTAGGAGGAAAGTAGAGATCTGCACATGCAACAAGTGTAGCACATACAGCAACATCAATCATGAACGTCTCCACAAGCTTTGGAAGGAAAACCAAAAAGCAAATGCGAGAAACACGGCGTTTCAGGTATGGGAAATGAATATGCTTGACAAGGAGAAAAATGGTAACAGAAAACCCCAGAGGTTTGGAATGGCCTAAAAGATCAAGGAGGGAAAATTACCACCTCGTTATGAGAAGCTCTTTCACCCAACCTATCTTGTTCAAAACCACAGCTTACATCTCATAGAATTCCTTTATTACTTGTTATTTTCACAACATCACACTGTTCACAGGATCACAGAAACTCTAGGTCGCTGGAATCCAAGAGATGCTTCCTATTGACCTTTCAAGTCCTTACTCTTTTTGACCCCTTTATTAGTCACTAACCTCCTGACTGATTGCTCCCAGTCTGCAGGAGCGTGTGCTCAAGCTGAATATAGAAAGTATTAGAAAAGGAAATCTCTCTATAACTTCAAGAATAAATAGCCTGCTCTTCAATACCTTTTTCATACCCATTTCCTCCTTAATGAAGCACACATAAACATTACTGAAGTTGAACAGATATTCCCTCTCAGATGGCATATTGCTAGACCAAGTGCAGATATGAAATGCTTTTATATAACTGTTTGATAGGTGGATGATATCTGTAATTTTTCCCCTCTCTTCAGATTTTCAGATGGCATTGCACATAAAAACAACAGAATACAAGCATCAAGTCTACATCATTTACTTGAAAAGTTTTATTCTATCAGTACATCTGAAAAGGAACAATGTAGAGTATTCACTTGGAACAGTCACTCTTGAACCCAGCATCTATAATCTTATACATTTTCCCATGGTCTTCTAAAATTGCCAGTTGCAAGGTTAGCTCTACAAAAAGTTACTATCTGCAAGTCCCGAAGTCAGCTGAATAGAGCCAAATTCTTCAGAAGGGAGAGGGCAGAGGTGCGTGGTTACTTCAGCAATACTAATTTCAAGAACTCCACAAACCAACCTTACAATAGAGCACATTCCAAACAGACTGTCTCACTTCATTTACCTAAAGCTTCCAGTTATTGTTATGGTTAAAGAATTAATGTCAAGAAAAGACCAAGCAAATGACCCTTAACTGTCCAAGTGTAAGGCCTCACTGGTGGTACAGTAACAGCTTCCACATAAAATGGAAAGCAAGCATGTATGATAGCTGCCAATCACCTGCTTTGCTCAAGTTTTGATCACTTACTATCATAAATAGATGAAACACACATCAGGAATTAGGAGCGCTTACTGGTTATGGAATAGATTTTTCTATCAGACAGCATGCAGCAACTGCAGAAAGTCAGATTATGGATTCACCTACTCAAGAAACAAGTTGGTCATTAAACCAAGGAGGGGAGGACAAGTGAGAGGGCTCCACACCATACCTATGGTCTTTGTGGTCTGTGCTGTTTGTCTCACGACCAGCTGTTAGCCACTACTGGGACAGGATCAAGACTGAGCTCAACACCAGTAACTGACAACAGAAGAGAATGGGAGGCTACAGAGCAATCAAAGTAATAGCCCGATCTGCCACAGAAACCCTTAAAAACACAGGCGGTCTTAAAAGCTGGAGACTTTGTATATCTCCCTTTTCATGAGCAGATACACTACACGGAGGCAACCTAACCTTCCAGTGACACCTGCACTGCTCCCCAGGAACAGGGCCCCTCCCACAGACTGACTGGTGCTTCTTAGAATTCCAAAGGTGAAACGAAACGTTACAACCATTCACAAACACCATTTGCCCAAGCCTAGTAACAAAGCAAACAGGGCAGTATGACTTCATAACAGTCTGCCTAAGGGCTGGGCTCTCCAGTAGAAAGGGAGAGTTTTGCTTCATTCTTTACCACAAAAAAATCATGATTCTTCCTGCTGTTGCGCAGGTACAGCTTTAATGAGTTCTTCATTCAGTGGATGATACCTGGAATGACTTGTATAACCAAACTGACAAAAGAAACCACAGCACTTCACTACCTTACATAACCCAATGTAGGTCTTCAAAAGGAGGGGATGTAAGTATTGATTTTCCTCCAAGATCCCAGCAGTGACAACCTTGTAGGGAAAAAGATCAACAGCTCATCACCCAGAATTCTGCTGGAGAAGAATCTCTAAAGCCATGATTGTGCTGCACCATTTATTTCTGTGCCTCACAGAAGCCGCTCGGGAGCACCTTGCCCTGAAAACGAGAGAGCCCCAGCACCAGCCCCAGCACCAGCACTGTGAGGACAGCTGCGAAAGGGCTGTTCTGATGCTCTTTCCTGTGTTGTGGTGCCCTATTCCAGGCACTCAGATACACTGGCGCGTCTTCCTGAAACATGTAAGTTAATATTAGGCAAAATTAATTCATTAATTCCAGAACGGCTGGGAATCCTTCCTCCTCTGCAGTTTCACAAGCCTCTTTATCCACTTTTACAAAACTTACAGAAATCACTACCATAAGAAGATGGGTGAGGACCAAGGAGACAGATTTTCACAGCTTAGTGCTCACAGGGCGAGAACACAAGCAAAGCATGCTGGTTAATGTCAAAGCACACATTTTTTCAGTATTTACACCACTGCCATCCCATATATTCAAACCCGCTACGGGTTAGATCTCTGTGAATACAAAGTCCCAAAATCACACAACAAAGTCAAGCCAATGCACTTTTCCTGCAGCATCAAGAGGACCACAAAGCCTGCTCTCAGACAGCCCCATCGAATAAAATTTATCTGAGCCTTTGATGTGTGCACTTAGGTAATTTTGATGTGGTAAGTGTTACGCATGCATCTTGCATAAGAACAAGCTGTTGTGAACAGTATAACCAAAAAATTTTTTGCAGGGTTAACAGTCTGGGTCAATAAACACACCACTGTGTGCAATTTGTGCCGAGATCAAAAAGTCTTCCCAAAACTGGATGTATTACGTATCTTGCAAAATTAGTAAATGAACTCAAGCCATCAATTTTGCAATTTTTGAAGGAGAACAATGTATCTCTTTATTAGAGAATGGAACTAAGCCCAGGCTACCGATTAGCCATCCTGCAAATAAGGCTTATGCAACCTTTAAGAATGATTTCCACTAACAACCAACCAGAGATTTTAGGATTTGGAAAATTTCACTTCTAAACTAATTTACAACAATTCCCCGAATCTAATGGGACAGATGATTGAAGCTACAGAGGAAACCAGCCTTCTAAATCAATGAGGCATTGACTTTCATAAATGGCCATTCTTAGCTAAGATGCCTGCATTAAGTTTTTGTTCTCATCTTTAACATTCTGGGAAGTATTCCTCTGTCCCTTTCTCCCTTTTCCCTGGAAAAGGGATTAATTCAATTTTAAGGAAAATACTAAAACAGCAGTTTCAGACTTCAGCCTTTGGCAAATTAAGAACAGGAAGGAACAGCAACTGAGCTGTTAAAACCACCAAGGAAAGTAAACCACTGAACGACACAAGCAGATCACAAAAAATGACAAGGTAAAAAATGAAAAGGCAATACAAAATAAGACATCTCAGTGAGCACAGAAATTATGCCCCTACAAGTTTTCAACACTGTCGATGGAAACCTGGTGAAAATAAAGCCATCAGTTCCTACAAAGCTGTAACGAATACTTGACAGACTTCACAGCATAGCCCCAAGTTCACCATCATGGCCCGATATTACTAATGGCCAGAGTCTGCAACACAAGCCAGCAGCGTGTGTCAAGCCCAAACAACTCGCCATTATTTTAGAAAAGCTGAGAGCAGAGCACAGCCAGTGATTTGGGGTGAGAGATAACAAAGACGTACTTCCTCTGTCAGTAAGGCAAAATCGTCTGAATTCTCTCTCCTCCCCCTTCTGGTCTTTCTCTCTTACCCCTCAAGGTTCTTTTTTCCCTGCATGCTAAGAAAAAGCAGAGAGCGTCAGTTACGCATAAATTCATGACAGAAAATACTGTTTTAGAAGAAAGCTCCTGTGCGTGGGCGCGTGTCTATAAAATAAAAGGCATTGTTACTCTACCATGTATGCATCCACATCCAGCAATCAAACCAGATCTTAAAATTCTATTTTGACAGCTACGTGCAGTTATATTTTCACCAGAGGTTTGACTTTCACATTAATACCTGGAGTTTAGTGATACCATCAAGAGATGAATCAAAACTGACATTTGAAGGTGGAGTGTATTAACAGTTGTGGAAGAGAATTCTCATTCCTGAAATCTGTAATTTATTTTTAATTACTTTATGAAGTAATCAGCTGCAGAGGAATAAATCAGTTCCCAACTCATAACTAGAAACTGTCTCCATATAATACAAAATTGCTCAGCTCTGTAGAACAATAATTATTTTGGCATACAGAGCAATATTAGGTCCCCTTCATCCAGAGAATGCCTGTAAATACTGTCAACATTACACTTTGAGAAGTTAGAGAAAATAACCTTAAGCAAGTAATGTCATTAGCTTCCTCAAACTGCTCCAGTAAACTACAGAATACAACCACCAACACAAATGTGTTATGAAAGAACCTGCTCCATCCTCTCATGGAATCAGAAATGCGACATTTTCTCTAGGATACTCATTAAGTCCAATTATTAAACTGAAAATTCCACGGTGCAACCTCAAGTGAAGTTTGGAAAACACGAACGTTATGTATTGCGTGTTAAGAGAACATGATGCGTGCTTTAATGAAGATTTACTCTGAGCAAGACTTTGGTTTTTGTGTAGCCCCTACTGCCCGCCCTTCTTACAGACACATCCCCACGGACACTTTAACATTATATAAACTCCTCCGGAGGTAAAGATTATTCTGTAACTTTCCAAAATCATCTCCCTTGGAGAAAGTACTGCCAAACAAACACACGTTTTGTACCTTACAAACGCACTAGACTCCTCGGTTTCTACTAGATGCCAGCATAAAAGAGTATTTCGGATTTATTTTCAGATAGTAAAATAAAGATCAAAGGCTGGATAACCACAACTGGAAAGGATAAACAGGATTAAGTAACAGGTGTCTGACTGCACATAATTCAAAGTCATGCATCAAATACGGTGCACAGTCTTGCTGGCAAAATGGAAACACTGGGTTTGCACCTTGCTTTGAAATTTACCACTAAGTGATGTAAAGACATAATCACACACAAACACTTGTATCCCGAGAGACCTTTCAATACATCTGAGAGAAAACAAACAAACAGAAATCTGCACAGGTGAGCCTTCCTGCCTCCAAGGAAGAAAAAAGGGGGGGAGAAAAAAGAAAAGAAAAAAAAAAACACCACAAGAAAGTTATACTTAACTACACAGAAACATTTGTCACACCGCCCGGCAGTGACAAAATCCGGATACGCTCAGAACTACAGCGAGCTGCACAGCTGGCAGCGAGGATGCGAAGAATAATTCAATCACCGGTCACACACACACATACACAGACATGCAAAACCTCACACACGTACGCACGGACACACGCGTGGGGCCGCGTCCGTCTGCGCGGCGGCGGGCCGGTGCGCCGAGGCCGGGGGCCGGAGCCGGCAGAGCCGCCCGGCGGCTGCCCCGGGCGGAGCGGGAAGCCCAAGGTTACGGCCCGGAGCGGAGAGACGGCCACAGCCGCTACCCGTGAAGGACGCGATGCCGTCGCCAGAGCCGGCGGCCCCCAGCGGTCGCCCCCCACGGTGGCCGCCGCCCCGCTGCCGCCTTACCTCGGCCGCCGCCGGGCGGGAGCCAGGGCGGGCGCCGCCGCCGGTCCCGCCGCGCTGCGCAGGGTGCCGGGGCTGCGCCCAGGCGACGACCTCCTCCTTCCTCCTCCTCCTCCTCCGCACACTGTGCCTGTGTGTGCAGCCCGCCCGCCTCACAGCGGCGGCAGCTCCTCCTTCCCCCCCTCCTCTTCTCTCTTCCCTCCTCCCCCGCTCCGGCGGCCCCGCCGCCGCGCCCGCCTCAACCCCCGCAGCGCGGAGAAACGCGGAGGGGAAGGGGGAAACCCCACTGCGCCCGCCGCTGCCTGGGCTGGGCTGGGCGGGCCGCGCCGCGCTCCCCTCCCCTCCTTCTGCCGGGACTCGGGCACCCGCCTCCCCCCGCCGCGCAGGGCCGCGGGCAGCGCATGGCAAGTGGGCGGCGGGGCCGCGGGCGCGGAGCTCCGCCTGCGCGGCCCCGGGCGCGGCCCCCGTGCAGCTCTACCTTACCCCGCTACAACACCCCCCCAGGTACGCACACACCCACCGCGGAGGGGGCTGAGCGGGCGGTGTGCGGCGGGGACGCCTGCCCCGGCGTGCCCGTGTTTACTACACGGATGTGAAGGGCGGCTGAATGGGCGAGAAGGAAATCCCCGGGGCGCTCCCGCCAGGCCTGCTGTCTGCGAGGCAGAAACACAGCCCAGGAGAAACGGCGGGGGTTGAGAGGCCGCCGGAGGGTTCCCAGAGTCTGACAGATTTTTGTCTCAAAATTGCACTTGGACTCCTTGCGGTTTGTTATATGAAGCGAGGAGGCTCGATGGAGGGCGAGCTGAGCGAAGCGCAGGGGCGGGCAGGAGCGCGGGATTCCCTCGCTGGTATCTCCCGCCAGCCCTCTGACAGCCCGTGGATGGCTGCGAACCGCCGCCGTGGGCTGCCCATGCGGCTCCCTGTCACCGCACGCCAGCCCTCGATAATCCCTCTCTTCACCATTTTATGAGAAATGTTGTCCTCTGTGCCAAGGAAAACCAAAAAACGCCCACAAAACCCAACAAAGTGCTGAGGGTGCAGCCCAAGCAGGTCCCCCATCCCTTGCCTCCTACAGCCCTCTTGGACTTGGTTAGTGAACTGTTGAGCTTGGTCACTGGGGCCGGCTGCCCGACCGCCCTGAAGGGCCATGGGCACAAAGGGCTGGTGGCAGCGCTCAGAAGGAAGGAGAGGCAGCAAGCTACAGCTGAAGGAGTTATCCAGGGTGAGCTGAGGAAGCAGTGGAGGAAAATCTAACAGAGTTTTCCTAGACAGCCATAATAAGGGTGTTGCTTTGCCATGAACTGCTCGATCTGGTAGTGACCATAAACTATAAAAATCCAGCTTGGAAGGAGCCCCTTCCTCTGGCACCAGATGCTGTACCAGGATGTGCTAAAAATTATTCCACTTTCAAGAGCTGATACCATGCTCCTGGAGCTGCCGTGGAGAGGTAACCAAAGGGGTGACCAAGAAAACAGCAACAATGACGCGTGATTTCAGGGACAGCCTGTCAGCACAGCAGACCTACAGTCTGAGGGGCTTCTGTAACGGAGGCAAATGTTATTTCAAGCAGATGGTCATATTTGCTTACGTCCACTCAATCAGAAATTTCCTCATGACCATGGTGGTGGGAGAGGCAGGGCTTTAGAAATCCAGGAAGGGGAGCAGCTATTGCTGAGGGTGGGTGTCTCCTGCAAAGGGAGGTGTAGGAAGGAAATAACAAAGGAACCCGCATGAGAAGCACAGGAGCTGGATGAAGGCCAGTATCGCTGGCAGGGCTGAAGGGATGGAGTTATCACACAGGATATCGGAGCAGCAATGAGAGCCACTAAAGGTGGAGAGTGTTGGCTTGAATGGGAGGTGGACGCGGTGCTAGCCAAGAGGTGGGTGCTAGTGGTTCCAGAAGTGTTTGTTCCTAAATGAACGGAGTGGATACATGTGTGGCTATACAAAAGAAGGACTCCATGCTCTATGTCTTTTTTCTTTTTGCCATTGGGCTGCATGTAAATTAAATAAATAATTATAAAAGTGGTAATAAAAAATATTTTCATTCCATTGAGGCGGAATGGCTTCCTAGCAAACAGCATTGGACTCTCCCTAGGAATCCCGGTGTGGTTTGTGTTCAGACCTCTAGAGCTCGCACTAGCCGTAAGGACAGACACACTTCTTCTGGTCCATAACGCTGTCTGGCTTCTGCCATGGGATCTTATCTCCTTCCCCCCCAAAATGGCTCCTACCTGACAATCGGTCGTGGCTGCCTGCCTGTGTGAGGGGGTTTTAGTCCAGGCTAAAATTCAGGCCTATTACCTTCGTTATTGTGGTTCTTCAAACAGTTTTAGCAAAACGGAGGGACTTGAAGTGTTGGGCTAACTGCAGGAAATGCAGACAAGTAGTGGCACGTCAGAATTGGTGCAAGTGTAGTTTCTTTAGAAAAAAAACCCTCTTTGTTCTTTCACAGCCCTGCCCTTCCCCATGTCAGCTCTCTGACCTGACTTGTTCATTGAAAGAAGAGCAGCCATCAAAGGAGCAGCTGTCAGGCCCATGGCACTGCAAGAAAGCTAGAGGTGCTGACGATGGCAGTTTTAGCAGCAAGTGGGCTTCGCATTAGAAGTGTTTAAAGTTGTAGAAAGTAAGGCCATACATATGGAGGGGCTGAAACTCCCCACGCAGCCGTGAGCGGCAGGGCCAGCCCGGCATATGGAGATTAATCCCCATGTGGCGAGTTCCGTTGTGGCACAACTCTGTTTGGGTTCTTCTACACACAGTGCCACTGATGACGACGCTTTCATCCTTGTTTCCCCACTGATTTCATCCTCACTTCAGCAGTCTCTAAAAGTTGGCCGGTTAGGGACGGGTTAGGAGCGAGTCTGAGAAGCTCCAATTCTGCAGCTAGATTGACTTGCTGTGGACAAGATACAGCTGTACTGTTTCATTTTCTTCCTTTGAAATAGGAGTATGGCCCTCATTAAGAGTGGCTTCTCAATACAGGACAACATTTGCTAGTTATAGCTTTATAAATAGTACATACAAACATATGCAAATGCTAAAGATTGCACCTCTGTGACTTAGAAAGACGACTTAGGAAAAGAAGAGCGGTGCCAACAATTCACATTTGCAGTTTGAACATGCAAAATTCAGTGAGAATGGTGAAGCTGTGGGTCTACACAGTCAGACAATCTCTGGTAGAGCCCGTGTTGATCTAGCATGTGTAGTGCTCCTTAGCGATTTATACCACCGCTTGGTCGGACCGTTCATTTCTTTATTTCTAAGCCTGGATGTTCCTAGTTATACATGTTGACACGGAATGCTAAGGAAAGCTTCATGTGCGTAATTAAGCGCAGTTATAAAATTCTTGAATAATTGCCTCCTTTGCAGCTTTTATTTTGGTCTTCTTGTGCGTGGATACTGTAGAGCTGTGACACAAGCCATTTCAGAGCTGGCAGTGAAAGATGTTTCTCCTCAGTCACAGTCCTTAACTTGTGCAAGCTTAAAGAGGACACTCCATCTTTTTCAACACACATGGTTGAAAAAGTTTTGGGCACACGGCACAAGAACAGTTTCCTGTTTCGTAGGTAGTACATCTGCATAGGCTTTGCGAGCAGACTGCTCTGTCTGTGCTCAGAGCTCACTGGAAACTGCATTAGGACGATGCTCAAGCTCATGTTCCTCACGATACGGCGTTTTAACCTGGACTCAGTGCCGTACGCGGTTGCTGCAGCGCGTGTAGCTATATGGCTTTTGATCTACACGCTCCCCAGGGAGGACTTTGCTGTTTCTTCTGTCTAAAGGTTCTACTCAATGTGTTATCATCTGCCACTAATGGTGCTGCGCGTGATATTGATGGGTAAAATACTGGTCTCAGTAAAGTCAATAGCAAAGCGTCCACTTACATCATTGATTTCCCAAGCCAAATCTGCGTGTCTTTAACGCGAAAACCAATGCTGTGGTCACTGAAGAGGCAAATTGCAGACTGAAGCAGGCACGCATTGATCATCTACTTCCAAAAAAATAGCTAGGGTGAATAATTTTGATTAAAAATACCTTTTTTTTTTTTAATAGCCATTTTTGTGAACATTGCTGGACCATTTTGTTACAGCTAGAGGCAGACAGCAAGCTTAGAATATTTTAGCCTGGTAGTTAAAATGTTAGCAAAATCCTGGAAGTCTGGGCAGTTTTAACTGTAGGTGTCTCTACCAGCTCTCCCTTGCAAAATGCTCGGCTACACAAGTGTTTTGGTTAGACAGAGAACAGTGCAATGAAAGAGTTTTTCTTTTTGAAGCTTTCCTGTTTTGGAGGTTTTTTTCCCCAAGATCGTTCATTTTCCACACCTGTAAATACCATCCTGTTCCAGACCGTTCATGGCCCCAATCTTTTCTATGAGCTGTGGTATCTTTGTGTTGCGGACCCATACCCCATCAAACGCTTTGATTTAGAAAAGCTGAGGTTACCTTATTAAGCACTAGCTCCCTTAACAAGCAAAATTTCTTCCCGTATCAGATCCTTGATTCATTATAAAATAAAATTATCTATGATAATTTTTCCGAGAGATTGTTAGCTCCTTCCTCGGCTTTTGAGGAAGATAAACACACACAAAGATGCACATAATAAGAAATGAGTGGGAACAAAGGGAATGTTTTCCCTCTGCCTACAGTAGAATATTGATGTAAGACATTGCAAGTACTATTTTTGAGGTCTGTCTTATTAAAAGGAGTGAATATTACTACTCAAAAGTGCAATAGTGGATCTACTGAGGATACTAAATAGCCTCCTTGTTGTACTGGGATATGTTTATCATGAGGCTTGTGCCCCAGGTCTTCTGAGTGCAGCAGGACATTAGCACGGGGCTGGAGAAGAGTTCCTCCAGAAGCTGACTAATGCAGCAGGGAGGAAAACAGAGCTTTCAGGATAATGCTGCTAACAAGATTGTGTTTTTCCGTTTGGACGTTAGAAGAAAGAGATTGAGTTTCTTTGCCTGGTTTAATGACAAGAAATTAAATTTAGTGTCGAACAATACTTTTTTAATCTTTCAAGGTACCAACATCTCCACCTTCCAAAAAAATGGCATCACTATCAAAAATATCACAATGCTGTTAAACCTTTCAGATGAGGAGTTAGTCAGCTTTTATGTGTGTGAAACAAGGATCTCTGTCCTTCACCAGCATCCTTCACCAGTGCGGGGGCAGGATTTGTGGCTGCCGGACTTTACTATGTGCTAGAAGCTGCAGCCTAAGGTAGCCCTGGAGCTCCTTTCTTGTTTTTGAGGATCATTTCTCATTACTTTCTTAAGAAGAGCAAAGCCCCACTGACCCCAAACATGTATTTCACCTCCAATCTCTCCCTCTGTGTATTTCTGCATTGCTAATGAGACTAAGATTGCCTCTCAAACCTGCTTGTACTCCCCCCTCTCAGCTTACCGAGTGTGTCTCTGCAGCGGAGCAAATCAAGTTGACTTCTGCCTGAGTGTTCAGGTGAGCTGAAGGGGTTTGGCATTGCCTGCAAGTAAATCGTAAGAGTATCAACACAACCACGGCTGAAACGACAACATTCAGTATTGTGAATGATATACAGGAAGACAAGCAGATTACATAAAACCTGCTCATTAGGAGTTGTAAAGGAAAACTTATTAATCAACCGTAACAAATCTGTGCTCACTTGGAAGCACTCTGCTTTAATTATTAATGCAAAATGCAAGGATTTTTCAGTCTAAAGAAAGACTTCAACCCTAAAAGAAGACAAAGCAGTCCAACCCATGCATCTTCCTGTCTCATTTTTTAGTTTAGCAGTTGACTGTCCTTTGTTTCCAGTCCCATCAGATGTTATTCCACACCCATTGTGTGTTCCTAGTGTCTCAATGCCTGTGATTGATTTACAATAATGGAGGTAAGTTCACCATCAATAAATTTAAGTGGGAAATCTGAAGATGCTCCCCAACATCAGTGGCAAGTTTTTGCAGCAGTCCTTCAATGTAAACAGGGGAGTCTAGAGACTCTTCAGTTTGTGGTTTTTATCATGGATTATACGACACAGTGCTTGCAGTGGAAGGTCCCTTCCAGTCCTATGTAAACATTTTCTGAATCTGCTTTGCTTTATTTACCTTTCAATCTTCTAGGAAAAGTAACTTAACTAATAACATTGCCCTGTATACACCTCCTACGGACATACCTTCCTGGTCTTCCTTTTCCAGGGCTCAGCTTGTTTTTCTCGAAACTTCCCTGAGAATTTGTTTTGTGATGTCATTGATCTTCCTAAAGTGCAGTGAACGTCTAGATGTCATCTGAGTCTGTGTGTGCATTTGTACAGTGCAAGTCCTAGTGCATGTGGAGTACCTGGAGGCTTTCCATTCTGCCTCAACATCAGAGATATCCCTTGCAAGTAGCAGTGTGTGTAATCAGACCATGATTCTGGAGGGAATAGCGAACAAACTGTCTAAGTATGTTTGATATTTCAATTCTTATGCTGCTTGTCACATTTCTCCTCTGGTAGCATTGCAAAAAGTCAATGACATCAGGCAGAGTCGCCTGTCTTTTCTCCCTGCCCAGGGAAAGCGTACAATCGCACTGGGAGCCAGCCAATGGTGGTTTGGTGACAGCGAGCGCGTGGTGCTCCTTTCACCTGACAGCAACAAGGCGCAAGGCCATCTGCTGGTGAAAGGAGAAGGTGGGGAGGAGGGTGCAGGGCATCTCTGTGCCAGAGGAGCCTGAGTATGTTAATGCCACCCACTGCTGAGCCATCTGCAGGTTATTACAAAGGACAGTGACGTGACGGACAGCGAGTTATTAGGAAGGAGTCACACCACATCCACGGGCTTAAGCGCATCTCCTCCTGCTGTGCTGTTATTTATCGCTTTACCTTACTTTCAGCATTTGTTTTTAATTCATATAGGGGCAGTGACACATGGCAGGAGTCCACTAATGCATAAGACAGCAGCTGGTTGAGCCCCAAAGGAACTGTCTTTTGGCAATAAATCTGAGGAGCAGACCGCAAACCACGCTTTGGTGGTACAGAGCAGGCTGGTCACTTGAATGCTTATGTATGTGCTTACTGCAGGCTACGTTACTTAGGCAGCAAGAATGTGACATCAGTGCAACACCAATGGCAGGGTCATTCCCCAGAGACCAGTGAGGTGGGGATTACAGGAGGTCCCTTTTGAGGGACCTCTGTGACATTAGTGTAGTATGGGCAGCCTGTGGGTATCCTGCATGCACCGGGCTTGCACAAGGGAATGGCAGTTACCCACCTGCCTCCTCCTTCCTTTTCACAGGAATAGTTACCACATCTTCTTCTTGAAAAATTAAGCTACAGCTGAATAATTCAGAGTGATTTGTCTATTGTCTGGTGTTGAGTAGGGGCTGGCTCTCTGCAGCACCACACAATGGTGTAATGTTCTTGCTAACTGTAGGGGTAACTTTTTTTTACTAGAAGGCCACCAGTGGGGGGTTTTTTGGCTTTTTTTGCTCCTTCTCTTCTCTATGTTAATATTGCCCTTAACTCTGTATCTTGAGGTATCAGTAACCAAACTGCCCTTGCTGCAGAGTGGGGAGCAGGCTCTATCATCAGACCAGTGAAGAAAGGACTTCCTGCCAACATCACCTGGACAACAAACTGCATCAGAAAAAAAAAAAAAATGGTGTCCTTACTAGCTGCCTCAGTTAATCATGCCATAGGAAGGCTCTGGCTTTCTCCTCAGGCTGTGTAACAGGATTTTATCCCCCGGCCCTAAAGAGCTGACAGTGGATGGGCTTGAAGGAGCTGGAGAGAAGCTCTTGTCATTGCAGCCAGGAGGAGCTGAGACACAAAGGAAAGTTCCCACTTCTCTTAAGTACGAATCTGCTACGAGAGGCACATCTCCAATCTTCATGCCCACCATTGCCCCAGTGGGGTGTACTTCCCCTGCACTTGGAGTACAAGACCTTTTCCTGCTTGCCAGCTTGACCCCGGGTTGAATGGAGAGTGTGAGGCGCCACTTGAACTGAAAACTCAGCACTGCCAGCCTCAGGATATACTCAAAACAGATAGTAAAAAATCCTGTTTGTGTGTTTCCTTTTTTGTCATCCTCCACTCCCCGTTGCTTTCCTTCCCACCATCTGTAACTACTGCTATCTCCCACTCCAGACCACCCACCACAAGCCTTTCCCCCCTGTCCTGCTGGCCCAGCAAAGGAAGGGGCTCTGCCTGTGGAGCAGGAAGTCTGCCCCAGCAGCACAAAGTGATTTGCAGCAGCAAAACCAGGTACTCGCCGCCTGCCTTGCTCTGCCAAACACTGCCAAGGGCAGAGGAGACGTATACCAAGTCACCTGCCCTCAGCAGAAGCTGGAGACAGAGCGCAGGGGATGCTGAAGAAGCAGTTTTGAGCAAAGGAAGTAAAATAAATTACTGATGCAATTTCAGCAGTTTCACCAGCTCTGCCAAGGGTGGATTTGGCCCAAGGAAGCAGCAGGAGAGCAGCACATGAAACAGTCAGACCCTGGGAACCAGGCTCCCGCGCCTTACAACCCACGCTGACGGTGCTATGCACAAAAGAGGACCGCCGTGCAACTCCACTATTGCTCATCTTCAGTTCTCTAACTCTGTAGTATCACTCCTCAGACTAAAACCTTAATGAGTGCCTGCCAAGTTCTTGTAGTCACACCAAATTTCATAATTTAAACATGTTTTGAAGCTCCAGAGAAAAAAAGAAAAACCGTACATCAGTGGGAACCAGCCATCTGGAAAGCTCTGAAGTCTTTTTTTGCTCATTTGTTTGTTTGTGATTCAGCTATTCCAGTACTGTAAGTGTAATTTGGTTATTTATTTAAAGTTTTTAGGTTACAACATGCATTTTACCTAATAAATGAAGGCACGGCTCATGCAGGGATAGTTCACCACTACAAAAGGTGAGTGATTCCCGAATGATGAATGAGGTCTGTGGCTACGTCAAGGTACAATCTGTATCGTTACGACCTGTTGCTTCTTCCTAATGATCTTTGCACAATGGTTTCTTGTAATGTCATCTTTCTCCTGCCTCCCAAGTTTTAAGCAAGGGGTAGGGTCTTGAATTTAGGTTACAAAGGAAGAGATAGAAGCAGCCTCACCAGCCATGAGCTATTAAAAATATTATTGGTCAAATTATCAAAAAAGAAGAGATAGTGATACAAAATTCCTTCCAAAAACATCCTTTGGAATATGCTGTGAACCCTGCCCAGGTGCAGTGTACATTACGTATTACAGTATCTGTCAGCTCTGCCCTCATACAAAATCAAAACTGCTTTAAATAAGTGATTAGATTATTCCTTTCATGTTCATACCTTTTTTTAATTATTATCCTTGCTGATGTAAGTTTATGTAACCTATTATTCCTTTCTTGATACAAATCTATGGATGTTGCATAATTCTTTTTAAAAAAAAGAAATCAGAATGAAAAGTAGATTTGTAGAGTATGGTTTGATCCCCTCAAACCTCCCAGTTTTTTAGATAGCTCCGCACCCTTCACACACCCATGTTTACACTGTGCAAGGAAAACATCAGAGTCAGTCCTGCCAGCATCGGAACTGGTGGAGAAAGCCCTAAGGGTGGGACCAGAGGAAGCAGCTGTAAGGTGGATTGCTTCTCAGCGCTGCTGTTTGTTAGATAAAATCATGAGTATATCAATACTGTGGTGTTACTTGAGAACCAGCAGTAGCACTTTTAGATTAATATTGCTTATGGGATGTCTTAATGTAACCCTAACCAGGACAAGCTAACGTTATTTTTTTTATGCTGATATTACTTTTCATATCTGATGTTTCAAATATGATCCTCCCCACCATTAATTAAAAAAAAAAAGAAGAAAAAAAGGCAGAGTGAATTGAAGACCTGCTCTATATTCATTCCAGCTGTCCCCAGCACTGTGTGGCTGCTGCTCATGGGGGCAGGAGAAGGCTCTGTCCACTGCAGGTCCTTGCACTCAGAACTCAGGGGGACAGACATTCTCTACCTTTCTGCCCAAAGCAGGAGGTTTTCCAGAAAATGAGGGAGGGTGGAGAAAAAGAGAATTAAAATACCTTTTCCTTGCATCAGCTAGATAACCTACAAATTCATCCAGCACCTCACACCTGGAGGTGGCAAAAGCCAGGAGAGTCAGGCTACAGCTCCCAATTTCTAATCCAACCACCTTCTTTGTCAGCCTCAGGAAAGTCTGAATACCAGGCTTAACCTTTTTCTTATTGCTCTCCATAACTAGGGTGGTCTCTTGTCCTAATTCTGAGCCTGTGCCATCTTGTTCTGGCCAGTGTTTTTCGTTTGGTGTTATTTGTTTGTTTTGAGTGGTCCATTCAAGGCACCTAAATGAGAAAATAGAGTCAAGGAGAATTGAACACGAAGTGGAGGAAAAGAGAGACTAACAAGTGAGCTATGACAGGAAAGTTGGCTTTTGAGGAAAGGAAAGCAGCATGAGCAGAGGAGTGGAAGGACACAGAAGAAACAATAATGACAAGAAAGAAAGAGAAGGCACGGTAAAAGATGAGAGATGGCAAAAAAAAGTGTAACACCAAAGCAAAAGCTACACAATAATCTGCTATAAGGAAGGAAAAACATTGGATTGCAGGAGCAAAATGAGAAGGAATTCAAAGGAATACACTATTTTATTTCAAAAAACAATTAAGAGGCCAATAAAATGTCAAATATAGGACAAAACTGAACGTTCCTTTAAATGACAATATATATGACTTCGGAGGAGATGACAGCAGTTTTCAGGGTTTTTTTCCCCAGCTATATCTCAGGCAACAGCTGTAGGTGTTGGGTAAATTTTTAATTGAGAACATAAATGATTTATGCATTCACAGCAGTGCATCCCTCCTTCCTCTACCACCAGTGAAATTCTTTCAGCCGGTGTCAAATCTCGATTTCCAGTGTCAATGTTGTAAGTAAAGGCTAGGTCACTATGCTTTCTCTCTTTGTTGAGAGTGATTGTTTTGTGTCTGCTGTCAAGCAAAGCTCCAGTTGAGAAATTTCTCTTTGAAAATGTATTTGAGTGGAACAGGACAACCTAATCAAAATAGCTGTTTATAGCCTTAGGAGGCAAAAAACAACTGTTAACATTTGGATAATTCTACAATTAACATTTGTATGATCTTACATCTTAATGTGAATATATTTGAATGCTTTTGGGTGCTGCATAATAAAGAGCTGGTTACTAAACTTAGCAGCACTTCATGTAGATTAGATGTTATAATTGATGCTTACAGAACAGGACCCAGAGAAATTAATTTTATGTTGCTCCAATTTCACTGGTTTAAATTAAAGAGTTACACAAAAGGCCTTTATATGGAAAAAACCCAAGTGCATGTATTCATGGTTGATCGCAATCGTGTTTATTTGTTCTGTGGAAGTGAGTGTATGTGTTGTTAGCCCAGGGTGAGATCTCCTTAGTTCAGTACCCTGTGCTGGAGTCTTGCTGCATCAGACTTCAGCCTCCTCCGACATCCCTGGGCTCAGGTGCATTCCCCGTTTCCCTGCCTTCTGCTTCACTCCTTGTACACCAACAGCATTATGCCTTGAATGACTCCCTTGTCCCAAACAAAACACAAACGCTTCTCACATTGGGTTTTTTCAGTCCTGTAGCCATCCTTTTCCAGCATCAAGGCCTTGGACATACCAAGGGTTTTCAGCCCACAATTCAGAAGCAGCAGCAGGAGAGGTGTTTAGCCAGACTGGCTTGGGGAGTTGTTCACAGATGAGTCCTCCTTTAGCTGGCCTACCTAGGTAAAGAAGCAACTCCAAATCCTCATGTACTTGTACACGTTCCTCTGCCTCCCCTCCCCATCCCTGCTCCTTCTCAGGCTTTATTCAGCTTTTCCAGGGAGTCCAGATCTGTGCTAACATCTCCTTCTGTTAGTCCAGGCTTTGTCAAATTTCCAGTCAAAGATCTGGCTCCCTGCACAAAGTTTGGAAAAGGAGTGCTTTACCTAGAACAGAAATACTCCTGTTTTTCTCCAGAGCCTGCTCATGTACCAAAAAGCCTTTAATGATCAACCTGGCTAGATGTGCTGGCACCGTGCTGTGCCTTCAGCAGAAGAAAGCCTGCCAGAGACAAAGTACAGATAATTCATACTAGTCAGGCTGGAACTTTTATATTGGGGTAGATAACACAAATCATCCCAGTATTATATTATACGTGGGAGACAATTTACTGTATAGATGCCAGACCTGAGGCCAAGCAGTGAGATTTACACCTCCAGAGCCAGGAACGTAATTCAGCTGCAGCTGATCAATGAAAGCCTGAAGTAGATGGAACAGCTCCAGGATTGTATCGAGGTATGAAGCTGTTAGCTTGAGCGCAGCCCTGGACATCTTCCTCCCAAGCAGGTGCCACAAGCACCCTCTCCTAGAGATGCCCTTGTTCACTGTCCTAGCAAAGTCAGGAACAGATTCTGCACACTGATTCTGACTGTGGTTAAGGAGTTCCCTAAAGAGGTCATCTCCCTCCCAGGCAGTGAAGAGGTTTAAAGCCAGGCTCCCAACTTGGCATTGAAAGGCAAAGTGGTACCACCACGTTACGGAGTAATGGAGTGACTTGGGTACCTGACCCCAGAGTTGTGCCACATTCAGTGCTCTAAGGTGGTACTCTTGCTGTGAAAGGTGAGAAAGCTCATAGTTCTCCATCACATATCCTGTGAAGGAATATCACAGAGGATGTTTTCTATGTTGAAAAGGGAGAAGAAACCCCCAGAATCTAGAATTTAACTGTGGCACAAACAATCCTGCACCATCACCATCAATGAGCACCGACAATACCAGTATGAAATTCTGTCCTAGTGGCTCCTAGTTAAGCTGGCCCATTCCAAACATACTAATCTAAAATGATACTTAGCAGGAAAGTCAAAATCAGGAACTCAAATCATCAATGTTTGATGAAAGGAAAGAACAGATACGATTTTTTTGTGTGTGTGGAATCTCTAGTTGAATATTGGCAGAAAAGGGAGGTGAAAACAACAACAGGCAGGGAAAAACCTGTAATCAGGCCTCATTAATACTGTAGTTAATTAATTTTCTGCTTAGATTCCAAGGAGCTGCAGGAAGCTTTCTTTAGGGTGGGTAATAGATAAGCACCCACTGGAGAGGCAGAGAGGAAGGGATATACTCATATGTAAAAAATGTGAACTTTTCCACTTTTGAAAAAATTTGACTGTTTGCTTCAGAAGTGTGTATGAAACTCAGTGGTGCAGTTTTCACAGACTAGTTTAAACTTTAAAAAGAGGATTTTTTTCCCCCTAACTTTACATGATAAAAAAACCATGTCATTTTTACTGCTTGTGAGACTTCCCCTCCTCTTTTAGCATACCTGGGGAACCATGAATTGCAGAACCCAGCATTACTAATCTGTCTAATCGCTTGGCCTACATTTTGATTCTCTTTTTCATGCAGCGATTCAGATGCTATGACTAGTGAGACGTGGAAAGAAAAATTATTTTCACAGGATGAAAAAAAGGGCAATAATGTCCCAGGTGCTACTCCATCGTGCCTAGAGACACAAACGTCGCCTGAAGTGCTCTATATTCTCAGGGTCTGTCTACACAGGACTGTTTCAATTCAGTTGGTGCTGACTAAGCTTAAACAGGAGCAATACAGTGCCAGAAAGGTTTTCCAAGAATATTAGCAAAGTAATGGTCTGTCTAAACACACAGATATGTTTAGATGGGATATAATGGGACTTAACCCTCGTATAGGTGCAAGGCAGGTAAAGATGTCTGGGTTATCTCCTACCTACCTACTTACAGATGCACCCTCTAAAACACAGTTTGGATACGGGGTAAGGTAGAGCAATAGCCTCATCGCTGCTGCAAAGCTTGTATGCTTTTGCTCTTGTCTTTAAGGATGTCACTGGAAGGAATTACAAACCAAGTATGCCTGCAGATGCACCCCTGCCCTGCGTGTGATAATGCCATGTACATAGCCCGGCTGCTGCAGGCAGGCTCTGGTGTTACAAGAGGAGGCAGATTAGTATTTATTGCACCTCAAGGATGTAATTCTTGCAACTGCTCTCAGAAATCCCACGGGTTGCAGAGCAAGGGTAACCCCCGGCATCCCCCAACGTCCTGGCTTACTGCCCTCCCTGCTCAGGGACCCTCCTGGTGAGAATAGGTCTTTGGCTCTTCCCCCAACCTTTATTACCAAGCTTGAAACCCTCCCACCCCAGTGCTGAATTCATCCTAGTAGTCTAAATCCAAGAGCAATGAGAGCAATGCTGCCTTACACATCATTCTAGCTCAAAGTGCACCTTTTTTTTTTCTTCTAAAACCTATTCCTATTTATACCCTGCTTCAGCAGCTGTGCCTTATTCCCCATCCTACATCCATTTTCCCTTAAGAGGGATAATTAATTTAGAACTCCAGGCAATAAGGCATAGGTGAGCAACCAGCTTTCCTGGTGTTGCCTTTCTTTTCTTAACCATTGAATGGTGCAATTCTGCCTCACACTTAACATGAGAACAGGGGAATACTCCTAAAATCAAAACCCAAACCAGAAAATAATTCCTTTTAATCTTTGCTCACATAATGAAACAGAGGAGGAATTCCAGAAGTCATATTCCTCTTCTGCAGAGTTAATTCATTGAGGGTTCTTAGGTACTAAAAAGGCAAGAACTGACAAAATTAGGTGTTGATGTGTCATCTTCACTTAAGCAACCACATCTTGCCCAAGTAAATAGTTTCAAGAAGTATTTTCAGGAACCTCAGCTGCAGGAACAGTACTTCAGTGATTTCTTTCCCCTATCAAAGCACATCAGTCTTTTGGCATTTATTTAAGCGTTCTGTACATGCTCCCTACTTTGTAGTCCTGGAGGCTGCTAGCAGTAAGGTGCTTCAGTACTGAGTGAATCTCAGCCCTTTCTTACCCAAGATGATGGATCCAAGAGATCATATTGACCTTACAAAAAGGCAAAATGGGTCCCCAGGCTAAGGGACCCATCAGCTTAGGTCTTTTGTCTGAACTGGTCTAAGGACATAGTTGACCCTTGCAAAGAAACTCATCCTCTGTGACTGGAAAAGGAAGAGAGGAAACTGGGGAAGACTATGTGTCATCCTGCTCCCAGTAGGGTTTTAAATCCTCAGTTCCCCAAGGACCCATCATCTTGGAGATTACCTACCTCGCTGTCTTGGGTTACCTTGGTGCTCACAGCAAGCTTGTCTTGGTATCTCAGGCAAGCTGCAAACCCATGCTAGGGCACAGATGTCCTGAGACCATATAACCAAGCATGTATTGATGATCTCAGGTATTTAGTGAGATCTGCTCATGTCCAATCACCAACCTAAGACTGAGGCCAAAACCTCTTTTGATTTAGAGCATAGAAAAGCCTTTTCTTGATGATGTAATCAAGTATGTGGAGTAGCTTATTCCATACCCTTCATGCAATGAGTCACTTCTGCTAGCCTACTTTTTTGCGTGATTTCCCTTTAGAGCTAAAACCCCAATCACGATGGTGAAATATATATTACCTTTTTCCCCCACCCCAATAATGGCAGTGTATAAAGTATGGAAATGAAAATGTTCGTGCATGTGGTGCTCTATCATTGTGAATCTACTTTGACTCCTCTTTCGATAAAATCCAGGTGATTCCACCTCTCCAACACAGCACGTGCTTGCGCTGTGTGCATTATATTTTGCAGATGCTATGAGAGAAGCCTTATGGAGCTGAACTTGCAGACGAGAGAAAACTACACTCATAGAAATAAAAGCATCACACAGAGAGGATCTCTCAACTCCTAGCAGTGACCTCTGAAGTTGGAAGGACACATGGCCTGGACAGGTAAGGGAATTACATTGATGATTATTTTATGTTATTTTTTGCTGTAAAGGATGTTTGTACGAAGAAAGAGCAGTTCGCAAAACTGTTTAAAACAAATGGGATTTGTCAGCTATGACAATAGCTAGGAGACGATCTAAATAAAATAATAGGTGTTTTTCATCTTTAATGTCTATAATTAGTTAATGGAGTGTAAAAACCAGCACATTGTTACTCTTCCTCTCTCTACTGAAAAAAAAAAAAAAAAATCAAAGAAGGGAAAAGATACAAAGCCACTATTTTGTTAGCTCATCTTTTCAGACCCTGGTTCCTGTTTAGTGACGATGCATTCAAATGAATAATTTAGACTTTCAATGACAACTTTGAGAGCAGTTTTATCAATGTCAGTCAGCATCCCGTTTTTGACCACAAGCACAAGATAGGAATTGCTGCTGCCATTATTAGTTTTGGCTTGTTTTCCTGGTGTTTGGGTAGGAACATCCCACTCACACCCCCCCACCCACCCACACCCCCACCCACATCCGCCCCCCCTTTTTTTTTTTCTGGTGGTGAATTAGCATCATTACTTTTAGAACTTCCTGATTGCAAATGCTGAATCACAGAGAAAAATAGAAGTCCTGCCTTGTACCAGCACTGCTAAAGTCACAAAGCCAGACACTCCTGGGAAATGTTAGAATTACATTTGCACCATCTCAATTTTGCAGGTTAGTACTTCTGTGTTCTTAGGTGTAGACAGCAACTTTACTGGTAGTAACAGCCCTGCTTACAACAACTCCAGTGATGCCATATTTACTCATATGCTGAAAGCAGGAACCTCGTTTTGTTTTGTTGACAGTACTTTCAGTGGCAGTTAAACACATGTGTGTGGCAAAACCAGCTCCAACCTGGTAAGAATTTTTCCCATCCCTCTTTTTTTTTTTTTTCAGGTTGTGGCTTACAATTTCACTGTGTTGGGGAAGGATATTTAGGCACTTTGAAATCAAGAGACCAGCTAAAAAATGTCACTAAACATTTAGTATTCCCTTCCACATGCTCATGGAGAATTTTTTTTTCAGCTTTCTCTTTGAACGTTGTTGTTTCCTGTTATCAACACGATTTTATGTAGGTGCACACCCTACATAAGGTGCCAAGCTGCACAGTGTCCTGTTGGATTCAGTAACAGACTTAAAATTAGCAACTTTCTGATTGGAAATAATGCCATTATTCATGTGCCCTTGTACCAACTCCCAAGCTACTGCCTGGCTCTCTTGATAATATGACATTCCTGATGCACATTATCTCAGAGGTCAATGCGAAAGGAAAGGTGTTACACAAATCTCAAGAACAGATCCTCCAAGGAGATCTTAGGCACGAAAACGTTACATCCTAATCTTGGTACAACTTCTGCTGGGTCCTTACACATTTTAAATATGTACAGTGCTCCCTTACTCGGTGTTACTTATAGCTGAGACATCTGCACTTCTTTAGTGCGCTTATAGTCGTTGGGATATCTGGCCACAAGAATGGGAAAGAGCAGTGGGCTAACGGGCTAAACTGGGGGAAATATGAGCTTATTCTTATTTTTAAGGCTACAAGGAGGGTTTTAATAGCTTGCGTTACTATATGAGTAACCTGCAAAGGCAAATACCCAAAGATGGTGATCTAAATCCAGCAATGGCAGTCAGTTTGTATTTGGAATTTTGCTTCCCCTACAGACCCGCATTTAAAATTTTGAGTTTAGTTTCTCAGCAGCTTGATTGCTGTATCTGAAAATTGTGCATAAAGTCTTCTATCAGAGAGGGTGTTGTGAAGAAGCAAAGGCTAAAACTGCATCAGCACGAAGGTCCATGCACGAGCGCAGGGTAAGCTGGAAGGACAAGAGGCAGCTCGAGTACCAAAAGACACATGAGCCTGCCCTGAGCTCCCTGCTGCTGTGGCCAAGCACCTCCCAGCAGCCACCCTTGCTCCTGCCTCCCTATTACAGCCCAGTGACTTGTGTGACTGCAATGCAAGCACCGGTCGAGGCTGATGCCACCGCAGTGGAAAGGAAAAAGCCATGCAGCTGCAAACAGCTGGCATGGCCTGGGACAAGGAGCTGTCAGCTAATGAGCGTTAATGGGGACAAGAGCACGTTCAGGCTTCTCCCCTCCCCACCCCCAGATGTGTAGCTCTGAGCTTCTTCATGGAGCGAGTTGCACGCAACTGAGTACGAAGGCTGTCAAGGGCTAGAATTAAAATATTTGGTTTGCCTGAGAGGAAGGGACTTACTGACATAAGCCAGGAACTGTGATGAGACCTTGTTTACCAGGCAAGTGCAACTCCAGAAATCAATACACCGAAATTGCAATGACCAGGAATTAGACTCACTTAGTGAACAAAATTCGTTAAGACAAGCTGTGCCTCACATCACACCTTTGCATGACTGGTTTAACACTGTTACTTCCTTTTTGCTTTCTCCCAGAGTGACCCCCTTAGAGCAAAACATTTAAACACTGTCGCTTCTAAAAATTCTGAAGAAGAAAATAATTTTTAAAATATTGGCAGTTCTTTCTAATGAAGCGCTCACTAATAAAGGTTTTAATTAAAATGTTGCTGAGAAACATAACAGAAAATTTAAAAACACACAAATGTGTGCAGAAAGTCACTTGTGCAATATCTTTAGCAATTGCTTTTAAACAAGCTTCGATGGGAACACTTTATATTAAATTTTTCTCCTTATTCTTTTCCCCATAAACATCAATTGTCCCACACTTGCACTGGTCCTAGTCATATTAAAGAGGTAAAAATATTTTCTTACCAGCACCATGCTAGAAGTTATTCTGCAAAAGTGATCTGAAGATGAAGCCTTATGAACCAGAGAGGTAGCAGACACAGTAGCAGGAGTGTGTGAAATTGTAGAACACGGGGAGAGACAGGAGTTGGTGACTGGATTACAAATAGAGCTGGGGAGCTCTGGAGAAGGGACAGGAGTGGGAGAGAAGTATCAGTATCTAATAAACTCAGTGTATCTCATGTTAATATGCCTTTCTTCAGATAAAGGACAGAAAGCCCCAGGGCCCTGCTCATAGAAATCAGTGTGATGCTGCTGACTCTAACACCACCTCTGGCTCATTTAGGCAAGCAAAGAAAATAAGCCCAATAAAAGCAACAAAAGGAACGATTTGTGTCCCTCGTATCTTCCTTTCAAACTGATAACCCTGGGATGCCAAACAAGACTTGGCAGAAGGGCCACCAGATTGTGGTACACACAGCTGGTACATTTGCTGAATGCACATTTGTATGAAGCACATTTTGGGGGGCTGATACTTCTTTTCTGTCCTTCTTCCCCCTCACTTTTCCCTCCAAACAGAAATATCCTCCAGCTAGTGCTCATCCCAGCAAGAAGAGTAGTACATATTCTTGCAGATAGTGGAGGAAAGAGCTGCAGTCCTCATAGATGTATGTCTGCATTGCTGGCAACCAGCAGAAAGCATGAATTGTCTGCTTCCTCAGAAAACCTCACCAGGAGCTCAGATTTCACCTGAATACACTGATGGTGTGCTGTGCAAACTTGCCTAGCCCTCTGGCGGGTCTATAGAATAAGATGTTCATTGCCAGCATTTTAAAATTCAGTTTAACACCTATTTGCTGAACTGGCAGCAAAGCGAGGTGAACGGGGCTCTCCTCAGTGCGCTGCTGTGCTGCGCTGTCAATCCAGGAGCTGATGGGGGTTATTTATATATATTTAAATATATATTTTTATATACACAGTGATATGAATCACTACAGTTGTGCCTAGGCTGGGAGGCAGAGGTGTGCTAGCACACCCCATGTGCTGGTGCCCCAGGTTTTGGGATGCGAGGCTGGGCAAGGGCTACATAGGACACATGCGAGAGCAGGTGGTTCCCTTGGATCCAGAAGCAGAGAGATGCCATGTGATCCTATGGTCTGGTTATAGCCATGGGTAGCATCCAACAGTGACAGGCAAGTCCTGTAAGCTGCACCAAAAGAAGGGGTTTGTTAGGAAGAAATCCTCTTCTGACAAGGGAAGCATGCTGTTGCTCTTAAAAAGTAAATAATAATTAAAATCAGAGGAAACTGCAGTTGTGGTGTTTGAATGCGCAGAGGTCCAAAGCTATATAACATTAGTTGACCTTCATTGCAACTGGTTTCAAACTGGAGTTTTAAGAGCCTTGTTCCTTGTGCAGATCTTTCTTGCAAAGAAGTCAAAGAAGGATGGGGATAAGTTGCATATAAAGCTTGACAAGTCAATCGTCCGCATGTCCCACACGTTTGGTAGACAAGATCTCATTGCATTATATTTGTCTTTGCCTTTCTGATTCAATCAGTCGCAGATCTTTCCTAGGGAACCAACAGAATTTAACCAGTGCTGAATTTGAAATGACATAGAAGCAGCTGGTTTTACAAGAAAAAAAGAAAAAAATGCCATTGATGAAAGTTACCAGCTTAAAATTATTTGTTCAAAGTTCATCTGCTGAAGTGGAAGCCCCCATAAAGCCAACCTCCAGTAGAAGAGTATGTGTATAATTGGAATAGCTGCCCATCAGAGCCAGACAGAGTAGAAAATAAGAGGCTACGTGCTCTTTAAGCTCTAACCCCAAGCCTCAATTGCTTCCACAGCCTCAGCACAGCTGGAGGTTTTTTGCTACATTTGTCAGCAGTAAAGCAGTGATCGACCAGGAAATATGAAAACAGTGTAATTTGTCTTCAGGCTTCAAATCCCAGGGACAGAAGAGGAGCAGCTTGCCACCCCTTTGAAACCAAAGGCTAATCTCAAGAGGCATCACAAAACCAGCCATAAAAAGATGTCACTAAGTGGTTGCATTTCTATTTGAAATAGTTAAAAACCCAGAACTGTATTTAATTGTACTTTAGAAAGAGAAATAGTTCAAAACAGCTAGAAAATTGATTTAAAACTGAGGTTCTGTGCGCTGGTTTGTTTTCCGAGCGTCTATAGATGTCTCACTTCTAGGTGATTTTTTAATAATATTGGTAAAATCTAGCGGAGCTTTTTTGCAACAGTTTCAGCAAAGTGGTGCTTCTGGGTTAAGCGAGGGTACGGCATATTTTCTGAAGGATGGGTTAAAACATTGGGTAGGACTTCCCACAAGTCCCAAACCCTGCTGACATTCTAGATTATCTTCCTGTTTTGGAAAAGAGAACAGTCAATTGTGCAAATTTTGCCTATTCATCCTTTAGTTTCCAAAAATCCCACTCCATTTAGGATGATGTTTCGGAAGGGGGTATTGGGAGAGGTGCTTCTCTGCTCTGAGGATCCCCGGTTTCTCATGAAATTGATGCCGTGTGTTAGTTGCCCTCCCCATCTCTGAAAAATCAAGTCATAAATCTTCCTGTCATCCCTGTTCATTCTCCTAATCACCCTGTATAGCGCTGACAAACAAAGCAAGCTTTTTGAGCTAAATTGTATGTCTGGAGAGGTTTGTTAGGGGGACTGTGTAGTTGTAACTCCACATTAATATCTAGTGGAAAAAAAGAAAATAAATAGGAGCTGCCATAGAGTATAGAGTACCAGATAAAACCTTGCATTAGCTTTTTGTGAGCTGAAGGAATGGCCGTTCAAGATTTAGGTGGCATAATATTCTGTATTCTATTTAAAAAGTATCATTATCATCAGAGAACATTTAATATAAATCGTTCCTACAGATTCCCGGCAGGAATAAGGTGGCCTAGCTAACAAAGCCTTGATTTACTCAATAAAACAAACTCCCTTTTCCTTTAAAATGTAGTCAGGGCACCTGCTTCCACCATCACCATGGTTCAGCTGCCACTGCACAAATGTTCCTTTATATCTAAGGAGTACCTGGGTGCTACCGCATGTCCTGACATACAATGGTCTCCATTCACTTGCCTTGCAAGAAAGAGCAAACAAAGACACAAACAATGGCTAAACACACAGAAACTTATGCAAACTCCCACAGACGCACCATTTCCCACCCTCCAGGATTTTCACGTTAGCAACCTGTTAACAGGCACGTGAAGGAAGTCAAAGCAAAAGCAGGATTTGCTGTCTTAGCTCTTCCCTTTGCAGCCTTGCAGGAAAGAAGGGATAAAATCAGGTTGCTCGCAAACCATAGCCTGTAAAACCTACGTCAGTACAGCTTTACCCATTCCCCTGATAATGCTTTTGCTTCTCATTTATCAGTCCTGCCTCTTGAAAATCCTGTGCCATAGGCACATGTTCATCTCTCTCATTCATTAAATGGGGCTACTAGGAGCACAAACACCCCTTAACAGCCACTAAACACCAGTGGTTTGGAGGACATCATGCAGCTGAGGCAACCCAGCAGGTCTTCTGGATCTGGTCTGAGTCAGAGGCTCCCACTGGCAATATGCACCAGGGGTTGTCCTTGGGGTGATTGAAAATAACATGCCCATAGACTGAGGAGGTCTTATTTTTCAGCATCCCAGTGGGTGCTGATCCACTGGCAAATTCCAGCCCTAATTTAGACACGCAAGGAGCCCTGCTGGGGTCAGGGAGACTGCTCAGCTGAGCCAGGCTTACGCACAAGAACTGCGACGTAAGCTCCTGCAGATTGCAATGAGAGCAGGCTTGGCCCCAAGGAAGGGATGTACCAAAAGCATCGAAGAGGATTCTCAGGGCAGCAGTTGTGTCCTTGTGTGAATTTACCTGTAGAGTATGCTCCAAATATAGATCCATAATAGAAGTGAATGATACAGCAGGACTGATGGCATCCAGACAATACACCTATCATGCAGCACACTGCCTATCAGATTGTTTTCCTTTACCGCTGTCTTACAGCCCTCCTTCATCCCAGCATCTTACATCAGCACGATTTTTCCAAAGGAGACTTTCCACTGACCGTGCCTCAAAAACCTACTTTATGAAAGAAGGGGCGATGCTGTTTCTGACATAGCAATCAGAAACCTGACAGGGAGAGAAACCCAACTCCAGAACTCAGAATTACCCTGCTGGAGCAATGCATGGTTCCAATCAGGTCATAAATAGCAGGCAAAGAAGAGCAACCTCTGAATCTACAAATGCACGTGTTACTGCTACAATCAGGCTGAAGACACAGAGGGGCTCGGTGCCTGCATTATGAATTAGAACAACTGATCACTTCCATTCCCGTGGCTTTCACAACCTGGCTATAAGAAAATAAATTGCAGCGTAGGGAGCTGGCAAGTTAACAGTCTGTGTTTGTAAGAGGAGGGGACGGCAAATAACTGCATGTAACATCTGGTGCTTTGCACTGAGAGTGGTGTATGCTATGAAACCCTCCCCTATTTTTCTGTAAACGATTACACATAAAATAAAATAGCAGCCTGTCTTAATGGAGCCCCAAACACAGCCCCTCTCTGATAAGTGATGTGAAGATGCCTAAACCTGGTTTATAAGCAGCATCTTTCTGATTAGGATTAAAAAGTCCTGAGCATTAATCCTGCATTCTTCAATGGTATTAAAAGGAAGGAAAAGAAAATACATAGCAAAAAGCCTTAACTAACCAACATTAACACCAGGGCGGCTACAAAATTGCTTTCTATGTGGCTGTGATAATTCAAGCATCATTTGCATTTGGGAAGGAACCTGAATAGTTGGATACTTTGGGACAGTACTCATCTAGCTCCCTTTGGAAACCAATTTATGCTATTAAATCATTTATTCCCAGCACTGTTTTCAGTTGACAGTACCATCCATCACCTCATCTCTGAAGAGAAGATCTATATAAAATTGTTTGAGAGTCGCTTCCCCAGCACAGGACTCTCAGCCAAGACATCGGCACTGTACAGCACCCCTTTCTTAGCATTTATCAAACCTCAGGGAAGGCTGGTAATTTCCATTTCCCCCTAAATACCCAGACCTACTTTCCTTTAAAAACTCCAATCTTTGCATCCCTTCCCACCCTCTCGTACACCACAGTTTCTATAATCATCACCTTATGTAAGAGACCCAGAACCGGGAGCAGTTATTTATCAGTGTTTGCGCGCCCTCGCTTTCTCCCTGGAGACCACTAAAATAACCTCGCAGATCCTCATTTGACACACGTGGGCCAGTGCCTATCCTTGTGCCCCGTGGTACCTGCTGTCAGTGGTACCCGCTGCCACCCTGTGGGGAGTGATGCTGGGGACAGAGGAAACAGGTTCGTGCTCTCGGTACCATGGGGTCCGTGCTCTGGTGTCCCCCCTCTGCTCCTGGCAGAGGTCCTGTGCGACACAGCAGGTGATGGGTCACCCTGCTCTGCTGATGCACGGGGTCTTGCATGAAGAGATGCAGGAAGGGAGGAGGGAGCATCCGTGGCCCCAGAGCCCTTGCAGCACACCAGCACGCGGGCAGCCGGAGAGCCGGGCTGCCTTCCGACTTCGCCCCAGGAGCCCGTTCGTGTCTTTTATTGTTCTCCTGTTTATTTTCAGGTGGCTCCTTCGCAGCATTGTCACTCAGCTGGTTTCTAACTGACCTGGCAGGTTTTTACTGCGCTCTTCCTGATTCCTGGCAGAACAACAAAGTCTGGGGGATTTATGTGCCCCGGCTCCTGTGTGGGAGCTGCGAGCAAAGCCTCCTCCGGAGCGGAGGAAGTTTTTGCTGACAGATGCCTCTGTTTGAAGTGTCCGTGTGTGTTTAGGCCCTGATCCATTAGGGCACCGGAGCACGCACTCAGCCTTCGGCACATCCATATTGCTGTCACCAGGCTATGTAAAGTAAGGTGGGTATGTAAGTCTTCTGTGGGCTCAAAGCTTCTGTTTATTGTCCTGGCAGCTCGTGTAGTTATTATGTCGCCTGCAGTGCCCCAAGTTGATGATTTACAGAGCAGCTAAAAAAAAAAGTTTGCAGAATGGATGTTATTTCTGCAGTGAAAAAGCACAAAATAACTTGCTTGATCCATTCTGAGGAAGGGCTTTTACCAGCAAACATGCATTTACCCTTTAGATTAGGCACTTCGGTCACAAAACTTAGGAACTCAGCACAATTTTACCCTGTGCAAGGCACCAGTAGGCAGGAGTTGCTCCAGGAGAAGTCAGTGGTGCGTGAGCTGTGAATGCCTGTTAGACACTATGCAGGGTGCTGGGGCTGGCAGCAGACTTAGAGGGGTAGATGTGTCCTCCAAAACTTAGTTACTGCTTGAACCCACTCCTCATCTTGCTGATTTGGTTCATGCCAAGATCTTTTTTGGTTGCTTTTGTGATTGTTTTTTAAAATCTCCGTTGACTTTGTCCTGAGAAGTTACTTTGTGGGAAGCAGATGGGGACTACTGTTATTCCAGAAGGCTGGAAGTGTTTCTAAAGAGGCCAGACAGGTTTGACAACAAAAATCTACATTACAAAACAATACTTTTCTTTTTTAAAACAAGAAAAATTTTGGTTTTATTGTGAAGAAATCTCAACTTGTTATCAGCGAACAGACTTTTCGGTGCAGACAAACCAGCACCCCAGCTTGAGCGTTATCTTACAGGTATCCTCCATCAGCTGTGTTCATTGGGCAAACCATGTATTCAGTGAGCAGCTGTGGCCTGGTGCCCTCAGCAGTCTGTCATCTCTGCCCCTTGCCAGACCACCTTCCTTCTGTTTCTCCCCTGTTTCCGCAGAGGTGAACTCCAAAGACTGTTCAAACCAAACCAAAAGACCTCATTTTTACAACTTGCCAGCCAGACAAAGTAAGTTTTGCTGATAAGGGAAATCCGCTTGTTTGCTGCAAGAGACGGGAAGCAGCCGTGCCAGCACAGGGTATCGTACTCAGCCAGAGCTGGAAATAGCAGCACTCAACCTCAGAGTTCATCAGTGAGCCACTTCTTCAATAAAATAACCCAAACAATTTCCTGATGGTTCCCTAATTGCCTCTCAAATTCTTCTCCTCCCAGTTTGGCTTGAAAAACAGTAGTGCAGGTCCCTTTTATCTTTCCTCTCTTCAAAAACTACATTGCTTTTACTGACAGGGTCGAAAACTCACCTCGGGTTTTGCTAAACAGAAGTTAGGCTTCTTGATCTTATTGACTCACCTTCCACAGTAGTGGTATATAGTGACAATCAGTAAATATGAATCTTTACATTTGAAATGTAAAGCTACCTGGTGTCGTCATCACCTAATCTGTTAAAATAGTGCTCAGTTTTCATCTGACCTTTAGAAATCAGCAGATTCAATTACTTGTAGCATTTGCTGAAGATCCTCCAGGGATCTCACTATAAATTATGCTATATTCTACAAATAGATATGGCAACACTAATCAGCATATTAAATGACAGTGATCATTCCTGCAGAGATACTTAAACATCTGATTGAGCTGGTACATTGGACCTATGCAGCCTACAGCTTCAGTCTGCAGGGGATCCTGTTCTTATGCATAGGGAATGCTGACCTTGCAAGCAGGAACCTGTAGGTTACTTAAGAAGTCTTAGAAAAGAAGAGGAGAAAAAGGCTGATGCCTCCAAATAACCACTAACGGACATTGATGGATGGTGACTCCAGTCCCTTCATTAATATTTTGACACCATTTGACTTCACGCAATTATTTTCAGACTGAACACCTTCTAATAACCGCTTTTTCCCCCAGTGTGGGTAAGGCATGGGAGAGCAGTCACTGACCTGGGCAGTCCTTGCCAGATGGACCTAAGGCAATACCTTCTGGAGATACACTCAATAGCCACTCAACAGCCATTTCGCAGTAGATGGAGACCAGACCTTGTCCCATCTCCACCCTCCTTGCCCTGTCAAGTTGCAGTGGAAGAGTCTTGTTAAAACCCCGCACCATTAGCCTGCTGCTGCTGGGATTGTGCTCCATGCATTGCTTGCGCAGCATGGTGAGAGCAAAAATGCTGGGCAGAAAGGGCAGGATGCAGGAGGGTAAGACTGTTGGGTGCAAAACACCTACAGGTCATGGAGCAAAGGAGACCACAGTTGCGACTAGGCTTGTAAACCTGTGGCAGAGCGAAGTGTGGAGGAACGCAAGGCCACGGCTCTGCTGAGAAGGTCAACCAAATAAGCATCATCTTGTACTTGCAAGCAGCGTCACCTTGATTTGGCCCCATCCTCAAGCCTTTCATTAGCAGCAGGTGCTGCAGGAGGTGGGGGCAGCATGGAGCTGAGAGGTGTGATCACATCCTCTACCACAAGCTGTTATTTTGACAGCTCTATTACGGTCATATAGAAACAACTCCCGGGAAGCGTAAAGCACTGTAAAAAAAGTCAGGGAAGTCATCTGTCCTGCAATATGCCAGCTTTCACTGAGCAGGAGGCCTACACACCAGAGAGGAGATAACACAAGGAATTCTTTCTCTGGCTTTTTCTTTGGCCGTAGCTGGTTATTGTCCACCTGAAAGCCACCATTTCTTGTCTTACTTCTGTCTCATTAGCCCATCTCCTGTTTATTTCATAGCAGTTTTCTCCCCAAGGAGAAGAACTCATTTTTCATACTGGCATGGAGACTTTGACCCCATCTGAGAGGAAGGGATGAACAACCCTCTCCTGAGATACCCTTCTTGGAAAAAAGCCTGACAAGCTCATCCTAGGAATCACTAGACATGCTCAGAGTTGAAGTTTCAACTCTGCATTGATGTGAAATAGTCCAGATTGTGGGAGATACCACACTGATTTCCTACCATCGGCACCAAGTCCTCATGTGCTGATGCGTGTGCGTGTCCATGCCAGGAGTTCAGTGAGAGGTTTTATGAAAGCTGCTGAATTTCTTGGTTTAACAACAGTGTCGCTTCCCGAATAGACCAAGACTTATCTCATATGAAAACACAGCATCACTCCAAGGAGCGTGATCCTGTCTAGAGCCGCCTCTGCAACAGCAGATAGAGCCACGTGCTCAGCACGGCGTGAGGCTGCAGCCAGGCAGCCCTGCTGAGACCCGAAGAGTGTCCTCCCACTGCTCTGCTCTGGGAGCCTGCAGCATCGCCTGGAGGCGATGGTCACCAGAAGATCTCTTTGCCCTGCACACCCCTGAGTGATAGAGAGCCATCTTCATAATCCAGCACATGCTGGGAGTGGATAGACCCAGCCACTCTAACACCAAAAATTCAATATGAAGTTTCTTTTTTTCTTTTATTTCTCCTCTAAACTGCATCTAGTAGGTCCTAGCAACACCACCTGATAACCCAACACAAACAAGCCTGCTCATTTGTATTGCCTCTGGCATTCTGTGGAGACACGTACACAGCTTTCTCTTATTTACCACTCCTCCCACCTCGGGGAAGGAAAGCAGCAGAAATGCTGATGGAGGAGCTCCAGTCACACTCCCTTCCAGCTTCTGGTGGCATTTGCTCAATGGTGGTAGTTTGTAAGGCAGAACAAATGGTTTGCAAAGCAAGCGTGTGTTATGGAGCCCTAACCAGAAGAAACGCCTGTCAAGTACTCCAGAAATTCGCTGTCACTTTGGTACATTTCTGTTTGACAAGAGGTATCCTGCAAAGTTTAGACTTCATCCCTGCATTCCTGCAAATTTCTTTCCCAGCTGAAGTGCCTTTTCATAGGCAATACGTCATAATTTGGGGCTGCACTCTGGCAGTCAAGGGAGGCTCAATCAGCACCTCCCTTCTGTCAAGGGAATGCCTTTGAGGGCTTCGCTCTGCACCTGACACTTCTTGTGAAGGGCTCTTGCAGCAAAAGGGAAAGTTTTCAGCCTAAGGAGCAGCACCTGAGTGCTGCTGGCAGGAGACATCCTCAATGGCAGCCTAGAGAAGCTCCAACTACTGCACCAACTGACATACTTAATCTTTCTTCTGCTCACAGACCAATGACCCCATCAGACATTTCCACAGGAGATCAGGTTGTACAGACTCAGCTGTCGGGAGTAACACTGCGTTCTGCTGTCGCAAATCTGCATGCCAGCAGAAGGTGATTTCAATTTGAAACAAAATATTATTTCATTCATTTGGACTCTCATTTACTTACTCACAAGCAGCAGAAAACACATGTCTGTGTATCCAGGTTGAATATCCAAGAGCTTTCATGGAGGATAAATGATGACCACTGTAAAACAACCCAACCTTTCCTTGAGATGGTGACCATGCCCTGGCTTTGGAGCTGCCTTTTTATACCCATCTGGAGCTGATGAGGGTCAATCCCTCCGCCCTGTTCCACCTGTGAATCATCAGGATTGACTCACTGTCCCCTGCCTCCTGCACCATGTAGCCTCGCAATCTGCCCGTAGATGTGCGTTGGCTCTTCATGGCCAAGCGTACATGCCATCCCATTGCCCTCATCCTGCCGCTTGCTCCTTCTGGTGCTTTGACACCCAGGTATTCCCATTTACACTGGTCTTAGCGCTTCCACTGCCACTTCTACAAATGTGCACCAGGTCTGAGGAACTGCCAGCAACTTCATCCCTTGGGGGGGGCTGTGCTTTGGCATGGAGCTGCCCCTTTTTTACATTGTCGTGTGCTGTTGCCATTGCATGACGTTCAGGTGCTCCAATGTAGGATGTTGAAGAGGTGTATGTGTGTCTCAGGCAGAAGATTGTCAATTTGCTGTTAAAGTAGGTCTGGTAAAGACTGAAGCGCTGTGCCCACCTGCGACTTTTGAGCCCACATTGTAGAGCTGGGGAAGTTGTACCGATAGCTTCTGCTGTGCTTAAGCAGCGTGTTTGCAATGACATCATCATTTCACCCCTAACAACGGACTTCCAAGTGGTTATGCCCACCTCAGCTGATGGCACTATCACCACATTGAGGTGCCGTCAGTGCTTTAGGGTGCCAAAAAGTGACAGTTGCGTTCTCAAAGTTTAATCCTTCAAACTCCATGTGTACCTGCTAGTAAACCCTCATTCCTTGCTTCCTGAACTCGCTTTACTTGGAGCCCTCCAGAAAGCTACAGTTTTGCTAAGGAACATGTTCAGCCTCCGTACTCTTCACAGGGCAGCTTAGGCTTAACCCCTGTGGGAGCCTCAGGGAAGTTCTGACTTTGCCTCATGGGGAGGGGTGTCCCTTGCACATCAGTCTGGACTATGGGAAGAGCTTTCGCTGAAGTGTAGGAGCTCTGCTCAGCCCTGAGGCCCGTTGGGAATCAGCAACTCGAGGTCATTTTTAACTCTCTGCTCTGTCTCCACCTTGCTGCAGTTTGCCAAGGATGGAGAGACAGGCTGCCGGTCCCACAGAAACTGAGCCCTTTTCTCTTGCTTGCCTTTTTTGTCCACCTATTTTTAAGGCAGCGCTTAGTCCGCTGGGGCCACGGGCTTAGTCGGGGCCTTGTGGGAGGCTTTTTGTACAATATTAATATAGTAAAAGCTACAAATAAGGCCCTTTGCTTTCTCCCTTCCCCCTTTCCTGTGTCCTCTGCCACGGGTATCGCGGCATTGTTTTGAGTGTTCATACAGCACCTCTCGCATCTGGGAATGGTTACAGGAAAAAATCAAGACGGGGCAGATATTTTAGCTCTGGAGCACCAAGGAGAGCTTCATTTGTCATGAGCTGGAGTAATTAAAAGTAATTTTTTCGTGTTTTGGATGAGGGATACTGACTTCAGTCAGGGCATGAGCTGTGCAAAGTGCTTATTTTTATAGTTTTGACGTAAATCATGGAATGTTTTCATTCTTAATTTGGAACACTTGCCCCAAATGTTCCAAGTCTCTGTAGATAAGTCCAGGCTCTTTTCTTCCTCACGACATACATCCGTACACATTGAAGTCCCAGGGTTGACTGCCCAAGTCATTTAGCTGGGCTGAACGCAGGACCAAGCATCTTTTAAAAGGGGTAACTTCCAGCTATTTCGGTGGTTGGGAGGTGGGATGAACAATTTTGCTATCTAAAGTCTATCTTCTCTGCAGAAGTCCCATGGATCATGTGCTTAACAAAACAAACCCAACCTCCTCCTTCAAACCCAGCGCACACACAAAAATCATTTCCTCGGTTATATTTTTCTCTGGGGATGTTTAAACTATCAGCTTTGCTGAGCTACGTTCTCTCCGCTCATTCTTTCTCATGGGGGTCGTCCTTTCATGGGAGACTTGTTGCAAACTCACTTTTTGAAATTTTCTAGAGGATTTAATAGTAATGCACGTGAAAGAGATGTGCAAAATCTTTATGATCTTGTGAAATGGTGATACGCTATCACTAGCTCCTAGAGCTGGTGTTGTTCAGCTGTGACAACTAGTTCAAACTATAGTCAATGCAAACACTTCTGATCCCATGATAACGTGGATATATCATTTTTCAGGCCAATCACTGTCTCAGGCCACAGGCACATGATTGGCGGCTCACTGACACTGAGACGCATTTCAGATCAACCCATCTTATGGGAATAATTTAGAGTTGAACAAGGAGTTCTCTGCGTTTCCAGTAATGTCTTCTCTTGTCCATGGGAAGTCCTACTTGGCCACAAACAATAAACTCTTTAGAATGATAGGGTGGATCTCAAGCCTCTAGAAGCATACGTGGGGAAAGTAGAAGCTTTAATTTCATTTTAATCTAAAACATTGGCTAGGAATGGATACCAGTACAAAACTGGCCTGTCTAGTAGGGATACACTCTTAAGAAAAGGGTTTCTCACGTGTGCGGTCTCAGCTGTCAATCTCTGCAGCCAGCCACGGTCAGAAGGGACGGTGTGAGATCACCGCCAACACCCTCACCTTGAAACTTGGGCTGAGTATTTAATATCCATGACAATCCAATAGCTAAACTCCACTGAAATCCAACTCTCAAAACTCTTCAAATGATTAATAATTAAAAGCTGCCTATACAGGAATGTAACGTGCCAAAACATTGGCTGGAACAAGCAACTTTGCACAACCGTTCGCGTTACAGCCTTTTCATCAGTTCCATATTTTGTTATTAAATTAATATGCTTTTTCCCACTAACATGTGGCAGAAACAGCTTTGTGGCAATAGGAGGGGTCCTGGCAGACCTGTGCCTAAACAGTGTGTCGATGCCTGCGCTTCTTGCCTTACCAGTCTCCTGTAGGGAGAGCACAGACTTAGCCCGAATCCAGCCGCTGCGACCGTGAGTGCCTGGCTGTCAGCACGCCTGAGTAGGCTTCAGCCGCAATCAAAGCCACCGTGTGCTCCCGTGGAAAGCTGCCTGCCGAATTGATGTTACTGCAACACGAGTCCTGCTCCCGCTGTAACCGGTGGCCAGGGAAAGCAGGATCAGAGGCTGCTGCCTGTCGTTCTGAAGGAGTGCTGGCTAGACAGATAGCCCAGAATGGTTGTATAGAAACATCCTTCATCCCTTTTTTCTCCCTTTTATATAAATTCTGCATGGTTTTAATCAATTACCTGTCTTCTACAGCTCCCTGTGTCAGTGGTTTTGTGCCCTCCACTGATTTAAAGAGGCTAACTGTGATTTTACTGCAGGTGTCATGATGTTCACTGGTTTTTGGAAGTATCGTCTCCTAGAATCATGTGGCAATAGCTTCCATTTCACAGCTCAGGAATGGTCCCTCCTCTGCTGCTTGCCAAGGAAGGTGCAAGTGTGCAACTGCTACCTGCTGTAAGCATCAGTGCTATCACTGGGGATAATTCTTATAATTACAATTAAAAAGGAATTCTTTATTTAAATAAAGCTTCATGAATGTCTCAGTTCAGGTTTTGAGTGGGTGGTAGTACTGAGGTATAAACCAACTTCTGCCCTACTTGACTCTGCTGGTCCATCACCCCACGGTATGCACACTACACCAATTTACACCATACTGACAAACTTACATCCATACAAACCTGGCCCCAGATCTGAGGACTGTTATAAGAAATCAATTTGAGTGGCTGGTGCTGAGTGCTGATCCTCCACACTTGCATTTCTCCAGGCGTTCGTACCATCTGCATCCGCAATGCTGGTGGGTTGCTGAAAGATGACATGGTTTGGCCCAGATCCTCCTCTTGGCTTGGGGCAAGCATGGTATTATTTTCATTCCACTATCTGAAGGAGGCAGATCTGGTGGCAGTTTAAGGATTATACATTATCATAGGCTACATAAAGATTAAATTATGCCCTTGAGCCCTTCTTAGATCTTTCAGCAAAATCAGGCATCTAAAGGAAAATCTGGTTCTTTGGAGAGCTGTAGGAATGAGTAATGCACCCAAGAGGACTTGGGGTCCAGACATGAAGGTGCACGGTTTGGTCAGCTTAGACAGGCTCAGGCACATTCTTCATGTCTCCTTGTTTCGTAACGGCCATCTGGATGTGAAAAGGAGGGAAGATGAGAGCATGTTTCATGGCTCTGGTTTGTCTCATGGGAAATACATCAACTTTGGCTCTTGCGGAGGGCTGTGGGATGCCTTTGCTGCTGTGAGCTTGCACCACTCCCGTTTCTGATACATGCTGCAGTAGACTGCAACAGCCCTTGGTACCTGTAGCTCTGAAAGAGGGGAAATAACTCCTGTAACAGTTTATCTGATGTGATCACAATTACTCAAAATGCTTTTATGCTGGGGTGGAGCCTGCCACTCTGCTGGGCAGTTGTCAAGCAGTCCATGTAAAAAATACCCAGTGCTCCCCCAGGATCTTGTTGCGTTCACGCAGTGAGTCACTATGACAGCTTTGCCTCTTGGCATTTGCTTTCTGCCTAATGCTAGGATAACCTCCCCCTCCAAAAAACCCACCCCAAAACCTGCCTGTTAATTGCTACAAGTGGGACAATTCCCACAGGAGATGGAGGGATATATCTGCAGGTCCCTGAGCAAGTGGCAATGGGCAGTCACTGTCAAACAGTTGACTTAAAGCAAATCTAAGATGATCTAGAGACTAAAAAATAAAATAAATATCCCCCCTTCCCCTCCAGTGCTGCCCTAAATCCATGTGAATGCAGGGCTTCCAGTCCGGCTGCCTCCCAGAACATTTGGTGGTTCATTTAAAAAAAGAGAAAAGAAAAAAGCAGAGCAGAGCATTCCCCGGTGGGCTGTAAGACCTCCAAAGGACTTCTGGCAGCATCTGGAGATATTATTAAGTTTTCAGACTAGGTATGTGTAGCACAATAATTAGTTCCCCTGAAGAGACCCCAGTAATTGATGGAATCTTCAGATGTCTATTATGAAAGTACAAGACGGCTCTTCATAAAAAAACAGTATTGGATTTTTCACTCTGCATTTCAGATAGGCTAAAAATCAATGTTAATACCTGGCGAGTAAATTCTGATACTTAAAGCAGTTTGTAGCATGAAAAGCTCACACCACCACACACTAATTGCTGTGGAGCTAACAAGCGAGAGCGCATGGTGAGGAGGCGATACTGCAGTGATGCTCCTTAGGGGCTGCTATGTATCGGCAGGTGGACATGCACCAGTGGAGAGGCCAAGGCTCCCGAGTTTTCTGCAAAACAAGGCAGAGCTACAGCAGCCCTTGTGCCTGGGCAGAGGGGTGGCTGAGGTCCCGCTGAGAGGGAAGCAGCAGGCATGATGCACAGCAGCAAGACCCAGGAGGGAAGAAGGGTGGGTGTTTTGTGCCCCTGGAGATGGTTTTAATCTCCTTTGACTTGCAAATTGCGGCTCAAGAAATATCTGCTATATTACTTTGAGAAATATTGAAGAAATCACCTTCTGGAACGATGTTACAAGCACTGTTTTGTAGAGCTGGTTCTTTACTTCCGGTGGTGCTCCACAGCGCTCAGAAACCAAGAGAAAGGGGCAGAAATAGGACACGCACTGCACATCAGCATTGCAACTATATTAGATCAAACAACGTTCCGTTTTCATGCATGTTAGGATTGGGGCTGCAAACCAGCAAGTTGGGCAGAGAGCACAAGAGAGGTTCCCTGCCTGTCACCAGAGCAGGTCCAGAGGCCACCGGGTCTGCCCAGTCCTGCGTGAAGGTTGTCCTCTGCCGGGGACAGCGAGGCTGCCTCCTCCAGCCTGGCTTTCTGCCGAGGCTGCTGTAGAGTGTCAGCTCATGCCAACGGACGGGAAAGGTTTTAAAAATGAAAGTGTGACCCAGGAGAAGGGCAGGAACCTGCCGGAGGAGTGTGTAAAAACCAGCTCCTCTTTTCACATGCAGGTCCTGGGCTGGTTTTCATATAACTGGTTTTAAGGTAATGCTGTATATGGTCAAATAGTGCTTTGCTGCAACTATCTCAGTGCTTGTAAGTGATTGGAATACGTGTAAAGAAAATATTTAGCCGTATTAACTCCACGAAGCAAGAGAACAATAATCGTGTTAAATTTACCTTAACCCATGGTGAAGCAGGTCCAGTTAAAACCCAAGATTTTTTTACCCCTATGTGTAACATTAGCATACGCCTGTCCCCGTGCCCTGGCCCCTGTCTGGCACCGCTGGCACCGCCCGGTCCACAGCCGTCACGTGGCATGTGGCAGCATCAGTTTGCAGGCTCCTGTGGCATCCCCCAAGGAGCTGAGAACAGCAGCATTTCCACAGAGAGACGGATAATTTCCTTCTCATTAGTTACTTTGACACCAGAACGTTATCACAGCTTCCCGATCTGTCACTAGGCTGAGGGAACGGGAATTTGTAAAGCCAGATTTGGGTTTTAAATGATGGCAATAGAAAACAGTTGGTTTTCATGGAAAGCTGAGGGGCAAAGGGCGAGCGCACGCCCCAAGCTGGATTTCCCTGGGGAAGGCAGAGCAGGGGTTTTGTTGCTGTCAAGGCGATACCAGGGTGTTTTCTTCCCATTTCTGGGACCCTAATATAATAAAAGGAGCTAGTAGCAGCAAGATGTAGGAGGCATTCACTGGCGAATGCTCCAAAGCACTGGGCTAAACTGGGTCCTGCGCAAGAGAGGCAGCACAGGGTTTCGTAGCGAGCAGCGACCCTGCGCTGCCCGGGGGTCCCGTGGCACAGTGGCACTTCATGGCATCGCGGTGGTACAAGCCCAGGTGACACAGGACAGCAGGTGCCTCTCACACCAGCTCTGCCACGGGGGGTACCTGCCCCATTGTCCACCCAGTGCCTCTGCACCTGCAGGAAAATAGCTCCCGGGGAGCGGGGAAGGACCTTTCCCGCTTCCCTCTCTCTCCAGCTGGCCCTGAGCGAGGCACAGAAGGTAGCGACAGCGTGAAGGGGCCTCTGCGGTCTCCTCCAGGCCATAGTCCACAGCAGTGAAGAGCCCTGCTGATGGTCGGGCTGCTGTCTCGGGCTTAACGATCAGAGGGAGCATTTTGCAGCAGCGAAGCGAAAGCAGGGCATAATATTTATTTCCTGAAGGGAATACAGGCTCTTCCCTAGGTCTAGAAGTCCCGTCTCATCAGGAGAGACTTTTCCCCTAGATGGAGAGGGAAGCTCAAGGAAGCGAGCTCTCTGCTGAGATCATTGCACCCTGGGATGGAAATCATGGCCAGGGTTGCTGCCTCCTCCTCCTCGCTGGAGCTCGGTCCCCAGCTGTCTCCCCGAGGCCAACAGGCAGCACTCCATGAGTCACAGACAAGCGTTACTGCAGACTTGATGGCTCGGGTTAGCCTCCAGCCAGCGAGTTCATCCGCTCCGCTCAGCTGCTGGGGAGCTGCGAGAGGTTGAGTTTCCTTATTTACTGCTGAGGGCTCCTGGGGTGCCCCTTTCACTGATTTACACCCGTGGAGAGAGGCGGCTCGTTCTCTGAGAACCGCAGAGACCACGCTCGGGGTTACCTTACTGACCCTGGCAATTGAAAGGACATTACAAAGGCTTTCCAAAAGGAATCACAACCTCTGGGAGATCACATGCGAGAGCGTCCACGTCGGGGAAAAACACCCTCCAAGAGAAGAACATTGTGATAAGATTCACAGTCTTAAGGCTGGGAGACCCTGTGAAATCGTCTTCTCTCTGCACCTTCCTGAAAATGCTGCTACGAATCCTGGACAGAGCATTTCACACCTGTAACCTCTTTCCCAGCTGAAGGCAAGTCCCCTGCCCTGCTCACAGCTCCTGCCATTGGTAGATGATACCGATGCAACAACATTCACCACCTGAACTTCATCTTACCCAAGAACAGAACAAAGCCTGATTTACTCACCACCACCCCCTTTTTTTCCTTTTTAAATTACTTGATCCCCATTACACAGGCTGTAATCACTTATTAGAACCAGCCAATTATCCCACCGCAGCTCAGTGACACTAATTACATGACAGTTCTCAGTGGTGGAAGTTGCCAAGCTCTCCTGCTCGTTAGCCAGGCTTCCTCCATTGATGCAGCAGCAGGTTTTAAATCTCTTCTCTTCACGTTCATCAAGCTGCCTTCAACTTGTTCCTAATTAGAGCTTGGCTTCTCCAGTGCTGCTTAAAGCCCTTCAACCTGCTCTGGTTTGGATCCAGCCGAAACAATTAGCACCCCTCACCAGCCCATGGTCTCCTCACCATGTCTTGCAGCCCACCACTCCACAAGACCCAGCTCTTTAAATCTGTATCTGTTACACAATAGTCAAGGTGTAACCTCCAATAGTTTCTTCTCTACTGTCTGTAAGCTGAACACTTGGATTTTTCATTCCTTCAGGTTTTTTCCCCTCAGATCCTCCTTTCTGTCATGCTACCCCCATGATACTGATCCTGAGGAACCTGAGAACTGAGCCCCTACACTTAACCACTTAGAAGAAGTAGAAGGGAACTATACCGAGGAAAGCAGCACAAGCCCCAAGCCTCTCCTCCTGCTGACTGTCCTACCAGTGCACACTAGTGGAGAGTCTCCCTTTTTAGAAGACCTTTTTGAACCTTAAAATTTGTTCCTGCAGTCACCTTCCTTAACTTCACTAGTGACCATCACCACCTCATTTTTGCACATGGCTTTAATTTCCTGCCCTGCCCCTTCTGCTAAGTGGCTCTTGCTTCACTTCACAGACTCCTCCTTCTCCTACTGAGCTCTTAAAGGGAAGAGTAAGGGCAGGGCCATCACTCTGAGGAGGAACTCGATCTGATGATGGCCAACCGAATCCTGCTGTGCATATTTAGGGAGGCTCCATGTCTGGGCAGATTTGGAGGTCAGCATTAACTGTTTTCACTCTGTGGGAAAAGGCAGGGTCACAGATGTGGTCTCACCTGGCATTCAGGTGTCTCCTGGCTAAATCCAGGTGAGGACTTAACTGTTTTCACCTTAAGTAACAGTCAGCCAGAAACCACCCAGCTCCTTGATGCCTGAGGTCAGAAATGAAATTCAGGTTTCGAGTTAGGTTCTTGTGCTCCCTCTACAGTTACTGGAACAAGTAAGAGGTCTTTGAGCGCCCAAACAAGCCAATCTGTCAGTAAGAAACACCGACCTGAATTCTGTAGCTGAAACTTAGTGGCTTCAGGGGCCTGAGCGCTTCAGCCAGGGCTGGCAGATTTGTCTTGTGCAGCTCCCACACTCAGAGCTCTCATGAAGTCCAAGGGTATGGAATAGTCCTTGCGGGTTTAAACCCCCGTTCACGTCTTTCAAAGGTACAGCTGCTTACCTCAAAATGATTTCCTAGGGTTTGAGTGTGTGGCCTGGTTTTAGGAGCCTGGTGGTGCAGCCCTTCAGCCTGCTCGCTCACTCCAAGCTCTTCCTGCCCTGCTCGGCAATGTCACCCAGTGCCCATGCCAACGTCTCAGTTGGATCCAGATGCACTCCAGCCCTTGTCTGGAAGCTGCATCACTGTGAAGAAAATGACGTAAGGCTTATGAAGCCGAGAATCAATTACTTGTGGTGGAACCTGTCACTGTTGCTAGTTATCAAAGCATCCACTTTGTGGGCAAAGTCTTTGGTCACCTTCCCCAGCTGGTAGCAGCAGACTTGTGCTGCTGTGGTAAGATTCATTTTCTTCTGGCCAGTCTTTTCATCACCAGGGGCGTTTGCAGAATCCACTTGAAGCTTCAGCAACCCAACGGGCTTGCTTTGCATAGCAGCTCTGGTCCCACTGCCTGGCCTCCGCAACACCATCCTCCCCTTGGTTGTTCTCCAGATAGCTCTTCCACACATCCCAGCCTGTCACCCTCTCTCCTCAGCAGCCAAGTCAGTCTCCTGTGGCCCAAGTACAACAAACACTGAGCTCGTCTGCTTGGCCAGCTGTGAGAATCCTGCCTCGCTGAGCCCCGTGGGAGCTGAGACTTGTTTCCCAATCCTTCCCATGGCCTCCTGGCTTTTCCCTCTGTGCTCCTCGTCACCATCTCCCCCTTGTCCTCCTGAAATTCTTGCCACCGCGCTGCCTCCCTGCCCCGTGGTCCCATCTGCGTCCCCTCGCTACATGACGGGCAGCTCGCTAACGGGGTCTTGGCAAACTCCACTCTTGACTTCACACCCCACTGCTCCTCCTTTGGGAGGGAAACATGCCCATTGTTCTTGTCTTTCGCTTCCCCCCCCTCTATGTTTCTGTCCTAGTCTTCCTCCTCTCTGCCAAATTGACGGGCTCGGCTTTCAGCTCTGCTCCTCCCTTCCTTGCCTGCTTTTACCTTGTGCTGTGTCCACCCCCCTCTCAGACCCCATTTCCCACCTTTTCCAGTGAGCAATTTGAGTCTTGCTGCCTTGGAGACTATTTATTTTAATAGGTATATCCCTTAGTATGCCGGATTAATATACCTCCTTATCTCTTCTCCCAGAGATAATTTTTTATGTTGTAAATTAAATAGGGAAAGGAAAGTCAAAAGCCAATGGAATAGATTTATTTTTCAACGCTCTCAGTGGAAGGCCCCGGCAAAGGCACATTTCACAGCACATATATAATTGCATAGACGAGGACGGAAACAGCTGGGGCAGTGGCAGAGAAGTAAAGCTGCTATAATTTGTCAAGGCAGTTTACCAGTATGGCCAAAAATCAGGCAACTGCTGTTCTACAAAAGCCTGTCCTGTAAACCAATGTATATTCTGAGCAGTTCACTGGCTGCTGTGCACGGTTTTTGGTTTCCTGTTGTTTCTAGCACCAGCAAATGCACGTTTTGCTGAAGAGGGCAGGGGATGGATGCCCAGGCATGTGCAATTCCTTGTTCTCTCGTTGTGAACCCAAGAGCCTGCAGGGAAACTTCACTGACTCCTCGTGGCACTGCCCTTCCCGGGAGCAAAGGGGTCGGGGCGAGGTCTCCTGAGTCAACTGAGTCTTCTGAGTCAATGAACAGAGAAAACAACCGTCTTGTGTTAAGAAATTTTTTATTTGTCCTTTGGATCTGTAATGTAAGCACATAAAATTACAAGTGGAAGAAACATCATGCCACAAAATTGCATAGAATTTTTACAAAAATGTGAATTATACCTCTGAAACAATCATAGATCGAGGAACCGAAAAATATGTACATGTCAACTGAAATATTTTATCCTACTCTGAAAGCAAATCATCAAGGACTACTCAATCACGGACACTATTAATACAATGTACAAGAGCAACACTGGTTTCAAAGAAAGGCAAGCAATGATGTCCCTTTAGTTATCTTTCAGTGAACGTTGAGCTAATACATGAGCATTAATTAACATAATTATGAACATGTTAAATCTAAAATGTCTGGCCTTCGTTAGAATTTTTAAAATTCTGTTTATACTGCCAAAACCAAGCTATTTTCAGTAGTGTAAAGATATCTGAAGTGCACGACCTAGTTTAATATAGACAGCTCTATTCTATACAGCAGGAAGTCCACGATACAGCGTTTCCACACATTCAACACGGAACAAGGCAAATACATAAAAGGCACAAGACTTGCACATCATAAAGACCCTTTTTTTTTCATTATCTTACTCTAGTTCAAGTAATATCAATATTAAATGACGTCTGTTTCACTGAAATAGTTTGAACGATGCGAGATGTACAGTGTTACGCACTACCTTACACCTGCAGCAAGTGGCACTGTACAGATATAAAAAATGTGAGGACAGGAAATGGTCAAATACAAACGTACTGTAAAATGACTACAGCTGAGAGCCTATTGAATCCAACCGGCGCATTTATTGACTTTTAAATATAAATAAAAGGTGAATCGGTAGTTGCCCAAGTCGCTTTGAAGACTGCGGTGAAGTCCCGGCGCCGCTGAAGTCCACGGGAACGTAGCGCTGAAATTCAGAGCTAAGATTTTACCCCGAAGCCTGCGCTGGGCAGCGGTTTCCGCAGCGCCGTAGTCTTCAGTTTTACCGTGAACACTGCGATCAGGTTATTCTTTTAATAATTTAGACAATATGTCATTTTTACTTTACAAAATGCAGCATTACATCGTGACTCTCTACGTTTTCAGTGAGTGATTACGATTGATTTCAAAGTGCAAAACAAGGATTAGCGGAAGGTTCCCCTTTCCGAGCGTTAGGATGAAAGTTGGATTTTTGAATTTCGGGTTCACTAATTTCACGGTCATAAACCACAAGAGTTTAATCCAAAACATGATCTCCGAGCAATGTGCAATGTTTCTTTCTGCTCTAAAGAAGAAACATCAAAATACTGTTTCCCAAGATTTGAACTTATATATACACACACCATTATCTAACCGAAAACTTGAGCTGGACTTGTATTTTATTGCTTAAATTTAAATAAAATAAGTTACTTTAAAGCACTAAAATCCTGAGGGAATGGAAGTAAAGTAACTTAACTGTTACGACGTGTAGCTGACTGCTTTTTCCGATTGCTCTTTCACACAAAGGACGGCCCCGATCTTGCAAACCCGCCTGGGAACGCGACTCCCCAGCGCAGCTGCGCCGAGCCCGGCGGTGCGCAGGGCAACGCGACTTCGCAGGATCGAGCCTCTCGACGCCAATCTACCTCTTTTGAGCTAGTTCACCCTTCGCCCTACGCCGCCTCTCGACCCCGCGGCTGAGGGAAAGGCTGTTCGCGTTACGCCTTGGCTTGGGTACCGATCAGAACCTGTCCGTGGTGTTTCATAATCCCTCTTTCTGTCAGCGTGGGAATCCAGAGAAGAGCGTTTCTTTACCTTTTCAAATATCCCGACTTTCAGAGAGTCTCTCCGTGGTCCGATACGGAGTTCTCAGAACGTGCTGTTACTCCTCTCCTGTGTATCGTACAGCCCGCTAGCTTTGATTGTTCTTCTTTAAGAAGTCAGTTAAACGGATTAATATACATCTTTAACTAACAGTGATCGGGTTGTCATATTTTGCTTTTAAATTTCAGGCCTTAGTAAAACCGAACCTCAGTCTTAAAAATAATGGAAGATTCTGTTAAATTTCAAATACTGTAGTCCTAAACATTTCATAATCCTATCAAATTCAGTAAGCTTAAAATATGATACTTAAAATCAATACTTTTGAGTCTGCAAAATATATATCAAATTTATATTCTAAACCTACATTGATTTACAACACTAACACCACAAAAAGAATTTTATGAGTCAATGACTATTTTATAGCAGTATCACCCAGATGTTTGCTTTCATAAATAGCCTCTCTACTCACGTATCCCTGAAACGATTCGTGTGGCCAAGAGGCCACGCCGTCTGCAAACAGAAACATGCCGCGTGTGTATATAGACGGATGTGTGTGCACATATAAAGAGATATATATATATATATACACAAACATATATGCACTCACAGCGTAACAAACGTACGCAGACACCGACGATCTCCAGGCGGAGTTCTCCTCTTTGTTTTCCTCTTGTCCCCACAGTTCCAGGAATTTTCAGCAGCAAATATATTTCTTTCCATGGGATAAACGTAATATCAAGACCGCAAGCCACCGGTGCTTGCAAAGCTAAAAAGGATTAAACGTTTCAGTGCAACTGGAGAAGGGTGGTACGGCTGTCAAGGTGCAGTTATAAAGAAGGAAACAAATATGATTAAGGGCTGTTACAATATTCGCGAGGGTCTGTACGAGTTTGGAGCACTTTGCACTGGCACTTCAAAGGGAAATCTGCACACATTTGTCTCTGTACAATACACTGGTCTTCATCAAACATTCTTAACAGCGAACAGGGCCAGAAAATTACCCATTGTAAATTGGCCAAAAAAAAAAAAAAAAAAAATAGAAAATAAAAAGAGAGGATGGTAAATGTACTAATTTCCCCATTACAACAGCACTAAGCTTTAGAATGCTAATAAGATGAAGAATGGGAATGAAGACCTTTGCACGATACTTTTTATAAAATGTTCCTTGCGGGAAATGTGCACTCGAATGCAGATTCCTCCTGCCTCCCGAAGCGCCCCCGCGGCAGCTCGCGTCGGGAGAGCGGAGACGGGCGGCTGGGGGGTGGTGCGCCCTGGCGCACTGGGGGTTTCGTGGGCAGTTAAAAAGTAGTATCAAACACTTTTTCTGGATTATCTTCTTCCAATTCTTCTTCGCTTTGCAGAGGTTTATGGTTTGATTTTCCACTGTCAGATGCCAGGGAAGAGGGGGCAGAACTGTGGTCTCCATCTTCGCTGATTTTCCCTTTCATGGCTTCCTGTACGAACTCCAGAATTTCCAAGGGCAGTCTTTTGAATTTGTCTTGATATTCCTGATCGAGTTCCACCTGCAACTACAACAACAGAGACAAGCTGTCCTCAGGTGTATCTACTGCAGCCAGTGCTACAGCGTGGGGCAAGTACCACACGAGGCGGCGGGCGGGGGGAGGAATTAATCACGCGTTTGTGCACGATTCGAGAATATATTCCTTTCTTTTTCACAGCAGCGCCACACATTCAATACGCCCATTGATTTCCATGCAGTCACTGCAAAGCTGAAGGAACGTGGGGTCACTTCGCAAGGCTGGTTTTGGGTACCACCCCTGGGTACCCAAATCCTTGAAATACACGTGGATTGAACCGTGCCATACAGTGGGGTCCATACTCCACCGGCTCTCACGAGACCCGACTGAAGGGCAGTATGGATCGTGGACAAGCCTTCGAAAGAGCAAGGCCTTCATTAAGCTTCGGGTAGGTAATGACACATTAATCGCACCACAAACACTGCTCTGAGAACAATATGGAATCTTTTGCCAGATTTCTTGGGTTGGAGAAACCCTCAGGAAAAAGTCAGTTGTCAACGGGAGTCAAGAGGGAGGGGAAACAAAAAAATTAAATAACATTTCTTAAGGCTAGATCATGGAAAGCTACATTATCTGATTAGTGCAGTATGTGTCTTGGACATTACTGGGGAAAAAGTGTCACATCATCAACAGGATGCAAAAGGCATGCAGAAAGAAATCTGGCTATCGGGCCTCAGGAAGCTGTGGGTCCTTTCCCAGTATTTATTTGTACAGCCTTTGTTTTTAGAGCCCATGTTAGGATCTGCACGATCCATTATTTAACACACATCGATGTGTATGGAGGTTTCAGCTGAAGACAAAGCCAAGGTTCTCATCACGACCGATACGAGCACAGCAGGAAGCAAAAGGGGTGAGTTCCAAAGCCAAACCCGCTCTGTCCGTCTGTCCATGCATCCAACCGTCCATCAACCCACCTTCTTAAAAAGAGGGAGTCAGGTTCTGCTAACTGTAGCTGCAGCAGTTTTGCAATAGTTTCTTAGGCAATTGTATTTTGAGCCGTGTTTTTTTTCCAGGGTGCATAAAGGTGCTACCAATTCCGATCCTTCAGCTCTATGCTTGAGTCTATCCTACCTAGTTGCGAGTCTCCTTCACCCCATTGCAACGGATCTCAACAGGTAATACAAATTTTCACTTGAACGTAAGGACCGATACAGTCTTACCATCCTTGACCTGTCCACAGCATGTGACTCCACCACCACCCCTCCCTCTGAGCCCTTCCAATCCCGTTCCCCACGCTTCTGTCCTGGTTTTCATCCTGCATCTCTGACTTTATTTTTGTGAGGCCTCTTCTCCTTTCTCCTGATGTGCAAATCAACGTCCTTAGCTCACCTGGTCTAGTTCTACATTCCTTAATTAGACAAATTTTGCAGCTTTTCTTCCTCAGGATCTAAGATCTGGCTTTTTCCTTTTGGTTCTCCTGCTGAAGCTCTTTTCCTGCCTTATTTCTGGCCATTTTCCTACTGTTCTGGCCTCAGTTTCCCATCTCAGTGTCACAGTGCTGTTGAACACTTGAGTCTGAGGCACAAACCGTAGCATTAAATACACCCAGCCTCTAATATATCTATGTATTTATCAACTGTTAGGCAATCACTACCATAACACCCTTCTTTCATGTGGTACCCTTCTTTTTTCCCAAAACTTCCTTTATTTCCTGGCTTTGCCTAGATACGAATGTTTGAAGGGATCCTCCTTTCGTCTCCATTTTGATAACACTTCCAAGAGCACACGTATGATCAGAAGAACAGTGCCATAGCATGGCAAACCCACAAATGCTGCTGATCATCTCTCAGTGCCCAGCTCACCACTGGGGCCCTGCAGCCCCAGGACTCCACGCCTGCTGCCCAGCGAGCTCCTCAGCCTCCAAGAGGCTACGTCTGCATTGGTCTCTACTTCAGAGCGACGGCAGCGTGGCACTCACGGGGGTCATCCTGCAAATCCAAAGATTACATTCTAGGCAAATGGTCTGCCGTTGTGGTGCAGTCTGGTTCCAGCTCACTAGTAGACACCCGCGCTGCTTCAAAAATGGGAAAGAGGGAGGGGCAGATGAGTCCTTGCGTTTATTTAGGACAATTACCCAAGGACACCATCACAGTTAGAGGGATATTTATGCCAAACGTGGGACAAGAACATTCCATGGGCACTGCCAGCAGTCTCCGAGCTTGCTGCGCACCACGGACACCAAGTGCCACCATCTTTTCCTGTTCAGCAGTGTTTGCAGCCGGGCTCTGGGCTGCTGATGTGAATGAGCAGCAGCATCCCAGCACCCCGCAAAGCCAGCTAAAGTTTGTGCAGGGACAGACAGCTCGGCACATGGTATTTTTTACAAGGCTAGGAATCGTGGGAAAGGCTCCAGAGCACTGGATGACAAAGCTTTATATAAGGACATTAATTTCTCTATACAGTGTCTGAGCCAGAGATGGGCTGCTGCGTTCCCCCACCTCATTGTCATGCACAGAATTACTGAATTTGTAGATTTTGGGCACCTCAGGTATAGAAAGAAGTATGTAAAATCAAAAGTCAGAGAAAGTCTCCTGGCTCTCAACTTCCAGCAGAACCTTGACTTGCTTAATTAGGTTTAAGAGCGCTAGAAATGTTTGAAATCCCTCAGAAACTGAACGTTATCTGAACCCAGCGCAACCATAAGCATGTTGTTAGATAGCAATTGTGTCTAATATTCTCCTCCTAAAGCGCCTCCAGTGGATAATCCCCCCTAAGTCAAGCGTTTAATAGAAACGACATGAATCTGGAGCTCCCTCTCTCTCTTCAGTGTCTCCAGAGACAGTCTATATAGATATCTAATCATGAGAAGGTTGAAGTTAGTCGAGGAGGAGCAGGCAGTAGACAAGGAGGGTTGATTAAAACTGCAGCAGGGTGTAAAAATTAGTTTTCTTTTAGATTTCAAAGGCACTACCAGTCCTTCCCCTCGCTCAGCTTCAGACGAGCACCTCAGAGCCCGCTCCCTGACCCCCAAGCTATCACACAGGACCCCAGCTGCAATGAAGTGCACAACGGGTGAGCCTGGGCGCAAGGCAGCCGTCCCAGTGCCAGACCCGAACCCTCACTGAAGCCTTCCTCAGTGACCCAGGGCCTTGCAAAACCACAACGGTTCCTCAGCACACTGGTCATGCTTCTCGTTAAACCACCAGCCCTGGCACAGCTCAGGTCAAGGTCGAAGCAGCAAGCGGCCTGCTTACAACCAGCTGGCTCAAAGAACCAGCTGTTGTTCTTTTACAAGCCTCAGTATCCCGCTATTAGACAACGATAACCATAGGCTGTGGCTTTACGGGGACATTAACAGCTCACTCACTAAGGGGGAGCTGCCCTCCCGTTAGCAGCAGTAGTCACGCCTGTCTTTTATTTGGCTCGCTGACGGCACGACAAAGTGCCACATCAGTGTGCGTGTGTGTAAGTAAAAATCTCTCTGCACAAGCAGCACCCCACGAGACTCCAGATCAGCGTAGCCTTGCTGTCTCCTTGGGTTGCTTCCCATCACAAGTCCCCCTACCCTGATTTCTCTGCTCTCCAGCTACTAAACAAAGTGACCTACACTTGCTGTTAGGATTTTGGAGCCCGACAAGCGAGGCGGGGGGAGAAATCAGACTGATGATTAGATGGGCAGATCATTATCTGCACCACTGTTCCCATTAACACATAACAATCTTCTTCCTTCTATCATCTCACCATCTGCCCTCTTATAGATCCTCTGTCCTCTCTTTAACCCCCAACAAAAACAACTTATTAATGCCACCTCCACGGGCTTTACTATCCCGCAAGAGGTTGGAAACATGATTTCTTGCTCAAGTAAATCACACTCCCAGGTACTTACTTACAGGCAATGAGTTAATACTTTAAAATTTGGAGCCATCATGAAGCGTTTGCAGTGGGGTCCTTGGGGACAGGAGGTGAGTGCGTTAGTCACTCGTGGCAGCTGGGGCCAGAAGCTCTAACTCTTGAGTGTATGGTTCTATCTGCCTACCCTTTATTTTGTACCCAAGAGCGCCAGTTAAAAAACAGCCGCTGATACTCACATCAGCTTTACAAAATGGGTGTGAGTATTTTTTAGTATTATCCCCGAATTACAGAAGGAGAGAAATTAAGCTCAGGTGATGCTCAAAGCTCTAGAGGTGCCATCCTTGGCTGCCTCTGGTTTGAAAGGGCTCTCCTCAGCTCTGTTCAGAGGAACTAGATGAACTCTGCTTATCAAACCAGAACATGCACCAGCACAGAGGCTCTGGACCACAAGGCCACCATGTTACCCTGCTCAAAATAACAGTGACTATGGTGAGGCTTTGGTTGTGACTGTCCCGCCTCTGTTAGTTCCGCCCCACAAGGGCTTCCACGGGGAAGCCATCCCCAGGGGGCTCCTTTGGCTTCAGCCAGCCAAGGGTGACCAAGGGGCTTGGGCTCATGCACCCTCACGCCCCGGATGAACGCCACTGTATCTGTTGAACCCTGACTACAACCAGCTGTAGAGACAGAAAACGAGCGGCCCTTTACATGACTAAGACTGTGCCTTAGTGAGCAGAGCTCCTGGCGTCCAGCCAGCCACCCAGCTGATGGGCTCGCGTTCCCTCTTGATTCAAAGGGCTCTTCGGCATCCTTGGCTACCACCACTTTCCAAAAAGGGCCATCATTCAGAGAAAGACCTCAGCACTCCTTTCTTGGAATGTGGGAGGGGAAAATGAATATGGTCATTCAGCCTAAAGCAAGGAAAATGCACTCAGAAAAGGAAACGGATGGTATTATTAAATCTATTCATAGTATTTATCCCTATCTGTTATTATTAAACCTACCAAAATAGCATAGCGTAACACAGCATTAAAATAGTGACCAGAGCGTTAAAACCAGTAACTGTGATCAATAAAGAATTACAGAAGCAGAAACTGTGGTTTTAGACGATCCCGATCAAGCCCCTGTAGACTGCTGCATACTTGCAATGTGATCTAATGAACTTCTGTTTCTACCAAGAACAAAAATAAAATGATCACATGAAAAATGCAACGTGCTGCCAACACAAGTTACCAGGAGGGCTGAAGTTCACATGCAGTGTTTAGATTGTAACAAAATTAGAAAATTAAAAAATAAATATGTTAAGCCCCTTAATCCTTAATTATTCTATATCTATGGTGTTCCATACTATCTTGTCCTTGAGGTTAAGCTTCAAATACTGAACTCCTCTCCCTTCTCACTACCTGAAATACATCTCATCCCTCTTTCCTGCTGCAGAATCTTATGGTGGGTTTTTTTTTTTTTTCATTTTGGCATTGTTTTAAGATATCTGTGGAAAACCAAACAAGCTGGGCTAATGAGGTATAAGAAGCTAATAATAAGCTACCAGAAGTTTCGGACATAGAGCAAAGTTAAGAAAAGTTTTGCCCCAAGAAGTAGGTTTCTGCACAAAGTTAAACAGCAACCACATCTAGGACCTCGGGCATCAGGACCAAAGACCCTACCGGGTGCATTAAAAACAACGAGCGGACTAAAACATGACCCAGTCACACACGGAGGAAATCTGGGAATGCCTCTGTGGGCCGGTGCTGTTGCCAGCATCTGGTGAAAGTCCGCTGCATCTACCTGGCCTCCACGGCTGGGAGACAAGAGGCATCACACAGCTGGCCATAGGCAGCACCGCTTCCATCTGACCTTCCCCTCCTCACTTTGGCAGCCGGAGGGAAAGAGAAATTGCGGGGAGACCACGTCCAGCCCATCTCCCTTCCTGCCACAGCAACACCTCTGCAGCTGTTAACGTGAACACCGCTGCTCCTTCCCGTTGGAACTTCAAAGTGGCGGTTTGGGAGTTAGTAATGAAAGTGGTTTCCAGACAGTTTTCCCCTCTCTTCCTTCCTCATACAGCTTGAGACACCGCATGCTCGGTCTGCACAGCAGCGTGACCGCGTAGCATCATTCTCCTGATGTAAGATCCCACGCCAGAGGCAGCTACCCGATGCAAAACCAACCCACTTCCACTGGGATTCACTCCAGCTCACACGGGTTCTTTGAAAATATATTTTCAGCTCAAAAATAATGGAAGGGTCACTACTTATAAAGCATCAAAATGCAATTTTGTCAAATCAAAACCATTATTTATGGCCATACTTGTTTTGATGAAGTTCTGCTGCTGCAAAAATGTGATATGACTCCAAACAACCTTTCTGAAGTCTCAGATTTTCCATTCCACTTGCAATTTTCCTGCAAGGGCAGTTTTTTGAGTTTTGTGTTACCTCTCCTTTTAAATCGATCTTACTTTGCATTATTCATAAATAGTTTATTTCCCTGATCGCACTCTTTCTTCTCCTGAATGATGCAGTGAATTATGAATGAAAAAAAATCCAAATATCCTGGCTCAACAACCCAGGTACAAATGCAGTCTGAGGACTAAACAGTTTGGAATCTCCAACAGTCTCTGACATTTCCAACAGCACACTCTTTATTCTCAAGTGTTTGAAAGGTTTTGCACAATTTTTGAGTTCCGATTCCAAATATGAGGAATTTTAAAGTTGTTTCCCCTTGAGGCAGAGGGCAGCAAAATATCATCATAATGACTTTTATCTTGGTATTTGGTTATTGCATTTATTTGCCAGCTGAAAAGCAATACCGGTTCGTACCCATCATTACCACGGCACTGCCCACAATGTGCTCTCATATTTAATTCCACGTAAACAGCACCTGCTCTTTTTGTTTTACCGCTGAGGAACTCGACTGCACTCGTTTGCAGTTTTTTGACTGAGGCAATAATTGGTCACTACACAGTTCGTAAGGCAAGGGGAACTGCAACCTCCGCAGGGTATTTCTGCTTAGGAAAGCTCCCATTTTCCCTTTTCACATGTCACTGGCAATGTTTATTTTGTTAACACCAGTGACACCCATCTTTTCCCTGGTCAGTGACAGCACACTGCGACACAAACGTGGGTCTGAGATTGTGGCCCCGTTCTCACTCCTCCCGTTTCTCTAAATCTGCTAAAGCTCCAAATCCTTATTTTTCTTCCTGCAAATGTTGGACCCACGCGCCTAAAGATCTCTTTGAGTAGAGGATTTGGGGCTTTTAAGAGTGCATCAGACAACAAATATGCATAATGTCAGTGACCTCAATTCAGCTTCCAAAATAGCACATAGAGGACTCCCAGATTAAGGGTACGGAGAGCAGGCAAGCTGCTGTTCTGCTGCTTTTCATTTGCAGAGCTTACTTAATTAGAAAGCCATTCTGGAGGGATATAGCATTAAAAGACATATGAGTAGCAAGAATTGTTAAAAGCAGATGGAGGCTCAGTAACAGGGAGAGTGAAATTGAGGAAGAGAGCTCAGGGATCAAGTGATTTATAGGCAGCAATTTTTGTTTAATTGGAAACAGAAGGAGGTTCTTATTAAGGACCATGTTATTCCCTCCACTAAGCAGATTTCTGCTGGGTAGGCAAAGGAGTAACCACTGCTTAGCTGTCCTTGTGCCTCGTGGCCGCAGCCCCTCTGCAGCACCCAGCGTGCAGAAGACGGTGACTTGAGGTGAGGATGATGGGTATGAGGGCTCCTCTGCAGGAGCTTTCCAAAAGCGATACGGCCACCTCTGCTGTCTGGAAGAGCAGCCCAGAGAAAACAGCTGGGAAGTGCAGTTCCTTGGGAAGCTGTTTATCCAGGGCTGCGAAAGGAGTTAACGACTCTGCATGTGCAGAGAGCACCTAAATGCCCCTTCTTCTCTTTCTCCCAGTGACTGCAAGCAAGTCCATAAAGGACCATGCCACGGTGTTAACATTTGGGCTTAACAGAGCTACTCAAGGACCATACAGCTAAGTGTGAAATGGAACTATTCAAGTAGATGAGGCTTTATCTCAAAAGATTCTGGAGCGTGGAATCGTTAAAGAAACAGAGATGGCGCAAGGCATTGCACTAGGTAAGTGACAGCTGGTGTGGGAAATGTTCTTACGCTGTCTGGAAAGCTCCCGTTAATGACTCCTGTCCTCAGACAAGGACATCCCAGCCTCAGTGCAGGTCCATCACTGTGTTTTCAAATGATGGTTACTTTTCAGACCATGACAGACATAACAGACACCAGCTCCAGGACTTTCTCTTGACAGCCCAGCACAACATCCTCTTTCTCCCAGATGAAGCTGCCCTAGTCCTTCACACAAGGTCCAAAACACCAAGCCAATCTTCCCACCCCACCAGCTTCCTGAGACCCAGGGCACTTGCTCTGGAGTTGCTGTATTTTCGACTGATCCTCCACTGCCACTCCGGCCTTCCCATGTCAACAGGCTGGCACGGTCCAGACACTCTCCTTCAGAAATTGCTCCAAGATGGGCTTGAGAAACCTCACTGTAATACCAGGTCACAAGCCAAGGAGTCTAGAAACTGTATACTGTGTTACCTTCCCTTATTCATACACCCCCCTTCAATTTCCTCTGTTATCTTCATGTCTCCTCCTATTAAAGCCGAGGTGATTAGCTGTGCCACCCTAACGAACAACAAGTCCCCATATAAATGAGTCATTCAATATCTGCTGTCTCAAGGCATTAGACTGTAACTTTAGGGCCTTCATCAACCTGTGTCTCCACCTTTATTAACTGCAACCTCAATTAAACCAATGGGACTGTGGAAAACCTTGGACCTGGGCTCCTAAATTTTAATGTTCTCGTAAAGAAACCCGTATCTTCCTTCTGGAGAATAAACAAACATCTATTCCAAGAGCTAATTATAAAATAGATGTTGGAGTGATGAGATGCCCATCAGTGCTGCCTGGGTTATACATGTATACATATGCCTGTACTGTATCTCCACTGAAAACCTCTGAGTTAGAGAAGCTCCTTACAGCAGAAGCCTGAACTGGAGATGGTTTCCTACTGGCGGTTGTATTATCAGCAGCAATTTCAGACCTCTTGCATTTTCTTTAAAGAGACAGCTTGTGCTGAATTCTATGGGAGGAGTTTCTTCACAAAAACTTTTGTTGCCCGTTTCTTCATCAGTGCAGCAGTTTATTCTCATGCAAAGCCCTGCTCTGGGCCTGGTAAGCTGTATACTTGGAATCACTCTTCCTTCTGATGACTGTTTTGTGTAATTGTTTCTTTTTGTGGGTAAAATGCTTTCTTACGCTGTCAAGTGTTTTTGTGATGACTCTATAAATATGTGACCTATGCATCTCGTGATGCATATGAATAAAGATAATTTGAACTAGTATGAATGGGAATAAAATCCTCTCTCTATGAGCATGTTTAACATTTTAAGGCTAGATTCTGCTCTTTATCACTGGAGTAAGTTAGCCTCACTGTAAGCATAAGAGAATCTGCTCAGTTTCAATGCAATAAATCCAGAGAAATTCCACTGAAGTCTCATCTGTCATCAGATACTGCCCTTAGTTTATTTGGGTGGACCCAGACTAGGTAACTCCAGTGACATAGCTCAAATAGAGCTTCTTAACTGGTCCTTTTATAAAGTGCTGTCCATATTTTGGATACTGTCTAAAACAACCAACCAATCAAAGAATCAGTGCATCCATTACCTTCTAACGAGTGATTTTTCCCCACTTCCACGATGCCTCCAAGGCACTCCAGGCAGCTGACTGTCCAACAGCCCAGGCCTTGGAAGAGTAGCAGTATTGCAATTCTCAGCTCAAGGGGTCATAACAGTCCCTTGGAAACTCCTTTTAAATGACATCTTGAAGTTATAACAGCAACAATATATTCCAGAAATATTTCAAATCCCGGGGGGACCAGAGAACGCAGGACTCTGAGAGCTGTGCAGCACCACAGCAGCCTAGTAGGATGTCTCCAGGGGGGTCTGGAATCTGTGGGGTCACTTTATGTATAATGTGTTTTGCCTAAAAGTGGTGCTGTCCTGCAGACTGAGAGATTCTGGTTATTTTTGAACGAGAGAGACAAGAAAAGAAAGCTCCAGGTGGTTAAGACCTTCTGTGTGAGGGCTCAGGAGCTGACGAAGTACAGATCTGAAAAAAATGTGGTGACACCCAGACCCCAGCTTTTGGATCCTTGCCTAAACTGAACTCTGAATAGAGTTTACCAAAGTGTTTTTCAGCCTCTCACATCCACCTTGCCAGTAGATTATTACAGTGTTGCCTGTGTCTGACTTTCAGCAGGACTTCTCTAACAGGTCCCATCGGTGTCACAGAAAATTTCCTCCAAGCACAGAGATTTCTTCTCAAATACGACAATGAAAAGGAAATAAATAATCTATTTCTCTGTGTCTTTCTTGTGGCATTGGGTTCTACTCAATGGAAGAGGATCAGAGTCATCCTATGATTAAGTCTGGCACCTCCTTTCACTGCCATACCCTGTTCTGCCCTCGCTACTCAGCCCAGACTCTCAAGCCTGTTTCGAGTACTAAGAGCTCCTAGCACACACCGAGGTCTGCGTATCTTGAGACAGCATGTTTCTTAAGGTACACACTCACTATAATTTCAGCGTCACTGATAATTGTCAGGGAACTGCATGGGGGTTTAGAAGTAAGCCCTCATTAGTTCAAAAAAATAATCACACAGATAAAACCTTATGGTGCACTTTGAAGTTTACCTTGCACTGACTCTGCCTCTCCACATCAGAAAGTCTCTGTGGGATGGAGCCTCATTGAAAAGCCTGCTTGGAAAATTACTGAGCAGGCAGTCCTTCTGTTAATATCCTGTTAAAAAATGAATGTTTTCAGACTAGAAAGCAAGCACGCTCTGAATAAAGATCAAAGCCTTAGAAGTTTCTTTGAAAATCTTTTCAAGTAGTTGCAGTTCTGTAATGCCTTGTAACAACGAAGGCTATTCCAAAACATTTCCTAACTCATTAACAACATGAATCTGGCTTCCTCTTTGCTATTAGCAGAGATGTGCATTGACTCTCCCCCAACGATGAGCCAATTTCGGGACCGAGCCATTATTTTCTAACAAAACAAGTGATGAAAAAAAATCCTTTCAGAACCTTGCAGAAGTTTAATGGCAGAGACAGAGCTATGGTCCCTCATTTTCCATCTTCCAGAAACCATGGTTCAACATTTTGGCCTTTGTACTTCTGAGTGTCATGAAAGTTTGAGGCTAAGTTTAATGATGACAAAAAGTTGGGACTCAATTTGAATTTATACAGTGATGTAGGTGTAGATATTTACTATTAAATAATGAAGATTAAATGGACATGTATCGTTGCTACCAAGGTTACAGAGTCTGACTCTGTTTATAGCTGCTCTGTGTTTATATATTATTATTATCTTCATGTTCCTGTACTTCCACCACTATTTCATCCACGTACCCACCAATGCTAGTTGTTTCATGCTGTATTACACAACACACTTTTTTTTTTTTTTAACTTGAGAAGCAAAATTAGTGAGGAATTTTAACTGCAACACTTAAAAACTTTATAGCTTAATATAAGAGTGGCCCTGCCCAGAGGTTCAACCTCATTAAAAATAGCCTGAAGATTTTTACTTCCCACTACTACAATGAACTTAAAAGGAAAAAAACCTCCTCATCTTGCCTGTACAGCTATTATTGGATTAAGTAATACTATGCAATGGGAGGTTACAATGGGAGCCATCCTCATGATTAAGTTCAAGGGATTAATATTTCAGTTCACTTGTTTTTTTATTTAAACTTTTTTCCAAAGGTCATATGAACGCTGACTGCCGCAAACTCAGGCAATTCTCTAATCACCTATCAAGTTACAATGAACCACGCAGAAAACTCTGTCTCAATGGTGTCCAGCGAGCATCTGCCATGCAAAGATTGACATATAAGGTAACTTCATAAAGCCAGATAAACAAGACCAAGCCCATCCCAGTGCTGCGCAGGGTAGCCTCAACTCATGCCTGTTAAAGGTACCCAAAGTTCACTTAAGTCTACAAGAAGACAGTGATTGACTTTGATGGTTTTTGGATCTACAGTACTGGCAGCCATACACGTACAGGCACAAACTAACCAGGTCAAGTGAAGGAACCACTGACATAAAACGCCATGAAGCGCATAATCCTTCTCCACCAGAGATCAAAAGGGAACTGACTGACGGAGGAGAAGCACAAAAGCCATGTTTCAGAGGTTCAGGATTTTCAACTGTCTTGTCTTACCAATTTAAGGAAACTGCAAACCATGAAAGAGTCTAGGACACAGGACCAGGTTGCTGCTTAAAATCTAAGCCTGCTTCGACAGGCAGGTAGAGATAACAAATTCCCACAGCAAAGGTCAGATGCCATTCTCACATCCAGACCTGCCCACCTTTCTCTGGGTTTCTGTTGAGTACCTGAGCTCCACGAGGAGGTGAACTGTGACAGAGTTTTGCCCTCTCAATGCTTATTATGGGTGAAGGACTACCACCCTGATCGTGCTGCAGCCCAACCAACCAGCACAGATCCCAAGGTCAGCGCTTCTCCAGTATGGTGGAATATGTTCAGTGAGCTACGGTGATAAAAAATGTGCGTATCATAGCTCTTGTGTGTTTAAGTCTGCTATGTGTGTTTAAGGTACACTTTTTTGTCTTGCCATGCAGTGGACATCTTAAAAGTCCTCTTGAACAGATCTCTTAACGATATTGCCAATAGAAGAGTTGAGTTTTGTGGTCAGACCTTCCTGTTGCCAGGAAAAGGGATATGCAAACTCCCTAGAAGCCAGCAGAGACAGAAAAATAAGGGATACGACAACTTAAAACTACTTAGAGAATCAGTTCCTTTGGTACCTCCCTTCCTGCCCGATCTCAGTGGGCCACAGCACACAGAGGTCACACTGGGGCCTCATCCAGCTCTCAAGTCTACTCCAGGAAGAGTGACTTTTTCTATAGACATCAGTAAGTGCTGGATTTGGTCCCTGGCCTCTCTCCTTCTGAAGCTAATACAGTTCATCGAAGTTTAGTTCAGCAGAGGGTCAAGCCTGAACTGAGATGAAATCTCATGGAACTTCACTAAGGCCTTTGCTTTTTTTTCCACTGAGAGGCCTGCCATCAAAATGCATGACACGATCTCCTTAGAGCTCCGATTTGTTTTTAATCTGATTTCATTTATGTGTATCACTATTGGTAGCTTCTATCTTGGAAAAGCTTTGTACCACATAAAAACCTTATTTAAGAAAAAAAAAAATTGGCAGTAGAACAAAAACTCTTTCCATTATAAGAACTTATCTTTTTAATGCTCTATCAGTGTTTTTTATTACTTCAGTACTTGACATCTTCCAAAACTATTAAAAAGTTCTTGAGAGGTCTTACAACTTTACAGTGGATTCTCTGATGCCAATTTTGATCACAATCTCATTGAAGATAAGTTTAATGAACACTGGAAAAATAAAGGCCTTTCATAAGCGATCAAGTTATTTTAGGAAGCAAAAAATACATTCAAAACATTGGTTGCTTGGTTTAAAGCCCTATTTAAAATATGCGTAGAATACACATTTTTGTTGAGGCTAACAGATTTGTCTTATTTTGGGAGTATTCCGAATGATGGTAGACAAGTATCAGATTATCATGAGATTATGAACTTGCAAAAATACCTTTTAGAACAATGACTATAAAATGTCATCTTTTCCCCATTGCATGGAAAATCATGTAGAACCTTAGAAATACAGACAGGCATGAGATTTCATGATGGTGAGTGAATAATCTAGTCATCTGCTACCTATATAACAGAAAAAAGATTATTCTGTGTGAGTTACAGAAGTTATTCCTAAAAAATTCTTATCCCTTATGTTATTTAAACTTTCTCACATATCAATTAGTTTGAAATAATAAGTCTTTAGGCTATCCATTAATTGCAGCACCGTAGACACAATCTGTATTTAAAATTATGCAGTGAAAATTAAGCCGAAGCACCAAGCTGCCTTGGCTAACAAAAAAGGTTTCCTCAGCCCTTCGGATAAAGAAGGAGAGATAATGGGGGCACTGAATTCACAGGAGAACTCGTTCTCAGTTTACTCTTCTGTCTTGTCACGTGTTAACAGACTACTGAAGCCACAAGCCGTCATCCACGTGTTTAATTTGCAGCAGTGCATTTTCTCACAGTACGACTTTTCAGCCAAAAAAGACAGGAACTCTGGTGACAGCAACATATATAACCCGAAGGATACCTGACTAAGAGGATTCTGCAGCATTGACAAGTGCAAGGTAAATGTGGATGGGAAATTTGAATAGTTTAGTTACTCTTACAGAAGTGAGAGGGAGGCTGGTTGCAGAGGAACATCTGGTCTACCCATCAGGAGAAGACGATTTTAGTGTTTGTCATTACAGCTCTAGGCTCTCAAAGGCGGCTTCAACCCACTCTTGCTGTCTTTGAAGAACAGATCTTAGGACAACTGAATTCCCCCGTCTGGTCACATTTTGCTTCACTGATATGCCAAAGCTACAATGTGGCATTTGTGCCCTTCAGCTGGTTCGTGCTGGCATCTGCCAGGGGCATGCAGCACCAGCTGCCTCGGCGGCAGCGATGATGGGAAACGGGGTTACTTTAAAAAGTGCAGCCACTCATTGATAGGTGTTTTTTCCCAAATCCTCTATGCCTCCAGAAGGAATGAGGAGTCAAAGACAACATTCAGCTGATTCAAATGGATCTTGGGAATGGTGTCTTCCTGTCACAGAAACTATTCTGTGCTGAAAAGCATTTCTGATGGAGGGAATGAACCTTAGAGTGGTGCTTCTTTAACGCCAGCAGCCGCTCGCTATCTGTCAGTCTTCTCTGCATGCCACACCAGCAGTTACCGAGCTGTTCCACCCTACTGTCTCCGCTTAATTGTACTTTTAGAGAAGAGCAGACAGAGCGTTGGGCAGGCTCTCTGTGTGCAGTACAGCTGGTTTTAGCCTGAGACCACAGAGGTTTACACCTCTGTGCCCAAAACCAGAGAACACCTTTAACATTCAGCCTAACCACTGGGAGATCTCCTGATGTCAGAACCCTGCACTCCATATGTGGCTTATAAAAAAAGACTAAAAGTGTTCTCTATTATAAGCATGTTTATTAAAGTCCTCCTGCTAATAATAAATGGTTATAGGAGGGAAACAAGGGTGAATACTGAGTCAATCCTCTTGGGTCATGCCTGTGTGCTTGGGACAGTGTATACTCACAAAACAGGGGAAAAAGGGAAGGCATCTGAGTCCTTTTAAGTAAATACAAATAATGACTTCACTGGCATAAACATCGATTTTGAATAAAAAATCACGTTACTGAAATATTCACAGAAAAGACACCGTTTGTTTGGGGAGGACAGGTACAAAGAGGGTCTTTGGTGAGGTATTTATCAAAGATCTTTATGTTTTTAAATGGACATTGTTGTGGTGGGCACCTATAACAGATGATCACGCTGGGACGGTTGGGTGGTAAAGCTTGCCCAGAAAACTTTTCAAAAAGGAACACAGCAGAGCACAGAAAACAACAACTTTTCTATACCCTCTACTTTAGTAGGGATTGGATGGGAAAACAGCCACCTATTTCACATCAAAGATCTGGACAGGATTATTGCTGTTTCACACTCCATCAGTTCCTGCAGCAGCCAATAGGGAGCATCTTGGTCTACATAAAATCCTCAAACATGGTTTATGTCACTGAATAAAATGTGCTTATGAGGGAGTCATGACCATTAACTGGCAGCTGATACTACAAGGAATTAACCTCAGTCTTTAAAAAAAAAAAAATCACTTAAAAAGTAAAAAATGCTAAGTAATCATTTAAAAGACTGAATTAATTTCCAACCAATTAGTATTTTCAAGTGGGAGCCATGGTAGTGTCTGCCTGAATACAAATGGGAATGAAGGGTACTCCAGGCCAAGAGGAGATGTTAACACTGACATGCAACTGGGGACAAGTTACTGCAGCATTACACCATGGAGAGCGTGAGCCCCTGCTTGGAATGACAATGACTCCCCAAGAAAAAGACCGACAGTGAGTTATCGTTCCCAGAAGCTTCCACCATTTCCATGCTACTCAGCATTACAGGCTCGTACATCTATCGCACCTCAACTTCAGCAGCATCCAAGCTATGTGGGGTAAGGTGTATTACTACAAGAACAGGGAAGGATTTAATTGAGGCTGAGGCCATCAGTCCTATCAGGAATACTGATTCCTGAAAACCGATCTCTTTGGAAACTGAACCTGCAGAATTTTCAGCAGAAAGGAGCATTTTAAGAGAGGAAATACTACACTGAGATCTCACTGACTATGTAGCAGCCTGCAGAATAAAACTGATCCAGACAGGCACTTCTAAATACACTAATATAAATAATCGCAAGAAGGACCACAGATAAGCTAGTGTATATACTAATAGTTTTTAGACATACTAACCTTCAGTATCAGCAGCTTGTGAAATAAATTCCCTACGAGCTCCACGCTGTATGCTTTATTCAGGCTTTAACACCTACTTTGTGAAAATAAAGCTGTCAGAACGTGAGCTACCACATGCAATATCACTCCCACAGGCCACACAGTAATTAAACATGGAGGCTGCCATTGCACCGCGCAGAATTCTGGTCATCTTTAACAGCTACCAGAAGACTTACAGACCCCCAGGTTTAGAAAAAACACCAGCTTGATTCTAGACAACACCAACATACGGCCACAGCCCCACTGAAAAACTCTATCATGCACTTAAGTGTTCATGTGAAACGCGGCTTAAAGGATGAGGGCAGTGTAGCAGTAGCTGTTAGGTCCTACATTTAGAGCTCTTACGAGCCATCTCTACCCGGCCAAAATGCCCTAGTGGAAAAGCCATTTTTCATGGACTAGAAAGAGCTGCATGTTCAGACCGCGTTCTCTTTTTCCGTCTCCAAATTTTTATATCTTAGGTTTCTGCTGCTGACAAACGTAACTGTTGACTAAATGGATGTTCCTCCTGTAGAAGACTGACATTTAGGCACTAGTAGATTCAGACAGCGCCTGAATGAAGTTGTAAATTTATGCCATTTCTCTAGATTTCTGCGCAGCTGTTATCGTGGCTTAGAAGGATTCTCTGCCTCTCCTGCACAGAAATACTCTCTAAAGTCATTAGTTTTGTTTAGCCCAAAGCCAGTGGTTTCTTACAAGGGAGCGAGAGCCAAGACGCTCCTTTTTTGGCCTGCAGGAAAAATCAACTCTTGCCTTGTGTGCAGCCTGCCCTCCTCCTATCCAGGTACTTCAAAGTGTTCAAAATGTTTTTTTCTGTGGATGCAGCAGTGAGAGCTTAGGGCAGAATGGGGTGGAAAAAAACGTTACTCCCATCGTTCTCATATTTGCTTCGGAGCAAGGTAAACCTTGGGGCGATGGATTCCTTCACACCGGTTTGGAACTCCCTGCGTACCTGGTGCTAATCCCGTTTATTTCCCACTGTTCAAGCACAGGTAGGGTACACTGAATGGTAACTCCGCCATGCATAGCTTCTCCTAATCCCGCTCCCTTTACTCAGCCTATGAGGACAAAGTCCTGAGAGCAGGAGGAGGCAAAGGAAAGAGTAACTCCTGTGGTGTCCTGTAACCACTTCTGACAGTGGTTACAGGACACCACAGGAGGTTCTTCTCTGAGGTCTGATTTCCTTCGAACTCTGCAGGAGCAATTGGATTTGCCCAGGTCCCCACCACCCTCCCAACGTGTCCTAATTTGACCCAGGCAGGCGATACGAGGTTGCCTTCATATTGTTGAAAATGTAAGTGATATATGACGACAACCGAGTTAAAACAAGGGCTTCTGTTTTTCAAATGGTCACTGAGTTGTTTTGAGGTAGCTCAGCTCTATACCTATCCTCCTGCTTTCCAGGAAAGGAAGACAGAACATCCCTCATGAAGAGAAATCAATATTCTCGTGACACTCAAACAAAAAACCCGAAGAAATCCCAGTTCCCCGGTGAGCAATTGCCAATTTCATTTTGCCGTGTTCAGTAAGTCAGTCTTGAATACTGTCAGGGTGCCAACATACTCATTATGGGCTCTACTTTCTTTTGTCACAACTACTTTGTTCAGGAAATGTCCACTTTTAGTTGCCTTGCCTGCTCTAAGAGGAAAACAACATTCGTGAAATCAAGGCCCCACCTAGCAGTTTTAATCTCTAACCTGACCACAATGAGAGAACTAAACGGTATTTAGAATGGTGCTATTTTTCACAAGGGTTTGAAAAAATGACCGCTTATTTTGCAACGATAAAAACATTTAAATAAACCATAAGCATGCAATGACATGTATAGATACATGAAGAATATGTTGGTGTCCATGCGGGCAGAGGCAGGTGATTCACAGCAAAAAAGCCTGACAAATGAAGCTATAGTCACACTGTATAAATCGGTCAAACTTACTTAGCATTTGCCTTTCAGTGGATCAAACATGCCGCGTTGGTTCCTTCTTTCTTGCCAGTGTATGTCCATAGAGGAACACATGGTAAAACCCAACCGAACAGAAAGCCCTAGACAGGCTGATAGAACAACCTGGGGGGAAAGCGCAAGGAGCCACCCCACTGATGCTGGCCAACAGCGCTCACAGCCAACGTGCACCTTCCCCACTGCTGAAGGTGCATCGCGGCTAACAGTGGTACCGGCACCACACAGACTGGAGGAGGAGTGGTTCCCCCCAAAACTGAGCCTTGGTTCTCATTAGGATGGACTATGGATTACAGAATACTTTTAAGACCTTGTGCGGGATGGTGACGAGCCATAGAGGATGTTCCGTAGCAAGGAGCAGCTGCAGCTCTCTTGAGAAGGCTCCTTTTACGCCCACACACGTGTGTGAGCTGAGCCCGAGGACACTGAAAAGCAAACGCTGCCTGCCTGGCAGTTAACCCAAATCCTTGGCATCCAGGTAACTGCAGCAGAAAGGCAGGTTTGGTTACCAAATACGGTCCTCACTGAGAAGTCGTGGCGGTTCTCTCCTCAAAGACAAGCAAAGCATATCAAAGCATTCCAGAACAAGGCAGTAGAAGGGGAAATATTAAATAAAAATACAAAGCAAGCAGGATTCACTGATTTGGTGACAAAGGGTGTGGCTTATTGCCCCCCCCCCCCCCCCCTTGACAGCGAAAGCTCAAGCCCTCCTGGCATGACTGTCTTTACAGGAGGTTTCAGGAAGTTTGCTTATACACAATCATGTCTCCTGATAGCAGAGATACCCCTGAAATAATGCTTCATTCTAACAGCATGTTCTAAAGATCAGCCCTTCCATAAGCAACGGAAAAACCGCTTTTACTTTAACCTACCTTCATCTTGCTTCCAGGCTTTGCCTGCCTTTCCCCAGTTGCCTTCTGTTCCCTTCCTCCTCCCTGAAAAACTTTGCCTCTTACCTCCAAATCTTCCCCTTTAGGCTTCGCTAATCCTGTTTACTGATTCACATCCATAAATTCTTTCTCTTTGTCCCCCAGTTTTCCTCCTGCTCTGATACCCTGGTTAATCCTTTCTTTATCCCATACTCTGGTGTCCCAGATGAACAAATCCTTTATTTATCTGCTTGGTAAGCTTAATCTTCAGAGGTACCCAGAATTCCTACCTTTAGCACCTTTCCCCACCTCATAACTCAACTCTCTCAACTCCTACCCCCACATCCCCCCTCCCTCAATCTTCTTTACCTCTTCACAGAGACATTTTCTGATCTGAGAGTACTGCAGCTACTGTGAGCAGAGAGCAGAGGATATTCTGATGACCCAAAGGGCTGTGGAAAGAAAGCTTGTATAATCATGCCGTTACACACAGCCCCTGACCGCTGCACTGAGCTGGGGCAAAAGCAGCAATAAATAAAACAGGCAGGGAGACGATGGGGTGGGGTATGATTTGAAGAAGCCGCAAATCGCTTTCAGGGTATAAAAAGGATGTAATGGTCAGTGGCAGCATATGTTATGCAGCTAGCAGATAATAATCAGGCTATAATTGCTCAAAGATTTCAGAAGAACCACCAGGCAGGAAACTCTGGATGCTCCTGACTTAGCTTTGACATGTAAAATGAAAACAACATTAGCATTACTAGATAAAAAGGGGAACGTTTCACTCACTTTCACTATAGTCTCACATTCCATTTCTACTTCTGTTTTTCCTCTACTTCTTGTTCTTCTATGCTCTTTAAAACAAAACCAAGGATCATTTCAATTTGATGTGATTAACAGTTACTCTAAGCCGAAATGACATAATTCTGTGCATTGCAGTAAAATAACATCTCTTTAATCTAGTCACTTAATGAAAAACAAAAGATTACTTCATGCTTCTGTGTGTTGGCTCATTAATATTTCACTAGGTACACGTTAGTCAGAGAAACCAGTCTATTTATCACAACCTGTCATTCCATGCTAAAAGAGGACAATATTTCAACTGTGTTATGCGGGAGATCCGGGTTTAGGTGAAGCTGCAGCTTATGCACGTCACAAGAAGTGTCCCTCGTTTTCTGGGAGGGGGAAAGAAGCGAGCCTCTGAAGGAAAAAATGAGCGTCAGCCATGCCACCTGAAGGATGTGCTTGAAGAAACACCTCTGGCCACTGCTTAGACTGCACTCATGCCTAATCCCAGGAACTCAGTGCAGTTTGGGTGGAAAACCTTCCAGGACATCCCCAAGTGCTTACAAGGGTGCTGCTGCTCCTTCCCCAGCCAGCCTGCTCCCTTTGAGTCAGTCCTGCACGAGTGCCTGAGCAGGACAAGGTGTGGGACACGCTGCTGTTGGAGATGTTACTAATGTCCACTCGCCTTCAGCCTGAGTTGGTGTTTATCTCTGGAGCTGAAACTTCAGAAGAGTGGCAGGATTGTCAGATTGTCCCATCCACCTAAAATCGCAACCCTGACATGCTGCAGGCTGCTACATGCTACTTGGCGTGGACACACTGGGGTAGCTGGGGTTCATCGTGCGCCACTCTCAGCTCCCTGAACTTCAACTCTGTCCAAGGGGTCTAAGGTCTGGATCAGAGAAGTCCTGAAGGTAATCCAGCAGCAACCAAAAAGACCCAAGTTTTTCAGTGTCTGCGGTTACTAGGAGATGGCTGTAAAATTGTAACCAGGAACTGAAAAAATGGGCGACTTTCCAGTTCTTGCTCAGCGCAGTCTTTAAACAAGGCTGTCATGCCATTTTCAAGTGGCTGCAGTATGTTTCATTCCCTTCTTGTGTCATAATGACTGTGGTACCTGTCTTGTTCTACTCTAAAATAAGTGTTACTTCAGCATTAAGTGATTTACTGCTTCATATGGGTAGGAATTGCATGAGTATATTGCTGAGCGTGGTTCTGTCTGTAGAAGTTAAATCACAGCTCTTTTATGATACAGTTGTTGCCACTAAAACCTCAACACTTCCCACATCATATACTTTTACGCTCCATCACGTATCCAAGACAATATTGAATTTACATTGTCCAGGAGCCAGAGCTGTGATGGCATCCGGAGAGATACGGTGATACGAGGTGAGAGGCAGCCATGGAGTGATGGCATGCAACTTCACTGAGGTAATCTATATTTTGCCTTAGCTGTCAGGTTTGTTACGAGTGAAATTGAAAATTGAAACCATTAAAAAGAGACAGACAATAGCACAAAATAAAGTTTCTCATTTAATAGTTAAAGATTAAATAGCTTAATAACCGAAGTTGTACTTTTAAAATTTGTCACAAAGCATTTCCTCTCAAAGCATTTTCTTAAACTGAATATAATTGTTGAGTCACTTCCTTGGTAATGGGCGAAGAAGCAGAACAATATGTTTGAGCACTGTGTCCTCATTTTACTTTCATGCAGATCCATAAATGCCTTCTAATTGAGTCACAATGGCAGGCAAAAAAAAAATAGAATTAGCTAACGACGTGGCTGGGTTTGATTGAAATTCAGTGTAAGGGAACTCATGCCACCTTCTTACATTGTGTTGCAACAAATGAATAAACCCATTTTATTTATTTTCTCCTGACCTCCTCCTCACCTCGGTAGCAGTGGGCTGTAAAGCGACTGCGTTACCACTGACAGGAATGGTGGTGTAAGATACGTGTTGGGTATAAGATGGTCAGGAGATGGGTGCCAGTGATTGTGGTAGCTCGCACCGTTTCGACATGCAAAATGAACCTGAACTATTAGCTGAGGAAGCAGAAGGGGACAGGTTGTAGCAGAAAAAATGCAGCAGCAAGAAGGTGGAATGTAAAGTGAAAAAAGAAAGCTCCTCTGTTTTGCATAGTTCCTTATCACTTCTACTGATGCGCTTCATTTTTCCGTCCCTTTGATCTCTAGACTTCACTGGTTTCGTGCTCCCACTGACAGACAAATCAGATAAAGTGCCTGACTGAAAATTGGCAATTTTTACAAAATTATATATATGTTTGCAGCACACAAACATTTTGTTACCGAGGATGTTGGCCTAGTTACTTCAACGAGGCTCGTAACTACTGAAGGCAGGTTAAGATTTGATTAGAAATTCCCTTAAAAGCAGTCTTGGAAACACTACTGAGCATCCTCTTCCTAGATTCCTTAGTTCGTGCACCATTATGACTTCTCCCCTCTTCTGGCACCGTTTTTCGCCAGCCTCCCTGTTAAAGGACACATCTTGGTGTGTGACAACGTGTGTCCACTTGGCATGCAGGGGACCGCGGGTATGTACCGGCCGGTGCTCACACGTCAGCATTTGGGCGTGCAATTAGGCACACATTTGCCAATAAGCAGCTTTTACCTACCTGGAGGATGAACATCAGGCTCAACCTAAGTAAACATCTCAAAAAAAGCAACATCCAAAAATGATAACAAAACCCCCCTCGATTTAATCAAACTGAAGCTCTTCCCTTTGATTATTTATCAAAACACAGTCCACCGAAAGTAACAGAGATATCTGGATAGCATGAATTCCACAGCGACAGGAACCGGTAAGGTTACGAGATACAACTACTTGGCTGTAAGGAGAGTACCCACCACTCCAAACCTACAGTGGTTATAGAGCTGGTACCAATATAGCCTGTGCACTCGCACCAGTAGGATACTCCCGATCCAAATGGTGTTAGTGGAGCAGACGTATATCATATATTACACGCACATATTTACCACAGGGGTGCTCACAAGTTTTGGAGCTCCAGGCATTGTCTTGCAGCGTAAGAAAGAGAAAGTCAGAGAGAAACAGGGATTAAAACAAACGCTGTATTTCAAGCTCTCTTCTATTCTGAAGGTCATGATGGAAGTTGTCATAATTACCTGGTCTTTAAAATCCCCAAACAACGTCGTGATTCTAGTGGGAGAAAAACCTGTCCGTGGGTACAGACATGGCACTAAGCAGCTTTTGGTGAAACCTCTAATGCATAGAAAATACAACACAGAAAATCCGTATACTTCCCCAAATCATAACTAAGCAGCCAAATATCTATTGCTGTTACTAGTGCTGAGACGACACTTTAGAGAAGACACATGGGAACTAGACAGCAGAAGAACACTAATGGCAGGGGGAAGATTAAAAGCCTATCTGCTATTCAGTCAGTGTCTACCTAATGCTGGCTTCCCAGCTGTCTCCTGGGGGAAAAAAAATATCACAAAGTCCAGAAATCAATCCAGTGCAAGATTAAGCTTTTATGATATTGAAATTCAATATATTCTGGTTTATTTGACGTTTCTGAATATGTCCTCACCTGTGCAAAGGGCCACAAAAAAGGCTGCATTTCATATCTCTGGTTTCTAAGCTGTCGCGAAGAGCCCTGTTGCATTCTTATTTAGTGTGACATTACCATAAAGAACGACTGCCACAATTAGTCCAGGTTTATATTCTCGCTAGCGCATAGAAACGTGGCATAGAATCCTGTCACTCTCCACAATAAACTGTGTTGACCTAACGCCTCCAGTTATCTTTTATGAACCGCTGAAAACACAGTGAAGACAAGTGTATTGTATCAGGGAGAAGAAAAAGGGAATACTGCTTCTCCACAAGAGCTGCCTCCCAGCACATCATTTAGTTCTCTAAATAATTCATACCCCTCTCAGTTATTCAGCGACTTACAAGTGTTGCTGTTGGCTCTGCCTTTGGCATACACTTACGAGTGTTTTCCGAGACCTCAGCAGCACAGCATCACCGTGTTAAAGAAAGAGGAAAAAAAATTTCAAAAGGAGTTTGAGGGGAAATGGAAAAGTTTTAAGCAATGGGGCAACCCAAGTGACTGAAGATGGTTAGAAATGAAACATTCATGCCTAGCTCCTGCTGTTTCTGTACTATATTGCTCTTAGCAAGGGTTCAGCTAGCTAAAGATACCTCTTTGCTGCTGGCAACTGGGGGGACATATTTCTACTGAAACTCTGGCCAGCTGACTAAGAAGCAAGCAGTGCTCACTGGCCATTAAACTGGGGGAAAAAACAAGCCATCTGGAAAACGGTATATCCTGCCCATTATTTAATCAATGGACCAAGCAAAAGTTGCTTGGTCTTTATGGAGGAACTTCTGATGTAAACTACTAAACCATGACTCCTCTTCAAAACCTGTTTCCAGCTGTGTTGTGTGTTGTAGAGTTCACCTTCAAAACAATGTGCCAGATGTGTTTCACATATGAGTGTTCTTTATGTATGTATCTACAAAGAGAAGATCGAACTGCAAAACCAAGCCAAAAAAGGAACAGAAAGGGCAGCAGGCACGCTTTTCCATGGGTGTCATCTACTGCAAGGTGGGACGGACAGACACTTAGGACAAAAACTAGCTCACGGCAACACAGAGACAGTACGAAGAACATTTAAGGTAGCGACTTGTATTAATACTTTGGAGACTTGTTATAGTCTCACCTTCCTTGGATCAGAAAAAATCCTCCATGTTCCTCTCACAAAGACAATGCAACTGCAGGTTTGCTTATTAATTAATCAGAGACTGACTGTGAAGTAGACAGACAGTGGAAGAAATGCAGGAGGAAGAGAATGATCCTGGCTTCGATCTCACTCGGTGAAACAGTAAAACCAGTTCAGATTAATTCTACTGTGTGCCAGTGAAAACCACCAGTTTAACAGCAATGTCAGTGAAACCCATCGCTATGCGCTTTCACCCTTAAGTTACACATATACAATCCAACTGCAACAAGATCAGTCTTTGTAGGCACTCCTAGTCCTCATCCTGGGCAAGAGGAGCACGTTCCCATTCCTGCTTCCTATTAATGACGACAGTTATAACCTTTTTAAAAATCAACTACTATTATAAAATAGGTCCATAAATGCCAGAAGATTAAGTCACAATATATATTTTTGAGCTAAACAAAACCCCATCCAAAACTCCCAAACTTCAATACAAGGTCCAGGAAGAGTATCAGTGAAATTTGGCAGGAACAAAACATTAAGTATCTCAATATTTCCCGTTAAGCAATGCTGAATTCTCACTCATTCTTTAAAACTCAAGTGACACACAGATGTATATGCATATATCTGTGTAAGAACCTAACAAGAAGGACCTCTTTTCTCGGAGGTGAACCATAAAACTAAGCGAAATCAGCTTAGATCCATCTTAAAAACAGCTTTCTGTCCGTACAATGCGTAATTTGAAAATAAGGTATATAGTACCCCAAACTGGAACTACTTGTCTGATGCCTAGTTAAGCACCAGCTAACCCAGTTATTTCTGTAATAACACAGCCTGCGGCGGTATTCTGCGATGGTTCAGTCTTCCCTTTGTCCTCAGAGTAAAAATGTCATAAAGTCCAAAAGCTTTTCAGTGAAACATAGTGGTATCCCCAATTTAGCAAGTGTCCAACATGATGTGATTGTTTTAGAGTGTTAATACATGGATTTTTAAGTCAATTATCTTCAGGAGATGTAAAGGACCCAGTCCTTGATGGTGAGAGAGAAATTGCTTTTCTGTGAATGACACTCAAATTTGGAAGACTGCAAATTAATGCCAATTCTTCTCCTACCCCAAAATGTCATTCGAAATCTAAACTCAGTAGAATAATTCTGCCTTACAGAGCTGGCCTGATAGCTTAGGTCTCTCTGTGTTAAATACAGCAGATTGCACAGCTTTCCCCGTAGTAAAAGGAGATTTATTTCCTAAGCATGGTCAAAATCAAATCCTTTTCCTAATGAAGTGTCAGATAAAAGGGTTTGTTACACAAACACCACATCAAGAAAACGTAATCTCCCCAAATTCACTAAACATTAAATGACTGTGAAATAAACAAAAGAAAATGTTTTTCGACAAACTGTTTCTAGCTCCATTTATTGTGTAAGCTGCAATACATACGCCAATTAGTTCTTCAAATGACTACATGGGGAAGTCCCTTCTCTCTTGATGCTCCGTGCTCTCTGATAAGCTCATTTGTTTGTGTCCAAGAACAGATTTTCAGCTTCATTCTTTTCTGAAACCAAAGTTAGCCTCGGATAGATAACGCAGCTACTGCTAATAAACTCAAGATGCCTTAATACCAATTTGCTCCATGGAAAATCCTGCGTATTTTGAACTAATTTACTACAGCAGTAGCTGTTTAAGATCAATTCACAGCAGACTATTTCCTATTTATTGCTAATTAAAATCATGGATTTCCTGTTCCAAACAGCATATAACCCTGAAAAATTAGCTACGAACCCCATGTGTTATTGACTCAGCTGGTGGACTATAACTAGACTTACCACCCAATTCTCAGCTTCAAAAAACAGCTACTCTAAGCAATGACAAAATGGCCAAAGCGAGGTCAGGTGATGAGGGAAAAATGGGAGGCTCGCTGAGATTTGTCTTCTCAACATTATGAAATGCAGAATGGCTTAACTGTGGTTTTTATGTCCAGCCTGAGGAACAAAGAGCACAGCAGGCTGGAACTCTTTCTTGGCACATTAAATTTGAGGACCACCCAGCCTTTCTGTCTCAGTTCCAGCCCTCTCCGGACTTGGAGAGAATAATACTCTAGTTGTGCGCCAAGGGGATATCTGCAGGTGGCATCTGGGTTTGACCTTATCCACCCACACTTTTTTGGTCAGGTCTATACAAAAATATTTTCAACTGATTGTGCTGGGTAGATACAGGCCAATTCTTTCAGCTCGGGAACACAGTTATAGTCAGGGAAGTACACAAGCATGGGAACAGCTAAGAAAAATGGATATATTGGAGCGGTCCTGACTTACGGAAAATTCCACCCAATGCCTTCTGAACATGCATGTTCATGAGCTTTGAGCCCCACCTGAACTGCAGGGTTCCCAGGAAAGCACTGCCTGCCGGGCTCCACCATGACGCCAAACCTCCAGAGGATAAGGAGAAGGGCAGTGCAATCCCTGTCTCTTTTCACTGAACCTCGTAAACTAAAAGACGATGCAGTTACAGGGAGAGTGTGCATTACTTTTGCTTACTAGTGAATCAACTTTTTTTCCTTCTCCAGAAATCTTTGCCTCATTCCCACTGCAAAAGGCTAAAATCTGCTTAGGTTCATCTTAGGGTGATCTAATCAATCACAGCAGCCTGAACTGCTTTTCTGCCAAGAAGCTGGAGTTTAGGATGCTGTGCCGAAAGAGACATACAAAGGTAAGAACCCTCTAGGAAGCACCTGTGAAGTCTTCAGAACAGGCGTGTCTTCAGAGCTTTGGCAAACCAGGTGCCATCAAATGTTTCTTTGACCACCCCCTCAATACTTATTCAAAGGGCTATCCCAGTCTGTCTCTTATTAATTTCTTAATCATTGCATTTGTTCTTTTTTTCAGGAGACATTAATCACATTGCAAGAAATAGAATAGGTGTACAATGAATGTGATAATCATGCTGAATATATATTCACTAGGGTCAATAAGAAAGAAGTACTTCAAGTTGCCTTTCATAATACAAGTATTTAATTCTTGCTCAAATATTTCTAGAATTCCTTTGGTTGAAAACTATGTTCAGGAAGCCACTGGGGCAGGGACTGTCTTTTTGTGGAACCAAGCATTTTAGGATCTCTGTTCCTGCACTGAGCTATTGCAAATTCATGAGCACTATCATTTCTCAAAGAGATGGAGTCCTACTATATCTGCAAAAATATAAGGAGGTTAAAGTACTCTTGTTGTATTTCAAATTTACTCAGCATCCCCATTTTTTTTCAGAAGGAGGGTTTCAATTCCAATTTATGGATAACTTAAATTGGTGTAGCTACAGCAGATAGCATCCCTGGCAATCCTCCTTTTTTCTCCTGAAGACTACACCATTCTTGCAGGCATGGCTGAGCAAATTCGGTATCTGCTTGCTAGTTGCTGTAGCTTAAAGGAATTAAATGTATTAATGTAATCTGCTGCCATCTGGAATTTACAGTAACAGCAGGACCACAAATAAGGACCCGCTGATTGCAGAGAAGGGTAGGGCAGAAAGCTAGGGTTGGTGTCCTGCAGCCAACTCAGCATGCAGCTCTCAAAGTGATCAAAGAACGAGAACCTAGACATCTGTGAAGTTGGATCAAACAGCAACATTTTGGTTCCCTTCAACCTCCTTTATTCAGGTAGTTCAACATATCAGCAAGCCCGTGAACCCAGCAGGGCTGACACTCTTATGAAAGAGAATTGTGAAGTGACGGTGGGCAATTAATTCTCCCCTGGGGCATATCTGAGCTCTGCCAGGAGAAGGGCTGCAACTCTGAAGCTGTTTAAATGACAGCTTTCCCAGGGCTCTGAGGTCAGTTTTGAGGCTGCTCCACAGCACTAACCGCTGATGAACTGCAGAAGCAAGGGGAAGTGATATGAATGTAAGCAAATATTTGCAATAGCACTTATTTTATCTATGTTTCTTATTAAAAGAATACAATCAAATTAATAACGATATAATGAATATAAATATTAGTGCATGTGTTGATAAAACGTACTTTTATTGTTTAGAGGACTAAACAGTTCCTGTTCTTTGAAAGCCTGAAACAGTCCTTCGTTTATCTTCATCTTGTTTTCTGACATAACTTATTTATTTACAGTATGTCAGGGGAGAAACCTAATTTCTAAGGGCATTTTCTAATTAACTTTCTTAATTAAAAGTCAGACTCACTTGGTTTGTAAATAGCATTATCTAAAACCACAAAATTCATAGATTCGGGGAAATGGTTGAGCATGCACACACACGTACTATCAGCAACGTTGCCCATCTTCAGTCTCCAGGTGTTACAGATGTTGTCTGGCATTCTCAATGCCTGCTTGTTTTTGCCTGATTTGGAAACAATCTCATTTGCTCCCAAAGTCTCCAACATTACGAGGGAATTATAGTTCCCTCTAGCTTCTCATAGTGCTGCAAGCAAGCGCTTACGTGGAAGTATGCGCTTAAAACTATCGGCTTTAATGAGTTTTAAGTTCTGCTCTGAATATGAATCTGTAAGAAGAGGCTCTGCAGAGATCCAAATTCATGACTTGGTGCTAGAATCCAGTGACACCCTAGGAAACGTCTGCTGCTGCACTGGTTCAAACATCTGCCAGTCCGACGGAGAGCTTTAGAAATCACTGTAAGAATTCACCTTTTCAGGAGGCACCATGATTTCATCTTGGGTCCAATTACACCCTTACTGAAGTTAGTAAAAGTCTTTCAAATTATACCTCCGAAATTAAACCAGACTCATGAATAGAGATCACATTGCTATGTCTGACTTGGTGATCGGTTAGAAACAGAGTCATCCCACCGAACAGTTCACAAGAACTGGAAAAAGATTGAAATCCAATAAAGCGAAAAAAGATGATTGCAAACCACTTAAAAGCACTAAAATTCCTTGTTTCCCTCGCGCATTTACACCAAGAGAACAACCCCACTCTTTGTGGATGCGAGGATATTTCACGACTAAAAATAACTGATGCCGTACGCTGATCGCCAATCTAGATAGACCCAAGGCAGCTTGTAGTCGTAGGTCAATTTATAATATTAATGTAAAATAAAAAAGAAAATTAGCTTAAAGCAAAATCAGACATTATAGTATTTGCATATCCCTCATGGACATATGCTATGAGTTACTGCGAACTTCCTCTGAGACAGTCTTTACCGCGGGCAGGTAGAACACATGGCCAACTCCTGCTCCCATCCTGACTGTCTTACAACATCTTCACCCAACTTCTAAGCAGCAGTGTTCTTTGCCTTAGTACTAGAGAAACAGAAATATATGTGGTTCGATATATTTACCGTGCAAGAAGAGTAGTTTCTATGTACCCATAAAATGCTTTCAGAAATAATAATAATAATAATAATAATAATAATAATAATAACAACAACAATAATAATAGCAGCTGGAAACTCCAATAGGGCCTAGTCATTACTGGAGAAACCAAATAAATCCGAATCTTAGAGACAATTAGTTCACAGTCTGTGCACACACATTTTAAATTAGCATGTTTGTGTGCAGACAAGAGCATTGTATTCTCATTTTGTAGCGGCGTTTTTAACAGCCTGAGTCACCAGGCGGGGAAGGCGGGCTGAGGAAACCTGATGGCTTCCACACTTCACGGCGTTTCCTTCAAGAAGAAAAATGCTTCTTCTGTTCAGGACAGCATGAGAGTGAACCTCTTTGCTGTAGGTTTGGCATATGTTGAAGGCATTTTGTAGACAGCACGGAACCTGGAAATCCATAAATCTGCCTTGCCCCTTTTTTGTTTTCCGTACAAGGGAAACTCTGACTTCATTGTTAATACAGTCAACTGAGAAAACTTGACTAGACCACAGAACTCCTTCTTGGGATTGGTGGTTTCCAAACAGGACTGGAAACTATCAGAACCGGCTTCTAAGTTTGTCATGCAGACCTGTCACTCTGAAAGATGTTTAAGCCAAAGCTCTCAAACATGGACACCTTTAGGTAGAGCAGCAAAAGGCAAAGTTAACTCTGCCCTCCAGCAAAGCCTTTAACACATGAAAAACGCTGCACTCTTTTGAGCTGGAAACAACACAGGGAAGTTTTATTGTACATAGTTTTCCTTTTGGAACTTCTTATTAATTTTACATTTCAGACCCACAGATTTAAATCACTTGGCCAAATTTGTCTTACAGTGTCATTGCAACTGAGCTACAAGTATTTTCCATTTGCTGGGCTAAGCTTCAGAGACTTAAAAACTGAGTGCTTCAAAAGCTCGAGTTTCCTCAAAAACACATCCCTGGGTAGCATCTGGAATCTCTCTTTTTAGCAGCAATTGACCATAAGGAACTATTTTGACTTTTATTTGGTATCTTCTGCCTCATTTACACCTCCTCTGCCTTTCAGTTAATTCTTGGTCATTGGCTGAAATGTAAGTATATAGGCGGTGATTAAAGTAACCCCTGTTTTGAAACTACATGTAGCTCCCACCAACAAACAGTGACTACCAAACCGATAGTGGTGGCTGCAAGATTTCCTAGCATGAAGAAACCTGACTTCTGGATTTTCCCTGAAAGTATTCTTGTGATTGCAGGTAACCCTCCTGTAGTCTCCGCTCAGTGGACCAATCCTGTTACCAAGGTCACCTTTGCAGAGTTGTATTTGCATCCAGCTGACGTTGATTCATGTTGCCAGATGGCTAAGGACAAAGCACAATCGCTCAACACAACGTGTGACCTACTTACACGCCTAACAATCTGCTGTTTCATACTTCGGAAACGCGCGGAGACTTTGATTAAAATTTTAATTTGGTTTCATAGTTAGCCCACATGTGGCATGTACATTTTGCATCCCAGATACATCTGTTCCAACAGGGCGGTAGCATGATGCGGCCGACTTCTTTCTAAAACAGGGCATACGAATGCCTAAGTGTCATCTCCTTATTTCCTAGAGGCACTCTCAAAAGTAATTACAAGTTATTGGTTTACATATGGACAACTAATGAAGAGCCAAACACTCCCATGCTGGCACCGCATAAACAAAGAATGACGACAGTAATATGTCAGCTCTAGAAAAGAAGAAAGAAGACACGATACACACAAAATTCTCGTAGGGTTTCTAATCAGATGTATGGAAAGTCATGGGGAAACTCAGTCTGTGCTCATATATATTCACAGGGGAAGTGGGACAACGAGCTTTCTGCCTTAACTACAATGTGAAGATATGCAAGAATACTAGAAGTGACATTTGGTCGTTGTAGGCCAGACTCCCCAAATTGCTCAGGGCTTTAGGAACATCATCACCAGACTGAATCAGACCCAGGGCTGACCCTGCACCGTGCCCTTGGCTAGAACCAGATGCTGTACAAAGGTAAAAGAGCTCAGAGCAGACGTAGATAAAATAATTCCCACCTTCAAGCAGTCCTTTCTGGTCCTCATCATTGGTAAAGACTGACCTAAGACCTGGAGTTCAACTTTTAATAGTTTTAGTTCCTTTCAAAGGATTTCAACTCTGATATTATTTCACTTCTGAAGCGGTTTCCCATCCCATTTTCAATCTACATCGCTTTGACAGATCGGTACCTATAAATGAAGCCGCACTGTTAAAGTTGTGAGCATTCAAGCAGCTCCTCTTGTGAAAGTTCACAGTCAGACCCTCAGGAGCGTTTAGCGTGGTGTAGGAAGCGAGGCACACGTAACTCAACAACTCCGCTAAACGAAAACAGAATGCTTTTTAAAATAGAAATCCTCCCGACTGTGAGAGGAGAGCAGAAAACAAAAGGGCTGCAAGGACACAAGCCTAATGTTACATCACAGATTGAGGAGGAGGGGACAGATGCTAGTTGGAAATTGTCCCATCACACAGTAATATTATTTATTCAGTGGGAAATGAGATGGGAAAGCATGCGCAGGCAGAAGTATCATCACAATGCAGACGGTGCTGATGAGGTGATTACAGGTAACAGAGCAAATGAAAATAACTGGCAGGACGTTGACTAAAATAAAACTTTAGCAGTGAACCAAATATTTTGTTACTGAATAAAGACGTGAAGAGTTACACTCAGGATATATCATTACATTATTTGGCATTCTCAAGTACTCCTGGGGAATGCTATGAAAATAGACACTAAATCAGACTGAAGTGTGCTAAATGTGGAAGTGTCCACTCCCTGGCAAGTTTCTCTCCAAATTCCAGGTCTTGCGAGCCTAATTTTGTCCAGCACCACAAGTTTTCCCCTCTCCCCATAGCTCTGCAAGGTTATCTCACCGGCAGCATCAAGGAGGGTGCATGCAGGAAGCCTTTGACCCTGCTACACATGGTGTTTGCCACATAGCCAGACACAGGGTTATTTTTACCAAGAAGTTCCCTGCTCCTCTAAGACGTGGAAGATGCTTAGAAAGGGTGTTCCACTTGTGGATGGCAGAGAACAGGAATATCTTACAAAGCAAAACAAACAAACAGGAAGATGCTCACGAGTTTGTACCTATCATTTTCTCTACATTTATGCATTACAGAAAAGATTTACCCAGGGAAGTGCCGTGCCTTACAGTTCAGTTACTTTCCTATACATTAAGTTTTGAGACAGAAAATAACTCACACATACAGAATCCAAGAGAAATAGCAAAAAAACTAGCATTTATGTAATTATGGAGGAAAAGCACAATCGTTCTGGAAAAAATAGCACGCACTCCTTTTTAAAATGAAAAATTAGAGAAATGCCTTCTTCCTTTTAAACCAAAGGAAGCCCAAACCCTAATTTTAAACAAAACCTTCAAGTGTAAATTGCAACTTTTACCATCCACAGAACACTAACTTGTTTTAAAAATACTTATTATGTGTAGGGAGTATAATATAATTATTATGATTGTCATACAAAAAGCAGCCTCAGACTCTGGTACAAGCTGATCCTCATGGCACAGGTCTAGATCCTGTCACGGTGTCCATCTGGTCAACCTGATTCCACAGCTGCTGTTCTGCACAAACCTTTTTAAACAGAATGTCTTCAACTACAAGCACCAAATGCACAGCAGAAAGCCTGTTTTAGCCAGCGATGCCACAACAATGTAAGGTTACACACTGCCCTCAACCCACAGCAAAGCTCCTACAGCTTCGCAGAGTCAGAAACCTGCCCAAAGAACGTGGAGACGACCTGACTTTCACGCAACAACAGCGCTAGTTACAAGCACATTCTTATTTTTCTAGTTGCTGGAAAACAAATATGATAATATACCGTGGATAACACTTTACTGCATCTGATTAAAACTTGCAATGTGTTGTGTCTGTTAGGGCTGCACAGTGAAATAATAAACCTGTCCTAGCCCTGACAGCACTCACCAAGGGAATCAAAACCAGGTCTTCCTCAGGGCTGCTTAGCAGAGAGCATCCTCCTCCTTTGCTGGGTCTGATTATTCTTCAGCTTAGTCTGTCTAGGGGGCAAAGGGCCTGTTTAATTTGCTGTTGTGTGGGAAAGAGACAAAGGTGTCTGTGCTTGGAAATTGTTTGCTCTTGGTTCAGCCTTCAGTTTTCAAGCAAGATGCCACAAAACCCCAAACATAATTGAAGAGAGGACCCATAAAGGAGAACGAAGTAAACGGAGATGTTCCATTAGAAGTTACATCCCCGGATCCTGCTTTTGCTGTCAAGTCCCTGATTTTTTTTTCTCTTTGCCTCAACTTAAGAATTAATTATCATTCATAGAAGAAACAAGTTGCTATGGTTTTGTAAACAATACTGGGAAGAAAAAGCATTCCTTTTGGCAAGTCTTCAAGAAAATAGATAAGTTTAGTAAAAATCATGCTTGCTCCTTAGGTCCTTCAAACAGTAGTTTGCAACTTCTTCACATGCATTGCAGCTTAATGTTTATATATGGGCGATGCTGACACATTTACGGGGAACAACAGCAATGCCTGTAGCTGGCCAAGTACAGCAGAACAGCTTTTGAGGGCTTCTGCCACCCGCTGACAAGATACACCAGTAAGGGAGTCATGGATGTGTGGACATGTTGCAGGTCCCCAGCACCATGAAAAAGAAAGCCTGCAACGTATGAAGAAATTAAGAATAAAGCTCAAACCCTCCCTCACTCCAATTACCACACAAAACGAGCACAAAACATCTGGCGGCGTGGTGCCTTTGTTGAGAGAACACCGAGGGGAAAGATAACTCTGTCATGTTCCCCCAGCAGATACACACTCCTTATGTTCTTTTCAACTTTTGAAGTTACGGAGTATTGAAATTTTAATCATGCAGAAAGCAAAGGAAGTAGCTTAGGTAAAAAATTACTGAATTTAAAGGAGTGGAATAATTTCAAAATGTTTCAACTTTGTCCTAGTGATTTGCAGGAAATAATGGCCAAACTAAAGCAGCAGACCCGAATTCTTCCCAGTGATCTTTATCAAAGCTTTGGGGGACTGCTGGCTGTAGACCTGATGCAGACAAACGCTTTTGTTCTTACAACCCTGCCTGCATTTCGGATTCAACACTGGAGTTCTGGTTGTCTATGCTATGTTCTGCTGTATTTGAGTGTAGAATAAAGACAGCAATGATAATTGGACGTTTTTTGATGGGCACAGACATTATATTTGAATCACACTCTCAGAGGTGCAGAACGTGTTAGAAAACACCATTAGTTTTACCACTCAGCTGTGGTTTGAGACTATCACCAAGGATTCACAAAGGGGAGAAATGTCTTAAATAGTATGGAACTGGGGTACACTAGGAATAGGAATACAATTGAACTGTTTTGTTCGAGTTAGTGCTCTGGTTTGGTTTTTTTTTTTTGAAAGCACTGGACGGATCATATTCAGGATAGCTCTTTATTTAAGGAACAGAGCACACACCATAAATTAGAAAGTATAAATATTTAAAGTTTTGTTGAAAGTGTACACAACCAATCTGTTATGGCTGACCTCCTTTTTATTAGGCAATGGCTACAACAGATGTCCTTAAAAGTGATCACTTAATATAATATTGGGCAAAGACCAAGAGAAACTCCATTTCCATAGTGGTGCACTAGAGAATTCTTTATTTTAAAGTGCCACATGGAATGTCTAAACTAAGTCATAGAGGCAAAAAAAAATTTACGGTATCCAAAACCTTTACTTGGGCATATACTCCATGGCATCACTCTGTTAATCATACTGGACCTAAACAGAGCTGTTAATCAATTATTAACTCAAATGATCAACTGCTTCAAAGCTGTCAAGCCCGATGCCAGCTCTTTTCAGAACTGAACTCTTGACCACAGTCTTAGATGTGCTTTTAGGGTTATAAAGAAGAGTAAGCCAAAAGGAAAAAAAAAGTGCCCGAAGTCCCATAGCCAAGTAGTAGGAATTTCAAACAGTTCCCAATTTGGAAATGGCTGAGGGCACAACAAGAACACAATCAAGACCAGCCTCCAGAAGCACGTGCTTGGAGAAGAATACAGTTCAGTGAGTCTACAAAAAACCCTCAAAAAGTAAAGGCTAATAAAGGATGAAGGCAAGTGAGCAAGATCAACACAGCCTGGAAAGCACAGCGTTTTCTCATCTCTCCACAATGGTTACGAAAACAATTCCAGAATTAAAAAGCATGGTCTGGCAACCACGTATTTTCACCTAAGTAAGATTTTTAAGTCACAAGAACTACTTTAAGGTTCCCCTCAGTTTGTCTCTCCACTGTCTGTGAAGCTGTTCCCGGGGACCTGAATGCACTGTGACTGTGTCCCTAGAAGCACCAGTGCCACACAGCTCTCACCACCATCACCCAGCGACAGGAGCTTCCCTCCCCTCTCATACCTTGTCATTTACCATCAGCTCTCATCTGGGGTGATGTATCATCTCTGTGAAAGCCCACTCACAGAAGCAGTTAACATTAATCTTCATAGGCAAAGGGGAATGACCTTAATTTGTGCCCTCGCATGAGCAGGAGCGGAGCCGGGGAGGTGCCTGCGCAGGGTCCCAGCGCTGTGCAGTGTACTGTCGAGCCTCTGCGTGGCCCCTCGCTGAGCATCTCGCTGTCAGCTAGTCCCAGGGATGGCCTTATTCTGCTTGGAAACTCTCATTGCTCTCTGCAGATCGCGATCAAGATTCTAGAGGATGTGCCATTTTATACTTCTATACCCCAGCCTTCCTCTTTGCTTCGTCAGTAAAGTGATGCCACCTCATTTTCTATGGATGAGCAGCAATGGCAGCTGAAATTTTCCGGAGGTTTTTTTTTTTTTTTGGAATGAAAGCTTCTTTAACCAGTTTTGGAGGCTAAGCAGCTGCTGAGCAACAGAAATTCAGCTTTTGGTCTTACTGCATTAAAAAGCAAAACTTGGATGCAGACCTAGTTTTAAGTTGTTCACACAAGCAAAAAGACAGATGGAATACAACGTGTCTTTCTTCTTGACAATAAAACCTACTCTTTCTTACTTAAACAGTCACTCTTCAAATTTCTTAGATTCCAAATCTTAGTAATTTTCAGAAGGCAATGAGATATCTGACTGATCAACACACTGAGCTCTTCCCTGCTAAAGGTCTGCAGCAGAAATGGCTGTCAGTGAAATCAGATGTGAACAGGTAAAACGCACAAGCCTCTGGCTGACTGTCAGGATACATATCAATATATCGAAGAGCCTTCTGTGCAAAATCAATAACTCTTCCAAAAGAACATAATTTCAGATGATGGTATGCAACATCAAATTAACTTCTTTTTTCTGTAGAAAATCAAATTTCGCTCTTTAACAGGGTTGACTGTCATTTAAGATCACGATTAAGGTCTGAATTTCTCTTAAATTTTACTTTTTCTGAACAGCAGTCCTAAATTAATTCAATGCAAGTGTAAAACGTTTCATCTTACCCTTGTTTTTTATTATTAAATATGTTGTATATAAACATAAAATCAGGAATTCAAACACAACGGTACTAATTATTATTCCTTTTGATTTGAAGGCATGCAGCGTAAGCCATAAATCTCAGTTAAACTTTAACTTAAGATTCACCAGTATGCTAGGGGTAATTCAAGCCGCTCTGGAACAGCGTAAAACACTCAGAGCATATTGGCACTGCTTTGCATCGCCAGGCAACAAACCAGCTACATTCACCGCCCACATTTCATCTTCTTCCTGCAGCTCTGAGCAGCCCCTTCCACACCACCACCTGTGAACTGTCCATCTCCTTGTTCTCTGATGCACTTCCTACTGTCTTCTTCCTTCCATTCTAGATGTTTCATGTTCCTTGGAAATTGAAGAACATGTTCTAACAGAATTAATAGATATTTTTTAAATGACTGCCTTCCTTCATTTCTTATACAGGATGAAAACCTTGGGCTGCCCAAGCGAAGCTGCTGCTGTTTCATTCGCCTGCTGCCCATCCATTTCGAAAGAAAGGAAATTCCCTGAGGACATGCACTGTGCCTGCTTCGCAGTCTGGGGCTAGGTATAGGTGGCTGTTTAGAAAGAGGGTGGCTGGGACCAGAGAGCCTTTGAGCAAAACTTTAGTGGGATTTATGGAAAAGTTTGAAAACTCGACAATCTAGTGTCACTAAATTAATTTAGAGATAAGTAACAGTTACGTTAAGTAATTTTTTTCTTTTTTTTCAATTTGAAAATCTTCTTTAACAGATAATGTAAAACCCAAGAAGTGCTCTTCTAAAAAGATTTGTTTCACCAACAAAAATTAGATGCAGTAATTTTCAGAAATTCCCATATTTGTTTTCACATACATCAAGAAAATTTCACACCCGTCAGAGGAGTTAATCTCAATTCATCTCTTGCTTAAGAAACGTAATGCCTGTCTCCTTAATTAGAGAGGTTTGAGCTGGTTCTGCTGACACCATTTAAAACTCACATGCTCAATATAATTTTTAATCAAAATATATGCCATAGGTCTTACTGGTATCTCTACAAGTTCTCTGTTAATCTGCTTGTAGAGCGGGGATCTAAAACGGGTTAGGTGAATTGCTTCCTAGCGCAATTCCATGCTCTCAAAGGACTTGAGGACTTGCACAGGTGCACAGGTCTCTTGTAGGTATCTAAATTCGGATGAGATGAGCCTTACCTCCCGTTTTGCACCCTTGAAGTGTTCTTCAGTTACATTATATCATGGCGCCTCTAATTCATAAAAATTTTTTAGAGCTTTAAGACTCATCATTTAATTAACTCAATTAAAACAGGGCAAGAATGTGGAAAGATAGAAGCCTTGACAAATGAGGAAATTAAATTAGAGCATCCCATTTGGTCAGTTCTTGAATTGTTGTTCATCACATTTGCACAAATCCACACGGAACCAGGAAAAGGTGAAAGGGGTGAAATATTCTCAGGGTAACAGTACTCTCCTGCACTGCTAGTCAGCAGCAGCATTGAACTTCAACAAACGATCTGCAGAAAACACTACGCTTCCACAGAAATGTAGACTGAGACCCAAAAAACCCACAAGGAAGTGAAATATCACCTTCATGCTGAAACTTATCTGTCTCTAATGATATAAGAGTAATTTATTTCAAGAAAGGATGCTGAAAGAATCATTGGTACAGAAAGCCAAGCTACATAACAATAATTTTCTTCCAAGACGCCGATGATGTCTATCAATGCCCCAGTAAAGAGGAATGCCAAAAGAAGAAAGAAAAAACCAGAGGATGGCGTGATCTCAGCCACTAAATAAAATTAAATAAAACCTTCAGAAATGCAGAATGGAATGATTACAGCCCACAGTTTTCTGCTGTTTACGGCACCAGATGAATTTCAAACTATAAAAAGGGTGAATATTCAACATTCGGCAAGATACATGGGATAACACAACATGTAGGCATCTGGATGTCATTATAGGTAACATTTTCAAGAGGGCTTAACTCACTGAAGTACTTCAAAGATGGCACTTATGTTTATAATTTTATCTATTTAGCAACTCTAAAGGTCTGTCTCTAAAGATCAATTTATTAGGAAACTGAAGTGCTATATGTAATCTTCTGACCACATAATGATCTCCACTGGTGAACAATGCACCGTACTCTTAAGCATATGGTGTTGAGAAATCAAATTGTCAGTCTAAATAAGCCCAACTGTTTTTAAAAAACCCCACCCTTGATTTGATGTGTTGGATGTTTTTAAAGTATAGTAGCCTAAAACACTAAATAGGGAAGTTCAGTACATTAAAAAGACAGGATACCAGCTTCGAAGTTATTGCTCTTAATCAGTGATTTAGAGTAAAATAACATACACTTCCATCTCCAAAGACATAATAATAAAAAAAAGCAATCCACTATTCTACGTAAAAACAGAAAATGCAGGAGTCAATGTTGCCCCTTCAGAGCTGTTTCAATCCATCGTGTTCTGTCAGCTTCCCATCATTCACATTACTTGTCCTGCGGGCTCCTTATGCGTGTCTGAAGGCCCTATTACTGTTATTTGAAAAACCAAGTATCGCCTGTACAGACGTCTCCTGGACGGCAAGAAGTACATTCTGCAACAGTCATGAACACCCTGAAAACGATTTAAATTTTTTCTCCTGCTAAACTGTGACAGAGGCGAAAACAAACCACTTAATAGGGCCCGTCTTTTGCAACAACGAAGAAAGACTATTTGACTGCACATTATGTTGAGTTGCCAAGAGGGTTTGGCAATGAAAAAGTACAAATTGGGGAAGAACAAGGAAAAAGTGGAAACTGGGAAAGCCTGACTTCTGGCAGCAGAGAAGAGAAACTGCTTCATCTGATGGGCTGAGATCCAGGGAAAGCTCAGGCTGATTGGAGCCCTGCAGACCAGACAGAGGTCTACAAAGAGCAGCGCTAAGCTTCACTGCTGCACCGTGACCGTCTGATGTCTCTAACTGAATATCCGGAGAGAGTGCAAGCCAAGGACAGAAAATTCTTGAAGAAAATGCATTGGATAAGAAATGTCTACAGAGCAGGTAAAACAAGGACAAAGGGAACCCACCATACTCTGCCCACTTTGTTCAGTTGGGAGCCACCAAAAAGGGCTAATTTCTATTCATGCCACAAACTCATCTCCAATATTAACAGGCCTGGATTAATGCCATAACGGAACGTAGCTCCTCAGAAATAATGCCCACGTGTCAGTAAGCAATTTCAGTGGAATTAAGGAGTCAGAGGGAGGGCAAGGACAACAGTACAGTACAGTATTCTGCACCACACGGAGAGGGAAGCGCAGCACACGTGCAGAGAAAGGAAGAGAGGGGACACGATTAAACGGTGGGTTAGAAGTTGGTTAAGAGGCAGTTCAAAGACAGGTTAGAAGGTTTTTTTCTTTACAAATTCGCATGTTCATGAGACAAGGAATGCCTCAAAAGCCTACATCTAACTGCATATTAAAAACACTCACAACTAAAATGGTAGCTGCTAAGTATTTAAATCATTTTCAAAAGCTGTTATGTGAAGTGAGTAAGAAATACCTAATGCGTAATAGCTGCGGGATATTGCTCTCCTTCCTCCCGAGCTGTGACGGCAAGCCTGACAAGAGCAATACGGTCTGTGCACGGGAAGGCTCCCCTGATAGCTGGTGTCTCAAGAGCCACAACTGTAGTAACTAACGACCCAGTACTGCCGCTTGCACATGCACTCTTACAGAAATTACGTTAAGTTTTATGTATGAAGGACTCAAGTGTGAGTGACAGGCTAACACAGGAGGAGCGTTAATAGCTGCAAATAGGATTGGGAGAGCCAGCTGAGGAATATTGAGGACTCTTGTGTCTACTCACAGGAAACTCATAAGAGGGGAAACTGGAGGATTAATTAAGAGTAATTTGTGGTTCATATGTCGCAAGAATAGTATATTGCACAGAATGTAGAATAGTACAGATGATCCTACGCAAGATACTTCCTCAGGGAAACGTAAATCTAGACAGGCAACAGATGAGGTGGCATCAGTTCATGCCCTGAAGCCAGCTTTTCATATAAAACCGAAGGCCAAAGTTCTTACGAGTAACAACCAAAGCTGTTACCATTCACATAACGTGAATAATAAACTCACCATTTTACAGGCTGTATTATTAATATTGCATGTTGTCATAGGCTTATGCATCAGACAATAAATCTGCACAGATATCTGAAGGAGAAAAACAAGCCTTGACCTGAAAAGCCATCATAAAACTTCCTGGAGAACATTGCTTTTAGTGGAGGCTGAGCAAAGCCATTTACCATTGGGAAAACAATCAGTAAGTCACCGCAGAAAGGACATTCGTAAGTGCCCTCCACACAGTGAGTAAATCTGCAAGCGAGGCAGACAACGAACTCAACAAACCAACACAAGATGTTGGAGAATTTTTTCACAACGCGTTATCAGCTCTAAATGCAACAATTTTCTGTATTTTTGTGAGCTAGAAAGTAACATCATTTTTTTTTATGATAGAGCAATCTAAGAATGAACCCGACTGAAATGGGCTTGGGAAGGGGCTAACTAGATGAGCACCGACGGCAGCAGCATTAGGGGTCAAGGCGACCATTACCAAGCTTTTGTCCCTTGTGTGTGAAGATTAACGATGTTAGGACACAGCCCTTCAGCAACAGATGAAAATCAAAGAAAAATGAAGCAGTTCAAATCACTAAAGGATCTTGATCAGCCTGTAAATGTACATACACGACTGTATGACCGGGCAGTTTATGGTGGATATACGGTAATTACATAATTAGGGCAGTAAGACGTCAAACCAGGCACTCACAACAAACAGGCGTGAAAAAACAAACAGGTGAGGAGCTCGTGCGAGGCAGCGTGGTTTGTGTCGCTCTAGAGGCACAGATTTATCCGTTAAGAGGAGAGTCTACGCATTAACTGGGAAGCCCCGCACATAATGAATGCACGATGACATCTTGATGCTTCACTTGCCTTCTCCCCTGCAATCCATCTCCCTGGTTTGCAATCTGCCGTTACTCACAATGCGTTAATCTTTGGGCTGAGGATCTAAATATGTTTCAGCTCTTTCTGTGCGAGAGCATTCAGAAAGAGGTTCTTGCTCAAGCACTGCAAAGACTCTTTCCTTGGAGTGAACAGTCTCTGCGGTTTACTCAGAGACAGCTGAAAAGAGCATTCATCTGGCAGCTAATTCTCAGTGAAACCCTCTTCTCATGACTGTCTCCTATATTTACTATCTAATTGGCATTTAAATACCCCTTATTATCTAAACACCTCATCACCTCAAATGTGCTTAACCTAACAAATCCCCAATACAGTTCAGGAGCATTAGGGAAGTTTTACACCGATAAGCAGGGATGACACTGAGGCACTGGATCTAGAAGGTTATTACATGGAGTAAAAGGAAGGAGACGGGCCCTCTGAATCACCGATCAGCCGTTACCCTGGACATGCTCAAGCGCAGGGTCCTTCCTAAGCAGGAAAAGCACGCACTGATGTTCAGTGCTGGGTGTTGCCTTCTCTCGGGTTCCTCAAACCAGATCAATGTGGCATTACACCTTTAACACCCATCAACTCATCGACCAGGGGCCCTTTCCTCATACCATTTTGCTGCGTTTGCTGCCAAGGAAGGCTCTCTCTGGGTGGAGAAAATTCTTTCCCCGTTTATTGTCTTTCCAGAAGGGTGTCAGAATGTTAAGCAGACAGTTTCACAGGACAAGAAAAAGAACAGGGGTCGAATCAGACTGTAATTAACAGAAAAGCGATCATGCCAGTTTTAAAATCACTAACATAATTTTATAATACTGAATTTTACATCCGGCAAGGCTGTGAATAACGGTAATTGAACAGATGCATCCAAAATGTACGTATCAAACTAATGTCTACAAATATAGCATATGTGTGTTCTTAATATATCCAGTGAGGAGGCATGCATATGCATACCTAATCAAATATTGACTATTAGATGTACACAAACACATATTCATCAATATAAACAAATGGACTGTATCTACTGCATGTAAAATTTCCTTACAAATTCTCTGACTAAAATGCATACCGGCTGGGAGGGGTTTAGTGAGGTTAGAGGTGACAGCATCAGCGATGCTTCATTTATTCATCTTCAGAAGATGCAGGGTGCAGAATGCCTGATCTTCCCTGTGCCAGACCCGGAATCACAGTCTCGGATCACAAACCCACGGCCCCACTGGGTATCTCAGAACAGCAGGGCTGGGACGCAGTCGGCTCCAACCAAAGCATCACCCGGGAAGAATTTACATAGATTTACATTACACGTCAGCCACCTACAGTTATGGTAATGCCTCCTTGTTCCCAGGGCTTTGAAGATGTGAATCTCAGTGCAACCGGCTATCAGATGCATCTCCAAATATTATTGTATTCTGCTATAGGGTATCTGTACATTACTGGATGCACTTTGTGTGTTCTATGATACGTACTTGCAGAGCATATTTTGCTAAAAAAGAAAGAGGGTAATGATACCTTATCGCAGAAATTAGCTTGCCTGTTTTTATCTCATCTTAATTGAGGTCTGTTTCTGTTGCCAAGCAAGGTTTAGAAGGCTTCCTTGATGTATAAATCAAGAGTGTTTGCTTCACTGAAACTGGTGGATAATTGCTTGTCAGCGGTCACCTTCACTTTAAGAAAGGAGAGAAAGAAATCAAAGGAAATGTAGAATATTACTGGAAACTGTCTTTGAGCCATGAGTAAGACCGTGTGAGGAGCTGATGAGGTCCCAAAGAGGAAAAAAACACCCGAACATACAGGGAAGGATTTTGATATAAAAATGTTTAGATTTATTCACGCTGAAAATACAAGCTAAAAAGTTTTCACTTTCTATTAAAAAAACTTTGATCTCTAACCTCCAAACTCCGTGCCTGTTTGGCCCTTTCGAACACAGCAATGGAGACAGGGTGCAGGCTATTCCTGAGGAAAGGAGGGAAACCCACGCTACGAGCCTTTTATTCATACCTCTGCGTTCCGCGTATTCAGCATGTGCTCTGCCTAACAAGATTCAGTCCCCTCCTGTGCACCGGGCAAGCGGCCCAACCCCTCTGCCATGGGGCGGTTTGGGTTAGGCGGCTCCGAGGCTCTGGAGCTGATGCCGTTCCTCTACAACTGGAATATTTAAGGAGCCAAACATGGAGAGTGAGGGAAGTGACCTGGGCACGGATATAAGCGGATCGCTTCCCTCTGCACCACAGGAGACTCTTCTGCAAATTCAACTTCTGGATGTATTGGATCCACATTCTGGAGGGGGAACATGTTATTTACCATAAAATCTATTTCCACACCGCTGGGCTGCACAGCTGAACAGAATGTACCTGGCCTTTGCCTCCCCTTCTGGAAACACGCTTGTAGTTGACTGATAGCTTCCTTTGCCTTTGCTCCAGCACTGGAAATGTCAAACAATACACCCGCTACTTGACAAAGTGGGCTGAACACAACAGAGGATCCAGAACAACTGACAAATTATTGGTAATCTCCCGCACTGCCTGACACGCTCAGCGCGCTGAGTGCAGCGCTGCCCCGTTGTCATCAATCCCGTGCTGCTCATGCCCACCTACACGCTGCACGGTCCAGCAGCCCCTGTCCATACGCAAAACCTGCTACTAATCGCCACGTCAGGGATGGCAATTATCACAATTGCTAAGCAATCCACATCTAATCCTCCACGAGTCCTTGGCCTTGATCTCCAAAGCAAGACTATAATTGCCTATTTCCTCATCGTGCGACTGTAACTGCATCAGCGGAACAGCATCAGGCAACTCCAGCAGTAGCCACACGGCACAGCAGCGTACGGGTTGCAGCAATGTGCTGGTTGCACGCTGCTGTGTAAACCTGGAATCATTAAACTGCTTGTCAGTGTAAAGTCCACAGGGCTTTCAAGATTTGTTCAAGATTTCATCTGTTCAAGATTGCCACTCGGATGGATGCAATTCCATTCCATTTTTACTGTGTGGGACTGGATATGAAATGAAAAATGTAATAACTCAGAACGAGCCGAGAACCTAGACTTCATTTCCCAGTAAAGATCCTTTCATCTGTATTTCTCATCTTCCCCCTGAAGTCTCTGATAGTTCTCAGTCTTGAATCTAAATTCTTTAGGCCCTCTATAACATTTTTTTATTGTTGTCTTTTTCTAGTTGAGGTTTTTTTCATCGCTTTTGCTTTAAATATTACTCTTCCCATTACACCTGTTCTGGGGTGCTTATGAATGATTATTTTTTCATACGTCTTCGGAACTTCTGTGTCATATCTTCCATCTGATGGAAGACTTTGGAACACGTTCCACATATACAGTCAAGCCCACAGACATGCAGACCACATCGTGTCAGCTCTTCAACATCCCTTCGCTTCAGGCTGCTTCTTCAAACGTGTCCTGAAAGAAGCACCGTTCCTACAAGTACTTGTAGGTACTCCTTGCAATTTCATAGCAGCAAGTGATGGCAAAGGAGGAGGAAAGAGTGTAAGAAGGACAATTAAAGAAAGTCTGTGGAAAGAGTCCTAGAAAGAAACAACACACTGTGAAAAGATTCTCAATGCAAGATGGAGAAGGACAAGTAGAAGAGCAGGTAAAACAAAGGAAGTGTGAAAGTGGAGAAAGAGAAGAAAGGAAAAGAAAGACTGAGAAGACACCCCCTACTATTATCTACCACTATCAGTAGGGTATGGTATGCCCGATAACCCTTTTCTCTTTAGTGAATGTCTTCATTCATTTCTATAAACCAGAGGCCAGCCTAGAGAGCTGCAAAGTGGATAGAATGAACTAAGACTGAGAAATTCCCTGTCCCAAAATCAGGAGGTTTGAAAATAAAAAAATTCTATCAGATGAACATCAAAACTCTAATTTTTCTTTCAATTTCTTGGGGTGCAGAAAAAAACATGAAAATTGTGAATTTTCACCGTCCTCACGACATTTTCCTACAAATGATTTCTGGACCCCTCGCGCGCTTGAAAAAGTCAATGTTGCAAGAGTTTAAAACTTTGCCTTGACCACCCTTGAGCCGGGCTCCGTATCTACGTCTGGATTAGGCTTCCCCTTCCTGGACACATCCACTTATTCCACACAAAGCTTCCACATCTCTAGGACTCCACAGAAGCGATCATTTACAGGTAGATTGCTGTAGTTTATGTGCTTAGTCACACTCCCCAATCTCTTGGCAAGAACCTCCTTCCAGACAACGGCTGAATAATAGGAAACTTACTGAGTCATTGGAGTCAAACCTATCATCACCCACAACTACTGTATTATGCAACTACTGCAATTATATGCCACTACCGTCAGGAAAAGCTGATTTGTTGGGAATGAGTCACAGGAGCAATTGAATGAAAAGTAATCTTTCCAGGGAACATCTTTCCTACATATTCTGCTACTGACTACGGAGGGCTGCCAGACCCTTGAAATCTGCACCCGAGTAGCACGGGAAATACATGCTGAAATGCGGCTGAGATGCTGGTTTCCCTGACACCACGGATCGGGGAGCACTTTCCCTCCCTTCTGGATGTACAGGGATTTCTTCCTTTACAAAACTCAGTACTCTTAACCCTCTGGGAACGATACCGCATCTCAGAACCACAGCGTTCTCTTGCTGCAGAAATTTTGTCGTTTCTAAAAACAAACACCCCCCAACAGCATCAGAATTAGGATTTTCTTCATGATTCTACATACACTTTTTAATCCAGGTGTGCTTTTGAAACTCTCACACTACTTTGGATATTTTTATTACCCTTTCTACATAAATGCAATAAACTCAGCACCCACCTTGTCGTGAGCGTACGAATAAAAGCAACCTGCACCTTTAACGGGGACTGCAATGTGCCTACTACCTCATTTACAGAGATGCAGCATGATTTTCATCAGCAGTTCTGCCTTGCAGGCAGATTCTGCCCAAGGACATAAGCACTATCTTAACAAACAACTTGCATGCACAGAGCTGTTCATGTACCACAGTCTTTGCAGGACCAGTGACTTCATTTCTCTGTTCGTTAAGGAACATTTTGCCCTCCTCTAGTCCATGCATTTTAAAACATCCCTCTAATGAATTCACATACCAAGCATCAATATTTCTTTTAACGTGTGGTTCTGCCTTTGTGGCATTTCTTCTTCAATCTGGCTCTGTCTTAGGGTGATGAACACGTATGTAAGATGCTATAGATTCACTATATTTGCAGGGTCTGTATGTGCACACTACGATGCGTAATTTATCTTATGTTTTACAGCGTATTTCCACAGAGGACTACACTAGCTCACGAAAAGGCGAAGGGGAGTCAACTGCTTGTTGGTTCCCCGTTGCTCACTTGAAGATTTAGCATGCAAAGCACTTGTCTCTGCAGAATCACAAATACTTTCCTAGCTGGGACTTCTCTCGTCAGGTTTAAATATCGCATATTCTCAAGCTAAACACCCTGACACAAACATTTGCAGTCCCTGGCCTCTTAAACCGTTCCACATCACTTTCAGTTGTTGTTTTTTCAGAGAAAGTAACGTTAACACCCAAGTTAGTGTTGTGCTCTTTTTCCTCAGGGGCAGTTGCCACCTTGCAGTTTGCTGGCACCTGCCCACCCTTGGGGAAATTTTTGCTCTGGAAGCAATAAATGCTGAACCACGGTGTGCGCAGGAGCGAGGCACAGGCATGCGGGTCACTGAGTGACAGCTGACATTTTACTTTAACCCGAACAGATGCGCTCTACTGTTCAGCAGAGACTAGGGTAACGCAGATCAAAGTGCTTTGAGAGGCTACAGAGAACAGATAAGGGGCCTTTTAATGTTACACTATTTGCTCCCGCCATCCTTAGCTACCTACAGTACCCAGAGGAGCATCCTCTGAGAGACGACGTGCCCTCTCAAGGATGCTATCATCATGAACTCGACTCTGCACAGAGAAAGACATACTTGTTTTTCGCACCCTTTTCCCAGTTTTCAATCTATGCTAAAACACACTGCGCTCTTCTCTGCAGAGGAAGTCTGCTTGTTTCGAGAAGGATGAAGTACTCACAAACGTTAAAATTAGAAGTCAGGTCTACTTTAGTAATTTATGTTACAATGGGAGGGAAGGTAGTTTTTACTTTTTGATGTTTATTACACAACTGATTACTTTAATGGCAATTTACTAATTCCCTTTTCTCCCTTTAATTAAGCTGCTTTCTAACTTAAATTAAGCATGAGAGAGAATTAGAGTAACTGTGCAGTTTGTAAAATCAGTTGCGGTACAAACGCCAGTAATTGTCTTGCTTTTAACAAGTGGCTTCGTTTGCACGTGGTGACGGTGTTCTGCAACAACAGCTCCAACTGCAAGAAAACATGCTCTGGTCTGTCATTTTGATGGATCATCACTGCAGCGGTCCATTATGAATCGGGGACGCGCGTAGTTCTATCTGCATAATGGTACCTAATGACACATTTATTGCTTATTATTCACACCCAGCTGGGCTAATCTGTTCTCCCACCCAACACCACCATGATATTGCTGAAGCCACCGAGGTGGTAAACGCACACGGCTTGCCCTGGAGAAGCGGTGTGGAGGCCAGATGCTGCCCTGGGGTGCTGGGTCCAAAGCTGGATGCCTCTCTGAAAGCCAAAGAGGTCTCTCCAACACGTATACCTCTGCGCTGTCCCAAGACTGGACTGTTCTGGGTGCAGCTGCACTTTTTACTGGGGAGAGGAGGGAATCTGGGGGATGCTGCCCCTGAGTTCGGGTGTATGGAGTGACCTTTGCTTTCCCTCCAGCCAAGCGGGAGTTTCCGAGTGGTGGGGACCTCTCTCAGTATTGAGCTGCGTCACGCAAAGACGGACACCAGTGGGGAACAGCTGGGAACACAGGACAGTCTGTGCTCCGCTTTGGCTTTCATCTTTCTTATATGTATCAGGAAGGCTAATTAAATAATTAACCACAGCGGGCTGAGGCATGAGCCATGTGCTTATCTGAGATGGGTGAAATAAGGACGAGATTCACTTGTGCAAATTAAGAAAAAAAAAAAAAATCAGTGAGGTTTCTTTTTCTTCAGGAAGAATTCTCAAATTTGTGCCTTTTTAAAAAAAAAGAAAAAAAAAATCTGCAAACTCTTTTGACCACAGACGGTAGCCGGATTCTGAAACCACTTTTCTTAAAACAAACCCTCAGAGTTCTTATTTATTAGCATGTTACCCAGGAAAATCTCACTAACCTTCACAAATCAAATCTGTCTGCCACAAGACCTCCATTATGGACCATACTCTTGCCTTCACTAATATCAGTTTAAATCACCGGCGACTCTGCTAACTTCATAATGTTCCTTTTGATTTACGCTAGTGCAAAGCTGAAGAAAAAGTTTGCCCTTTCAAATAATTTATTTTCCTTTTTAATGCAGCTCCAGATCAAACCGAAGATTTTCTCTGACTTCCTGTAGAATGATCCACGTGAGGAAAATATCACCCTCTGTCAATAAGCTCCAATCTAAATTTCTCATATTTTCCCTCATGTCCAACTCATTAAAACATTTATGTTTACATTCTTCCTACAAAGGGTTTGTGATGATTTTTATTTTAAAAGGATTTTTCATATTCACACTGGAGACGTGCTGATGGTGATTTAGTGTTCCCAAGACAAATGTGGATGTGCAGGATCAATACTGGAAGACATTTAATTAACACAACATCACCTCAAATTGTTAGATGTATCTCTTGTGAGCTGATACCCATTTCTCGCACTGTAACATTTATTCTGCTGGAAAAATAAACAATCATTAAAATGGGGATTTGCAAGGAAAAAAATGTAAACAAACACTGAAAATAATTCTTTGAGCATCCTGCTGGTTGGACTGAAGTCTTCTCATCTCAGGCCTGGTGATGAGCTTGTCACTTCACAGAACTTAAGGCAGTTTTATTGCTATAAAACTGGCATGGGATAAAGGCCAGCCTATTTCTTTTTAATGAGTGAAGTGAGATTATTTACTACTCATTTTACAGGCTGAAAGTGCATTCTGCAGTGTTTATCCATTGGGAGAAAGATAAAAAAAAGACAACCCTATTTTCTCCCCAAAATACTCTGCAACTGGGGACTGCTTAGCAATTGCACTAATAAAATGTTTAAAGAAACATCAGGGCTTAAGCTACTCAAAGCTCATTAGCTCACTAGGCTGATTGTCACTTAGGACTTGATGCTGAGAGGTGCTGAGCGAAGTGCCAAGACCCTCATGGGAATAGTCCATGAAAACTGCACCCTTCAATCTCAATGCCATGTCCAGCAGCGGGAAGATGCCAGATCAAGTCACAGGGAGAGCTGGAATTCCTAGTCTAACATTTTATTTTATTTAAAAAAAAAACTCCTTTCAAATATTTGTTGTTCACTGAGGCTAAGAAAATTCCATTCATTTCTCCAAGCTGTTGCCCATTTAATGAGGTAGAGAAGCATTTTATTATTCCCCTCTGATGAATACACAAGAACCAAAACCCAAAGCCGAACAGTGAAACAAACAGTAAATTATTTCAAATCCTCTTAATTCTCTGCTTTTTTGGCAGATAATGCCTTAAGTCATTTTAGCTTAGCAGCCACAGATTCAAGAGAGATTTCTTTTTAAACTTTGGAAATGTTTAACTTCAACGAACTAACAAAATAAATAATTTTTCTCCTAAATGGAGAAAATTAAAGGAGAACTTTTCAAATACTACGCTTGCTATCAACTCATTTTTTTCATGTCTTTTTGCAATGAGTCTGAATACTACTTTAGGAGGGCAACTTTCCCTCAGTCGATCCAAACCCATGCAATGCAAAGCCCCATGAACCTCAGTAAACTGAAATAACCTTGTCCTCCAAACTCCTTCCCCCAAATTCTTGAAGAGTTGCCTGTGGTTGAACTGGAATGCATCTGGGAGCGTTTGAATTAGGTGCAGCCAGCCCAAAAGACAGTTTGGCTTCCTATGGAGGTGTAAAGGATAAAAAAGGGATTGTGGCGGACAGTGCATTGTTACTGTGAATTATGCAGTGAGCTGAAACGACACTGCAATAGTCATCAAAGTTCCTAAGAGCTGCTCTCTTCCAGATGAGCTAATAGAGTGGCTCTGAGCTCTGAGGTTAACTGAAATAACATCTAAAAGCGCTGTAAAATACATTTGCTGTATTCAGCTTCTCTCCAAAGTGCGAGTGGTGATACTGCTGACCCTCTTGCCACTAACAGCTCCATTTAACTCCAGGTTACGTGCATGAAGATGACCCCAAAGTCCTACCTAAAGCACATATGATGAGCTGTAACCTTTGCAAAGATCAATGTGTTTTTAGATACTCTAAGAAATCAGAAGGCATTGATCTGAAATCGATGAAATTAGTCATTGGGTTTTCAAATATCTGCGTTTGGATAACACTCAGAAGGAAGGAGTCATTGTCCTGCACTTTTCATTAACAGGACTATATGATATGTCATCGTTTGTAAAAGCAGCTAGTCCCGAGAAGAAAGACCTTGGAGGTCCTTTCCAGCCCTCTGTAAGGGAAAAAAGGCACCGGATTCATGAGAGGCTTAACTGCTATGAAGGATCAGCGTCTTGTTCATTTGTTCTATAACTGGAGTATGTATCATTTTATGTCCCCATAAATATTTCAGATGTAGCACTAATATTAAGTATTGATTGGATGTAGAAGCGTTGACTCCCATCAGGTGTAATTAATAACACACATCAAATGGGGAGATTATAGATGTATGTTCTTTGAAAGTGATCTTGGCAAGTTCATCAGATGCCTGTATTTTCCATTATCAAGAACTGATCTATCATTTTAAAAAATTGCTTTCATTATACTTTTTGAGGAGATACAGGAATTTTATACCTTCATTTTATACCTTATTCTCTTCATTCATTTGAAAGACCACAGAGATGCAGCACTTAGAGGCAAGTTTGCACAGCTTATGGTGCCTCTGCAGACCTGTTGGACCTCTTCCTCACAGACAATGCCTTCCCCTGAACAGTGCCATTTTCCACATCTCTACAGGAGCCCAAACCATCTGGCAGGCCTTGGCTAAGTTGGGGTTGTGAACAGTAGAGTCGGTGCAAGGAGAAACATGAACATGGGCTACAAAATGAGGAACCATGTGAGCTACATCTTCCTTGACAGCTGGGGCTGCACGACTATGGTCCACTGAAGCCCAAAGAGTCGAGTTAACTTGGCTGGAAGCAGGAGCTGACCGCTAGAGCACAGGAGCCTCAGCTGTTATGTTGAGATTTAAGGGTAACTCTGACCCATGAGCAGGAATAACAAAAGTCTCACTGATTTCAGTTAGAGGAGGCTTGGGTCTATTTACTGTAACTGAAGTCGATTCTCAGAAAAATAATTAATTCCTTGTCATGTCTCCCGTGTATTGATTTTTGTAATTACAATAAAATTGGAGGCAAGGGTCAGGGGGAAGGAAATGCACTTGATGTACGTTTAATTTGATGCACAAGCTGTCAACGACTAGGAAATTGAGACACGATGACCATGCCCATCATCAATGCACTCCTCTGTGCTCAGATAATGAACGCCAGACACACTGCAGAGGAGAATCTAAAACCACACACTGCTTTAGCGTACAGAAGTCAGTACTGTGGTGTAAAGAGCTGTCTTCCTACAGCCTCCACAGCATGCAGAAGAGATGCCCAAGGGGGAGAAGATAAGGACAGGACAAGCTTAATGGGTATCAATGACTAAGAGGAGAGGATTTACAATGGGGGAGGAAAAAAAGAAATACAAGCTGTTGTTAATAATAAATCTGCCAGTAGATAACGTAAGGAAAAAAAAAAGAAAGGAGTGAAAGAAAGTAAAATACCTACGGTGTTGCTTGGTAATGATGCTGTAAGGGAAAAGATAGCGGCAGAGAGCATCCGAGCTTTCTTTTCCACTGTGCTTTCACTAAAATGGCAAGTTAGAAATTTTGTGACCTAGAGTCAGTCAGTATTTGACTTCTTAATTAGCTGGTAATGTTCTTTTCCAAACACATTTGTGGGAATGGCTGGCCTGTCTCCATGCAGACACACACGTAGATTTGAAATAATACTCCATTTCTAGTTTCTACAGCATCAGAGATTAGTTTGTCATAAAGACATCCTCATTACTCACACAGATACAGTATGACATTTTGGGCTCATTAAAGCCAAGGCCGACACTGACTTCATCAGGAGGACAAGAAGCTGAAGAACAATTTCCAGCCTTTTGCCTACAGGTATCAGTTTAGGAAGTCTCCAACTCTTTTATGAGAATAAAAGCTTTTTCTTATACAATAGCCCTGGAAATGAAAGCTGCAAAACAGTCTCACCCCCAAACATTAAAAAGAAATGATTTATATGAGGGAAAGGCAGAGTTTAAGGGTGTAAGTCAGTCCTGAGAGAAGGACTTTCATCTAAAGCCCTCTGCCTCCACCACAGGGAACTGATTTGCATCCAGTTTGCGCAGTTTCTGAAAGCTGTTGTCTAAAACATCAACACTCCAAGGCAAATTTTATTCCGGTGACTTACACACACCGCACCAGAGGAAGCTGCAAACTCATACTTTGAAAAAAAAAACCCGACCCACAGCTCACTGGTGTGGCGGTCTGTTGGCAACGCTTTGTGAAACGATATTCTGCCTGGCTATGGCAGAGCTCTGCACACAAAGTCCTAACGCAACACACCGCGACACGCTGATTGATGACGGCGAATTTGTCTCCAATAGAGTCATTGGTAAAAAATACGAAAAATTCTTTCCCTCTTAATATATTAAACTCTTTATTTAGGGGTTGAGTTGAAACTGCCAGAACCCCCTTTTAACACTGCTAGAATAAATTGTAGTGGGCATTTGAATACTGAAGCGCGAGAGAGTCGCCTGTTAAAAAAGCTGCCCCTCAAAAGGCTGCTCTCTGCATAAAATACATCAGCTCTTCTCAGCTGGGAAATCATTTGATCTATTTTATATCACACGCCCTGTCACTAAGGAAGCAAATATGGATATGAAATATGAACATGAAGTAAAACATAAAAAGAGACTTAATAAAATGAGTAATTATGTTTTGCCTAAACCCTCTCATGCCAGCAAGAGGCACATAGCATCATAAATTCAGCCAAGTCTGCCCATTTCAGTATGTGGGAAAGGAAATCAAACCCTGCAGCCAGGCCCTGTGAAGCACATTACTGCAGAGGGTTTTCTCGGGAGAAATTGAGAGCCCTGACTGAGGAGCGCTGATTACTGCAGCGCTTTAACTGATGGCCAGATGCAGGGGCAGACGAGGGATCTGGAGCTGCTCTGTGCCATGACCTAACGCTTGGCACGTGGACAGCTGAGGGAACAGTCTAATGCTACCGGTCCAGCACAGTCTTTCAAAATGCAAGCCAAGTCCTGACTGACAAATTTTCAGTGCTTTCAGCTACTTCTCAGTAAATCAATAAATTAAAGAAAAGAATATCCAGAAAAAAAAGAAAGGACGGAGACACAGAGAAGGAATCAAGTGCCTGAGTATTTGTGAGAAGCCAGTGCTAGAAGCACTAGCAGGTTATTCCTTGAAATTTAAATTCCAGTCTTTTTTAGTTCACGTGCCTGAGAATCTCACGATCCTACAGCACCAAATATAAACCATAATCTTATGCGTACTCTGCACCCACAACATTGAGAAGTTCCAGTGCCATGATCTTAAAAAAGATGAGCAGAAAATCAGAAAAGCAAACGTTCGTATTTTTCCCAAGTATTGCAGACTTGTAGCTACTCAGACCTGAGCCTAATTTATTCTCTGGGTATTTCACGGACACGATATGACAACACTGGTTAGCCAGAATGCCAGAATTCCAGCTTTAATACTGGCACGGAGACATTGGGACTGCGGACACAGACAAGAAATGCCAAGTGAAGCCTAGAACACACATTTGAGTGAGTGCAGAAAAAATGAAAGCAGACATGACACAATGGCTGTGAGGAATCAGACTTGGATATGAACTCTGCTGAAAACAAGTCCCCCTCCATACCGAAGTCTCATTATATAGTTACCTAGGTCTTCTTACAGGAAAACTGTGTACAAGTGGAGGACTCTGAACCTTCTCCTCCAAAGCCAATGGCCAAACTACCATCAGCTTCACTAGGAGGATTGATCTTTCGGATCGAAAAACGTGTTGCAGAATATTACATGTGGATGCAGTGCACAAAATCAAATAGAGGAAATCCAGCAGGCAATGGGAAATATTAAGCGCTATTGTTATGAAAACGCTCATTGTTTTCCACAAAAATATATCCCCATCGATTATCGCAAACATCTGCGGCAAGCATGCTAAGAAGATATCTCTTTTTCTTTTCAACGTAAACTGTGTTTTGTTTTGGTACTGCTGAAGCACAGTGGAGCGAAGGGCACACTCTGCTGGGCAGAAGCACCAGTTACACCGAAAGCTTTAAAACAATGTGAGTACTAAAGAACCAATCTCATTACATGACACCTGGACTTGAAGTGGGGCTCCATACTAGGCTGCTACTCCAGTTTTTTTCATCCTGAACATGAGACACACTGGCTACGAGTGGACTTTCTCGTGTTTAAACATCAGCCTACCTGCTCTAAGAACACCTTCTTTCCTGAAGGACATTTTTAGCAGTCTAACATATCTTCAAAAACTCTTTACCTTAGGCTTTTCATCCAGTATTTGCTGACGAATCTCCTTGTGTTTTTCTACAAGTTTCTCCTGTCTTTTACTCTGAGCATCTTCTAGCTGTAAGAAAATGGCAGACCATCTTTTTTCAGAAGGCACATCCTTACTTTCCCACCTCACCCCCAACAAATATCCATCAAAAGTAAAATGTTACCATCAAGACTGTGAATAATTCTAATACAAACTTACACAGCACTGTCACAAGCATCCCTGAGCACAACTGCTCTAACAGCGGCGTGTGGACAATGTATCTCAGCTTTCACACGTGGGATTTAGAATCAGAAATGCCTAGAGGACTTACCGCAGACTTCTAGTGCTATTGAAAGCGTAATGCAGTTTTACAAATGGTATTAATCTGGTTTAGCTTTTATTGTACAAGCTGTGTGGGATGGACCCTGGGCCCCCAAGAAGAGGACTTGCATCCTAGACTCCTAAATGAACATGCTGATAAAATTTTGGGCCCCATTTAAGAAAGCACTCGGACATGTGTCCGACTCCAACAGGACTTAAGCATACTTAATTTTCTCATTCTTTAGGTTGCTCCCTGAATCAAGGCCTCTGTCAGCAAAAATGGGCCAGTTTTGGAACCGAACTACCTCTGCACAGAAATTATGAGGCAATTCAAAATGTTTCACAGTGATTTCACACCTCAAAATGCTGCGGTGCAGTTTCAGCCCGGTGTAAATCACCTACAGCTTCAGCTGTAATGGAATCCTTTGAGTTGTATTTTCTGAGCTCACAGAGTGTTTTTTGCATTTCGGTAATTGTACAAATGTGATTAAAGTTAAACTATACCCTGCAATTAAATGTTTATTGACGTGCAGAGTTCCTTAAGCAATCTTTGCATCCATGAGACAGCAAGCCAATTTTAAAAAATGGTACATTTTCCATGAATAAACACGGGATAATCAAGGATGGAATCATAACTGTATTAAAATCTGCCCCTCTCAGCACCATCCCCCTAACACTGACTAACAATTAATGAAGATCTGACTGAAATTCCACCTTTCCTTTAACTGGAATGTAAAGAAAAGTCTCTTAAAAATCAGCACTTGTAGAATCTTTATACCGAAGCTTAGAATCTGCAGTTTAAGGTGACCTAAAATATGAAAACTGACATTCTAACCCCGCAAAATGAAAAAAAAAAACAAGTAAATATATGGCCAGACTCACCCGTTTAATGTACTGCACCACCTCCTGGATATAAGATCGAATCATTTCGGTCTTCTCTCTGCGGGGAGGCAATCGACAAGTTGTTGTAGCCAATAAGATCACAGCAATATATTTTAACCCCCCACAACTCCTTGCAAAGTAAGTAAGGGATCTGCCTACTTAACATTTAATTAACCACTTCCTGACGTCCCTTTTGTAACAGGCTGCATCTTTATTGCATGAAGGGCTCAGACTTCCCCGTGACCTACCACAGCAAGCCCTCTGCTCTTTTTCACAGGGTTGTGCCACGTCTCCGAAGCGATGGTGGTGTTCCTTCAGGCCCAAAAGCCAGCCGAGGTGGGCGCGCTATCATCAGTAGATGCACACTGCCACATTGTGGTACGTTATAGGGGAGTGAAATAGTCTGTCAGTGAGCAGATGCTGCTAGTGACATCTCAAAGACAATGGCAAAGTTCCCACAAAGAGCCGGGCAGGCTTGACTTTGGTCCCAGCTTTGCTGTCTAAACCAGATAAAGCTGAACTCGGAGGAAATACCTGCACTTCAAGTGACTCTGTGAGATAGTTAGTAGGTAACCACTGGTCCAAGGCTGGAGATGAGATCCTCCAAAGGGATAAATGCACATAAAGCAATAATTTGGGGATACCTGAGCTGACCAGATTCAGGACAGTACTCTACAACCTAACTGCTGTTGAGGTGCCACTAAACTCTGATGGGTTTAGGTAGTTACACAAGCCCTTGTTGCATCCGGGAATGAGAAAAATTAAGCAAGAACAATTAATACAATGTATTATCTCTGTGTAATATTCTTTCCCAAATTTGTGTAAAAGCTCTAAATAAAAAACCAGCCTAAATAAAACCCAGTCTTGTTTTAAATAAAACAAAAGGGATTCGCCAAAAGGTCTCGCTACTCTCTGTCCGACTGTGGGAGCGAGGACAAGCTGTGTCACTTGACAGAGGAAAGCTGAGTTTCCCATGTAGTTCCCACCTCACCTTTCCCAAGGGCTCTCTGAAAAGCCTGGCAAAGGAAAGCCCATGGAAAAAGGAGGAAAGAATAAAAAGAAAAGAAAAAAAGAGTTTGAACGTGCCTGTTTCTGAGCCTTTCCCGCTGGTGTCTCATTACGCCCTCAGCAAATCATTTCCTACTGCAATTGGTTTTTACGGCTGTAACATTTTCGTAATGACTAACTACTTTTTTCTAACACGACTTCACTGCCCTCTGAAAAGCTCTAACCATATTAACTATTCCTCCCTTTTTTCATCATCAGTTATTCTCATATTGTTATCTTTTTTCTAGGATGTTTATTAAAATTCTGTAATATCGATTCTTAAATTACCCAACGCAGTGCATTGTGTGTGTCACCTTCTTTCAGTGTTACCAAATACACAGATTCTATATTGAGAGGCTCCAAAACCTCTATAAACCTTTGGATCTGTAGAAAACCAAACACAAGTTTTGACTTTGTTACTTAGCAAAACTCTGATATTCTAGATTTTTCTTTTTTTTTTTTTTTTGTTCCTCCTGTATTTTTAACTCTCCTTAAATGTTACTACAGACCAGTAACAAGAATATCCCAGCAAACCGTGCAGGATTAAAATGCTCCATTTTCCTTTTTGAGCTCCTTGCCAAAACAAATGAAGGAGGACAAACAAACCTGGATCCTGTGCCCTTGGGAAGAATATAATCAACTCGCACAACTACAGTTTGTATTGTCTGGCGGTGCATAAATGAAATTAATATATAACACTGTCACTGGAGGAGAATCAGTAGCACGGCGTCTGAGGGGAATTTATCACAAAAGTAGAGCGAACCTTCCAGTGTGTTGCTGTGCAGCTTTTATAATAAGAGTTAAGAAGAAAAGAGAACTCATAAATAAAAACATAAGGTGAAATCAAACCCTGCAGGTAGAGAAGCTACTAAATCTATTTACACTCAGAGGAGCAGTGTTTGGATTAACAGCATCTTGGCGAATCCTCTGTCATGCCACTCACAGGCATGTCCTCATCCCACCCCAGCCATCGGCACCTCTGCAGCTGACCCAGACTCTCAACGCTCGCAGAACAGGAGATGAGATTAGTCCCAGGAAATTAAATTAGTATCAGCAGAACTCAGAAGGACTCATCTGCTCTGGTGAGGCATTACTGACTACGAGCCGCCTTGTATTTAGGGTTGAGACCTTTTGTTGATTTTCCACTTGTGAAAAATATTTTCTCCCATACCACAGAAGGATATTAATCTGGGGATATACTTACTCTTCCATCTGATTTTTATCCTTGGACTTCGCTTCTGTGATCTTCTCCTGCCTCTTCTTGTCCATTTTTTTCTTCAATTCTTTCTTTTCTCTAAAGCATAAAAAATAATGGCAAGTTCAAACTGCATCTAAACAAAACCCACGGAGTAGTAATCCGTTATAAGGGGAATAGCACCTTACTTTTCACACGTTTCTTTCAGTTTCTTTAGCTGGCTGTTCTGACATTCCTCTGCTACATCTGTCAACTTCTGAATAAGCTAAAAAAAAATGCCAAGAAACAAAAGTAGGTATTTTCAGCCAAACGTCATACATGCATCTAAGTTTCCTCAAAAGTCTGCAGCAGACGTGAAAGTGTTACACCATTGCCTGATGAATTACCAACGATCGAGCGCCAGAGAACATTCTTATCAGTGTAAATGCATCCTTAACTTGTGGAGGGCAGCCAGGCTTGTGTCTGCCCATCTTAGGCAGAAAGTGCTACGTCAAGGTGATACAGTTTCAGAATATTAAACGTAAAACCAAACTATATCTTGCAGATTTTACCTTTGCTAGGAATTAAAACACCCACGCTGGTCACAAACTGAGTTTATGGGACATAAATCCCTCTGTCGCTGAACATTCAAGGTTTTCCACGCGCGCTGAAAGCATTCGTTTGGCATTGAGCCTTATCACAGTTTGGATTTCAGGGTGGTCAGGTGGATATTGAAAATCCATGTACGATAGGTAAGAAAGCAAAGTATAGATAAGCACAGCCTACGTTTTGATCACAGAAACATGGATTCAAAAGCTCTGAGTCGCTGGTTTGAAATCTGCTGAGCAGCGCCGGGTCCAATCCCACTCGTGCTGAAACTGCTAACAACGAGCCGCCTGTGGTGTGATGCTGACAGGAGAGGACACATGGACAGCGCGGGAGTGCAAGTTCAGTGAATGGTGAATTAAAATTGGGAATGGGACCGATTCGGTTTGATCACCCCCTCCAGTTTAAGTCAGATTCTGTAACATCCTCTCAGGATGATGAGCCAGAGAACGTGTAATAATGCCGAGCCAGTCTGATCCAGCTTTTCAATCCTCAGATAAAAGAAGACAGACACTGACAATAGGCTCTCCTCAACAAGACAGACATCAGAAAGGACCTCTCAGCTGCAAGGCAGATTTTAATTGGAATATTAACTCCTGCACAGCTCAGAGGGAAAACTGTCTGCAGGTTCTATGCTGGAAAATGATTGTATCCTGACTCTACCTAACTGGACAACGCTGAAAATGGAACTTTGCTTTGAGAAATGCCATTTCCCGTTTTACAATACAAGCCCAACCATGCGGGTCCAAAATGCTTTTTATAAAGATTAAAATCTCTGAGATGCAGCCAACAAGTGTTTCTTTAACGTGGGCTCTCTCTCTGTGGCACAGGTAACCGAGGCCGTGCACCCACACCGGGGCAGCTGTGATGCACAGACAGCTGGGGCTAAAGAGGGCACCACGTGGGAACCGCAGCTCCACGCCATGATACGTGGGGATGGGTTTGTGAAAAGGCCTTGCTGAGAGACATCCTGCTCCTCCTCTGACCCGCTCTTTTTGGATGGTGGGGCAGAGCAGACAAATCACCTCGCCCGACAGTAATGAGGCAAAACATCATATAATAGAAAAAAAATTGTGAGAGGATTGTCTGGAGTTGAGAATCAGTTTGCACTGCCGTAATACCCTCTAAAAATGTTCTTTTCTGCCTGAGAATATCCGTCAGCTTCAGCTGCCACCTGCCCAAGCTCCTCTGTTTCAGCTCAGAGGGCCCATGACCCTGCTGTAGCTGTCAGCCAGACTCCAGCTGTAAAAACACAAGCTGCCTTAGACTGAAGGACCCAAAATATTTCTTCACCATATACAGAGTACGTCCTGCATCCCCTTAAAGCACTCCTCTGCAACAGGAACACTGTTTGGCATGGCTCTGTGTCCCGGGAAATGATTGATCTATTCTCATTTATTTATTTGCTTGGTGTTTCTAATTATTTTCCAGCTACTTCTGCCTCCTTGAGTGTTGTAGGTTGAAAAAAAAAGGCAGAAAAAACCAGGCACATCATCCAAAAGCTGCCCTAAACTGAGACTTAGGCAACCGGAGGTAAGGACTCTGTAATCGTCCTGTTGCCTCTCTGCCTTCCATCCGAAGCTCTTAGAAGTGTTAGTGACAACGTGACACAACAAACCCTTGAAGCTGCAGCAGACCGCGGGGAAATCAAGCTCTGAAAGGGACTCCCAGCAAGAGGAAGCCCCACTTTATCCTGTCACATGGCTTTCAGTACTCCCCCGGAGATCGCGAAAGAAAAGCAGACGACGTAACGAACAAACCAGCTTAATGTGCTCTCGTTTCTGGTACTTCTCACTGTAATATTGCTCCTGTCGGAGATTCAGCAGCTGCTGTTGTTGCTTCTCCTTCAGCTCGACTAGCTTCTGGGTCATCTCAGCGTCGAGCGCAGCTAACTCCTGTTCAATAGTAGAAGAACTGTGGTCTGGGCTGCTCATTTCAGATCTGCAAAGACACACAGACACCCCGCCAAGGTCTAAGTCACCAGGCCTGTACGCCCTGCCCCATATCTAAACCTCGCTTTTAAGGCAGCTGCTTCTAGGTAGCTCCTTAAGGAGTTTCTCAGCACCACGTATAGAGCCAGAAGATGATTTTAGCTGTAGTAAGTCAAATAATTGCATCATTTAGGGAAAAAAATAGTGTTAAGGGTTTATTAATGGGATGGCTATTGCTTTTAAACCTCATTTGACTAATCCACCATGGTGGTGAGAACCAGACTTAGTGTAAATGAGCTATAAATGCAACTGCCAGGGTTTCCCGTAAACACGGGCCCGTGAAACTTGTTTATCCACTTCCAGAGAGGGAACTCGAACTTCAGAGCTGCACAGTCCTCAGCAGAAAGTGATGAATTCTAAGTATTTTGAAAACTGAGTCATCCTTGCATGCGCTTAGCAATAAATTTAAGAGCATCACTTTACCTCTGCGTTTATAAAATGCTTAAAACGGCAGGAACACCCCTTTATTTGGTATTTTCTCCCCCCTTCAGGAAATGCCATGCATAGCACACACAGAGCGGACAGTGCTTTATGGACTGCTGACTTTAGGAGGAAAGTTAACACCCCAGCGGGTGTAAAATTCAGAAAGGAGCAAAAAATTCAGAAAATTCACATAGGAACAAAGGAAAAATATAACGAGGAAGCTAAAAAGCAACACTAAGGAAGAGTTTCTTGGTTTGCTTTTTGTCCTTCTTTCTTAAGGCAGAGGGAAGGATAGATGTACTTGTGAAAAGAAACATGAACACCAAACCACTCGACGAAAACAAGCAGCAAAAGCGGTATCACTCTCAGGCCAGCACTAAACTAAACCCAAATAAAATATATAAACCCAACAAGAATATGTAGCGTCCCTGCTTGGCTGCCGTGTTTACTACGGTACTCAAGTGTTACTCAACCTCAGAACAGTGTGTGAGATGGACAAAGCAGCAAAACCTTGAACAGCAAGGGCTGACACTGCGAGAAAAATGAGTAGGCTACCCAGAAATCCGCAGAGATTACAATGCAGAGAACTTGCTCCTCTCTTTTCTCTCCCAGGTTGAACTAACATGAAGCCGCTTTCATCGGTCTGAGGAGACGAACCCCAAGGTAGCCTCTTTTTATTTCTTGTATTTTTCTTGTATTGGAATATTCTGCTAAGACGTTAAGTGGTGTCAGTGTGGTAAGTGAGAATAATTTAAATAGAGAGCCAGGAGACGGCATTAATGAATATTAATGTCAGCATATTATACCATTACACTATAAATTTTAAAGCTGACATTTCTCTTGTATTTTTGGAGCAAAAAAAAATAAGGCCTATTTCTAATGCTGGCTAAAATACTGTCTTTTAGGGGACGTGATCATCAAAGAAACTTCAGAACACCGACAGCACAACACTTGTGCATGTGTATGAGTAAAGACTTCAAGCTTTCTATAGAAAATGGCTTTACTGACTCTTTGCCCAGTTTTAGACAAGGGCATGAAACATGGATTGCTTCTGACCAGAGACAACACGTCTTTATGGCCATCTGATCCAGAGACTCCTGATGAAGTAGTGATTTATACTTTGCAATTACAGGCAAATAGCTTCAGTAATGATTTAAAATGATAAAAATCGCCTTTTTCCTTGGGACGCAGTATTCTATTAGAAGTCTGCTGCTCAAGATAACACGCACCTGCAAGTTTGAAAATCCCTGAAAATATACTCCTGCCTTTTTAAAATTCAAACTCAGATTTTTTAACCTTCAGATTTCTCTGTATCTGCACAAAAAAATTCCCATCTCCGAAATCACTGTGGCAGCTCCATGTAATAGAGTGCAAGGTTTTACTGCCTGGTATCGTGAATGATTTATGGTCAAAGCATAACAAAATAAAACAACAAAATCCTTTTTACTCAAAGATAAATGAGGCATTTTATTTATTCAGTTTCACTTTCTGCTTAAATTTGAATTGAATATGCCAGAGAAAAGAAAGAATCATGATGTCATTTTGTCTTCCACTGTCTGTCACGCACGTTGGTGATGGAAAATACAGCGGACGAAACATCACTCTGTGTGCAGTTGACAACCAGTGATTAAGGGAGTTTGTTAAACCCAAGTGTAGAGCCCGGAAGCCTGAAAACTGGCAACAGTTAAGGCCAGCGGACCATAGGTGTATGATGAGTGTTAGGCTCTTATTAAGCCCGATGACGTTCTGTCATCAGGCAGCGTGAATGAATAAGCTCCTTCCTAGGGACAAGTTATGGCCCCAATCCCAGCCACTTACACTAGAGGTACTCTCACCAAGGCTGGCAGCCAGAGCACACCTGCAGCTTTTTTCTCTGATCATCTTCTACCAAAAAGTATCAAGTGATTTTTCTAATGCTCATTCAGCATCTTCATATTTAAGAACTACAGCTATATCTGTTTTATGTAAAAGTTAAAGGACTTTCATACTTATCCAATTACTTTAAAAAATTAATTCTGTTAAACAAGAAAGTTGCACTAATGGGAGAAATACAAATTGAATTGCAACATTATCAGACACCAACTGTGCCTGTGTGAGTATACGTTTAGCCAGGAGTTAAGGATTGATCTTTATTAACATATAGTTCCTTACCATATGACCAAGACAATAACTGTGGAACGATTAGTAAGTCATACCACCTTTGCATTTCGAAGCGATAATGATAAATACAACCCTCCATTTTTATTATTACTCAAACAAATATAAAAACTCTATCAGCACACACAAAAGATAGGGCAAGGCATGATGCAGAAAGAGACATAGCACAGAAGGGGTGTGCAGGCAGAGGTAAAGCCAAGCAATCACGAGGAGATTCCCCAAGTGGTCTGGATCGATAATTTCAACAGTAGTCAGAATGTTAGTAACTTCAAGTGTTTCTTTTACCTAATGATGTATCTGATCTCTTCTACTCCTGCATGAGTTTATTCCGGGGCTCTAACTTGGAGACAATGCTCTTCATCCCCAAATTCAAAATGCCTGTTTTACCCAAAAACAGCATAAAAGAGGACTAAGTTCTGTTCCTGGTTTGACTCTTGGGTCTGTTCTACCATGAGACAGGATACTGTGGTGGCCCAGAGTAAACCAATTGCTTAATATGGGCAGGAAGACCATGTGTGCTGGCTACAAAAACTTCTTGTTTGAAAAAGGAGCTACATTATGAAGTTAAATAACTGTGGGGCGGAAGTTTCGTGGAACTGATATTCCTTCTCCTAAAGGAAGTCAGCATGGGTGAAGATGGGATGCACTGATAAAATGTGCTGCAGTTGACTCGAATAGAAAAGTACTTTATCCAGATAGGTTTGAGATTTTTCACGCTGTAGTCCAGCTCCTGAACTGTCCCAGTATGCAGGAGACGCCCCCTCTCATAGTTTGTGATTAAGATTACTACCTAACCGCCGGCTGCCGTTGCACCTACCCATACCAGTGGTCTAGGGAAAGTCCCAAGATAAACACTGCGTGCCCTCATCTACAGGGAAAGGGGTGTAACGTGGTGAACAACTTACCTGGCCGCTAGCAGAAAAGCGGAACATCATGGAGAGGGCTTTTTCTGATGATTTCTGTATCAAAGGCCCTGACTTCATTCTACCTAGGAATCTTGCTGCTTTTGATTTTTTTCTCTCTTCGCTCTAACGCCACCTCCATATACATTGTCTACTACACGAGATGACTTGAGTAAAGGTCTCCAATGCCAAGAACAGGAAAGCCATGTTCAACATACCTTTTCTTACTGTCTCTTTTTGCTGTTTTTTCTAAAACTGCTCTTCGCCGCAGGTAGTCATTTTGGATTTCATTATACTTTGCTGTGTGCTCTTTGATAAGGTCGGTGGTTTTCTTGTGGTGCCTCTTTACAAGGTCCTTCATTTCCTTGTAGTGCTTCTTCTGCAGCTTAACAAAAGACTTCTGCTGTTTTAGCTCCTCAATAGTCTGTGCTTCCACTTCTACAATGACAATAACAAAAGCCACTTCAATTTTCTAATAACGTACTATTTTGATATCAGAGAACGCAGGAACTGCCATGCTTGTTTACTACAGGTAAGTGAAACACACTGGCTTAAACTAGACTTATCTGGAAATAAGCTAACCAGACTGAACCGAATTTAATTGATATAAGAGTAAGAAGTGAGACAAAACTTAAGAACACCAAGATGAGTAGCAAAATAAAACCCATGTACTTTCTTTCCTCAACCCCTTTCAGATGCAAAAGATTCTCATTGGCCCAACATATAAAAACACGTAAATATGACCACAGATCTTTTTTGTACCCACTGTATCAGCACTTCAAGTCTCCCTTCTCTCTGGGTGGGCTACATAACACTCTGATGCCTAAATCCCCTTCACAAACTGCACTTCAGCTGCCAGCTCTCCGGCCTTGATCTGGGCACTGGCTGGAGGCATCTGTCCCGGTATCCATCACGGCAACTTGGGAGAAACTTCACTGCTCTCTTGATGGAGACCCTGCATCATAGGGGTCACGGCCATCTGGTTGCCAGTCTGGCAAAGGACTGGAAGCTGAGAACTGTGCTCCAGTGCTGTCACTCACGGCAGCTATGAAGGATGTCCTGCTCTGTGAACCCAGATCGCAGCTCGAACTCCATGTCTGCTAGCCTGACCTGCACGAGCCACCCCAAATCAGTAATTAAAACCAAAAAAGGTGCTGGAGGGAATGATGACTTGGATGATCTAGGGTCACAGCTCTGGAAAAGCCAGACTGAAGACCCCTTCCCAGACAACAGACTGACTGGACTCCCGCAGTGTAGGCCAGTCTCTTTCTACTGCACATGAGGGAGTCTGAACAAGAGGCAATCAACACGCAGAACTCCTCGTGTCTTATCTGTTTCCCACCCCTAAATGTAGCTTACACAAGATTTGGACACGGTGTGGGTTCTCCTGTAGAAGAATGACTGTAAACTAAACTGAGTTCTGAGATTTGCAATCTAAACTTTAACTCCAAGCTGGAGGACGTGATTCCCCATTGAACAGTAGGGCACTCTCTAACTGACAGGCCAGTTTGCTTAACATAATGGTAATTTCAGTTTTGTAGGAGCAATGGGAACACTGTGAGGCTAAGGAAGATAAAATGGTTTCACTGCTATTCACAGTAAGCAGAGCCAATTTAGCTTCTGTTCTCATAATAACATTGGTCTTTTGTCTGCATTAGATGGTAATATTGTGCTTGTGAAACTACAGCAATGGGATATTTTTTAAAATTCCCTGTTGGCACCCAATACCGATCTCATGAAACATGTGCTCAAACATTTAATAACTTCCAAGCTGAGGAAGAAAACATGGTATGTACATTTTCTACGGGTCACTGCAGTCCTAATCACTCACAGAAGTGTCTAAGCCAAACGGTATATTTCATAAAAAGTACATTTCCCTTGACATAAAAGTGTAAACCGTGTATTTATTACCTGTGAGGACGCTCTGAATAAGATCTTCCGTCTTTGCAGGTGCCTTCACCGAACCTAGAGGTAAGAGAGATGACTGATTCGAACTCTTTTAAAACAACAGTCATTACTGTGCTGCTCGATTGCATATAAAAACATGGCAGGTGACACAGGACATACACTGACATTAATCATTTGAGAAAACACATCTCCTGATCAGAAGAGGAGCAACATGGAAAACACCACTGACGCTGTGAACCAACAAGAAAAGGCAACCTCCTGAAAACCCACCCGAGCTTTGCTGTTTTACTCATGAGGAGGGTGATACTGAACTCACCGATACCACTCATAGGAGTCATTTAAGCATCACTAGGATGATGGTTAGCCTAACTGCCCTCTTTTATGATGTCAGTGCAAAATTTCTGTACAGAAGATGATTCCAGCTCCTTGGAAGTCAGTTAGATCAAGCCTATGCAGACTGCAGTCACAGAAGTATAAACACCGTGGTTTAACAACTCTATTATAGGAGATACGTCAGTACCAAATATGTATCTAAGGCTATGTTTTGTGTGTGGAGTAAGATGTAACAGTGTGAATAAATTAGGCATATCTGTAAAAAATATTTAAAGAGATTCTTGCACTTGAAACAATAACAACAAAATGAATGCAGCAAATTTTCTTGCTTGTAAATGAACTTCACTCCCACTACAAAATCAACTCTTAAATAGAAGATATTTGTGTATTTGAAGAAGACTGGCCCTAACAGCATACAAAAGTAGTGGGAAAATTTCTAACTGTTTTATATAATCAAACCGAACCACGCCCCCCGCCCCTGCTTTGTCCTTTAAACACAAAGCACACGATAAATTATTATCCGGATTTACTTTGAAAAGATGGGATATTTTTTTGGGTTTTTTTTTTACCTGGTGCTGGCTGGCTATGGACAACCTGAGTTGCTGGTTTCGGTGTAAGAGAGGCAGTGTAATTTACTCCATTTTCTGCTGGTGTTGGCCGAGGTTCATTGTTAGCTTCGGATGGTGCATCTCCATGGTCAATCTGGAAATACATAAAGACTTACATGACTCTTCCTGACTTAAAATTATTTATTTTCAGGTCTAGCTTAGGCTCTCTTTTGAAAATGTAAAATTCTGTAAATGTTACATAAAAATCATTCTAAAAGGAAACAAACAAAAAAAGATATCCTTAGGAGACAGAGTAATCCAGGTGGTTCATTTTTGTAGGGTAAATTTCAAGAAGAAATAGAGCATGTATTATTCTGAAAGAGTATTTTTATTTGAAGGGGATATAACTCATCAGGGACGTTTTTCAGTACAGCATATATTAGCTGCACCAGATGTGAAATCTGTATTTTATTGAAAAGCGTTGTTCTCTGCCATAAAACCTTGCGAGAAATAATGCAGGAGCTGGCATGAACACGCTACACAAATCCCTGCTGCGAACAAAACACGCACACAAGACTACTTTTAAATTTCATAGATATGCACAGCACTATCATTAGTCACCATCCTTACAGAGCAGCGACACACTTCTGACTCCCGAGACCTCACACGCTTGTAACTACACTCCAAGGACAACATGTAAACGGTACCTCCATCCTGCTGCACAAACGCACCCGCGGCATCCAAATATTTAAGCATTTTGCACAACCTTTTCTTTCCAGTTTCCGAAAGGCTCAGCCTTACAGCGTACGTAATCTTATCATTTTCCTTGCGACCATCGGGTTTTGAGCAAGCACCCAGCGCTCGGCAAACAGAAGGTCATTCAAAGCAATTTTTGTTTTGAAGCGGCCAAGCCCCGCTTCCTGCTCTCCCTGCGAGGGGCCAGTTGCTATGGTGTCTCAGGGTAGTTTTGGATTTGTTCCTTCAGCTGCTTCCCTTCCACTCTTTGATGGTAATCGCATTACAGGCAGAGGCAGGATACCACAGCTTTTTTTCTTTCCGCTTGATTACTCCACACTTGCAAAATATTAGCCTGTACTGCATCCACAGAGGCAAAATACGTTTTGCTTTGTGCTGCTCCTGCTGCTGATTTCCTTCATCTTGGCCCTGGCAACATACTGTATATTGCAAAAGGATTTCTGTCTCAACAGCCTATTTCTACCGAAATGATAGGAGAGAGACACTGTAGTCAGAAACATGATGCCATCGAAAACCAATGACAACAGCTTCATTTCTATCAAGCAGGAATGACCGCAATAAAATAAGGAAAACATGACCTAGCCAACGCTTATTACAGTAGAACAATATGACAGGGTGCCGAGGGAGCTGGCAGAAGTGCTCGCCAAGCCACTTTCCATCATTTACCAGCAGTGCTAACTAACCGGGGAGGTCCCTGTCAACTGGAGGTTAGCAGATGTGATGTCCATTTACAAGAAGGGCCAGAAGGAGGATCCAGGGAACTACAGGCCTGTCAGTCTGACTTCGGTGCCAGGGAAGGTTATGGAGCAGGTCTTCGTGAGTGCCATTATGTGGCATGTATAGGACAACCAGGTGATCAGGTCCAGTCAGCATGAGGTTATGATAGGCAGGTCTTCCTTGACCAACTTGATCTCCTTCTATGACAAGACCCGTTTAGGGGATGACATAAGGGCTGTGGACATTGTCTACCTAGACTTTAATAAAGCCTTTGACACTGTTTCCCACAGCATCCTCCTGGAGAACTGGCTGCTCATGGCTTGGATGAGTGTACTCGTCACTGAATAAAAAACGGGCTGGATGGCCAGGCCCAGAGAGTGGTGGTGAATGGAGTTCAATCCAGTTGGTGGCCGGTCACAAGTGGTGTTCCCCAGGGATCAGTTTTGGGACCTGTTCTCTTTAACATCTTTACCTGCGACGTGGACGAGGGGATCAAGTGCACCCTCAGTAAGATAATAGATGACACCGAGTATAGGTGGGAATGTTGATCTGCTTCAAGGTCGAGAGGCTCTACAGAGGGATCTGGACAGGCTGGATTGATGTGCCAAGGCCAACGGTATGAGGATCAACAAGACCAACTGCTGGATCCTGCACTTGGGCCACAACAACCCCCTGCAATGCTACAGGCTGGGGGAAGAGTGGCTGGAAACGGCCCGGGGAAAAGGACCTGGGGGTGTGGGTTGACAGCAGCTGAATATGAGCCAGCAGTGTGCCCAGGTGGCCAAGAAGGCCAATGGCACCCTGGCTTCTATCAGCACTAGTGTGGCCAGCAAGAGTAGGAAAGTGACTGTCCCCCTGTACTGGGCACTGGTGAGGCCACACCTTGAATTCTGTGTCCAGTTTTGGGGCCCTCACTTCAAGAAGGACATTGAGGTGCTGGAGTGGGTTCAGAGAAGGGCAACGAAGCTGGTGAAGGGTCTAGAGCAGAAGTCCTATGAGGAGCGGCTGAGGGAACTGTTTAGCCTGGAGAAAAGGAGGCTCAGGGGAGACCTTATCACTCTCTACAACTCCCTGAAAGGTTGTAGTGAGGTGGGGATCAGTCTGTTCTCCCATGTAATAAGTGACAGGATGAGAGGAAACGGCCTCAAGTTGCATCAGGGGAGGTTTAGGCTGGATATTAGGAAAAATTTCTTTACAGAGAGGGTTGTGAAACATTGGAACGGGCTGCGCAGGGAGGTGGTGGAGTCCCCATCCCTGGAGGGGTTTAAAGGACATACAGATGTGGCACTGAGGGACATGGCTTAGAGGTGACCTGGCAGTGCCGGGTTAACGGTCGGACTTGATGATCTTAAAGGTCTTCTCCAACTGAAATGATTCTGTGATTCTCTGAAAAGCTGTAGCTGGGACAAACACACCCAGACACACTTATCCCCTCAATTCTCCTTAAAAGATTCTCCTTACCAGATACAATTCATTAGTTCAATAAAAACAATGTTTGCCATTTAGATCATCAACATTTCATTCAAATAGAGCTAGATTTCCTAACTTCTGGCAAGTCTGTGCCCCAAAAGTCACTCCATGAGAAAGTGGGTATTGCCTTCTTTTTTGGGGGACCATGTTTGTATGTGGTGCGAAATGCTGCATCGCAGCTTGTTGAGGAGCTATTAATACAGCCTGTCAGTTTTGGACATAAAACATCTGTTTTCAGAAACTAAAGCAGAAATGTGAGACAGGATCAGGAAGTGAATAAAGAGTAATTTTCACTACATCAAGCAATCTAAGCTCATTAAAAAGCACTTTCTCTTCTCATAATTCATCACAGAGAACGCTAAAGCAAACATGGTTTTTCCTTAGTGGAGAATGTTTTAGGCTCTTTCTAAAACATGATGTAATCCAGCCCTATAATTTATAGTTTTCATATTCTCAGAGAATGGTTTATATTCTTTTGCAAGACAGTATATTTACGACGTAGAAAAATACATACCCATAGAGGTACGTATCTATTATGGTCTATTTTTATTTCTTCAGAGAAAAGGAGCTGCAATGCCTCAGGGTTAGGAGATCTCCAGTGCTGCACTGTTAGACGAGGTGGGCAGTTCTTAAGTCAGTTTGCCTCTATCCTCCTTGGCAAAGTATAAGCAAGTGTAAGCAATGTCTCCCTAAAAGAAGTGTCAGATCAGCTGGGTGTGATCATAATGATTTGCAAAATTATACCTGAATTTTCATTTTAAATAGGGGCATCAGATATGCTAAGCGCGGCTGCTCTCCTGGAGATGGTTTTGTTTACCTTCCCTATCAAAACCATTTCATTTTACCAAAGAAGCCAACTGACTTCGACTGATTTACATCCAGGCACGCAGAACAACAGTTGCCATTTCAACACTGTTTTATGGGTAGAAACAACAGGTCAGATGTTCTGCTGCTCCCATGTCAGACACGTTAATGAGCCAGCGAGGCTCTTCCTAGACCCCAACATCATTCTGATCCCGTGGCTGTGGGGGTGAAAACATACATAGCTACATCAATCGACCTTAGGCTGGGATTAATTCAACCCAAGGAACTCTGCAAATTTCTAAGGTTTCTTCCTCCTGTCTGTAAAGGACACCAGGCAGGGGAAGGGCAGGCAACCCTCACTGCCTGTACGCTCGTAGAGATTTACAGTGGATTCAGATAAGGACAGTTAAAGGTGCAAAACCCACACTGCAGGTATCACCATGCCCCCATTCTGCAGAAACAGCTGTTCCAAGGCCAGGCTGCAAAGCAAGATCTGACCAGAAAGCTAAAGGTAGGAATTGGTGTTAAAAATCCCTCTGTTTTCCTGTGACAGCTGTGAGAACCCAGCTCGGATAAATAAATGTGCATGAGGGGAGGGGAAGAGGAGTGGGGAGGTCGAAGCTGCGCTAGGAGACAGCACACAAACATTTACAGTGTGTAAATTTGAAACTTTATGCAGGAAAAGTGAATCCAGGTGCACCTGCGTGTAGATATCTGGCAAACATACTTGCATTTATTTAGCTGTGCTGCCAGAGAACGTAGTTGCAATTATTAACTGATGTGAGTCTCGTGGGCCAACGTAAGTGAACAAAACAGTGAGCCCAGCTGACTGATGAAGAAAACGTAGTCATCACATAACATGATGATAACACATGTTTTTAGCACACCCTGTGTTCTTTTAAAAGTATTTCTCTGCTACTCCAAAACAAGCTCCTTCATCCTATGAGCTTTCCAGCTCCTTGACATGTGGTAGCACTACCTGAGCACTATAATTCATCTTTTCTCTCATTTGCTCTAGAAGGTACCCTGTGACAGATTTTTTCTAACAAATAAGACTGTACAGGAAAATCTGTACTTTTTCAAAAGTAAAACCGACCTCTAAGGTATTTAAAGGATTATGTTAAAAAAATAAGGCTTTGCTATTAAAATAGAATCTCATGTGTGGAGCGTCCTAGATAAATGTCTAACATACTATAGAGTGTTTCGCAGTGTCCTCATTCAGCCGAACTTGTGACACTGCACAAAGAGGAAATTGTTGGCCAATGAATTGTAATGACTTTCCCTCATCTGGTCTGCTTTGGGAATGTATTCTTGGTTACAAAATCTAGTTCAACGAGGTTTTGCACATCTGAGAATTGAAGAAGACCGGCACCAGAGCTGAGGGCAGTTTAGGATTACAAAGCATTTCTCCATCTTCGCTAGAGACCTGTAGCGAGTGCTTTCCGATTCACATGATGTGCCTAACATCTGACACAAGCAATCTTTAAAAGACAAGGTTGGTATTTTCAAACACTGCTAAAAGATGTCGCAGTGACAGTGTCTGGAACAGAGAGACTGAATGTTTGAACGTGCACAGAATTTATCGGAAACCAAAGCTGAGCTGCCAGTACTCTCCATTACGCTCAAAATACCACCCAGGCATTAGGAAGCAAAACACCTCCGAGTATACAGGAAAATGGGGTTTACAAGTTAGCCTGGAGATAACCACATCCACCCTAACGGATACCTAACGACTGAAAACGTGGCTCCCACAGCTTTCAGCAAAGCTAGAACAGGCCTGAATGTTTTATTTACTCTGTGGTCTCCTCCCTCGTCACCTCTCTTTCTTTGAAGGGTTGGATAAGTTGGCCTCCAGTGGCCCCTTCCCATCTAAATCATTGTATCATTAGACTGGGTCCCTTTAGGGCACGCTTGCTCACGGAGAATGTACAGAGACATCATAACCTGAGATCTGAACAGAATAACCTCTCCACAAACAGAGCCTGAAATTCTGGAAAATTTGTAATATTTTCCTGAAAAGTTACTGACACAGAGCTGTCTTTTTTGTGTACGAAGTCCAGCATCACAGTGCGAAACAGGAGGCAATGACTTACAAAGATTTCATCTACTACATCACAAAGGTGGAAATCAGCAATCACATAACATGGCTTTTCATTCTGCTTTCAGTGTCTCTTTACCTCTGATCAGTAACTTGCTCCATGCACAACATGCTGCCTTCAGCGAAACCTCGCAGGCGCCGCAATGCTGCTCAGCTGTACCGTACCCTCGTCTCTCATTCTGGGTGAGATGTCTACAGTTGTTCAAGTGATCAACACTACAATTCCCAGGGACTGTCAATATTTGTCTTTCTCAGCACAGTGGGTGCTTTTAAATACCGTAACATAATTTGCAGAGACTCTGAAACCTCCCTTACCTCTTTCTTTACTTCTTCTTCATCTTCCAGAGTCAGCGCAGCCAGTTGCTTAGCTCTCTGCTCCATCAAGTTTACATATCTGATTGGATTGGATAAGGCCTCGATGACATCTAGAAATAATGCAGATACTTCAGTTTCAAACCCCTTATATCAGGGATCCAGCCAACTAGGGTGCTGCTTCACGAGGCACAGAGGAGCAATAGCAAAAACTCTGTTGTTTTTAAAACCCCCAAATAGCTATACAGAATACTGTTGTTCACTGAAGGTGCACAGTACAGTCTTTAAACCCACCCTGTTTTAGAGCTGATTCCAAAACACAATGCTCTACATTAAGCGTGGTACTTACTTTGCTTAGGAAACAATTACGTACTACTGCGTCACCTAAGCAAAGCTTTACCTGTGTTTCAGTGGCAAATGCCTGGGGTGTTCCCTCCTTCAGAGTCATACAAGGTCTGCTGGAAATAAAAGACTTTGCCCTCATCCTAAACCTCAGGCAGACTGCTGTAAATCAGGCTGTCTTGCATGAGCGATGAGACATAACGATCCATCAGATGCAGAGCCAATATAACAAGTCATGTACGCACACTCATTCTGAGTTTCAATTAACCCTGATATTCCCCTGTAGGAAAATGTCACGGAATTACCTGCGTACGTATCAGGTACATAGTCTTTGACCTCTATGTACACAAAGAGAGCTGGCAGTGTCAGCGGTTGGTTCCTCTCGTTCCTCAAACAGATGTAGTGATAGCCTGCAAAATCAGAAACGACCAGTTCGGAGCGAAAACTCTTCCACAGGCATTTCCAATGTAATTGTTAATATTTGTCATTTAGAGCGTGGCTCCAAGCAACCCCAGGGACTTCTGGTAGGGAAAGATTTACCAGAAGGCTTTCAGAGACAAGTATACAGACAAGGCACTGTTAGAAGGGCCCGTGACTCTTCCAGACCCAACAAGCTCTTACAGCACTGCAGTGCTGCAAAGCTGCATCCTCTGCCTCACAAACTGGTGAAGTTGTTCTTCTAAGGCATGATTACGGAGCCGCGCATACGGGTAGCGTCAAGATCCGAGTCACGAGGATGCGCTCATCTGGGGGCATCCTCTCTTGGCTGCTGCGAACAACTCCTTCCGCCAGTAATGGTTAAATCCCTGCTTTGGGAATAAGGGTAATTCTCTGGGTTTGTGTGACAGTATGACACAGTTTTCAATACTGTCTCGGAAAAGCGAGAATTTACTTATTACAAAGGTTTCTCAGTTCTCTCAAGCTCCTCCAGCAACTTTCAGCATGTGCACAAACTAAAATCAACACGCTGTTCTCCATCACATGCTGTAAACTAACGGAGTCCAAAGGACAGAGGACAGGCCTGCGGGTAAAAGTTCTCAAAAGTCCTTGCACGATTTAACACAGCGGCCTTTGTTTTAAAAAGCACAAGCTTAAAAGCAGGTACATGACTCAGTGCTCTGCTGAAGGGACTCGGTGCTGCACGAAGGGTGAGTGCCATGAAAGGGGATCAGCCACGGTAAGAGCTCGCTCCCACCAGAAGAGGGAAATCCTTCACATCCCCTTTCTCCTCTCCAATCATCTGTCTTCCTCTGGAGCTCAACACATCCTCCACGAGACAATTATATCCATTAAACCAGCAGCAAACAGGGGAGAGTTTTCTGCTGGATTGGTAAGCTGAGTTGGTTCAAGAATGGCCAAGAGCAGCGTAGGGAGAAGGGAAGGTGAAGGGAAAGAGAAGTGAAAGGAAATGAAAGGAAACTGGTAAGGAAATGGTAAGGAAAAGGTAAGGAAATCCCGAGGCAGTGACATGCTCAGCAGCCACCCCCCATGGCCAGCCTGTCTGTGCTTGCAGTGAGGCCACGAGACCCACACGAGCTAAGATAAAACCTCTCGGAGCTCTTCTTAAAAGAGCCCTGACATCACCAGCCATGAGAGAAGGGACTGATTTATACATCACCTGAGATCAGGTCTCCAGGAATAACATGGACAACAACTTTTAGATACTGGGACATGTGAGTTTTGTGCTACTGCTGGGACCAGCTAGGTAAGATCCAGGGTAGACACAGATATTCTTTCTTTTCCACTGTGAGTGAAGCTGGGAGTATGTTTATGGCCCATATGCTTGTCCTAATTTAGTTTCCTCCCCTCCCTGGCAAAGCTGGCATTGAAGTCGAACGCTTCTCTTGTTCAAAATGCCAATGTCACTGCATCTTTCTGAAACGAGATCTCTAACAAGTCTCTGGCCTGGAAAATTAGGGCTGAGCTGTCACATGACAATTTTCAGCTAAGTGGCCCCTAGAAATAACAGAAATAATTGAAATAATTATATGATTTGGAAGAGCACAGTGATTTTTAAAAAAAATTCAGCAATAAAGATGAAATAATTTTGGGTTGGTTTAAAGGTTTTGCAGAGATACAACAGCTTGCACATATGTTAGTCCTCCCTTGCATGCATATAGCAATTACATTAGAGGAGCATATTTTGCTTTCATTCCCAGCAATCTCCCATCCTCACAAAGATGACATCAAATTGGCTGTTGCTGTCCTCTTTCCTCTTAAAAGTGAACAATTGCACTTTTTAGCATCGAACCGTGAACACGTAGTTGATCCACTTGAGACCAGTAAGTGCCAACCACGCTTCCAATGCTTAATTCTGTTGGTTTTCCTGGTTCACCACAAATTTAAATTTCTGGTGAAGTACGGTATTTTCCTTTTCAAAGCTGAGACAGATTATTCAAGCCCCCTGTTGCTATAAATCTGCAGAGTGGCTGCTGGTTTACAGTGCCGGGATTCCGGCTTGCTGCATCTTTTCGCTACACGACGTCTGTCTCACTGGAGAAAAAAATTTACCTGGCCGAATTGCTGAGACTGGTAATATCCGATGACCAATAAATTTCCCTCCTTCTTCATACACTGCTAGCCTCAGACATGCCAGGGAAGGTAAAACGACCTGGAAGGCAATATTGAGGCATTATTAATGAACTTTCTGCTCTGAATGAAACAGCTCCTTCAGACACAGGTTATATAGCAGATGGAAAGAGAAAGTTCAGTCTAGCAGACGGGAACATCTACACAGCCAAAGGAAGGTCTTATCATCTAAGAGGTCAGGGTGTAGGCACCTGCATGTCAAAATAACTCACACAGAAACATTTTTCAATCAAGAAACTTGAGGTGCGATGTGAGCATAGCATGTTGAACCCAGCAATTTGACCTTATGTTTTCAATATGACACAGGGGACTACAGCAGCTGTTTTCTGCTTATTACTCACAGCCCTGCACTGTTTTTTCCTTTGCGTTTGTGCCAATGGGATTACTTACTTCTAAGAAAAGTCACTGATAGGCACATTAGTATTGAAAACTCAACAAGCGACTCAACCGGCCTTGCAGAGCGTGAATGTATCAATTACATGAACCGTGTCAAGACCAGCAGAATTTTCCAGGGCTGCAGCACACTCACTGGCTGGGCTAAAGATGGCTGGCCAGATGTTTACTAGCATTGGATGCTTTCCTGGCACTTTGTAAGAAGGCCAAACAGTGAAAAAAGAAAATAAGAAATCAAAAAGGTACTTAAACTACCCCAGTATGATAGGAATCTTTAATATTACTGTAAAAAAGAAAAGTGTAGCATAATTCATCTCACTTTCTTACTTAATGCAAACATACATACTAATAGACATACCTCTAACCTGGGCACAGATAAGCATTTTTTCAGAACATATGGTAAAATGCATCTAGACAATGAAAGAAAGAAAAAAACCAAAAGGCAACAATCCCAAACGAAGAGCTTCTCTAATTTATTTCCAACATTACTAAAAATAGTAATCTGTGCTTCTCTGAGCACAGAGGCAGTCAGGCACGATCGTTAACTAAATAGAGAAATGAAGTACACTAATTAGAAGTTCATTACAGAAGAAAAACGCTTAAGCTCTGGCAGGCTGCCAGAGGAAAGTCATTCAGAAGGCCAAACGCTCATGGCAAAGGGCCGTACTCCCTAGAACGCCGGGCTGCAAGTACCAGTTCTGTAAACACCTCTGGGAACTACACTCGCTGTGAGAAAGATGAAAGACATTGTTTTACAAACACCTGGACTCGGGATCCACTTAACCACAGCCCCCAAGAAGCAAAACCGAAGAGATTCTGTTAACAAAGTAGCCGCAAGTAGATTGCGAAGCAGAGTAATGCATTCGCGCCGTGCAGTCCTAAAACATGCTCAGAATTTTCTTCGAAGTTTAGGGAATTGAGTCGGAGCAATACTGTTCAAATTGCAGGAGTACCTCAGGAGCCTAAATCTCGTTTCAGGTGGATGGGGCTTATGTGGTTTCTGCCAAGGCAGAAAAATTGCCAAGTTTCAGTAAACCCCAGAAGCACCCGACTGGACGGTGATAAAACAAGCACAACGCCTGCTTGGGAAGCAAGTGTTACACCCACCTTCTTAAACACTATGGTTTCCTCTTCCCAGACGGGATTAACTGCGTTGCCTTGAGAGGTCTTGGTCTTCAAAGCTTTTCTTCTTGTGTCCACAGGCAGCCCAAACATGTCCACTTCTACATAGGTACCGACTTTTTTATCAGAAAGAAACTGACCTGAAATGATCTAAAACCAGAAGAGAGGAGGATCACTAGGGAGGGCTTTGGTGGGTTAGGAAAGGAGCGCCTGAAATGCAGATGGATAATTCTTATTAATGATCAGATGGTATGTGGTTAAAACAATACCAAACCAAAACTACAATAAACAAACAACCAGCTTAGTATCGCAGACACAGAAAAACATCTTAGGAGGCCTGGTCCCCTGTGACCCTGTGGTCCTGCAGTCCCCATGAGCGATAATGTGGCTGAGATCATGCTGCTGCTACTCGTTTGGATCTCATCCTCAATCTGGCTGCCTATTTCCATGACATGGTATCTTTGAGAACTCCAGGTTCAAAACATGCTGGAAGAAGAGGTATAAGCAGCAGAGAAACTACAATTGCTTTTAACTGTGAGGGAGAAAACAAGCTAAAAAGTTGGTATTCTAATCAAAGGCTCTTCACAGAGGGCTGGGAGTTTCACTATGAAAATAAAGCAAATATAAAACAATTGGTCTTTTCTAGTTCTTAACAGGAATCACAGCTCTCAGCTTAGAAAAGTTAAAGAACGGTCTGCAGTTAGTTCAGAAAACTGAGGCAGCACAGGAACGTGTAGCAGCATCACTGTACCTTAACAGCCTGAGGCTTGCCGAAGCAAACCTCACCCCGTGCTCAGCTGTATCCCATGTGGGCACTGCCGTTACAACCAACAGAGCCCTCACCAAGCAGGCAGGAGCAGCTGACTTCTGACCGCTGCCTCATGACTCCTGGCTGCTCATCCCTTGTCTCTTAATAGCTGTTGAGTGACTTCCACCTCCCTTGACCAAGACTGCAGAACAAAGCGCCTCTAAAGCCGCAGGAGGAACTGAAAGCTCCCGTGATTACAGGTCACCACCAAAGGTCATTCCCACACACAAAGAGCTCTTTTTACGATGCATGTCATCAGCTCATTACTTTATTCATAGCCCTCCCAGCGCTGCTCTGCTACGCTTGTGTTGTCCGCAGCTTGAGCGGAAATACTTGTTTTCTCTCAATAAAAAGAGGAGGGTATTTTGCAAGTGGATTCTATAACACGGACGCTTTTCGAATGGACGAGTCCATTAAAGGAATAGCACAATTTCAGAAAGTTTATGTTGTTATAACTAGAGATACACCAAGTATAAATTTACGATCCTGCTACAGCCAACGCAATCTATCCCTCTAAACATGCCTACAAGTAGTTGTCAATTGGCAGATTCCTGGCAGCCCTTGAACTTCACTGCAAGTCCTTAAGAAGGAACGAAGCAAAGCAAGTTGGCAATGACTTGCAGCTGACGTTTATGCTTCCACAGTTCTGGAGAGCTTACAGGGAACCAAAAAAGTTATTTATACTACACAGCGTAGTGTTCTAGCTATTCCAGTCCAACCTACCTCTTCATTACAGCATGTTTTAAATTCAGCCCTTTGCGACTAAAACCACAGCCAAACTACTCCTAAATCCATTCACTTTCCAATTCGTTCTATAGAAAAGAATACATACAATAAAAATACATGTAGTTATCCTACAATACGAAGTGTGAGGCAGAATTTAAAAATGAAATGTCGCTCTGTGAAATGAAATGCATTTTATTTTCTTGACTCGGTACCGTCATTTGCTAGGCCACCGCACAACAGAAATGTATCTATGCTCTGACGTTGTCCCAAGAGCATTTCCACCAGCTCCGTACGTACCTTGACGGACAAGGTGTTGGCTACTATTCCATCCACTATGCTTTCAGTAAACGGATCAAAGTGTTTGTCTGGTCTTCTCATGAATTCTGGCTTTAACCTGTATCCACTTTTGCCATTGTACTCGTACATTCCCATGTTTATTTGCATAGACAAATCTAGGTGTTAAAAATATTGATAAGTTGTGCATAGATAATAATTTTAGAAAGCAATAAAATAATAACAATTACTGTAATCCCCAACTGACTGTAATGTAAACAGCTATTTACAGCACACCGTTGCTTTAGATGTGTCAGATGTGACTGCGGCCACCCTCTTGGATCCTTTTGACAAGAAAAAGCCATCTGTAAGACATCTTTCTGCAACTTCTCAATAGATAACATCTTCAAATCTTGAAGCTTCGAGGTTTTGAGTCCCTCAGTGTTGCACTGATTGCGCTGTTGCACCCAACGCAGCACAGTACTTATCTTTCTAACCCCTTCTAACGTCAGACACTGGGTGCCTGATACTTGGCTGAAACTGGCCCGAAGAGGTTTTCATTACCCTCCAGACTCCCAGCCTGTGTGGGGTTTTGCTTTCCATGGCAAGACGGTGCGCGCATGGGCACAACTGGGAAAGCAAATGGGAATGATACCACGGCACCACATGCCCAGAGGTAGGACATGGCCAGGATATGTCCTGGGATGCAGTAGATGGAAATATTTCTATGTCTCAGAACGGACATAGCCTTGGCAGACAAACATACTATTTCATGAAGGACTTGAGTATCTAAGAGCCCAAATGTCTCTGTTTCTTAAAGAGTTGCTTCTGAAGCGGAATTTGCTAAGTCCCTTGTGCCTTGATATACCGAGATTTTGGAAAATACAGGAAAAAAATCCCTGCCAAATCTGAAATGCTTCTCAATGGCAACCAGTTACAAACGCTGGCAATACAGAGGGTATTATGTATGCGTATTATACTAGCTACAGGATGGAAATTATGAAAATTCCTAGTAAAAAACCCAGCAACCTGCGTTAAAAATGTTAATTAACAGCTCTGTAGTACCGTACGTTCATTAGGTATCTTGTGATGTATAAAGCCTTTCCTGCCTAGGAACCAGAACCCGTACCAGAGGAGTGGAAACGTGCAGGTTACAAAATCCAGAGACCAGCGTAGCTTACCTACAGTTTGGAAGTTAAGAGCAACCATTTGGCAGCCGGCATTCCAAAAGACTTGGGGCATGTAGTTCGAAGAATCCACGCGTGTTCCCTTCGGGTAAATTCGGCTTAGCTGCATTTTGTTGTATCTAAACGGTGAGTAGTTAAGATACACCATGTGTAACAAACATCACTCTGCAGGGAGGTGCAGAGGATATTTACGTGCAGGTGCACTTTACACAACGGCAGTGGGTTCTTTACTGGATTTCTGCAACTGCAATGCTTCCAGAGGTCCACAGTTTTGTAGGAGATAGGATAATTACGGGGTAATTAAAGGTGCTCTTTGTTCCTGTACAGCGTACTCAGAATAAGCGAGGAAACAGCACAGGCACAGGCATAAAAAGACACCATTCATAAAACTCCATTTATCATTATAGTTACTAATTCAGGGTTTTCCTAAGATTGCATTTATAGAGGCCAATCAGCTGTAAACAGCGAATCTTCCTCTGGAGTGGGGCGAGGGGCTCAGTTCAAAATGCTCTTCCGGAACGAGCATTAGAATTGGCCTCTACATACAGACAGAAACGATGAGTGTGCACTTCTTACAGGGGAGTCGACAAACCTCAGAGATGAGAACATGCTGCAGGTTATCTGTGGAAATAGCTTTCCATTAATCTCCTTTAAGGCACTATTTTATCTTGACCATCCATTCTTAACTGCAGCCATGATGAGGGATATTGATATAGCTTTTCTTTAAAAGTTATTTTAAAAAAAACTAAAAAAGAGGAAAGAATTGTGTGCCAATAAACCAGCTGAGTACTCTTAGAGCTAGAGGTACGACGGGAAAGCGAGCTCCCTCCTCTGACTTTGCAAAAACCAAGTCAGCCACATTTTGACAATTGGCTCACTCTAACTCCTACCACCTCACACAGGATGATAAATTTAACAATGACAATAGGAAGTATCAGCTCTTCAATATGTAGTTTATTCTCTCTCGTCCTGGCCCACAGCACAAGGACTCATGCCAGCTTTTAAATTAGCTCATCAGAACTCAGGCCAATTAATCCATCAAGGGAGACAGTCAAATGTGCAAATTTCATTTGCGTTCCCTATTTCCCGAGCTCTTGTCTCCAAATTTCAGTAAAGCCCTGTAACAGATCTCGGATCTAGAAAGACTAAGAAAGCAGCTTTCTGAAAGTCAAGGATACTCCACAAATTCCACGGGAGACTTGGTAAGTTGCTCAAGCCCTTTGGTTTCCACAAAGGAAGACATTTCAAAACTTTTGTTGCGTTCTGAAAGTTGAAAGCAGAAATAAAGAGAGTGATACATTAGAGCAGGAAATCATACGTGATACCTGAGCTGCAAACAACTGGTTTAGCCTCCTTCCCCTTATCCCAGCGACTGTTCTCCAGCTCATTTCACCTTGATCTCAAGGAATTTACATAGACAATCGTTTGCCGACAGCAGTGACCTCGCTCTGCACATACTCAAGAGCTCCCTCTGAACTCGGCACGAGCACTGCCCACGTTAAGGGCATCGGTACTGCCTGAGACTGCTGCCGTACCAGCTGCAGGCGACAGAAAGTCAGGGCGCAGGAAGAGACCTCTCACGTTTGCTTGCAAAATATGTTGATAGCAGGCGTGACGCAGAGGTATTGTAACAGCTTTTGTGGGGAACACAGAGGGCCATGCTGGATCTCTACGCTGTCTTCGCGGGCAGATGCAAGGGCTTTGAGCCAATTTGGAGTTGTAATAACTGATGTCCGTAACAGATTACACTAAGCGGTGCGCTAGCTGTGCCTGCAGCGGTTCTCGTTATCTGCAGTATGTCACGGTAAGGTCACATCTGCCTCAAACAGTCATGGCAACACTGCTACCTAATCAAGCCTGAAGGTACCCTCCTGTGTCCCAGCAGGTCTTCAGACCTAACCTCGAACTAATATGGAGCTTCTATGACCTCTTTACTTTGGTCAAACTTTCTGACCTGACCGTGGCGAAAAGCTCCTCCTAAGCTTTTAACTCAGTAGGATGAAACATTAATTTGTGTATCATTTGTTGCTCACCTTTGCCTGACGTGTGCACAGCCTTTCAATGTACCCATGAGACATGCCGTAGCAGAGAGCCTAAGTCAAGACCCTTCTAGCTTCAGTATTTTTTCCTTTACACTTTCGTACAGAAGGTACGGGTTCCTCTAAAATAACGGCTTCCCATTTCATCACAATCAGCTCTGCAGATTGCCTAGAAGGGGCCACAGTGCTGGGAGGTCATATTCATTAGATATCTCAGCACTGCTCTCTCTTAAAATGAGGGAAATGGTGCCTGTGTTGGGACAGGAACTCTCCAGCCTCACCCCTTTATCGAAAGCAAACAACAGGCAGAGAAAAGGCTTGCCCTCATCCAGTTTTAGAAGTAGTTGTGCTGCAGTAATCCAGGGATGGCCAGGAGGGCAGCCTGGGCAGCTCCTGGAAGTCAAACTGTGAAGCTGCAGGAGAGGGATAAAACTGAACAGAAGCACTTGCCTTGCAGAGAGAAGCAGGACAGAAACAGGTGGGCGCTTTCCTTATAGGAAGCCAAAAAGGAAGCAGTGGATCCAAAGAAATGAGGAGCCAACGTGAGAGGAAAATGTGCTGCCAGCCTGCGAACTACCAACTATTCTCTACCAGTGTATGCTGAAGAGTCAGAGGATGACTGTGGTGTTCCAAAAGCAACTCTCTCCTTCTAGGAGAGCTGGGACTCAGACTGTATTGTGATCCCTATTTCTAATTAGCACCACCACGCTACCGCCATAGCTGTTATCTCCCAATGGCGAAAGATTCCTGCCATTCCCTAAAGGATGCTCTCCTACCACTCCTCTTTCTTTCCAACAAGCAACATCCTCTCTTTCTCCAAAGTCTCTTCCAGCCAGCTCACCTCCATCTCAGCTCCTTGTAAAGGCACCGAGATTATTCTTACTCCATCCTTCCCCCTTATCGATGGGATAACACTAACAACACACATATATAGCGGTTTCATTCTATTTAGCATAAAGGTGTTAGAATTTGTTGTAGTAATATACTCTATCTCTCAGCCTTATCTTAAAGTAGAGCCTCTGCAGGAAACCAGAACTGGTAGCTGTTAAATGATTCAGTTACTAAACGTCCAGGGCTTAATCAAACTCCTAATTAAAATAAGAACAATTATTTCCTTGTAGTACCTGGAGAGGATTAAGAAATCTGCCCTTTGAAGAAAAGACTGTGCAAGGAGAGACACTTCTCTCTTGTGATACTTTACACCGTGCTCTCTTATCAGGAGGAAGTCACTATGGAGTGGACAACAACTTATTGAAAAACAGTCTGAAAAACTTCAAAAAATACTATTATAGCTACTTGCTGCCAGAGAGAGGGAACATATCTAGTGAGGGCAAGCAGGGGGCTGTTACAGATCCAGCGCCGTTCAATATTTCTGTCAACAGGGTGGATGCAAGACCAGAAAACGCACTTACAAAATGTTTGAATGACAGAATCAGTGAGGTAGTGTTGTCGTCACGGAGGCCAGGATCGCAAAGCAAAAAAAATGCTGAATTAGAAAATACTAAATTAGAAAAATGCTGCACCACTGGAACGATGAAACTGTATAAAAGACAAGTAGGGAGCAACGCGATAGGCAACAAATAAAAAACAAGCCCCATCTAACTCCTCCTTTATTCCTGAATTTAGGGAAGGTCCAGCAGTGAGGCCTGGACTAAGACCAGCACCCACACATCGTGCTACAGTGCCCACCAGCCAGCAACACCTGCCACGTATGGCTGCTGCTTTAACGAACTGGCCACATTTGCCACATCATGATTTTTTCAACACAAACACCAGAAATATGAATTCCTTAACATTATGAGTTCACAGCAACAGTATGATGGATCAAAGGTCACATCAAGACTTAGGATAAAAACTTCGGACATCAGCAGTTCTTTACAAAACTCGGAAAGGCATGTGCACAGAAGAGATCCACAGAGGACAATTTTGTAACAGCTGCCTCAACCTGTCCTGCTAGGATTCACATGGCTTCCTTTCCAGCAGGAGCATCTCCTTCCCGCTGTGGTCTTACAACTCTCCTCAGAGCTAGAGGGGATTATAAGCATCCAAAGGGACACAGCTATAGGGAACAAGCACAGCTCTGCATGATGGTGTGAACTTCTATCTGCTTACATGTTTATTATGCATCATGAGTAAATGCAAGACCTCGTATACAGATGTGGACTTAGGCACCAATTCCCTGTCCTCTGCCAAGGCCTCCACAAACCCGTGATAAATTAAAACGCTACACGCTTCTTTAACTAAAAAGCTCCAAAAGCATATTGAAAGCTGTCAAAACAAAGTGAAAAAGGGCAGGCAAGCTGTAGGGGGTTCTGCACCAAGAAGGGAAAAGATGCTGCAGTGTTTACCGAGGATGCCACTGAGTGCGCTCCTAGTGAGGCATCTTCCGTAACAGCCAGCGGGGGATGAAATTGTGGCCTTTTCTACACAATACACAGAGGCAGGAAAGGGAATTTGCATACAGGGAAGGGCAGACTCTGCTTACCCTGAATCCTCTGTGAAAGTAGCAGAGGCAAAATATAAAGCACTTGCTCAATCCATAGGAATATTTAGGACCACCTTTCTCAAGCTGCTTAAGTTTCTCTTCAGTCACGGATAACAAAGACAATGTGGGCACCACATTTTCAAAAATGTTTTTGAAACAGCAGCATGTTTAGTGTTGATGAAGTTTGATATTTAGACTAATACAGGTTTTAAAATAAATATGGATTTATTTGGCTGGATACCAAGGGAACATTTTCTGTCCGTGTGCCTGTACCCAACTGAGAGGAAGCCAAGTAGCATTTCTCCAGAACTTTCTTCCAAACACTTGCCAGGTAATTTCCAGTATAAGATGTTGCTCATGTTTAGCTTACTTACTTTTTGATACTTCAAATGACTCAAACTTCACAGGCTGAATGTAGTTCACCAGGTTTGACATCTCTTCTGTGGCCATAGCCTCACTTCCAGCAGTACCCTACAACAGAGAAGGGGAGAAGCTGCAAGTTTCGATCTGTCCATGGTGGCATCAAGCCACAAATACCAAAGCCCAGTTTTCTATCAACTGTGATATCTAGCACTGATCCTGGCTTAGTGAAGTCAACGCCTCAAATAGGGAGCTTCATGTAATAAAGAATGAAATTTGCTATAAAATTTAAATGTTTAATTAAACGTCCACTGTATTCATTTTTTTTTACGTGGCTCATGGCGAAGGGACTGCATTACCTTTATACACCCATAATATTGAGCACATTTATCAGTACTGCTGCATAAATAATAAATGTAGCTCTAAGTGCTTGATGTCAAGTTTTTCTTCCGACAATGCTAAGTACACCACAAGCAGTTGTCTAAAACAGATCGGCTGTGGTGCTATTAATCCTTATTCTTCGGTAAATTAAAATATAAATAAGCAAAGCAAAGATGTGCTTCCAAACCGATTGCCAACCAACTTCAGGAAGCTGGTGGTGTGTTTCCCAGTGCTCTGCTCCCTTTCTCCGCTAGATGGTAGTCCCGCTCCTGGTAACACAAGCCAACCCACAACTGCAGGCACAGACCCGTCACCATAAAACGCATCTACACCCTTACTTCATCCATCGACGACTTTTTACAGTCATCATAGTAGTCGTCATCATCATCGCTCTCAATATCTGCTTCTCCTGAAAAGTTTTAAGCAGAAGATAATTAGGGGCTGAAGCAATCGTTACAATTACCAGTGATAAACTTGAGAAAGATGTGCAAGAGGCGCTGCTTAAATGAGATCACGTTATCCGTGTGCCTTTTGTCACAGCACAAACCAAATACACTCTCTCTCGAGGGATTCATTCATCTTCAGCACTGCTAAGTTCTTATTGCTCAACCAAACAAAACCTCTTCCTTTGCGCCTGCTGGCTGCTCAGTGTGTGGAAATCACGGGGTGTGTACCAGCACCGGGACAAGAGCAGTGTGGTGCGCGTAGTGTGCACAGAGTGTGGGTCTGAAGAGATGTTCCCGTGTTTGGGACACAGCCCCCGGCTTCGGGAGGTGTGAGTCCAAACTCCCTCTCTGGGGCAGGATCCCTGCAGGACCTCCAGCGAATGCCTCACCCGCTCCAGGAAGCAGGGGGTGATGAAATCATGCACGAAAATTGATGACAGTCTCATATGCTGTGGTATCAAGGGTTCAGCAAAACCCATCTGTTCTGAACACATCGCAGAACGTGGACTGAGGTAGCGCAGCTGGGAGGATCCGGCACCGGAGCCAACCTACGATAGCTTGACTTCAATTCCCGTCACAGACTGCTTTGGTGTGTTGGGACTTGGGTGGCAGAGCTCAAGCGCACCGGCTGAGGGCACTGCAAATCAAACAATGGGGAGGAGGTGCGCAAGGCTCATCCTCTCCCTGAAAACGAACCGGAGTGAATGGGACCAAATAAAACACATTTTATGCCTCGTTCCCAACTGCAGTGTACTCATCAAATTCCTGTGGGCAAGACACAGATTCTTTATTGTTAATTAACGAATGCCTCCCCTCGCCTCCAAAAGGTCTTGATTTGGTTGCACCAGAAATTGAATCATTAAGGAATATTGAGCTTAACTTTCTCTTCAGTACCTTCTCCCGAGGGTCTGGATGCCATAAAGTATACACTGTGCATCTTAAGAAGACTCTGGAAAAGAAGGTTGCGCTTACACTGCAGTCACCTATCCACACCTGTAAGACTGACAACTCTCCCTAAAGATTTTATTCCACAAAGCTTTCAGCTTTCTTCAGCAGTGGCAATTTTATTTTGGCAGCACGAAAATCTAACCACGGTGCAGCATTCCCAAACTCTCCAGAGAATGGTAACTCGGTCTCTGTTTCTCCTGTCAGTTTGGGGTCTAACCCAAGGCCCACTGGGTCAATAAAGAAACTCCTCTTTGTTCCAGCAGGCACTGAATCATGCCCATGGGCCCCTTCTGAATATGGTGAGCACGGATGATGTAAATCATGGGAGTGCCTTTCACAACCCAACGATGACTACCCAGGCTGCGTTTCCTTCCAGATGCAGATGTTGAAATGTCAGGCTTTTACTCATGAGCACACTTCTTCCTGAATATTTCATTGAAGAAAATAACACAATTGCTCAACAGGCTCAAGGGGTGGCTCAGGGAACCTCAGCATGCCGCAGGGAGCCAGCCGAGCTCTCGGGGGATTTGCAGTGACAATCTTTGGATAGGAGGCTCTCAATTGGTTTAGCCAGACTGGCAAAATAGCACTGCTCACAGTCCACGAAACGGGGGACACGGGCAGATTTCAGCCAACTTGCACTGCCGAGGTACCAGGCAGATGATAGCTTGGTCTTGCTAGAAGTGTCCAGGGACAGAAGTACACAACGTGTTATTAATTTATTTAAAAATATTTAACAGGAGAAATCCCAAGATGATCAGATCTCATTTTCAAGCTCTGCATCAGACAGCAAACCCAGGACAAATAATAAGCAGGATTGCAAACACAGAATAAAAATTAGTTATGTGTTCTAGAAAGTATGGCTACACCTGGATTGCCTGTCACCCAGCAGCACGGTCCTGCGCTCAAACCCAGCCTTCTTTTCCCATTACCTTGCTGGGACATGAAGTTAGCGCAAGCCTTGGCCAGGCTGAGGATACGTCTGTGCTGCGGACACCCTCATGCTCACCCTCCCACAGTGCTGTTGGGATCAGCCCCATGCCATCACTCCCATCCCTTTCCAGAAGGGCACGGCCACTGTGTATCAAAAATGCTCATGTGGTGGTGTGCTGCAGGTCAAGCCGAGTATGTACGTGTGAGCTTGTCTAAGGGACAACTAGCTGTAATGCCATAATTACTAGTGGCATTTAGATGGGACTACGAACCCAGGTCAGGACAGGACCTCTCCGTGCTATGTGGCATACTGACACAGTGAAAATAGAGAGCCCTGCTCCAAGGGCTTGCCCTCCAAGTCCGAGACGAGAGCCAGGCCATGGACAGAGGCAGACAGACGAGTATCAAGAAATAAAAAGATGCTGCTCCCTACCACAATCGGTCAGTTATCACACAGGTACTGTGAGCTGCTCTCAGGCAGAAGGGCACAGGAAACTTCCCACTGGAGGAAGGAGGCAGTTTGAAGGATGTCTTCCAGGAGCTGCCCTTAGTGAGTGGGGCAGTGTGGGGAAGGCATAGAAGTGCTCACTGGGCAACACAACAAGTGGACAAAGGAGGCTGAATCCCAGCTGATGGGTAGAGGGGTTCAACACAGTAATACGGGATGGAGGATTAGGAGAGGAGAGCTGGGGATGACAAGCCAAATCCCTGTTACCAAGGGTTGAGGAAGCAGAGTGCTAAATATTATCCATTCTCACCACGTCTCAGCAGTGTGACAGATATTGAGAGCCTAATAAAATGAAAGGTTATACATTGCTTGAAATTCAGAGGAATTTAGTAGTCTGCTTCCTCAGACCCCTTTAAAATAACAGCCAGAACAGATTATAAATGTGGCACTTGCTGGTGCAGCTAGTTAGCTCTGTAATGTTTAGGCCAGCAGCATCTTGGCAGGGAGGGGAAAATTAATGAGAACGTTTTGGCTGCTTTCAGTATGGGCCTGCTTTGGGTAAAATGTATGTACCTGCAGAACTGCTGCTCTTCTTTTTGCCTGTAATTTAACTTTGAAAACCTTGCTTAGTTACTTCCATTCATCATGCTAAACCAGCCAGGTCTAAGATGCCTCTTGACCAAAATTGCAGCCTATCTCACAAGTGTTATCTCAGAAATTCTTTTCCTGCTTTGCCAGCTTTGCTGTTCCTTAAGGGAAAGCTTTTTCCACTGACAGGTATTATATCCTACTGACGTTACTTTATACATCAGTTTCATGAACACCTTGCAAGCCATCCCGCAAAGCTCCTTCCAGAATTGTTTTTAATTATTGCTACTCTATCACCACCACCTAGCTTCTATACGGTGGGTTTTATAAACACATCAAAAGAGGGGTTGATATGGGTTTAAATCTGGCCTCAAGCAGTGTAAGACACAGTGAAGCTCGCTATCAGTTGAAGCACCAATCTCCATATTTTTTGCACTGCTGTGAAAAAACTCATTTAAAATCTCAAGAAGGCTAAATCAGCACAACTTCCTCCTGCAGATCAGCAGTAATTCTGACAGGAGCTATACGATACAACAGAGTTATTTGAATAATATGCCCAACTTGCTAAATGTAAAGATTACATTAAGGTTGGAGTATCGGAACGCTTCACGTTGAGAAATGTTAAGAATTAGGCTTCCTTGTTAGTGAGTCTTTAATTGCATTACCCCTCTCATGCTCCAGAACTGGGTATCGAGGAGCATAACGCTTGCAGTGCTCCGGCAATACACGGTGCCGATACTGAGAAGCACGTAAGGAAACCACGCGCACGGAAACCTGCTCTTCCCTGGGTCTTGTCACAGCAGTCTTATAAAGTGGTGAATAATTTTTATTTTTAAATGTTCACTGACAGAAATCTGGTGATTGATTTACAGCAATGCTGTGTGCTCATAGCTGTAAGCTGTAGCTGAAATCTCTGGAGCTCTGCTCTGAATACTTAAAAATTCAAAGTATTCTTGAAAAATCAGATCCTGGATGTTCCCTGTCAGTCAGCCCTAAAGTGTTCTTAAGCTCTCTCAGACTCGGCTGTCCTTAGACAAAATTGGCTTAATATTATTGCACTTCCCACAGGTATTGTTCAGATAAACTCACTGCTGTTCGTCAAGTGCTCATATGCAGCCTGGATACTCCCACAGAAATTCACTGCAAGATGAGGATGCTACATCTAGGATCAAGTCTTGAATGACAGAGAGAGGAAAAATATTGACTAGCTGCATTCTCCGAAAGAGGCACAGGTCCTAAAGGAGAAACAACAGCTGACAAAGGGATTACAGGTAATATATTTTAGCAGTCACAGAGGAGCCAAGTGACCACATCAATTTTGCAATCACAGTTCTAGCGTTTTCTAATTTGAAACTGTTCATCTACACAGTTAACAGAGGTTGTGATATAGGTAATACAGACATAATATTCACAGATTTTTTGTAAAATTACACACCCTGTTATGGGACTGACCCCCCCTGCCTGGCACCATCATCAACATCTGGATTTACAGCCCAGGTCTTTTCCTATAAAAGCTCATAGAGAGGCTCCTGAAAGACAAAGCTGTTACCCTCCACATAGATCAGAAAGCAGAAGAGATACTTTGCCACTGGGTTCTCACTATGCGCTGGTAACAAAAATGTAGAGTTAGGAACCCAGGGTTGATTTCAAGTGTTGGAAAGGAGTCAGCTGGCACACACACACACACACACTTATTTTTCTGGTTCCTGGGATTTGTCTCAAGCAAATCAAGAAAACAGTATTAAATCATTCCTGACACCAGGATGAATCTTCCTTTGAAATCCAAGCCCTACTCCAAAGCCTGCCCTTTTCAAAGTTTCTTAACACAATAGTTGAAAATTCTTTCTTTGCTTCTAAAAGTATAAACAATGATGTTATCCACAAAAGACAGCAGGATTACTTTTTTTTTTTTTTAATTCAGCTTGAGGCAAACTGCCAGCCTGAAAATTTTCAGCTCAATTAATCAGAGTTTAGAAAAAAAATTACAAACAATGGAGAGAAGTTCTTTAATGGCAAATGGTAATGAACTTACATTCCAGTAGAGCTTTCAATTTTCTCTGTGAGTATTCTACTACCAGGTCATAAATATCTATGCTTTTAACAATCCAAGGTTTCAGTCTTAATAGGAAGAAGAAATTCTAGTGCAGGGAACAATGGGCTGGGATTCAGGATATAGAGATTTTGTTGTTTGTCCTGCTACTAACCTGCCTCTGTGGTTTAGAGGAAATCCTTGCTTTATCTTTTTCTCTGGATTTCTCTTTGTCTCTTTTATTTAGGTTTTACGCTCTTCAGGATAAAGACCATCCCTCACTAATCTCTGCATACCAAGTCTCACAATGGTCCCCTGCACATCCCACAGGCATTACCGGAATATATACATGAAGTTGCAGTAACTTTTCTAGTTCATTTCCGATTTTAAACATTCTGCTAATAACGATCAAGTTAAATGTAATACGCTGCTTTCCATCGGCTACATTCCCTACAGTTCCTCATGGTAACAAATAGTTGTCTGCAGTATTATTTTTGCATTTCCATCTCTGGAACAGAAGAACATCTTACAGCGCTTTGTGCAGAGGTCTGTGACGTGTTCCCTGCTAATGCAAGACACCGGTTGAGCAAGGTTGTGACTTGCCTGCCTGAGGAAGAGATCTCTCATCCACAGCCACCCTAAATCTTAAGATCCTGCAGAACCACTGCAGCTCCTCTGTGCAATGGGTTAAGTCTGAAAGGGCACCAAATGGTCAGCCCATCTCAGAGACAAGAGGAAAAAGAAAACATTTATATTTGGTATTGGGCTTGGGTACATAGAAAAGGCACCTGAGGGTGAGGAGCTGGCAGCTCACTTTACTGCCTAGGCAGTGCAGATAGATGTTAGTACCCAACACTGAGCTTCAGGTCACTCCGTAAGCGATTGCTCAGTCTCAAGCCTTCAGACTCCTGCATCAATGACACCTCGTGTTGTTTCCTACCGAGTAAGGCCCACCCTGGTGCACCTTTACCTTCCTAGAGCGACGTAACCGGATTGAATTATAGCTGTAATTAAGCATTTGTGGTCTGGGAAGAAATATATTCGCAGATTCAATTCATACCTGCTCCAGGGGAGGAAGGTTCAAACATACTAGACGTATCACTGCATGTGTTGGAAGCTTGCTCCGAGAGCTTCTTTTTTGCACTTCCATCTGCAGACTTATGCGACTTCTTTTTATTCTTCACCAGAATTTTGTACATTAAGTCCATAGGGCTTGGAAGAGGAACCCCAGGTTCAAGCTTGTGGAATAAGGAAAAAAAAACGTGTTACAACAACAAAAGAAATGAGCTTATGGCAAGTTCTTAGGGCCCACGTGGTGCAAGATCATTTTGTAACCTCTACAAGCCCTGTTAAAATGAAACGTATTTTGCACGAGAGGTAATCTCAACATTAAATGAAACAGGGCTACTGAGGGCACTTAGGAAGGAAAGAAAAACGCTTTATGAAATCGAAATAAGTATTAGTTCCAATATGAAAGCCTGCATTATAAAACGGCAGCTATGAGAATCAATTGCATTTAGAGGATTACAAGTCACCGTGTCAGAACGACCTCTGCATCAGTAATTATACGCTTAAGTCGCCAACGGCTCAGAGCTGTTTAACCCCCTCCTTTAGACTCCATTTTCCAAGGCCACACGTGAAGAACGTCACGGGACTGAAACACTGAAATAACAATTCACACACTTATCGGTGACCTGATAAATACCAAACCGTATTACCGGGTATTTTTCCAGTGGATCCATAAGCAATGCATCTCCAAATATTAATCTGCAGTATTCTGCCATTTTTGCCTGTTGTTTAGGGCTAAAGGGGAGAAAAGAAAGAACGAAATAAGTCCTACTAACACAACAGAGCGAAAACACCATTAATGGAACACCTAATATCCCTAAACTAGATATAATCTCCTGATCCAATTGCTGTGAATTTTTCAGAGAGACCTAGAAGGATCATGCAATTATTCTGATTCCTCTGATAGACCTTATCAAATACACGAAGGCCCTGGTCAACTGAGTAATGGTCAAACGGAGTTTTGAACACCGAGGTGTATTTTCCCAAGCACTTAGTAGAAAATAAAAAAAAATGTGGCTGTCAGTTGTTACCTTCAGGGAAATAACCGCTACACGAATTTGCCTCTTTCAGGCAATATTTTTATTCAAAGTTTAAATATTTTCCTCCGTACGTTACTTTAACACACGCCTGGCGTTCTTCTCATCCCCCCCAGCCCCAGTTGGGTTTCGTTCTCTTTTTGCCACAGCTGCCCTAAGGCACAAACCCCCAAACAGTGATGCAGAAAGCAGCCTCCTGTGCCGGGTCTCTGTTCGACTGCCCAAGGCAAGGGTACCTGTCGCCTCACTCAGCACGTCTGTAAGGCGCAGCCATACAGAAGAAGGGGCAGAAGACATTTCTTGGGTCTCAAAACCAGCAAAGCAGCATCACTTACGGGTACAGAAGCAGTTTGAGTGCAGATTCTAAAATGCAGTTAGTTTTACAGCAGATTCTCTGCTCAAATGCAGCCCATGTTCCGAGTCCCTTTGTCACCCTGTGCGAGGGGGGTGCTGTGCCTGTGCCATCCGCCCCAGCCCCAGCCCTGCCCGGGGCTGCAGCTGCCCCTGAGCACTGTGCTCCACCAGCCAGCACGGACCCAGCCGCTGCGTCTGCACCAAAAGCTGCTCTCAGCAGCTCGCTCCGGAGTACTTCCCCGACATACCCTCACTGGCAGAAGTCGTAGCGTAGATGCAGTTGTGCTACTGCTGAGATGTCGATTGGGAGAATTGCTGTGAGAAGTGCTGGTATAACTGCATTTTATATGCAGAGCACTACAGGCTGCATGATTGTTACACGCACGTAACTGGGACCAACATATCAGGAGATCCTTCTTACTGGGGATCTGGATGTAATGACAGGCTGCTAGGCGGAGCTGCTCAATGAGCATTTTATCTTGTTTGGGTATATGGTCAGATTCCTTTTTAAAAATATTTCCAATTTTATTTAAAATCAGATAGAACATAGATTTTCACCACAGCAAATTACTTCACCAGTTTTCACGACGTCCTCTAAAAGTAAATTGAACCTCGATAAACTCCATTTATAATCAACTCTCCTAAAGTATGAAATAATTCCTGTGTATCAGTGGTGGAAGTTTTAGGACTGCAGATAGGTTACACTGCTCAGAAATGTTGCTCAAACCATCTTAAAATGCAGCTCAGCACTACAGTCACTCTCTTTCTAATTTTAGCCTGTGTATTTTTGTTATATGAGCCTGTAACATCTGAGCTGAAGGATCTTTAAAAGTTCTCTTGCTGGTACTCCATTGAGAAGCCTCGATTAAAGGACAGGTTTATATTGCTCAATATTCCGCAACTACTGTTAATGAAGATCTGCGTATCATGGAAGATACGCGAACGGTGTAAGCAGTCATGTTACCATGGAGCTATTCTTCCTGACAAAATAGAGCTGGCTATATAGGAAAAAAGGAGCGCACATTCTTCTCTTGCAAACTCAGAGCTCAACAACCGCTGTGTCTGGTCTGTCCTCAGCTCCCGACTGAGCACGCGGCACTGCAGCTCCTCCTGGGGCCAAACCCGAGCTGACATAAAGGCTGGGTGGCATTGGAATCAGAAAATGTAATTCCCCTCAAATCACCATCCTGGATGTCCCTTGAGGCAGATACGGGGTGAACCGGTCATTAGCTCAGACACCGACAAAAGATACCGCGAGGAGGCTTTAAATCACTCCACAAAGCTTCGCGAGCGCCGCGTGCAGTTTAAATCACTACGGCATTTCGTTAATTCTTCCTTTTGCGTGCGGCCAGCTCTGCAAGGAAGTTACAAAGCCAGTTTAGCTGAGGATGGAAAATGAAGACGAAGACAAGCCAGGCAGTGGAACTAAGAACCCATAAGGGACAAGGTGATGGGATGACTAGATCAGGCTACGATGGTGCGTTGGCTCTTTGTAAGCACCAGCTGCCAAGGGAAATAATGGCCCCACGCTCCAGTAAGCAAGAAGTCACGGTATTTGCTGTAGGTCTGGGGGCCATTACAGTGAACTTTATTTCAGCCTTCTCCACCAGTGTCTATTTTGACTAGACTTGTGCTCTCAGAACCCAGAAAGTTCAAAGGACATCTCCTGGAACCAAAAACCCCACTTACTGAAATCATGGTAACCAGATGCGACATCAGCATTTTCACATGGTCACATCAACTCCAAAAGGAACTCTCGGTAGGAACCCGAAAAAATGTGCAAGAGTTAAAACTAATAAATTTCAAACTATCACCACAGCTAGAACAAATTCTTCTGCTCTTCCATGTTTAATTACATGTTTACCTCAAGGAAAGCACAGTGAGAACTTTCACTTTTGCAAGAGAGAAAGATGTAATGAAACATTAGTTTGGTTTAGCGTATAAATTCCAATGTCACTGTACCCCAGAGGCAGAAAGAAGGAAAATTATGTGAAAAACTAATGGGTTTTAATACTATAAAAAAAATCTTGCCGTAGAAGACAAGGCCAAAGTAGGAAAATCTTGACATTAAAATATTACTTGTTTTTGTGAACTAGACTATATGCACAGATATTTTTAGAAGCTTCTAATCGAGGGAATAAAAAAATATTTAGGAGTACAAGCATTCAACCAAGCGGCGGGTTTTTTGTGTTCTCCCTCTCTCCTCCTGTCCCTCCCAATCTCCCTCTCTCTCTCTCTCCATAGACCATTAGTAACAGTATCGATTACGTACTACTATTATAGTATTTTTAGAGTTGGAATATCAGTTTCTTTTTGTTCTCCCTTCTTTCAAAATTACGACCCGGCGCAACAGACCGAAATACCAACTTTTCTACATCAACATCTGTGTTACGAAACAAAGGAGCAGGTTCCTCCTGGTCCACCTCGGCTGTTATTGGAAATTCTGACACCATTCAGGTATGGTAATGAAAACCGATTGCCCGAAAAGAGCTGACTTTATCTGCTTTATGATTTTCGCTGTGCAGACACGGACGGGTAGCACACAGACTAATTATATATGCCCTCAAAATGTGCCAGGGCAAGGGAAGATAAAGTGGGAACACGATACCTGGAGATATGGAAATATAAAGAATATTAAGGAATGTTTTCATTACTATTACTGTACCGCTTGTCCTTTGTTTTACTGCGCGTGTATTACGCCTCTTACGAAGGTCAATCACAGAGGCTCTTTGGCATTCCTGCTCCTAACTTTATATTATTATCACTTCTGCAGAGAACCTTCTTGTGCATAAGACAAAGAGGCAGCTGCTTCCCAGAAGAGTCTAAAATAATTTAAAGTGTAGGAAGAAAAAGTTATAAAAATCCTGTTAATATCTGGAATAACAATTCCAGCAAGAAACCAGCAATATGAATAACTGTAATTAAATTTCATCTTGGAAGCAATCTTATATGGATACTGCTCAAGGATCACTTAACCTTTTTGCTATGTCATCAGCGCATTTCTAATTATAGTGCCTGCTTTCAGATTTGCAGATTGCTTATCTTCTGGCAAGCCCCATTTCAGACGTCAAGGTCTTCTTGAGGTCTTTCCAACGTTTTCAGGGCACTTTTCTATTTTTTTGAGAGAACCACGTCTTTTCTCAGTACTGTCTTTTTTCAGAGTGTGTGTTTTGAATTCAGTATCAGCGCTGGTATACATAGTATTTTATACATTCTAAAATCTACACACTCACCCCTTTTACTAAATTTCTGATTGTATAAAAAGAGGCAAGAAGAAATATGCTACACGGTATATTTTGGTCACCCCAAAGTAGGAATTGATGTCCCAGGATCTGTTTGACAGCAATTCTATAAAACCACTTAGCATTTTTCTGTTAATACTCAGGGCAAAGCCCATCTTTTAAGATCTAAGAGGAAAACAACATTCCAAGTAAATGAAAAGACAAAAGGAGCATTCCGTGAAATTAGGTGAAGGTTTCTGTGAGTGGCATGACTAATTGCAGATTTCTCTAGCAACTAGTCAAGAAATGAAGAGATAATTGTAGCAGTCAGTAAAATAACTAGAAATTACTTTCAGCCAAAGCAAAATTAGAAATCACACACATTAAGTCTGATGATTTACTGCAGCAAAAAGTAATAAATAGCAACAAAGCCTCAGAAAGAGAAAATACTTGACGTTGTCTTGCAGACTTGCTTTGCTAAAGCCCCGTGTCCTCGCAAAGTATGGAAAAGGACATCAAACACTGCACTTAGGGATGTTATTCCATGACCGGAGTTTTCGGAAGAGAAAAGTCCAATGGTTTCTGTGGGGCAAACTCTAGAGACAGGATTAACGCAGCAGTAACTCTGTCCCCTTCTTGACACGTTTCTGCAGTATCACGCCACCTTAATTTTGACAACGTTTCATCTTTTAGTTTTAAAGCCACTTTTGTGTGTAACTTACATCTGACAGGAGATTATATTATATAATTACTTCTTTACTTTCCTAAAATAGAACAGATCACCCTGGAATAGTTGAAGATTTAAGTCTTAGTGACTTTAAAGGAAGAAAAATGTAAGTCTTCTGGTTAAAATAAATTGGATGGTGCTTTTTCTCTGCCTTACAGTAACACAGCGAATGTATATTTTAACAAATACAGAAGAATGAATACAAAATGTAATTTATTGAAGAATGGTGGTTGAGATCTTTTCTACAGACCAGAGGGGGCATCTGGAAGCACTGAGAAAAGCACTGTAAGTTAAAACCTACAGCAGCAGGTGAGGATGAGAAAGTTCGAAGTGACATAACTTACACCGAAAAGAAAAGAGTGAGGGGATCGATTAGAGAAAGAAATTAAATGTGGTATCTGTGTGGTCTTTCAGAGGAAGGCAGAACTCACTAAGCAGGATCTAACAGGCACCTGTTTGAACCATAACCATGTGGCCCTTAACTGCGCCGTGGAGCAAGCACCTATTTGCCCACAAAAGGTAAATTCATTCTGTAAGATACACAGATAGCGTAGGTCAGCTCCCGGACTTCACATTTTTCTAACTATATCATTTTTGATCAGTATTGTCACCTGTGTTCTTAAAAACCATTCTTACATAGCTGCTTCTACCAGTTCCTTCCCTTATGACGAGAATGCCCTTCCTAAAACAACGGAGGAACAGTCAGCCCTCACCCTTCTCCTCTTCAAGCAGCAAAAGTGCCAACATCTTTCCTCACTCAGAGCGGCCCCAAAGATTACTTTTTATTTCACATTGGGGAAAAAAAAAAGTTTCTCTGTCCCAATTGTCCCCAGAAGTGTTGAAAATATTTTCACAGCTGAAAACAAAAGGGGAAAAGGCAACTGAAGTTGAGGCACATGTTAGGTGTCAATGCCACCCCACTTTGAACCACGTGGTGTCTGCAGTCAACATCCAAGTTAACGTCAAACTTTCAAAAAGAAAAATCAGAGCTAAACCAATATAATAATGATAATGATAATGATGATGATGATGATGATAATACAATAAACAACAACAACAATAATAATAATAATAATAATAAACCCAAACAGATCACTGGGACAAATTCAGAAGTGTTCTCGCTTATTTTTTTCTTTTCTTACATGGAAAAATTGTCCTTTCTTTGTAACTACAAAGAAAACAGCTTAGGCAAACTGGTATCTTTTGGCAGAAACTGAGCAGTTCCTGGCCATCCACACCACCTGTTTCACAGTCCTCACTAGTCTATGGTTCTGGCCTCTACTTACACACAAGAAACAGAACAAATTACATGCATAGAATCTCCCTATAGCACAGAACAGGGTCACAAGCGGGTGAAATACTGTTTCGTGCTCTTTGATGAAGTACCACTACATTCCACCAGCACATACGGAGACTGTTAACACAATTTGTCTCACAATTATTCCAACTTTCTCTCGTCATTCAAAAAATTCTGATTCAGGAAGGTTTTTAAGAACATGCCTGAGTCATTCCGATCATCTTGGTTACTTAGGCTGATACAAGGATTTTTTTGGGTAACAGTTGTTCATCATGTCATATAATAAAACTGCCACAAGTGCAAACATAATTCTGAGCTCAGACCTCGTAAAAAAAATATAACACCACAACATGGTAATTACTTACGAATCCACATGATTTTCAAAGGAAAGGAGGATTGGAAAGGGCGATGTCTTAAATGCACATTCAGCAATAGCTTCTATGACTTCCTAAAGAATCAAAATACATACAGTTACAAATTTATGTCTCTAAAGAAACAGCGTTTTCATCTATGAAGAGAGGAGGGACCCAAAGAGGTCTGAAATCATACCCAAACTGCCTGAAATCAGACCCTCCATTCTAAACATCCCAGAAAGCTCCAGATGCGCTTTTGCAGCAACCAAATTTTTCAACCTGAGCTGTAATCAAATCTCCAAAACATCTGATGAGCCTCAAGCACCGCGTTTCTCAAAAAATGACTTATGTCTGCCCAAATCAATAGCTGAAATGCAAAACCTGGCCTTTGTGTGGAGTTGTTCCACGCCTGAAGCTATGACTTTCCTGACCGATTTTGCATAATAATAAACATGCTCTGGCAAATGCCTATCTTCTAAAGACCAGCAGCACAAGCACCAGTAAAATCCTTAGTTACTCTGACTCACAAGTTTTAGTTCCCTCTTTTTTGATGAGAGAAATGCCTTCAGGCAAAAGAAAGAAAGAAAAATATACTCAGTTAAGACAGTTGGCTGTGTAGCAATCATCACACAGAGTATTCAGAAACTGAAACTTCTGCAGAGTTTCCTTTCAGCTCTGATGGAAAATGGAAACTGTAAATCTGGTAAAGGAATTGTTTGATAACACTAACTTTGGTGGCTGCACGATGTCGTAATGCACCCTCTGTTACAAATTACCTGATGTTTCCCGGTAGGAACACAAGTCTTTTTTCAGAAGAACTTACGAAGCACTGCAGACTTTCCGTACGCATTGCTGTCAAACTCTGCAGTTTATAAGAGCCTCAAACTCTGGAGTTTATAAGATCCCATAAGCCTGTTCCCTCCCAAATCCTAAGGATGACTAAAACCTAAAAGATTTATTTGTTTTAAACAAGCCTCCTCTGGGGATTCCTTTTGCTCCTTCTCTGCTTCTAAAGGCTCAACTGAGAAGCAAACCAGTAAGAAATCCACTTCCTAAAATGAAAGCTGGCACATTTTTCTCATGTTGGGTGGCAGAATCCAAGGCTGGAATGAAAGCACATGCCACCTCAAGACCTGCTGATACGAATTAGGACACAAACAAAATGTACAGCGGGATTTACCAGTGGGGTTCTCAAAAGCACCTACGGCAACTTTGCCGTTACAAGGGAACGGCAGTGCTGAGAGTCACGTCATAAATACCGAGTCCTCTCGTCTTGATGCTCTCCACCCAGATCATTAGCACTGGCTTGGTGGGCACGCACCTGCACCCACCCCTTGGTTATGGAGCATCATGCAGGGCTTGAGAACACAAGGCTGCATTTAAGAGGCACTGCCAAAAGCAGTCCCGAGGCCTTTTCGGCTCCTACGCACTGCTCAAGCTGTGGAGTAAACCTATTAATTTATTTTCAGCTGCAAAGAGGGATGAAATTCAGCGTGCGTGCGGAAAATAACCTGAAAGAGTAAAATCAGGATTACACAGATGACATCTGAGGATGGGAAGCTCAGGCACCGGTTCAGTGGAGAAAGAAGTATGCTGGTGATTCTGTCTTGCACTGCATTCAATTGTAAATGCAAATTCTCTACAGTCAGAGAGGAACAACATGGTAAGTTCCCTGCTTTCCTCCTGCAAAAACAAGTCTCCAAGATACACACAAAGCACACTCACAGGTTCCTAGTTATGGCATGAAAAATATTGCTGGTTCCCTGCAAGACCTCACCCTGGCAGCAGCTCACAATCTGCAGCTGAGAAAAACCTTACTGATCCCTGTATGTCATGGAGCAAGGTAAAAACCAATCAAGGAAAACCCCCAGAAAACCCTGGGCAACGTAAGGATGGGGGGACATACCGCTTCAGAAAGCCTGTCTGCGGCAGTGAAACCCGACAGGCTGAACAGCAGCGTGGTGTGACGTGGGCACGCCAAAACCATGAGCTGATAAATGATTCGGCACTCAAGACTGAGTGATCACTCTGAAGTGATTCACACACTCCTGACACCTTATTTCACTACCATTTTGCTCCTCCTCAGCCGAGCGGCACACTTTGAGTGTTGAAAAGAAACAAGCGGTCGATAGGTTTTCATGTTTTTCTGTGTGCAGAACAAACACTTGCTCTGAAGTGACAGATGAAATATTCCGGAGTAAGTTTAAAATACGTTCCTGCAAACTCAATGCCACAGGCTGAACATCTGAATAACCAGGGATAACCTGCAGTCCTGCTAATGATCCCTTTAAGAATCAGATTAACTTTGTTTTAAATTCCTGCTCCTGACCAGAGTTGAGAGCTATCTTTCTTAACTAAAGGACTTCCAGCAATCACACTCTACGCCTATAAACGTAAGTGGCTTCACATAAACATAACTGGAAACTCAATAACGAATGTGCAAGAAGGATGTTTTACGGTTTCCTGTGATTAAGTCAAGCAGTGAAGAGTTAGAGAAAACAAATTGGAAAAAAAGAAAGGAGTGTTCTGGTGCGAGAGAAATTTGGTGTCTTGTCTGTGTGGCAGTATTCGTGCTCTTTCCTAAAGGAAGGCCCCAGAAGGCAAAAAAGAAATCCCCAAACAAGCCAACAACTCATGCTTCAGGTGTGGGAGATGTGCTTCAAAGCTGCAGCTAGCAGAGAAGCCACACCTAACACCTGTAACATAACCAAATTCAGTAACGAACGTTTTTCCACACCTTCTTGCACACAGGTAAGGCTAGAAATGTATTTCCACGGTGAGTTAGTGTCTCAGATGAACAAGAATTATTTCTTCACACTTCATCATTATAAGCTCTGCTGACTACCAATCTTAAAAGTATCAGAAAACACCTCAGATCAAAAATATCTTTAAGAATAACAAGAAGATGACAATTTGAGGTTATTGCTAAGGGTATATATTTCTATTTTGTTACAGAAAAAGGAACTGGAAGTTGACATTCAGTAATACAGATTATATGTTTAGGGTTTGAATGGCACAAATATCCCCTCACAATCTCCAAAGGTACTAATTTTTCTTTTTTCATCCTCCAATGCTTCAGATCTGATCCCACGTATCAGAGATAAGGGTAACATTGCACACACCGTCACTCATTGTTTTAATTGAGAATATAACGCCGAGCGTCTGGACCCTGTGGATGGGACCTGCTCGTCCAGGCACGAGCAGCCTGTCGTCTGCTCACAGGAATTTAAAGCCTTGCAAATTGTAGAGCTTTCCTCGGTAGCTTCTGTTTCCTGCCTCAGTCCAGCGCTTTTGTCTCCCACGCCCACTTACCAGGCAGAGAAGAGAAAGAGATACTGCTCAAATCCACGTGGCCCTCATCTCAGCTCTCCTCCCGGCCACACGCTACGGAGCTGTAACACAAACCAGTCCTTCCTCCCCACCCCCCTGGCTCCAGACGCATCCACAGAGCCATTTTACACCATTGTAAAACCAGTTGTGGTGGCAACACCTGGTCTTTCAGTCCTGGCTGTGGTTGACCCTGTTTCTCTCCCTCTGAGATTTGCTGCGGAGACGCGCACGGAGCGGGGACCCAGATGGCACAGGCTAGCACATCCTTTATCTCCAACTGCCATGGCGATGAAGAACCTCTTCTTGTGCAAGGTCCAAACACTGCAACTCTTCCCTTCCAATGATTCTGCGCGTGCTCTGAAATCTCTTAAACCATCTTTTTGCCCCCCCGTTTCCCTTCCACCCATGCAGTAGTCTCCTAGCAATGTATTTGTGGTGCATTTTACGTGAAAGAAACCCCCCCAGCTAAAGCCAACTACACCGGCGCGCTGTGTTGCTGTACCTTGAAGGATATTTCGGTTGTCATAGTGAATCCGTGAGTAATGACCGGCTCCTCTTCAGCCGTTCGGCCTTTCCAGCAGTCCAGCTCCACACAGCGGCAGCCTGACAAAAGCACTTGCCGATACATCTCCACCGATGAGTTACCGGCCAGCTGCCCAGCTGCCACGGCACAAGAACATGGGAAAAAGGGAAGTCATCTTGAGCCTCAGGAATAAATACAGATAATCTAATAATAATTAGCGTTAACAGCATCTTTTACCCTCGGCTGAGAGGAGTAACACTTGAAGGCATACAAGAAGCATAAGAACGCAACGGAAATAATTCAGGTGGAGTCAATGTCATGGTTTGGGTTCTGCCCTCAGTTAAGTTGCTGTGAGTGAGGAGAAATAACTGCACTGAAGCCAACTGAGAAACTTCTGATAGCATGGAATACATAAAATAAAATAACTAAACTAAACTAAAATGGCTTAGTTCTAAAAGACTTTGTTATCCTTCGACAAGCGAGGTGAAATTCAGAGCCGTCTCCAGACAGCGACAGCACATTTTCTCATAACATGCAATATAGTTTAATAAAAGACAAAACAAACGGTCACTAATGGCACCTTTACTAGGTCTCACATCAATATTTAATACACTAATCATCGCGCTGGGGTCGTCAGTTAAATTTCCTGATGTGATGCTGCATTTTGTAGGGAGAAATTTAATGAAACTACTGTAAAACAAATCTAAAAATAAACAAGGAAAACTCAGCGTTCCCCAAACTCAGGAAGTATTAAAAAAAAAAAACCAAACCCAAACTCCCCAAACCCAACAAAGAACCCCAGAAGCACTCAGGGAAGGACGTCCAGCCAGGGTGCCTTCATCTGCCACAATAGGTTTGATTCCACTCACGGATACACGTTTCTCGCAGCAGAGAGGGAAAGATAATGGAGGAATGGCTTAGAGCTCGTGTTAGATGTGAAGAAAATGGATGTGGTTTCCAGCAGACTTCCTGAGGAGACCTCCCTGGACTTCTCGAAGGGAATTCACTTGCTTTTTAAGGCGGCAGTGAGTTCATTTATGCTAAAGATTCCCCACTGATGGGGGACAGAGGAATACTTCATCAAGACTGGCATATAATATAATGCAGATTAATCCTCATTTTATTGTCTCTGCGCTCTGTGTTTAGGTTTTACACTGGGAACTACACGTTTTGGTCTGTGTCACTAAACAGCATTTGTCTGCTTCTCTGTGTTTTTACCTCCCACTAAAAACTGTAACAGAAACCCCCTTTTATTTGAAAATTCCTGTGTACCATTTGTGTCTGATACAGGAGCTGGAGCAACTGCGAACGCCTCGCAAGGCATTAACATTACTGCTATGGAAATCCGCAAGATTTCTCAGCTCCTGCTGGAACTGGTGGGAAATAGATGTTAATAATGGAAGAATTTGGCCAGCACTGTAAGGTTCTGAAGATCCAAACGGAGACAGCAAAGTGACAAAGTGTCTCTACGTCTCTCACTTAACTTTTCCCCGTGTTTCCCCTTTGATCACGGCAGGTTATCTTTGCTCACAGAAAAGCCTTTTTGGTGCAATCCTGATGTCTGGGGTAAGCGGTGGCTCTTTTTCTTCGCAGGACTCAAACACGCAGGAGCATGGGTCAGGGCACGCCAGCACCCGAAGCATCACGAAAACTTGGCTCTCGTTAGGAGGATCTGCTGAACTCTGCTGCTCAAAAAACTACATCCACTTACAAAACTGTTTTCATAGTGTTTTTCTTCTCCCTCAAAACATGCTGAATTTGGATTAACAAACTATTTTATGATTAACACATTCTGCTGTGCTCCCTGAGAGTTTACTGGTCATTATTATTGCTAAGTGTTTCGGACGACAAGATCCTTAACCTTCAAAAGTGCTTAAGGAGATCGTGGCAGCCATCTCTTGCCATATGACACTTCTCCACACTATCTTATTAAGAAGGCTCAGACATTTTGGAAGGGTTCCTGCTTAAGAGGATATTCAACCTCCAAAACATTCAATTCTCAGAAAGGCTCCCAGTCAGAAAGCAAGATGCTAGCCAATGTTTTAATAGTCTCAACAGGTTATTTTTCTGCAATATGGAATACTAGGAATGATGCCTCTAATGTTTTTTGCATATATTATTTATAAATTTATGTTGTGTGAGTCTGTATTTGCATATATTCCAAACTACCCCTTTAATAGATGCATTCTAAAATGTGCTATCACAGACATGAAAGGGAATGCTTCCAGTAAGATACTTTTAATATCCTGAGTACAGACATATTTTTTAATACTGGAAATTGAAAGCACTATGTATTTTCTCCCATAATACATACAGCATCTACACTGATACCATAATATTTGTATTCCATCACCCTATTCTGGGTATGGAGAAACAGATTTTCAGAAACACTCAGTTTTCTAAAAAATATAATTGGTCAAATGGTACCTGACAGGTCACAAATGAGCAAAGTGAGCCCGTGCTAATTGATACGAGCTGAGGATATAACCCACGTTTCGCCATACAGATCAGTTCCAGACTTCCATAACTTTAAGCTGCTCATTTCCCAGCAAGTGCGTCCTCTTCGGGTTCATTCATCACCTTTTTTTTTCCAAGTGCAAGTTATTTGCAATATGCGGACTAAAAAATTTGCTTGCGACTTTATGACATGTATCCTCCTACAACTGGGAGATATTTGGATCCAGGAATTTGGAGTCACTGGACTCTTCGCTACTCTGGCACCACGTTCTCCTGGCATGAAGAAGCGCCTGTACACTCCCTTGTACAACAGGAGTGCACAAACATGAGTTGCCGTGCACAAACATGAGTTGCTAAACCTGCTCTCTTCAGGCAAGTCCTGGAAAAGCAGTCAGTGCTCCGGATCCCACGCTGCAGTTGGCAGCGTGCAGGCTCAGAGCCCCGTACTGCTGGGAGTCTGGCTCGTGACTCTAGCAGCAGCTAAGTTTTTTCAGACACAGTACGTTGATCCGAATTTATTTTCCTTTCGAGCTCTTTTGCCATGCACAGGGCAAGCGAGTTAGACCTCCCACTGCGCCGTATTCTGCTACTGCTTGTATCTAAGTCAAAACAGGGCTCTCACCCTGTGGCTGCTACTTTTAAGGCTTTACGTTGGTCCAAAGCAGGACATGTGGTCAGGTCTGCTCTGGCCAGCAGCAGGAATACACTTGCTGTCAGGATTGATCCAGGCCCACCCAAGCAGAAGATCCTGGTGTATGCCAGGAAGGCTGGGCAGGCTCTGAGTTTGCATTTCGGCTCAGCTGCCCGTGGAGCCCGGGCAGCTCCCACGCTGCAGCCAGGCTACGTGACGGACACTGCCCAGCATGGGTAACCCTCATCCTAACTGTGGGATCACCTGAGAAAGGCTCACTGCATGACCAGCTGAGTCTCTCCAACTGCAGTGAGGGAGTGGGACCTTCTTACAGAGCCCTTCCCGTGCTGCCAGCTGCCCACACCTTCGTCTTACAGATTTCAGCTATGTGAAGATCTTCAGATGCTGATATGAGTCAAGGGGGTGACCCAATCCTCAACACAGTTTTATTCCCCTTAAAGAAAGGGGCTTAGAAAATAACACATCTCTTCTTTCAACATGCTTCAACTAGTTGGCCTAGAGAGGTAAATAAGAGAAGACACAGAGGATCTTGAACAGTCACCAAGCATTAGCGAATGAAATAGTCCTTAAAGGAAACAAAACGCTTTCATGGCCTTGACTGTACTTCTCCTTCCTGAGAATCCAGTTATCTTAGATCAGACCAAACAACATTTTTTTTTAAACGTAACAAGTTCACCTCTGCTGCTACTGGAGGCAAGCTGCCTCTAGAAATTCTGGTGTCAGTTGCTGATCTGTATTAGAGTAATTAATTTTGCCTTAAGAATACACTCCACACGATTTTTTCTCTCCCTTTTACAAGGTTTCCACTCACTTTTAAAAGAAGAAATTCCCTCACTTTGAGTGTGGCTTAAGAAAGAGGGAATTGGCATGGGTGAAGCTGGTAAGGGAGGGCAAGAAAAGGATCAGCTGAGGTTTAACAGTGCCAGTATTAACATTCAGCTGTCAAAATTAGAGCAGTCATGTAAAAACATGACAGAGCAGGAGACCTAAGGAATTTTTTTACTCAGAGTCTGCTTAACGGAGTAGTCATCTTCTCACAAAAGCCAGACTGCCTCAGAGGAAGATGCAAGTGAGTTAGACAGATGGAATTACCATCTTATCAAAGCTATTTTTTATATATATAGGAATTTTTTTGAGAGCAGGGCACTGAACTGTTATCTCAGAAAGTTCCACGTAAGACCTTCCACGGAGACTTCACTTTGTGAAGAAACTACAGCTTTCCCTCTGCTGATTTTTTTTTTTTTTTAATGGCTATAGTCAATTCAATGCTGTAACTGTGGGAGCAGCTTCCACAATTGCGCTGAACAGGCCACAGGGCCAGCGAGTGAGTGGTTCTGCAGCTTCCTTCCTGTGAGGTTAAGTCATCACGTTCAAATGAACATCATCTGACAACTCAGGTTTTGTGATATTCTGAAGGGGAATGACGAAAAATAATGACAGCTGGAAGGTAGAAAATTACCCCCATAAACTGCCAACAGATGAAGCAGCTGCATGACAATGCCTTCTTTTTAGCCACTGAACCTCGCGCTACGATGTACTGTGACCTCAGCGCCAGGAGGAACCTCATTTATCTGCCCTAGATTGCTTGACAGGATTAGCTGGATCTGCTGGTGGGAGGACAGTTAGGGCTCCTCCTCAGTTCAGCTCCTCTCTGCTGCAGGAACTCCCTGAGCTTTCCTACCCTTTAGTCCATTAAGGAAGGATGTGGTGGGGCTGAAAAAGAGCAGAGCCTTGAGTCTTGCCAGCTGATCACCTGAGCTCAACGCAGCAACCAGTGCAAAAACTGCTCTTGGGGGTATGATAAACTCATTGTCAGAGCAGGCATCACCCACCTTTCTTTCCCTCCCATATAGTGCTGTCATCTTGGAAACTGTGAAGATACTGTTTTGGAGGCTTTGAAGGTGAAGAAGGTTTCAAGAAAGTCTTGAACACAGATAACAAGCCACAACAGGAATCACTGAGAACAGAAAAGCTGGAGGATGGCAGAGGAGGGGCCACAGCAGCAATAAAGAAGGGGAGAACATGCCTCTCATGAGAGAGTCTTCCAGAAACAACTGTAAGTACTGGACTATAAGCAGTGAAGGAAATGCTGAGGGTGAATGGGATAGTCCCACATTGGCTGCGTGTGCTAAACTGAGAGCTCTGCAACCTACTGCTGCTGCTGTTATTTCTCCTTTTAGCTAACGACAAAAACGTGTTAAAGGCTCATGATTTTCATATTTTGCATTTCACATACACAACAACAAGCTGCAGAGCCATCAAAGTGTGCAACGCTGACTACGATACATAATCACTTGTCTTGGACTTGAGCGCTGCTGAGAGAAACGCTGCAAAGTCACTCCCCTCTGTGACCACAGCAGTAACCTGAGGAGAGACCGGTGAGAAGCCAGAGAAAAGCAGGGTTGCGCATTAAGGGTTCAAAGGAGTAAATATGATACCGGTGAGAAAAAAGGAGACAGTAAAAAAAAGTTTCCAAAAGATGACATTTCTTGAAGCTGGCCTAGGTTCACTATAAATCACTCCTTTCTCCATGGACTTCTACCTTTGTTCTTAAAAATTATGTCTCCCTCAGAAAGAGAAAGCAGTAACACTTCTAAATAAATAATCAGGACTTGATGTACTGCCAAGGGTTTCTACTAAGGGCTAGGAAAACGATCAGCATAATTAAAATAAATTCAAGAGTGTGCACATGCTTCTTTTTATGTTATAAGGTTGTTTCTTTGTGCATGCTTTTTCTGGGTTTAAAACACTAACAAAGGGAGAGAAAATTGGTAGGGCATTAAGCACAGTAATCATAAAGGATTTCTAGACTGAATGATTTTCTTATTGTCCTAATAATTGTTACTCGTTGCTATTTCACAGCTCCAGTGAGGGCAGAGGTGCTACCGAAGCTTCCCTTCCAAAGCCAGGAGCACGTGAGCAGAGCCTTCGAAATCTCCTTGGGAAAAAGAATAGTCTGTCATTGTTAATTTCAGTAATTTTACTAAGCCCTCGTTGGAAGAAAGCAAACGGCAGTGTGATTGCTGTAGCTGGTCTAGCCTCAAAGCAAAAGCGAAGGCTGTCAGGTTTTGTAATACGCAGATAAAAATCAAATCATTAATCCCATTGTCGGCCAGCTGCCACACATTTACCGCACATAATGAACCCTCTGAAAGGGAAGGGCATGCGTTTCGTGCCTGTAAATGTGAAAATACATGCTCTGAAATGGAATTTGAAAGAGATTCAAACTTACTTTGCGCTATCCTCTGAGTTCACTCTGATTTACTCACCCCCATTTACTAAGCAGGGATATTGTAGTTAAGACTGAGGCTCATACTTCCAAACGCACCTTCTAAAATTATTTAGAAATGCAGGCACAGAAACCTCTAGATGCAATCCGAGAAGATTTGCAGACTCTCACATACAACTCAAAGCGAATTTGGAAAGTTTCAAGGTAAACCTTCTTTCTCCTAAAATACTTTGGGTCACTTGTCGTGCAGTTTAAAAGTTTAGAACAGGTTGGACTAACAGTGAATCCCCATCCTTAATTCCTTGTTCTTTGCCTTCTGTGCTTCCAGACCTTTAGAACATGATTCTGTCCTGATCAGCCCTGATAAAAATCCGTGGTCTGGTACTGGTAGAGAGGAGAGCAGTATTTCATCTCTTCAGACCAACTTTAAACTCCTCTGTCTATCCTCCCGGTGGGTCTTTGCTTCCCACATTCATACAACAGCTTTACTGTTTTCTTCCAGGAAACCTGTTTAAAGCTGCAGCATTTGGCTTAAACAGGTCCTAATCCTCACTGACAAACAAAGTCCGTGCTGGAGGTAAGAGGCCTGCAAAATATCCTAATTAAAAATTGCTTTTGCTTTGGACATGTCTGCACTCTTCCAAAGAGCATCAATTTCTGCAGGTGGCAACCGAAACTTAAAAGCGGCCACACTGACATTCATTTCTTTTAATTCAGAGAAACAAAAAAGCTGTCAAGCCAAATAATTCTATGACAAGTTGTAGCACAAAGACATTTTTCAGCCAAATTATAAACCTCTGAAAAATGGTGTCTAATGGAAACAATGACAGTTCATCCACCTTGGGAAAGCCCTAGAAGGTGCTGTAGAAAGGCAAACACAAACCAGATGGAAGTAACTGCCACGAGGTCTGTTTACACTGGGCATCACCCCTGCATGGCTTTGTTCCTGTGTTAGCACACTGGCACTCTGAAGAACTTGGTCAGTTAAGGCAAGTCCGTTAATAACATCAAAAAGTCTACATTATCCATAAGCCACGTTTTTAGGACACTGTAGCATAATTTCCTTTTTTTTTAACATACTGCTAAGTCATTAGCAAACATGACAAGGCAAAGCAAACATCAAATCAATAGGAGAGAACTTCTTGTGCACATCTGCCAGTCAAAAATGTTTGCTCCTACATAAACTAAACTAAAATAGTAAATTTACATTCATTTTCTCACAAGTTAATAGCATCTTAGACCAGAAAATGAATGCCAGAAGTTGGATTCCTCAACAGACTTAGTTTTTTTTGAATCTTAAAACACTGTTGACTTTGCTGTGCCAACAGTACAATTCAGACTCATTAATTAAATTAGCAGGAGCTTCTGGGGGCTGAGCCTTTTTAGAAACGTGACAGCTCAGACATTAGCCTTAGTGAGAGACCAGATTTCCATTCCTCGCAGAGACGAATGGACTGTCAGAAAGTTCCGTGCCATGCTGGAATGTCTCTAATCTCTGAATCAACCTGAGTTTCATGAAGCTCAACAAACTGTCAGATTTAACGGTTAGGGGAAAATTAATGAGCTACAGAGGTGTCTCCCGTCTTCTGCTTCGCACACGTGTTTGGCTGTCCTTGGTTGTCATAAAAAGCGCCTCGTTTCCTCTCCTCCCCACATAAGGAACTTAATCTGGAACCCTATCTAAGTTGAGGGAAACTTTCCAGGGGCTTAACAGGGCTTCAGACCAGACCTTATCTGAACAAGGCAACTGCTGCTCACCTGTTAGTAAAGGTGTATTTGATGTTTGTGTGCAGCAGCTAGAACAGCAATCAAGTGCTACCCTTGCTTCCCTGAAGACTAAGCTCCAGCATCATTTACTGCTGATGCTTTTCGTGTATTTTCTGGTATCACCGCAAATCTGCTATGACTTTTTGTAAGGTAAGAAATCAGATCTCTCCACCACTGTACCTGTGAGGTAGGTGTTGTGTGAGGAATTGATGAAATAGTGTGACAGTGGTTGAGACATATCTTCATTTAAATCCAGTTTCTCAGGTGGAACAACGCCGTTTTCTTCTCCACTCAGATACCGCATAAATCCATCCACTGATATCTGTCCTGAGAGAAACACAGATCCAGGGAAAGCACCGATTAATTTCAAGCACAGACTTCCCAACATACAGGTGTTATGTTCAATACACTTACACAATGGTGTGTGTGAAAGACCACGTAACCATCAGACTGGCCTTCCTCTAGTTATTCGTGTATTATTTTGTTACTATTACCTCCTTGTCAGCCATATGAGTTGCAGGTAATACAGGTAATAATAATAAACATATAAGATGCAGGTAATACACATGCCTGTACCAAAGATAAATCATTTCATAATCAGTGTCCATAGATACTGAAGGGCACAGGGGAATCAGTTACAGCAGGCTCTAAGAACAGAGAAAATAAATCAAAGCCTTCAAGGAATGGTGTCCTCTGGAGACAAAAGCAAGCCTGTTTTCCAGAGGAAACCACAGAAGCAGCAAACAGAGAGCCACACAAAGAAACAGGTAAGGAACTCTGACCCCTTTTGAACAGGATTCAGTGTGTGTGAATGTGACCAAACTGCAAAGCGAAGCAAAGCAAACTAAACAAACCACTTTTCAAGTGGAAACTAAGCTTTGCTTTGTGATTTTTACATTTGTCCTCCAATTCATATCTCACTGGAGTGCCAGCATAAACAATCGTTTCATATGCTGCCGGCCACTTAGAAAGCTCAGTCCTACCCCCAGCTTAAATGTCACCACTGATCTCAGCGGAGCTACAGCAGGATGAATTTCAAGCCCTTCTGCATAAGAGTTGATTTTAGGGTGTCAGTTTGTACATTTTGACTAAAAAATCCCCAAATCCAGTAGTCTGTATTTGAAGATTAATGCTTAACCAAAGGAGTTGGAGACATGTTTCTTTGCCTGGTGTTTCTGTTATTTTGTCTAGATTTCACCTGTAGTTTTACTCAACCGTGTAGCTTTAGTTAATTCAGTTACCGCCTAGAGTAAACCAGATCTTCTGTATCTCTGAAGAACCTTGAAGCAGCTACATACCTGGTCATCCCCAACCATGAGAATGAATGACTTACCTCTTTTCCCTATCCCAAAATATTCTGCAAAGCATCTCTATTGAAAAAGAAACTTAGTTGACTGCCTCTGGCGTTGAAAAACGAAAGACTTCAGTTCTACTCCTGACTCTGCTATTCTCCTCTTTTAGGGTCAATCCCTTGTCATCCTAAAACATATGAACTTACACATACTTTTCTAGCTGATGAACAAGCAATGGTCAACCCCGCATCATTTTTGTAAAGCCTGTAACCACGTGATGCAAATAGAGCATGGAAGGCTTTTACTTAAAATCTGTGCTTGGGCTTGGATTTGGCTCTTGATCAGAGAGGAAAGATACAACTGTCTTACGTTCAGATGCCTCTTTGTCACAGCAACCAAGACGGTGGCTCTAAATGAACCTATTCATATGGCAAGAAATGTCGTGACAACACAGGGCACCGCAATTATCATTCATTCTTAGGACAACAATTGTAAGATGGTTGGAAGGAAAAAATAGTTGGAAAAATCCACTGTTTTAATCTGAACTCAATCCTGTCAGGCTCCACAGCTGCTTTCTTACAGAGGAATTGATCATCCACAGACAGAGGTCTATGTACTGTTCTTCTCACAAGAAAAAATGTAAGATGGAGAAAATCAGGAATAAAACAACCACTGAGGTTCTTCATGAAACTAAAGATTTATGAACAACCTATCTGCTGCGTGAATCTGCCAGAGAGACATTACGACTGGCTCATCCAGAGCCGTCTTCAGTATCTCCGCGGAGTTTTGGATGTGCTCCTTTCAGCCAGCCTAGGAGGTTGAAAGTTGCTTTGTCATTTCTGCTCCAGGCTAAACCGAAACCTGATAGTTTTCATACACGTAATTCCTCAAAAAAACTGTGGCATCCTAATCACACGGCGTTCAGAAAGAAAGGCTTCCGTTTCGTTATACAGAGACTCAGGTCAACTCATGCAGATATAGTAGTCAAGCATCTCAAAGTGATCTCTGTGTTTAACTCTCAGATTATACCTGAAAACCAGGGTCCTTGCAGTCCGTGTTTTTCAGATGGAGACCTGAAGCTGAGGACAAACTAACTGACTGGACAATTCCCCATGGAAAACCTACGGGTTAAGCTGGGAGTTGAACCGCACAATCTCTTGGAGCCTGTTTGGGTGAACTTGAACACCTCTGGGACAAGAGGAAGCAAAGCCCAGGCCCTTCTCCCTATTTTGTGGGGCATTCTGCTCCTTTGCTCCCTTTCCCACTGAAGTAAGGCAAGGTCTGCAGAGTGGTCCTTCTGCGTACTGCCGCTGGTATTAACATAAATCACAGCAAGCATTATTCACACGTATAATTACGTAGTTTCTGAGTTACACAGTTATCTGAGCTTATGGCTGTAGAATGCTATTTCCCCCGTCATAATTAAGCAGTCAGCATTTCAGAAAGAGAAGTAATTTGCAAGTTCAATTACAGCCGATACTGCACCAGTGAGAGTTTGACAGTGGAACGGAGATGGCAGATGTCAAAGGGACTTTGTATCCTGGATGTTAAAGAGTAGATTGTTTGCTACCAACATCAATGATATTCTGAGGCCAACTGCAGTGAGGGCGATCCTCAGTGGACAGTCATCCAAAATGAAATGGCCTCAATTTACTGGTAAGATTTGTTCTCTGTTTTCTTATGCATATTACCAATTTACCGCAGACATTGCCAAGAAAAAAATAATTTGTGATCAGTTCTTCCCATTACAGCTGTCACCTTTTATCTTCAGATATATATTAGGATGATTTAATGACATCATTAGATGTAAGAAGTTAGAGGGAAAAGAAATGCAAAACCAGGCAAAAACAAAGGGACAAGACAGATTCACAGTATTTTTCCGTTTTTTTTTCCTTGCACATAATTGCCTTAAGATCATCTGAACCCTCGGTCTTTGATGAAACTTGCGAAACAACTGGTGTGCTTTATATCCTTACAATTGTGGAGTTAGCTGGCTTGTCCTTTTCACTCACCGTTGCGGTGTTAAATTTGAGCTGATGTCACTTATTAGGACAGAGGCAGACCCAAAGCTCACTAGTGTTTGCTGAAATGCTACCATCAGCTTCAGTAACATTTGGTTCAAGACCTTACTAAATAATCTTAAGTGCAATGCAAAGAAAGAGGAGACTCCAGATAACTCTCTTTTAGCTATGTTGGCAAAGCCAGATCAAGAAGAGCAAACACAGACATAACCGTAACAGAAGCTATTCCAACAGCTACCGCACTCAGTGAAGATCCTTTCCTCAGTGGGTCCGGAATTTACTAGCACAAGATTTTTTTTTTCCTCCTCAAATATTTCTTCTCTAATTTATCTGATTAATTGGAATTTCCCTATGGGGTCACTCAGTAGAGCTTTTAAATCACTTAAACAGCACAATCATCAAAATGCCTCCTTTTTCCAATGGTGTCTGGCCTATTTATATGTCCCACACTTAACTCCGACACTGCCAGCCGATTGAACATGAAAGCAAAAATCAAGGATATTTGAATCAATTGTTCCATTTTCAATTCAATGCAAATCCACTTCTGCTCACAGGGCAAGTACTGCCTCAGCACATCTCACCAAGAAGCGACCACACAATGTGCCACAGCTGGATGATGTGCAAAGTTTCTCAAGAGCACCCAGTTTCTACACGGAACGGAAGATGCTCAGATGCCGTGTTTGATGATTAACGTGGGTATTTTTCTCCTTCTCTGGACTCACTAGACTGAAGAAATTTGTGATGAATGTCAGCTGCAGGATAGATTTGATTCAAAGCACACATAAGTGACTGGCTAAAGTTCTGTGCAAGCCAAATAAGTAACAGATCAATTTTAATGTCTTTATTGTGCAATGGAACAGGTCTGTAAAATAAAAGAGCAAGTATTGGGGAGAAATAAAAAAGCATCTGATGTATTCTTAATCATAGACATTCCCAACACCTCAAGATTATAAATCGGTGGTTGAACACTTGAACTTCTATGTAAAAATGTATCTGAATTTGAAACAAGAGCTAGAGGGTCTGGGAAGCCGTGGCATTGTCTTTACATGTCATATTTATACATCTACATACTTCCAAAATATGTTCTCCAAATGGAAAGGAAGCTTCTAAAAGAAAGGGACCTTGACTCCTGCATGCCTTTTGAACGCTTTACCCATTACCCTTCTTACCTTGCACGGCAAAGTACCCTCGCAGTCAGGACTGCCTGCTTAACCACGCAAACTGTTACTCACGCTGCGAAGTTCCCATGCCATCATTTCACAAGACAAATGTAGCCCAAACTCAGATGGACCTATTCAAATCAGGTTCTGGCTTTATCCCTGTGCTACTCTTCTGCACTGTGTATGTAAGCTTTGCTTCCACTGTAGGTGCATGTGCCAAGAGTCCGTTTGTGGCGTGCCTGCAATCCCCTTCTCCCCTTCACTTCTAACTTGGAAGTTGAACTTCATCTGCCAGTAGCTTGGTGGGGAGTTTGTCAGCGATTGTCCCACCTCCAAACCTCATCCTCTACTACAGAAAGGAAGAGGAAGCCCATATAGAGGACTGCAAAAACGTCCCCCAGCGTTCAGTGTTTCACCTGCAGCAAAGCCCGAAGCAGCTTCTTTAGCAAGTGGTTCCACAGGACACCCTGAATGGCTGCTCCATGCAACCTGTAGGGTTGTGAAATTCATGCGGAGATCAAAGAAGAACCACCAGATTCACAATCAAGTCAACCATTCTGGTAATTTGCAGTAAGATTTGCTAGGAAGATGTAATCTCCTCCTAGAAGAGTAATATATTTAACAGGGATGCTGAGAGAGTCTATTGAGTTTCCCAGGCTGTGAATAATCAGGGCTCCTCTACTTGAAGGCTCTTCATAATCCGCTTTGACTGGATCTAGAGAACAGTACGTTTTTCTCATCAGGACCTGTGACAGTCCTTGTGCAGGGCCAGGGCACTACAGTTTCCTGTGCAAACGCAGACATCGGTAATCTCCTCATGTAAAACCGTTCTCATGCAGTTTCCAGGGCTGGCAAAAGCACCAGCTGCTTTTGACACGACAATTCCTCTCCTGCTGCTTAATGAGACCTAGGTAACTCAACAAGTTCCTGCTTTCCCAACCCCTCTGGTGTGCCAGCATGACCAGCATATCGTTCTGGATGTGAAAATGCTCGTGGGTCCCTGGGAGCTTGCCAGCTCATCAACTTGAGGACACAAACAAACCCCTGCTCACTCAACACCTGCAGCACTGTGCCAAGCGCAAGATAAGAGACGTGAGGGTTCGAGACAGGGTTGAGCTTCTGAAGGATGCTCCTTCACCAGTTCAGTGCCCTCTGCAGAGGCCCAGGATAAAGGTCAAACCCCGGCAGCATAGTAGTCTGGAGGAAATAAAGAAGTACAGATAATCCTGCCAACTTTGCAACCCAACTGCTTGATCTAAACGCCATCCACCTTATTGCAGCAGGTAGTTGATGCTGCTTGATTTTCCCTGGGTCTGCTGAGCCTGCCCCCAGGAGCCTCCCAGTCCTTTGGGCAAAATCTTGGGACAGAGTAGGACAGAAAACAAGAGCGGCACAACCAGCAGCAGCAAAGACCACTTATCTGTGTGCCTTTCTCTGCACTTCAATCTTGAAACTTCAACATCAGCGTTTGCTTAAAATTTGTGGATATTCTGTAGGACGATTAAAATGTGTATTTGCTTGTATCAGTCAACAGGTTTGGCTCCACGCATCTTAAACATCTCTTTCCATGTATTTGCAAACTTAATAGAGCCTTCCATTTGTTTACGCCCATGCTGTTATCCACTCAGCTCTAATGTAACTGGAAGGCACGAGCGTGCCAAGAAATGCTATCAAAGTGAAAAAGAAAACAAACAAACAAGAAAGGAAATGAGACAATTAACTGGCACCTCGAATCTCCCAGCCAGCAACACCGAATTTCATTAGTATTCTGTCTGACAGCAAACTCAGGTCCATTGCAATGCAGCCTGTAATATTAATCGCATCCGCTGTAATCCCCTACAACTGAGCACTCCTCTCGCCGCCAAGCCAAGCAGGTATTTTATAATCCTGTGAGAGAATGGTACAACATGCCCCATTGGGAATTCCATTGCAAACCAGCACTGCCGTTTACAGCTCATTAGGTATTAACATTCTCGTGCACGGTGTAGAGCAGGATGCACACCCCTCCCTGCGTCTCTTGACACTGGGCACCCATTAGCCGCTCCATGCTTCCCAGCTTTGTGACCAGCAGAGAAGTTCACAGGGACGAATTTACATAAAATTCACACTGTGTGGGACAAGGTGTGCCCGAGCCACTCTGATAATACTTGCAGCATTTGCATCCAAGTGATTTTGGAAGTGGTGCTGAAACCCATTCAGCTTTCCAGACACGCGGGCTATGACTATACTGTTAAGGAGTAACTGCAATTTCTGACTGTACTGCACCATCCAAGAAAAATCCTCTTAATAGCAAAGTCATCACAAGGAGAGAACATCGTACAAGATCAGCCCAGATTGAAAACTCCACAACCCTACGATTGTCTTACTGGACTTTACCCCAGGAACACTAACGCAGCTCTATTTTAGAAAAAACACTGGGGACAGAAAAGACTTTAAGGCCTCAGGTCAGGATCTGCAGACACTTCAAAATACTGATGTACCAACCATCATTTACACACCACAAGCAGAAGTCGTCAGTAATTCCTCCAGTTTAGCAATTTTCTCAATGATCAGCAAGGGGAAAAATATATACTAGTCAGTTTTATCAAGTTAATAAGTAGAGGAAGGGCAAAACATCTGAATATTAGTGAAGCATTTAATAGCGTTTCTAAATTTAAATTTTTCCTTATTGGAAAAACTGATCTGCAGAAAGCACGGATAGAAATAAACTGAGGTCAGGGTTTCTTTGAATTTGAAAGCTGAATGACACAAAAGAAGTCCAGAGGCTGCCACACTGATCGGCAGTAGTCTGGTTTCATACAGGCTTTAATAATCTGAAAACATGGAATCAACAACACAGGGTTTAAAGAACAGACAGCTGTAATGACCCAGGTAAATGGGACAGAAACCAGATGACGACACACAATAATTCAAGCTAGGCAGCTAATGATTCAAGCAAAGAAAAATCCAAACTACAGAGCTGAATTAGAAGAAGATGTCTAGAAATCCATCCCCCTGAAAAGCTGATAAAATGCAGAGAACAGCAATGCATCTGTATGCAGCTGCATCAAAAATGGTGGTAACTGATGGGCAGGACATTTTACTATCAAGTCTTTGATGAAATGGGTAATCATGCATGGCATCAAATATAGCAACACACATAACTGTAACTAAATCTAACCACACAGGCAATCCTCGAGATTAATGGACACAAGTTAGACTTAACCATTGACAACACCAAGGATCTTTGGGACCACGGACACTGCACCCCGTCTACTGACTCTAGATTTTGATTCCTCAGTATTAGAAATGTGTCTGTATACAGAAAGTTATTGAGAGAATTGTTATGAATAATAACGTACGTCACAGTATATGCCAGAACAAGAAAGATCAAACATAATAATATAATGGTCAAGAAGTGTTTTAAATGTGAATGATAAGGATGAGGAAGAAACAGTGGCCAAAGGCAGAACCAGTAATGAGATCAGAGTAAGCAAGAGAAAACTTGGGGTGAGCGAGTGGCTGAAAAAGCTTGGCAGTGCTACACCTAGCTGTGCTAGGAAAGAGTCTTGCAGTGGGTTTATTGGTTGCTCATTGTTTAAACCCTTTAAAATCAAACCAGGAGAATATCCTGTTGTGTTCAAATATCATTGCAGGTTTCTAAACTTAAAGAAAAACATAATGGATCTAATTCTGCCCTCAGTTATACTTGCTCAGCTACTTTCTGTAATTAGACAGTTACCTGGCCACGAACCAAAACAAGCTTTCCTTGACGACACGTTCTTGAAAAAGAAACAGAAAACTCGCTCAAGAAGAAAGGAACAGAGCAAGACTCATTGCTCTGCCCTTGAATGGGTATATTGTAACAGGACACAGGGAAATCTGAATATTAACAGAGAAAGGTAACTCCTATACAATATCCAAATTAAGTGCTCACTGAACGACAAGCAGTCAGTGAGGGAGAACGCTGTGCTTAAGTAGCGAACGTGGAAGAGCTTGCTCAGTATCAGTTAATCCATGCGGAAATATCACATGCCCAAGGACACCGAGATCCAGAATATTTTGCAGAGTAAGGATCATCCACAAAGTAAAGCAGGATACGGGACGTTTGAATCAGAAATGCTCATCGTTCTAATGACGCTATCGTATCCGTCTGATCATCTGCGCAAGTGCACAGAGAAAACAGATCGGATACAAATAGTTTATTTTCCCAACAAAATGTCTGCAAATGGAAAACCACTTTTCTGAATGGGTTGCAGAAGAGGTACTGCAGCCAAGACACTTAGTCCACTTTGAGGAAGAAATATTTCCTGTAAGGTTCTAGGCAAGCCACACCAAAAAGCAAACCTCATATTTTGATGATAAAGAGCAATTTCAACCAGAATGAAAACTTCGGGAGCATTCCAAGGACACTGCTATCTCAAAAGAGAAGGGAAGATGGAGTGTCACCTGAGAAGAAACAGAGGTTTCCAAATCTCACTTGTGTCTGTTGGCATAAGCCATCTGTTTTAACAAGATCTTAAAGTCACTGTGCGATGCTGCGCATGTTATTTATTTATTTCTTTATTTTATTGGAAGGCACAGGTTTTTTCAGCCCTTTTCAGACACCCAAGTAAGAAGAGCTGTAATCCACAGGGGCTACAGCCTGTGTAAGGTACATGTTCTTCTCTAGTAGTGCTAGAAAATAGGAAAACACACACATAGACAGAGCAGATTTTAGACACTCAACCTCTTCCCTTCCTCAGAACTGAAATGTTGGAAATACATCTATTTTAGTGGTTATTGCTCATCTGAATCTTCACAGCAGCTTTAAAAACCTCTACTGTAACAAAGCATGGCCAGAGTTCTGAGATTCTGGTAAGCAGAGGTGTTGCGTTAAGGAGCACAATTCTTGGAACTTGTTAACCTGCAAAACTGTGGTTTATTAATAGCCAATAGTAAGTATACACCTTACGCCTACGATAGCTAACACACGAGTCTCCAGCATCTCGAATCAAGCATGAGCGCGTGGCAGTTCACACGGAACCAGATCCCTGTACGTAGTATCAAGCGGTTTCTTACTGGTTATCATCCTCTCTTCCTGGCCACAGATAGCTCCTTCTTTAAACCAAAACAGTTTCTACAACATTAGCAGACATACATAGACAAATCTGAATATTTAGTAATTTTTAAGGATGGGGGAAGATCCCACTCTGGTGTAGCGGATAAACAAGCATCTCTCCTCCACCTCAAGACTGAAGCAGGGTGATCAGCATCATCTCCAGGCTGGACTGTGAAGAAATGCTACATCTAAAGTCTGCTAGAAAACCAGGCGGGACTGCAGTTTATTCTCTGGCGGGCATTTATTTTTCTGCTTTTTTCTTTTTTGTCCCCTGTCCAAATTCAATTTTGCTTAAAAGTGCTGGCCTGGTTTGTGCAGTCTTTACATCAGCAAGCCTCAGGTACTGTCTTCGTTCTTACTGTCGGGGTCTCGTCCAAGAGTGGGGCCTTGGCTATTAAAAAACCCCAGTGAATCTCCATCTCGATGATTTCAGCTGACATTGCACGATAATGTGGAGCAACACAGCAATGTAAAAGACACTCCTGCAGTGTCAAGGACCTCTGTCCTCCAGACCCACCTTCTCACTGTAATTACTGTCTACGTGCAAACGGACCTGCTGCTCCAGACTTGGATTAAGGTCTGGAGCATGGTCCAGGAGAAGGAGGTGCTATGGACCTTAGAACCTTGCCAGCTCTCATTCATTACATCAGGACAAAATAAACAAAGGCAAACACCGAGCTACACTCAAGCCTCCCAGCAGACAGCTTAAGCTTGGCATTTCTGAACACTTTGAGCCCAAACTGCACCCATCTACAAAAATTGCTGTGGACAGAAAGTCTTTGGAGTCACAAGGTTTTACAGCCACAAGCCCATTATTCTCTAGCTGCTCTTGACTCTTCAGCACAGATGTAGTAAGAAATTCTTTCTGACAGAATATCCCTTACAGGATATGAGGTGGCGGACAGTTTAGATCCAATTAAATCTATAAAAACACTACAAAACCACCTTCACACCAGTTCCTAGCGAGCAATGGGATGAGCACTTTACAGCATGGCAGATTTCTAAGACAGGCAGACAACTAGATAAGTGGAAAGATTTTAAATCAGACAGACAAAAATACCATTAATCCCAGCAATACTATAGTTATTTCTGACAGACTCAAAAGAGGGCCACTACTGGAATATTTCACTGTCTTCCCAAACCTCTGAAAAACACGCTCTGTAGAATGCCTCGGAGTGATCCTGGGAGAGGTAAATGTGGGCTTGCTTCCAACTGCTAAGTTGCAATAAAAGTCACCTAAATATACATACTTTTTTTTCTCTTAAGCGATACATCTCTACAGAAGCTATTAAAGCACTTCCCAAAAAGACCGTTCTGCAGTATAATGGGAAGAGATAGGAACAGAGCGTGAGTGTGCTCTAGGTGGGAAAAAGACCTAGGAAAAGCCTTTATCGCGGCTAATATTTTTACTTCCAGAAAGTCTTCCAGTTGAAGAAGAGAATAATAGTAAAGAGAAGTGGGGGGTGTGAGGGGGGGTGGGGGTGGGGAAGGCATGGCTCTGCAAAGACAGTTCCAATAAACTAAAAAGAAGGGACTTCAGTCCTTTCAAAGGGAATTTCTGGTCTCTTCTTTAAGCTTAGTTCTACAGGCACTGCATTGGGCAACTCCTTTCATAAACAAAGTGAGCTCTGTCTTAGTAACAAGTGCTTTTTTTTTTTCTCCCCTCTTTACTACCTCTGGTAGGCTGTGCCAGAACCAGATTGTTAGGAAACTTCTCTTTGTTTCCAGCCTAAATTTATTCAAGGCCACTTGATACCTCTGTGTTCTTCTGCCAACATTGTCCTTTAGCTCTCCACATTTCTGCCTCCCCAGCGTTTAACCCCGATGTATTTATAGGCAACAGTCATATTCCAGCTAAAGGATATTGTTAAGAGGAGATGATTACAACTGGCATTATAAGGAAAACTTCCTCATATGGGCGTTGTGTTATAGCAGTGCACATATGCCAAGGCTGTTAACAGCCCTGTTATGACAGATGTCGCACCTACCAGAAGACTCCCAGATCACTGTTAGCTCCTCAAGACAGAGACTGACTGTCTATGTAGTCGAGTCAACCAAAGGACGAGGCAAAAATCAAAACGGCACACAAAAGGGGATGGCCAAATGTCAGTGGGTTCATTTGTGGCAGAGCCAGGAGAACTTCTGCCACCCGTTCTAGATGCCACCCACTGGATCACAGCAGTCGTCACTCCCTCTGTCCTCACGGGCCCTTTGCAGCTGCAAAGCTCCGCATTTGTAGCAGTCGTAAGGAAGAGGCAAACCCCACAACGTTTATTTGAAGTTTATCTCCATTGCTTCCTTCAGCACTCGAGTCCATGCTGCTTTATGTTTTCAGAAGTAAACTTTACCTGATATTCATCTTCAAATAACAAACCCCGCTGCTAAAATTGAATATCTCCCTGTGTTCTATAAAAAACAGCAACAGGCACAAAGAAGCTGTTTTAATTTTAGAGAAAGTTTTCTATTTATGGGCTCTGATAGTCTGATGCTGAGTCAAACACAATACAGGCAGGCAGCAGCAGAACAACTTGTCTCCACAGCCCTTGAAATGCAGTATTGATGTAAAAGTCTATTTATCGTGGAGCAAAAGCTCCAGCTGAAGGGAATGATGCAGCCCGTACGTATACTCCAAAACATCTTCTCATGTGTGATTTGTGGTCCTGTCACCCCAGATTCTTCCATTCATTTTTGATGTTAGAATGCAAGATGTAAGTCTGTCTGTAGGCTTTGAGCCTGGTGTCCATCAGGGGATCTATCAGGTTTCCAGGATGTGGGATGAGAGTCACTGGTACGGTCAGCCTCCGTACTGGTTAGTGCAGGTCTGTCTGGCTGCTGAACTAAACTGACTAGTTTATGGTCTGCAGCTCTGAAGATATAAATGACACATAAACTTCACATTCAGCATTTGCCGGTATCAGTGGAGCTTTCCTGGTGCCAGATACCAGCCCCAAAGTGCATTTCTGCAAAGCTCATGGTTCTTTCAAACTATCTGTATTATACACAGAAGATATAGGAAACTTGTCCTGCCTGGAACCCTAAACATAGTTTTGATATTAACTAATTCCAGCGCCAACAGCAAAAACTAACTAGGCATGAGCACATGGGTCTCAGATCCAAGCCAGCTCCTACACTTAAAATGCAACCAAAGAATAAAAGGTAAGAACTTCTGCTTGTTTACTAATCCAGATACTACAGCGTCTTTGTTCACTGTTACAAGATCCATTATTACTAGTCCACATCACTGTTTCATTTTGTTATCAAGTTATTACAGTTAAGTTAGAAAGATGAAGCAATTTACCCGTAAAGCAGATGAAAAAAATCCTCATCATTGAGGATATTCCATTCTAAAAGATATTTACATTTAGTCTCTCACTTGAGATGCAACTTCCAAATAACTGCAAGACCTGAAATGATCTTAACTAGTAATTAAAACCCAAGCAACTAAAAAGAAAATACAGTGTGTTACAGAAACATATCCTGCAAATTCAATTTGCAAGTATATTTTCCATTAACTTATTTATGGTGATATATTATTCATACTAACATCTGCTTCATATATATTTCAAAATAATTTAAAAAAAAAGGCTTTCTGGCAAGCTACCGAACCTACCACTTGTCGCTGATAGCATGGGCTAGACTACGACTTCCGTGTGGCTGATAAATTCTGGAGAGTAATAAATTGTGTCAGGGGTCTATTGTTCTGTTGTCACTTGAGAGGCGCAGAATCACAGAAGACATTGGCTTTCCTCCAGTCCTCAGGCACCTCTCCTGTTCTCCAGGAATGAAGAAGCAACCCTGAGAGCTCTTCTCTTGTACAACTGGAATGCTGGAAAGCACTGAAAATCCCCAGTTAAAGGGTTTTTTTGGTAAGTATTCTTAATTTCTAACGTTACAGTTAGGGGGCCGAAGGATTTCAACTATTTTGACACACTTCCTACAAATGTTTCAGTGCCAGAAAACCCCACCATTTGCCTGAATGGTTTATACATCAGAATTTACGCTTTAAATATTACAAAGTATGTCTTAAAAGCGTAGCCACAGTTGCACGGTACTTGTTTTTTACCATTACAATCTGTTGCCTAGGAAATGACCCCCTTCTGCCATCGAAAGACTCCAATGTGTAATTATTGTTAGGCAGTTACGAAAAGGTGAATTTAATGTGCTGGGATGAAAATGTTTAAAATGTATTGATGTTTAAGGAAGGAGAAACACATTTGGGCTGAGGTGAATACTGCTTGGTGTTAAGACTGCCACAAGAAAAACCCATGTAGAAAATGCTGTATAAAACTAAATTCGTCTTCATCGAAAGTTAATTACTCAAATTATTCTATTCCCTAAGAAAAACCCAGCACAACAATTAGCAAAAAAACGTGCACCAGCAAAACAGAATTAATACTGGAATTGAGAGAGTCATAGAACCAGCTCCCGACATGTCTTAACTAAAACTGAGATGCAGTCTTTCCGGATAGGTACAGTTGAGAATATCTGGAGAAAGAAACTAAGGAAAGCTCTTTTCTTCTGTGCAGAACTAATGGTCTGGCCCTTTAAAATTAGACAGGCAGAGATAGTATTTAAACACATGCATACTTAGGAGAAAAAAATTAATATCTTTATGGCACTACTTATCTCCAAGATGTCTTCTAGTAAGTACAGCCTGGTGTACACGTCCATTGGCCAGGAAAATCTTCAAAGCACTACCAGACTCTATTTTTAGAGCTTATACTACAGTCAAGATCACCTCAATAAAAATCACTTTAAAAATAACGGCTAATAATAACCTAAGCCTTGTCTGGCTCTCACCAACGAGGATGGCAGGAAGCATGTATTTTATTGCTATAGCACGACTCCAGCCTTTTCACGTCTTCTTTCTCTATCAGGCCCTGGTTTCATATTCTTCATTGCTGGTCTGGTACACGGGTACAGTTCCTCTTGCATGCTTGAGTCTTTAAAAGACCTTTAAATGGCCTTTAAGGCATCATTAAGGCAGGAAAACCCAGCACATTTCTACAGAATTTGCACCAAATTTACAAGGTGAATTTCTTGTACGTCTAGAAACCAGGACTATTGCTCCCAGGGGCCCGGACACTGCAAGCAGAGACACCTGAGACTCAGCATCACTGTCCCATCTCCCATCTATAAAGTACTGAACAACTTACTTTTACACGAGCTTTCTTAAAAATAAAAGGAAATAAGGAAATTCCCTATCAACCCCTAGGTGATTGACGCATTGTTCATCACTACCATCGGCGTGGGAACTTGAAAAGGGAATACATTTAGCGTTTCAGCCAGCCACCCAATGGAAACGCTCTACAGCCTGAAAATACCGTACAAGATGCTCCTTAACCAGGCCCAAGAGCTCCCTGCCAGGCTCTTGCTGACAGCGAGAGCCTGCTCAGCAGTACCAGGAACTTTCTTCTGCTTCCACCTGATAAGGAGACGTGCTATATATAGCGCATTAATCTCCTTCACTGTGTGACACAAAGCATTAATCACAACAGCTCGCTTCAGCCACAATAAAACACCACTCCAGAGGCTTAACCTATGCAGATGTCAAGCCCACGTATCTCGCTGATGTTGCAAAAGCTCAATCACATCCCAGCAACACAATACCTAAAAATACGCCAGTGACGAGCAGGAACACAAGGCAGCCTTTTCACTCAAAACCCTGCAACCTAAGGACCTGACCCAGTAAGAACACTGGCATCTGATTTTACCAGGTACCTGAAGAGCCATGTTCTAGAAATTTAAAATACTACGGACAGCTCTTGCTTACTGTGTTCAAGATACTGTAGTTTAGCTGCAACAGGTCCAAAAAAAGGTCTACAGTGGTGATCAGAGAAATGGAGAATTATGAGATGTCAAAAGCATTTGATTAGCGCTGTGGAAGTTGAGAGGGTACAACCACTCTTTAGAAATTATTTAATTAGCTGTGAGAGAAGAAGAATTAAAAGAGAATATTGTTGTACAGTGGATGTGCACAGACAATGAATACAGTTAGATGGGAAATCAGAAGACATAATCATCAGATGAGTCAAGGTCTAGAACTGTCCAAACAGGGCAGTGGGAGCAAGGAGACAGGCTGCTGTACAAAGGCCATAGCTTCTATTTTACGGATTTGGGGGTTAAGTTTTCAAGGAAAAATCCCTAACTCTATTTAAAAGAACTTTTCAATGCATAAAATTTTATTTGCTAAGAAACACGTGCGTCAAACTCTCAGAAGCTGCCCAGGTACCTGTGTTCATGGTTCTGTTCAGAACTACCCAGAACTACCCATCAACCACCTTGGGAATTGAGCTTCAATGGAGAATTAATATAATGCTCAAGGAAATGAAGCACAAGAGATTTTTATGTAACTATACTCTCTTCCCACACCACCCATAATCTTAAGCATATGCTTAAGTGATTTATTACATCAAGGCCAGGACGTCCTGTAAGCTGCAAACACGAAATCTTACTCCCACAGCAGAAACGCTTTTAGCAAATGCTTTTAATCCCTGTGAATTGCAAGTATCCAGCTGTAATTTTGCATCTCCACATGAGTGCTACTGGGCACAGGAGAAAAAGAAAAAATTCGTTCCATATTTTGTCTAACTCTGCGAAAATCCAGGCCCTGGAGCCTTACAGAATACCCGAAAAAACAAGGACATTTACCACTAACTTTGCTTCAGGCTTTTGCAAAAATAATTTTCTCTGGCAGTTTAAACAAGGACTACACAGGCTTTAAGTTCCAAATTAAATAGAAGCACTTGGCTCATTTCATGAGGATGCTGAATGTGAAGCCCTTTATTTAAGGGGGGCATCTGAACACCAGGTAGATGGCTTAAATAATTAAACACAGAAATACTACAGAAAGAAACATGTAAGCGAAAGCTTATGGAAACAAAACAATACACTCGTGTGCAGGCATGTGCACACACACACACTCCTCGAGCAGCTCCAAATGTTTAAACTCCAGAACAATCTGAGGAGAAGAGATTTAACTGGCGTGAAGGCTGGCAATTTATATCACCTCATTCTTGCAAACAAGCCTTTAAAGTCTCTACCACCACAAAGTACTTCGAATCATTTCTTACTCATAAGAAGCAGTTAATCACAACTTTTAAATTTCTTCATGTTTTTCATTTCTTCTGTTCTGGACCCATATCTGTGATTTACTTCAACGGAGTAAGTCCTCTTTGCCAAGAAAGAACAAACACATATACCATGCTGTCAGGTCTTCTGGCTTGCTTCTTGAACCAAAACCCTGCAGAACTGCTCCGAAAGTCCCATTACTGAGTTGCATTGCTCTGGTACAACAGCGATGAAGTCATCCTGAGGCCACTCCTAACTCCGGTTGCCATCCTGTTGTCTATCATGTAATTCTCCCACATCATTTGCTCTGCCTCACGTGCCTTGTTACACTTCTCTTCCCTAAGCTACTCTTCCGGTTTTTGGTGTACCCCATTAATCCTCAGGAGTTGTTTAGCTGGGACTTCTTCCGGCTCCCTGGAAATGCAGGAGCATAAAGATGCATGTGCACGACAATCCTAAGCCCACCTCTCTTCACAGAGCTGTTGAGCCTTGTTTTCTTTCAGAACTATGCTGGATGAAGGCTTCTGCTGCCTTCCTACCTATTTTAGGTGCTGCTGTGGGTGCCCTAAGGTTTCCACCTGCTCTTACTGACAGCACTGCGGCCACTCCAAACATCCAACTTCCATCCCTACCACTCAGCTGACTTTGGCCCTGGCAAATAAGGGGACATAAGCAATGCCACCAATAGAAATGTAGCAGAATATCTGAGCGGCAGAGGTGGGAAGTTAAGGCCACAGGTTCACGGGTGTGTAACAGTGGACCACATCCAGCTGGTTTGAACAGGTCTACTGAAAATAATATCTCCGCTCAGTGGCCCAAGTAAGTAGAGTTTCTGTGGCAGGAGAAGATTCACTGGAGTGTGTCACTTTGGTCTGCCAGGAACAGTCCCTTCCGACAGCCGAAAGCCTGAGTGACAATCCCTTTTACAAAACACCACGTTTAAAGTGAAATCATTACGTTGAATATGCACTGCTATATTTTGGTGACATGTTACAGACGTGCAGCATATGTTTGCAATTATTCTACGAGTGTAGGATTGAGCACACACCTACACTTCATTTAATAAGCATTCCCAACTTGGAGCAGAAAATATTGTGTCCTCATGTCATTCCTGATTAGCCAATTCCTGTCATTTTAAGGCAGTAAGCTCGGGCTTTGTGTTGGAGCACGGTTAGCAGCGTGTGCCGGTTATGGCAGCTCAGCCACCAGACAGGGTGATGCAGCACAGAGATGGCCCGCAGGTTGTGTCAGCTCTGTTGGAGTTTGCTGGACCTCAGAAGATAAAAAACCCCACAGCAACACAAAAGGCATTAACTCTCTATGACCTGCTCTCCTGCGTGAAAGTTGGCATTTACTGTGAGAACTGATTCTGAAAGAGCAATGTAAACCATACCCAGGAAGAGAGGAACCTATGGACGAGCAAGAGCCTGCAGCAAATGTGCGCACCTACGTAAATCAGGGTAAGCTGGAGGTGTCCCACAAGTGCTACTTGGAGGGTGCTAGCAAACACCATCTCTTCTCTCTGAGGTTTGTTTCACGCTTCCTCCTTATTGCTAGTCAGGAGGTGATTTCATTCTGACTTGGTCTTCTGCTAGCACACCAGCACACCTTCTTCCAATAAATCCTCTATCAGGTTTCTATGAAGTGCCAATATTTGGGTAATACAAATGGTCTTTTAGGTGCCAGACCTTCCCGCCGCTGATGTGAAATAAGGTAAGCGCCGAGCAATATCCTAACATTTGCACAGGTGAGAGAGGAGGTCACAATGTGTTTTCATCTTCTCACGCTGGTGTTCTCACTGATGTCAACAGACAGTTTCCGTAACCATGACAAATAAGCAGGATTGAACCCTCCATCAACACCTCTGGAGACACTAAATTTGATTGGCCTACAAAAATAAGATGCCTTATGAGAATAATTACAAGTGTTTTGCCTTGAGACAGTGTTGATCATGTCATCGAGAGCTACAGGTTTCCTTCAGGAAGACACCTAGGTCAGAAGGCTTCCAGAGAGAGGGGTGGAAGTGCCTTCAGTTAACCTCTGGACTTTGAGGAAAGATGTCTTTGTGTTTCCTCCGGATCTGAAATCTCCAGACCACAGCAGTTTTTTCATACTCTATCTGTTTTTCAGGATATTCTCACACCCCTAAAATTTCAAAGGTACAAGCACATTAAAAGCTGGGCTAATCATTAGGATACGCAGATTGGAACAAAAGAGGGTGAGGACCCAAACTCAATGCTCTTTTAAGACTTGTGGTGGTAGCAAAAATCTGCAGAGATTTGAGCAGGAGTCCTCTCGCTGGTTTTGGTGAAACGCCCAGTTAACAGTCGAGATTTTTCAAAAGGGATTTGCTGTGATTACAGCACGAAACACACTCAGCTACTCTCACGTCTTGCTTTGTGCATCGCTTTATCAGGAAGCAGAGGGTTGGACTTACTAATATTATTAAATGATAGAACTACCATCATCTTAAGGTTCATCCTCACCGATTTTTTCCTTCAGATTTTACATTTCAGATGCCGGTAAATAGTTGTTGGGATAGCAAGGTTTCTGCTGAAGTTTGCAGACCAGAGCAACTGTTCTAAACCATGAATTACACATAATGAAAAGTAAATATTGAAACCAGCCCCATCCTTATTAATTTGATCCCAACCAAAAACACATAAAAACGCACCACATGATGTCTCACAGGCTTTCCAGTTGGAAATGGAATTTGATTCTGAACCAAATTTTGCTTTAGCATACGCTGTAGGATAATTGAGTCATAGTTACAAATCAGAAACCGAGTATATAAAAATATAAAACCCACTGACCTTTCTTTGCTAGATTACTGTTGGGTTCATACTTCTCAATCAGCTGTTGAACTTGTTCTTGTTTTAACGGAGGATAAAGGATTTCATTTAATCGTGGATCACGTTGCTTTAAATTTATAAATTCCATCATCTGATCAACGGTAAGGTATGGTTTGCTCTTGGCACCACTGGAGAAAAATTAAGGCAACAAGAAATCCATTAAAATACATTTCCTTGAAAACTCGTTCAATATGCTGGAACTTCCCAGGGAAACAGAAACGAGATTCAAACTATCGTATAACAAAAACATTGTCCCACGGTGACTCCGGACTAATTTACTTTGCCAGCATGTAATGACAAACATTCTTCATCAAACATCTAGGAATAAGATTCTGAAAAGCGTTCGGCATTATTGACATCAACGGGAAGAGTTAGAGCAATGCTGAAAGCTTTTCATCCCTCTGAATTCCTGGAACCAAGCAATTTAACAATGTAAAAGAGAAAACACGTGGAATGCAATCCTGAGCTGGCCCCGGACACTCTGCTGCCATTCCTGGCCCAATTATTTAGTTTTACTGCTGAATAGCAGCAGTCCTGATTTCATTATTCGAGTATTCGCTTGGGGTTTTTTGGTTTATAAACCTGCTAAGAACTGCTCGGCACTCTGCAAAGCAAGCAAAAAGATGCCTATTTAGAGAGTTAGTAAAAAGAGCAGAGTCTGGGTACAATTTGTACCCAGATGGAGATCCAGGAAGCCTCCGAGCCAGGTGACGTGCTCAGGGTTGTCTACAGCACTCGAGACTGGCCTATTTCTGCTCTGCGAGAGAACAATGGGAAGTCTGCCCCCAAGTTGAATGGGAGCAAACTGGGCCAAGGCTGCCTTCCTCCGAAACCCCAACCTTAGAGAAAATAACCACAAAAGGAGTACGCGAGCACACGCATGTGGCAAAGACGTGTTCGCTAATTGCTTTGGTGGTCTTGGGATGTATTTTGGAAATTACTTTGCTCTCGTATTGCTTCCCATTCCGACTCTGTTGATCAGGCTCTGCTGAAACTGGGAAGTACAATGACTTCCTGCAAGGGGTAGAAGCAACACGAGTTATGTGGCTTGTAACCGAACGTATGAAATCAGTTGTAGCTGGCTGCTAATTTAATTTCATGGTGTGAATTCACGATGCACAAATCCTAAAAGTTACGGCGTTTTTGCAACTCCTAATTAAGCTTTTGGGGGTGATTATACATATTCTCATGCCTATTGCATGCTATTACTGCTTATTACTCTTCTTCCTTTGTTTTCATGGAAGCTTGAACTATCCTAATCCGTACAGAAAAACAAGACCTGGCAGCTCTGCTCCTCTAGGAACAAATTACTTTAAAACTCTGGCCATCAGAAATGGAGGCAAACACTTGGGAGAGAAGGAACCCTTGATCCAAGGTTAAATAACAGCCCTGCTTGACACTGAAATCTGTTCTTGGCAATTGCCGCTTGCTGCTGGAGCCTAAATAACCTACTTTGCCATCCCGAGCCCAGAAAATCAGTGAAGGGGGGGGTGGGGGTGGAGGGGTGGGAAGAAAAAAGAAATGATTGTCTTTTCTTACAACTCAGAAAAGATGTGGTCGATCTCAGGCCGAGGGCAGAGGTTGTTTAAGAACACCCTGTACACGTCTGGCGTGAAGTCGTCTTGAGGGATTGAATCATTCTGTGAAATGGGCAAAAAAACAGTGAAAGAGTGATACAGCCCCTTTATACGTTCTTTGTAAACAGATCACCCACTCCTGCGCTTCTTTTCATTTCCCTCCTGCAACCTAGAGGAGCCCGGATTTTGCAGAATAATAAATTCCTCTGAATAACAAGACCAGCTTAAAAGTAGATCTATTAAAAAAAAATATAAATACATCTATCATCTTAATTTCCAAAAAGCAAAGTTATCTCTTTCTCAGAGCACCTGTGAAGAAGAACGACATCTCCCCATCAAACCCCATATCTATAGCATCCATAGGTACATCAATCCCAATGAAGCCTCTGAGCTCGCTCCCAGTGGGGAGACTGGCCAGTGATGCTGAGCCTAGAGCAAAATGGCAGCGTTACAGTGGACGAGCACGTCACTCATCTTTCCAAAGCTCTCAAAGAAGCGGGGAATGAACTGGGTCCCTGAGTCATTACGAATACACTTGTTCTCTGACAGCAGCAGCAATGTTTCCTTTTCTTTCCTGAAGATGCAAGTTCAAGATACCGTATTCTGAGCAAGACTCATGCACCGCAGCTTGTCCACCCATCTTTGTCCTAATGCAGTGTAACTCATTTGGTAACCACATTTCTTTCACAGAAATGGATAGAAATGCTCTCCTATAGATGAGATACAGGCATTTTTTCCTTACATTTTCTAAAATTTAGAGCAATTTACATTTAATCCTGCTTCTAGATGTCACTTCCATCATCCCCGTTAACCTGCTGGCTTTTCTCTGGAAACATACAATTACTGTTTTTAACTGGAGGGAGTTACTGCACTGGAGGAAGCTCAAGAGCCCTCCTCCCACTTGCACAGGCTGCCTTCCAGCTCCAGAGTTTCTGCAGAAGATCGCAGGGGCTGCTTCCTTAGCGGGGCGGGGGGGGCGGAATGAGGACCCCAAGGAAGGTGCAAAGCTTTTTTCAGCACAGAATGGCAACCGCGTGCTCGCTGGCTTCTACCGGTGCTTCAGGGCACCGAGAAAGAAAAATGGCACAGAAGTTTGTATTTTGTGCAGAGGAAACCTTATAAAGGAAAAGGGAAACACAAAGAACTGGAAATGCAAATACTGAAAATCTAATTTTTGAGCTTCCTCCACACAAACCGCCTTTATCAAGAGCTGTAACTGGGAGCACCATGGGCCCATGTGATGCCTCACCACAGCTCCAAAATAATGCCCAAATTTGATGAACTGGAGGAGGAAAACTGTAGCTTGGACACAAAGCCATTTGCCTTTAAACGCCGTTGAACCTGGTTATCTCAGGAGCAAGCTGCTGATAGAGGAAATCGTTCCTTTTATTTGTTCTGCCTGTTTAATGCCGTTGCCAAGGGAACCGGAAGCATCGATTCAAGCCTTTGTTAGATGGCAGGAAACTTTTCCCTATTTTTCCTGCTTTAGGTTAAACTAAATAAATAAATGAATTCCACGGGCGTCACTTTATCTCTCCGTTCATCGCTGAAACCCGCAGAGTCCAAGAGGCTTTTGTGCCATGACCGTGGCTCAGTGTTTCTGTCTGCAGGCACGGACTGAACCTGACCCAGCTCATGCTTGGATCAAGCTCGGCTGTTCCGCTGCCCTGCCTGGGTACCCACCTCCAGGCTCCAACAGTCTAAGGTCACCAGCCTTGAGACCTTTGTGCCTTCCTTTGTTTGGCAGGCTGCGCGAGTGGCTGCAGGGTGAACGGGTTCAAAACTCACCCGGCCACAGCGACCCCGTGCACTTCCCCGCGGGATCGGCTCGCTGAGCCAGGTAACATGCCCATGGCACAATGCTAAATCCAGCGCAAAGGTGGATGGAGAAGTTCGAAAACTGGAGTTGGAGGATGGAAATAGCTCATTCTGGTGAGAGCTGCCAGTGACACTGAACTGCGTGTGAAACGGCAGCCACTACGCTTTGATAAATTTGAGCTGGGGTGCTTTCAGTTGACAGCAGCACTGCCGATATTTGTGAAAGGCCAAGATTCACAGAGCTTGTGAATCTTCTTGTTAAAGCTGGCACCCCACTCTCCTCTGTTCCCTGCTCAGCAGGGTACTGCTCCTCAGCCAGCACTTCTACTAAGGACATTTTTAATATTGATTCTGTAATTACCACAGAATTACAGTTTCCCATCGACCTAATATATTTTTTTCCCTTGACGGTGCTCAAGACCAAATAAAATGTGGGTCTTTTCCAAAAGCCTGGGATCCAGCCTTTCAATTGCTGCTCAGTTCCAATGAAGAAAATATACCTCGGTTTCCCCACACCTATCTCCAAACACCTGCCTACAAAGAGGATAACCAACACCAGCCTTCAGGCATAAGTACAGAACCTTTTAATAATTCATTATTTCCTACCAGTAACTTAACTGGTGGGCTACAAAACACCAAGATCTAGATGGGAGATGAAAGCCTTGCTGCAACCGTTTGCCACCCCAGGCACAACCTCAGACAACTATATTTGGATTCCAAAAGCCTGCCTGCCAAAAGGGATGAAAATACGCTGCCCCCTTCCTCAGCCTGGTCTGAGCCATCCACATTTCAGCGGAACCACCCACACACCTTATGCACTCATCTCTTTTTTGACACCAGTGAACAAATCACCAACTTTCTGTACCACATGAGAGAGGACCTCATTTCCAGCGTTGCTGAATATTTGCAATCTATTTTATTCTGTGATTAAGATTCTACTAATTTCAAGCGCTGTTGATTTATGATTTGTCTGGTAACCTGCCTGCTTTTATAACATCTGTATCCATTCTGGTATATATTTGGCAGCACAGCAGCTAACTCAGATTATTTGCAGGACTAATAGCTGGTTGTTTTATTTTAACAGTCAAGCCCACTGGTGCTTCACTGTGAACCTCTACATTAACTGGAAGGCAGAAACCAGTCTTCACGGCCCAACAGGCGGCTAGAACAAAGCTCTTCAAATTCTATTTGAGGCACCTTTGACTAAACCAAAAAAACCACCCCAAAACCCAAAATACATAACAATAACAAAAAGCACACCCCCTTCCCCAAAAGCAGTCAAGATTTAAAAGAACGTCGTAGGGGAATCACATGCCAAACTCCAAAACTCACTGGCATATTTTAAAGCTTCATTTAAACATTTATTTCAACATCCCTCTGCTTTCAGATCTGCTGCATGACGAATGATCACACAGGGCTTGGTCCTACAAGGCTCTCTACATGCCAGGTCTGACCCAGAAATACATAAATCAAGAAATCCACACTTTGAAGGTGCGCTTGACTTGAAGTCCATGGGTGGTCCCATTGCCGTCATGCTCAACTGCTCAGCCGAATCAGGGCTGGCGTGCTCAGCGCTGCAGAGGATCCATCCCTTATTAAGGTCGCTAAATATGAAACAAAGAGTTTATTTTTAGCACTTCAGGGAAGCCTCTCTGGTGCTATTCTTCTACAGCAGGATGAAGGCAATTATGCAGGCAAAGAGAACTTCCTCCTCTCACACTAAATACCGTGCCTACGCGTTGTCCCCGAGGTCTCCTGGCAAGCACGCACACAGGGAATTTGCTAAAGAGCTGTCATAGACAAGTCCATGCAGCGATACTACACCCCAGCAGTGTAGCTGAGGCTGCTCTGCGTTCAGGTCACTGCACAAGACAGATGAGGGACTGCCCCAGTCTTGAAGCTATGAATCAGGAAGAGACTCATAAATGCTGACTTGAGATCCTCTTATCCATGACTGTGAATTTCATTTTGCGTTTTAGGGTCATCCACAGGTTCTGAGAGGAGCAGCAAAACATCACGTGAAACTCATGGCCAATGAAGCTCTTATCTTCGTAGAGCAATGAGGGGTACAGAAACCTGGGGAGAAAATCTTTAGAGGGATCCTCATGAGGCATGAATACAAAACCACAGAATGCCTAAGCTGTTAATGTCCATGAGAGACTTTCACGAATTCTCGGAATAATCTGGTGTGATTTCGCTGAGCAAGATTCCCTGATGTTCATATCTTGCACGCTGCTGGAGTCCAGTGCTCTTCCAAGGCTTTACGGGAAAACCATTTGTCCCGCAGTACAACGGGGCAGAAAAACTGGAAGCTGAAGCTAAGAATTTTACTTATTCAAAAAAACAGGAACACAAAGAAAAAGAGCTGTAGTTGAAATACTGATTTTCTTCTACTCCATTACCTCCCTAAGATTCAGAGTTTCGTGCTTCTTAAGTGCTTTGCTTCTAAAATACTTTTTTCGAAGATGATCAGCACAGTTTTTGGTGTTGCAGGAAGTGCACCTCTCTTTTGTCCCAACGAAAGAAAAGGTCTACCTTAAGCTATGAATGATTTTCAAGATGGTATCCCAGCAACAAGCATCCAGCAATGCATACGTCAAATTGGCTCTACTTAAATAAACAGCAGAAAAAGGTTGCAGTTCTTTTCAGGGACTCCAGTGATGTGTAGGTATTTTTTCAGAGATACGTAGTAAACAGAAGTAATAAATCACCTGATTTGAAAAGCAGTGCTTCAGAGATTTTTTGCACATCTTGATTGCTAACAGTTAAATGAAAACCCATATTTAAAATTATTCTTTCTGAATTTCTAACCTCACAACCTTACTTTAGAAAAGATTATTATAGTATTTTCTACCTACTTTACAGACATTCCTTGGAATTTTATGGAATTAAGCTCCCAAACCTATGAAGGGAGGTCTCCTTGGTAAGGAGTATCTGAGGTTTGGCTTGTGAAGATTTTGCTCCATTGCTTTTCTGGAGCTGTAGGAATTGGTGCTATTAAACCGTTGGGGAAGTAAGCATTGAGTAAACATCACAGCATGGAGTTTTCTAGAAGAGCAGTGGATCAGGAGATGCAGGCTCTGCTCTGCTCTGCTCCAGACTGGTTCTACCCCACTTCTTGGACCTCTGAATGTAGGAGTTAACCTGCAAGAAGCTTCTTGGAGGAGAATCTCCACCTGGGAGGAAAGACTAAGGACATCTTTACTCTAGCATTAACTAGAATCACCTGCTCGAGTTCATTCCTCTTGAAAGAAACCTTCTTGAGGGTGCGGTACCATCCTGCACAGGCTCTGGGTTGAGGAGAGCCCCTGGATTAGCAGCATACCATGGCTGCACCCCTGCAGCATTAACAGCTTTGACACAACAGCATTTCAACATTTACTCCACACACCTTTTAGATAAGCTACAGTGAGTTTAAATTCTCACTTAACTCAAGCTATAGATTTTTTTGTGTGTGAGAAGGAAACAGATTACACCATTAGCTACACCTCGAGCTAACCCTGCTCTGAAATCAAGCCTTGAAAATTGTGCAACGGTCACCAATTCTTCCAGTAGTGTCACAGGATTTCTGCGGGCCAGATCACACAACCCCCTGCCCTTTCCTTTAATCCATTCACAATTCTTCCAGGCGCTTGCAGTCCCTACAGAATTTCAAACCACAGGTACTCAGGTTTGCAGATGGGTATCAGGAACTTCTGTGTAGGAAAAAAAGACCTGCTGCTGAGGACCACTCCAGCAGCAAAGCCAGCACAGCATGATGAGCCTTGAACAGACCATCCTCACCTCAACAGAGAGTAAATGCCGCTGAATACACGCAACACTTTGTAAGGGTCAGGAATAAATTCAGATGCTTACCCTGGAAGATGGAAGATTACAAGCTTCTAGTGCGGTCTCTACCCGTTTTCTGTCAGCGGAAAACAGGCGGTATATGCTGCAATATAAAGACAAAACAGATGGAACTGGCTTAAAGACATGCCTTGACGGCCCATGCAGTTAATGACTAAATATCTCTTCCCAGCCCATCACACCTTTAGGTATTTCTTTCCAGTTGCTGGCTGCTCAGTAGCACAAGCAAGTTTAATGGTGCCCACAATGAGCTTAACTCCACCCCCCACAAGCAGATAGTTATTTGAGAAAGTCACCAGTTACCCCAGTGACATGCAATTTGAATATATTTATCCTCACAACATGCCTCTGAGGTAGAGAAATTATGTTTGGGGTTTTTTTTTATTTTACACAAGTGGAACGAACAAGGGCAGAGAGGCTAAACATCTTGCTGGAGATCACGAGGCAATCTACACCCCAAAGGCATTGGAACAGAGACATCCCGAGTATCACTGCTCGCTCCTTCCCACAATGTGTGTTATAAAGAGATGATAAAATTATTATTCCAGACACGGGGCTCACGTTTGTCCCAAACATAAACTCAAAAGCTGGAAGAGACCACACGGTAAGGAACTTACTTCTTCAGAGGAATGCGTCCTTCTGGAGTCACCTGCAGCTTAAGTTTTGTGTAACTGTGGAGAGAAAAGCATCCTGGTTTACCTTTACAGCATTTTCAAATACCTCTCCAGGTACTTCTAGCTTTCTAGCTCAGTGCTAGTGCTCTGATCACATGGCAAGCTCCACTTGAAAACTATGAAAACGTGTTGGGATATCATTGATAAGTGAATACCTCTTCCTTCAGCAGTAATGCACCTGTAAAAAGTGTCAAATACTGGCTGTCTTGCAACAGGACATTGCCAATACCATTAATGCACAGATTTATCACCCCCAAAGGCCCTTCCCACCCACGCCGCCTGCCAGTCTATCAGCAGACTCAACTGGGGCACACAGGCTTGACCAGAAAGGTGGCTGAGCCTCTTCCAGAAGCTGAAGTTGTCTCTGGATGTTGCACACCAACATCGCTGTCTCCATAAGCCCTCCCCCAACACATCTGTCAGGGTTTCTCTATTTGACCCTAAATGTTGTCACTCCTCAGCTGGAAGGAAGTCAAATTGCTGGCAACTAAAATGTCTCTGCACCAGCAAGTGCGTCAGTATATTTAACAGCCCCGGGCAAGCCCAAGACATTTCCAGTATAAAACAATAAAAAATATATACATTGAAACCATCTACAGGCAGGCAATTATCCAGCTTTTGAACCAAGTTTTTAGAGCATCTCGGTATCTCAGGACCTGTGACTTCTCCAACATGCTCGTTAAGGCAGCAGGGTGAGGACATATCTTTCTGTGTCCGAATTTTTCAATACTCTGATTCAAAGCCTACTAAAACTGGAGTCATCCAGGAGCTTTAATGAGAAACACTTAGACCTACAGCTGCTGTCTGATGATCCTCCCAGTATGCGAGGACTACTGGTTACCAGCATAACATATGCCAGCAGCAGCCTGTGAACACCACAACTTTTCGAGTGCTTCACCTCTTCCACTCGAATATAATTAAAATTATAAATCAGTTTTGCAGTAATATGATCTGGTGAAAAATGTGGTAACACTTAAGTATTTAAGAGGATTTTTTTGTCTGGTTAAAAAAAAAAAAAGCTTTTTCACTTTATCCACTGGCTCACCAAAAGAAAAAGAAACTGCATGGCTCTAATAAACTTTCCTTTTCTTCCCAACCAAAAATGCCATTAGCAACCACTTTAAAACCAAAGTACGTGCTAGTATCCCTAACTAGGACAGGAACATTTTCACAAATCCTTGTGTCCTCATATGCATCTTCTGGGATCTGAAATCTCTTGTGCTACTGTGTCACCAAACAAAAATGTTACCCCCTCCGCCCTACCTCCCAGCACCGAGGTGGATTAAAAAATGACAGCACTTAGTAAAATGATTATTTTGCCTCTTATTTTTTGAAATATTTTAGTACATTTTAGTCACATTTAATGTTTTCCTCTACAGCCAAGAAAGCTAGAAATAAAAGGTGGGAAAAACCCACAGAATTCTGAACTTCAGCTAAAACAAACAAAAAATGAGTGTCTGAAGGACAGTCAAACCCCACCGGTACTTGCCACTTTTATTCCTCCCAAATTCTTCCTTACGTGGAGGACTCTGTTTTTGCCCCTGCAGCCAGCTAAGCAAACCAAGCGTGTGATTCCTGTTGAAAAGCTTGCGAGGAGAACCTCCCAGGGGTGAATGGACTCACTTCAGCAGCGTGGCGCTGATGCCAAGAACGACAATCTCTGGACGTAACGCTGACCCAGGGCTTCAACCCTGCTCGTTCCCACCCGTTGCTCGTTACTGCACTGGTCAGTATTTCTCCACTAATTATTGCAACCCAACACAAAAATACACTGCATGGTTACAACAGAGGGATCGTAACCAAACCAGCAGCTTTTATTATCCGCCCCTCCTTCCACATTAACCCCATTTTTCTCCTCAGGAAAAGCAGCTCAAGCTGTTGATTCTTGCACTTCCAACGCTGCAAGGGACTGAATGCCACAACGAAAAAAACCTTAATTCTGCTCTAAGGTAATTCGCTTTTCTAGCTCAACAAGAGGGTTCTGATAGGACTGCTACCAACCATTTGCTTAGTCGGGTAATTACAATGGGGAAATATTTTTAATCTTCAAAGTCAAAGATTTCTTAAGCGACTCTGATTTGGCATCTGTGCAGAGGGCTCTGGAAACCTTACAGTTCCCAAGCGATTTACTAATTAGTGGAAAAAGAAAAAGGCTTGGGAATGCCATGCTTGCCTGCTACTGAATCTACACAATGTGTCCAGTGCCTTCATCTTGAATTACTATTGCTGGAACGACCACCAAAAAATGGCTCCAAATAAGACTGGCTCTACTATACTGTGTGCCAACGTGTTCCTCCTTGAATCCGATATGAAAACACCCAGGTACAGCCACAGTCCTCCCCATTCCAGACCCGTCAGCACAGTCCTCTGGCCACCCAGGGATTTGAGTGGTAAGGGGCATGGAAGCAGTAACCTCAAATCACTCGTGTAACCCTTCTACACCCTCTGGAGCTGAAGCTCATCTCTGCTCTTGCTTCACCTGGCTCTGCTCAGGTGAGCACGGTGATTTCTCCACTGTCAACGTGCAGAGCCCAAAGGAAATGTTTAATGTTGCCATCAACTTGGGATTGTTTGCCTAATGTATCATTAGCAGATGCAAAGCTGCGGTCCCTGCAACATCCAGCCTTCAAAGTTTCTTCAAGAATTTCTGTTGGCTTCAGCTGCACCACAACGAACGTGATGAGAAGGAAACACACATTCGCACAACGCCCCCTCCTTCCCCGAACAGGCACCTATGAATATGTACATGGGATTAAAGTTAAGCAGTTGAGAACCCTCTGACTATATATGGGTGCATCTAATGAAACTAGGCACGCACAGCCTAAAAAGGGTGGGTTAACTTGCATCTTGGATGGAGGCAACTTTTAGGAACATCAGTCCCAGCTTGGTATTTAGCTGGATGGAACCTCCGTCTGCGAGCAGAAATTAAAAGGTGTTTGGGGGAGACACAAAGCTGAATTTAAGCAGCCAACTGGTAGGCTGGGGAGGGCACATCTCCTCTTTTAGAACCCCAAAAGGCCAGCAAGTGCCCCAGTTCACTACCACCACTATCTGGTAGGCTTTGCCACGCTGTTCTCAGCGCTATCGCTTATGCAGAACTCCCTCAGCACGTGAACTTACCATCCAGTCTCAGGTTTAGTTCTCGTCCCTCTCAGAGGTGTGTTTTTTCACCCCAAATGTTCTCATAAACAGCTTTTCTACTTCTTTGAAAGCAACTCAGAATCTGTGCCCTGTGCCAAGCAATCTAGATGAATGGATTCAGAGCTTCCCTCTGAATCACGTGAAAACCAGAGAGATCAGACTGAGGAAAAGAGACTTCCTCCATTTCTCATTTTTGGATCAGTAACAGAAAAAAGGGAAAATAAACCAGAAGCAAGTCAGTCCAGAATATTCTTTCATTTTAAATGGAGAGCGTCAGACCACAGCTGAAGCTGCTACTTTGGTATACGAGGGGAAGATGGCATTTAATTCACTTTTTCTTTTGCTACGACTTAGTTCAAGAAGAACCCCAACAGGATTTGTGTTTAAATGACGTTTAGATAACAGGCTTTTTAAAACCATGAGAAAAGACAGCCTGTGTTTACAAAAGCGTCAACTCATCCGAGCAGAAACAATAGATGACAATGTGACTAACAAGCAAAGAGGAAAATGACGCAGAGAGGAGAGCAACACCCGCAGCACTGGACACGGCGGCCACTTACGCTTTTTCCAGAAAGGCGTCCCTGGACATGTTCTGTGCCAACAAATTTGTTGCCAAACTGAACACTTCATCTGACCACTCCTATAGAGAGAAAATTTGATTAAATGAGGCTTAGTTTAGATGTTTACTTACACAATGCAAAATATTTTGGAAAATTATATCGTTAGAAAAAAGTGCCTAATTAAAGCCTGAACTTGATTTTTCCAATTACAGCTTCCTTCCTCATCTGTGAGACCTGATTTTCTCATGCTGCAAAAAACATGAAGACTGTTATAAATCTGTTTTTAAAGATATCTTATTCCACTGAATTGAAAAAAAAATCATATGGATAAATATCTGACGCAAACACATGCAAGTTCCTGGAAGATGTGCAATAAATGCCTCAGAAAAATACATTTTCTCGTGTGTTGGACACTGTTCTGTTTGACACAGTAAGGATTTAAAAAGGGAGACTATACCACCATTCTTATGAAATGAAGCTGAAATGTGCTTAAATCCCTCTGAAGACAGAGACCCGACAGGGTGGGATGCAGACCATACCCTAGCAAGTCTCGCTTCAGTGTCCCCTTGTTGCGAGAGCCCCCGCATCACTCTCTCTACAGATCATGAAGTAATTCAGACAACAAACATCACAGTTTATCTTTTATGGCGGACACCGAATTGAGAACTGCAAGTACTGACTCAATCCAAGATCTTACCCTAAAAGACACACTTACAAAAACCGAACCAACAGAAATATATAGGAATAAATTTAAATTATTCTGATATGCAAGGAAGAAGATGCAACTCCAAATAGAAAAGCTCCTCTTCACCCTACTGCACATCCTTACACTGTGGTCCTATCTCTCACTGAATTATTTTTCCCTCTTGCTACCCTGAAGAGGTAGAGAAGAAACATCCTCCAGCTGCTCACGGGGAACCTCCCATCTCTGCCCGCAGGCACTGCCCTTCCCATGGCTCTCCCTCACGTCTCCTCTCTTTATTTTCCTGACTTAATTTTCTCATTTCTCTGCACGTTGCTGAAGCCCTTCCCTTACGCCTCTGACCCTTCCCTGGTTCCCAGCAAGGCGGATCCATGATTCTAATGGGAAGCTTAGACTCTGCTTGTCCCGTCACTCTCCTCCCTGGCAGGTCTCTTCTGCAGCTTTTCCTCTACAACCTCACCACATTTTTCCTTGCTAACCCGGTGCTTATTTACAATCTTTAACTGCAATCCTTTCTAAACACAACTGCAGTTTTGGACTGGCTTTGTTTCATCCCTTTAAAACAAAGGGACAAATATAAACAACGCCTTTGCAAACAAGTGGTTTTTTTTTTTACTTCGGTTTTCTTTGAAACTAAAATTGAGTTTCCTTTCATATCAGTCCAGATCCGAAACTCCCCTTGCCAAACAGCCTCTCAAACATATACTCTTTGGGAGGTTCTTCCTCTCCTTGGCTCTTCTTTTTTTTTTTTTGAGGAAAAATACAAAAAAAAGAGAGATTTCATTCTGATAAAAATTGATAATGAGGAAAAACATCATTGACTTCCAATGAAACAAGTGTTGCTACGTCACTTTGTAGCTTATGAGCTTGTTCTACCTAAAAAGCCCCAAGTTTCTGCATGACTAGGTGATTGATTTGAGAGAAGCTCAGAAGTCATATTTTTTCCTTTTTTTTTTTTAACGTGCTAAGGTTCTTTTTCCCTAAAGTTATTAGATCTTGTTCCTGAAACCAGTCCTGCACAGCCACTCCCAACGAGGAAGAGGTAACACTACCTGTATGCCTGTTCTATGGGCCCTTGATACCCATCAGCTATCAGATCCTTGAGTCCACCCCATTTACAACCTCACCCCTAAGCAGCTGAGACAACATCTCCTGGTGACTGGTATTTCTGGCAGAGAAACCTTCCTCCATCAGACATGGACTTGATGTTCTGGAGACAAACCACTGTTAGGACCGAGATAGTCCTCCTCTTCTACTTTTCTTCTTGAATTCTTTTTCCTTCTTAGGTCTAATTTGAAAAAAAAAACAGGGGTGCGAGAGGAAGAAGAGAAGGAGTCGGGTTCGTTAGCAACACAACTGCTTTGCTGGGGCTTGTGGAACAGAAAGCATATTAAGTGCAGCATCTGGTTTTGTTCATGGCAACTCATTTTTCCAGGCTCAAAATAGGCTCATTTTGTAAACACTGCTTTGTTTAGGCACCAATAGTAGCCGTTAAACTTCTCCCCATGACACTAATGGCTGCAGAGATTAATGGCCACACAAAAATATTCTTTAGAAATGGAAAATACATTGGCTGTGAACAGATCTTGATAGACTTTGTTTTGACCTCACTGGTTCTGCTGGGCTTAAAACTGAAGTATTTTGTAGGAAATAGAAGTGGGGCACTTCAACAGTATTCTACACCCCAGCTCTTCCTTCTCTTTGTCCAAGTGCTTGTTGACAGGAATGTAAGAGGAACTCAGTTATTATGCGCCTGTCACAAGCATTATTTATATAAACACAGCCTCGCCATGTTCCTTTGCTAGCTCTGGCTTTTCCTGGCTCTTCAAAACTGTTGCACTCCTCTTGCCAAATATTCTAAGGGTTACCTGCAGGCTGAGCCATTTCTAATGATGCAGGTGCCAAGTCAACAAGTCACAAGCCGTACTTGCTCATTGCTTCTCCCATTCCAGCCACCCTGGAGCCGCAGCCAAAAAATCAAGATCACAAATTATGCCAAGGATCACATCATCTTTCCAGTCACTGGTCTGAGTCCTCAGCAGGAGGGGAAACAACAGCCCTGAGCACAGACCCGAAGAAATGACGGAGATGCTTTGGACTGACTTTGATGGGCTTGCATCAAGCTGAGAGCCAAGAGGTGTCTCGCTGCTTTAGCTACCAAATGGCTCCGTTTCCTTGGTTTTGCTGCATGGTACAGAGTAAAGCCCATACGCTAACTCCATGCATGATGCGCTCTGCAGCTGCCTTCACCAGCAGCAGCTATTCCCAAAGGCAGCGTTTGGTGAGAGCGCTCTGCGGGGTGGAAAGCTGTTATGTGTAGAATGAAGACAGCCTACTGCAGAAAGGTTATAACAGCTTCTCAATCACCACAGCACTGCAGACCCACAAAAAGAAAACCGAAATCTGGGTATTTTGAAATAGGACTGTACTAGTGCCAAACTGTTTGCAGACTGGGAGCTTCTGATCCCACTTGGTGGTGGAAGAACCCAGCCTTCTGACACAGTCAACTCCAAGCAAGTCACATCCCTCGTGATAAGAGCTCCCGAACCTGCTCTCCTTTTGGCTACCTCCTGTTAGACTAATTCGTATTTATATGATTCCTGTGAACTTTACTAACAAATTAGCTGTTCTGTGCTTTGGCAGGTAGCATATAAGCAGCAGTTCATTTGGAAATCTGTTGCTCAGTGAAGTAATTTCTCTCCTCTATTACGTGCATCAGGATACATACGGAAAGACATTTATCTCAACAGCAGAGACGGGCCTTTTTTCACAAGGAAAGACAGCACACTTTCTTCAAAACAATTCCTTCAAATCAGAACTGACTGCGTGTGAAGGCAATGTTTCTCACACGTTTCTTTTTGGTGGGAGGTTAACAAAGCAAGCTGCTGAAATTCTACACTTTCCGCATCCTTATGAATTTGATTTTTTAAAAAAAAAAAATCAAATGGACATGAATTTCTATGGTTTTACCATTTTATTACACCAATCAAGCTCTTAAATACACCTAAGAAGCTGGAAAAATAAAGTCATATGCTGGAAAGCATAGTACAGCACAACTTGTGAATCATCTTTGACTACATCAGTTTGCTTATGGAGGAATTCATCAGCTCTTACTGATGGATCTGATCCAAAGCTCATCAAACCAAGAAGAAACAGATTTCCTTGGGCTCTGGATATAGGTCTGTATGGCCAGGACAGACTAGTGTGGTGAGAACAGAGTTGGCATGACAGGCACAAAAGAGAGCGAGAGGAAAGAGATGGGAAAGGTGGGATGTTCACTTTTGAAGTTACTGGATGAGAGGGAAATACTGTTGAGGAGACAGAGGTTCACAGGTTGGACTTCTTTATGTTGGGAACGAGACAGAAATGTTCAGAATAGGGTTTGAGAATAAACTTCTGGCTGCTGCAGCACCGCGTTTGTGGGTGCTCGCAAATCCTATCCCAAGACAGGCACAGGCACACCCGTCTGAAAATAAGCAAGCGCTCTCTATCCATGCTACTTCATCACCAAGACGTGTCCATCTGCCTTTTAGACCATTAGTTAATGAATTTCAAGCTGCATTCTCTGAACAAACCGGCTGCTCAGCATCCTTCAGCTCAGCACTAATGTACTTTAAACACCAGTTACTCTCTCCTGGAGGAATGCACATAAGACTGCACATTGCAACATCATCATTTCTAGCTCTTATTTAGTTCACTTAGAGCAAGTTGAATGGCCCAAGGCTCTTATTTTCATAATATTCCCAAACTTGGCCAGTGAAGATGATGAACAGAGTTTTGTGGCAGAACAGGAAGCCTTCTGCAAAGGAAGAAAACCCCATAATCGAATAATTTTAACCGCTTCACTGAGACTGCTACAGTTTACTTCTCCTTTCTTCCCCAAGGGAGAACTAATTGATACCTGTCACACAACTTGAAAAACAAGGCAACGCACATGAACGATTAACCCCCAAAATAGTAATGCATCAAAAAGGGAATGGTGGGGAAAGTATTCATTGGCTCTTGCTGCCCTGGAACATGGGTGAGAGGAAGGTAAAAATTTGCACGCATGACATTGAAAACGTCCTGTATTAACACACCTTCTGAGCCCCCGGTGTGCTTATTTGAAACGACTCCTCTGAGCCACTACATGGGTCCTGGAGATGGTAAGGACCAGATTCTGTGGTCTGGCCCATACAGAGTTGGAAAACATGTTAAAGGAGGAAAAATTGTTCGATGCATTCAACAGCGATCAAACTTTGCTCTCATTGAAACAATGAGGATATTCAGCATGGTTTTGGGGCAAGCACAGCTAATCTGCAACGCTCCCAAAATCCTGTTTTTGAATTCATTTGGTCTACCACATTTACGAATGACGAGGAAGACTTAGATTCTTGCTTAGATCACAGGAGTTACTCAGGATTTAGAGCAGCCAGGCTTCTCTAAAACATTATTTTCTCTGCAGTGTTTTTCAGGTTCCATTACCAAACAGCAAATGCTCTAAAAGACCAATTTCTGCACTGTTGTAGCAAACAGATTATGGTTCACTGATTGTTGGCTAGACAAGAAAAGAGAAAAAGAAGGACACGTGCTTCTGACTTGGGTGATTTTCCCTCTTCCTTCGTAAGGGCTAACAATTTTTGCTGGTAAAGCTTTAGCATATCTTTTCATTTTCCACCATATTTTTAGTTGTGGTTTTTTTTTCCTGAAGATTTGTTTCAGTCGCTTTCGCTTTTGCAGTGTTAAGATTTCTAAACCACCCCTGTACAGTATAGCTGTATGATTTTAAGTCTGAGGACGGCACTTCCCACTCAGCAGACCGTGGACCACCACAGACACATTTTGTTTCTATTCTTCCACAGCAAATAAACAGTGGAAATTGTGTTTTTGCCAAGTTGACCATTTGGCTAATAAAGATTAGCACAGACAGAAACCTGGCATGCAAAAATATATCCTCCTAGCTTAAGGCTTTCATCCTATGACCTTTTTGTCACCTGGTCTGACCATCCTTGTTGCCTGTAAGGTGACAAAAGAACCCTTTACTGTTGTTAAATAGCAGCAGTCTACAGTGAAACTATCTTCCTAGTGCAATCTAGTGGACTCAAGGATGCAAACCATACGAAAGCATGATCTATGTGTGGTTATCGGGAGGCTCTCATCAGAGTCTATCCACATGAATGGAAGCGGAAAGAGGAGGAGCTTTTGAATGTCACTTCAGAATAGATAAAGCACATTAAACACAACTGAGTCGTATAGGAATTGGAAGAAGGGAAAATAAAACCCCAAAACATCTAACTAGTATCAGTTGTAACTCGCGTGGCACGCACGGCCGTGATTTATGTGGTGTGTTGGACAGGACTGAAGGGACTGTATACCTGCATGGAAAAAATACTTTGTTAAGGTAATGACGTTGGCTACACAATTCTTATCAAGGGCTATCAGTGGGCAAAATGCCAGGCTTAAAATTGACCCTTGAACATGAACGGAAACGTCCGTGAAAGCTAAACAAGGTGTCTGATTGCTGACGTACTTGAGTATACAAGGTAGAGCTGTAGATTCCCACTACTCCAAAATAGGCCAACCTTAAAAAGTCAACCCTTTACAGATGATCCATAAGTCACACACACTTAGAACAAGCAGAAAAGGGTGACAACTACTGAAAGATATATATGTGTGTTTAGAGAGTCCCAGTAGACATCTTACAGCTGAGTAAAAATTGGCATGTACCAGTATTTTCACAATGCTTTACAAGCAATGGTCTGAAGGTGAACACGCGTATCAGAGGCATAAACTCTGCTGAATAAACTCCCTGAAAAAAAATGACTGCACATTTCTTCCTGGGTACTGAGCGCACAGCTCTGTAATAGGTTTGAGGTTCATTTCACAGCAATTTCCTCTTTTATCTCATTTATCCGTATCTCAGAACAATACTTTAGGAACATTAATTTTATATGCCACAAATGAATGATTATTACCTTTGCTATATCCTCTTGGAATGCCACCAAGTTCAAGTACGATATATTGACCAGGTCCGGACCATAGACGACAGTTACCATTCGATTTTCCAGTCGACCTCCCAGGTTCCCGGCATCCAAGAGTTCGCGCAGTTTGGGATCCTGCAGGTAAATCCATCACAAAACAGTTAGAAATCTTTTGCAATTACTTAAACTAAAAGAGGTGATTATTTTGGCAAACACTCCAGTTCTGAAAACTTGTGTTATTTTGAACATTTTCAACATGATGGCACTAGGTTCTGATTCGGTTAATTATTCATTAAAGTATTTAAAGTTTTTAATCCAGAATAAAAAGAAAATCACTATTGTAAATCCTTCAAAGCCTTTGAGCTCTGCATTGGTGAAGTCCAGACCAAAAGCTGTCCAGTTGATGGCTGCATGTTCCTATTCTCAGTTATTTTGTCTCAGAAGTTGAGCGTATGTATGTAAACTGTTTTGCTTGTAAAGATAACACAATCTGTCCAAAGGCTACTGAGCCTTAGAGCCTTAGAGAGATTCGCTATGATTTGAATGGATTTCAGATAAAGCTCAAAATGAGAACTTGGTTTTTTCTAAGGAATTAAGAAGACTGTCTGGAATTGACTGTCTTAATCACTACGAAATGAATAATGGAATTTTGTTGATGCCCTCCTCTTTCTTCTCCATGTTGAAAAGGTCATTTATTATGTAAATTAAGAGCTATATTCCCTTTTTATCTAGTTTTTAGTCTTTTTTTCAGGTTTACATCCAATATAGAATCAGAATTGTTTTGGTTGAAGAGACCTTTAAGACCATCAAGTCCAACCATGTAGCCATCACTGCCAGGTCACCATCAAACCATGTCCCTCAGCACCACATCTACTCGCGCTTAAAAAACTCAGGGATGGAGACTCTGCCACTTCCCTGGGCAGCCTGTTCCAATGCTCAATACAGAAAAGACAACATAATATTTCTGTGAAGGAAAGACCTATTCAGTGAATTTTATCAGCTAATAAGAGCCTGAACCTCAGTTTCACTGGTAGCATAAGCATGTGAGGGGGAAAAAAAAAAAAAATCAAGTTATTTTGTAACTCTGCAATAAATGCACTCGGCGTTTTTCAAACTAAGAAATATGTTTGGTCCTTGGCCTCCAGCTGAAGTTTATAAAGGCAAAGACAGATAAAAAGAAGCCCTGCATGACTGAATTCAATCCTTTGAAAAGGGCCGCTATAATCTGAGAGCTCAGGCTTCCTAAAGGGCAGGATTTTTCAGTCTGGTACAAATACTAAAAAATGACCAGCAAACAGTACCACTATGGGATAGCAGATTCTGGGCAGAGATCAAACAATTTCAGAAGTGACACAGATATGTAGTGCAGTTTACATTTCACTCTCACATGGACCTTTCTCCCCCACTGTCCGCATATGTTTAGTGTTCATGGTACTTCCTCGTATTGAATAACTTTTGAATAGGAACCTAAATCTCCACCGACTGACACGGATTAATATAACAGGACGATAAGTGTAAGTGATAAAAAGGGCCTTTTTTCATGGATCTTGCAGGAAATCCTGTAACAAGACCTCAGTCTAAAGGGCATCTCCTGATTGGTATCGTATCTGCTCATAGGCCGTGGAGTTATGTGCACCAAACAATTCACAAGGTTTAGGAGAGCAGTTCAAAGTATGGTGTATTAACTGGAAAGAAAGTACAAGGCTGTCTATCATGAGATGCTGAGCCTCATTAAATACTGGGTATGATGGTTAAGTGTTGCAGGAAAACAGACAGAATAATCCTATTTGAGGGCGCTGTGGAAAGGGAATATGACTGTGCTCCGAGACAAAGACGATTTCATGGGTAAACAAGTTAATGACAGGCTTTCATGCGAGAGAAAAGTAGAAGAGGGATATAAAAATAGTAGTTGCGCTCCAACGAAGAGGATTTGAAGAAGAAAGTCAAAGAAATGGTATCATTTAGATCAAGGAGAAAAGCTAGAGAAATGCCCTGAAGACGCCAAGTTAGTGATGGTGTCCTACTAGACGGGTTACTTTCTCTTTTTTTTACTGGCTAAATGTTATAAAGCTTTGTTTAATTTCTCTGGGAGATGAGAACTTATCTGCTTTTTACTCTTTATCGTTTCAATCCCAAAATCAGACTGATAAATGCTTGCGCTCAAGGGCCTGTCTGGGAAGAGCATCATTCCTTCCGCACTAAGACCAAACAGGATGGTCTATCTGGTTTTATTCTCTTACACATAATTGTCATTCCTTTCTTCCTTTCCCCGGCTGAACCTCTTGCTCACAGTTTCACGCTTGGTGATGAACTGCAATCGTATCAAGAAAAGAAGAAAGAAGATAACCTTTTTCTTTCGCATTTATAGTCAACTGCAGGATGTCTGGATGAGGGATCATACTCTAGTTAGGTGAAGATACGCATTAGCCATGCACCACAGAGTAAGAGAGAAACTTACTTGAAATGGGATGTCTTTTCAAAGCGAATTCATCAAAAGAGGAGATAGCAGGGATGGCCTCAGTACGGTTTTTAGAAGCGCAGACTAAGTGGCCAATCAGGCAATGGGAGTAGGAATTTGGACTTCCAAATCACAGGAGTTTCCTCCAGGTTTTAAAGGTAAGAAATCAGACAGACCTCCCTCTTTGGGTTGCTGTGTTTGCATGAGTAAAATGTTGACCGCCTTGAAGTAAATACTGTTATTCTAAGTTCAGTGGAAGAGAATAATTTTGATACTAAGAGGACTCATGCCCATTTTCATCCCTGCCACGGGTGTACTTGCCCTTTAAGGGTGACAGATGCATTTCCACTTGTCAGTGACAACTTAGCCTTTAGCTGATGAGCTAGGTCATATTATTTGTTCTTAGATCTGAAGTTCTCAAACTTAGATACCAAAGCACACTGTGAGCTCTTCACATTCCTCATGGATAGCTCTGCTCCCTTATTATCACACTTTGCTGCAAATACTACTAAGGAGATGAGCAAAACGCCCTTTATCAAAATCTTGGAGACTATTGAAACTCTCTAAATCAAAGCCCCTTTAAAAATGTCAGCGAGTTTTCCTGTGGAGATGATAGGAAAGCACGTGGAAAAAACCCAAGCAGCAAGACCAAATTTAGCTTCTTTTATGTAAATCCGATTATTTTGATTTTGCTAATTCCATTTTGAGGAACGAGACTGAAAGTCTGCTGCTGTTGGGAGCTGCATTTGATATACTGGCTCACAAGCAGACAGATTGGGCTCTGGTGCAAGCTCTTTGCTAGACTGGGGCTTTATTGTGAACATACTGAGCTCTTTGAGAGACGTTCAGAAGAATTATACCTATTGAATATTGGTTAAATAGTCATTTTTTGAACACCTGAGCTACTGAAGCTCTATCAACAGTAGGGAACATGCCCATGGGATGCTCAATAAACAACAGGCTATTGACAATGCCCACAGAACTCATCAAAGTTCCCTTTGTAGCACAACGATTTCAGTCTGCTTTGATGTTTTCTGACAAAGAAGCATCCTTTCTCCTCTTTTACTCTGAAGGTCCAGGTGGCAGCTTCCTTTTTGCCTTCCACCAAAGTTTTTTGCCTTCCACTGAAGCTTCAGCTCAAGGACTGGAGCTGCCTGAAGACTTGCCCTGAAACCAGGTCAGGAAAGTGAGTGATTCTGATGGGCCACCTCTGTGGTTAAAGAGCTGACAGATTTCCAGAGGGAGACATAAGTTATGAGCAGGCAAATACAGAGGAGGTGACAAGGATGATACTGGCAGCAAAAACAGCTTTAGAACCCATTAAAAATCAGATTAACCAAATTGAGGCGAGAGTTGGCCAGAGGACTATCTGCTCATTTGGTAAAAAGCTTTCCCTGTTTGGTTCTGTCTTGACAAAAACTATCAACAGAAAATATACCTTAAAGCAATCTGAAACAAAAGCAGAAGATAGAAAAAATCAGCCAGAAACATGGGAAAAAAAAAGAAAAAAAAAGCTTATGGAATTCCTACAACTTTCAGGAACAACTAAATGCTGACTAATGATGTTCGGTTAGAAACCCTTTTCTATAGACAGAGAGATTTCAAGCAGACTTCCAAAACTTTCTCCTGTTGTATTTTCATTTTGCTGGAAATAATAAAAATAAGGTAAACTTAAAGAGGCTGCTCAGCCACATTAATGACAGTGTCCACGACCACTGCTTTCCGATGGGGCTGCTGTTATTAAATTGTGGCTCTTAACACTGACATCTCAATTAGCATGTGCTCTGCCCATTACAGCAAGTGCCGTAACATCTTTTAATAGTATCGCCAGCTCCTTAAACTATTTTCTGAATACTTGCAATACACCATCTGTCTGCAAAAATGTTCTGGCTTTTTTTTCCTTTTTAAACATTGCCGTACGGATATGTAAAAGGTTCAGTAAAGCTCAAACGCTGGTTTAAACACACCAAGAGGTGCGGGTCAGCCCAGGTTTCACCTCAGATGTAATGCACCACTTGTTGTTGCTAAAGCAGCTGCCTCTGACCTCAGGCCTACACAAAACAGGAAAAGACTGTCCCACAGTAAGGATTTTCCTTGGGGTTCAAGAGTTACGAACAACGTGACGGCCAAAGCGCATGATTATCGAAAGGCTCAGCCAGGACTTCTGGGTGGCTACAAAAGGTTGTGCGATTCAAAGATAGAGAATTGATGTTTGAAGGTGTTAACTTACAATGTGAAAATCTAAAGGAGTCATTACAGACTAGACTACACACCAAACATCAGATTTTTACACTACATTTCATAGCTAGAAGGGTACTTCAGAATTCCCTAGTCTCTCAACCATAATCCCAAATTGTTTTGTTCGTGTCCTGTAACTTCAGGAGAGATTTGAAACAAAAATGGCAACAGACTCATTAGAGTAAGATTTCCAAGCATTCAAAACTGCACTTATATTTTTTTAGCTCTTTATGTATCCCAGGAGAGGGGAGGCTTTGGGGAAAGAAACGTAGTTAAATAGCTACATATGCAAAGAGTTCTCCAGGAAACATCAAGTTTGTGCTTAAATTAAACGTAGAACCTTGCTAAAACAGGACCTTACATTGTGACTCTGCCGACAGCAAAACTCCCACAGATTTTCTTCAAATAGAACAACATCTTATCGTCAGGAATGCATTATCACAGGATGTTTATCAACAAAAATGTATATACAGACATATATAGAGAGCATGTGTATTTCATGTATTTGACCCAGATTTCAAAATAGCAGATCTTAACACTTGAAGCACCAGGTACGTTGCTGTTTTAGGGACAGTAAAAATAAGAGACACCACATGTCTCTTAAAATCAGCCCACTAACCCCTATGGCTAGCGAAGGAGTTCAGCAGCCTTCCCAAGCTCCAGCTACGCTGAAGAGATCCATGTGAACTCTGCAGTACAAGCTGCCCAGCACGGCAGACCAAATAAGGGCAGTAATTGCGTTGTAACACTCTGTTGGAATGGTTTTGTACCATCTGTGGGAGCTAAAGCACACAGTTCTGGACTGCAAGAATTCTTGGGTCCATGATGATACTTAAGAGTTGCTTCTTATCTTTGTCTCTACATGGTAAGTGTCTCATCTTGTCCAGTCACTCCATCAGCATGTTCAGCCAAACAAGAAGTGAAGCACATCCCCAGGCAGGTACTGCCCCACCTGTGTCAGAGAGGAATAAACAAGCCACCTGACAGTCTGTTCTCTGCCTTGGGAGCACACGAGGTGCAGGGGCAAGCCCTTTACAGGAGATGTGTGACTTCTGGAGGCGAGACAATGCCACCCCAAACCTCTCCTTGCAAAGGGACCATCACTCTGCAGTACCGCTTAGGCAGCTGTGAGCTGCTGCAGTGCACCAGTGTGACCCTCAGGAACAAAATGCTCTTGCAAACTGTCTTAAATTTATTGTTAACAATCCCAATACAGATTTCAAAGAGGGTTCAAACACTGTTTCTGTCACACATCACCTAGCAACAGCACAGGACTAAGAACTTCCCATTAAGTGGATTGACAGACTCATCCTTCAAAGAAACACGTGGCTCTTCTCTCTCTCCTTCCTTTGTGGAGACCAAAGTTAAAACTATCCTGTCTATCTTTCTGCAATCCCTTTCACTGATTAAAGACAATGTCCATACTCGGGAATCACACCTACAAAACTCAGTGACAGGATTTTGTCTGTCTTCCTTAATGACAGTCATGTGAAATGAATATATTCCAATTAGCACATCAAAGATACTCAAAACAGTGTTCTCCAAACTCGATTCTCTCCTATTTCACAGAATTCAAAAGAAGTTTGATATTTAAATGTATTAATTTATACCAAGTCGTTCTTACCAAATTCATTATCGTTAAACCAGAAATACATTCAGCCCAATAATGATAAAAACTGCACTACCGTTTTCATACAAATATGTCTTCATACATTCCACAGAAAGTTCAACAGATCAATATATGACCAAGATATGTGCAAATCCTTCTTCTCTGAAATTTTTTCTCATTTCTAGGGTTTCAGAATGGATTCCAAATTTTGCATGATATCACCATAGCTACCTATGCACAGATATAGAGACAGTATCTTGCTTAAACGCCCGAGTCATCAAGACACCATTTTTGCGCAAACTAAGTCAGCGTGTACAAAACAAAAGGATGTTTCTTAAAAAAATTACTCCCAATAATCTAAACTGGTCTTACATTGGCCATCTGCTCCGTTAATGTGGTGGAATAATTCTAGAGTGTTACGCAGTATTAGGTAAACGGCATTAGAAATGCTTTAGACAGAGAGAGTCCCTGGGGAAGGAGATCCGAGACATCCACTGACTTCTAGGACAGATCTTGCTTGGTATGTGGAGCAGTGCCGAAGGCCTCAGAGGCAACTATAATCCAAGGGCTATTCTTCCCATAGAAATTATCAGGGCTGAAAGGACACCATAAATCATAGATCAACCAGTCAGTCCCGATTAACTCTCTCTGTGAAACACTTCTTCCAGAACAACAACTGCTTTTCCCAAAATACCTTAATCCAGCTCGCTGCTTGAAGTAAGAACATCAATATATCAAGTTTACTAGGAACAGTTATGAAGAATAGTAAAGCCACTTTTTTTTCCTATGATGTAAAACTTTTGAGGAAGACAGAATAAGTGCCTGCATAAACCATGCTTTTCTTTGGTAGGGAAATAAGAGGTAATCAAATCTGTACCTGTACAAATGATACTCAACTTTGGAACAGAGAGGACTGTGTCAAAACTCATTTCCCAATGGAATTCTAATTCTGAGTTCTGAAAATGAGGGAGGAATTCAGAGATTTCATGTTGACTTTCTACAATAACCACAGTGCAAGACATGGGATATTTAAAAATATAAACTGTTATTAATCAGCATGTTTATAATACTTGTGGACATCCCAAAAAAAGTTGAGTATTATGTCATCAACCAGGTCAAGGGGACAGAACTCATCCTCAGCAAGCTCGCAGATGACAGGCACCACGCTGGAGTGCGCAGCTGAGGTGCTGGAGAGATTGATAGGTCCCTTCCAACCTACATTTCTCTGGGACACCATGATTTCTGTACTAGATGCGACCACCATGTTACAAGAATTTACTGTAGACAACACTATGAACTTACTGAGAGATACTCAGCACCAGCTTTGCTGAAGATGCTACTTCTTACAGTACAAAATGAGTTTGACTTCTGGGGGAAAGGGAGGGATATACCCAAAGGATGTCAACTTCAATGCCATATTCGGTGAAAACAGGATTTTACATTAAACACAAAGAGAATGAATTGTACGTGCTAAGGAAAAGCCCGAGGACAAAAACAGGGCCACCTCATTCCTCTTTTGCTGACCCTTCTCAAAGTTCAAGTGATCCAAATCCAGCTTCCCTGGGTCTCTCATGCTCTCATGACAGAACATTAAGCAAATATTCAACCCACATGTTTGTTTAGTTCTCCTTCTCGATGTCCATATTTCTCAGATTGTCTTTTTGGTTCATGTTATTTAAGAATTAGATTGGTTGCGAGACTGTATGGTTTAATGAAAAAAAGTGACAGTACAAACCATCTACGTAAAATCAGACCAAAAGCGGTATTTTTCAGTCCTTTTGGATGTGGTGGCGATTAACACAAAAGTACTTTGTATCTCACGGTGTAAATCTTAATTTAAATGACAATTTTAAAAAGGTGAAATCTAGTAACTACAATCATGCACAATTTTCCTCTAGATGTTTTCTAACTCATGAACATTTTTAGCACTTTTTATTAGCTGCAGACAGTTCATTACTTTAAAAATGACCTTTTAGCACCCACATTTCCTTTCACTGCTTTTCCTTTCTCAAAATGCTTCAAGATTTTCTTCAATATAATTTTAAAGGAAGAGATGAAGAGACAGCAGAGAGAAGAAACGTCACTCATTTTCATATTACTCTTGTTAACTCTTTTTCTTCGGTCTGTATGAGATGTAGGAACTATAAAAAGTCTTCGAATGAAATGATTTCTACAGCAGGTTGCCCGGCACGTAAGGGCAGGAACAGCTGAACAGCAGCTAAATTTTCACTTATCTATAAATCTCGTACGCATTGTTCTTCCAATTCTGAATTGCTGTGTAGAGGTGTTTTAACAGGGTTACTTCAGAGGTTGTGGTACAATCAGCTATTCATTTATACATTGTTTGGAGAAATCTGAGATGCTGGGAATGAGCTGAATGAGAGGTACTGCACGAATGCCCACGACGCTTTAAGGAGTGCTTCATGAGGGCTGCAGCACCGTCACTGGCTTTTCAGTGCTTTTTGGTGGCTGGTGGAAGTAGGTACCTCCAGATGGTCTGGAACGCTGAATGCACCAACTAGCCACCCCATACAAAAATAACAGATGAAACACAGAAAGTTACAATTGAAGACATCTGAATAATGAGCTGTTTACTATTGCAATATTTCAGACACACTCAGCAGGAGGAAAAAGAAAAAAGATATCCTGTTTGGCCATGCTAGCATTATTTTGTTCTTTCTTACCTGCTTGTGAGACATGTTTTGCTATAACTTTTTTTTTTCAATTACACAGACATATGGGAAGCTTTCTGCTAAAGATTTCAATTTACCTGATTTTAATTATTGCAAACGATCACTATTCCCATTACCTTTAAGTATTTAATTCTAGGAAACTCATTTGCAATATAGCAAAGAAAAATAAACCACTTCAATGATGATGCAGGCACAGTCATAATTTTTTTTCCTTCTTGGACTGTACCAGATACTCAGCTCCTGCAAATCAGACTCTTAGTGGCACATCTATTTAAGTACCGACTGCCAACGACAAGTTCTCGTACACTGTCACTTGTCACAAAACCTTCACTACATCTTATTGCATATCAGTAACGATAATTCAGAAGCAGAAATCTATTCAGACTCGTGACATTTCAAAATTGGTGCAAAATTAGCCAGCACAGATGAACTTATTTCCTGCAGATCTCAACAGAGTGGTCCTGGCTCAATCGTGCCGCTCAGTGGGAATGGGAGCCAGGGTACCAAAGGTGAGGGAGCGCTCATTAGCTGAAAGGTGCCTTGACTCTGAAAACAGAACTACAACCATAACATCAGCTAAAAAAAACACATGGCAAAATCATACAGCAGATGCCACTGCTTCGGAAGGTAAAGTTAAGAGAGAGGAAGTCATGTATAATCCGAACAAATTAATTAAGAATGCTTTTAAAAAGTTGGTTGGCTTCAATTTACTCCAGAGAGGATGATATTCTGTAAGTACGTTTTAACTTTCTGTAGAAATATCTAACAGAAAAAGACTAGAAGCAGAATCCTGATTTAGAAGACAACATAACTACTGAAAAAAAAGAAGTAAAATCTACAAGGAGTATGAGTAAGAGCTACAAATACTTTTTTTTTTTTTTTGGCTGAGGAGAGAGAAAACAATGCATAAATGCAGAAACTGGATTTGGGCGGTTGTGTGACAGATTAACTTTACTACCTGTGAAAGTACAGGAAATGTGCTCAGTCAGTGCTAGGAAAAGAAGATCCAAACACGAATGTCTGGCAAGAAGCTGCAGAGAGAAGGAATTCTTCAAGGGGTGCCATGGACATTATTCTAAGCAGCTGGTTTTGTACTCCATAGTTTTGAGAAAAAAAGGGCGGCTGGATTGATTTGAGATCGGACTTGAAGAAGAACATAAGACATCAACTTGGCGAACAGTCCTGATGGAAATCCCAAGTGCTACATACTTGTGAGCAGCCAAACAATGTGAGAACACCAAGATAAGGATGACAGAAAATCAGTGCAAGAAGAAAGTGGTGGAAATGGTCCAAAAGAAAATTGACTATATGGTGTGAGGTCCACAGGAGGAAAAATCCCGATGCAGACGTTTGGTGCAGTGAGCATCTTTGTGCCTCTGAATTATTCATATGTGTTACAGACCAAAATTCACTCATAAATACATGTCTCTGCCTATACATCTGCAGATCTGGAGTATTAAGACAACTACATTGAACAGTGTCAGCAGCAACAGCCAGCCTCGTTCTTCGAGCTTTTCCATTTCTATTAGTTTTCCTTATGGTTCACAGGAAAACCAACAGGGGCCATTGTTGCTGCTCTTTGGAAAGCAGACAATACTCAGTGAACACCTCTTCGGTTAAAAACACAACTGCATCCTTGATATCCATCGGTGGCTCTTTTCCACAGCGGAAATAATTAAAAGGCACTTCAGGAAAGTGTGAAGAGCCAAAGGGTATTTGCCACCTCAAAACCTTGCACGATTCTGTGAACTTTGAAACCCCTTGCCTAAGTACCAATACCAGCTGATGCGCTGAAATCAAGAGATCCCTGGAATTCTGCATTAACTCTCATCCTCAACAGTTCTCCTCAATTCGAAGAGGTTAACCTGGATTGACAAGAGTTGAGAAAGGGTAAAAATTGGCAGAGGAAGTTTAATGGTTATTAATTATTTTTAAACGTGCCTTGTACAAACCACGGCAGCTTGTGAAGAATTCAATTTCTTACATTCAGAAGGTGGATCAGCACTTCTCTTCCTAATATCACTTGCTAACTGCCAGAGAGAGTTCTAGTTATCCAAGAATTTAATGAACTACATCCAACAATTTCAGGCTGTTTCATTTAGATAAGACGCTTTCTAACTTAAAGGATAAAACAGTTCTCAAGGCAGTGGAAAATAAAACACGTTTTGATGTGTATAAACTAGCCAAGCAGTTAGTTAATTCTAATAATCACATTTTTGCTGGGGGAAGTGGAGTAAATAGGCTTGGCACGCAAGCTGCAGACCAGAAGAGTGCACGGGGGACTGGAAAGACCTGCAAAAACTCCAGGCCAGACTTTGTGCTCCCCCCTTTGCCGTATTTCCCAAGGATCCCCAGTGGAGCACTTGATCGAGCAAAACCATGTACTTCAAGGTTTGACCAAAATATTTCTGAAAGGTTATAAAGTCCAGTGCTTTTTGAAAAGGGAATTAAAAATATTTTGTGCATGTAAGATTATGGCACTGAGGGTACACTTTATCCAGTTGGATCCTTTCCAACACATCCTTGGAAAAACAAACAGTTACAACGCACGCAATTTGGAAAGGAATATTCTGCAACTATGAGAATATCCGAGGTGTCACTTCCCCAAAACAACATCGTTTGACACGGCGGGTTTTAAAGTGCAGTTTGCATAAAGACGTACCTTAAGAGGACACTAACTTCAAGACAGAATTTAATAATATTAGTTAAAATATTTCTGCTGTTGGAGCAGAAATGATGTGATGAACCAGTGAAGTGTAACATCAGACCACACTCGCTCACGACATGAATTCTGGTCTGTAGACAATTGAACGTGATAATTGAATACACCAAATTATGCAAGACGTGGCCTTTGCTCTGGGAAACCTCTGCGTTTCTGAAACACTCTTCTGTCTCTGCAGCTAAGGTGGGGAGCTGTTGCACTGTTGTATTCGCAGCACACAGCCAATTTCAACAATGTTCAACTGCCAGCAAGGAGCAGGAGGGAGGAAGATTGGCTTAAAGTGCAGCAATTGTAGGAAGATTGATGAAGCCAGGGTGTAGTCTAAAGCTGAAAGGTTAGATCAGACCGTCAGGGAATGAGATACACGGTTAAATCCCTGATGCGGCAACTTGCTAAAACTGGTTATCCAGAAGCTCACACAATTCCTGCGCTGGGCCACAGGCTGCAGCATCAAGCAAAGACTACTTGACCCTGACCTCCAACAGCAATTCTAAGTCAGCTCTACCCCACAGTTCTGACGTTTTACAGCTCTCATTATTGTGATGTGTTCATTCCTTGCATTTTTTGGGTTCTTTTTAATCAGTTTTCCCTGTCCTTCAACGGGAAATAAGGAAATAAACACAAAGCCTGGACATCTCTTCTGATAACAGAGGTCAAAAATATGGAATTTTGGTGTCTTCATCTCCTCCCTCTGTAAACCGAGTTTTCCTCTCTTTTGCTTCTCTTAAAGTCTACTGAATTAATTTTTCTTACATTTCCATCAACAGCTCTTGCCTCACTTTAAGTGTTAATATAGCAGAAGCCTTTTTTGCTTTAAATCATTTTTAGAAAGAGAAGTAAATGTATGTCTCATACTTACACGTCTAAAGAGACTCCATAGTGATGAAGCACATAACGTCACTGCATTAATAGGAATAAAGACTTTCCCTTTCTGGCATGATTATGTCGCTGAGGATGTTCCTTTGAAGAGTCAGAAGAACCCATCCCCATATTGGCTTACAGTAGGAGCGTATCTTGGAATCGAAAATGGCACAATGCCCTTTAGGTGTTTATACCTCTGGGAATTTAAAAGCATCAAGATACATCTGGCTAACAATTCTGTCAGCGGGCAGTGCTGCCCACCGACCTCATCTGAGCCCCTCTGTCATGCACGGAGTTTGGGAGGGGACGCTGCGGTTTAGTCGTCCCCCAGCAAGCAGCTGGGGGGTGGTCTCATGTCATCTATGTATATGTGTATTTTTATTTCTTTACTCCTTCCTCCCCCAGGGCAGCCTTGCCTTCCAGCGCTGCCGCTGCTCTCTCCTCTCTGCTGGTGGAGGCTTTACTATACGATTTTTCTTTCTGGATTTCAACACTTAATATCTCCACAGACGCCACAGAGGTGACATCGGAATGCCTCTGCTTCGGCAGAAGTAACTTGTCTTAAGTCTCTGCTAAACAGTTAAGTTCTGTTTGAAGATTTTTTCGGTCCTGTGCAGCCGTGGCTGCTGAACGTGGTGTGTACAGAAAACCATGAGGCAAACACTCCGCTGGTGTGAAACGATGGCATCTGCTTGCCCCAGGTCAGGGACTCACATCACTTCAGCACTGAACTGCACGCTTGGGCTGCTCCGGTCTAGCCTGAGTACTGCACAGAAACAGATCCTGATGCGGCGCGCTGCGCTTCGCTTCTTTGCACTGTAAATGCAAGATGCACCGTGACCCTGCTGGTTTACAGCAGGTGGTTCGTTACTTTTTTATAATTACAAAGGCTATGGAAGCTTTCTGTAATTTTGTTATATCTAACTTCTTGAGGGAGACTTCTTACAGAATACTGATTCCCAGTAGTACTTTAAAAAACTCTTCTAAGTCTGTGAAATCGGATCTTTACAGCAGCCGGGCTAACGAGGTACCCGGGTAGGTACCCGGACCGACGCTGCCTCCTGACCACTAACGCATGCAAACCGGTGACTTACCCCACGACCAAACCAAACCCCCTACAGGTCAAAAACTTGTGTGTGATGGATTGATACTATAAATAGAGAGATTGATAGCGCCTGGAGTCAGCCTGAGTGCTTATAATTAATGACTCCCCAAAATAGCAGTAATACAAGGCCACGTGGCACATGCTGGCACCTACCTGAGACCACAGAGCGGGAGCATTGCAGGGTCAGTCACCTAGGGACCTTGTTCTCCCTTTTCCGTATTTTCCATACCATTTAGATATTTGTTTTATTGGAAAAAAAAAAAAAAGGGACCTAAATTCATGTCTTTGGCAATCTGGAATCCTATGAGAATATTGCGTACTATTTATATTTAAAGAATAAATATTTATATAACATAATTTATATTGGCACCATGATCTGTTTTTAATCTTTATACGCCATAAGTGCCTGTGGTATCTGCCCCTCTCTGTGACTCTCTGGAAGAGGAAACTCACTGTGCAAGCACAAGTAACAACAGGGAGTAAATTCTCAGTCAATTTTTAAATGCCTGTTTTGATTTTGTTTTCAATCCCATCCTGTCACAAAGCTACTAGAGGAAGGGAGCAACAATACATTTGGAAAGAAGGCTAAATGTAACATTGAGAAATGTACTATATGGGCAGGAAAAGACGTAGAGCCTTACACCTTCCCTTGGAAAAGTACTGTGCTGGATAAAACAAATGGTGAATGGAAGTTTGCTGGAGCAAAGTTCCGGGCAGAATTCCCAGAAGAAATTTATTTTTGGCTTATTAAGTTTCTAATCTGTTTTTGAAACCAGGCTACTGAATAGGTATAAATCTCCTGAATGGTATGAAACTCACTACAGAGACAAAATAATATTAAGAGAAAGAATATTAGAAAAATAATAATACAAATTTTTCAAATGGATTTTAAAAATTTAAAAAAACCACAACCAATCAAAATAACCCATCCTTCCACTGCTGGTATTTTCAGTATTAATACAGAAGAACAGAGCCATTTAAATTATAACGGAGAAAATTCAAATTATAGAACATTAGGATGAGTGACACAAATAAACCTACTACTGCCCCCAAACCAGTTTGCTGGGACCTTTAGCAAACTCATCTTAATGACACGGATTTAGTTTCTCGATGTTTTCCATCATTTAGCACCATCAGGCAGGTTACAGCTTTTCTCTGCCAGCACTAAATAAAATGGAATTTCCATGTTCTTTATTTATCTCTGCTCAGGCTTCAAACTCTGGAAACCTGATCTTTATTTTTTTTGATACCATGCCTGGCTTGCCACTCTCTGAAAACAAGTGCGTACAGAGTGTCTGATTCAGCAGTCTAAAGAGCAATGGCACAAGATGCCAAAGTCATTGTGCTCCTCACAGCAACCGAGGGATCAACTCTCCCAGCAATCCGTAAAGCTGCTCTAGTGCCTCATTGGATGGTCTCATGCAATAAAGAGTGATACACAAAAAAATTTAATCAAAATTAATAGTATATTGGAATAAATAAGAAAAATGGTTTGAAGTTCTTTTCTACGCATACATTTCCTTTTAAAAAAAGCACTTGCAAATGGCAAGTCTACAGAAATCCAAGGAGACACTTTTGAGAAGAGCATTGGGTCAGTTTCTGCCTCAGTGCCTGACCCTTTTCTGCTGCCATTTTGCAAGCAATTTCAATTTTTCTTCGCTGCTTCGAGCTATAAAGCTAGCCTAACAATACCCATGTCTTCTGCCAAGGGTCCTGTGATCTATGAAGTTGGAAAGTGCTACCTAGGCTCTTGATTCATTTGGTTGCTTCCAACGAAAAGCTCCACTCTTCTTGGCTGATCTAAGTGCATAATATCTAACATCCTCCATCATCCTCCTGACAGTGTCTCTTCTCAAAAATCTCTTTTCATTTCTTTAGGTTTTGTTCTGTGGATCTTACTCAGCCTTCATGGAGTTTAGTATAACAAATCAAACTACAACTTTCACTTTAGAACTTCAGGAAACTCATGGCCCCGTTCTTAGCTGTTGGCCACACAGGGGAATACTCATATGATCCACAGCAGGCATCTAATCCCAGAGAGGTTACCAGAGAGATGGTTCTCCCAGATCAGTTACTCAGCATTATATGATGATACTTGAATGCCCTCAACTCCCTGGACATCCCACTGGAGTCAGGAAGCTGGGCTCAGATCAGACCCTTGTGGTGCCACACACAGAGACATGGCACCTTCTTTCAGAAACCCATAAATGTAACAGGCAAGTTCATGCTCCAGCGAAAGGAATGAAACGGATGGGTAAGGAAAGCATGGAGCACAACAAACATGTTTTCTTTTTACTGCACTCGGTACAACCTCTAAGGAAACACAAGCCAGTGCCTTTGAGATGAGCAAGCTGCTCCAGAAGGACGCCTGCTGATGTCATGATCTAGGAAGAGAAACTAATGAACTAATAGATCTCAGTTAATTTTGTGATAAGGAGAAAATAGAAATCTCGCACTTTAAAAATTAAGGAAAGACTTTCGTATAACACGTCGACACGAGTGAAAACTCATGCTGCTTCTCTTGAGAGCGCCTCCAAGATCCTTTCCAGACAATGAAGTATACTCGCTGTTTCAAAGGAAAACAAATGCCTATCGAAAACCAAGCTCCTGTATTTTAAAAGCTCAGAGCAGCTCAATGTGCTTTTTCCCTTCAGATCAAGTGCCAGCAGCAGTTGAGTCAATACCGGACCATCGCATATTTTATTAAATCAACTGTCACGCAAATTCTCTTTCGCCTCTAAAAATCCCATGGCCACACACAAGAATGGGAAAAAAGAAAAGCAAAATAGGAAGGACTTTTCTAGGTGGATTTCTATGAAGATTGCTTAAAAAAGCCTCAAATACTAAATGCCATTAATGGAAGGACTATGCAAGCGGACTTAAGAGATGCCGAATACATAGTACAAATACAGCCTAGGGACTGGCTGACCGCCTGCAGTGTGAGCAGCCCACGCTGCGAACCGCATCCATCTACCTTCTGGTTCAGAAGGTGCCTAGACCAACGTGGTATAAAACAACTGCGCGGTAATTCAGCAAAATTACTGAATAAAATGTGAGTTTAAAGCTTTGCTGAAAAAGTAGCTCAAATATTAGTATACTGTGTGGCTCAGGTATCAAAATACATTCAGCCCTAGGGTTACCTTGTCCTCCAAATACCCAGGCCATCAGGACAGAGGAGCTACTGGAATCCACCGCACCTGTCTACAGGTTCAGTCTGCTTCCAAAGCAAGGATATGCTCCTAAATTTCACCTTGCAACTACAGGGAATGTGGAGTGCCCAGCTGTACTGCAAAACAGGCATGGCTTTAGGATACCAGTTCTAGTGACATCCAGGCGTTGTACATGCAAATGTGATGCCACCCTACCCAGCGAACGGGAAGGGCTGTGTTCAGGACTTCAGCATAGCAACGAATGGACTTTGAGGATAAAAGAGTATTTGGGAGGAACAACACTGCTACTCCTTCAGAAACGAAGCTGTACCGTGGGGAACAAACTGTATTAACGCTGGTGTTGGTGAATAATCCCATTGATTTTAACATGAAAGCCTGAATGAGTAAGTTCCACATTCACAAGACAACAAAGAACAGCTGATGCCCATGGAATACGGGAAGAGTTAGGTAGGTGTGGGCTGCTTTAATGTGATGTTCTTAAAACATAACAGTCATCAACCAATGGCCTCCCACTGACACAAGAGTAATTAGGCAACACGGAATGAAGCCATGAAGAAGAAAAGTGTCTGCCCCTTCCTCCTCTTGCTTTAATGGTGCCGATGTCTCTTGTGACCTTTAGAGGACGCTTTGCAGAAGAGGAGAATGAGCCCAGAACAAGATGAGACAGAAGTATTATGAGTTGCAATTTATCCCTAAATTTTCATCCAACTCCTGTTGAGGGTGGGAGCTGTGCACACACCCAGGATGTAACTGGGCTGTCCAGTCCAGCAAAGCCCTGAAGCAGATGCTTAACTAAAGCACCTGAGTAGTCCTGTTAAAATCAGTATACTGCAGAGCCACAAGATGCCCAGAAATGCCACTGTGGGTTTGTTTGGTTTTTTAAAGGACTTTTATTATATTTACATTTACTGTAAGAACTCTTCACATTTGCAGTGTGGCTTGAGCGGGCTTTCATACAAGGAAAAACTGGTCTCTTTTTCCTTGTTTTAATGCACCTGTTTCTGACATATTCCTTTTTCGAAGGTGTGACATTTTAAAATGGGCTTATGAAAAAAGAAACACTATTTAGATAAGGGTATACATTTTTGTAAGAGCTCCAATTTAAAAGGAGCTGAAAATAAGCCCTTAAAATCTTTAAAGAATTATATTGCTCAGGTACAAAATACTAAGAAAACTGATTATTTTTCAGGCAGTAGAAAAAATGAGGAAGCGGCTTTGATATTTATGACATTATGACAATGACACTTTTTTTTCCCTTTCCAGGCCATATTTTAAATATTTAGGTTTGAAAGTAGCATGGAGCTTCTCTCCATGGTTTTAGACACAAAGAATGAAGTATTTCATAGGAGAGACAGAAAGGTTTTCTGTCAACCCACAGGCTGCCTGGGAAGAAATTAGTGGGAAAGGGGATGGGGTTGATGGCTCACATGCCTGAGACAGTTTTCCCAATTAAGACATTTTTCAAGTATAACTTTTTAATAGGCTTTTAACCTGACTCAGATAAACCCACGACCCAGACCTGCTCTCACCAGATGTTTTTGTTCTTGGAATTAATACAGGGCATTTTCTAGAATGAGAGAAACAACGTTTAAGATTAATTCTTAAAGAACGAATTTCTCCACTAAGATTCAAGAATTTGGCCAGCATACTTTGTGGACAGTGAAGAAATGCTATACATACAAGATTAATTTCAAGATACCAGTGAGTAAAAGGACCTGGGGGTGGTGGTCGACAGCATTTGAATATGAGCCAGCAGTGTGCCCAGGTGGCCAAGGCGGCCAACGACATCCTGGCTTGCATGAGCACTAGTGTGGCCAGCAGGAGTAGGGAAGTGACTATCCTCATATACTCGGGATTGGTGAGGCCACACCTTGAATTCTGGGTCCAGTTTTGGGCCCCTCACTCCAAGAAGGACATTGAAGTGCTGGAGCATGTCCAGAGAAGAGCAACGAAGCTGGTGAAGGGTTTAGAGCAGAAGTCCTATGAGGACCGGCTGAGGGAAGTGGGGTTGTTTAGCCTGGAGAAAAGGAGGCTGAGGGGAGACCTTATCGTTCTCTACAACTCCCTGAAAGGAGGTTGTAGTGAGGTGGGGGTTGGGTTGGTCTCTTCCTCCAAGTAACAAGAGACAGGATGAGAGGAAATGGCCTCAAGTTGCTCCAGGGGAGGTTTAGGCTGGATATTAAGAAAAATCTCCTTACAGAGAGGGTTGTGAAACATTGGAACGGGCTGCCCAGGGAGGTGGTGGAGTCCCCATCCCTGGAGGGGTTTAAAAGATGTATAGATGTGGTGCTGAGGGATATGGCTTAGTAGTGGCCTGGCAATGTGGGGTTAATGGTCTCTTCCAACCAAAACAATTCTGTGATTCTGTGTGACTCCGTGAATACTCTCAGAAGGTTTTTTCAGAAAATAAGGGTTGTGGGACTGAACCTACATCCCTAATTCACTCCCTTTTGTGCCTTAATACTGCAAGACACAAATATTAGCTCTGACTCCTTGGTAAAAACTGAGCTTAATAGTGCAGGACCTGTCTCTGTGGACTTCTACTGACCCTCAGCCTCACTGAGGCTGTGTGGAAGCAAAGGGGAACCCTTGCTCTGCAATCAGTGCGGTTTCCTCAGGCCTCCAGCACCTACCCTGGGCAGTGGCTGCCACTCACTCCCCTGAGAGGCTTTCCCAGTCTGTCTGGACCTTTTGTGCCCATTAATCTTTTCATATCACTACTTCTTGGCATATGCTTTGATACCTCAAGTGATCAGCTTACTACAGAGACAGAGATGAGTCTCATTCAGGCTTTTCTATTGCTGACTCCACGTTTGTGTGTTTTAACTGATACTCCCCACATACTCAGGGAAACCCTAATGGGAAAATCCAGGCAGGCTGGTTCACATCCAATATGGTTATACTGGTACCTGTGCACTTTCGAAATAAAGGAGTATGCCTGTCACGCAGCTGGACAGAGACTTTTTCCAGGTGCACCAGCGAGTGTACACATGATGAGAGTGCACATGCCTCCGTAAGCTATGACCTAGTTGCAATTTAAAAAGCCACCATTTGCCAAAAGGTATCAATTTTTAAATTAATTTTATGACAGAAAACAGTAGCATCTTAGGAAACACCATCATCTACAATACCATGGGCATAAACATTAGAAAGTTAAGAGTTTTCAGTATTTCTTCTTTTTTTTTTTTTTTTTTTGCCAAGAATTTCCTACTCAATGCTGTAGTTCAGCTCTTTTTTCCAATTTATTTTTAAGAGCCACCACATACTTAATTTGCCTGGATCACTGTTTCATGTGGCTCTCACTATATTCTGTGAAATTCAGCAGCTGACATCCTTGGCTTTCTTTGGTTGAAAGGAAAATTAAATATACACCATTTAATCAGCCTACATATGCTCCCGTTTTCCTTTACGCGAACCGTTAGGGTATAATAGCTTGGCCTTTATTTGCTGTTAACAGGCTTGTAATTGTTTTGGATAAAATTATGCAGTGTTTGTTCAGCTCTGTGAAATAGAAATACATAAAAATACAAGCCAAAGGAGCTACGTGTATAGCTATTAAGTGGAATCAAGAAGTGCTCAGCAGCTGAGTGCTTCTAGTCGCTATCAGATTAAATTAGTGTGTTTATTGAAGTTCTAAAAGGAGTATATGAATTTTAAAGTACCTTATCAAAGTACAGCAAGTTGTAAGAATGTCAGCTACTATTATTTATCCACGTGTTAACGCACCTCAGTTTAATAATATTGTAGCTGCATATTCACCACACTGTCAAGCCCAAGCTTTGAGTTACCTCCTGTCCAATGAGAGCAGCTGCTTAAAATCCAGGAGATACATTATTATTGTTATTGCTGTTATTGCAGGAGCCTGGATGATTACCTTGGGCTCAATATTTAGCTAAAAATATGGAAAATTAACTTAATTTCATGTAACCGTGTGGATAACAACTGAGGTTCTCAAATGTTTAATGACCGCAGGAAGAGGAACTTCAAGACACAAAACAACTCTTGACTCAGTAGGACCGATCTGCAGATCAGCAATATTCATGTCCCTGTACAGTTTTGCCCTGCTTACTGAAAACGCTGAACGGAAAAGCTGCACTTGAAAAGGTCAGGTAATAAATACGTTGAGGAGAACACAACAATACTTTTTTTTGCAGTAATTTTACTGCAATTACTTGCTCTTCAGATTCTGCACAGAGACATTTGGGGATCCGTCCCAAAATTCTGCTTTTGACAGCTTACAGAAACACTACTTTTTCCGTATGTGCAATGGCAAATACATATTAAATAATAAAAGTGTGTAATTTAGTCTCTCAAAGGGAATTCAAAGGTCTCTCCAGTGTAAGAAACAGCATTAAAACTAAGCAGTGGAATTTCTCATTAGACAACTTATAACACAAGCTCAAGAACAGAAAACTTTTCATTCAGTAAACCATACGTCCCTAAAGAGATCTGCCCTATCACCATATTATAGAAGGTGCCGTTCTCATGCTTTCCTACACTTCATACCATCTATACCTCCATTGTACTCTAACCTCATATTTTTAGCAATGAATGCAGCCATACAACATGCTGATCAACTTCTCATCAGCGTCTGGCACAGCACAATCTATTCTTTTACAGGTAGGCAAAAACTGACTTGGAATTTTTTTGCCAGCAAAAATGCTCCAGTGAGCAGTACAGGAATATTTATCCCGGGCACAATATTGTTCTCCTATTAACGTGCTGCCGTATCTTGAGATCAAACTGTAAGAATACATTGAAACTACGGAATGGTGAGAAGCGTTTCTGCAGCGCCGGCACGCTGCCTCCCTTCCCTTTGGCAGGATGCCTTTGCACTTGATTGCTGCTTTTTAAATACTAAAAAGTCTGTCCTGCTACTGCTAAACACATTCCCGAGGCAAATGAGAAATAGAAAAGAAAATATCTCAGGATTAAACTGAATTATTTAAAACCTAATATTTGTTAGAAATATGTTATGCCCTGAAAGCCCACGGAAATGGGATTGTACTATTTCTGTTGGTGGTTGGTTGTTGGTGTTTTCCTCTCTGAACATCTTAGCAATGATGCCCTTCATGGCTATTTTACCAAGCAGCTCAGAACTCACAAGAGTGTCCCATGCAAAGCCTGTATAACATGTCATAAATCCTAAAACCGCAGCTTTGCCTCACCGAACCAGGACAGCAATGCCTCTCCCATCATCTACAGGGTAACAGTGCGACTCCTTAGAAGTTTCACACTGAGCTGCTCGCACTAGTTCCAACGCAAATACAGAGGTGGTTAATGCTCCTCAAGCTGCTGCTCCCCTCTTCACACTTCTGCAGATGCAGAGAGGTCCCCCAGCACGTGAAATAACCCGCAAAGCACACGGCTGCCGCTGGGCTGGTAGCTCAGCTGGCTCTCTCTCGTTCCCATTTGACCACTTCCATTGTCTGCGCAGCACACTGTAACTTCAGAACCATAACTCTGATTATTTTGCTGTTGTTGTTGGTAACTCCATGGCTTTCCTCTTAGTGTTTAAATCTGCGATATTTCCATGTTCCTGATCTCTCCAGCCTCCCGTGGCAGCAAGCGGGAGCTATCTGGCAGGTCGGAAAGGATGGCTAAAATGGCTTCAGTTCAGTCAGAGTCCCACTGGATGGACAGGAATGACGAAATGAGTATCTGGGTCATTACTTAGGGATCATTTTGTCAACAGGACTCATCCTGCGTGTCAAAGTTGATGTCACTGATGAGGAATATTTGGTCAAAATGTTTGCCTTTCTCAAGGCTGCTCTCTTAGCAATGTCTGCACATTTAACGCAAATTTCTAAACCACTAAAAAAATCATAAGGAAAAAACCCTACATTTCTGCAAACAGAACTGCAGAAGAAGGAACTGTTGTAAATAAATAAAACGCAGCACAGCTGCAGCTAGGGTTAAAACCAGAAAGATCAAGCACATTCCCTTAATTAAGGCAATTAAGACAGAGTTTGATTGCCAAGTCCCTGGAATACATTTTCCAGCACAGGCAGGAGAAGCTGTGGACAATGGAGTCCTTTAAGTACCTGACAGTATCTACAAAATAACTTGCTAAAGTAGCTAAGTTAAGTTGATGAGTTAATTTCCATGTTGTTGGGGGTTTTTTTAATTAGTGGATGGTTTAGATTTCCTTTGGAATACTTTGGCTTTATTTTCAAGGCACTTCCTTCCCACTGAGTTGCTGCACTGAAATGGCAAAAACACTACCCCACTGCTTAGGCTGTCTGGTTTTCTAATGCCATCTCACGACAGAGATTTTACTAGGGAGTTTTCATACACTGCCATGCTTTAAGAGCAGAAAAAATTGTGCAAGATCCTAAATCAAGGCTTCCTGTTGAATTCAGGCCAAAAGTCAGCAGTCAAACCAGTTTAACACCATGTAAAGTCTCATTTAACTGCATCATCCGTACTAATGTCCAATTCAGGCCATCATATTTTTTACGTGGCTTCTTTATTGCTCTTACAATTTAATCCACCCCACAGCCGGGCGGGCGTGAGAAGGCTGGTCCTGCACTTATCAGTGTTGGTAATTCAACAGCTTTCATTGACATCAGGTGAGATAAATCGGGGAGCGGTACCAAAATCGGTTGGTGTCTGTACATTCACATTAATAGGAAGCTATTTACATACGGGTTAGGGCCTGGACTGATGACACCAGATTCATTGTACATACTCAGCCAAAAAAATCAAACCCTGGATTCTCCCGGCATCACGCCTAAGCAACTACAAGGAGAAGTATTAAAAGAAGAAAGAAAAACTGCTCAAGTAGGCTGATAGAATTTGTCCTGAAAGTGCCCAAAGGGAGCTACAAAAAGTGTAAGTCCTGCTGAAATGATACGGCTGGTTTTCCTATTTCCTATTCTTGCTGGTCAAGAGGTAATTCTGCCTGTTGACAACCGTGTGGACGACCCAGCCTGGGCAAGGCTTGTCTGCAGATCTCCAAGAGTGTAACACATACCTCTGCTTCCAAAAGGCTTCTCCTGGCTTCACCTCGAGACCAAGCTGTCTACTAAGCAGGCTCTGACCAACAGCTCCCAAAAAGTCTCCACCAAAATCATCACCTTTTTGATCCACAGATCAAATGCCTCAACTAAGATTTTTCCCCAACTTCCATCTTACAAAATCCTTGCTATCGGGAGAAGCTGCCTTGTTGCCACAGAAAAAAAACCAACCCAGCAAAACAACAAACCCCAAAGAAACAAATCAAAAGAAACTCCATTTCCTGAAAGAAATACCTTTTTTTTTTTTTTTTTTTTAATGTTTCAGAGGTTCATGGGTCAGGAGAACACTTTTCTTAGCGCCTTGCAAAGTCTCTCATACATGCATAGAGCTAAAGGACAGTGATACTACTGCCTGTAGAGATGTCATAATTATTTGTAAATTATGAGTAATGAAAATGACACATAATGAAAAACCCATCAGGAGCAATGATGAGATTACTAGCGTGGAAAACTAATGCCTGATGATCAAATCTGTACTTGTTTATATACAACTTGCCATCACTAATGTACCCGTGTCGCCTGGCATCGGGAAGCCATCCTCTACAGCTTCATCCCAAACAGTTCTGGCAATCCTGTCCCCACAGACAGAAGCCTCCCCTGTGAGACAACCCCCAACTCAGGCTGGTTAGCAGCTTTCTGGAGACTTTTTTGGATGACAGTATCTCCTGAAATAATGTGACACTGATCTGGACAAGAAGAGGCTTTGGTGTTAAAATCAGATTCACTATTAGCTTACAGTAACTTTCCTTTCTTGTTAATAATTTCAATCCTTACCTATTAATCCATGCTGAATTCATCAGGTGGATTCTCAGCAAGGGGATCTGTGAAGTATCCTGGTCTAACACATTCGATCCACCCAGGAATCCCACAGATAACCTGCAGCTTCCTGGATGATCACTCTCCATCCCTATGGTAAGCAAAATAACACTTCTGCTCCTCCAGGTATCCTCCTAAAAACCCATTTTTTAAAATGATTTTAAAATCTATGTGACATTCATGGCCACGCAGATCGCTGTGACAATCCAGACATGACTTCTGCTTCTGACTGGAGTTTATTTCATTTCGACTTTTTCCAAGTTCACAAATCCACTTCTATTTCAACTTTATGACTTAATGCATGTGCTGGTAATCTCATCCTCATTTCACTTAAATGGCATGTGCTGTAAACCACAATAACACATATTGGCATCTTAACTGACTGCGGAAATTGTCTCATGAGGATTTTTATATGGCAGGCTTTGTCCCTGGATTTAGCAGTAGCATGATGGTCCCATGACACACGAAGCTCAGGGCTCCACACTTACTGCTTCACCAGATTTCCAAGCTGTTTTTTTATCCTGCTGGGTTTACTAATTGTGAGCCCAGCTAGCTCAGCCCAAGATATAGAATCCAAGCTAATTAAAATACTGGAGAAAAGGTGTGGTGAGATGATTTCTCAGTATCTCGATCCTCGGGTATGACGAGCAGCAGTACAGGGGCTGCTCCCTGTGCAATTACAGTAGCTGATTGTGCTAAAGTAATTCATTTAAATTCTAAACATGGTCTAATGAGGTATATTGTAAATAGCAAAGATTCACAGAGAATGACCCCTACTTAAGATGCTTTCCAGCAGATTAAAAAAAGCCCCTTGATAATCATGATGTTTCAGCATAAAAATAACCGAGGTAGAAGGCCAGATGCAAAAGACCTCCCCTATGTGCAATCAACAATTTGCTCTTCCATTTCTACAGCAAATTCCTTCCAACGCTCAACATTAAGCAACTGCCCAGGGAAAACAGCACACGGATTAAATTCAAACATACTTGCATGTACCAGGTAACACAGCCAGCAAACATGTATTTTCACCGCAGCTTGCACCCAATGCTCTTGCACCACTACCACAAGAGCATGAAGAGATATCTCTTCTATCAAGATGTGGTTGCAAACAATAGAGACTTAAATGGACTTGAAGAAGCTTTCCAGATTCAGTTTTCACAGTAACCAATACTAAGCATAAGCCAAGTTTCTCTAGGTGTCACACATTAAAAATGACCTTTTCCTTTCCTGTAAGGACCTGGGCCTCCTGGGTAGGTTGGAGAAGGAAAGGTCTAGCTGGAGTAGGAACTCTTACAAAGCAATGAGGTGAGAGCCTAAAGATGGAGGAACAAACCTGCCTGGCTTAATAGAAGGATTAAAGTCTGTTTAAATAGTGACTTGGTTGCAAGAAGCAGAAGAGCGAGGAACAATTAACTAGGACACAGTATGGACAACCACCATGAAAATCCACTGTGGGGCTTCAACTCACCGAAATCCCACAGAATGAAAAGTTGGGCACTTTGTCTAAACTTACTGTCTAAACCGTCTCTTGGTCAGCGAAGAGAGAGGAGGGAGGCTTCCAGAGGGAGATGGCTGCTACTGGAGCTGTGCAAGAGACTCAGCCTGGCTGGCTGGCTGGCTGGCTAGGGGGTAAGGAAGTGAAATGACAATTAATGCAGCGGGACAACAACTGGACATGACCTGTGCAATGCCTGACTAACCCCTGGTCCTGGATCACTTTAAAACTCACCTTTCCAGAACAATTTGGCTGTCAGTTAATTGTGGAGATGCTACAGCCTGATGGAGACCTACACCGGAGTGCTAAAAGCATCTGGAACTACCAAGGAAAAGCTCTTTGTGCTTTTAGTGACTCCACTTCTAAAGTTGAGGTGAGAAGGCAGGAGAAGCTACTAACCTTCTGGGTGATATCATACTTCGGAGCTCCCTAGAGTCTAGGTGCCTTTAATACTTTCCAGTCTGAGCTGCAAGTTTCCCGGCACAGCACTGACCAGTGGCTCACGTCCCCGGGCACTCCTGTGCCCCACAGTGTGGGATGGACTTGACCATGGCCATAAATTCTTGAAGGTCAAGAGATAGGAGTCTTGTGTTTTTTTAAGGGATTGTTTTCTTTTAGTGGGACAATATCCAAGGGAGGTTCTTCCCCCAAATCAACAGTATCCATTAAATAATAAAACCATTCTGCCTCAGAAACAAAGCTCACAGAAGGCAATAAAACTGTCCACTGGTCACAAATCAGGCACTTTAAAGCAATACAAACCACAATAAAAATGTCAGAATGTTATTTCTGAAAACTTTGCAGCTAAATCAGTATAAGAGTTGTGCCTTAGCACACAGCAAGTAGGGATTTTTTTTTTTTTAATGCTTTTTGAAGAAGGAGCAAACTGTTTAATTCTAGAGACTGATAGCATGAGGCAGGCAGTCCGAACAGGACTCCCGAGGTGTAATGGGAATTGGAATGTGCCCTGTGAATTAAAGAGTATAGCGGGAGCCAGCCCCCCTGTCTAACCCGACCCTGAGCCCTACCCAGAGGCTGCAGCACCCAGCACCTTCCTCCCTGGAGGTAACGAGGACCTGTGCTCTGTGGAATAAATCTGCTTACACTCCCCAAGGCGGTCCCAGGGATGACAACGTTCAGCACCAGAATCAGAAGTTGCTTCATGTGATATAACGGCAGACAAAACCAGTGCGGAACAAACCCAAACCAAATGCTTCCCAGCGTATAAAGAGAGTCTTGGCGCTGTGCTGCAGAGATTAGGGCTCTGCATCAGCAGCTGAAAGCAAGCGGACAGCTTCTCGGCAGCTTTTAATAATGATTTTTAAAGGTAACCTTCCAAAGCAAGACAGCGTTTGCTCCTAATAAATAAAGGCTTTAATACGTAAAGCATGAATGCCAGCAGGGACCAGCCTTTTGCCTGCAGTGGGCCTGATCCCGCTGTCAAAAACTCTCTCCAGGTTGTTGGTGCTCCGGCCATTCACCAGGCTCTCAAAGCCTCTGCTGTGGGGCTCGGCACTCAGCGGAGCCAGCCAAGCAGCGGGCCCAGCCATCTGGAAGACTCGCTCAATAAGGACGTTTTTCACAGAGACTGTATTTCCCACACAGAGAATAAGGTTTATTTGTCTTTGCAGTGGTTAATGGTCTGTTCTGCTTCACTTCCCTCCCAGGGAATAAATCCCAGTTCTGCTGCAGTTGCCCCCATGGTTACAAAACAGACTGTCAACTCCCCAAGGAATGACTGTTGAGTGCAAGGACAAAAAAAGTTAAAAAAAAAACCATGAAAGAGGAAAACGTATAGAATAAATACAGTATTACTGCTTTCTGCAAGCACAAGAACTTTCTCTCAGATACTCTACTGATACTGAAATTTAACAGCATTTTTGCAATGTTATGCATGTCGTAATTCACAGATACTGAAGAAATTACGGCTCAATTGTGGAAGTGCTGTGCATGCAGGACAACTGAATGGAGGGAGGCTTGACAGAGAAAACAGTTTCCAGTTAAAGCATTAGTGCTTTGGAAGCTTCTCACTGAGAGATGTTGTAACTTTCAAATATTAAAAACATACTGGCTTTGAAAACTTACAGATCTTTAAACCTCTGAATTCCTTCCAAAATGTATATTTCATTTTTATTGGGGAAACAAAAGATTTGAAACTCAAACTTATGACTGGGAACAGACACCTCTTTGGATTGGGAGGCAAATCAAACAGACCTTAAGGAGCTATTGTCACATTAAGCTGAGGCAGTAACAGCCCCAGGTAGCAGTATTTGATGTCAACAGTAGCAATTTGAAGCATAACCAAAAAAAAAAAAGGCTTTAGCAGCTCCTGCAACCTGCGTGCTACAACCTGGTGCCACCAAACTTCTGCTGTTTGCAAGAAGTGGTAATGCCAATCAACAGTACTACAAAATAAACCCACTAACTAGCTTAGCAAGTACCAAGAACTTAAAGGTTCATAAGAAATCCAGAAGAGAGCAGCATAAAGAAAATAAGTGCAATTTATTTATCTTCAGGGAAAAAACTTGGACAAATCCAAGAAGTGAGTGTCACGGCAGAGAAGTACAAACAGGATTAAACAAACATCTCTAATGAGGTTGCCCTTGAGCCCTTATAAATAAACACCTCGTTAAACCCAGGGAAGAGGAGGATGAATCCTACAAATATCTGTAGAGAAATTAAATCCTGACCAGAACCAGCTACCTAAACAGCGGATGTCAGAAAGGTGAATTACGTGAACCAACCTCACTTTCAGATCTCCTTCCTATTAGCTTTAATTACAGAGAAAGGTTAATACAATCCAGCAGAAACACATTTACTACACTTCCAAGACAAGACTTTGCTAAATTCAGCTCCAGTTCCATCTTGCAGTGAGTGCCTAAGACAGAAATAATAACCTGTAACTTGACAATCTTTTTTTTTTTTAGTAATAAATACAGAAAGGTATTGCAAGGAAATTCTCTCCTGGGGACTACAAATCTATGCTGTAATGATTAAAGTCACAAGAGCAACAAAGCCTCCACAGCTTTCCAAATTCCTGTTGATTCTTTCAGGCAAAACCTTCAAAGTAATAAAAGCAAACCAAGTTATCCCCCTGTGGGGCAACGCCGGGCCGGATTGCTGCAAATAACACCAACAAACCCCGAGCTGCTGCACCGAGTCCTTGGATGTCCTCAGCAGATCTCCAATCATTTCTTATTTGCTCTCAGGTATTTTGGCTTCAGCTCTTTCCGAAGAGGAAGGTTTAGGCAGCAGCTGAACTTCAGACTGGGCTGGGGACCAGTGCGTGTTCCAGGCTCTGATCTAAAACTTGGTGGTGTTTTTACCCTTGGACAGTTTCCTTCTTCCATTGAGTTATAATGGATAATTAGATGGAACTGGCAGCAAAAAGGCAAGTCTGCCATTCTCTGTGAAGCTTTCTTGGGACTGAATTTTTCACTGACAGTTTAAGAAGAGATCACTATAGTGCTGCAGCCATAGTGAATGATCTCCTACCTAAACCAAAATTAGCAAAAGGAGCTCAATAGTATTCTTTTTTTGGCTTAGAAATGTCAGCAAAGTGGCAATGAGACTCAGCAACCACACACTGGTTGTGTCTCTCTGTGCTACCTCGGGTTCATCCAATTGCTCCCCAAGCCAGTGTCAAAAGACAAAGGTATGCAAACTGGTACCTGTGTCACGGAGGGCTGGGGCTTTGCTTCAGCTTGCAGCACACTTTCTCTACACATCTCCATCCTCATCTGACAGGTCCCTACAACCACAAAGACCCCTCGAAGTTGGAAAAGCAGAATATTTTCCAAGTGGCTACAGATGGGATGTGCCCAGTACTTGGCAATGCTTCCTCCCGTGCACAAATGCCAAGAGGGGGATGATTGGGCTGTTCTTCACTGGAGAACCTGCTGTCACCACTTCTTTTGGACAGTGGGCCAGGAGAGGTTTGGCTTTCCCCAGTGGCCACAGCTATGCTGGGCATGCCACTGGGTGCGCTCACCCTGGTGGCCATGGCCATCTCATGGTCTCCTGCTCAGCATGGAAGCCGTAGAGACACGTGCTCTGGCCGCAGCCAGTACCTTTGCTGGAAGTGAAACCGAACTAAGGAACTCCAGAGTTGGCCACACTGAAATCCCAGCTCTCATACTGGGCTGTCTGTTACCTTGTCTGCATCTGTTGCAAGAAGAAACACACACCACAGCCTGCAACCATGGCCAGCCTTGTAAAGGCACACAGTCTCCAAGTGACTTGACTTGGGGGTTGGACCTGATGACCTCTAAAGCTCCCTTCCATCCCAAACTATTGTATGATTCTATGGCTTTGGAGTATAAGTGTTGTCCCCCAAAGCCAGCTAACTCTGATCTCAGCTTTTGGCTTCAATCACCGAGGCGTCTTTTATAATCACAACCTGCTAGAACAGGCTGTTGAGCTGCAAAGCCCAAAAGATTGAGCAAAATCATGCTCAGTCACAGCAGATGAGGAGTAAGACTGGAATGAGTACTTATTGGTGTGTAACACAGTGCACAAAGGGCTGTGGTAGAAGCATGTAAAGAAAACGCTGTTAGATGAAAAGCACCATCATTTTCGGGGGGAGCTGAAGGGCACATGCACCAAATGATGGGGCTTGGGAAAAGACACACCACAGGCTGCTGGCAGCTGCAAGAAAGATCATTTACATGTAGTTAGGTTTTCAGGTCTAAATTAATCCAGACTTTCAAGTCTAGCAGGGGGAAACGAAAAAGTAGGTTTGGGATCAGTAGCTTGCTCTTCGTCTGCTCAGAGTACCTCTAGTTACCAACAACACACCCCAAGAACACGGATGTATTTATCCGTTGGTGCACAGAAGACCCTTGTACAGCAGCCAGCTGCACATGGTAGGCACAACAGTGACATTACATCACCAAAAGAATTCAAAGGAAATTCAATAAACTCCAGTGTAATAAATTAAATATCGCCAGCACCTACTTAACAAGCCTGACAAAGCCTTAATATATGCAGCTGGTCGTAAATGCCTAGCAAGTACACAACAGTAAACCACTGCTTATTCAGCGATGTTTAAATTACGACCCTAATCTTATTCACATTCTCCCTCCTTAAGAGCAGCAAATGTGCTGCTTTTCATGTCCCGGCCCCAGTCGATCAGAACTGCGTCAGCGACACATCTGTACGCACTCGACAGCGGTTCTGCTGGTCGCTTCTCTCCCTCCCGAGTGCTGACAACAACCGAGCCACTTCTAAGCACCTGACACCGGGGAACCCATCAAAGCTGGGCAGTTTTACTTCCTCTGCCGAAACTTCACCAAACTCTATGAAAATGGATTACAAAATAATGAAGGAAGGGAATATATTCTGCACTTATGTAAACACAGGGAGAAAAAATGATGAAGGCGAGAAAAACAAAGGAGAAAGGAAAACATAAATTAAGAAGCTTGTGCACCACAGCAACTCTGCCACTGCAGTATCCTGCTCCAAGACGTCCCAAACCACCTCCTCGGATGAAGGCGTAAGCCGCCTCCAGCAGTGGTTATGAAATAATTTACCGAAAAGTGTGCTCCTACCCTCCACAAACACGTATTTATAGCCCACTGGATGCCTTCTCAGCTTTTGTCATCCTACACACCTACAGCGTTCAGGTCAGCACCTTGAGTCTCAGATGGGTTTTAGACTCCTGTTGAGCTCACGAACTCCACCGTCTCTTTTAGCAACCCATTTCATTACCTATAGCTTAACGGAAAGCGTGTCCTGACCTGCAGCTGTCAGATCAGATTTTTTTTGACAGTGGCAGACAAAGACAGAGCATACACCCCGACAGCCTAATCCACTCTGGTAATGCACCCAGGGTAAGCGATACCCTTTCTTAATGAAAGCCCAAGGGAGAGCAGGTGAAATCCAATCAGTGATCTGACAAGTAATTTGTGGCTTCACTTGACAAAGATTAATTAATATTGGAAACGAAATGGGAGCAGGAACGATAAGCAGCAGAGATCCCCGAGGGAACAGATAAACTAGAGAGATGTGTTTTGCAACTAACAGGCGCACCAACAACCCAATGCATTTCAGAGTCTCTAAAATCAGGACTGTGCTCAAGACGGCAGCTCCAGTAGCAGCTGCTGATGGACCCCTCCGGAGGGATGCTGAGTCCTGAGCAAACCATCACGGAGGCAGCAGGCACCCAGCTCTGGTGCCCACAGCCCTTCGCACCTTGGGTGCCTGGGCAGCCGTGGTTCCAGAGGGAGCTGGGTGGCCAGCCAGGCTGTCCCCAAACTGCAGGACGCGACTGCACTTATGACTTCCTAACATCATGGAGCAACGGGTGGCTCCCCCCCACCCCACGCACACACCTTAGTTCCTGGTCAGCAAAATCCAGGACGCAAAGGTGGTGCATCTCTGGTCTCCTCTGGAGAGCTGTGATGTCCTCCTGACTCCTAGAATTTAGCTTTGGCCACAGAAATGCTTTTCATTTTTGAGTACAACCAGGAGTAAGGCTCAAAGAGCAAACACTCAATCTGTCAAGTCTCTTTCCACTTCTTTCTCAAAACTCAGTCTTACTTGGAATATAACAACACATAGAACTATTTAAATGCATAATGATGTGGCTTTCGATAGGAACCCCAAGCTGGCAGGTAGACTGGGGAGGGTGCTGTAAATCTGCCAGGTGGCATTCTGAAGAAAATGCTCTTCTTTCATCCCTTAAAACACATCTGCAGGGTCTGTAGACACACCCAGAGCTTCTTACAGAAATTAAAACTACAGCGTTAACTACAAACCGAGGATAGTGCTGGACATGTATGGATCTGGCAACAGCAGCCTCCTCACTTTTCCCAGGAAAGGGAAGAGACTGCAAAAGGAGGCTGGTATCCACACTGCAGTTTGGAGCAACTATCTGAGTGAAAGTGATACTTAATTACAGAAATGAGTTTTCATACAACTAGATTAGAAATATTTACCTGGCTTCATCACTGTAAATCAGTGAAGACTTCTGAATGTCAGCTCCCAATTAGGCCAATATAAATATTTGATGGAAGTTCACAAGTACGTATAAAGGATACAATAATGACACTGAATGATTTTGTAACATTTAAAATGAGCTTTTACTCCTAATGAACTTTCTGCATACTTCATTTATTTCAAATTATTTGTTCTACCTACAGTGGTTCTGGTATATGAGAACAATACACAATACATTACACCTCATTATATTAATGAGGTGTAATTCTGATGCATAGCAGTGTGTGGTGAAGTGTAAAATACCAGTTCAAAGTCAGTCATATTAAAGGCATAAATATCAAGCAATCCTGAAGTTCATAGTCAAGTAAAATCTCACTGCTGAATGGAAACCAAACTCAGGAGGAACCACTCTGAGGTCAGCAGCAACGCCCAAAGACTTCAGGGGGAGGGAAGTTCAGCCACATTGCAGGTGCAACGCTCGTCCTGTCCCTCACTACTTGGACACCACGAGGTGTACAGAGCAATTAGCACGTTTGTAACAAGCTGAGGACAGAGTCAAAACCTTCTCTACTAGTAACAGTGCCACCATGTGAACCTAATTTACGCCAGGGGCTAAAGCGAACTGCTGCCAGGCTTTGGGAGGCATGAGATTCCGGAGCACCGATTGCTAGCAGTGCAACCTCAGCGCTTGAGAAGCTCAGAGAACGGATCAAGACCTTAAGGTCTGGCTTAACTCAATACTCAGGATTAGACATTCAGGGAACAGGAGGAGGTAGCTACTCTCTCCAGAAGAACAGAGAGGGGATTGCTCCAAGGCAGGAAAAACACCATTTCATCACCCAGGCAGCCACAATAACATTTGACAGAATTTGTACTTTTCTGAAGAAAATTGTGGCTGAAGCCAAAAGCAGATGCCGAAGTAAATGCAACACAAAAGCAATGATTTTTTTTTTTTTTTCCCCCCAGGATGGAGCTGTCTTAATGAGTTTGAACTTGTACATCTCCTCTGAAGAGCAGTCACAGCCACCTCTGCTTTGGAAACATCTAGCTGCTGGACACAGGCTTTGCATTTGTGTTTCTCACTTGGGATACAGCGCTTCGGTTTAATCCTACACAGCAACCACTTCTTGCACTGCGTACTCGACTTTAAGAACACTAGTCAGTGCTATTAATTGGCTGCCTCGATAATTAATTAATCCTGTTGGTAAAACATCTTAATTCTGTGTTACATGCATTTGCACTTCAATGAGTTAATGAAAGTGGGATACCAATTAAAGCACAGAGAAAGAGCAACCTGAGGAAAACCAAACCAAACCAAACCCAAACAAAAAGCAACCAGAAGAACAAATCCTAGCTTTGTTTCCCCATCTTTCTATCAAATAATTTCATTTACCACTTTTTGCTATTATTTTTTTTAAATTCAGGTGAGTTCATGCACTAAAACTCAGAGGACAGATCAGGTACAGGCTTCATCTACAGAAGGTTATTTCTAATTTATAAAATAAATAATAAACATTTTCTAAAGTGACTTGTGGTCACTTTTCAAAAGGATGTATCTGCCCAGAGGTGCCCACTGGGACTCTTGCAAGTGCCTGCTCCCTTTGCCACCTATATACCTTTAAAGATCTACTCTTTACCTCTAAACTGGGCAGAAGCTGGAAGGCAGCTTCCAGGGTCACATCTCCCCCCGTATGTTCAGCTTAGTCCCTTTTTGTGTGGTTGCATTTAATTTCGGTACTGGGACTTCTGACATTTTGGAAAACTGCAAGGCTTTGATCATCTGATTCAGATGCAACCCCAGACTCGTAGACACCTACGTTGTGGGGGTGGTTGGATTCTCAACTCTATTTCAACCTCCTCTCTTATTTTAGCATTACATAATGCATCTATTTCAGTCTGTGCCATCAAACATTAAAATTAAGAAAAGCCACGTTTCGTAACTGAATATACAGTAACTTCTTGATGCTCATGTTCCCAGCCTTTCCTACCCCAGGGACACTTAACCATCTCCAGTCACTTTACCACAGGCACACGTGTAAATGCAGATGTCAAACGTACTCGCTGACTCCATCCTGGAGCCTACAGGCAGTGAACGTGGCCTTCACCTGCACTGGTCCTGCTAATGCCCTTTGTTTCCTCCCCCCATTTCAATTGGTGCTTTGGACACCAGTTTCTAGCAGCAATGTTTCAGTGATGAGGTGGGAGCCAGCTAATCGTTTCAGCTCGTAATTACAGTTTCGAGAACAAATACCTGATATTTTTCCTGTGCAAAGGACAAGTAATTTTTTTTAATAAAAATTGCAGATACAGATTAGTACTTTAATGTACGAACTCCAGAGAGTGTAAGGAATGCTCTTACTCACTTGCCCTGTATGTCCATAGCAGTTCTTAAACTTAAGGTTTTTTTATCTGGTCTTTTATTCCCAGATGACAATCTGTGAGACTTCTGATAAAATACAGTAAAAAAGCTTAACACTAAAATTTAAATGCTTAATAAAATAGTAACTGGAAATAATATTTAAAAAGCAGCCCTTTCATGTTTTATTCATAGTTTGGCTTTCAGCAGGGAAAGCTTGCCAATTACTTTTCTGGATAAACTCTTGTAATGTTGCTGATTTTGAAAGAAAAGATGTAATTTTACAGCACAGTTGCAAGCAAGGAAAAGTAGACAATCCCCATCAGCAAAGAGAAAATAAACTGCTCTCTCCTCTGGCTTTTAACAGAGATGAGTGTTATTTGTTTTAATAAAGAATGGCTCGCAGAAATGCTCTTTGGATCCGTTTTTTTTTGGAAAGACTTTTGACAGATAATCTTTTAAAGTATTCTCAGTTGTTTTATATTATGCAGCCTCCCCAATCCATTGTCTAAGATGTAACGAAAACATCCAGCGTCATCTGTAGAGTAGAAGATGCTTCCAAAGTTAATGGCATTTGATAAACGGCACCTTCATCCTCAGCCATCCTTAACTTGACATGGTCATCACACATCTGCCTCCCTTCCCAGCGGAATACTCATTCCTGCTCCCTCCAAGCCCTGAAAGCTCTCACCTGCCAGCTGATATTAAGCAACAGCCTGACAGCAGAGGAAACAAACAAAATGAAGCTGCACAATTCAAGAGTAACTGGAAATATTCCTAGAGAGGGACAGATTACCACAAGAATGACTGCTGGTCATTAAACGCTGTCCAAAACATTTTGCAGTGTAGGTCCCTCTTACTTCGCCTCTATCTGCGCTAGGAAAAAGTGCTCTGCTTGCAGAGCTGTGTGTATTTTTATACTTTGTGCGGAAAGGCATTCAGTTGGTTTCAAGCTGCTTTAACTCGCCGTACCCTGGAGAAATTTGACTAATATTATGTAGTAAAGTGGTTACAGCAAAAGGAAACCGGTACCACGCATTTCCCTCAGAACCAGGCTGGACTCTTCCCAACATTAAGCAGCAATGGCTGATACTGAACGCAGCTGGGAAGAGTCATCCACACCACTGCAGTGAAAACACAGAACAACACCCAAACCTTCACCCAGGTACAACCAGTTTTCAGGAGAGTGAGGTTCACCAAGTCAAGAGCTACAATCTTGGGAGATAAACCATCCTCTCAGATCCTGTGTCCCTGCTGGCAGACAAACATTGCTATCTGCTTGCACTAATCATCTCCTGGAATTCAAGTTGCAAAGAGTTTCATGAGCTTGAGACATTCAGCCCAATTCATTCCTCTGCCACCAAAACGGTGCTGAAATTTCTGTATGGCAAATCCAAGAGACATTTTGAGTAGGAATTCAGACCAGGAATGATAGGCTTGCAGATCTCCTGAGGCCTCAGCCTAGTGCCAGCTTTCCTGTGGGCTTTGCCATAAAACTTGATCATAAGGAGAACGATGCTGCATTCAGCAGGGTGGAGTTTATCCTCCCTTGGGAGAGAAGGGACTGGGGCTAAGCGAGAGCTCAGCTTCTTCAGATGTTGCCTCCTGGGGAGCAGCACCTCATTCCTTCCTACAGCTATGTATGAGCCCTCCCTGGAAACGTGTACCCACCACAGGGTGCACATGGGCTGCAGCACAAGCTGTAGCTCCTCAGCTGAGACTGTGGGGCAGAGAGTGTTGAACAGAGCCTGAACATCATTCCCTTGCACCTCCAGTTACTCCTGATTTCATGCTTCTCAAAGGCCTCCTGGATTTCTCTGCTGTGAATACCAGCTACAGCACTCGTCACTCAGATGACCTAGAAACACTCGGTCTATAAATCTAGGCATCCTGGCCATGCAGTTCATAAGCCTTGCAGATACAACCCAAAGGTCTCCCAGTCTCCACAGCGGAACTTTAAGCACAGCCTAACAGGGGTAATCTTGGCCACTGACTTCATCACAGCATTAGCCCACTTGGGAGTGCTCAGGAAACTCCCATCACCAACTGGATGTGGAGAAGACACCACGTGCCTTGCTGTTAAAAAGCAAAAAGCCCTGGACCTTCCAGGGAGCAGCTGACCTCACAGTTTCCATTACTACAGCTGGTGCTCAAACCACTTGCTCTGCAGCAAGAGCTGTTTGAACGATGCTGCTTCCTGAGTCCTGGCACTACCAGGGAATGGTGCTGGTCAGCATCTGTTCTGGCATGATAAGGAGGCATAACAGTTAGTTAGTATCCCATCACATGAACCACTTCAGTCACAGCATTCAAAACACGGGAAAAAGGCAATGGGTGGAGAATGAAACAAATGAGGACAAGAACGAACCTGCCTGAGACTCCCAGCAATGCGTAAGCAATGATGTGGAGGCTCAGAAACCCTCTCATAAGAGAGAATATGAAGCTCGAGGCAGTCAGTGCTTCCCCTGTAGGCGGGCTGCTCTAGAGCTGGCTCAGAAATCCCTCCTCAGCATGGGAAGGTACAAAGGTCCTTCCAAGCAGCAAGGAGCACGCACCATGGCCAGACGCACCGGAATAGCTGCAGCCTGGTGGTACAGCACATCGCGCAGATTGTCAGCAGATTCTTAGCATGAACACAGGGATTTTTTATCACTGCCCTCTGTTTGATAAACCTTTGTTAAAATTCTGCCTAATTGTCGTAAAGCATATGTATGCATTTAAAAACATGTCAATCAAAGCTCGCTTGGAAATACATAAGTCAATAGGAGGTGAGAAACTCAGCCTTCTTAAAAAGCCTGAGACGACTTTCCTCGTGGAAAGAAATTTAATGCTTTCTGAATATTTGCTATTAATTAAGTACCCAGTTAAGCATAAAAGCAGTAAATATCAAAACTGATCATTTGTATAAAGTGACACGGACACAGAACGTCAAGTAATTTTCTCCTCCTCCAAAGATTAGATATGTAAGAGCCATTGGAAGAAAGGCTACAGCTAAGGCAGGACTCGATAACCAAGGAAGCCGTAGAGTAAGATTGAACTCCAAATCCTTTATGAATACCCTATTCTGGACAAAATGAACTAATAATTTTTCCCTTTCCCTTCAAGGGATAATACTTAAGTGCAAAGTTATGCATGTACCTAAAAATATTGATGGGAATGGAAGTCTTTATGCAAAATGAAAACAAATGAATCAGTTCAGCCAGCCAGTGTTTCACATGGGCCACCAGTAAAGACAGACTCCATGACACCGTCCGGAAAAAAAACCGAGGTCATTCCATAATCTCCATGGATGTAATTCTTGATGAGGTTATGAATAATATCAGCTCTCATTAGGTCTCATGGTTGTTTGAAGTCATTCTACATCTAAGTCAAATATCGCTCCATCTGGAAATACAATTCCTTAAAGGAAATCATTCCATTCATGTAGAAAGCCTAATCCTACAAAGTCCCCTGGAAAAGATTCTGCCAACTTCAAAGCAGATCGTACTTCATGCAAAGTAACGGTAATAGTTATCCATCCCTTCTGCACATTAGAAATAGTCATTTCATCAAGGTCACGCAATGAGATACACTCGAAGGGCTTTAACTGCTTGCTCATTTCAAAACCTGATTTCTATATATTGCACCGTAAATCTGCATTTAGTGCGAATGCGAAGAACATGGTAAAACTCCCTCGTTGTTAGCTATGAATACTACACTCGAACCCATTAGAATAATTTAAGGATTTTATTTTTTGTCTGTTTTTCACATTAAAACACCCTTTTCACCCAGCATCTAAAGTTAATTTGAAGCTCGAGCCCACAGGGAGATTCATTATCAATGGTGCCAAAGAGAAAAATGAAATGCAAAAATAATCAAGAATGTTTCTTAATTGCTATTATCTCATCTAGGGTCAATGATCTCAGTGTGCCTTCATCACAACTACACAGCTAATGCTTGACAACCTTTGGGCAGCACATTCGGACTTGCTCCGACGCTGTGAGTGCACACCTACAAAATACACAATCCTGCAAAATACTTTGGGGTAGATGGCTAATAAAAACAAGTTGTTAGTGGGTGACTTTTGCTGGAGGAGCAGAGGATCTCTCCTCCCAAGCCAGGCCAGGAAATCCCGTTTGCGACAGCCCTGAGGAAAACCAGCCACAGGTCGATATGGCACTGGGGAAGGGGAAAGCGCAGACCAGGCTGTACATACGTATCCTGCCCTAAAGAGGCATCTCTCTCATTGTAGGTTTTAAATGTCTGAACTTTATCTTTCCAGCACATGGTATCTTCTGAGGCTTATCAGGTAGCAGAGCTGCTCAGACATACGGTGAGGTAACGGCCACTGCTAACAAATAACTGCAAAAACAAAGCTGCAGCAGAGTTGTGTTTGTTACGCTAATGACAGTCCTGCGGGGTAAGGAGGTTCCCAGTGAGGTTTTTGCCACTTTTCTAGCAGGAAACTTTCAAAAATGAGACATCCCCGCCTAAAGAGAAAGGTAAGTGGATGCAATCAACATGCTCTTTAATTGTCTTTCCCGTGGCTCACTGCAGAAAAAAGCCCCCAACTTTATTCTGCAGGTACTAATTTCAGAGCACTGTATTTTTAGAAAAAGAAGAAGGAAAAAAAAAAGACATATGACTGACATATATTAATTAAACCCTGCTGTGATGTTTATTAGTTTGGGAATAATTATTTAATCAAGAAATAGCTGCCAAGCTTTTGATTCAATGCTGATGAATAGATATGTTCAAAAAGATATTTGAAGTCAACTGAAGTAGGAGAAAATTCAGAATAATTCATAGGAATTTGAAAGTGGATGGGGTATGAACACTGACCCTGCATTTATTCATGTTCTGAGTCTGAGACCTTTAGCTTCTCTCCTGAATAAACACCAGTTTGAGCTGCGAATGTTTATTGGCATAACTGAGCCAAACACAAACAAAAAACCAAAACCCTACCCCAAGGAAACAGGATAAACAACTTGGCAGCTCTCTGACAACTTGTGTTACGTGTATTCATTCCTTCCACTGTTCCTACATAAACGCATCTCGTACGGAAAAAAAATTACGCCAAGTGCATGTCCACTTGTTTTGCCTGTAAAGAAGCGGATAAGCTTTGACTCCTTGACCGAGTGTGAAACAGCACACAGCTCTCCACTGCACTTTTGGAAGAAAATGACATTTTCCCTTTTCAATAAAGAGATGATATATTGGATGTCTCCTGCCCTGGTTGTATTCACAGTGCAAGCTCAAGCAGTAATCCAGTGGAGAAACTGTCAGCAAGAAGAGCTCTAAAATACATTCTACATGAAAAATAACAGATGTAGCCGCTCGCGTGCTGACTGAAATAAAAATGTCCTGCAAATAATTAATTCAATTTTAGGTCTGTAATCAACGTTGCAGTGCAGTCTCATATATTATTACTCTTACAGATAAAGACGCCAGCACGCTGCATCTTCTCCCACACGGTACAACCCCAAACCAGAGAAAGCCTGCAGCCTAAAGCTGCTGCTCCTGCAAGAAGTGGCTATGGAAAGACAACTGCTTACTCGGATGCAAAATCAGAATTAAAACCTCAAAAGTAGAATTTAAAACTCATATAATGGAAGAACAAGGAAATCCAGAAAGACAACGAGGAGGAGGAGGAGGAAGATCAGCCCCTACTATGAAGATTATATGATTTCTCTACGGTCAAGAGAATGTCAAGGTGGATTAAAAAACAGTTAAAACTCCACACACAGAGACATGTATATATACACACACATACCTATAGATATAATGAACCACATACATGGCTTAGAAAACACGGCAATTGCTGTGACAGACATGTTTCTAAGGGATGTGAATCAGGGAATTGGATGGAAATGAAAGATTTTCCTTTCTGGACAAGTTTTTCTCGCAGTATAATAAACTGTGGAAGGGGTTGTCAATTCAGCAATTCATTTATGCGGCTCTAAGAAGGCTAAAACCTTCAGAGGATCGATCTTATGCCAGTAACGTCTGTTAAACCTGCACTGATTTTCTCTGGAGCGGCAGGACATACCGAGGCAGAAATTGTATCTGAGCATGAGACCAGGGACTTCACAGGTATCTTGACGCTGACAGAGGGGTTGCTGGTGGTTTAACAACAGCCTCATCTCTCTCCTATTGAGGTAGCAGTCTTCTAATTTTAGGAGTGGGAGATTTTGTGATCCTGAACTTCAACAAAGGTTTTGTCTGTCAGAGTGAGGAGGTGTAATGGGAACTAAGGTAGGAGGAAGGCATCACGCAGCAGAAAAAGTGCCTGAGTTCTCCTGAACACAAACATTTTCTCCTTCCCAAGCAAACCTGAACTCGAATTTACCACGTCTGGGGACCCTCTTGAGAATACACCATTGGTGCCATCATTTCAAACCCACTCCATTTGTTAACTAGTGCTTGGGATTTTAATCTTGGTCTGCTTCATTGAGGTTCACCTTCTAGCTCTTTCCATGAACGTTTTTTCCAATCAAGCCAGAGCTTTGCGAGACAGCAGCCTGCACTTACGAACAAGGTGTGAGTAATTTGAGCAGAGTTATTTCTTGAGGCTCCCTTCTCTGTTGGTAAGCCCCTGGAAGGGCAAGGGATAGAGCACACACTAGATCACACATGGTCCATCTCTTCCCATCTCTTGTATGTGCCTGGGTATCATTGGCAATCTTACTTTTGCCTTTTCTACACTCTTGAGGAATTAATTTTTGCATCTTAACAGCTTTCTTCTAAGACTGTTTCCTGTGTTTAACTTACCCAAGCAAAGTACTGAATTAAGTACCTAATTTACGGATCCTTAGAGTAAATCATGAGCAACAGCAAATATCTGCACTAAACGGCGCAATCTTCACACAGCTAACTAACATAACATGGTAATTGATTTAGGATCAACGTCTAATGAAGATGAGAAAGTTTCTATGTTTCATGTGTTTAATCTCTTCTGTAGCATAGGACAGGCTGGTTGTTTCTTATGAAGGGCCAGTCTACAAACAGCCTGGCCTCCACTGGAATTTTACTTCAAGCTGCAAAATCATTTACTAAAGACAAGATTTGAATGAGTGTCCAAACTAGTCTTCACGAAGGTGTCATCTGTTTACAAATACAGAAATAGGTTTATGCTGTGTAAAGGTAAACCAGGGTAGGGAGGAGGCACAAAAAATCACAGAGTTACAAAGCCCAAATAGTTGTGCACAAGATTTTCAGGAGACTAATACAATAAAAAGCCAGAAAATGCACCTTTGTGATTAGTAACATCCTGTTCCATATATTTAACAGTTTTAAGAGGCAACTCTTTTGCCAAGGATTGCACACAGGGAGGCTCAGCTCTAGTCCCCTCTACTGCAACATGCTTTCACAAACACCCACGGGTGTGTGCTTTACCCCTACGTGCATAAAAAGGTCTTGAGGCTAAACTGTGTCAGCGTGTCACTGTGACAGTGGTTTTTACGCTGAAGATGGGCACATGCTGTCCACAGAAAAGAGACCGGGAGGACAACAGAAGAATTACATCCTTTTTATCCTTGGCCGCAGGCTTGGAAGAAAGACAAGTGGAGTAAGTTGCTTGGCTATTGCCTTTTGCACTAGTTTGTGTTGCTGGACATCACTGACTGCTTTGTGTTACTTCTAATGGTTCTGGGTTGGAGCACATCATCACCACCTCACCAAGAAGGAGGCTACGGGCAAATCAAGACTGAGTTCCTATCCATCCCCTCATATAATCTCTTCCTAAACTCTACTTTCCCATTCCTCTCAAACTCTTTTCCTCTTGCAAGTCAGGACCAGACACATCTGACAGACACATAATTACGAAGCCCAACCAGATATATGGTCCTGGTTAGGTTTTGCATCTCAACAGCCTTTCAAGACCATCTATCTCTCTCTGATTCTCCACTTGCTCTTTGAACGGCTGTGGATTCAAGGATTCATCTAAAGCAGGGTATTACAGCTCTTACGGCATATACAGTGCTTGGTCCCACTTGACAGTAATCCTTCTGGCCACACAAATAATAAATACTAATACATTTTTAAGGTGTAATCCTGTAATTGCAATCAATTGCTTGACTGCAGAGACATGATGGCATAGATGGAAGAGCATTAAAAAGTCTAAAGGAATAAAAGAAAATAGATCTTTGACTCTTTTAATGCCGTAACATCTCAGGGGAAGGAAGAAGGGAAGCATGCTGTGAACGTGACAGCAGTTTGGATTAAAAATACAATGCGTGGTTTATCAATTTTGATGAAGCTTCTTGTAGCAAATGCTACATCTGTCTAATTTAAGAGAATAAAACATCTAATCCTGATCGATCTTGCTGAATTTGCAAGCTGAACTCTCCACCATCTAGCTGAACTACACTTTTGTGAACAGAATCTTTTTAAGGAGACGGCTGTGCCTCACTGCATTGAAAACTGCAAGCAGCTGTGGAACAGAGTCAGCAGAACCTGTCTTCTGAAGAGAGCTGAAACCTTCTGCTGGTTCTGCTGTAGACTGCATTAAAGTTTCCTATGGACTTCGCCAAATGAAGTCACGTTAAAACCAGGTTATTCTTCAAAGCCTGTATCACCTCTCATAGTACATGTACCACTACAAAAGGTTTACCTTAGCACTGCTTTGACTCCTATCTAAGCTACACTTCAGAAAACCTCAGAACATGTGTAACAACCTACTAAACAACAATCACGAGACCTGCATTTTGGTTTTATCACCAAAGGGATTGTGAAAACAATCTGTTGGCAACAGAACTGAAATAATCCAGACCAAGAGACAGAACCATGCATATGAATCAGGTATGAATATTGTATCTGATAAGCCTTGAGATCCATTTGTCTGCCTACAGCTGGCTCAGTGAAAGCAATGGCCATGTCAACTATTATTTTTTGTTACCACTGTAAAGGCACTTACCTACTTCATAACATTGAGTTTTATGCTTTATCTTTCTGTATTTGTAGATGGACACAGAAGTCTCCTAAGTATTTTCTAAAACAGAAAGGTTTGCATTCATGGTTTGAGACTCAGGATGAAGCCTCATGCTGAGCCACACTCATCCCAGAATGTCACCTGGCTGGAGATGGGACTACTTAAAAGCAAACAAATTCTCTGCTTCCCAGCATCTGCAGCTAGTCTGGGGCCCTCAGAAACAAGGAAAAGTGCATTTTGCGTTATCCATTCAACATGTTTATAACACGTATGATACGACACCCTAGCAGCTAAGCACATCAGGCATCTGTAATGACATGCACATACAACTTGCTAAAGATTTCCCTCTTAGCTGCTGTGACAAAACAGTTCGATTTTGATGTTTAAAACTCAGTGCTCTTAAGCAGAGTGGACATGAGCAGTTCTTGTATCTACTGCCTGCGGCGTGCAGCATCGGAATGGAAAGAGGAGTCTGAACTCATCTACTTTAGACATGAAAGCAGCTCTTACAATGAATTAAAGCTGAGCATTGTTTTATGGTAATGATGCTTTCTCTAAGCCCAGCCTGTCTTAAAGGTAAAAAATTCCATTTTCCACAATACTTTACAAGTAGTTAGTACAGCTATAAGTTTCAGAAAGAGCTGAGTCTTGAGAAACATGAGAAATTAAATTATAATGCTGCACAAACATACTGCAGCTTCGTCAGGAGTAACCGACGGTGATGAACCTTCACCCATCACGAGCTGCTGACTGTTGCTATGGTCTTACATCACTTGCTACTAACACTACTATTCTCAGTGCCAAACTCTCCCCAATTTAAATAAGGAAGAGTGTTGCAAGTTGGCAAGTATCCCGCATTTCTCAGGTAGTAATGTAGTAGGTAACTGGGATTGCGAGATGAGGTTTTAGATGCACCTCTACCAAAACAACACATGCGTGCTCTGTTGTTACACAGTTTTTCTTGCAAAGACTGGCTAGATAATAGTACTGCATTTCTTGACCAAAACTAAAATGCCATGAAATTCCCAAAGGGAAAGCAAAAACCTCTCTGTAATACACAAAGAGGTGAAATAAAAGGAAGAAAACCCCAGCCTTGTTCCTTTCCAGAAGACAAATGGCCAGCTTCACGTATTTGGAGGGCTACGGTGAGGACTAGGCAAGGATAAAGCAGCACAACTTCTCTGCGGTTCAATTCTCTCTGAACGTCCCCTTGTTCTTGTTAACATCTTAAACTCAAGTGTCTTTCCTAGAATTCGCTTAAATCCAGTGAAGGTGCCTATACCTGTGGGGTACGGTGATCATAGCAGCCGCTGACAAACTGGGATCTGTTCTGAACGTGCCCATAAGACTCCACTTCCACACGGGTGACCGCCAGCCTCGCCCTCCCCAGTTAAGTGTCTTTACACATGGACATTTGTCGAGCAAGGGCCAAGGCACTAACTCGTACCATGAGTTAATCCCTGCAGCTACCCTGGGAGACAAGAGAACTCGGCCAAATAGTTCCCAGCAAAAGGGGACTGAGCTGATTTCAGCTCCGTGCTTGTTTCGCTGAGGGACCTGACTCCCGTTTTCTAGTTGGCGTGTAGAGCCAGGACAAGCTTTACCTCCCTTTCCAAAAGGTGATTTTAACCTTAGAAAGAACGGGACTGTTACACAAGTAAAGGCGACAGTCTTAAATGACTTGATGTTTCTAGACACATTCCAGACTTTTAAGAGAAACGGCAGGGAAAACCTTCTAATGGCTTTGGAGAAGCCTTTCTCTGGGCTCCAGTAAGAGAAAGCCCCGGGTGCGCTGTGGTGCACAGCCGCAGCCGCGGCCAGCCCCGCCGTGGCTGCAGAGGTATGTGCAAGCAGCACGGGCTTTGGAGCAGGACCCGGGAGAGGCTAAATCCAGATTTGCCAAGTATTCACGACCTCAAAACATTTTCCGACGGCAACGCTGTGCGAAGCGCTCAAGGCTTTACTTCTGTCAAAAACATGAAAAAGCACTGTCCTTCGCAGGAGTGGCCAGGGAAGCCAGGACCTGTTAAAATTAGTGGCCTAATAAAGAACATTTATTCAAGTTATAAAAGCTGCAGCATTTTAAAAAGGCGGCTTCCTCCTCTTCCATAACTCTTCCTCATGTTTATGGCGTGTTTCACACCGTTCGGGGCCAGGCTGATAAAGCATACTCGTAAAGCGTTGACACTGGCTGGTCAAATAAACAGCAGGTGAGTAGACTTGAGATAAAATCCTGGCCCTGTTACACCAACAAAATGCTGCTGTTGCCATCAGTGAGGCACTGATTTCACTTTTGATTCCCCTGACAGGTAATTTCTGATTATAAACAGTGAGACGTAACGGAGGCATGGGCGGATCTTAAAATATGAGAGCAGCCTGATGGAAAATAAGCGACATTATGATTACTGGAATATATCTCCCATTCTGAACAGCAGATTTCTCTTCCCGAGCAGTACATAAGGTGGCAGTGAGCTACATCCTTCGGCACCCAGCACAGCTTACAATGTCTTCAGAAAGAGTCAAAGCTTAAAGAATGCAATAATAAAAGCGAGATGGAGAATGAGCACCAGCTTTCAATGACGAATGCAAGCAACTGATCTTAAAAGGTAATTTTGAGCTAGTTTAAATCAGCCTCCAGACATGTCAGGGAAACCACCGTAACACGGCTGGAAAATCAACCCTAGCTTTCCACGCTGTACCAAAACCAGGGGAGACAGAAGAAAACGCAAATTCCATTTCAACGTGCTGCTCACATTTAATCAGACAGTTGCTACAGTTTGATCTCTCTGATCTGGACCAGAGCAAGGAGAGGTTTTGTTACGACGTTACATACAGTCATGCACAGGAATCAGCTCCCTGCAGTATTTATAACTCAGGACACTCTGGTGAGTATTTCCAGAGAACATCACACCAACAGTCAGGCAGATGTATCCCCCTCTGCATCACTAGCACGGCTTTTTCCCCTTAAATGACAATCTCTCCACCACAAACTCCAGAAAGTAAATATCTGCTTTTATTTTAAACTATTTCAGTAGAAATTTAGCAAAACAGTTCACTCAGCCTGTTCCTGCTACAGTAATAGCAATTGACTTTTCATCCTGATTTTATTAGTGCTCTTAGTGGGGGAAATGAAACCAACATTTCATAGTAATTCCAAACAGGAACGCTCAGTCCCCTAAGTCTCTTCTCCCTTGTTAAAATATTCTCTCCTTTACAGAAGAACTATGAAACCGCCTTGTTTTTAGTATCATATTGCATAGAAACAGTTTTGTCTGATCACCCGTTATATCGTGGCAATACCGAGAAGCTCAGCGATGTTCATACGCTCCCAGGGCAGAGGGACCCCAAGAGTTTCATTTTGTCACACATACAAGCTGACAGAACAACTTCAAAAGCTTTAGCGTATCAGAGTAACACACTACCACTTTGTCCTCATGTTTGCCTCTTCTTCAACCTCTGTAAGAAAAACTGACAGTGGTTGTCAGTGGTTTTATAGTTCTCAAGAGCTGCTGTTTCAGAATAAGCAGGTTTTTTTAAGTGGAATACAGGCAACATCCTTCCCCTCCACCACGAAACTGCAGCAAGGAAGCAATGCAACTGAAAACATGATCTCCCTCCCTAAATAAGAGTGACCTAGAAGGAACCGGGCTGCCCATGGCACAGCTCTCCATCCTTATTAACCAACGGCATTTCACTCGCACAGCATCTCGGCATCTGCTGGCACCCTCTGTACTGAAACACATTCCCAAATTAACAACTCCCTTAGGTGAGACCCCCTTAAGAAGGTTAATTAAACAACTTAAAGGAACTTTTAATTTATCTCCTGCTTCTCTTCAATGAATGGAAAGGTGCATGGCCTTTGGAAACCCAGACTTGTATCCTCTCTCTTAGCACTCTTTTCCCTTGAATCTCTCTGGAATTTGTTTGCATCATTCATGAAGAAATAGAGATAATGGCTCCACTTTTTCTTTTTTCTTTTGAAGTCCTTTAAGTGATGCAAAAATAAAAATTACAGAACTAAAAATAAGATAACACTTAACTCGATTTTTTTAGCAACTCCTTCTGACAGCAGCACCAATCCAGCTGTACTACTTCTGCACACAATTTCCTTAGTTCCAAGGAGAAATGTCAATCTCCTGTATTTAGTTGGGAGAATTTATCTTGATTAAAGTTACGGAGCGAAAGATGGAATTTTCCTTACACAAAAATATGGAAAACAGTGAAGGGAAAATTAGAACTTGTGGGGGCAAAATCACTTGCAAGCTGTGCAGGGGTAAGTTAAATATAAAAGCATGCTTAGAAACCAGCACTCGGCCAAGCAGGCGCCTAGCAACAAAATGTTACAGGCGATGTGTTTTAAATAGGAGAGAAACTCTGCGGTTGTGGTGTTGGTAAGCGAAACAAGTACTGCTGTTCGAAACATCGTCCTGATACTGGTCCATCAAATGCCAGCAGGATAAGGGATGCTCCTGTGACATCAAACTGCATTGCTAACTTCTCTGTTTCCTACTACGTGTTGACAGCGGCTGTGCTTTCTCCAGAGCCTGAGACATGTTCTCCTTTCCTTCATAAAAGCAGAGAAATATTTAAAGGAACTGCCGCTATAAATTCGTGATGCTGCAACACTTCAAACCTTACCCGTACCACGAGAGGATGAAGATGGCACTCAATATACGTGCTGTGTTTCAGTGGGAAAAAAATCCCCTTGAAGCATAAGCCAAGAACAACTCCGTGCTTAAAAGCGGGATAACTTCACAGCGGTGCCCACAACTGTAGCGGAGGTTTAATTGGCCCTTTCCTTATTTTTCAACTTGATGTCCTGAAGAAGGATACATGACTGAACCTGCAGTTAATCACCGTAATTATGGCTACTTTATAGTTCTGTATATTGAACGAGCATAAAACTATTCGCACGTTGACAAAATAATGTATGGCTACATATACGTGTAATAGCTGGAATTAAGAGCTTACATCTGCAATAAGAGACATACAGCCATTAAAACACGTAGGGCGATGGGAATAAAATAAGAAAAAGAACAAAGGATTTATTCTGTAGGAAAGGCTATTATCCAGCTGTTAGTAATAAATGTCAATTCACATCCTCTTGTTCCCTTAAGGAAAAAAAAAAATTGTGAGAACTTGCCAAATGTAAAAGACTGTAGCATGAAATCCCAACAGAAACAGAGAGTAATGTAAGAAATTCTTCTGATGAATATCACGGAATTAAGCTATCAGGGTACAGAAATGCCACAATTCAATAAGTATAAAATGAAAATAAATGTTTGAAATTGTCTAAAAATAGAACAGTGTCAGTCATTTTCTTTACTGAAAATGTAACATAAAAATGGGGGGGAAAAAAAAAAGGCACCAACCCACCCAGTAAGACACGGGTCCAAAACAACATCTTGCAACTTAAGCTATCCAACAGTAGAGTATAAATACCACCTGTGAAGCCCTTCTTTTTCACTTCCATGTTATAAAAGCATATTTCATCAATTTCTCCTGTGATTTAAGGAATATTTTGCCTAGCACAACCATTAAGACTGTTGAGTTCTCTCATGGATGGTTTACCCGATGCCACCAATTCCCATGTCAATGGGAGAGCTCTCGGGAAGTCACGTAGCAAGTGGAGTGGTTTTAGCTACGACCTGTGCAGCTCTGCTGTAAATGCTGTACTTGAGCCGGAATGGAAAAGCAATCTTTACTGGGCCACAGCAACAAACCATATTCTCTGAAACCCATCTCGAAGCCCCTGCTCTCGGGGTAGGGTACTTAGAGACACCAAACACCGTTAGACCACTTTGCAGGTATATGCAGTAGCCAATGGAGGAAGCACCTTGAAAGTGGACTTCAAAGTAGTCCAAGTCTTCTTTAAAGTTGCAAAGAAGTCAGTAAGTTGTCAGGGAAGTGTTGTGAAAATCTTCTATCAAGACGAAAAATGGAGTGGTCGTTTTCCAAAAGAATAAGTTCTGCTTGCGCCAGCCTGACACTCGGGAGGGCAGTTCTTTTAGTGCACAAGTTCACTTATTTTATTAAAATGAATGAAAAATGTACTTTTCTGCAGAAAAAAATTATCCAAAATGTAACTGCTACAGGAGTTCTAACTCCATTTAACCCCCTTCTGATAGAGATTTCAAGCCATAACAACTATTCCACCAACTATTTTTATTTGGGCACGTGTGCTGAGGATGCTTAACCCACTGTTTACAGACAGACTGAGACACAGCCATTCACACGTGATGCTTGCTCACACCACTGACGCTCTGTCTATGGAACATTATATTTCTCCTGGATAATGTTATTACATAGTACTGACGTCAATAACCTTGTTTTTCAAGGACAGTAATATCTTTTGGCTATTTTTATTTACTAGCAGGAATCTGTAAATATTAATTGAGGTCTGTGATCCTTTAGCGTAACAGTTACCAGAACATACAGAAGGGAACATCACAATTTCACCTGTAAATAATGCCAGGCCAAGAACAAACAGGAATTTAAGTTAGTATTTCAGTTCCTTTTACCATGTTCTTCCACTCCACAAATTACTGAAGAAGAAGCTGTAATAGAACGATTTTAGTTCACACTTTTTCAAGTGATCAACCTTATTTGAGCTGGAAGAGCATAAGAAGTGTTTTGAGAAATGTGCAGAAAATCAAAAATGACCCCATGACATTTTCTCATCTTTCAAAGTACCATGTTTGAAGGCAGCCAACTGGGTAAGGAAAGTGAACTTCCTTCCTCTCTCCCCTCTGTCCCCGGGCAGCTCAACTTTCTGCTTTCATACCCTGACACTGACAAAGATGGACAGTGGTGGTGCAAAAAGAGTAAACCCCTGTTCTATACCCGCTGTATCAAGAGACGGCACGTGCACTGCTGTTATGAAGCTGTTCACCTGTTTCCAGGTATTCTGTGTCACCAAAAAAAGAAAGGGTATGCATTTATTTGTTTATTTATTTTGCTGTGGGCCATTCCAAAACACCCCAGACTCTCACTTCCCCCTACCATCTCATTTATCTCTTTTCCCGTTGCTTCTAGACCACGCCTACAGGTTCTACTGATCCCTCTCTTACAAGATATTCAGGTAGAGCACCTCCTACATCCAGCCTGCACAATCAGTTTTTCTCTCCTCTTTTTGGTTACCTTCTAGTTAACTTCCTTTTCTTTTCCTTCTTGCCATTCTTCAGATAATGACACCCATCAGAGGCTACAGAAACCCGTTGCAGCAAAGAAAGCCCCTGCTGAGGCTCCATCAGATACAGCATCTCTGGTGGCTGGAGGAGTTGATGAGGAACTGAGTCATTCCTTCACATCCTATAAAATCAATGAAGGCTTTTATAGAAGCCTGAGTTGGAATGAAACGTAATCCATCTCATCCTCCTTCCCTAATGCCTTGCTAAAACTACCAGGTTATTTTCCCTCAGGGTTCCATTTACCTGGAGCACCCAACCACCGGCTGCCAAACCTGTCCATGTAAATGACGTAACATCGGAAATGTAAGAGTGACCAATAACTTTTTAAAGAGCATGCAAACAAGAATAGCCAAACCTCATCGTATCATCGACAAAGAGCTCTTCTGTACAGTGATAACTGGAGTTTTTCTTGTCAATACAGTCATTTGTTCAATTTAACGTTTATCCAATGAACTTAATGCATTTATAATCGAATCTTCGACTGCTCGGCTATGAATAAAGGATTAGGCCTGATGCAAAAGGTCACAATGACCTTGAGAGCTATCAGGTTACAAGACGCTTTAGCAATGGAGTAGACAATTTAAATATGTCTTGGGAAGTAAAAAAGGTCCTAACGATGGAGCCAACCAGACAATCAAATGATATTTCGTTGTACTAATAAAAAGTTCATCTGGTCTCTTACAGCCATGTTAACACGGTGATTTTTACGTACTGTCAACTTGGCAACTCAGTTTATCAATTATAGCCATTTCTTTCCAGCAGTTTCCATCAGGTAAAGTGTGTAAACCCAAACATACCAATCTTTGGCAATGCACATAAAGACTACTTGCCTCGTTATGAAATGACATCACCTACAATAATCTTTGTACAAACATGATCTCACCCTTTACTTGAAGGTCTTATGTAAATTAAAAGGCAAATAAAAATCCATGTGGAAATTGGAGTTTCTAAGAAATTTTTTGAGTGAGCAATATGTCTCAAACATATGTCTCATAGCTGATTCCAGTCAGAGAAGTGAGGTCTAGACTTACCTATAGATTTTTTCTTGATGCATTTCTGAATGTAACAGGGAAAGAATCCCAGAAGCAATGAGAAGGTCAGTTTTGGGCAAATTCTGCCAATACTGCGAGTTACAAAATACCACAGCTCCACTCCTACATAAAATCACTATTTCTTCTTTTCCTTCAGACTACTTTCTGGCAGCCATTGACAAAAGCTGACTTTTTAATGGCCTGCATAAGCTTTGGTGACAAATTCACCATAGATATAATGCCCGTGTAACAGACATCACTAACAAATGACAATACCCTCAAGTCGAGATCACCGCTCCAATAATCCTGCATGCTCTTCACAACACCATCAAAATACATTTATTTATTCATGAGTTTGAAATGAAGATTAACACATCCAAGTGAAGTTTGAAGATGGATGACACCTTTTTCCTTACCTTTCTCAAGACAAACCAAAACAACAGATGACAGCACGAAGTGCCGATCACAGCGCTGCACTTGTGGTAGGCTTTGTCCAACTTCAATGGATACTTAGAGACTTTAACCTCAGAAGTCACACACGAAATTACGACCCCACAAATCACAAGCAACTGAAGGACAGCCAAAATAAAATACTGAAATGAAACCACTCCGGGCTGTCTAATTAAACGACTGGAAACGTAACCGGGATGGCATCTGATGAAGACATTTAAGGAAGCTCTGCCAAAGCGTCCTGGGGCTCTCTTTGGCAAACAGCTCCTTTGTACCTGCCCCTGGCTGACTCACAAAGCTTTGGGTACGTCTACACAGCTACGGTAGGCTATTCAACACCGTTAGACTAACAGCCAGTCTTGGCATGGTCAGCAGCAATGTCTTCTGAAATCAGGGAAGATTTATTGACCTCTCAATTTATTGAAGGCAAAAGATATCATGATCAAGAGAGAAACTAGGAAAGAAGTAATAAAACAACAGAACTTCAGTGGCTGGTAGGTCTACAGTCTTTCAATTCCTGCCAGGAACTTTCTCAAAGGCATATTATTCTTATTTTTTTCAGAAAGAAGAAAAGACAACACATATGTGAAATAACTCCACCCGCTTGCCCAGTGATAGTAGACATGGCAAGGCAGGAGGAGGGAACCACGGCAAACGGCATGTGTTTGTCTGAAGGGCAAGGCAGCAAAGAGCAGATGTGAGAAAAGTCGACTCGTATCTAAATCAAAAGCAACAACTTTTACAATGCTGTGAGATACAAGAACATCATCTTGGCTTGAGATAGCGAAAAGCAGTACATGAGCAGCTTGCATGCGGTAACACATGGCAGCATGGCTGCCTCAGACTAGGTAGTGATGGCTTTCCTCAAGCATTCCTTAGATGTATCATGGTAGCTCTGATCTGGGAAGTAAACACAAATTTGAACGTGTTTTCTACTTCCTTGATCTACCAAGAACATTGTCATACACTTCAAAACACATGATGAGGTTGGTCAAGTTGGTCATTCATAAGAGAGTATTGAAGACTTGGTATCAAACACTGTTCTGTTTACCTACCCAAGTAATTCCATGGACCTCTAGAGTAAACTAGTCAGATAAGCTGAATAAAAATCTAAATCCTACTGCTTTCTGTTGTTTATGACCAGGAAATTTGTAATAATTTTCTTCAATACTAGTAGACTTATTTGGAACCTGAATTATAAAAGCAATTTTCAATAATGTATCGGGGGAGTGAACAAGCTTTTTCCATAATAACACCACTTATTTAAGAGGGATGATACTTCACAGAACACAATCACATTTGAAGAGTTCTTATTATAGTAACTCCTCTATAACTGGAGCATTAAATAAGTTCTACTGTGTTATTAAAGTCTTGAAAATACCCTTTGAAGTTACTTAAAGTTACATTATGGCTCTATCACTTTTTTCAGAAGAAATGAGACTTGGGAATTGCGGAGAGGCACAGAATTGCAACGTCAGCGTGGGCTCCACTGCAGGCAACGGTGCCACTGCAAGTAAACACCAAAATACCTTTGCGTCTAACACCCTTTCCCACAGGCAAAGCATCTCTGAAGGTACAGCAAACCTGGCTTGTCTCCTTTCAGGACTATTCAAACTTCTTCTGACCAGGCAGTACGAGACCCGGTCCTTTGTGCATGCTGTTGCATGGCTTTCTGCTGCCTTTGGGTGAATCTTCTGCCCCTTGAAGTAAAGCAGGAGGAGAAGTTCCTCCCTAAAACTGGCTGATCTTTTCTTATTAATTACGTTTTTTATATTGCTTTTGGTATTGATGAGGAGAGGCTGATGACATTTTCTGTCTTACATCTTACCACCAGCTGAAATATCACGCTGAGCATCTGAGTTCAGACAGCAAGATGAAGAAGACTGACCCAAACCTCTCCATTAAATGTCTATCAGTCACGGAAACTTGACCTTTGCCCTTCAAATTTAAGTTCTTTAGAAAATCAATCAATCACCTTCAGTATCATTCATAAAAGTATATATAAGGAAGCAGCTAAACCAGCTAAACCAAACCTCTGCATTCTGCTCACTTGCAGCCTAACAGCTTCTCCAAGAATTTATTTCACATGGAGTTACAAAAACCAACAAACTCAAACTGAGGTATGAATGCTATTGCAGATGACTCAAGGTTCAACAACAATTCAGCTGGCAAATTACAGATAAAGATGCGGCAGTGTTATGAGGATAGGTTCATGAACAAAAGAAGCAAGAGGGTTATTTTCCACTGAAGAGCAATGGGATGTGGCCAGATTTCAGCATGCTAAGGGGATTTTTCAGACTGTACATAGCACTTGCAATGTGTGTTCCTACTGACTGTGCAACTCCCCCACAGGCTCTACATGAAGAACCTCTCCTCAACTAATTGGCATCATTTTAAACCCTCCAGAGTGAAAGGCTGGTTTTAGCAGAATTGGGTAATTCTTCCCAATGGAACTTTTCACCTTCAGACTCCCTACGCATCACCTAAAGACCAAGAATCTGTTGCTTGAAACCCTGTGGCCCCAAAGAAATCTCAAGTTTCGTTCAGAAAGTTGAGAGCGTAAAACTCGTGCAGAACTTTGGAAATTTAGACAACAGGTATTTCACATTTCCAGTTTTCTCATCTGAAGTGGGAAGCAGGATTATTTTTCTGCTTCACTGGATAATTCTGGTAAGTCTCCAGTCTCAGAGCATAAATGAATCAATAACTTTATTTCAAACTTGCAAGCACGTCCCAGTAAGTTTTAAAATCAAATTCTTCTTTATGTCCTAACAGTGGCAATGCATCACACATCCCTCCACTATGAGCAGACAGTGAAAATTCAAGTGAAATTTTTGTCCCAGGATAGCCCAGGCACTAACTGCAATATTGTATTCTCTGGGTAAAGCATCACGATTTCAGTGTTCACAGATTTCTTTACATGTAAGCACGCGACTGATGGCTTTGCAAAATTAACTCATGTCCTTTTTCAACCAAATACAGTGATGAGACAATGCAAATGGCAACGACATCCTTTACATCCTAAATCTGGCAAGTAAAGGTCAGCGAGACCGATACACTTTGCAATTAGAACTGAAAAGCTCTAATGTAACATTACCCAAAATTATGGTGAGCCAACTCAAAAATAAATTGCACGTGAGATGCAAAGGTAACTCATTTTAGTAGGTTTTTGATGTACACAAGCATCTTTAATATCCTCATGGGCCAGAAGCAATTTAATATGTTTACTGGCTGCTTAGAAGCAGGGAAATTTAAAGTATAGTTCAGAAGTGAAAACATCGCCACATAATCTGGCAAACTATGCTGTATAATCTGCTATTAAACAAAGAAAAAATTTGCCAAGATAATTAAAATTATTACTGATGGAAAGCACCCCCGCTGCCTCTTCTTAGACTGTCAAATCAGCCAAACAAACAATCTACTTAGAGGAACGTATGAAACACTCCAGGCCCTTTAAAAGTGGGAAAGTAGTCAGTGGGGGGACATAGTGCCAAATGAGAAGAGTATTTCTCCTGCCTCGGTTCGTGGGCAGTGGGTGTACCAGCCTCCCCGGCGCACGGCAGCTCCCCGCACAGCCAGCAGCTCAGTACGAGCCTGCTCAAGCTCACCAGTTGCAGCAATCAGTATACGAACCCGTCATTAACTATTCCATAAGACGTAGCATATCGTAAAAATGAAGGTTCACAGAGAACAAAGCAGATGGTGGTACCTTCTCAGGCACAGGCAACTCTTGAGAAGAGCTAATGCAGCAATGGCATGTTGTGAATTCAGCTGGAAAACGGGCAGTTACTCCTGGTTTTGCATACTGGAGGTTTTCTGCAGAACTAGCCTTCCCAGTCTTAGCACTGCCAAAATAATTACTTTCCCTTTGCCTCTCAGCATTTTAACAACTCTGTTGCTGCCAGTGTCCAGATAAATGGCACGGTGGACAACGAGACCACCCGATGTTGATGTGAGTTACAAAGCCGTGTTCAAGGACAGTTGCTCACCTTCTCTCTCTCTCTCACCAATTTTGTTTTGAAATCTGAATCAGAGAAACAAAAATGGGGAAAAAGAAGTGCTGGATCCAGCTTTTTCTCATCATAAACACCCACAGTCAAATAAATTGGTACTTCCTTAACGGTCCCAGCATTTTCAACCCTACTCTCAGACTACTTATCCCAAAAGGTATCTATTTCATTCAGTGGACTTTGTAGAAAGCCCCGAACACATTAAATCCATCTGTATGGGAAACAGGGTTCTACCAGTGAGCTATTTTTTTTTTTTGCCTTAATAGCAGAAGAACCTCAGAATGAATCATTTTAAGATATTACCTGAGAGCATGCTGGTAACCTCTGACATCACTGAAACTATGGCTCCAGAAAAACTTTTCTTCCTAAGGTATATAATTTCATAAGAAATTAAGTTTGAGAGGTTTCATTCATTTGTTCAGATCAGTTAGTGGTGAAATCACCTCTCTAATAAACTGAGATGGCAAAGACAAAGTAGTTCAACTTTCTATAGGGGACTTTAATATCTATATTCTTGCAGTTTTCCTCCAGTCAAGACAGAAAAAGAATCAGATTTGCCTAACTCCTCATGGAAGAGCAAGTTTGATGTTTGACTAACTTTTAAACGAAAATCCTAACCCTGTTTTCTCACAGTTCGTCTGCCACAAGTACACCTAGAGCAAATTGCTGTGAATAAATGGATGGCAGATTTTTGAGCGCTATTTCCTCTAAACGTTTCCCTGTATTTGATTTGCAGGTGCCACGAAGCTCGAAGGGGTGGTGAGTGCCCCGAGGCACGGAGCAGACTCAAACCTGTCCTTAGTACCGGGGAATGTGGTCTGGAGTGACAGGGGCACTGAAAAAGTAAGAAAATGTAGGCTTGATGATCACATGAATATTGGAACGGAGAAAAAAATGTGGATCAGAAGATTGGAGGTAATTGTACTGCTGTGAAAATGGTCTGTAAAGGAAAGCTGAGTGAACTGGGAGTCTCCAGCCTAAGGAGCAAGAGAGGGGAAGGAGTAGCATGTTCTTCAGGTTCTCTGGGGACAGAAACAGAGGGATGAGCTTACAGGGCTGTTGGGAAGATCCAGATGGGGCACCAGGAAAAAAACAACCTAGTAAGGACAGCAGAGCATAGGTAAAGTTCACAGAGAAATGTGGAATCCTCCTGAAGTGTTTGCTATAGGGATATGGATTGAGAGTCTGCATTAAAAGTTTGGTTTAGGGATATTGTGAGGAACAAGGTAAAGGCAAATTGTCATATTCTCACAGGATTCTGACGGTCTGTTTACATCCAAAGCAAATCCAATGACATCCAGGCTTTCCCCTGGACTTGCACCGTTTCAGGACAGGTGAGAATCTAGTGATGCGTTAAAGACAGATCCTCACCTGCAGGGTAGTTATACTAAAAAAAGAGCTACTTCAACCCAAAGAATACTGTAAAACGCCACCTCCTTCGTCAAATCATCTGTTGGGAAACTGGGGGTACACTATCTGTTTACACCTAATCGTCTACTTTCCTAAAATCAGCTTTCCTTTGACACCCGCTCAAGGCTTTTAAAACTCTGTTCTTCTCCCATGGCTCCGTAGCCGAACCTGGGAAAATACATAAAACTGTCACTGGCTGAAACGCTTTCTCCGAAAGTTATTTAAATGAAAAATGTCTTTTTATCCCTTTGGCATTTTTTTCTGCTCTCATATATATAGTTTTTATTGAATTTTCTGGATTTAATTCTTCATTACAATCAAACAAGCAAACCAAATTTTGCCTTGTTAAATGTTCATTTTCAAAACGTGGCAAATGTTTCATAAATGTTTATTGAGACGCAAAATAACGCTTGTTTCACATCTCTTTTTGATTCTGATAAACCAAAGAAATTCCATAAATACCCCAACAAAATATATCCACCAGCAATAGCCTGTTTGGAGGGTGGGAGGCTGCTTGTATCTAGCAGAGGAGATTGCCCCGTTTGCAAGGGAATGATCCCACTCTGGGAGCCGGAGGAAGGACGGGATGCTGCCGTTGGCAGCGCAGGGGACACAGAGCTGACAGCTGTGCCTGCGTGGGAGTTGAGACGCACACGGCATGACAAGTTTTCTGGGCTGGGAGTGGGAGGAAGACACGGAGAGGAGGCAGCTCGTGGGTAAATGTGTGGGAAGAAATGGAGAGACAACGAGGAGGCTCTTGCAAGGTAAGTGCTGAGAGCCTCTGTCCTGCTTCTGAATTGCAGAGGCGGTGAAAGCTTTAACGGCTCTGAGTGCGTACGTATAGACCCCCCCCAACGCTAGCCTGGGCACAGCTGAATCAACCAGTAACAGCAGAAATAAAATAACCTGCACAAGACACGCAAAAAAATTATATCTACAGAAATCATGCTAGTTTACATGAGAGTTCAGTGCAAGAGAGAATGAGATGAGGCAAAGAAAGACTGGAGAAGGTGGGGGTTGGAACAACAACTGTAAGGAGACTTCAGCCCTCTCAACTGCACTGCGCCCCAAACCCTTCAACAAAGTACAGCCCAACTGTGCCGTGCCCTGGAAATAACGCGGCTTTGGGATCGGCTGCCGCAGATAGAACAATAGCTTGTGTGACTCACGACAGAAGCCTTAACGCTAGAATTTCCTGTAGAACTCTTGAGTGGGTCTTTTCAAACAAGTGCTTATTACCAGGGACTTGTCGTCCCGAGATCAACTGCAACCTTGACATCTGCTTATTTTCTTTTAGGAAACTACCTTGCTTAGTTATTATATATTGAAAGCATTATGGTTGCCAGCGGTTAGAAGGGGTGCAGACTACCAAGGAAGTGCCACAGAGTGGGAATATTGAAGCTGCAGGACGCTATGCAGCCGAAAACAACAAATAAATACTATTAGTATAGAGACCTTTAAAATGTAGTTGTTGTTGATCTCCCAAATAAAAATATACAGCAAGCCTTGCACGATGTCATTCTACAGAAAATTGCCACTAAATGCATCCCTTCGCTTTTCATATTGCTTCGGCTGTCACTTAGCGAGGGCTGGAAAGGGAACGGATGTCTCTGCCGGCTGCCAGGAAGAAGCGAGCGGCGCAGTCTGGCCGGGCGAGGGTGAATTGTACCATCTCTCCTTTCCACCAGCAACCTCTGACAGCTGGTGACAACCAGGAGAAGAGTTTTGCCTCAATAAATACCCTGCAGAGCTGCAGGCTGCTGAAGGTATTTCTAAAGCTTGTGCAAATGACACCTTTTGCTTTTTTCCAAAACTCTCTTTGTGCCATATGTGCCACCGAAGTGATCCGCAGGAACGCGGTCACTGGAGCGTCTCTCTCTTCTCTGCAGCTAATGACCTATGTTGGAAGGCCATTAAAAGCGTTTAGGGCAGAAGGAAGCAGCCTACTGTGGATCTGTCAGCACAGCACAAGCATTTTCTCTCGTGCTCCTTAATTGCACAGCGCCAAACTCCTCCGGGGGAAGCGGTGGAGAAAATCAGACAAGGGCAGGCAAGCCAGGAGGTCAGGCACCCCCATGGTCCGGTGTGCTGAGCTGTGCTTGTCGGCTCTGCACATCTCACCAGTGTGTTTTGGTTTCTTCGCATGTATGTATGGGATGCCCACCACGGAAGGGCTTCAGCACCTCCCAGGGACTAGTTTTATAAATACATACATCCCAACACCTCCCTCTCCTCTCCCTCCCCCGGTCCCTCACACCCGCAGGGGCAATATACAGCGATACCGGGAACGTCCTTGACAATTCTAATTATGCTGGAGTCAGAGAGACAATGTATGAAAACAGAAAAATGTCAAGAGCAGTATGAAAAAAATAGGCGATCTATAGGCACCGCTTCCACACATGGTGTGTGCTGAGAGAATATCGCTGCACTGCGAAGCTGGTAGAGGCTCTAGCTCAGAGGTGGGAGAGACTCTCAGCACTGGGAAGATCAATGATTATAGAAAGCAAAGGGAAAAACAACACGAGCGAAGGTTCTCTGAACTGCGTCTATGCCAGCTCAACATGGGAATTTTCTGCCAACCAAAACAGAAAGGAGAACTCAGCTTTTCTTCCTCACCTCGTTACAAAATACCGATTCTCATGCTCTTGGTTTCAGACGCCGTTTCTTTCTTGCAGCACCCTGCAGCAAGACCCTTCAGGCAGTCCTATCCCCAGCCCTGAATTTAGCCTCAGAGCTTCATCAGCTGAGTCTTTCTCGCAGTTACTCTCACAGCCAGACTCAGTGTCTTTTGCCTCTTCTACACCCTTCCAAAACCCTATTAGACCAATCGGCAAAAACCACTACGAGCTCTTGCTCAGCCGCCAAACACTCCTGAAAGGCTTTTTATTCCCTCTTCCCCCCGACTCAAAATGTTCTCAGCAAAACCTTCTCGCAGTTGCCCCTATACCATTGCAATCTGGCAATAAACAGTTTTGCTGCAAGACCCTGAGCTACTGCCCTAGCTCACAACTGCAGTCTTGGCTATTCTTTTAATCTCCTTTACTTTATTTTAACTTCGTTCCTCTCTGCCTGCACCCCTTATTTCCTGCTTTCTCTGTGCACCACTTCAAAAGCAGAAAAGATCTGTTCTTCGCACATGGAGGAATACTGCTTCTGCGAAAAATGTTATTTATAAGGACTGGAAGGTTTTCTTCTGATTAGCATTTTCGGGGAGTTTTTGGTGTTGCTGTTTTTCTTTCCAAACCAGATCTTTGAAAATTAAAAGACTACAAAAGCGAAACATTTAATCAGGAATTACTTTAAAACATCCAAACTTTTTGGAAATATTTTCCAAATATACATATGTACCAAATTCTTTTAACCTTCCAAGCAACTAAATAACCAATGAGCAGTGGACGCATTTTCTAGGTTCTGTGTTGGGGTGGGATAATTCATCCTGCCTTGGTTTTAGACACAGGAATTAGGTTGCCCCTAGGTTACGGGCACTCTTTGACACATGGAGAACTTGCCCTTCCAGAATTAGGTACTCTGAACCGCACCTTTCAGGATGCATCACGTATCTAAGTACAGTGTGGGAACACGTGGAGTGTCTATTGAAATATAGAGCTCCTAAAGCATCCTCCACTGGCAATGCTAGAAAAGAAAGGCACAATCAAGAGTTTTCAGATTCAGGTCAATGACATTCTTTTATTTGTCTCAAGAGTACTTGAGCCTCCAGCCCTAGGCTCCACTTAGAACAGCTGTTTTAATGCATCTGGCCCATGCATCAGCAGCAGAGAGTGAAACTTGACTTTCCTCTGATGTCCGACTCTACATAACATATCCAACTTGTTTATTTTCCTTCACCAGCACAGAGCCTAGTTAGAGACTTGTGTCCTGTTTATGCAACCGCAGCAATAGAAATCCAAGTAAAAAGCACAGGTTTTGCTAACAGATAATAAACATGGAGCTTATTCTTTTCAACTCTCTAGCAACTGGAAAACAGGCAGCAGCTAGATTTGAATACTCGCAAAGCCCTAATAAAAATGTGGAGTTTGGTCTCCAAAACACAGCCTGTAAAGGGATTTTCACCAGTCGGGGGGATGTTAAGCTTCCCAGCCTACCGACCTGCTGCAGCAGCGTTCCTCCGTCGCCAGCAAGATGAAGAGTGGGCAACAATTCACCGCTTCCCTGTATGACCTGATCGGGATGGGATGGCAGCATAACGGCAATAATCGTATGGCAGTGTTAGGATACCACACTTTAATTAAGGCGATGTAAGTCCCACAAAGCAGCCGTCCCGCCCCATGGAGCATTCCTAAAACGAACCTGGTGTCAGATCCTGCCCCATCGACGGTGGGTTTGTTCGTTATTTGTAGCAACTTCTAAGGAGCTTGGAAATAAAATGCACATTTCTCTGTTAGTTGTAAATCCTTCTTCACCTGGCGAAAACGGATTTATTTTCCTACCACTTTTACTTGTAAAAGTACTGTTCTGATCAAATGTACAAACTATGCCCACTGTGTTTTTATCGTGGGGACTGTGGGAAGCCCAGAGCTCTGAACAACATTGTCGTAACTGAAACTGAGCGCTGAGAGATCTCTGGGCTTCCAGACAAATGCCTTATCAGGATGTTATTGCCACTGTGAAAAACAGAAGAAAACAAAATGACTTGTTAAGTTTCTGGAAAAAAAAAAAATAGCGATGGAGCTGTAACATGACATTTCATTAATATCACTTGTACTGTTTATATTTCAAGCTCATTAAAGAATCACCAAGCAAAGCAGTTCTGGATTTCTTTGTCTGTTTAGTTTGTAAATAAAAGCATCAACAGTTGGAGTGAAAACATGGTACAGGAGAGCATTTTGAAATGAAAAGAATATTCTACCAAATTAATTATGTGACTAATCAACAAACTATATTTTTTTTATATATCCATTAATCATGTTGTGTTCTTGACTCCTGAGCACCAAAGCACTGCTCTCCAAAAAGGGCTTTTAAAATCCTTTTAAAAATAATTATCTTTTAAAACCAAGATACTAACAGTTAATCTGACGGAATGAACAACTTCATAGGAAAACCCTGCCACATGCTCCAAACTCTGACCACACTGGAATGAGAAAATAAATGAGAAATGACGAGTTCTAAGATTCAGGTCAGTGAGGTTCTTCTGCTTGCTTCATACCAATTGACTGTGATGGACTTCAAGTGACAGGTCCTCGTTGATAAAGCTCTTAGGAGCACAGTCAGCCATGGAGTAAGCAGGACCTATGTTAACAGGAGCTGACCATGCTCAAATGGAAACAATTTCTAGACTCTCCTCCACCTGCAGTATGGGTCTGCCTATCAGGCAAATTCCAGAAATAAAAGAGAAATAGGGAAAAACTTCAGTGCATGCAAAATTTCAAGACATTTAAAAGGTCTCTATAGAATTCAAGAAACAATAATTCAAATTCTAGAGATGGACTACCAAAGTAGTAAAATCACAGCACTATTTGTATCATTTTTGGTAACTTCTTTTCTATGTTTTCTGTGCCTCACTGATAGGAAAAAAATCCAACTATTTTATTGAGATAAGAAATGAAGTTCTGTTTGAAACAGAAAATGACTAGGCTGTAATTTCCTTCTCCAGAAATGGGAATGGCCAAATGAACGAGCTATTCTCTAAAAGATTTGTTTTCTTTCTTGCTGGTGTTTGTGTGACTCAGCAAGCACTAAAAGCAGTTTCCAAAAAGTCTGTGAGTGGTGACTGAAAAGCAGCACATGCCAAATATGAACTTAGGACTGAGCAGTTCCCAAAGCGGGACGCTGCTTCTCTGAAAAATGTTCACGGTCCCACGAACGAAGGAAGCCGGAAATAGCTGCCAAGCTGAAAAGTCAAATCCATGTTTTGGTTATCAAAGTTAAGTTTCAGAAAGTGCCCTGCCCCTTGGCCCACCGGAGAGAGCTTTGCTGAGGCATGGAACTAAGAGCGAGCAGCATGTTTTATTTATTTATTGAAAACTCTCCACAGTTTTCCCTCCATGCTCTGAAAAACAATCAACAATTTCATGCCACGGGGCGAGGATTGAGCTAAAGCGTAAGAACTGCAGAAAAGGATATTGATGGTGCCGCACACATAGGAACAGCAGACGATGACACAGAGGAAAATAACACGGTAGAATTGAAGCCGCAGGTAGAATTTTAAGTAGGCTGAATGCACCACCTGAAACCACTTTTATGCCATTTCTATTAACACGTCTTTAAAATCTTCTTTAAGATGCTTCGATTTCAAGTCTATACAGTAACAGTTAAAATTAAATCAATGTGTGTGTGAAACGTCTTTGAAGTATGTTACTTCTTTTACCGTCCCTTTCACCACCATCCTTCTAGAAACCTGGCAGAATGAAGCAAACTGAAAGCACTGCACAAGGATGATGGATGATTTTCAACTATTACGATGTGAGTTCATAAGAACAATTCTTGGGAGAAAAGATAAACAGGGCTTGGAAAAAAAAAACCTTTATTTTTGCACTTCATCCAGTGACACTGCCCACAGCCCCTCGCTGACACGAGGCTGATGTTTACAGCTGGATCGTGTATGATGATCTATATTTAATATTTTTACAGTTCAAGATTTAGCCTATGACTTAGGGCACACAAATCCACGACTGTACCTAGAGCTGGGAGAAGGGTCTTGGGGAACAAGGGAATTATTTTTCTTACATTGTATAAAAATTTAATATAATTATAGCCATGATAGATGTGAGGGATGCAAGGTCTGCAGGGACAGTAAAATCTTTTATTAGAATAATTGAGGCAGTTGGAAAAGAGATGAATTTCTGATACAGCACATTTTGCATTGTGCCATCTATGTATTCCTTCAAAAATGTGTCTAGATGATTACAGTTTCCAACAAGCAAGAAATTGCCTCATTATCAGTAAAATATTCAAAGTGATGATACACACAGCATTGTCAAATGTGGGAAATCAAGAAAGGGGGTGAAGGAAAAAGCAAAAATAATAGATTTCAGCTAACTAATTTTCAGTTCAAACTTCTCCAGCAGAGTAAGACAGATAAAACTTGCAGTTTTTCAAAGCAATCACAAACGGCTGTAAGAAAATACAAGGTAAGACCATGGCTAAACCTGTGTGCGTGCACATCAGGGGGCCAAATCCTGTTGAACCACACCATAGAGTCACCACAACTGGAAAACTTGCTATGGTACAGACCAGCCCATAGTTACTGGGGCATTTTTGTGCAAACACAAAGACACGTTCCCACTAGCCAGCTCCTGCTGAAGCTGTTCACCTAGTAGAAAAGCAACCTGTTCTAGGAGAAAGCCCTTCTTCTGGCATTGGGATCCAGGCAAATTCATCTTGCATATTCATAGAACCACAGAATCATCTGGTTGGAAGAGACCTTTAAGATCATCTAGTCCAACCGTTCACCCAGCACTGCCAGAGTCCCTAAACCATGTCCATCAGCACCACATCTACATGTCTTTTAAACACCTCCAGGGATGGGGACTCCATCACCTCCCTAGGCAGCCTGTGTCAATGCTTCACAACCCTCTCTGTAAAGAAGTTCTTCCTGATATCTAACCTAGATCTCCCCTGGCACAACTTAAGGCCATTTCCTCTCGTCCTGACACTTGTGACGTGGGAGTAGAGATCAACCCCCAACTCTCTACAACCTCCCTTCAGGTAGTTGTAGAGAGCAAGAAGGTCTCCCCTAGCCTCCTTTTCTCCAGTCTAAACAACCCCAGCTCCCTAAGCTGCTCCTCATAAGACTTGCTCTCCAGACCCTTCACTACTTTCGTTGCCCTTCTCTAGACACGCTCCAGCACCTCAACATCCTTCTTGTAGTGAGGGGCCCACAACTGGACATAGTACTCAAGGTGTGGCCTCATCAGTGCCGAGTACAGGGGAACAATCACTTCCCACTCCTGCTGGCCACACTACTGTTGATAGAAGTCAGAATGCCATTGGCTTTCTGGGCTGCCTGGGCACACTGCTGGCTCATATACAATCGGCTGTTGACCAGCACCCGCAGGTTCTTTTCCACTGGGCAGCTTTCCAGCTACTCTTCCCCAAGCCTGTAGCATTGCAGGGGGTTGTTGTGGCCCAAGTGAAGGATCCAGCACTTGGCCTTGTTGAACCGCACACCACTGGCCTTGGCACATCAATCCAGCCTGTCCAGATCCCTCTGTAGAGCCTCCCGACTTTCAAGCAGATCGACACACCCACCCAACTTGGTGTCATCTGCAAACTCTATCCCCTGATCCGGATCATTGATAAAGATGTTAAAGAGGACAGTCCCCAATACTGAGCCCTGGGGGACACCAATTGTGTCTGGCCGCCAACTGGATTTGATTCCGATCACCACCACTCTCTGGACCCAGCCATAACCCTCAGTATCACGACCGACGTAATTCATAAGAAAGATGCTGTGACAATGGCTCCAAGCAACAGCCTTCTCCCCAGAAGAATAAAATAGTAAGAAGATCTAAATTCAGCTCAACTTCTTTGGTTATTTGGCTTTAAAATAGAGAACAATCCACATATGTTCATTTTAATAATGCATAAATGCTACTTCCTAGTTCCCAGGAGTTATTTCTTCTTTCAAATGGTCTCCCAAATTCATAACAGATTAGCTTAATTTCTTTCTAACTGAAAGTGCAAAGATTCCCTCTTAATTATCTATATATCTGTTGGAAGTATTTCTAATCCACACAAGATTACTCGAAGCTCTCAAACTATTCAGCCACCGGAACTTAATTCATTTAACAATTACACGCACAACTGAGCCTTTGGACCATGTTAATCAGTTAGCTTTTAATTGTTGTTTAGCAGCCCTCTAATAACTACAAATATTTTGCTAAACTGCGGTAAATTGAGATGTGTAATCTGAAGTTCAGCATCTCCACAAAGAATATTTAAATATTGTTGGACGTGTATATTTATAACATGATCTTCTGAGCGATTCTTCGGATTTATTTTTAGGCTGATGGTATTTACAGAAAGCTCCAAGTTCTGCAGACACTGAAAGTATTCACCACTTCATATGAAATTCAACAGCACAAGGGTCAGACCTTCAGCCAGAATAACTGAACCCAGCTCTGTTGATAACGCGGCCACTCATCTACCTGGCAAACAGATACATAAAGAGCATGCTGAAGACCTCTTAATTCTTATTTTGTTATTCTACCAGCTTCAAATTTTCAAACATTTTGGTACAAAGGGATCAAAAAAGCAGAATTAATTTTCACATAACATACTGATCATACTGACAACTCACACCAATTAAAACTACATAACCTCTGCCTCCTGCCCACGGCTGAAGTTTAAAAAAAGAAGAGAATAAATTACAAACTGTCCTGTTCAGAGGTACACAGTATTTTCAGTAACAAAAACTGCTGGGAAATTTGATCGCATTTTTAGTAGCAAGTTTATGTATGAGGTGCAAGTAATGCTTTCTTATATCCTCTGGTATCAGTGGCTCTAGGCTTCAAACAATAAAATATTCATCTTCCCCAGTTCCTTCACCGCCTTTGCATTAATTTTAAGAATAAAAGTAAATAGCTTTGAGTGGAAGAAGAAGAAAGCCCAAAGGACAGTCTTACTGATCTCTGGAAGTGGTAATAAAAAGGTGAAAGACTATAAAATTCAGCCTATAAATTTTAAAGGCAGAAAAAAACCCATCATCAGATGCTTCATCCAACTTTGTTGTTGCTTACATAATCCCAAAAGATGTTCTACAAGAGATGACCCTATTTTCTGTAATTAAGATCTTCAACTTAGAAACTGAGGTGCAAAGAAATTGCTTCCAAACCAAATCCAAAACATTCCAAAACAAAATTTCATATATGCTTTTTCAAAATCTGCATCCCACATACAGGTATAAACAATGCAGAAAAAAAAGAAAACACATTTTTGGAGAGGCACCTAAAATGGAAGTTTTTTACTCACTCAGAATTCAGACATTTGAAGTTTTGGATCAATGAATACGGTGACAGCTGCTAGTTAGGAGAATCTTGCAGTGACTATTAACAGATTTGGTGTCCTACCCCACACAACCTTAACAGACTCAGGAAAACCTCTTTTCCCCCTGTAATTTGCCTGGAAGGGACTGACTAGTTCCTGTCTTGGAACTCGTTCCTTACTTTTGCAAGGCCTGTTTCCAAACTCCTTGGAGAAGCACCATCAGATACCATATGAGCACTAGCTTGCCAAAATCCCTGATCAACACGAATACCTTCACCATCTTCAAAATTAAACTTCACTGGGCTGAGAGTGTCCAGGAATTTATTTCCTTCACAGAGGAAATGAGGAGACATTTCCAAACACTGGGGAGAACGTTAGGTTTTAAGGTTCAGTAATTCAGAATAATTCTTCTCCCTTTCATTGCAAACAAGACATTCTCTTCCTCACTGCAAAATCACCTAACCAAAACCTAATTCTTTAAGGGTTGCAGTTTTGATCGTGTATCATAACGGTCATGGAAACAGCTTGAAGGAGTCATTTTGAAGAGATGCGAGAGTTTTAAAAAGGATAATTTATAGATTCTTTGATCTATAGTAAATAGATGAGTAGACCAGGCAATTTTTAGTAAGACAGAAGGGGAGGGCAGCATGAAGAACATAACACAATGCTGAGCATGAGAATGAAGTATCTATTCTGCATGTCCAAGATGAAGACTACTGCTGGCTTTCAAGACTGTCAGCTGTAGATTTATTTACTCACAATGGCTCCATGTTGAAGGGCCATTCTGAACCACAGAGACACGTTAAGTTCAATGAGTTAAGCTGAATCAGCAGCTGCAGAGTAGGAGCATATGGTGAATGAGATGAAAAAATACCTGTTACCAATAAAACCTCTTGGAAGATCTACAGCAAAGCATTTTAACAGAATTCAGTATGATACCAATTTGAAATGAGCAAATAAAAAAGACTCCAAATTAGCTATGTACAGTTTTCATATATAATGCATATGGTCTCCAAACTACCACTCAGCTTTAAAACAATCACTATCTCCTTCCCAATTTTAGTATTTTTATACAGTGAGCCATTCTGTACCTTAAAAGAAAGTGGCAGTTAATTTTCTGAATTTTTAAAAATACTTATTCTTTCTGTTGCCACTGATTCTCTCCTCCCAATAAAACTTCGCTGGGGCTATTAAACAAAGGAAACTTGTATTTGTCCCTCCGCTGTAGCACTGAATTCTGGCAAAATGTGAAAGGCATCTGCTTGCCACTACTAGTACAGTGATATTCAAGGGGAGCCAGAACTGCAAATGTAGTATGTAAATCACATAACAAAAGCAGAAGCAGCCTATGCAATTACATGACTTCTTCCTGATTACTATATCGTCTCATCCTCTTCTAAAATCTATTTGTTCTGTATCATTGAAAAACAAGACTCCAACTACTGGGTTCAATCTTCAGCTGGTCTTAGTAAAGAAATTTGTATCAAAAGAACATAAAGGCAGGAGGCAAAATGGCAACCAGGATGATGTGTCTTAGGGCTTCTACACAGCAACTGCGAATTCTTGATCCTTTTCTACAAAATGCATTTATTATTGTCAGCCTGTGTTAGGAGCGGCACTTTCCCATTGAGATAAACTTTCTCAGCGGTGGTACGGGCTTTGTAACCTTCATTCTGCCTTGATGGACTGTCCCCCTTCTGTTGATGGATTTTCTTTTTTAATCTCTACAAATATGACCATTTTAAAGCTGCCTTTATGATTAACTTCACAGATTATACTTTCCTTCAAATGTACACAAAACAGAATAAATAACCCTCCCAGATAAGACAAAGCAAACCAAACCGAGAACATTTAAACAGCTCTTTCCCCAATGCAAACATTACACAGCCGAAAACCGCTAAGGAGGAAACATCACCGTGCCCTGTGGCTGATTTCCCATTTTACCCAAGTGTTTCCCTTCGCTGGTGCTCAGATTTGATAGAGAAACACATGTTAATGTCACTAATTGCTGAACGTTGTAGAAATGTTTGAGATCTATGGGATTTATGGTGGATGGAAGCAGTTGCAGAGCAACTGTCTTGCCAAGAACATCCTCTATTGCAGCTTGAGTTGGACAAGATCTATCTAAAAGATCTCTTAAACAAGCACTGATTTTATCTAATAAATGTACTCATCAGCAAGGAAACTCCCTGGGGATAAAGTGCATTCTGTTTGCTAGCTTAAAATCCTCCAGGTATTTCATTCACTTCCCACACACATTGACTGTGCTACAGTTGATCATTTTAGACGTTATTTAGGACAGTCAAATCCTGGTCTCGCACTCAGAAACATAATGATAATAATGGTAATACTGCTGTTACCTCATAATTTTTTTCAAGCTCAGTGCCTTCCTCGCCAGACCTGTACGGGCAGAGTCATCTCAGCACCTGCAGGTCCTCAGTGATGCCAGAGAAGACCAAGATTCGTTCGAAAGTACACTTATAAAAAATAAAAATAGAAAACCCCAGCGTCTTGGTAATTGGTTTGTTCACTAATTTATTTTGCACTGGAGCACACTAAAGCGTAGTTTCCAACAGAGAAGGAGAAGAAGGATTCAGGAAGGGAATGCAAAACATAAAATCATAGTTACTACAGCAAATCTCTAAAGATGGTAAGACTATTTTCCTCTCTCAAGCAGGAAAGGGAAAATCTTTTACAAAAAGCAGCCAAAGGGTTACACATTTTCTTTCAAAAGAAAATGAATTATTTTATAATTCGAAGGGCAAATACTTGAAGAGTTCTGAGGTACACAAGCATCCAGTTCCTCAATGGTAAGAGCACTACTATAATCAACCCAATTACAGCTCCTACTTGTAGGAGCATCGCCCCTCTCACTGGTGTATGGTCTGGTTCAGATAATACCCTTTAACCAGCCAAATATAAGGAAAATGTCAATGTTTGGTAAGTAAAAACTGCAGGCAAGAACCCCTCGGATGGTATAAATGACAATATAACCCCTGAAATCAAGAGAGATTCGTTAATACCACACAGGACCTGGCTTTTCTTCTTCACAGTGCAACTGATTTTATTTGTTTAGAGGTGACTTTTCACAGTAATAATTTTCCTCGGATTTAGCTGCTGCAACAGCCAGAGTTATAGGTACAGCCCAATCACGAGGGATCATGCCAAATTCTCCCCAATTTGAGGCAAAGCCTATTCTGCGAATTAAAGGAAACCACTCCAGGTACTGATGCTCTCCATCACTCACAAAACGCTTCTAACAGAAAGTCAGAAGATGTTCCCTACATTACAAAACATGCTTTACATTTTTTCTAAGAAATTTCAATGAGATTTAGTTAAATCATGAAGTGCTAAAAATAAACCTCATTTTGCTTCCTGGGAAAATGTCACCATCGTAGCTAAACGAGCAACGTAAAAATGACACCTCCTAGCTCTCATACTTGTTTTGTGAGCTACAGGACCTCTAACTCTTTTGTTTGGCAGCAAAATACATTGATGACAAAGAATTGGGAATTAACAACTTGGAAAGTCAACTTCCATCACAATTTCAGTGGAATTCAGCACGTGAAATCCTTGGGTCTTCTGAAAATCTTAGGTATTACTCTTTAGACCAGTCATCTCCATGCTCAAGAACCGACAATCCACAGAGATGTTGTGTCCTCTGTGGGTCAGCTATCCAAATATTAAAGAGGAAAGAATTTGCTCTACGATTGGGAGTAACAGACCAAACTGAACCCAGCCAGAGAAGCTGTCTGCATGCCTGCAGCTGTACTTGCTCCTGTCAAACTCGGAATAATTCTGTAATCAAGACATCCAAGGATATAAGGATCTCATTTGGCTTTTTAAAACAAATCCAGTTATTTCAAGCCTGGCTTTATTAAAACATTACCTTTCAATTTTTGTAAATCATTTAGAAGAGACGGTACTGGGACAGTTAGGGATCGTTGTCAGGGATCCAGAGAGACTTATATAATTGCCAGAGTTATTGCAATAAAAGTCAATACGAAATCAAGGAGGAAAAGATAGGAATAAAATACTACAGACCTTCAATTTTGCAGATGTAGAGTACCAACATCAGGTGCATTCAAGAACAATGTAATTATTACTACGCAGTTTAAATTTATTCACTATTAGCCGTCCTTGTATCACCTAAAAAGTCACCAAGATTCCGTGGAGTTGCAGAAATATAATTACCGAGATCAATTCACCGCACCGTGCCATTAACACGGTATTATAAAGAGGTCACAATATGAAAGCATCTCCTAGACAGGGCTGTATTTTGCAATTCACAGTGCAATTAGGTCTAAGTCTCATTCAGTGAATCCGGTCCTAAGTGGAATGCAAATTCTGGATGTCTTTGTCCTCACATATAAAGGTCAGTCATGTAAGTCGGAATTAACTTCGCCGGGCAATTAACAGAAAGCTCTCTCCTAACATGTGAGGGCTTTTCCAGCAAGCAAAGCTGACACTGATAGCAACTACAGCTTAAAAAAACCCTCAAGACTGCTGAAGCACTGATACTTAAAGTCTTCAGTGAACATCCTCCTTGACATTTCCTCTTTTCTCCTCTTTTGTTGCTTGATTTTATTTGTCTGGTGACACAGACTTACACCAACAATGCAGATCTGTCAAGCTACACCACAATTTGCTGCGCCAGGGCTCACAACGAAGAATCCCCAATTCCTGTGTTAGGTATTCTAATACTTAGAGATACACGCCTGAAAAATAAATAGGCTAATTCCTAAAACCTAAAGTATCAGTCCTGTCAACACTTAACTATAGTCTTTGACTCCTGCAGCAGTACTTGTGATATTAAGTATGAACGTATTTTGGCCACATATTTGATAATTTTCTTTATCTCTTAATAGACAGTTCTACTTCACAGCAGCACCACCACAAGCCACACACGCACTGTGTTTATCGGAAGCTGTCACAACATTCAGCCGTGTTTCATCCTCACGGTCAACACTTCTGGTTGCATCAACAGGCTCACATGTCTGCTGCTTAAACTACGGAAAAGCAGTGGTTGATGCTGCTCAATTTCTATATGTTGTCTTTTACAGCAAAATACAAAACCAATGCACTAATTAGATCAAACCTTGAGGAAGAACTTCTGAGACAATGAGATTAAGCATTTCAATGTTTCCTTTGGATTCGTATGAAATATATTTGGTGACGCTAGGATGAGACAGAACATACGTTGTGACTTCTCTACCTTAGATGTGAACATAACACTTGCTCTAGTGTTTTTTCTTCTCAAAAGACTGTATGTGCTAAGGGTCCTCTGGTTAAACAGAGCCTTTTGCTCCCCTCTGTAACTCATTCTTCTCAAGCATCTGAAGCCAGAATATAACCCGACCCAATCAATGAACTTCCATCTGATTTACACCTCTTGGCGAAAACCCTTTTACCAGAGATTCAAGATGTCTCTTAAGTTTAGTGAGGAAAAAAAAAAAAGGCTGAAAATGGACACTTCAAACAGGGAACTGAATTTCAAATGGCCTGAACACTTTTCAGCTTTATCAGGTAGGAATGTTGTTTCCAGCAAATATTATAAAGATATTCGTAAGCAGTTTCGGTGACTCAGCGGTAACTCTCTGTTTTGCTGTGTGGGAAGTTTGAATTTGAATTCTTCTTCCCCCTGGGTTGCCACTTTCGGATTCTTGTGCCAAAATAAAGCCCCGGGTTTTGCAGGGGAGGAATTTATTGTGTAGCCCCAGGATGCCAGGCTTGCTGGGGGAGGCTGCGTGGGCCCAGGGCTTTCCTGGAGGGGGCCTGTGCTGAATGCCACCCTGGCAGAACAGTGAATACCTTAAGGGCCTTCAGGACGGGCTCAGTGCAAGGAAAAAAGGCAGAGTTTTGTTTCAAAGTCTGGGGGTTTTGGGTTTTTTTTCCTTTCTTTTTTTTTTTAAATACAACGTGTTTACCAGTTGCCAACTACAAATGGAGGCACAAAGAGCTCGACCAGCCTACCCTCTCTTAAGCTGATGATATTTTATTCTCCAAGAAATGCTTTTATTGAACATCCTGTTGGGGAGAAGGTATTCAGCATCTCCAGAGCTGCTACAGCTCAAGGATTAGCACCTGAAACAGCTTCAGTGTCCACACTCAGCTTCCCCCCGAGCCTTGCAGTCCCCCTCTCCTGCACCTTACACCTCTCTGGAACCTCACCAGCGTGGGGACTCAATATTTTATCGTTTGTTAAGTATGTCATGAACTGAACATTGATGTGCTGTTTGCAAAGAGGACAGACACCGTACTGGAACACATCCGCAGGACCACAGCTTCCATGAACCACAGGCTAACCGCCGACCTTTCTCGAGTCTCCCATGGGCACTTGAAGATACAGACCGAAGGGACTGATGTTAAAGGAAAGACAAATGCAGAGACAACTAAAATGCAAACTGAATAAACAGGGATTCCGAAAGGAGTCATTTTTCTCCTTATTCATGACGAGCAAAGCAAGAACTAGTGAACACAAACTACAAAAGCAAAGATTTCTGCTGCACTGCAGGAGAAGCTTTGGAGACGTCCTAGGCAGGAACAAGTCTTTGCTGACTGCACCGCTCCTTTGGCTGACGGCATCGAGACAGGTGCCTTACACAATCTCTCTCTTAAACTGAAAACCCAAAGGGTGTATTTTATTTGGAACATAAGTCTAAATAAATCAAATCACTACGTTGATACGATACTCTCAGGGATTACAAACTGACAAGTATTGTGTAGTGTTACACGAGGCTTTGAGGACACAGACATCAAGACCCTGCAAAAGAAATGGTTCAGAGTCTGGGCTCAATGAACACCAAGTAGGTCTGAAATGACGGTCTGTGAGCCCGGTACAGTGGGATGGACAGACTGGAGAGAAGCTACTACAGACCTTGACCTCCAGGCAAGGACAGGATCTAGCCACAGCTGGTAAGATTTTGGCAGCAGAGACACTTTAACCAATGTCTCGAGAATCCTAAGACAGCCCAAGAAGAGGAGGCAGGCCCTGTAAAACAGATGCACACAAAGGCAGACGCAATCCTGACACCCACTTGGTCCTGGGAATGCTACGTACATAGCTGATGGAAGCTTTTCAGAAAGTACTAGAAATAATAGTAATCAAGACTTACTGTTTAACTTTAAACTCAGCATCATACTAGATGTTTCCACATCCAGCAACGCGGCTCGTTTTCCCTTTGGACTGGAGAAACGGAGCAGCGCGAGACGTAAATAGCTACAGCACTTCAGCTGCACAGCTCAACGTTCAGGCCTTAAGTAGCTCAAAACCAGCCTCTATAGAAGCTCACACATGAGCGTGCAAACAGCTCTACTCTTCTGGAGACCACGGACATGCTAAAGCAAAGCCTGCCCGTAAGTGGATAAAGCAGATTTGCTCAGTAGCTTGTCGGATTGAGCCATTAAAGCATAATCCACAAATACCGGTCTAGAAAGTAAGGCTAATTCCGTCATATCCACGGCATGCACTACCATTCCTAAACCAAGTCTTCTTCCTGCCGTTAGCAGGGCAGTACATTAGGGGCAGATCTATACAAGAAGCCGCTTCTCCAGCGAGCAGTGAAAGAGGATGATCCTGCGGATGAGCAAATTGGCCTGGACAGGGGCCCATTTCCTGCCTGGCATTAGCTCAGCCTGTGGACAATAGGGCAAAAGTCTTATATTGGTATTAAAGAGGGGCAGAATTTCCATTTTGTTTTGTAGTCAGAAAAAACCTCCAGAAAATACTTCTTTTCAGAGTGCTACAGCAGTGGCAGAGGTGGGCACTGTGGGAGGGAAGGGGAGGAAGGGTGTTGAAGTCCTCCTGCAGATATTTTCTTCAAAAGTTTATCGGGAAAATAATGTTAGAAAGAAAAGTTAGCTGAAAACCATCTGAAGGAAGGATTAGTTTAGCACAGATGTTTCTGTGTGACATCGGTAATTTCATACCCAGCACAGTCAGTGACAAACCCCATTACCCCACACTGGAAAACTGTGACTGCATGTTAATGGGCTCTCTCCCTGATGAGGCTGAGGTTACAGTGCTGCAGGCTGGACCTCCCACTGACTGCAAAGACTTCTGACCAGTAAGTCAACATCTGGAAGAAAACCAGCTCATGGTTAGGCTTGTGGTTGATGAAGGGCTCCTATAACCACCTCAAGAACAAAGGAAAGCGAACAGGCTCAAAAATTAGAACAGAATAGAAAGTACACTATCTCTCCTGTAACAGGGAAGCAAACCATTTGGTTCAATTAAGACAAGCCAATATGGGAGCACCTTTGTTATCCAATTTGGATCCCAAAACACAGTTTTATTTGCTGATATTCTCACGCTGTTAGCTCCTGGGAACACTAAATTAATCTCTTAGGTCCACATTCAGTAAAAGCTCCATGCTGTTTTGGCAAGACTGAGGTTTCAGTTTTATTTAGTTTATTTGATGAGGGTTTTGGTAGAGCAGAAGCAAAGCAGTGTATTTCAATAAATACTTTAATATCCTTCCCTATGGCCCATGACCCCATTTCTGCCCAGCCCAGGGCCGTCAGTCCCTGCCCCAGTGACGCTGGAGGATGCCGGTCTCCAGCCCTGCCCAGCCTGGGGGCTGACATCCCGGCCTGATCTTGGCCCATCCCCATGAAGGTACCCGATGACCCCGGGCAGGCGCTTCCCCGCTGGCTGCCCCAGTGAGCCCCTGGCCCTCGCTGCACCCTGACCCTTGCAGATTGTCATTTCTGAAGCACACAGAGCTATGAAGACCACAGCCAAAACCATCTGGCTTCCCCTCCACCCTCTGGATCACATTTGAAACACAATTTTCCTTATTTCACTACTACAAAAACAGGAAAACATAGAATATAACTCCATATTTAATGAAGAACAGTGATGGGCAAAGAAATACCAAGTACAGAGAAATGTCCATAAAACCTAACTCATTTCTGCACCCCAAAGCTGTTCACTTCATATGAACTAAAGGTTTGTTTCTGGGTAGAAACCACTTGCTTTCACCTGGTTCCTACTCACCCACTTGCCCTTCTGCATGTCACATCTCCCCTCCTGTTGGCCATGTCCCATCTGGTTCCCTGCATGGACCACACAAGCTGCTCCAGTGCCAGGATCAGGCAACCCAGCAAAGCCGAGGGCTGGTACCAAGCAGCACCCAGCCACTGCCCCACGAAAGCAGCAGCACACCAAACGTGTGCCAAACTCCTGCCAGAGATGCAGGAAGAGACCTCTATCGCTGGGAGGACAGGAGCTAAACAAGGATTTTCTTGTCAAGTTTTCTTCCTTTCTATGGCAGATGGAGGTTAAAATTAAAAGAACAGGGTTGTCACAAAAAGCCTGCAATTCTATGACACTACAAACCAATTATTCACATAGGTGAAAACTTGGGATGACAATGATTGGTTTTATTTAAATAAAAAAGAGATGGAGAGAAAAAGGAAGCAGAGGGATCGTGATTATACTTTTTCTTTTTTAAATCCAAAGCTCTGTTTCACCTGTACCAGCCAAGATTACAACAAAGCTTCAGTGACGACTTCAGTATCACCACTGACCTGTGAGAATCACACCCCAGAAAGCAGGATTTTAGTTATTAAACGGAGTATTAACTCTCACAGATTACAACTAGGTAGCCAAGAAGCCATAAAAAAGTCATTTAGAAGAAACCCCAGGGTTTCTTAATGGTCAACAGAAAAACACTGGCCCTAAACGATGACAAAATAACCATCAGATACCATGTGCCAAGATCAGTCAGGACAGCTGAAAACTGCAGGCCATGTAGAAGAAGAAACGAGTGAAGCTGAAGGACCAGCTGGACAGAGCTTTATTTAATACCTTCCCCTTAGCTCAGGAGCTCAGCTGGCACCGCGTTATTCACAGCTTCACTCCCCACTCAAGAAACCCGACCAGTGCTTAAGGGGACAGCAGGGCAGAAGGGACAGAGTGGAGAATGGGCAGTTGAGGGAAGAGAGAGACGCAGCACAGGAGCGTGAAGGGGCACAGTCTCTGATTCCCCCTAAATCTCATCACCTCCCACCAGGGCCTCTGATGAAATCTTCTAAAAACCACTGAAGCTCCAGCAGTGCTGGCACATCTCCAGGAGGAAGATGCAGAAGTGGTGCAGATGCTGCACTTTGCGTGACGCAGAGGGAATAGAACGCAGCAGCTCGTGTGAAATGTTCCCTTACCTTTGCAGTGGGTGCCATGTAACATCCACAGAGAAGAGCTGGGACTATTCCTAGGCATTTCTGGCAGTGCCATGTCCAATTTGGAGCATCCTTGCCTTGGCTCACAGTCCAAGCCCCATACATGTCTGTGGAGCGCTTTGAATATTTACGGCTCTTTGTAATTAGCTAATAGCAATGAGATGGATCTTTCTGAGGAGCAGGCTGCTGTGACTGAGCAGTGTCTAAACACTGAGAAATACACACAAAGAATTTGCTTGCAGCTATTCAACACTGCATTCAAACACAGCGAGTTTAGGAAATGCTGTTTAAACAGTGAAAGTGAATCACTTTTAACCAGCTGCTCATGAATCGATGTAACATCAACTTCATATTAATAATATTAAAAAATAATGACCACTAGACTGATGGGCCATGAATAGGGGATTACCGAGGGTTGCAAGAGTATGTTTCAGTGATGAATAGTAGATTAATAAAGGAAAAAAGTTAATAAGCACAAAGAAGGATAAAATTGCTTATGAAGATAAATGATGGCTTGCTTTCCAATGGAAAATATGATGTTGCAAGAAGTACAGGATGCTTAGGATAAATACTACAATATTTGATATATCGTAGCTGACTATATATAATATAGTCACATATGATGATTGGGCTCTACTCTGAAACAGATACCCAGACCTGACACTGCTGCATCCCTTGCCTACCCAGCCACAGCGGAGAGCTCACAAAGGCAGCCCCTATTTAGACCATACTCTCCCTATGCAACTAGGAGGCACAGCAAAATCTTCTTCTGTCACCTTGGAGACTCCCCTGTCCCTCTTTTAACCTGCAATCTCAGTCACGCTCTCTGCATTACACTCAGGGGGAGCAAATAGACAGAACAGAACAACCACACCATCTCCACAGCTTTCTGTCAGCATGATGGTCTGCCCAGCCATGTCCAGCTGGTGTAAACCACCATGTAAGCCTGGCTAAAAAATCTCCAGATTAGCTGAGAACCCAGTTTTCCTCTTTAAACCACGATACCCCCACTCCTTCAGCCAGTCTGCCCAAAGTGCCTGACCTTCAAGTGAGCCAAACCCCGTCAGAATGGTACCATCAAATGGGAGCACTCAGCCCTGGGGAAACAATCCGTGTTTACCTGCCTAACCCCCCACAAAGACCCAGAGACTTGGCTTAGACACTGACAGTTGAAAAGTGACTTCAAACAAACAACTAGCTTGAGGGGAAAAACACCTAAGGATTTTGTTGCCAGTTTTAGAAGAGTGAGCTGAGTGTAAAGGCACTGCCTGAGAACAAAGTAATTGCCTGGGAGAAAGTGGGAGGATAAACGAGACTCCAGCACTATGGATGACAAACAAGGTAACAGGGGAGACTTTTAAGACTTCAACTATGAAATTAAAAAGAGTAGCTTAACCACATGGGAAAAGGATGGAAGTAAATCAGTGGAATACTGGGAATAAGGGTTTGGTGCGATGATTGGGGTAAGGGAGCTGTGGCTGCAGAATAGGTGGTATCTCGGTCAAGCAGGAGGCCAGTCATTGCATGGGTGAAGGGTCAGCACTTCAACTCAGCAGCTGATAGTGTCACGTAAGCACTGAATTTCTGCAACTTCTTTCTTATAACTATATTGTGCCCTTAGCCTGTGTAAGTATTAAACCTGAAATCAAAAAGACTGAAGCATATGGAACATTTACACATGCACACATAGACATGACTGTCATTTGTTCTCTGATTAGAAAACATCTCGGAACTTCACAAATTCTTTTAAAATTCACAAAATGTGGACTCCCTTCATCACATGAAATGCCTCAGGACAAAATGACCAAAATTGGCTGGAGGTAAATATTTTCAAAGTATGAAACATGCTGGAACTGGGGAAATGTCTTAATCTCCAGCAGTGGAAATACACCAAGTGAAACACTTTGATACTAAAACAACTAATATTTTTAGGACAGAACGAGTTCCCCAGTAGTATATTAACACAAAATTATGCACTTTGAAATGGGAAGTAACTGAAAATATACAAAATAAAACCAAAGCATATGAAAGCTTTTTTGATGGTAAGATCAAATTAGCAGTAATTTTTATTGCACTTGGAGGGAAAACTGTATTAACATTCATTAAAATCTATAGTAAACTGATAACCAATGATTACGACAGTTTAAATATGCAATTTGCCGACTTCTGAAGAGTATAAATCAAAAATTAACCCAAAACACTCGCAGAGAGCCTGGGCACAACGCCTTAGCGATGGATGGATGGATGGATGGATGGATGGATGGATGGATGGATGGATGGATGGATGGATGGATGGATGGATGGATGGATGGATGGGTGGATGGGTGGATGGGTGGATGGGTGGATGGGTGGGTGGGTGGATGGGTGGGTGGATGGGTGGATGGGTGGGTGGGTGGGTGGATGGGTGGGTGGATGGGTGGATGGGTGGGTGGGTGGGTGGGTGGGTGGGTGGGTGGATGGGTGGGTGGGTGGGTGGGTGGGTGGGTGGATGGGTGGATGGGTGGGTGGGTGGGTGGGTGGATGGGTGGATGGGTGGGTGGATGGGTGGATGGGTGGATGGATGGGTGGATGAAGTTTTACACCTCTTTCCCACTGACATGGTCACTGGCTGACAGCAGCCTTAAGTAAAAGGAAAAGCATCTCTCTGGCAGAGACACCCATAGACAGTCAACATAATTTTTATCACATGAGTCTTGCACTGACCCATAGTCTTCATCAAAATAATACCCTTCTGTTATCGGAGTTTCACCCACAAGAAGCTACAAGATGAATCCCTTAGTGTAGCAATTTTCATTTGACCTCGCCGTTACTTTTGTGTGCAGAACTAACAGGGAACAATTTCCCAAGACATACTTAAAGGCAAAAATATATTTCCCCATAGTGTTGTAGAAGGACTTCACATAAAATGCCGCCTCTTGTACTTTCATCACATTTTAAGCAGTTGCATCACACTGTTTAAATGCAGGTTATGGATCCACGCAGCCAAACAATACAAGACAAAAATTTTCAATGTCACAATTAATATTTAATTAATTTGCGGTGCCTTGTTCTCCACTTACAATGCAGGGAACAGGTACAGTCTTAAACTCCTGAAAGAATAATTACCACTCTGAGTGGGTCCTGAACATAATGCCACTCTACTGTATTTTTTCTGACAAATATATATAGACACTTTCACAGATTCAGTGAAATTTTCTTTTCTTTTATTAAATGCTCTGTGTGGGCAATAAAAGAAAAAAGGTTGCAGTATAATTTATTGTACCATTTAATATCAATACTACAAGACAAATGAAGGAATTTTAAAAGAAAGTCGTAATGTTTCTTCCAATAAGTTCACCTTTTGTGCCATCCATAAGTCATATTTTTGATATTCACAAGGCAAATGAATGGGTTTCCTTTCTGAAAGAAACAGGGGAACTTAAAGCACTGTTTACTAAAAGATGAAGAAACAAAGATGATGCAGTTCAAAATCAGCAGTGCTGAAGTTCCAGCTGTTTTGTAAAGGCATGACGGCAGTCAGGTACAGTTGGAGAGCGTCTCCACACTTAATGCAGGATGCTATACACAGCCAACACAGAACTTAAATGGGCGTGTTCTCTCCACACAGGCATATTTAGATTCAGCGCCAAGACGAGGTGCAGATGCCCAGTTATATAATCTCTCCTGCAGGCTAGTTCTGTGTGTGCAACATTTCACAAGATGCAAACCCGCGATCTGAGATTCGGTAAAGACTCTCAGTTTTACATGAGAGAGCACAGCTTTGAACTTAAGAGCATGCATGGTATTGATATCGGATCTTCCCATCAGAATTTGATTTCAAATTTGTGGGTTCCACACACTGATGAAACCGTTAGGTAGTTATTTACTACTACTTGTAATTGGTGTTGACCTGAGGACAAGAAGCAAAGGGTTGAGAAACGCAGATACCAACCAACAAATTAGAAGAATGGTATTAACTGATTTTTTTTTATTCTAATATTTCAACCACTGCTGGTCTTTAGAGAGCCCATTTTCAATCATGTCTCACCAACTTACTCCGGGCAACTTTTAACCTAAGAATATGATCATTTATACTATCCATCAAGTAAAAAAAAACACTGAGGAAAATTGTCTGGGTCACGTGTATCAGGTGACTGATTTGCAAACACCCCCAGGTATTTTCAACATGTATTTTTAACAGACTGAAAAATCTCCTATTTTTCTGACTTTGTCTCTCTCTTTGAGGTTTTGCACATACTGAATCGATGAATTAATAAGCCTAGTTAGCCACTTTATGAATATATATACTTGAAAGGAAAGAACAGACAAACTAGTAGATTAGTGGTATCCTAACACCTAGAGGTTGATTTGTTCAGGATCAATTAGAGAAAACCATATATATTCTCTGGGAGACAAAACCCCACTTCTTTTATTTAAGTACTTGGTATTTACCCTGTTCTCAGAATTATCTTGCCAAATAACTGACTTTACCAGGATGCTGTAACAAAAACATTTAGCAGAGGAGCAGAGCGATGCTGAATGCAAGAGATGAGGTGCTCTTTGCAACATCTCCGGGGAGAATGACATCATGTCTTGACTGCTCTGGCCGACATCCTCGTATGCTGAGCAATTCAAAGTGGATTATGTGTTGTCATTTTCCATTCAGAAGTTGCTGCTGTTTTACTGCATGACTGTGTGCTACCATTAATGCTCTCCATCTGCCTCCAAGTTCTCGGCTGACATCCTAATGATGCCTATCAAAATAACACCAAGCTGGGATTGTCAGATAAAACTTACACTTGTGCTGACTCCATAATGACATGATTTCTCATCCACTTGCCTGACTACAAAGCTAATATTCGGGCTGTTGATGCAAGCCAGTTGCACTTGGGGACAGGATCCAGACCACATGGACTATCCTCTCTGTTTCCTTTGCAGTCCAACCACAGTCAGATTGTCAGACCAGAAGACTTCTAAGCTTCAGCAAAGAAAAGCCTTTAAGCAGTTTTCCACCAGCAAATAAAATTGCATGAACACTGGAAATAAATTAAATAACCTCTTGCAGAAAACCCAGTCAAACGCAAATTCTGGCCAGTGTAAGAAGAAAGGAAAAGGAGAGGACAAACACACAGTCTTCCCTACGGGGTCTCTCCTCACCTCAGAGCAGAGCGAGACAGTGTTCATACCATTGCTTATAGCTTGCCCTTGTACAAACGTGAGCATTTAGAGTCATTCTGTTCTGGTAACTTCATCTTTTCTCCATCTCTGTGACCAGTCTGGTGTTCACGTATGCTTTGGGCTATGTATCTGCTATGGTGTATGTCCGACAGGCACATGTCAGAGCCAGAAAGGAAGGCTGCCCATGCTGCATTTCTCTGGAACAGGGCTCTTCTGTTTTGAATTTCTACTAAGTCATAGGCTCTGTAGCTTATTGTGTGAATGATTTGTAACTACAGTTTGAAACACATGTAGAAAATGAAGAAATCGACCTTGGAAGCTTTTAAAACAAAGACAGATTCCCACTTGCATCCTAAATCTGAAGACTGACTAAATGAACACAAGAAGGCTCTTGTCATGTCCCACCAGCATGATTCCTATTATTACTTCTACAGAGCTACAATGCTAAGAAAGCATCAGCTTTGTCATCTCATCCTCGTGAGAAATCTAATACTGGGATGTTTGCATTTGCTCTTGCTTTTTTCTGTTTCTTGGTGGAGGGATGCAATTCACTGCTGTGGGGGAAATGAAACAAAAACCCCAAGGCAAAACACCAACCAACCAAAAAACCCTCAGAACACCAAACCAGATAATCCCAAAATTGACCTGCAATGAAACCAATGCTCCTTGGCCCACTTGTACAAACTCTCCTATCTTCATGGGTCAATTAAATAAAAATTAAGATGCCTCCAGAAGAACAGCAAACCTGTCAGCTCTACTGCATTATGCAAGAAGCCAGACTTCACCTGACGCAAGAACAGCATCCTCAAGAGTATCGAATCTCCCTGTCTCCACCCCTCTATTACCTCAACTCTTCAGCTTTCCCACTTAAAATAGGTCTCCCTGGGGTTTTTTTATTATTTTTAAAGATGTTTTATATGACCATGCAAGCAGGATATTAAAGGAAACCCATGGTAACTTCACATTTACATAGGTTACAAATTCATACAGAGTCAGGGCATTTCTGGGATCCCCACTGTATCATCTGCAGGCATATAACTTCAAGTATTTTTAGATCTAAAAGCTAAATAAAGGTCAGCCTCAGGAGTCTGTATCACTTTGAACATTAAAACTCAACTTGTCTCACTCCTTAAAGCTTCATCGAACAAAGTTTAAGGAAGGAAAGCAGCAGCACTACACAAACATTTCATCCTTTAAAGAAGAGAGTAAAAATGGGTCTTTTTACTCTCCATAGACAAGCGCTACAGTTTGGTGTGGGTAGGACAGGGTTAGATGTGAACACGTAAACCTTCACAGGAGGTTTACGAACAAGAAGGAGCCACCATACACGTGCGTTAGAATGACAGGAGTGCAACTGCATAGATCTCTAGGACTTAAGACCCCCAGACAATCTGTGGCTACAGCAGACAAAAGTCACTAGCTGATGGCTTCCAATTTGTACCATCAACTTCAGATTCCTCAAAGAATGAGAAACCTGGATAAGATGGACTTGTCTGGCTCTTTTGAACCAAGCAACCTCAGTACACCAAACCCAGTAGTGACTTGCCCTTCTCCAGAGACATCGGCCCTTGGTTAGTCATGACATGAGACATGCTGAGGCCCAGACCGGTCACCAGCATCTGCAAGAGCGAGGAGCCCACCCTCTACTCAGGCACGACCGTGCAGTGCTGGAGGATGATCTTCCAGCCCTAACACAAACGTCCCTGACACTGCAGCCTTGTAGAGAGGCAAGTTGTACTTTTATCCATTAATTTTGATGTAGAGAGATTACAGGTACACTACAAAATTATCCTACCTACCCTCATTTTAAAATGGAAAACATGTTTGAAGCAGCTAAATAATTTGTTTCCAGGGAGGATTTTGGAAAACAGCTGAGGAAAACTACACTTATCCCACCAAAATGTGGAAGGGATACCTTTGCTAAGTATGAGGCATTTACATACCTCATAGCAAAATGCAGAACGTTTCTCTTAAAATAGTCTAAGAAGAAATAAAAATACATATTGCAAATACACCTTCATGAACACGTGTTAGTCCAGGTTACACAATGCTGCTTCTACTAAAAATAAAAGCCTAGTCCAAAAAAAGAAAAAAACCAACCACGTTCATGGCATTTTAAAATGAGAAATAGATGACTAGGAGCATTTTCTTCGTTAAGTAATAAATTGCTTCTCAGAGATGGATATTTTAAGATAGAGCACACGTGGCTAATCCTCAGCGGGTGTAAATTATCACTGTTGCAGGGAGCTCTGCTTTTACCAGCTGAAGATTTGCCCCGTCAGCAAAGCAGACCAGGGAACTAGACGTGTATATGGAAAGGTATCGATCCTAAATAATGCTGAGGGACTTAGAACATGCTGGACAATGACAGAGATAGGGGGATATGCAAAGGATGAGGGGAGTCATGGTAGGTAAAGAAACGAGCAGGAAAGCAGAACAGCAACACTGATAACTCTCTAGGTATGGCAATTCTGCATTGAAATAGGTGCAGAATTCCAAACCTTGTGCTGCAGATCTCATATATTAGTTGCGCTTAAACATCTGGGCTGAGTCAGCACCTCTGGTTCCTCCCTACAGCAGTCAGTGACAGCTGATGACTGCTCTTCTGAAATCAAAACAATGGTTATTCTCAATAGTGGGATAAAACATTTACAGACAAAGGTTTTAAGATAGCAATTTTCATGTGCATCTTGGCTCAATGAGCTGGCGGATCTGAAACTGCTTCCCTGACGTCTGGATAGCGCATGGCCCTGCTCTGGATGCCGTGCTTGACTGGCTGCTGCCTGCATGGCACCAGGCATTGGGCAACCTCGCTGAAGGCTGGAAATCAGCCCATCCCTGTTAACACCTGGGGCACTCTCCCGTAGATATAGACTTACTTGCCTACTGGGGGGTGGCCATCCTGAGCTATTGTTTCGTTTTCTGCTTGTTTTTCCCATAAGCTTTGTTGCTGTAACCCAACACAGTCACGCGCTAAAGAAGCCACGAAGTCCACGCTTGACATGGCATTAATAGACTGTAACAGAGCAGCTTCAAAATCATCACGTGTAGGAAAAAGAATGCTTCCTAGTATCACTCATGTAAGCAGTATCTTTCTGCAACCTGAAAGCTTACACTGACGGCAGATATGCCGCTGACAATAACCCTCCTGTTGCTTCATTGGCAGGAAAACAAGAGACTGGAGATGTCACACGGTATTTGCAGGCATGAACGACACCAACCCAGCAGTTAGTCACATCCCTGAGACACGATGGACATGCCACCACTAAGCATCCTTACATTAAGTCTGGGTACCTTTCTAAATGGCCACTTAGGCTCAAAGAGCAGTGATGGACATAAAATCTGCGGAGGGAGGTGATTTGGACTTAAAATTCAGAACAGATAATTCTGTCAAGGAAACATCATGAAAACGTTGAAAAATATCAGAAGCAGATTATTAAATTTATACTGTGCTGCACTCATCGCCACCACTTTTAACAACAGGCTTTATCCTTCTTGTAACCCAAATTTATGCTAATCTCTTCAACACTTCCAGAAACCAAAGCCAGAGAAACTCACTATCTTCAGCACTTCAAAACTTACTCCACAATACCCTGTTTTAATGTCCTTTTCTTTTTTATCTTCATTTTTATTTCAAGTCCCCCATGAAAGCCCATTTAAGCCTCCCCTAGTAAATACTGTAGGGTATTTACTCTGGACGTCAAAGTGCTGGCGGTACTTCCACTCCATTGTAAAAGGCCAAGATAACAAATACAGATTTATTATTAAATGTCCCACCTTTCACACTATGCAAATTTACCCAGACTGCAGCCTACTTTTGGCAGTCCTCTTTCCCAAGGGCCCTTTAGGAAGAGGCTATCAGCCAGATTAATTATTTTAACAATAGCAGCCTTTTCCTACTGCCATTTTTTCTGTCACCATTATACGACATAAAGCAGGAGGGAGGCAGAACGAATTTATCCAGCCTGAAATATATCTCAGTCCAAAGCTTCCCAGAAGCACTAGATTCAACGCGCAAGTACAAAGCCATCAGCCTCATGTGACTAGTTACAGGGGACAAGAGAGCAGCATGTGTCCCTGCTTCTGGAAGGGGCCGCATGGTCCATCTGGCTGGCAAGGTTGACCACCACCAGAAGACAGATAAGGACAGCTGTTAAAAAACCCAGAACTCAAATAACCTTCTCCTGCCTGTCGTCATTCCTTGTGACACATTGGCTTTCACATGGAAAATGCAGCGACTCATAAATCCTTTGATGTTCAATCACTTACGTACGGTTCATTGACCGGTCCTTGACAGGATTATAAGTGTAGGAGCACATGATCTCTGTGCAGCACACAATGAAGGGACACACGCCAACCTTCCCACGTGTCTCATAAAGGGGGTCCTGACCCTGCGATGTGCTGTAGAGCACTGCCTGCTCTGGGTCCTCCTGGGGCCAGGACAGTCTGGGGCCAGTGAGTCCACCCAGTAACTGGCCCAGCACTTGTGTAGCTTCCATGCAGCTGGGGGAGCTGCTGTGCTGCTGCCGTTGTGTCTCAGTGCGTAAAAAAGGAATCCTTAGGGATCCCCATCACCAGCTATAGATGGGGGGTAAGGATGGACAGTGTTTATAAAAATGTAAAACTCAGTCCATTTTCTTACTCCAAGATAACACCTGAAGCCAGCAGTCCCTAGTGGGTGGGATAAGACAAAACCCAGGATTCTCTAACTCCTCATTTTATTCTTTTTTTTCAACTCAGAGCTACAGACCTGTGTGGAAGGAGAAGGAATCATTCCCCTGCCAAGCTGAGTCACTCAGGTCACTGCCGTTCCTCTGGGGTGACCGCAGCCTCATGGCTCCCTACTACAAATTCGGTCTTTTTTGCAGATGCTGGTCCCAAAGATGCAAAACAATGTGGGCACTGGAGATTAGTTGATGTGAGCGGGCTGTACTGTATGTTTTATTTAACAGAAAACATAAAGCAGTTGGCACTCTGCAGCCTGCTCGGGAATGTTTACAAAATGATAATAACCCCAAAGAAACGCCAACAGGAACTTAACACGAGTTAAACAAATCACCTTCAAAGTGGCAACTCTGACACAATGGTGTCAAAACACGTTTCCTTCCCCGCTGGAACAATCCTATTATTTCGTACTGGCAAATGGAGGGGAGAAAAGCCGTTTTAAACCCGTGGGAAAACAGTAAATTTGCAGGGAGACGAGAGTGATGGTGAGCTCACAGAGGTGAAGAAGCTGGGCTTCTTCAGGGAGGAGCTTCTGAAGGCAAAGGGGTGTTTGACAGAGAAAAGACTACAGGATTATCTCAGAGGGTCTCAGCCACGTCAGTGCAAATCCATCAAAAGTCAATGTCATCTTCATAACTCCAATGGGCACCAGATCATAATCCCTTCCAGGAAATGAAAAACCATGATGCTCTTGTGATCTGCCCCTCCTCAATACCAACAGACAAGCAAATGAGGCTGAGTAAAAGAAGTTATATTCCCACTACTCCCAGATTAGCCAGTGTAAGGTTACATGGGTATGCATGCTGAAATGGCATCAGGCACTGAACTAAGGAAGCACTTACGCAGAACCTGCATGACTGTGCAATATTCGTATTTTCTTACAGAAAGCCCAGTGCGGTTTTCATACCTCCCTTGCCAAATGTTGGTGATTTTTATGCTTTTATGCTTACCTATCAGCCACGTGTTTTGCAGCACTTAGTCTCTCTAAATTGAGATGCTATAAAATATGATGCTAGCAGTAGTATTTAAGAGTACCACAAAAGACAGAGCATATACCGAACATTCAAATGACAATCAGATGTGGCTGCCCCAAGCTGAAAGAGAAAAGAAATTTCAGAGGTAAGAGTGACCTCAAATTTGGCCTGCCGTCTTGTGTGGAATTTGTGTGTTTATCAGGTACCAGATTTGGCAAAGATTGCCTAGTAAGAAGCAAGAGGTTAAGTGCCTTTGGAACACAAACTGATACACATCCTCACAGGTCCATGGGGACATCTGATCAGGAGAGGGACCTGGCTAAGCTCCGGCAGTCAGGAGATCTTACACGTCCAATGACGCAACTGAGATTTCCAACTCAATGCTTTATTTACTCACTCCCATGTTTCCTCAAAAGAGGCAATGCTTATGGAGCGGAAGACAAATATTTTAAGGAAAAAAAAAGTCAAATGTCTCTTTCACAAAGAAAAAAATCAATGGCCACTTCCCCCTGCATGTCACGTCCATGGGAACCATTTGGCAGCTCTCCCTCCATTTCTGCCTATGGGGAACGGTTCAGGTGTTGGCTGGACACCATGGCATGCCCACAGACTTCAGGGCCAGTTGAGGACGGGATGGAGAAGTGGGTGGCTCAACATATAACACTTTCATAGAGAAACTCAGGAATCAAAGAAATCTAAGAAGGCTTTGAATAGGATTTAAGGACAAAGCTTATGAAACCAGGGGGCCCAGGACCTAAAGATGTGGTAAATCTCTCCCAGCTCTACCTTCCTGTGCAAGCACAGGTCGAGCACAAAGAATCCTGAAAGATCCATAAATGGAAAGTCCAGTGACTATAAGTTGAGTATGTCTAATACTGCCAGCAAGAAGAACTGGGCTCTGTCAATGCAATTAGCATCACTTTTAGTATAGAAGTTCAGCCTGGGATGCCTTAACTTAAAGCAGGAGGAAAAAAATTTAAGACATCCCTGGCTGTCTGCACCTTAGCAAGCAGTGAGGATGCTTGGAGCAGATCTGTAGGGCAGAGACCTTGCTGGTGCTGAAAACCTGACGTTCCATTCTTATGTATCTCAGAGGTGAGGAGAGGGTCTCCTTTAGCACTGTAGATGAACACCCATTAACGGTCGGAACACATTAGGTAGGCACTTGGAGCACAACGAATACAGTTTCATCCCGTTTGTCTATGCCAAGCCTGCTCCGCAATGTGAAATGGTGAGATTTGCTTCAAAGCTCACTCCCAAAGCACTAGCGTACACAAATCTTCTGTTGGCGTGAAAGGAGCTAGCGAAGTGTACCTGTGCAGCGCAGGCTGCTGGCTGCAGAAATAATGCTGTCGGACACACAATGGGAACGCTCTGGAGAACAACAAAATGAGCAGTGAACCGAGGCACTGATAAAAAGCCGAGCAGTATTCAACAGCGAGGTGTCTTAGCCAAGAACCAGTGACACCTGACACCTGGAGTTACAAGAGGTTCACTTGCCCAGACATAAAAGAAATGTGTGCCAGCGATAAAAACCAGCCTGCTGCAAGTGTTAGTGTCTACAGGTGACCGGGCTAGTGGGAAGCAATGTGTGCATACAGGCGTAGCCACGGTGGGTGACGTATGTGAACATGCACGAATGCACAGGCAAAGTAAAAGACCCCCCTGAATAAGGACCAGGAGGGAGAAGAGTCTCCCTTAAGCACCCCCAAAGTTCTCCAGCCCTTGGCCGGGAGTTGTGCACCCAGCTCTGGCCCTTCCTGACTTCTGGTGGGATGGGCAGCATAGTGCTTCTGGAGAACTGGACAGCTTCAACATGTGGCTCTGCCCTAAAGCATAACTTTGGCTCCAAGAAACCTAAAGGCCTTCTGATGCCTGTCTGCAATCTTGACAAACAACAAACCATTAGCATGCCACGATTCCGGATATTTAGGAGACTTGTATTTTTATTAACAAATGCTGAAGTTTGGCAAAATGGCACTTCAGCATTCCTAAAATGACACGCACAACCAACCCTCTGAAGTGCTGCTCATGCTGAAGAATACCTCTCAAACCTTCATAGACTCAATAACTAGCCAGAGATAGAGTTGTCACACTGCTAGGAAAATTATTCAGAACTACGGCGAACTCACAAATATCCCCGAAATTTAAGCAGGAAGAAAGCAGGTACTTGATTTGCGTGTCTGCAACAGAGCCCCACGGAGTCCCCTGTGTATTACAAAAGTTATTCCACAGCTTCCGGACAATTACTAAGACAAAAATCCAGTAATAAATTTGTTCTGTTGGACCGTCGAAGGTCAAGATGTGCGAGAACTGTTTTATTGCTTCATCTTTGTAGTTCATTGGAGGAAATTTGAGGCAACTGCAGGTGGGGATGGTGGAAGGGAAGGATGAGGGTCAACAGCACCATCAGCTCTTCACATACCTAAAAGAAAGTTAAGTCTGGGAGCTGGAGACACCGATGCAGACATCCCAATGCCATCCCAACCAAAGTCTGGCTGACACGCGAACACAGCGAGCTCTGAGGACTCTATTCACTGTTAATACAGAATATTGATTTTCCTCTTCTGCTTGCTAAAACTTCTAACTCTGGGGTATTTCTGTTTTTATTGAGGGTTCCTAAGGGTTCCTGGAGCTGAACGGGCTGATTTCCTAGCAAAGCCATTCATGGATGTGGGCACCTTACTTGTCTCTAGAGGCATCTCAGCTCAGTAATTACACTGCCAACTTTCCCTCCCTTCTGGTTCCAAACAATGCATCTGCAGGCTTGCTCTGAAGCACACCAGCCATTTAACCACACAAAGGGATTTCTTCCTTTCGAAAGCAAAAGAAGCCCAAATTGTGATTTTTCTTGGAGGGGTGGCAAAGGATTGGGAAGGGGGTAATTACGAACCAGTAGTAGCACATCCTTCCCCCACCAAACAGTTGAACACTAACACTCCTTAAAGGGTTTCCTCAGGCTTTTTTGCTTGGTAAAATTATCTGACAAAGGTGGAAAAAACCCCTCCACAACATAAGCGGCATGGAGTCTTTTTGCTGCATAATACATTTCTTATTTTGGTAATAACGAGAGGAGAGTTGGGCGCTTTCTAAAGCAGTTTGTTCCAGATTGCCAGCTCCCACTGTATAAAAATAATGACCCCATCCCCACCCCATGAAAACAGCACCACGCAATCCCGGCGGCACAATATCCCATTGTAGTGCTCTGAATGCCATATTGGCAGAGGAACTGGTGCGAAGGAGGGAGCACAATCGCCTCTTTGCCCTCCTACCGCTGCCGGTGCCAGTTCAGGGTAACATGACTCACAGCCGCTGCCAATATGTTGATCTGAGGGAATGAAGAAAGAGGCCACGCTAAGATAAATGCGTGGACCAATGCCACCCTCTGGCCTCACCTCCTTTTAGCTACTGGAGGAACTTGGGAGAGGAGTTCTCTTCTGATGGAGATAAACCGCAGGCTCACACTTCTGAGCAGGACTGTCTGCTTCAGCAGCACGTTTAGAGGTGCATCTGTGCTCAGCTGCTTTAAAGAATAACAAATCTCCTTTTTATGATCCTGGAGTAAAAAACAGAATTTCATTTTGCAGACAGAGAAAAGCTGATGATTTTTAACCTGTATTTCAGCTCTCTCTGCCTTTTCACCTTCTACCCCACCTTCCTGTCCTCTGCCCTCCTGCATTTACCAGATGAGTAGATGGACCGGTTTAAAAGCCTCCCACAATCCACCCTGAGCAACTGTGATGCCACCCTGAAGGTTCATAAACAGGCTGAAGCCACCTTGTGAAAATGGAGCACACACTCTACAGGAACGGAGGCCACCCATAGTGAAATTATCTACATCCAGTTCCTCTGTTCCCCAAACAGCACATCCTACCACCAAGGACGCAATTAAAAAGGCAACCTCTGTGCTCAGGTAAAGCAAGTGAAGTGACAAATAGCATCTGGACTTCCAAATGCCTTTGCCACTTCCAAGGCTTCCCACCTAGGACAACGTGCCCGGCAAGCCCCCTTGATGTGGAAGGCAGGATCCCATCACTAGGAGAGTCTCATGGCACAACTTGCTCAGTGAAGGTAAGAGAAAACTCCCAGGCTGAGTGGTGGGCAGGGCGCTCCAGGCCTTGCAGGTGGCCCAGCACGTTCCCACTCACACTGCAGCCCCATGGCTATCAGCCTACTCTTCCCCCGACTCCTACTTGGTGTCCTGGCACGTAAAGGCCAAGCTGATATTTCACCATTTTTTGTTTCCCATGACGCTCCTGATAGCACTTGCTTTTCCCACAAGCCGGCGATGGCGAGGCTCTGATCCGATCGCTTCCTGCAGGACTTGGTTGATGGTTCTGTTTTGTTTATGGCTCCTCTCAGCTGAGCCACATAATTATGTCCATTTGCAGAAATGAATTCCAAGAATAAAGTGACTCACATTCATTAAGGCTGTTTGTACAGAATTTGACAATGTTGTACTCCATCCGGAAAGGACTCTGTGTCCATGTTTGCAGCAAGACTGGATGGACTCATGGTGATGATGAGGTAAGTGTGTAAACTGCGCTGTGCCCAACTCTGCCTCCACCACATGACCAGGAGCACACAGAAGGCTGGTGATGAGAAACCATGAGTTTCCGTAGGTACCACTGGAAAACCTTTCATGACTTGCCACTGAATTATGACCTTATTTAAAAACAAGGGGGTTGGTGGATTTTGTTTGCTTGTGGGCTTGTTTATGAATTCAGGACAATGGAGATCACCTGATACCCACCCAAACTGGTTTGCAACATTAAACAGGTTTTGTACCTGACAAAAAGCACATTGCAATTTTTCTGGAATTCTTTTTGAAATTATTGGGAGGTTTTCACTCCAAAAGACAATCTATTGTCATTTATTGTATTGAACAGCACAATTGCACTTACTTGAGTTGGTTCCAGCAACACCCAGGCCATAAAGCTGTCAATACACAGACCACAACCACACTTCAGGACAGGCAAAGCAGTAACTACACGTAACCCGATGATGACACAAAGAATGAAATTAAAGTGCTGGCATGAACTTTACCCGCCCTCACGGAATTCACTGGCATGTCCCCCTCTCATAAGCCCATACCTTACCATCTCTTCACGTTTATTTTGGAATATTTGCCCATTAAAAGCGACGTAGCTGACCCTGAGGTACCTTCTGGCAAAATTAGTAGTGTTCCTCAAGAATAAGGTCCGAATCTGTTATTTTGACCTCTGTGCACTACTGCTGAGCAGTAGGAGCAGAAGTCAGTATAACCCGAGGCTTTCATGATAGGGTCGGCACCTCTTTACTGTAAAATATTCCAACTGACCCCATGGGGATTGAAGCTATTACTGCATATTCCTTCTCTCACACAAACTGTCACCCTTCCCGCTGACAGCAGTATATAATATTTCCATCAGCGAAAAAACATTCCCCGGTTTAGAAGGAAGATGTCCTCACTCATGATCAGAAAGTGTCATCTCTGAGATGCGACTTGTCCTCTGGCAAACACAGCAACTGTTTCTGTATCAAAGCGGCAAGTAAAATCAGTATCTGGTGCTGACTGCAGTTAGAAAAGTGTTTTGTTTGTTAAAAAGAAAAAAGGAATCTCATTTTCCCAATCACCCAAGTAATGCCAAAGCTGGGTCCTGCCGACTGGCAATTGCAACTAAATCTTTAGGAGATGACACCTTGACAAAGTTGTTGAAGAAGCAGAAAGGGTAGAAATATTTCACAGATTGGATGTGGCTATTTGCATTTTTTTGTAACACATGTAAAAAAGCAACAGTGCCTGCACAGTACAATGCACAGAACGTTTTCCAAAAAAATCAAAAACTCTCAAGGGAATACGCACATTGCTTTTGTTACATGAAATGAAAACCATTGCGCTGACCTGAGCTCTGGGTCTGGTTGTATTTTGACTAACAGGTCCTGCCAGACTGAAGGAGAGCTGACAGCTTTCCTTCCCCCAAACTTTTGGGGCCACCAGTTCGTACGTTCAGTTTAAATGTGTCTTACAAGGCTACAATGAAAAATGTGGTTTTCAATGCTCATTTTTCCACCTGCCAGAGAGCAGGAGATAGACAGCAAATTGGATTGTAAAGCTGTACCACCGATAACCCCCTCACTTTATTCATCCCTCCCCAAAGTCTAATATTGTTTGGTTTTCCAAAATCTTGATTTATTAATTCCATCAATCTGGATGGGAATTAACTGGGACAAAACAGAGGACCTGTCCAAACAGAAGCCTGTCACAAGAGCTACTGCCTGAAAAGCAAGCTGGAAAAGGTCACACCTTTTTATTTCTACAGGCAATTAACCATCAGAGTGACTTATTCAGGGACTCGATGGGCAATTTTGCTATTGAGTTAATGCAGATTGAAACCAATTTTCAAACACCTTACCCACCTCAGCTGTGGATTTGGCTCCAGGGCAGGACACCAGAGGGACCAGGCTCCTCATCTTTATGCACGCACCACCGAGGCACTTGCAATAACTGAACACTTTGTTACGCCACAGAACCAGGGCTGACCTGGTGAACCAAAACTGACGTGTTCAATAGCACCCTGGAGGAAAGCTCTCTTGGGGCAGTAAAGCAGATGCTACAACCCAACGGCATGAACCTCCTAGGGTATAAAGCTCAATAATGTATTTTAGAGAGTAGAAATTGTCAATATAATTTCTTTTTCCTCTACCCTTCTGTCTACAAAACTATTGGGAAATAGATTTTTTTCTTTTGAGTCCTCATCTCACAAAACCTACGGTGCATGACGAAGTGATACTACTGAGCCATTAGAAGAACCGTGAAGTAATATATAGTCATGAATAGCACTGAGTCACGAAGCGGCAGTATTTCTGAAACATCCCTTCCAGCAACAAGCAACATAAAAAATTAAAAATAATAATAAAAAAACCCACAGAATTTTCAACACCACTGCGAGCAGCTGCAGGTCAGCTCACCAGCCTGAATTAAGTGTATTCAATTCAGTGTCACTTCTAAGAGTTTGGATCCAGTGCCCAGAAAAGGCAGAGGGACTAGAGGAGAAAAGGAGCAAACAGCTAAATAAGGCACATGCTTGTGGATCACTAGATCCAACCACTTCAGGTAGCCAGATGACTTTGTGCAACTGCATGAAGACAACTTACTACTTGGAAGTATGACAAATAAAAAACGATACCATGAATAAAGGCAATTGAAATATACATTCATTTTTAACAGAGAAGAAAGCCTCAGTTGCTCTGTTTTCAAGAAAGATCTTATTGAAATAGTGCCACAAGCTTCACAAATGTGAAGAAAAACGCAGCTCTTCTTTCTCTTGCCATCAATGAAACAGAGGAAAAATGGGTAGGGAAAAAAAATACTCATTTAGCAAGTGTTCCTTTCCAACAGAAAGCACCGCTGCTTTTAAATTTTGAAAGAAAGCCAACCAGTTCACTTAGTATTGTCTAGTAACAGGCATTTACCCAGGTCAGCTATGCCAGCCTTTTGTTTAGTGCAGAAATATTGCCTGTATGTCTTGAAAATTGAGCCTGTCATACAGATATTTTTTTAAACAAAAGCCCACACCCACCGAATCAACGCAAGCACCTCAGAGATAATCAGGACCTTGCACAGTGCAGTCAGACACAGGGACGTGGTCATTTTGTGAAGCACTGACTCAAACACGCACTCATCCAGCCTCTTCCCCCTTCTCTCTACCAACAGCACCTTGACATCGCTGAAAAACATACGAAGCCACATGTGATCAGCTCAAACACGGGTATTAACTTCACTCAGATGCCAACAAACTCACACAGCACAGCAGATTCATGGCTAGAGGTAAGGAATGTGTATAGCACATCCTTCGACCCTGCAAAGTGGCGGGTTAGTCTTACACTGGATCTTGAAACAGGGAATATTATTTGGACACGAGGCACAAAGACACTTGCCGTGATGCCGGTGGATGAGGACTGGAACACAGCCCGGCATATTAAGCACGTGACACTATATATAAACACACACATGTATTTGCATTTTTTTTTTCATGTGGAGATAAAATATTGTCTGCTATAGGAAGTGCATATAAAGATGAGATGTCAGCTGAGTTCACTTATTAGTATTTTGGAGATGATTATCAAAGTACAAGCAAATACTTCTTTCCCAGAAAGGCCGATAAAAATCAGTGGAGAGCACTGGCAGCACTCTCAGTTTTGCAGCCATCACCAGGCACCTTTTACTTCTGTTGACGTTACCTTGCTAGGAGCTTTGCGAGAGCACATTTGTACGGAACGGTGAAAATAATTTTCTACACCAAAATAGCAAAGGGTGCAAGAACCAAAAAGAAACCCAGCAGCAGCCTCTGCGTGGTTCTCCATGCTGAGTATAGTTGGAGTCTTCCATCTGCGTCTTCACACAGATCCACTGTGCCTTAGGTTTATTAACCAGAGGGAAGAAAACCTTTTCTTCTGCTGCTATTTTATATTTAATCATCAATTTTCAAGCACTCCTTGAAGTTCTCAGGAAACTCAAGCTAACAGAGTTTGGCCTCCCAATGTCTTAACAATATGACGCTGAGTGTTTCTGACAAGCTCCACCATAATTACATTTTAATGTTTTGTTCTAATGTTTGCATTAGACAAAGTCTTTGATGGGAGATTAAATTACCTTCACCTTAAAATCCTATAATAAATAAACCAGAAATGTAGCGTCAATTTGTGTCCAGATCTGCTCACAAAAGAGAATTAGCTCAGGTCTTTGTCCGACCAAGCGCTTAATCACGTCCGTGATTTTTGTGACGTCAGTATTCCCTCTGATGTCAATGAGCGATTTGATGCTGCGATGGCCAAGTCATGCAGACGTCCGAGTGCCCTCCTGGAGCGGGGCGCAGGAGAACCCGCAGCACGCTCCGTGGGTCAGGAGGGACAGGCCAGGGGGCAGCTCTCGGGAGGGACGTCAGGAGGCAGCTGAGCACACCGCCTGGTGCGCCCTCACAGATAACAAGAACTCCTGCATGATAAAACACATGACGAACTTGAATTCTCTTCGTGGCATAAAAACCAGCGTTACGCTGGCCTGGGTCGATGGAGCACCATCCAAAATTCAGGCATTTAACTGACGATCAGAGCAGTGCCCTAATTAAACTAAACCATGATGGACACAACAACTGTGTTCTTTACTGCACGTCTGCGTAACCAAATGTTACCTTATGATGGATTTTTTTAGTCCACTCTGATGTCTCTGATTCCCAAAGTCACTTGTGCCTTTCTAGCACAGCCTCCCTGCTTAGAGAGGGGCTCACCTGCATGAGCAGCAAACGAAGGTGACGGGGGCACCTCAAGGTAACAGGCTAATCCATGTGAAGGACTTTCAGGTCACTGGGCTCTTGCCTGGAGAAAAAAAAAGTGGCTCCTGTTGACTCTCCTGAAGTCTGCCTGTGCTACTCAGAAACTGAGCTTTGTGAAAAACACCGGTGAGATCACATCTGAATCTGGAGATGAGGAAACCAGAACGGCTTGGGAGGCTTCTCACGAATGCCTTCATGCAAAGCTTTCAACTGATAACGTTTCGGGTCTACGGAGCAGAGACCAGCCTGAGAGCTTCTGCAAAGGAAAGACATTTTCATTGGTGTGCTGGAGCTGCAAGTAGGCTGAGGCAGCCAGGGAAAGGGATTTAATTAGCACTTCGTCAACCATATCCTGTCCACAGCAAGTGCTGCCTACTCTGATGGCTGTGGTTGCTGCCGCTTGTTCTCCTCCGGCAACCAGGAGGGGAAGATAAGGTGTGCTGGGATTCTTTTTGCTGGAGAGGACATTGTTTTTCTTCTACTTGTTTTATAAACTCCAGCTCTGTTACATCTCTTGGCCATTATTCAGTCAAGCGAAAAACAAAGCTTTCCGCACAAGTCAGTGATTGCAACGTGCTAATAGTTTGTGGTGTTCACCAAATTCCTTTTAATTCGCAGTATATAGGGTGTGTATACACAGAATATATATTTTTATATATTATGTATACTATTTACATACAGACATATATAATTTGCAACATTGTGCATATAGCCTCTAGATTTTTCTCAGAATTACTGCTCTCTGACATCCTTCTTAAGCAGCAAATTTTCACAGTAAGTCATTATTACTAGTACAACTTTAATTGCAGAGACATGCTTAAACTCATCCCAGTACCACGAATTTTTTATGCTAACCAGTACCTAATCTACCTCCATGAGAAATTAGTGGGTTTTCTCCAGTTTAAAACACCTTATCCTATGTTTAGCTTCTGCAGAACAAACATCTGGAAGTTTTGAGTAGCTGTTTGCAAATGCCAGTCCTTGCTTTGAAGATAAAGCATGAAAAATCGTCTGCTCAATACCCAACTTCATCCGTCTTGTACCATTATTCTTGGCTTGATGACAGTAGCAGCTTCAAACCTTCGGGAGACCAGCAGAATGATAACAAACCCTTCCTAAGCTTCATGCTTCATAAAATAAACCTAAAGCATCACCATGTGCAGCACAGTCTCTGTAGAACAAATGCTTTCGTCTTTCCATGCCAGTGGTTTCCTGTTCATGCACAGTAAAACTACACTAAATATGTATATATATATCTATCTACCTGGTGAGTCCCCAAAACATCAGGCACAGACACACATGCTGACAGCTGAAACTGGTGCTCTTCTTGATATTCAAAGCATGGGATTTTAGGGTTTCTTCTCCTCCCTTAGAAATGTTTTCCACAAAAGACAAATTTAAGAAAGGATTACTATGTTAAGGACCAAACCCGTACTGAGTCATGATCCTTCACCGAGCAATTGTATATATAGAGACACTTCTGGTTCAGGAGATCCCTTTTTATTACTTTTCAGTGGGTTTTAAACTTTCTCCATTTCTTCATTAATAAGAGTTAAGAAATATTAAGTATTTCCTGGTGAGGTTGAGCAATAAGAAACAGAAACATCTTTCACAAGAGCCTATTTTTGCACATTTTTTTCACCCTGCTGTGAAAACTCCTGGTGAATTTTTGAGCCGGTGACTATTTCAGCTCTCCTCCTGAACGGCCTGCTTACCTCTGAGGTTCAACTTTAATTACTTTTCAAAGATTAATCGTCAACTAGCCACAGATCAAGCATCTCTATTGAAGTCCTGACTTCATTTACAAAGCCGGACGAAAGAAAGATGTCTGTGCTGCCTGTCCAACATTATTCCCCAGAGGAACATGAAGCAGCTCTTCTGCTGAGGCTTAATCCTACATCAACTAATGATAAAACAAAGGCTTACGGAGACCGGAGGGTTTGAAGTTGGTCTGTAGCAGTAACCAAAATTCACTTTCTCGCTCTTCCATGAGCACCGTCCGAGTGCAGAACGTAAACACGGACGCCAAAGCAAACCCAGCAGAGGAACGGCAGTCAGAAAACAGCCCCGAGTGTTTAAAAAGCTGTTCCCATTAATTTTTACGTGGAACTGGCATAGCTGTAGATATTCTTCCTTTCTATTAAGGGGGGATTTATTGTGTCTTATTTAAAAAGACATATTTTGAGCCATTTTACAAAGACAGGATTCTTAAATTAACCTCGTGAGGCCAAATGGAGGTACTCTGCCAAATGGTTAAACCGGCCAAACGCTGGAAAAACAGCAGGTCCCACGGATATTTTGTTCTGAATTCACAACATTAATCCTAGAATAATAGATCTGAGATTTTAAATGCTCACAATCTTTACATTATGCTCAGTTTCAAAAATGTGAAATCCGGACAAGTAATTCTGCTGCTTTTAAAACTGTATCTTCAGTTCCTAAAATGACGTTTTTTAATTGGAAGCATCTAAATTTAAAAACCGAGACTGTAACTGCATAAGTATACTTCACACATACATTAAGGACACAATATTTCATAGTGCTAAAATAAAATGTTTTATAACGATCTGCTGTAGATCAGGTAAGATACCTCACGCAGTTGCCCTTTGCATCAAAGAGCCAGAAAAAGACCCCAAAGACGTTTAAAGATGGTACATAAACACTTTCTATTGATCCTACAGAAAAAATGCCTGCCAAGACACAAGATGCATGACTTTAAATCTGTCAACCATGGAAGGAAAAAAGAATTATTTACATGTATACAAGCGTTGCCACAGGTGCTGCCTGGGACATCTGAAGACTATTAGGTCTTACCAACCTTTTAATGATATATTTTTTTTTTATTTTAACGTCAAAGAACCTGTGTTAGTCTACTGGAAGCCAAGAAGTGAAATGATTCATCATCCACCATGCCTCCAAAATAATACAAATAAGGAATCCAACGTTTTCTTCTCTTAATGTGGAACAAAAAAATAGGTCAAAGTAAATACAAATCTCAAACGTCCAGTGTTTGCCTCAACCTGATCAGAAGCTGAAATTATTTAGATCACGGCAATTTAAAAGTGAGTGAAAGCTTGGTCTTACTAATCGCTTGCACTGCGGCAAGTGTCTCTATTTGCAGGGAGTTTATGTAGCTGTTTTTAAATGCTAGGCCAGACCATTAAATATCTTTTGCCACCTTTATGTTTGGTGGAACCATCTCAGTGGGTTTTCTAGTGTATGCTGGCAGGGCCAGGAAAGGAAGAGGAAGAACATCTCTCCTTCGCCAGTGCCACCACGCTCAATATAGTAACACCCAAGCATTGCAATATGGTACTTTCTATTCCTTCAATTCGAAGTCAAGGGACGTTTCAAGGGCACTCTGAAGAGACCACAGTATTTGAGAAGATTCCCTGCACCATGGTCCTGAATAAACTGAGCTGACAACCTGTGGGCCCTGGCCAACACCACCAGAAATGAATGGTACCCGAGAAACTCCCACCTTTCACATTCTTAGTCTGACATATCAAACATGCCTGACTACAAAAAGTAAAATCACTATCTAAAAATTTGCTTTTAAAGAATCCTACAAGGAAAGAAAATCCAACCACCATTAGAAACAGGCCCAGAAAAAGCACAAAGAGCTCTCCTCATGCTCCACAGAGCACTTCTGCAAGTGTGCAACCTGAAAGGAGACAAGTTAAACAAAAACCAAACGTTTTTCGAGGACTCATTTTGTTTTGCAATGTCCATCCAACTTCCAGACTCCCTTGCTGGGTAAGGAGGCTGGAATAGGGCACTTCTCCAAACCAAGCCATGCGGGTTCCTTCTCGTGCAGTTTGCAAGGTACAGGGTCACCTCATGGTACCAGAAGTCAGGAGCAACCTAAAGACTACGCGGGCTGTATAAAACACGTGAAATACATTCAGCTCTTCTCGTTTCCAAACACTTTCATTTTTTGTCTCTTTTTCTCGAGACTCAAACATTTTAGGAAATGACAGGACGCTACAAATAATTTGTTTCCAGTTCTTGAGTTGTCTTGCCCTGAGGCTAATTATAAATAGACTTCCCTGGGTTTAATTAGTATTTTGCCTAACCCCAGCTGATCATTAAAATTTCATTTAATCTGATCACTAAAGTACCTATTTTAAGTTCAGTCCAGATGAAGGAATTGAAAGTGTACAGTTACCGCTGAGTGGATGAGCCACTAATTTTAACTGAGGCCAGGGCATTTTTCAGTCTTAAATTTCATTTCAGCATCTCAACTCCATTAGTGTGGATTGCAGAATCTTCCTCCTCATTTAACTGACAGCAACAATAAATCACAAGCTCCTATTTTGTATATGGGAGACCCTAATACTCGATTCCTGTCACCCAGCAGTCGCAGGTGGCTCTTCCCCCCACAAACTCAAGTCTCTGCCTATCTTTGAGCCTCACTGGTCATCCATTCACTGAAGGAAATAAACTTCTGCCAATAAAAGAACTGGTTTGCTTCTATGGTTGTTTTTGTAATAGGGCTTTCACTGCCGAAGTTTTTCTAGTGAAACCTCTAACTGTGAAGCAGCTGAACCTCCCACACGGTTTGTGACGAGACGTGCTTTCAAGTGAGTTATTGGGCTGAGAGCTACGGAGGCTGGAGAGGGAATTTTTATAAGCCCAGAGCTCTCAGCAAACATAACTCCACAGCTCCTTTACCGTGCCTGCAGGGACGTATTAACTCTTTTTTGGAGAAATGTTACATGAAGGCGTGAGCACTTACACTTCCCCGTTTATATGAAGTGCAGCTACTTGTGGAGACTCGCAATTCCTAGCAGGTGGGAACAGCGGTAAGGCAAGAAGCAATGCTGTAGTTAAAGTCCTGAAAACATGGCAAACATGGTTTAAACCAAATCTTTTGGAGGAAATGACAGCATAAACACATACACACGTTCAGCCAAAAAGACAGCAAAAGCAAAGCCTAAATTTTTTGTATATATTAAAACCCAGATCAAGCAACAAACCCAGCTGCAGCAGCACTGTTTTAGAACATAATCCTATGCTTTACACAGACCTAGATAAAGCCCCAGAAATGGGCTCACTACACAGAACCAAGAATATTTCTATAATGCAACTGGTCAAGTCCCTCAGAGCTGTAGACACAGCTATACGTAATGTAAACTCACATGAGAGAGCTTTCCTCCTTCCATGATCTCATACATACAAGGCTATAATGGAGCGTAGCTTCCAGTAGACCCCTTCCACTCGATGAATTTGGCTATAATGCCATAAACCAGCCACGGCTAATCCTGTGGTTGGCTACACCCAGAGAATCGCGTTAGCCTGAACTCCATTGTCTTCTTTACACGTACCGCTCATTAGGCCAAATCCTCATTTCAACATGAACCCTTCAAAGTTTTCAGCGTTGTGGCTCCTCGCAGGAACTGGGCTTTGCATACTGCCCATACACGTACAGGTGTAAACGTGCCCAAGTGCACACAAAGACCTTTTACCTCCTGAAGACAAGTAATTAAATCCATCACATGTAATAAAAGCCACTTAGAACACGCTGTGGAGCAGAGGTCATAACTGGAGCTCCCTGCTGCCTCCAGCAGACTTCTCTACCAAAAGCCAGGTTTGGTACTTTCACTCCAAACATTGGTGATACCCCTACTCACTGCACAGAACAATGACTTGTAGCTTTAACACTAAAGTGCCAGCTTCCCAATTTACCTATGTGCTGATTTATCAGCAGCTGCTCCAGGACAAACTTCAAACCCTTGGACCTCTACACCAATAAGGAACCAAATAAAAAACCTTACTGCCACGTACAAGAGAGTTATTGGAGCAACTCCAAGTGTTCGTGTTTGTTTCTTTGCATAAGGACAATTACAGCTAAAAAAAAAAAAAACACCACACCAGAACACCCTTTCATTTCATTGGCAGTTCCGTCCGCATGATTACGATTAGCATACGAGGACTCGACTCCATGTGATTTGCAATCACCAATATAAAGTTAAGGCAGTACAATTTGCCAGCAGAGAATTTTCTAACCTCAAAGTGAACATACTTCTCGTAGATTAATGAAAGTTCTTCACTGCTGATGCTGCTTATGGTGACTTCTGCTTAACTTCTGTTGTTAGAAATGTTCAATAATTATTCTCATGAGGTAGCGGCCACCTATCCCTATGTATTTGCTGTTATTTCCACTTCAAACAAAATCCCAGTGCTGGATAGAAAGCCTGACACTGGGTACCTTACAGAACCATTACTCTCTCTCCTTATGTCTCGCTTCCTTATAATGCATGAAATACTGCTCACATCTCGGTGACAAAAGAATTGACTCGCAGAATCTCTTCTGCGTGTGACCTCTGGTTTTGCACAATGCTGAGTGCTCCTCTCTAGGTGCAGAATGACTGAACTCCCACTTCTAGATTTAGTTTAGATGGAAAATTTATTCTGATGCTAGGTTAAATCTTAAATAATCGCTGCTAGGGACTAAATCTTGTGCAACTCTGAGGTTTACAAAGCCTGCCTTACATATATCGGTGCAAGCAGCCTTTGGGTTAAACTGAGAACATATAAAATTGCAGTAATTGTTTGTATTTCCAAGAGTTTGCTTTAATTGTACAATATTTTAATAATCTGCTTAGAGCCCGTCTGTTTTATTTTATCTGGAAGAAAGCAGCTTGCACAAGTAAGATAATTAAATTTGAAAACCATACGTTCCCTCTAGATGTCTCCAATAGGTAGAATATTTTGCTCACTGATGCTTTTCCAAAAGGTTGTGCTTCTCTTTCTACGCTGAAGCCCTAACACTGTTCCTTAGGGGAAAAGATTATTTGATGTATCAACAGCTTCAGATTTTATCCTGTCAAATATTTTGTTGCAGATCTGAATTCCTCTGGCCATTTCTGTTTGCACGAATCTTTCCCACCAAGTATTAGTCATGCTCTGATTTCTGTTAAATAGTTTTGATGAGCAGAATTCTCATAGCTGGCACAGGGGCTCGGAAACAAAACAAAGCTGATTTGTAAGCATTTGTGTTATCTCAAGTCTGTAGCTCAGCTGCTTATCCGAACTTCCTTTACAAACTTGGGCTTGCTGGTAAATCATAGGAAAGATCTCTTCAGGAAACCACCAACATTAAAATGAAAATTCAGAAAGGAAAAAACAGTGTTTTGAAATGAAATTTTAAAAAAAATATATTAAGCCGTTATTTAGTCTATTAGTACTAGATTTCTAGATACAATTAAACTTCAAATCTCCAGAACCTTACTCTGACAATAGACTGTGGTGGAAGAAAATTCAAGGATGAGATCAGAGCTGTGCTGCAACTGCTGAGGTTTTGCATGCCTTCTGCTTCCAAAACGCACAAGCAGTAACTGCGCTGACAGAAATGATGCTGCTTGCGATTCAGCAGCATGTATGTGAGAGGGCAATCAAGCGGCTGCATTTTGCACATTCTGTAACGGCTAACCAAAAGCAGAGAGCTGGTGTCATTTCCAGAAGAAACCACTGTTGCATCCTCTCTCCCTGTAAATCAAATCTTCACATGTAGCCCTTCAGATGCCACCCACTTCTCCACAACTTCATCAGGTTTTGAGATTCCAGCACCAGGCAATTTCTGCTCTTGCCAAGGAGTAGAACCTTATGCCACGTCCTCCGTTGCTGCTGTTTCCTGCACGATTAGCATTTGGTTGCTCATCCTTTCACGAGTAGAGAGCCCCTGTTTATTTAACAGCACCCTCAATCACAGGTTACTCCGTGATACAAAAGGGAAATGCCTCCAGGGACGTTTGAAGAGAAGGGAGCACTTGCAGGAAGATCTCTCTCCGCTGAATACTTTGCCTGTAACTCTATACGCAGGGCAGGTTTCCACTCAAGAGTTTTTGAAACATCTCTTCCTAATTTGCTTCCAGGTACAGTCTCATCATCTTCTTTTAAATATTACAGCTCAAGTCAAACGGCTTATTAAAAAGACATTAAGATCTACTATAAAAAAGGAAAGTCTTCTCAACTGACAAGGAAGGGTGGCATTCACACAAATGCTCAAGCCAAGCCGCTTGAAGAAGAAATTTGCTCTATAGCTGTACGGAGACCTCCATGAACCAAAGGAGGTTCAAGACAGAGAATCAAATAAGCTGGAAGTGGAGAGGAAAATCAATAGGACACTGTTGCATGCAGCACCTGGACAGGATGAAGATTTCAAGAGCTTTCTGCTCTGTCGGCAACTGATCTCCAGCCTGTTTCTCTCACTCAACTTCCATTAAAAAAAAAAAAAAAATTGAGTTCTGACTCTTTTTAGTTGTCTTTTTTTAAGCAGAAAAACCATTTCCCCATGAAGAACCAAGTAACAAGCAAAGCACGATTAGGAAAGACATGCTATCAGGACATTTTACATTCTTGATAAAGTGACACATACACTTTGCATAAAGTTCACTTCATCAGTGCCACAGCATGAACCACGGCATCACTTACTTATCTTCAGCTGCTGCAAATCCTCAGAGCCAGAGGATGGAACTAGAACAGCATTAACTCCAGGGTTTCTGTGTCAGGCACTGGTCTGGAAGTTGCCTTTCTGCAGGTCCTCTTCCCAAGACATCTTTATTTGATGTTAAACAATTAAGAACAGAGTCATGCAAACCCCCAGCAGTAATTCAGTGGCAGCAGATGTGTATCTTTCATCAATCATCAGACATGTACACAGCAGGAAAGATTATGCAGAGTCGTAGCGATGCCTTCTGCATAGCTTTAGAAACCTTTGGCTTTCCTGTTTCAGATTTCCAGGTCTTCGATGGTTAACAACAAACTCTCCTTCTCCAAGAAAAAACGATGATTCAGAGATCAACAATTAGACTGAAATATTCCAGCTTAGGGAATTAAAACAAAATAGGATGTGTATATCAGATGTGATGAGGTCGTCAGGATTTTCCTCCCAGATTTATGGAAACAGATGAGATGTTACATAAATTCCTCACTGATAATTGAGGTTAAGCTCTGCTGCAGGTCATCGATTTAGAGCATTTTACTATTCTGATCTAAAAGACTTACTTGTAATTACAAGTATTCTCTTCCATTTTCAGCTGTTGGAGAAAATAAATTAAAGCTTATTTCTTAAAAATAAGACTGATAAAATTGAAGAAATGTAAACTTGGAAAGGACTTGAAAGGTCATCAGTGAAGTGTAACGGAGATGAAATACTTCGGTAAAACAAACATGTATGCTGTTGTAAATACCATTTCTACTTCTCAATGCTTCACTTCTGTTTTACAATACTCACACTATCCCCACTTCATACTGACAAAAGCAAACAGATACTGAGGACACTTTCTGGGTTAGTTACTACTGGAAAACTGCATTAGCCACAGATCCCCAAATGGTAACTACTCTGCCCCCGGCATTTACACAAAACACATGTTTGCCTTTAAAAATGGCAAGAAAAACATTAAAATATTTTGAATTAGAGGATAATACTTTGTAGGGAAAGATCAGAAGAGCAAGAGGTCTTGTGATTTGTTTATACCCACCTTCCTACCTAACTGCGGAACAGGTGCTGAAAGAGGTTAACGGACGGTTAGCGGTCCTTCCTGCTACGGGATTTGCACGACAGGACGACAGCAGGTTTTTCATCAACAGAAACATGGGGCCAGCTTTCTAGGATTAGACAAATTGGATTGTAGCTCTCAAACATGAAGTGCGCTGTCAAACATCATTTCTTCTTCCACGAAACATGTCATAGATAAAGGGAGGGGATAGTACATCGATTATAAACCGTATTTAAACTGATTATAGGTTAATGGATGACCCTAGCCAAAGACATGTAGCGGAGCAGGCTGCATGTCATTGAACTGAGCTCCTGGTTTAGACTGGTTTCACATGTGATTTTTAAGAAGCAAGACTAACTGCAAAAAAACTTCCTAGAAGAAATAGAGAAATGCACTAAAAATGCAGCCACACCAAGTATATACAGTTTGGTGAGCTGGATGTAGGTAAATAAACTGACATTGATGGAAATCCATAATTGAAGGTGCTTCACGCAGCACTTGAAACCACCTTAATGTCAAAACTGTTTCGATTCTAGCTAGGAGTAAGTAAATACATCTGTAGAGAGAGTAGAGAAGCAAATACATTGACACAATAAAACTGTACCAGTGTTATTAATGGCTGCTTAGCGGACTTTCTCCTGCCTTAGCTGTTTCCCAATAAAAACTAAATCACTGCTAAGCTTGTATAAGGTGAGCTTGGCCTCCACATCTTCCCCAGGCTTCGCCAGATGCTGTTCGGCGCAGCCGTCTCTCCCGCTTCCCAGCCCTTGCTCCCTGCCCAGCCCCAGGGGCTCCCCAGTGCTCTGGGGCTGCGCGGCAAAAGCAGCCGGGGAATCAATCCAACCGCAGCCACCTGGAGGGGGAAAAGCACAACAGGTTTTCAGCTCTGAGCGTTCCCTAGCGCAGGGTATCCCTAGGTGCACAAATGCTTCCGATGCTACAAGTGAGTCCTGGCGCAGGGCTGAGAACATGGGGCCAAAAGGAGTGGGTCAAGGTAGAGCTTTCAGCGCTGGGGGGCTGCTGCCAACTGACAACGTCCTGAATGTGGGTTGAGACCTCTGCCCATCTCCTTGGGTCTTGCAGGGACTATGGAGCATTTCAAGAGAGGAAAAGTTATGATTCTCTAAAGGTTCATCCTGGTGGTGCGACCTGTCTTTGTGTTTTAAAGGAAAAGTGGGCTCCACCTTCCCCAAAACAGCCCGTGGAGCTCACTCCTAGTGTTCCTTGACACGCGGTGCTTTGCTACCGCTGTTTTCATGTCTTTCACAGCCCCCACCCGGCTGCTAGTCATTAAAATGTAGTGCCCTCTCATTGGTCTTTGGTTGCCTCGCCAAGGTAATTGCAGTCAGATGCTGACACTTCTCTCCTACCAGACAAGGCACGCGATCACCACCCACCACCCATCTTTTCTCCTGTTCAGGAGAAAAAGTCACTTGTAACAGACGACAGGCACATTAAACAAGAATCAAAAACCTCTCCCACATTTCTGAAGGAGTATCTTTTAGACAGGACAATTCATGCCTTGTTACAGGACGCCTACCTACACTATACATAAAAACAAAGAATACAAACACATTTTTAAAATTTAAAAAACCCCTATTTGTTTTAATATAAAACTATCTCTAGTCTAGCAAAAAGTAGATGATTTCCACTAATAGCAACAATTTCAAAGGAGCAAGTCAACAAAAATATTTGCAGCAGATTTAAATTAATGAGTTTAAATAAGTGAGTTTAATGAGTGAGCGATCACTTCTAAAACAGGGCATTTTTCTTCCAAGTCTCCCTCGTGGTGGCGTTTGATAAAAACACCCATCAGAATTTTTTATTCACTTCATTCACTCCCATCTCCTGCTTAAGAAATAAAATTTATTCTACGTCTGTTAAATGTGACTGTTAATTAAGCTCCTGATGTATATATACAAAGAAATCAGCACAGACACATCAGATTACGCTGAAACCCAAACAAAACCAGCTGAATTAACAAGACTGGCTCGGCTGCGTGTGCCCAGCCTCAGCTCTGCCCTCCCACCCCAGGGTCTGCAAAAGAATTTAAACCCAGGCGCAGCTGCTGCCCACATCACTCAGCTCTGCATTTCAAGAAAGCTTTTCAAACACAGTAAGCCAGCATATGTTTTTCCCCAGCCATAATTTCAAATATTAGCACTTTTGTTCTTAGTTTGTACTTTATTTTCTCTTAGACTCGCGCGACAGGACAAGTCAGCCCATTTTTTTGCCATGACAGTATTTCTTTTTGTTATATCTGCTCATCAGTGGGAAAAGCAGCTTGGGAAAGGGAGCTCCTGGACGTGCAGAGCCCACTCAAGTTGTCTTTTCAAGCTAAGAGTTTATTATTTGAAGCAAAACTAAAAGCAAGCCAATCAGCTCCCTCTGGGCGATGGGAATTTTGAAGAACCCTGGCATACGTCTCAAGAATAAATAACACTGAAATACAGCTTTTTTGTTTTGCCCTTTCCTTTGGTGATTTGCCCGTTGATTGCCCGTTCGTTTCCTGGAGACAGTTCTAAGCCCTGTTCTTCCCAAACCCAAACAACATCAATTCCCCCGTCAAAAACTGCGCTCATGTGCTGGCGTGAGAGCAAGGAACCGAGGGCACCAAAGGCAGCCTTACGCCCGCTGCCTATCCCAGCAGTCCCAGCAAGACAAGCATTTCTTTCCTTATTTCATCTTGGGGGTGGGCTGGCTCTGCCATCAAGGAAACTGGAAAACACGTGACATACTGATAAGCATTCTATAAATAGATTTGGGCTTTATCCAAGAACTCTGATTTGCGACAATTGATATAAATAAGCTCCAGCTTTAAAGCCTGTGATAAACAAGGCTCTAAACCTCCTTGGTTGTATAAACAACTGTCTCTGCGGCGCAAGGGAGCAGGAAATCCACTGCTCTGCTCCCTCTGCCCAGACCCCGGCACATGCATTTCAATGAAAGCTTTGGCCACGTGCCCTTGGCTTTTTTTTGTGCCTGCTGCTGAAACCACAGACCCTATAGTAACACATATACAGTGGCCCTTCATCCGTGGTGTTGCAATTCTCAAGTATAATCCCATATAGAAAGGCACAGAAAAACATGCTTTTCTTAGCTTTCCTATTTCCAGCCCCCTTATTTCCAGCAAGGACATCAATTGTACCACAGTCATCTGGCCAGATTGGACTACATACTCGTGCAATTCAATTCTGTGCTCCCAGGAGCAATCCACAACGTGTTCCCAAGGGGAGAAAGAAAAATATCCATCCGCATCTTCACGCAAATACAAGCATTTTCTCCTCACCTTTTTCCCTGGTTTACAAGCAGGTTAGAATTGTAAGTCTCTCTCTCTCTCTCTCTCATATTTAGATGCAATTGAAATAATTTCATATCAAACAGTTTTATATCATGTTTGACATTAGCTCCAAGAGTGAAGAAAAATGCAATTTCTCCTTATACTCTAAATAACCCTGCAAATAGTTTTGAATTTATCATCAGGATAAACTGCATGACTAACAGGCGCAGTTACTACTCAGGGGAAAGCTGCTGACAACACTTTTACACTCTCATCACTCATCTTAATTCTGGCCTACTTAATATAGAAACCTCTTTAAACGACGCTTTGTCTCTCAGTTCTCCAGTTCTGGGATCACACCTTTCCTGGATGTGCAAAACACGTACTTGGTCATTACAGGTTTTCTTCCAACAGGATTCTGAAGCATATGCTAAGTGCTTTGATGAACTGGGCTCTGTAAGCAGAGAGGAGAGCAATACATTTCCCTTTAAACGGGATGTGCGTGGTTCAGCCATCCAAACCCAGCTCAGACAATTCTGTACCTGCTTTTCAGCTCGCATCATGAAGCGAGTTCACAGTGGATACTGTACGTAAGAGGAATCCTAAATAAGGGCGAGCAAACTGGTATAGGAGTGCTGGAGTGGTACTCCTGTCAGCCCTCCATGATGTAGAGCCGCACAAACGCTTCAGTTTGATCTCTGAGCGCTGGAACAAAGATAACTGCACAGATACCTGAATAATTATTCCAAATATTCAAACACTTCACAAATACGAAATCTCCTAAAGCTAGTGTGGAGGCGTCTGCAGTGCCAGCAGCCGGCACCTGATCCGGGGAGAGGGAAGCTCACACCCCCATCACCTCCAGGAGTAAGGTCTCTTTTTGGTCTGCACCAAGTTGGAGATCTCTGCAGAACAACTCGTGGTTGCTCCCTCAGGGCAGCAGCTGCATGAGCACCAACCACCACCTCCACCACAGCTCCGCTCCCCCTGGCAGCACTGCCAGCTGTGGGAGTCTCTCTTAGAAATGTCCATTTTCCACAGAGCCAGGAAGATCATAGCTGAAAGAGCACAGAACTGTCCGAGGGTGACTGGGGTTTGCCAGATGGCAGAAAGCTGACAGAGGTTGTAGAACATTCCTTTAGAGCCTGGTAAGCTTTACCTCGGCATTTGCAATTTGCGGAAAGAAGTTTTCAATTAAAGGAGAAAACACGTTACCCCCTTTCAAATACATGGGCATTGCAATGCTCTAATCGAGGTAGAATCCGACACTTAAAAAAACCGTAAGGAGTTTCTTTTAATTATGTAGTGCAAGTGTCATAAGCAAAAAATTAAATTAGCAATATCAGTATCACTTCCAGAGGACAAATCACTTTAAATATAAACCAAGAGGAAAAGCCAAGCATCATCAAAACATGAGCAGGCCAGAGCACAGCTTTCAAATTCTCCTTTTTTATTACATAAGTAACCGTTAACTAATTGCACTTCTCCTCCCACCTCTCCTGACTATAGCAAGACGTAAAAATTACAGTGTAAAAAACCCACTAGTTCCCCCAACTGAAACAGTGCCACAAATGTACCAGTGTCTTAAAAATAAGCGAGACCGCATTCAGTGTTGCCTACAACAATTTCCAGCAGCAGTAGTTCCTCTGAAGCATCACCACTTCGACTGCAGTGGAAACACGATGCAACGATTAACGGGTCAGTTATGACTTGCAGCCAAGGACAAATCTCACTCCTTTAACAGAATGAATGGACACCCTCTGCACGGGCTCGATGTTCTCATAGGACCCAGGAGGAGGGAAAAAATTATTTCAGCTTAAACTCCTCCAGTGCATAGTGGCATAACTCTAACACTGCCCCCTCTACAGTAAAGATGTTTGGTTCATACTGCTGATGAGCAAAATCTGTGTGTAGACCATGAGAACAAAACCCGGCCCACAGGCGCTGACCAAAGCAGGAGGGAATTTCTACGGCACCAGTAGCCTGAGCTCCGAAAGCACCCCAGTGCCAAGGGTCACCGCAGCAGACCGCTCTGAAGGACAAAGCGAAAGAAAACCGAAGTAAATTCTCTTCTCTCAGCTAAACCCAAGCAAAACCAAACCTCTGCAGCAGTTCTGAAAATGTTGCTCCTGCACTGACTTGTAAAACACCCCTCACCCGAAACATAAACAACTTCCTCTCCTCCTCTTCCTCCTGCCACTCAGCCACCGACAACTGGCATGTCTACCCTGGTGGGAACAGTCCGTGGCGGTGAAGAAAGACTTTACTACCGCTAAAAACAAATAGATGTAAGTATTTCTGGAGAAAACGGTGGCATTCTCTCCTAGCGTTTCTTCCATTTGTCTCAACACGCAGGTAACCATTCAAGGAGTCTGCTTTAGTCTGCCTCAGTTTGGTTTTGTCGTTTTCTTTAAACATTTCGGTGACATGCAAATTGCTGCCGTTATTTTTGAGATGAATGTGACTGCCTTTTCCCTTTATGTTGTGACCCTACCTAGCACCCTGCTCTGCTTCTGCCACTTCATTAGCAAACATCATTTTGAAGTCATTTATACTAAACATTCACAACTACAGCATACAGTTTCTCATAGAGGTTTGGTTTTTCCCCCCCTGTATTTCATTAATCTTGGAGGAAGGAGGTTAACTCAGAGTGGCAACAACAGAAAAATCTTTGTGTAATTTTAATTATGGCATTATCAAATTGGAAGCGTTTCAAAATGGGAAAAGGTGCTTGGGATGCACTGCAAGTCAGACTAGAACCTTCCATCATGAAATTGCTTATAAAAATCACTGGGCTGGTAATGCTTTTTGTCTGTATTTGGACAGAGCAGAAAGGTCTCCCTGGTGATTAACAGTTGTTGGAGGTCTAGTATCTGGAAACTAGTCTCCCTTGATGGGAATGAACCCAGACGCCGAGGCAGTGCACAATACGGTGGAAAAATACCAGCTACCATCGAGGCCTGTTCCAAAACTGTGCATTTGCAAGTTCATTCTAATCCCAAAAAACAATGAAGAAACTGGACACTTATAAATATGGCAGCCAGGAACACCCAGCCAAGGGTATTTCTTCTCCAAAGTAAGGTAATTGGGTTTCTATCCAAAATTCCCAAGTCAAACAACATAACTCAGAAGCTCACAAACCTAAACCATATGGAATCCACCTTTAGAAGAGCGAACCCACATGTCAATGCATTGCTGTTAATTTAGAATTACACACACAGGGTTTTTTCTGCTTACTTTGGTGATTTAATCAAGATTGTTCTACCAACTAAAAATAGAGCGACGCTGAACCTTAATGAAGATGGGCCTTGAATCTGCCCTTCCCTCACGTTCCCTCTAGGACATGCCACAATCCCAGAGCACTGTACATGTCCGTATTGCAGTAAGATCCTTGGAATTTTAAGCTGGTTAATTATTCGCTCTACCCTTCAGGGGTATGAACTCAAGTTCATACTCAAGAGCGGGTAAGTTCTGGAAACACGTAATTCACCCACCTACTTACACATCCCCTAACGTGGTTCCTGTTCAACAGGTCCATGCTCGGAATTTCTCAGCAGATCGACCTTCTCAAGAGGAACGAAGACCTGATTTTTGTCATCTAAAGACAAAAGATGAAGGATATTGGACACTTACAGTGCTAATAAACATAAAAAAGAAGAGTCACATGCAGGAAACAGCCCCTAATTCTGTCTATATGAACCACTAGTGCAGATCAGCCACATTGAGAAGGGGCTACAGCCCTTGACTCATTCAACTTTGTAGTGGTAGAAATGTTTCTCCTTGGAAAGGATGTATCCACGATACACTTGATAGAAAACCATTGCTACATCAGGTATAGCTGTGCATCAGTCTTAGTGCACAGCAGATTTTACCAGGAACACAGCGCACTTCGTTCCAGTGAATCACCATTGCATTAAGCAAACCTTTGGCCCTCAGAACATGTTCTTTTAGCACTGACAATTACCATTTTGTTCCCACATGCACACGGTTGCGTATCGGCGAGTGTTGCCGTGCCATCCATTTTGCAGGAACATCCCTGCAGACGGCTCATTAACACCCCAGGAGTGGAACAGAGTGTCTGAACTCCCCAGCAGCAACAGCTGATAATTGTGTTTATTTAACCAGGATTAGACTGGGAGGTGATGGAGCTGAGAAAGCCAGAGACAGGCAATTCGTGCTCAATACAGCTATAAGGGATTTTTGTTACTGCCACCCAAATACTAACCAGGACTTATTTAAAAATGAAGTGTTCAGATCCCTTACTTGTAGCATAATCCTATTTATAATTGGACAGGAAGGGTGTTTGGTTTGGTTTGGTTTCAGAAATATCCTATGGTATTAGAAAAAAAATAAATCACATATTTGGACGCATTTGTCTCTACCTTCTGATTATCCACAGCAGACTAGAGCAAAGGAAAACAGTCTCTTGGCACTTTGAAAAATTGGCAACATGGATTTAACATGAATATATTGGTATTACATTGGAAATAGCCATCGTTTTCTGCTGCTTTATAGTTCACAGGGACCCCTGGCTATTTCCACTTGCTCCCACCAGCTGTAGAGATCTTCCCCTGCAATAATGGTAGAGGTCTCTTTGGAGGACACCTGCGTCACTCCAAGGCACAGCAGCACATCTGCCACAGGGATCATGGCACTGGTGCGGCTGGGGTGTCCAACCGGCACAGACGTGCCTTGGGAGACACACAAATAGACCGGAAAGCCACAGCGATGAAACAAGGATTATTTATGGCAGGGACTGTCATTATTCTCAATCAAAGTTTGAGCTCAGGGGGCCAAGTTTCTTCCCCTCACTTTTCCTTCGACATCTGTCCTGGACGGTGTACAAGTAGGGATTAACATGCGGTTTTACAGCCAAATGCGCTTAGCTGCGAGACCAGGAAAGTGCTAATGTAGTATGGAAGATAACGAACTTTGAAGCTGGAAGCTGTTCTAATGGAGCTTAAGCAAGCTTAAATAACTTCAGCATTCAAGAACACTTGTTTTTACGACTCCTCTAAATCTCAACAACAAATCTCTTGAGTTACAAGTTCTGACCAAAGACAATATGTACCTATTTAAACTCAATTGCAAATTCAGTTCCTGCCACCTGCCTGAGGGTTTCCAGGCAGAGTTTGACATCCACTGCAGCACACAGGCAGCCCCATCCAACACCGAGAATGACTTCGCAACGCTGACCACCCTCCTCTCCTCCCTGGCTCTTCAGCATCCTGCTGTCCTGTCACCAGTAAAACCCTTTTTCCTGCAGAGCTGAGTACGGGGGCACTTCCACCTGGTTGCAAAGAAATTGGCATTTCTGTCAGCCATGGTTACTCAGGACCTACACCTAATCCTTCTGCTTCTCAAGCCTAAACGGATTTGCTCAGTTGGACGAGGAGATACTGAATGAGCCATTTATATGCAGATGATAACAAATATAACAAGCCTTTGCAACTAATTAAAACGTAGCTGTTTTCTTCAACCAGTTATTGACAAGATAAGGGTTGCCACGGAAAATCACCAAGGTGGACTCCAATTAAAAGAAGAAATTTAAATCACTTGTTCTAAACAATTGCAGAAAAATATTTCTGCTTTGGCAGTTTCCTGTTGATTCCATGTTTGAAGCTTGAGGATATTGCACTGCCGTCAGATCTCTCTCTGAATGCACAGCTCCACACTACTGCTGAAATAGATGCTTTAATATTTACGAAATATTTCTAGATGGGAGAGTGCCGCTCAGAAGGAAAGACTCGTACGACTCAGTTATTTCGTACCTTTACACACTTTCCAATGAAAAATTCCGAAAATCTTTCCAAACTGAGCATTTGTGACAGAGGCTGAACGCAGTGTTTCTTATCTTTAGGGAAAGCAACGTTTTACTTACCAGTTTTTGTATTAATACTGCACTTAGGAGCCCTGCTCACAAAACAGGACTTCGCTCATTTAGGTACTCTACCAGCCCTGGGAATAAAGGCCTGTAATTTCCCAAATCTTTGTCATCTTTGTGCAAGGCAAAAGGTAGGATGTGGCTATGAACACACAGCGGGTGCAAGATACCAACCAGAGAAAATAGGGCACTGACAGGCAATATTCACATCTCGGCGTCTCAAAAAGCACCTCCAGAATAACTCTGTATTGTCCTCACAATTTTTAAATTTCCTCCCAGCCACTGTAAAAATGCCATTTATTGCATTCCAGTGAGCTTTATCATGACTGACAGTGGCTGTGGGTTTGTGGTAGCTGCAGCTGGACACGCCGTCCCAGCTTCATCTCATCTCATTAGCGTGACTAGTTCTGAAGGCAGGAATAAGACATTCACGTCCCGTATCACTGATCAGCAACACAAATGTTGTCAAAAGGCTGACGACACCGGACACGGCCTCGTCACCGAGGTGAGCCGGTGACAGACGCCACCATCGCACCCAAGTGACGGACACCAGAAGTGGTAGCTACCAGCCAAGAGATGCCACTGTGGAAGCCACCGCTCCTCCTGAGAGCCCTGTCCCGTGGCAGGGAAAGGCAAGAGGAATTTAAACCTTCAAGCTGAAAGAGCGCAGAGGTGATTACAATCAATTACGCAGTCACAGGAAATATTGCCGCAGCACTGGGCTTCACTGAGCACGTGCTTCACACAGACGGGAACTGATGAGCCCATGGCCTCCAGTGTGCTGCTTTAACCCCCCACCGCTGCAGTCTGAAAGCTCACGAGAGTGGCTCATGTATGGATTTTAAAGAGTTTTATGTGTGCACACAAAGCTACCTCTGTCAACCTCTCTTTGAAATCACACAAAAAGTCACACTAAAGGAGAGAAAGGGGAAAAAAAAAAAAAGATGTACGCAGGTTTATTCAAAAGCATCTTCACAGCAGCATTTAAAGCACGGCTTTACTGAATCTCTCTGGTGTTCCCAGCAACTCAAATATCACATCTTTAATTGAGCAGTGTCTACCTTTTCAAATTTAAATGCCGGCTTGTAAAATGACATTTATAAAATGCCTTTTTGCTTCTTAAAATACAGAATTTCTTGTAACGTGCTTTGTACTGCGTACTTTGGCATGAAGGAATAGAAATGAAAAGATGTATGTTTTATAAATATAACAAAGAAAAATGTAAAAGCAAGCAGCATTGAAGGCTAACTGAAACTGTCAGCGAGCAGAAAAAAAAATCATTAAATCTTTTTGGCAATGATTCCTAGTGAGAGGCTTGGACAATGCCCTGTGCTTTCTACCACACCCTGATCGTTAGTAGATGGTCAATCTGATGAACTGCCCAGACAGAGCTAAATTACACAGCCTGTGACAGGCTTCTGAAAAGGTCCCAGTTCCCAAAGGATGAGAGGGCTGTAGAGAAAATCACCAATCTGGGCCATTCTGGTGGTGCACTGGGATGCTGGTTGTCTTGGAGGAGGCCTCAGCCTCAGGCATGAGCGAGCCGCAAGTGAACCGCACCCGGGGTGGGTGAGGAATCTCTGCAGGCTTCAGCGAGCAGGTGCCAAACGCTTGTGCCCCTCCGCCCCGCCAAACAAGGCACCGTGTTCCAGATGTGACTTGTGACCCCAACAAAGCAGAAAGGAAACAGCTGCTGTGCTGCTGCTGAATGCCCCAGGCTTTGTTGGCAGTTTCAGGAAGCTTTAGAATAGCTTAAATAATGTTTCTGATGGTGATGTTTCTCCAGGTGATGGAGAAGTGAAGACCTGTTCTCCATGCTCCCTGGACAGCAGCACCGACAGCTTTATCTTTGGAGGTGAGACTCTTCCCCAGAGAAGTGAACTTTCAACAGATTCAAACCACCAAAGCCAACCACAAACTCAGACGCATCCTGGCCATACGGAAACTTGCCTTCGCTCCCAAATAAGCAGCAGGACTTTACTGGGGGCAGCGGGGAGACCTTTGCTGACAGAAGTCTGCACTGGTGGAGAAAATTAGGAATAGCAAAAGATGCCGGGTGCCATCAGGAGCCTGTTCAGCCCCGTGAAGAGAGGGGACACCAAGCTGGAGGAAGCGGGCAGAGAAACAGAGCGACGCTCATCCCCCCAACGAGGGTCCAAGACCAAATCCTTTGCTCTCACAGGGACCGCAGCTCCCATCCTGTCTGCAGCATTCCAACTACTTGCATTTCTCTGTCTTTTCAACTGCAGCCACATGAATCATCCGAAGAAATTAATCTTAACCTTCCTTAATAAAGTAAAGCTCAACCGAGAGCAAATGTTTATGTAATTTAATCATTCTTATGAAAAAAAGCAGTCCTGTAGAAGAACAAACAGACTGGGGGGATGTTCGAGGATGTCGCTGTTACCTCTAAGGTGAGTGGGAAGCAGGTGAGCTGAGTGCAGATCCCATTTTTATTTCTGTTGGGCAGAAATAGAACATTGCTGGGCATCATTTACGTTAGTTTCTAATTTCGCACCAAGGTTGCTGAAGGGAAAGCAATGTGCGTTTATCAGTAGACAAAAATAACAGCAATAGCGGCATTGGAGACAGGCAGCGCGACAGCAGCCGGTGCTGCAAAGCGCAGGCTTGTTGCTCTCCTGGGCGATCCATGTAGGCAGCCAATGTTCTCAGGGAATTTACTGAGTTCACCGAATTTACTGACCAAAAAGAAAAAAAAATAAATAAAAATCTCTCTGCCATTTCCCACACGCAATCGAATCAGGGTGGCGATTAAACACAACATAATTGTCCCAGCACAGGATTTGTCATAAAGAAATTAATAACTGCTTGGCTTTCAAGTATTCCAGAAGTGACAGAGGCCTCTTTTGTTCTCCTGATAAAAGGAGAACAAACAACCTGACCGTAAAAATCATGGGCTGCCAGCAAAAAGGTAAGTTCAGATGGCAGAAGGAAATCAAGTGATTGAATTAGATTTATTGTGACAAGCTCTTGTCATTGGCCTCATAAATTAGAAGCCAGAGCCTTACTCGGAGGCAAATGAACTGGGCGTTATCCACGATTTATTTATTTGCGGATGTGTGTTTTGAGGGAGTTCACACCAAGCTTTTCACCTGTATTTGTAAATTCAGGCAGGAAGTTAAAAAATGAAGGAAGAAATAGATTATTAACAACATAACAGACAGCAGTCTTACCTTCTGCTTCCCTGCATAATTTTTACCCAAATGTCAGTACAACCGTACCAATTCTACGGCAGCGCAACGGAGTGCAGAAGCAGACGCAGAAGACAGCATTCTTGGTAGCTCTGACAACTGCCACAGACTCGCACACCCTCATTGCCCTGAAAATCACCAGCTTTTCGGTTAAATAATTGTTTAGACTTCCCTTGATAGTTTTCCTTTTAGTTTTCGAGCCTGTCTAGTTCATGAAATGTGGATTTTTCTCTGCAGATGTGTTAGACACCAGCAAACCCTCCACAGCGAGGAAGAAGCATGAAGTTTTAAAATTACAGCTGAGATACTCCTGAAATCATCTTGCTCTGCTTGAGCGTTCCAAGAAAACCCACTAAAGACAGAGAGGCTGGTGATGATATTAACAGTAGCTGAGGTCTTGGCAAATTTCTGACATTAAAAAAGCTTAATTGTTTTTCTCTGTAGTGCTTTCTCGTTAGAGTGAGAAAATTTGGGGCAGGGGAGCTGCGGGTGTTTTTTAAAATCGGGGACTACGCTCTGTAAACATTTTGGCATTAGAGTGATTCCATCATTCACAATTTCATCTCCTACAGGTTCCATAGCATATGTCATTTCACAAAATTCATTTCCTGCTGAATGATTTATGGTATCTTTGAGGGAAAACAGACTGATCAAACGCATCAAAAGTTTTCAATATGAACATTTGCCACGGGGTTATTGCCTTATTCCTGCCAACTCATCCTGATATTTCTTCTTGCTACTAAAAACACTTGCACGGTTGCGTTAAGATTTGAGTTTCCATAGAAACTGTTATTGGCTAAAGTAAATACAAGATGGTAAAAAGTGTGAGCTCCATGCTTGCAGCTGCCACGTTTTCCCCACCTAACCTTTCACCAGTGTTTTCTGCTGCATGACATTTGTAGCTCTGTCTCCCTTTCAAGAACGTGGCCGCTCTTCTGAGTGGCACTTCCACGCTTCACGGAAGGGATGTGAAGATTCGGAGCTATTTCAATGCCTCATGTACAAAAGTGCACATTTCTCTTCACTGCTCATTGTGCTATTTTATTTTGCAGACCTCTTCACTCAACTTTACAAGGGAAAAGACGTCATCAAAACTAAGCTCAGGAGAGTGCTACCAGGTCATGTGCGAATGAAAAGGAATAAATAATTGCTTCATCACAACTGATCATTTTAAGATTCCGTCAGCATTTCAAAATACAAACGTGAGCCCTGAGCATCCTGAGGCCGTACCCTTGCTGACACCGGCAGCAGCTCTGAGTGCCCAAAAGCTGTGAGAAAAGGCACGTCACGCTTCAAAAGGGCTGCGCTGCTTTTATGGGCAGTCATGTCTTCCGCAGGAAGAAAACGAACTGCACGTTAATCTCCTGTTCTCAACATTTCTCTTGCTCCCTTCTTAAATGATTCTAATGCTTACTAATCATCTTATAATCCCCCCACTTCTGTACAAATTTCATTGTATTTTGAATTCAGGCAGTTTTTCCTTAGATACACAATTAATAGGTCTATTCCTGTTCTCTTTGGAACACTACTTTCATTTTTCTTCTCATTTAGAGCTCTGCTGCAGTGCTCTGTGCTGCCTGAGATTTGCCCTTATTCCAAAGAATACGCCTTTGCATTTCTATTGCATTGAGACGGAAAACTCTGTTACCGTTTCTGAAAATAGCAGCTGAAGACAGAAGACTGTGACTCTCTGAAAATGTAGAAAAAGAAGGTGATGCTGAAGCTCCACAGGAACACATTTGTGTATACTACTCACTGATTTTGGTTTGGAGAATGTTTCCTCATCCCCCAAGCATCAAGTGTTTTGCTACCACTGAAGATCTCCCTTCTACAACATCAGAAACCTACATTCCTATGAAAGACACAGGGGCTTACTTTCAGATGCCCAAACACTCTGACTGATCTAACTCAATTTTTGTGCCCACTTGCTTTGCTGTAAAACCATTCTGACTCTCTGCCCAACAGGGTCTACCTAAGTCTTTAAATCTACTGATTCCCTTTGGGTGCCATTAGGCATCCAGAGACTTGTGCAAGACCCCTGAATTTTCTCATCTTCCTGGCCTTGAGCACCATTTGGAAGAATTGGTGGACACTGCCATGGATGAAAACAAGTTTTGAGTTTCCTAGAAAGATAAACACAAAGCCATGCTCACAGCGAGAGGAGCTGATATGAGGCTCCAGGCTTCACACCCTCCACATGGTAACAGCACTTCTGAGGGGCAGACACAAATTCATTATGGTACCCTGAAGTGTGAGAGCACAGGTAACAATTACCATCGGCTGATAAGAATATGACTCTGGTCCTAGGAGCGTGGTCTAGCCCTGGGCTACTCTACATAGTTTCAGCCAAGTCTTCTGGATAACTATTCCTGAGGTCTGCTCAGGAAGGTCTTTCTTTGGTGGATGCCTTTCTGAGGTACTCCTGTGCACTGCTGTGATGGCCAGGAATAGAGTTGGTGCTCCAGGGAACAGGTCAAACAGGAGCGAGATTTCAAGAGACTCAACACTCATCACAAACCAGAAGCTGGAGAAGGAGAAGTGGTTTTGCACTCAAAGTGACAAGCAGAGCTGACCACCTCCATAGCTGCAACCTACTGCTAATATACTCACTCTGAGGAGATCTCAGGGTGTTCTTGCTACCTTAATATGATGACTGTAGGATAAGAGGTTTGGTTTTGTGCCTCCATGGGAACTTTTGAGGCTAAAGCATGGCAGAAGACAGTCCATAGCTTGGACTTAAGTACTGGAGCAAAATATTAACAGATTTTCAACACATGTACGGACACTGTGCAATAGGATAAAACAAACAGAGACCAATGCCTTCTACATAAAAACAAAGCATTTGGCTGTTTATCTTTCATCAATGAAAACTTCTCTGGAATGAAAGAGCTTATTTTTTTCCTTACAATGACTAAAAGATGCAACAATAAACATGCAAGAACATTCACTAAATATACATGTCTGGACTTACAGAAAAATACTGTGAAAACTGAATGTCAACCAACAAGACTGAAAGAGAAACTGACTGAAACCTCTTTACAATTTCCTTTCTCATTCAGAAATTAAGAATACTGATGGTTGAGCAGAAGTTACACTGAGTGTGGCACAAGAACTCTGTTTCCAGCCACCAAAAACACCAAGCACTTGGCACATTAATTAAGCGACCAAAGAAACGTCCTCGCTGGTGGACATGGCAGCATATGGGGAAGAAGTGGGTATTCCAGATGGTGATGGGGAAGAAAGGGGCTTTTGGAAACTGCAACTGCTTATAGTCCTCTAAAATCATTACTTGGCGATGGTCTTCTGCAGCAGCAGACTACCAGGTTCTGGTAGCTTACTATGGGTGTCGTTAATGACACTGAAATTTAGTTTATTATGAAACAAAAACAAATTACATTTCTTTTTATTTAATAGAAAAGCCAAGGCTTATTAAAGGTGACACTAATTTCTATCAAAAGGTAGCGGTAGATCAGAAACACACTAAATGAGGTTTAAAGACTCCCATTAACTTAAGTTTTTAATGACAACCCACAGATGAAATCTACTCTTCAAACTCTGAAAACAGATTTTAAAATTTGCATAAACTGGCAGAAGTCCCCTAACAGAGTTTAAAAATTGGGCAGGACTATGTGCAGAGGGAGGGGTGGCAAGGGCATGAAGAGAAAAATCACCTAAATATCTTGTTTTACAGTGGAAGATGCGTCAAGCACAGCAGCATGTTGTCCCTTCCGCCTGGTAAGGCTACCGCAGGAAGCAAGTTCCCAAGGCAGTGATGATCTCACCAGATCATGAGAGATTAACCTCTGGGATAGCTAATAAACCTCTGTGAAGTGGCAGTAAGAAGTATTTGTCACTGAGGCAGCTGAACTCTGTTCCACCTCTGCAGCTCATACCATAGGTTGTACTACAGAGAGGGCACGAGGCTCTGCAGGCACCAGGAACCACTCCGGAGCTGTTCTGCTGGACACAGCTCAGCCTCACCTCATCACGCGATCGTCACGCCTTTACCGTGCAACAAGCAGGTTGGGAATGACCTCCTGCACGCTCCACGAGGGAAGTTTGCTTTCCCACACAGGAACTATCCCAACCAGCGTTCATTCTTTACGCTCACCTGAGTGCCAGTCTGCTCCCCCCTGGAAGCAGAGCTGTGGAAAAGAGCCTCTGGGAAGCTAGGAACTTTGGCAAGTATCACATATACATGGTGCTGCTCTCTTAAACCAATATACCAGGGTTTTCACCAGAAACCTCCACCACAAGCTGCTACTGCTTGACTTAGAGCCAAGCCTTGTTGCTGCTGTGAGAGTTTTAGATCTTCTGTGGATGTGACACAAACAGGGCTCCTGCACCGCTCGCTCACCTGCAGTCAACGCTTCTTGGCTCAGCCCCGCAACGTGGATCAAAACAAAACCGACATGACTGGCCCCAATAGGAGCGTTTTGTTTCATATCCCTTTGCAAGATCCCATCAGCAGCCAACGCAGGTGCTGTTTTCATTCTGCCCACACACAAATCAATGACAAAAAGCAAACTCCTTCACTCCGGTGGTGCATTTCACCACCCTGAAAGTCGGGGTTTTCTCATACCCTTCATTTAATGCCACTGCTGTCAAATCCATAACGTGGTGTAACAAAAACAGCCTTTATGTAACCTAATAAATAAAAGTCACCGAGGCAATAGCTATGCATAAATTTCAGCTAAAACCATTTTGTTAGAAGAACGAGAATGTCCTCTGCAAAGCGAGTAGCATTTTAAAATAATGTTCTAGCCATTGTTAATACTTTATTGCTATTCATCATAGAACCATTAATCATGGTGAACTCATTTGGTATTAATGTAGATGTCAAAGTACTTCTGTTGCATTTCAATTATAACTCAGCCTTTAAAACGCTGCCAGCACTACACGGAAAGCTCTGAAAACCAAATCTGAATAGTCTGTTCCGAGATAACTACAATCACATTCTGCACAGAGAAACCATCTTTTCCAGCCCTAACGCCTAACCCCCAGGGGCTGAGGAGCCCGCAGGGCCATGCCCGGACCCAGGGCTGGGTGCAAGGAAGAGGGAGCTCAGCGGGTGGCTCCGGGGAAGCTGTGGCCATCCAGACCAGCCGAGGTGAGAGCACGAGAAGCATTCCTTTGGGCTGCTTCAACCCCACCAGTTCAGCTGCGGCTAAGCAGCAGCAAGGCCATATTTTCAGGCCCCTAAGGAGATTTCTCCTGTCACTCCTGTGATTCCCTGAGGCACCACCGTGCCTCCAGAGCTGAGTGCTTTGGTTTTTTCTCTCTGCTGTGTAGTGTCTGTCCAAACAAAAGCACCAGAGAGAACATGTATCTACAACCTACTGTCTTTAGAGACAGCAAAGGAGTATGCAGTACATCAGAGCAGACCTAAGGGAGCTGATATCCTCACCTCTCTGACGGCAGTTTAAAAAAACCACCTCTTTCTGGCCTCAAGAGACACCGAAAGAGGAAAACAGGCAGCACAACATGGACCTCAACAACTTTCAGCTCCTTGCCATCAAGGAAGCCAGGAACTTGGTTTACCTTGACAAACCAGGATTTTGGTTCCCTCCCTGCCAGCAGAGCTTCCAGCAGCATTCTACATACATTCAAATGACAACGGCTCAACGATAGTATTCATCAGAAACCACATTAAACAGAGAAAGACAAAGCAAAGAGAACTGTTTTTTTTTAAATTCTGGCACATAATTCCCATTCCATTTTATCTGGGTCATCAAGGTAACATGTAAGCACACAGCAAAAATTCCTACCTTGGGAGCTCTGGCATGTTTTCCGCATCTGGCATCTTTGACAAGGCTGATATCTAGCAGCTCAGTCTCCTAGAAGGAAAAATTGCAAAACAGATAATTACCACGTCAGTCAAAAAGCTGGCTTGTGTTACCAGTGCCCCACTTTCACATCTGCCAGGGCTTTGCCTGTTTGCAATGATACCTGTCCAACCTCAGACACGTAACTTGGTCTCCTTAAAAATGTGCAGGTCTCTTATAACATACAGAATATATAGAAGCCACAACAGTCAAGCTTACTTCCAAGATCACTAAATACCAGCTGCTATGCTTTTTTTTTCTTTATAATACAATTTTAGCATTTTACAGTGTGAAAAAGGAGACGTTACAAACAGAATAAATCAACTTTATTATTGCCAGAATATTTTGAAAAGTGCAGATAAACCCCAGGAAGTGTTATATCTACAAAGATAACAGGTTCCAACAATTTTAGCGACTACTACTCAATAAAACCTGAGTACTTTTGACAAGCATTTCATAGTTCATACGTTACTCTCAAGTTGTGGGTTACACAACACGTGCTGTACTTGGAACAAAACTGGCACGTGATGACAGCTTCCATTGGGAGAACTCCTGTCCTCCCCTACACACATGGAACACGAAGAATCTTCTTTCACTGATAACCTCTTGGGTTTCCACCCTCCTCCTTTCCATGTTGGTTCTTTCTTAAATGCCTTATGATTTATGGGCAGCAAGCATGTGGCAGAAGGAAGGATGCTGGGGAGCGAAGCAGCGCGATTCCCAGCTGCTGGCTCCCTTGCAAGCACCCACATCCACGTGGCATTACGCCTGCTTCGCCAGGAGCAACACCAACTGTCCTGCGAGACACGGCAAGAGCATCTGACCCGATTCAGCATTACATGACCATCCTAAAGCACATCTTAGTACTGTTTGCCTCATTTACACTAGCATTTGGACTAACAGCCCCTGTTAGCCTGGCTCAATAACACACTAAATAGAGTCTAAAAGTACTTCAGCAGGAGTGTGACCACACTGCAGTTAGAGTTACACCATTTCAGCCTTCCAGTAGTAATTGAAAACACTCCGCAGAGAATTTGAAATCTCTGTGCTGAACAAAGCCACTACTTTTTTTTTTTTACTTCCAAGGAGAAGGGGGAAGAAAAAAAAGGTCTCACGGATTTGTTCTTTTCCCATGGGTTACTTTGTTCCCTTACTTCTTTCCCACTTTAAGGACCCACTCCTGCACGGCTCTTGCAGACCCTTGTTGTCTACTAAGACATAAGCTCTACCACCAAATTTTCTTGTGACTGCACGTTCCTCACATTCCCCCTTGTCCCCCATATCAATCCCAGTTCTCTTCTATTATAGCACCTGCATGAACATTTTTTTCCCTCTTCATCTAGCCTGTTTAGAAGGATTTGCACTTTGGAGATGGTTATTTTTCACTCTTACTTGCCTGAAAGAGGTCAAGGGCATCAAAACTTAGAAAGAAGCATAGGCAGGGTGGACAGCTGATGAGCTCAGGAGCACCTGGCGGTTTGTGAACCCAACGTTCATGTCCAGTTTGAAGCTGATTTTGCTTCCATATCTAAATTGATCCTCATCCTGCTTGACATGAGCACAGGCGACACCAGGAGGAAAATGGCACACTGGAAGGCTGATGTTGGAGCTGATGCATGCGGCCATTTAGATAGCGGCAGAAGTGACAACAATGAAATATGGCAGAGCTACATTTGGGTTTATCACACCGAGAGCAAGAACTGAGGCAAGAAACAGAAGAGTCACGACAGAATAATGGGGAGAAGGAGACTGGACAACACCGCACAAAAGAAAACCAGGGCTGAGAGCCAGCATATTCCGCGAGCATCAAGCAAAAGGAAGCCAAGGCAGCACAGAGACAGGCTGAAAGTCCATCACCAGAAACCACACAGAGCAAACGTACAGAGCAGAGCAGAGCAGAGAGACCACAGCACTTTGGATTTATGGACCATGCACTCATGGGTGGACGTGCCCAGGTTTGCTGTTATCAGACAAGAACGTGGCCTTTGGGATGAGAGGTCAGTGGTTATATTTACCACAACAAATAACACTGGCACCCTGAAGAGTTCTCCAGCCGACTGTGAAATGTTCTACAGAAGGTATGGGCACACGCAGAGCATGTCGTAAGAATAAGATTATGCTGACCGAAAGGACTGACAAGCATTAAAAATAAAGGCTTTAACAGCAAACACATGAGAGAAATGAAAGGTGCTGAAGAAAAATGGATCCTAAACAAAGATACTGAGCCACACACAGAGTGAACTTCAGAAGTTGTTTTGGTCTGGCATTTTAGCTTTTAGGAAAAAAGAACAACAAACAGAATTTATCGTTTATTCACTTACAAAAGTACAACCACAGCTCCCATAACACAAACATTGAAAGACCACTTTAAATGGAATAATGCATATTAGAAAGAGACACAGAAAAGGAAAAGGCAACGACCAGCACTCTCAAGGGCCGTACAAGGAACCTGAACATCCCTGCTTGGCTTTGCATGCTCCTGGATGGAGGAGGATGAGGAGATGCAGGGTCTCGGCCACCACCAGGTATCAGAAGGGAATGGTCCAGCTTCCAAAAGTACATTTGATGTGTATGTTCAGGTCTGCAGAAGCAATAGCTCAATAGGTGTCGTAGCCAACGCTCTAAATTAAGTTTACGTGAGCAGGATATCATCCACGTAAGAGCTTCCGCAGGCAGCATTCAGTGGGGCTTCGATAAATCAGAATTCATAACGTGCCATTTCTTAGAAGCTCTTTGGTTCAAAAATACCAAACCTCCTGGAATCCCCTGACCCCTGGGCACTTGCTTTCATCTTTCAATCAACTAATTAAGAGAACAGAGAGCAACTTCCTCCCAAATGAGAGCAAAGACAATTTCCTATTTCCCTATTGCAAAATGTGGGCAGACTTCTGTAAAGGGAAACCACACAAGTACCGGACAGCAAAATGCCCCATTTCCTGTGCAGCGGAACAGCCCAAGCCCTCCTCTGCTGAAGCCAACAGGACTTTTGCTACTGACTTCCTCCGTGCAGGCCTGGGAACTGCATTCTCTGCTGCACGAGGCACGAAAGCCATAGAAACTGGAAAAAAAACCCAAACCACCAAACCAAAAACCTCGGCAAGTCCAACTTTTCCTTGTTTAGAGACCGCCAGTCATTGCTGCTGGTACTTATTAATCTTGCAATAGAGTAACATCTCTTAATGCAAGTGGCAGATCCCTCCAGTAATTTATAATACAGAAATTCCGGAGAAGTGAATTATTAATCCTACCATGTTTGTTTTCAATTAGCAGCTGAGACAGAGCTGCATTCATATAGGGCTGGATTGTGCAATCTCACACATGCTCACGAAAGCAATAGATTGTGCAACCCTCAGTGACTGCTTGAGGACTTACAATTAGGCCTGCCTGAATTTAATATAGTAACACCAATTTCTACCAGCTGAGGATCTGGCTCACTCCTATTTTAAATTGCCCAAAAAGATGCCACGTGAATCACAGTGCCTTGGGAATGCGCTTGTGACGTAACCCCAGCTACAAAGCAGGGTTCCTTATGGATCCTGCTGGAGAGCTCCGCTGAAGAGCCATCGGCAGAACGGCGGGCTGAGAGCAGGATCAAGTGTACTCCAGAATTTCACAAAAACTATGTCAAGGAGACACAGCAGAGGTGGGTGTGCAGTACAACAGCTGTACTGGTTGGTTGGTCCAAACACTTTACTATTAAACCTAACAAAAATAATTCCACTCTTCTCTGAGTCCTCACTGTGGTCGAGTAGCCGTGGATTGCCCTGACCTCTGTTTGTTGAACCTCCATGTCCCCATCCCTTCTGGTCGGATGTACTTTTTTCCCCATTGTATGAAGTGTTGCAACGTGCTGCCAGCAACCGCAGAGCTCCATTCTCACGGTCACGCTGCTGTAGCCGTTGCCATTTAGGGATATGGCCTCACTGATGCACAGCTAATTAAACTCTAAAACCTCATTTTCCACTTAGCTTTGAAATCTGCTGCTTCTGGTTTCAAACCTGAAGAGAAAACTGTGTGCCTGAAAGCTTATATAATTCTTATAAATATGACCAATCAATCTAACAGGAGACACAGGACTGCCTTCCGAGTTTGTCTGATGCGGTGCTGGCAAAATGAACTTCAAAAAACTAAGGCTGTTTTGTAAACAAGCACCATTTAGTGCTACTGGATGGCAACATCTGGTTAAAGTTTTCAGTGAGAAAAGGCCATTTTGCTGAAACAAACTTCAAACAGAGACTCAACCAACATCTTCCACTGAGAATAGTCAGTCATAATGAAATGTTTCTTTAACATCGAAAAACTCCATTTTCTGAACATGAGAGCCCTGAACACTTCTTGAATCCAAAAATCTATGCAGTCCTAGGTTACTTTGATTTTTATTCTGCATTGAAAAAGTGTAATTTAAAACCACACGTGACTAATTTCCTTTCAACATGCTAGAAATAAAATCAATGATTTAATCTGAACAGGAACAATTACAAGATATGCTAAACAATTATCTGGCCCTATAGATTCAGAGTAAAGATATAGGCAAACCCAGCAATTCCCAACCCTTTACATTTCATTCAGGTGTCTTGAGATTTTGAGAGCGTGATGATCAATCAGCCACGTTCAGATTACTCCAGGACTGTCGTTCTCCCCAGTGAGAATGAACATCCAGCACTCCTTTAGTAAGGATGCCTTCACAGCTCAGGGAGGTTGTATATAATCCCCCTGTTAAAACTGTATTTATTTTTCCTGGTATCGATAAGAAAAAGTGGAATGAAATACAGTGATTTGTCTCCTCATCCCAAAGGAGAGCTGCATCCCTCCCGAGAGTGCCACTCCCTGAAGAAACTGTCTCCATGTTTCCTGCTGGCCACACACAATTCAATTATCAGGCACCAAAATCATCGCTGTGTCAGTAAATGAGCAGCATGGTAGCACGTACGCCCTGAGGTGAAACTCCCTGATGACAGCAAAGTCTTTTTCTGCATAAAGGGCCGTCCAGAGCATGAGGCTAGGCAGGGTTCCCCATACACACAGGGGAAGAGGTTCAACTCTTGGACCTTTCTCTCTCAGGAATTATTTTAAGTAGGGAGCTGTTTGTCAGCTTCTGCTACTGGCGCTAAGAGGAATCCCCTGAGGCAGGGAGTGATGGAGATAGGAGGAAGAAATATAGATGCACTCCTCTTACACAGAGCAGCGGCTTGCCCATCAAGAGGGGATGGTTTTAAATATTGCTTCGACCACACGAGCTCCTTAGGTCTGGACTAGCATTTCTGACCAAACAGCCCAGGCAGTCACTCACCCTCTTTACAAGTCGTGGCATTCAGCCCCGATTCAGGAGAGTGAATGGTTAAGGTTAGTGCTTTGTCAGAATACACCATCCCACCTGCCCCACCAGCCCTCCCCAGAGAAGCTCCCTGGGTTGCTTCCTCAGCCTCTCCTGTTCTGCCTCTGCAAGTAAGTAAATATGGTTCATTAGACAGGGAGGAGAGTGATGCTCTTGGGACCCCGTTATACCTGGCTCCCCAAATAGCTCTCCCAGCACTCTTGGTTAAAGCACCTGGTGAGATGACCACAACTACAATCAACTGTAACTGGATGGTGGATGACCTCCAAGCAAACAGTTTCAAGGCGGTTGGTATTACAGGGAATGGAAATTTTTCAAAAATCTTGAACAGAATGACTTCTTACCACCCAAAATGAATTATCTGCAAACCTGAACCTGAGTGAAGCTTTATTGGCTGGTTATTAACTGTTCTTAACTCAAAAAGAGTTGGAGGACATCAGCACCTGCAAGGCAAGAACTAGTATTTATGATTTGACTCAACTGCTCTGGGAATGAGCTCCAAATACCTTGCAAGGTTTCTTTGCTTGCAGGTTCTTCTTGAAGTACCAAGTTACGTGACATCCCTAACTCAGGGCCCTTCCAGCAAGCACTCCTGTTGAAAAGTAAGCCCCAAACAGAAAAGTTTTTGCTGTCTTAATAACACTCAGTCTCTCAGTGTATCCCTGGAGACAAGAGCAGCAACATTTTCTAATACAGGGAAAATAGTCTGCAGTTTATATGAAGCACTGGGCTATTAGGAAAAAAACAAATGAGAAGGAATTTTCATGCTAAGTACCCTTTTAATAATGAAAGCAAACCAAGACTTCTGCATCTATGCACATAGTTCTTTGCTGCTTCATTAAGGAAAATTTCATTTACTGGGATTTACAGACACTGTGGCTAAGCAGTCTAGAAACTGGTGCAGAGATTTCACATCGCAAGTCTTCGCATAAGAAATAGTCAGGAAGCAGAAGAACACACAGAGGTACAGATTTGCTACCTGCCTTCGTCACAGCAAACGGACCGGCACAGGCAGGTGAAGGACACACCAAAGAGTCAGTGCGTTAGGATCAGCAATCCCCATAGATTTTACAACTGATGCACTGGGAAACCAGAAAATATCCGTAACAACAGATAAGACTTCAGTCTACCCCCCTCTGCAGCCACATCTGAAGCTACAGCTCTAGTCTAAAGCCACCAGTGCTTGATTGGGTAGAAGCTCAGCTTGGTATGCAACAATTGCTTCTCCTGTTAGTCTGCGTACCACAAAACCAAACCATGATCCTTAATCTTACAGCCTAAGAGAAATAGGTAAGTGGAGTCACCTGGAGCAGCACAAAGAAAACAGTGGCAAAGCTGGAGAAGTATCTCCAGATCTTAGACGCACATCCATTAGAGTGTGGTCTCCTTACCACACTGCTGCCTTTGCATCGGACTCCAACTACCAGTGCTCTACCTTTCCAGGAAGGGTAGCATGCCCTGCAGCAAGAGTTGGACACAAGCTTGTTACACAAGTGTGAGGAGCTTGACAATGACGGTAACCTGATGTTTTTTAGAGAAATCTGTGCACAGACAAGTCTGGTTATAAACGATGTGCCATAAACCCAGTGAGAAATCAATCCCTGTTTCCCACAGAGCGTATTACCTCCCGTGGCCAGTCTGCTGAGGATGAGCTGTATGGCTGCTTTCTTGTTTTACATGTTTTGAGGTGCTCGTCCAAGACTGCTTCAGAAGCTGCATCCTGGTGCGACACAAGAAATCCCGCACCAAGGGGAGCTTGTCTCTCAAGTTTGGGGCAATGCAAGCACACCCACCCCTTGAAACTACAAGTTTCTCATCTAAACCACTTAGTTTTTTTGCAGCTGGCAGGGGCAGTTGCACGTTCACAAGCACTTGGAAAGCTGCGGTTAGAATTGTTTTGGTTCTGCTAAAACTGCACTTGTGGAGCTGCTCATCCCACTCACACAAGTGGGTAACAACAGGAGGAAAAGGAGAACTGATGAGGTGCAGCCACATTCAAAAAAGAAAAGAGCTGGGGGAGGACCTGCTTCAAAAGAAAATACAAAGCATATTGTAGGCAGCCTTCAGAATGCTACTTGACTGATTTTTATTCACATCACTGAGAATAACCTGGCAATTTTTAGCTTCAGAGTCGCGAGGAAAAGTACAGCGGATTGAAGTTTAAGCAGCAGATTTAAAAAAGCAGTATTTCTACTGCGAAACTTCTCTTTCGTATCAGAAGTCATAATCATGTGTGATTACGATGATTAAACGCCTTCCCAGAAAGGGTCGTATTTTGGGGGTGATGGTCTTGTGCCATTATTTCACACTGACAAGGGATCACAGACTACACAGACCAGCATTAAGGTTTTTCTTTTGAAGCAAGTAGAGTGTATGATTTTCAGCTGAGTGCCCCAACTAGTGAACTCCTACAACAGAGACTTTCATCTCGGGTGGAAATGCCACTGCGTAACTCCTGCCTACTGCCCTGCACCGCTCTACCACCCACCACATCTCACATTGCAGCTCCTCCTGTTGATCAACAGAAGATTATTTCCAAGATTGAACAAGATCAAGTCCTTTGAACTTCTTCTATAAAAGTCCTTTTCTATTCATGCAGCTTACGCTTGATTCATCTAAAAGAATACCGAGACATTTATAGCTTTGAATATATGTTTTTAGAAAAGCCCAGAGCATTTGACTGCTTTATATTAAAAAAAAATTAAATACTCTCTATGCATGTAAAATTAACAAAACTGGGAGATTAGGAACTCTAGGAACTGCTCTGCTTCTGATATAGGACGGGGAGTTTTAAGGTTAAGGCTCAATATAGCGATACACGCCCTATCTAAACACCTGCGTCTTCTGGGGAGGGATATGGTAAAAGGATGAGAACTGAAAACTATACAGAAACACGATGTATATTCCTGCCAGCTCCCCTAGCTAAGGCCCTGGCATGAGTTACTTAACTGGAAAATCCACAGTTCAGGCACACTTCCAACTGGAGGCTCCAGCTATAACATGACACTTAAGCACTAAGGACAATAGCTGAACACTCACAAATTCACCTCTGTAAATAAAGCCATTTTTAGGGTCCAAGATTTGGTTTCTGGGATATATGTAAAGCTGAAAGAGCACTAAAAAACATGTTGACGAGCTTTCGCCCCAAGACAGAAAAATCCCCTGGGATCAGTTATTTTGCTAACAGATCTGTTACTAAAAGGTGCAGATTTCTCACTGGGTTTTTCAGGAAGTCATCTAATCTGTACCAGACCTGCGGACTGAAGAAAACCTTCAACAGCATCTACCTTTTAGACAGTGCAAAGGGCCCCAGCAGCTGTAGGCACATTAGGCTGATGGGCAAAGTCTTAGATCAGATGATGAAAAGAGTATAATGATGTGAAAGTAAAACAAAAAAAAAAAAAAAAAAAAAAGCCCATATGAGCTTGCCAGCCAGATCTTATCTAAGCTGATAGATCTTCTCTTGGCACAAAGAAGCTTTGAAGATCTCTGTCTGAATTTTGATTAATCATATGAGCCAGAATTGACACAACATCATCCAAAATTCTGGTCGCCAGTCCTAAGAGGTGAATTTAACTTAAGGAGGTACAGAGAGGGCTTCAAAAGCAATTGCAGAACTGGGAGCATGCTCTTATCAGAGAAGGCTAAAAGACCTTGGCTTCCACTGAACAGCAAAAGGAAGGCTAAGAGGGGTCTGATTATTGTCTGTAAATACATGCATTGTACCGTCAGGTGAGAGAAAGAGGAGCTATTCAATCTAGAAAGAAATAAGAACTGAGCTATATAGATTCTAGTAAGTATGGGCACAATTAGCACTATTTTCTTTGACACTGAAAGCAAAAAATCACTTAAAATGGAGTGTGACAGGTTTCTGAACATGACAAGAATACATGTACTAACTAATATCCCAAAACATAGAACTAACACAGCATCTTTTTCTATACTATAGACCTAAAGGAATCATATTTTATTTACAGCTACATCCTCGACTTGTCACCATTCCAACCACCACACAGCTTTAGCTCTAAGTTACCACAGGACAGGTAAGAGAATAACTCATTAAATACTAATTCAAAAGTGGCTTCTTTTGTACGTCTTGATCCTCCAACAATTTCACTGGAGGTTTATCCCAAAGAAGATGTGTGCTTCCAGGTTCTTTATGTGAACATCAGGAAAAAGCAGCACAAGTTGCTACGCAGAAAGCAAAGCTCTCCCCGGCCAGATCCTCGATGGTTTGCTCCTCTCAAGGAGGAGGAAGCACACAAATCACAGAATCATCTGGTTGGAAGAGACCTTTAAGATCATTGAGTTCAACCGTTCACCCTGCACTGCCAGGGTCTCTAAACCATGTCCCTCAGCACCACATCTACACATCCTTTAAACACTTCCAGGGATGGGGACTCCACCACCTCCCTGGGCAGCCTGTTCCAATCCTTCACAAAAAGATGTCCAATGAGAAACAGTTCGGTGAGCGCACAATATAAGCATAAGAAAGCAATGCAAAACTGTATTTTGCTTCTCCAATTGTACGCAGTTCCTACCGCAGCAACCCTCCATATTCTTCCCTGTGCTGCACCGGCAGACAAATGATTCTTGTTGAAGAACACTCACTCCATCCTCCTGCAGCCCATTTCACTTCACCTGCTGCTGCCAACATATTTTAATTTCCCTTATTACCTCCATTTGCTGCTTATCTTGTAAATATAAGTGAGCTCAGGACATAGTTATTTGTTCAGTATTTATTAGGGAATTAATTAGAGGGGAGTAAGAATTTCGTGCTAATTTATTTTGTACAAGCTGTAATCATTGTTATTTTTGTACGCTCCCAGGGTTTATGGAGAAGTGTGTTTTAAAAATCAAAGCAAAAAACAAGAGAATTCCCAGATCAGAATCAGAGGATGAATCTCTAAAGATTTAATTTACATTCTTCCACTATTAATCTGAATGCATAATATTCTTCATTATTATTTTATAAATCTCTAGATAGAGATTTCTCTGGGAAATTATTTTTATTACAGTATTTGCATGTGCATGCCTCAAATTCTTCTAGGCTTGGCAGCTGTACTTGAATTTGGAATTTACAGCGAATGAGGAAATTCTGCAAACACCACAGAGATGAAGTCAATGGCAACTTGTTGGAAGACCTTGAGCTCTTGCCAAGCTGCAATTCCCAAAATATTTTGCCCTACACCACGCTCAAGCCTCAATTATCAGTGACCCCCTCCTGCAGGAGCCAGCTGCTCTGAGCAGGAAAGGCATCACATAAAACGTAACCAAGCCATAATTCAGCAAAAAACCTCGATGACACTTAGACAGGTGTATGATTAGGTCTCCTTATCTTTATGGAGATTTAAGATTTCTTAATAGGGACTCACTTGAGCCGACGCCTGAAATGTGCCACTAGTCATTGTGTTCAGCATCACACTCGGTCATGCCATAACACACTTATAATTTTGCGTTTCAATGCCTCAATCTAACAGTTCAGGGACTGTTATAAGGGTTTTTTTTTTTTCCTATCTGAGTCTTGACGCCACTTGTTGACAGCACAGACACAAAAAGACATTTTTCTCTCTTATCAGGGCACTCTGCTCTTTCCTGTTTATATTTCGTTCCAGTGTGCAGAGTTAAACGCAAAGCAGCAAACCCAAGGTTAGCCCTGGTGTCTAATGATGTTTCCTTATTTAGCAGTTACTTTTACTGCACTCTTCTGGTCTCTCCCCCACAAATGTTCTCAGTTCTGTTCTCTGGAGCTTAATTATTCTAAGTACCTCTCCCCCAGCAGCAGCATGCTAATATTTCTAGGCTTTTCCAAAGAAGGTTTGTCTTCTTAAAGGTGACCGAAACTCATCTTGAGGAACAAATATCAGACGGCTCAATCTGGACAAGGTACTCCAACAGAAGACGAGGAGCCACATATGAGGATCCATGCAACTGGGATACCCAAGCCTCTAAGGTGCCGGGCACAATTCCACAATCTCCGCACTTCTGCAACATCTCAAGGGCAGTTTCCATGGGCACAACCAAACTGCAACCCTGAACGGCATTTAACACCCAGGCACAGTGGTTTGAAAAACTGTATCACTGCGCGCACTTGTCCAGCGGTCTCCACTACTCGATACCACCTGGATGTCACCTCTGCATTTCTTTGCCAAACTTTAACCATTCAGCGTGAAATAATCCCGCTGGGTGATGGCCTGGGCTGCGGTGGGTTGGTTGGTCTTATTCCTGAAGTAGCAGGCAGGGTGATTTTACCCATTTCCTCAAATGAAGCTGCAATTTCTGAAATCAGGCACATCTCTGCAAAGGAGATGAATGGGAGCCAAAATTGTGTGGAAAATATGGTTTATGCATGCTCTAAAATACCAACTACTTCTTGTATGTGGGAAGATCTAATGCCTTCCTGCCTGCAGAAATACATCTGGATTTTAACAGTCCAACAAGTCGTCTCTTGTTGGACAAAATAGAACACTTCAACTAGAAATTCTCAATTGGCACATAAGGACTATAAAAAATGGTGGCAAATATATGGTCATATTATTATTCTCAAAATGCATAACGCCACTAAAAATGAAGTTTACACTAACATTTTGTACCTTCTAAGAGGTAAATTTCCAGCAACCTCTTAAGTGTCTCATTTCTCTTTAAAAAAAATTTCATGTGTAATAAAATTCTTAAGGCTCAAGTGTAAGAATTAGCTTGTCTTTCAAAGCAGGCTCAGCTGCCACCAGAATATCACCAAAAAGCACCATTCCTGGGTAAAAGCATGATAGTTAGAAGAAGAAAAAAAGCCTCATGGACTCAGCAAATGGATCCTTTTTCTGTAATTACGCGGACTGAGAAACAGCTATTTCTGTCGACCTCTTCAAAGAAACTTTTTTAGCTAAGGAAAGTAAACAGAGGAAGATCAGCACTGCTTTTTTCCAGGAAAATGGTACTTTGAAAACCAAGGGGAGAAGACAAGACTATTTAGGAGAACAAAGAGAACGGCATTTGGGCAGAGGCTAGAGTTAGTGAAATCACCTACCGTGATTTTAATCCATGCACACATCAAATCAGGCATTTTACTGATGAGATTTTAATTGGAGCTTGGTCACCCTTGCAAATCCCTCCCACACCACAGAGCTCGGCTGGCTGTAAACCAAGACAGTAGGGATGATGACACAAGATACTCAAAATTAGAAACTGTCTGACAGCTAAACCCGTTAAAAGACGCGTGGCGGGGGAGAGAGCAAATAAACAGGAACTGGCTAGAAGGTCATATTTGTATGCTTTGCGGTCAGCTCGTGCAACTCTACAATGACAATTATGATATTTAGGGTTATATTTTGTGATTTTTTTTTAATACTATTTGTAAATCCAAGCTCCCGTACTAGAATTACAGGATCAAACATGGAGCGTGACCAGACACACAAGATTTTACAGAATCACAGAATCATTTGGTTGGAAAAGACCTTTAAGATTATCGAGACCAACCGTCCACCCTGCACTGCCAGGGTCCCTAAATCATGTCCCTCAGCACCACATCTACATGTCTTTTAAACCCCTCCAGGGATGGGGACTCCACCACTTACCTGCCTGGGCAGCCTCTTCCAATGCTTTACCATCCTTAACGGATATAGGTTGGATATTTCGTAATATTCAGCCTAAACCTCCCCTGGAGCAACTTGAGGTCATTTCCTCTCCTCCTGTCACTTGTTACTTGGAAGAAAAGACCAACCCCCACCTCACTACAACCTCCTTTCAGGGAGATGCAGAGAGCAAGAAGGTCTCCCCTCAGCCTCCTTTGCTCCAGGCTAAACAATCCCAGCTCCCTCAGCCGCTCCTCATTGCACTTCTGCTCTAAACCTTTCACCAGCTTCGTTGCTCTTCTCTGGACATGCTCCAGCACTTCAATGTCCTTCTTGGAGTGAGGGGCCCAAAACTGGACACAGGACTCAAGGTGTGGCCTCACCAATCCCAAGTATATGGGGATAGTCACTTCCCTACTCCTGCTGGCCACACTAGTGCTGATAGAAGCCAGGATGTCGTTGGCCTTCTTGGCCACCTGGGCACACTGCTGGCTCACCTTCAGCCACTGTCAACCCACACCCCCAGGTCCTCTTCCCCGAGCAGTTTCCAGCCACTCTTCCCCAAGCCTGTACCACTGCAGGAGGTTGTTGTGGCCCAGCTGTGGGACCCAGCACTTGGTCTTGTTGAACCTCATACCGCTGGCCTTGGCCCATTGACCCTGCCTGTCCAGATCCCTCTGTAGAGCCTCCTGACCTTCAAGCACCAGACTTTTAGGCACATGTGTCTTGGCCTTTATGTGTATCCAATGAAAAATACTTTATCTAATTAAACCAAACAGACTCTCAGATTCTCATGATCTTTGCCCACGTACTGACGAACAAACTCAAGTAAGCACAGGCCACATTTCACCATGTTCCCGTATTTTTCACAGGGTGTTTTAAATGAAACCATCAGTGGCAAATCCACAAAGCTTCTCGCAGAGGGTTCAAGGATGACCACAGTGACCATGTTTTACTTAACAACGAGCAAACATAAAACATGCAGAAACTGTGACATGATCATTGGATGTGTGATACAACTGCTTTCCAGTAACCCTGGTTTGGGTCTCACTGGACCAGACATGGAGGTATTAGTCAATTTGACTAAGGGAATCCAAGTCTATGCTGCCACAGAAGAGTTTTTCCCATTATGTATGAAGTGTTAAGCAAACTCCCTCATTTAGTCCAGCCAATGACTAATACTGCAGAAGCTTGTGCAACTCTAAAGCTCACTGTAGAGCTTTTGCAGAGCAATTAGCTAGCACAAAGCCAAACCTAAAAGAGATGTTTTGGCTGCAACTCTTTGATGGCACCAGCTGATACGGCCTAAATCCCAATCTAAAAAACTACCTTACATAAACACGGCTCTCACTGCCTTCTGATATCATTCCCACGTTATGAAGAGTTTTAAGAGCTTTGCTATAAATTTAGCAATTGTCTTAAACAAAAATCTTGTGACCCTCTTTCTTCCACATCTGCATGTATTCCTTGTACGAAACTTGCCTCTTCTGTAGCAGAGAAAATCCGCCACGCAGACACCTGATGCACAACTTTATACTTCTTTCCAGTCTGGATTACAGCCTGCAGGATCTCCCAGACCTGACTCGCCACACTAACCTGTATATCAGCAGCTCTTGGACTGTGGGTAGCAGAAGATGTCACGGCACGCCAGTTTCCTCTCCTAAAGCAGATACCATTTTCCATTCACAAACATTTGTAGAAACAGCTTTAATTTCTTTGAAAATTTGGCTTTACATGTTAGTCCAGAGCAGAGTTTGCCTTTTTCAGTATGGAAGGGGCTCTTCCATTCTAACAGTGTTTATCTGTTCTTTACACAGGTTTAATCTCTCTCAGTAGTCTCAGTCTTTTCAAAGGGATTATTTACCACCTCCGTTAAAGGAGAACAGAATAACCTGGCCAATTAAAAAGTTGAAGGAACTGGGGGTTTCTGTTAAACTTGAAATTACCCTCAAATTACAACTGCAACTGTCCTTATGGATAAGCAAACCGTAGCCAGCTATTGCAGCAGCATCCAAATTACAATAGAGTATCAAACCAGATTAAATGTGAGATTTACTTCTTCAACAAGTAGATGCCCAAGATGGCAGAACTCTCAGCGAGCTGTTTTACACAACGCAACGTACCCTTATCATTACGGCCCGGAAGGAGGAATTCAGACCATCAGGTCCTGTGAAAGCCCAGAACTGTTGTAGCACCTGCACAAATAGCATTTTAATACTTTTTTCCTTATTTTGGATCATTTTTGTTATGTGTTTAACAAACTAATTGGTGCTTCAGAAAGTTCCTATCAATATTTCAGTAGCATGTCTAACAGTCACCAGATAAATCAACCAATTTAGACTTTTACTGCCCTGGATATAGTATTTGCATTGGATCATCTCATAAATTATTGCTCACCTCTGCTTCTCAGAAGATTCTGAATGATCCATTATCAAGCAAAAGCCTAAATAATGTAATATTATTATTCCATTGATGGTATATAATTCCCCCCTCTCCAAAATCCAACGTTAAATAAAACTGCAGGCTGGGCATATCGACTCTATTTATTTCAGAAATATTACAGACATTTCTTTGTTTTTTCTATACTCGCCATTATAGGGACAGGAACCTGCACATCATCTTTTCCCCCAGCAATAAATCCCAAGGAAAGACAACAGCAATGTAGAGAATATTTCTCAGCATCCTCTACTGCCAGATTGATTTTATTCCTGAAGGTGTTTCTTGCTCTGCTGAATGCCAGGCGGTATGAAGGGACAGGAAAGACTCACTTCCTGAACGGATTTATAAGGGAAACTTTGGAAAGAACGAGAGAAATACCATTTACTTTGGCTATATAAATCCTCCTACAGTTTCCCTGCAATTCAGAAATCCTTCGAGGACTGTCTCAGCATGTTTCTGCATTTGGCAGCTGCTGCAAAAAGGGCTTTACTTCAGGACCGGTTGCAGCAGTTCCTCCTGAGCCACCTCATACAAAACACCAACGCGTGCCCCCTACACGGGCAGCACGTGCTGATGAGGGAGCGCACCTTGAACTGCTCCCCAGCTGGTTACTGCTGGGACTTACCGCAGTGCCCCCAAAACCTTTGGGCAGCTTCAGAGGCTGCTACAAGAAACACAGCCTGCATCTTTCTGTGTTTATGAGTCCGGGAACCAATCGGGAACTTGGTAATAAAATGAGTCCTATGGCCTGCAGGATCATCACTTCTCCCTTAATATGCCTGTGTGGCAAGTGCCTGTTTCTCTTCCCTTCTAACCTCAAAACTAGATTGTTTCCAGAATGCTGAAGGTTATGCAAAGAGAAAAAATAAAAACAAACCAAAAACCAACCTTGCTTCCAATACCAGGTAGGAAAATGGATTTATTTCTATGAATTATGGCAGTAACTGCCACTTGCCATAAGCCTTCAGACATCTGCATGTACAGCTCCTTGAGCACAAGGAGATAGGAAAAAAAAATCTGATTTTAATTTATTATGTCATTTCTACGGCTTTTATGGAAGACATTTTAACAACTGTCTGCTATGCACGCAGGTTAACATATGTCTCATATATTATGGAGTCAATATCCTACCCAGTGTAAATCTCAAAGTTCATTATGCCCCGAATTAAAAGCTGTAATGACTTCTAAAGACGACAGTACAATCTGTAATGTCAATACCGTACTATAGTCCATGGTTATAATTTGATAGGTCAATAATTCACTACAGTCTACTAAACTTAGTATTGGCTTCCTGAAAAGTGCTAAAATAAATGTTTAAAAGGTTCCCAATAGCATGTTTATAGTTATCTATAATTAGCTCTGCAGCATCACGGAAGTACATCACAAAAATTGTATATATAAATCAGACCATGATCTTCATTTCACACGTATTCTCTGAGGACCGGCATAAACAAGTGCAAACCTCCTCTGGAATGTGACAGCCTTAACCCACAGCACAGTCTGCACAGTCAGTGAGACTCCTTGAAGTTTGATTCTCCATTGACTACATCAAGAGTTTAAGCAGAAGCTGAAGGCTGACTCCTATCCAAGATGTAACAGGGCAGCTTCTCGTTAGAAAACCTTCTGATTCCACCTTGTCATTCAGCCCCAGCAAGAGCGCTCAGGTCTTCGGGCTGCAGTTGTCATGGAGAAGGACTGGGACCACATCAGGTTCAAGAGATGATGTGAAGGGGAAAGTGTCCCTACCCCAGCTACCACAGAATTCGACAGAGGTCCATCATGGAGAGGTCCTCTCCTTATTGCAGCTGGTTAAGGTGTTCAGATGTAACCTTCTGGGCAAGAAACAAGCCCCATTCAACAACAATCAGTAAAATCAAAGCACTGATTTGCAGGAGAAAGATGAACACAAGAGTTAGCTTGGTTATCTGTGTTACCTCACACTGTATAATAGTAATAAATAATAATTAATAATAATACAGGCAACCAGGACTTCGACAGCATGCAGAAGTGATGGCTGCAATCTGTGCTGCTTGAGCGCTTTGTCTCTACCTTTGGGATAGATATGAGCTCCATGAAAGGGAAAAAAAAAAAAAGAAAAAGAAAAAAAAACCAAACCACCTAAACAAAAAGCCTTGCTGGCAAACGTTCATGTATGGCAGCTCAAATTACACTGCGCAGTGCTGGACTCCTTTTTTTCATCTATATGCCAGGAACAATTGACCTAAGGCAAGACTTTTTTATTGCAACTTTTGGCAGATCCAGTCAATATCCATTATTTACAATTATGCTTTTGTGTGTGCGTGTATTTCTGCTGCAGTATCTCTGCCTAATTGTCAAGTCCAGATCGGATTTGAATATAATTATTCAAAGTTCATTTAGTAAGCGATGCAGATCCGAGATACAGGAGAAAAATAGTACCAGTCCGTATGAAATTACATTCCTAACGGCACTTCCGCAAGGTATCGCTCTCAGCAGAAAGCACATGGCAAGCGAGTGCGAAAAAACCTCTGTGCGGGCTCGAGACCCTTTTTTCATGTTTCCTTCGGGAATTTAAGAACCTTTGTTTTCCTCATCTACAGTGACCGGCAGCTGCCTGAGCCTGCACATGCAAAACCCCAGGTCTACAAATGAGAGTCCTCTAGGCCCAGGTTTTAAGCAGAGCTGTTGCAAATAACATCTGAGACCTCAGAACCAGGGAGCAGGGAAGCGCATGGGAACTCTTCTCTGCCTTCTCGGTGTATTTGCTCTGAGCAATTCACTGGTGTGTTAGTGACAGGATGGTGCTGTTGTACACGCACTGTGGGAACGGCTTCATCTTCAAAGGCAAAGTCCCTCCTGGTTTGGGAACAATCCTGGGCTGGGGACTAAGCAAGGACCAGGAGGAAGCAAAAGAGCCCAGGGAAGAGACGGGAGCATAAGTGGTTGGCAGAACATACTTTATTTCCTTACCTACTGCCAGAACTTCTTCTCTGGTGAAAAACCCCATCAAACATCAACCTAAATAATATGGATACTTTTTAAGGTATTACTTGTTTAAAAAAAAATTCAAAGGTTTTGGATGAGGGTGAAAACAATTCTTTAAAAATTGCTGTTGTATGTCTAAATAACAAAATACATATACCTACAGGCAAACCCCTCCTTCCTTTCCAGACCAAGAAGAGAAACCCTGCAAGCAGGCTGCCCAAAAGCTATTCAGCAATGACAAGCAGCGAGGAGGCACCCCTTGGCTACCTGCTAGAATAACAAGCCCCAGAAGAACAAGCCCATGCTCTGCACCAGGATGACAGGGACAGCAGTGCTGGGGGACAGCACCAGCTGCTGACAGAGGAGCCAGCGTAAGCAGGGACATGCTGCCTCTTACAGTTCGGAAGAGAAACTCAGCTTATCTCACTCCAACTGAGCAGGAGGTTATGGAGGTATAGCTGGCAAATCCTTGACGTGACATTTCAGCAGGGTGACAAACTCAGGATAAGCTGATAGGGTTTGTCATAGGACAAACCCACCGCATGGCCACAGGTCCTGAACTTTCCCTCAGGTTAGTTGAGGGCAGATTTGGCAGATAACAGTCTATTACTCAGTTACATCCCGGCTTCTCCCTTCTGCCCCCGGGAGAGCCAAAACTCTTTCTACAGAAAGGTGGAAAGGAGGAGCCAAAGCAGTTTCGGTATCAAATACACGACACGAAATACACTCCGTCTGCACTTGATCTCAGGGCTCTTTGCAAGTAACCACATCTTGATGCATCTCCCTTGCTTTCACTCATGACACGCTCCTTTTCACGAGCATCTTCCAGCTTGTGATAGGCGTAAGCTTCAGGCTGGAGTTCGCAAATGCACTGAGTGTGGGAGTTGCTCAGCTCCCCCAGGAATAAATGGCCTAAGTACCAGCAGTGCTAATGGAGGAAGGCAGCCAAGAGTAACTCCTCTGAGACATGCACTTGTATGAATTACCGCTCCTGCTAGGGCTCCTGCTAAGGCTCCTGCTAGGACAGAGGGGCTTTGGCAAAGCTGCGCTTTGAACATCTCTTCTTAGGCCAGCATAGCAACAAAATTAGTGTAAATGAATACTGGCAGATCAAAAAAAAGCTTCAGTGATGCAATTTTGCTGAGCACTAAATATAGTACAAATGTGTGCATTCTGCTCTGAAATGCATCTCTAACAAGAAACAATAACTTTTAAACCCTACTTTAACCCTACTTTGCATATCCCCTCTAAAGAAGAAGGGTCAGATATTGCCCCAGTTTTGCAATCCTTGAGGAAAACTTGGCAGGGTGACACAGAACCACACAAATAACTTTATCGGTGCTACACAATCAAGAGTGGTGGCAGAGCTCGGTACCTCATGCAGTGTTCATGCAGGGATGGTAGGAATCCAAAAATTGCTCCTCGGCAAGCATGGGAATGGACTAGCATGGTGCTGCAGATTCCTCAACTAACCCTGTGGTGGGTTGACGGAAGGGAATGCACTGCTGATTTATTCACCTTTGTCTCACCAATGCTCACTGAGCAGCTCCTCAAGGCCTGGCAGAACCAGGGTGATATTCCCACTAAACTGGGCTGCAAGACACCTTCCCCAGGCAGGCAGGACAGCTCACGGTTTGTCCGGGAAAGAAGCCTCTGCACACCTACAGACTGCCAGTTATGCTTCAAAGCCAGTCCTTGTCCCGGCTTCCACAGGCAACATACCCTGATGATCTCAGTCCCACTCCAACGGAAGGAAAAAAAGTTCATGCAATCTGGAGCAGGCTCTTGATGGCATGCTGAGCTGATAGACTCCATCATTTCCCTTCATCTAATTTTTGCTGACTGTAGTTAAGAAGTTTCTGCATTTGTTATAAAAAAAAGGGAAAAGGTAAAACTCCTCCTCCTAGCTTGGTGCAGATAGGCTGAAAGCTGAGGAAATGCCAAGGGTCAAAAGGGATAAATTCCTTATCCAGCTCCGGAGGCTCTGCCAGATCTGCCTCCTGGCTAACAGCATCCCTCCCGAAGATGCTGCCTCATCTCTCACTGCAGCTCCTATTTGACTTACTCCCCTTCGGCCCTTTCCTCTCAGCACTCCAGAAGACTTTGTTCCTGGCATGCCCTCCTCAGGCTCGCTATCTCCTAACTCTGCCAAGCCACTGCTTGTCTATTCCAAGATTTTTGAGCGTTAAAAGTCACTTTTACGACATGTCAAATGGACAGCCAGAAGATGAACATGCACTCCTCCTCCATCCATACAGCATGGAGCATTGGCCTGACTAGCTGGCATGGGAAGCAGGAGCTGGGCCTCTTCTTCCCTGAGCAAGTGACTGCTGCCCACTGGTGTCCTCCGTCTCCACGTGGCACTGCTTGGTGGATTCAACTGCTGCCTCTGGGGGTTAGGGGAAGGTTGCGCACAACATACTGATGGCTTCTCGCAGGACAGGATCAAGCCAGAGGCATGACCTGTCTAGAAACTCAGTCACCTGAGTGCAGGTAGAGACATCATTCATGGGCCAACCTCACCACTACAAAGTGAAAGGCAGCGTTCTCACGCAGTGGCCAAGCAGCAGCTTTCTCAACGTGCAAGAACAGCCGTGAGAAGAGCGCTAAGTCCCAGGAGACTCTCTCGGGTTTGCATTTCCAAAGCTATTCAGCCACCACTTCCAGCCATACACTCTGTAAGCAGAACGCCAGAAGTTATTACCGTAGCGAATCGCCGTAGCTAACAGACCGCTTCCCCTCTGCACACTGCTACAACAGCGCAAGGCTGGGAGCATGCAGCGGTAGCCAAGAAGGAAGGGGAATTTTAAGACCTGATTTCTACTTCTGCTACTTCAGGTATTTGTTAAAATCTGCTCCAAAATCAGTAACAGAATAAAACTGTTATTTTGGGGGCCATTCTCTTCTTAAACACAAGAACTGTTAGAAGTCAGCATTAAAGCTAAGAGTAATACTAAGCATATATTTACATAATTTAATACTAGATGTTGAGCCAGTCTATATATGGGAAGGGTCTAAAAACCTCCAAAGGTTACAGGGGAATTTTAGAAACAGGAATTGTTGAAGGCAACAGCCTGGCACTCTGAAGAGCGTTAACAGCTGTGCTGAGGACCTGTGGGCGCGTACGACGTTACAGCCTGCAATCTGGACCTCCTGCTTCCAGTTACATCTGACTCCCTTTGTGAAGTTTCACCTCCCTCTTCTAATAATCCTATTTCTAGGAGTAAATGTGGCTCAGCGGGTCAGAAAGGTTCCTGTCCCATGAGAGCGGAAAGGTCCCCTAAGGCTGAGCCATGAGCAGGGCACAGCACATCTTCTCCACGCCGTCAGCAGCTGCAGACCACCTTCACTCCTCTGTCCTTTCCAGGTTACTCAGGGACTGTCCCTGCTCCAGGAGCAATCCCTCCCGATGCCTGAATGTGGCCAACAGACCTCTCTTGTCCCCAGAGAAGAGACCTTTTGACATCTGCTCTGCCTTTGCTGGCTTCAGGAAGCTTTGCAGCAGCAGCACTGTGTTGCGGTGGGGTGGTTTTGGTTGTTTTCCTTTCAACAGGAGACCCTTAAGCAGCTGGAGAGTTTCCATTTGCATGGTGATGCTCCGAGCTACTTCAATTTCACTTTGAAGTAGCTACAGCAGCCAAACAGATTTGCTGGCAACCATTCATGTCACTTGATACAGGGCAATAACGTGCTCTGCCAGCGATTTCGGCTGCACAGAGCCTGTGCTGGATTTGCGTGCGCAAGGCAGGATTTCACAAATGACCCTGCATGCAAATAAAACCTCCTTCCCTCACGCAAACCCAAACGTACAGTTATTTCAGGCTCAGGATGTTCGCTCTGACCGTGATGAAAAGCCTCGGGTTTATGGAGCATGTCATTACACATTACGGTGAGGCCAGCACATCTGTGACTGACCAGCACACGTGAGCAAGAGAAGGGAAGACAAGGCTGCTGCCAGCAAGCTCCTGTAGCTGCCCTCTCCTGGGATTTCTACACACTTTTGGGGGGTCTGGAGCAAGAAGAAAATGAAGTTTATGTCAGAACAGTCATTTGGAAAACAGGTAGGACAAGGAAAAAGCAGATTTCCATTTTAAATACAGATCTTAGGGAGACGTTCTCTTTTCATGCTGACTGAACATTTTCTATGAGAAGAGAATTAACCCTATTTTCTCCTTATGCTTCTCTAAAGCAGCTTATTTCCTTCCAGTTGCCATTTTGCAGAATTAGGCTGTATTTCCTCACAAATCTCTTGCTGTCAGCATTTGACCTTGTATTTAGTAACATACAGCAAATGGCAGCATGTGGCTGTACCTGAACTCTAAAAAAAAACCAAATCACGTTTGTCCTCCCTCAACCAGGAAAGGCAAAATCATTTGGGGGTTAGTTTTAAATGGCACATGTCTTTAAACACAGATATGAAAAAATACTTTTGGTCTGTTGGAACCCAGGGTGCCTGTCACGGACCATCAGCTTCAACTTCTCCTAGCCTTTGAGAGCGTGTTGTTTAGCCACAAGGGGGAAGAGGAAGTTAATTCTTTTTATGGTAAAAAAGAAAAATAAACAATCCCCTTCCACACCCACAAACTCTCTCCTCCTCACACACCACCCCCAGAAGACCCAAAACCAAACAAACAAAAGCCCCAGAGGAAATTAACATTAAAATAACAAACAAGCATGAAATTCCTTAAAATATATCACCTTTGAAGAGAGCATTTGGCAACCACTTCAAAACCATAAACGGGGACATGGGACCCATGTTGTATCCCCTCCCTGTGCAGAAATCAGTTGAGAAAGCCTGTGATACTTCAGAGATCCATCAGCAAAAAAACAAAAGCTGGGCTTTTGCATGTGTGTCTGTCTGCACAGACCGAGGCCAGCAGACCTACAGTGTTGCTTGTCTCTGCCGTCTTTGAAGACACTTAATCTTGTTTGAATTGTAACTCGGTATTTAAAGTTGGGAAGTCACATCTTCTAAACTTTCCAGAACGTCATTTAAATTAGCTGAAAAAAATCCCAATTATTGTGGGTATTTTCCCCTACCACAAAAACACACATCCAGGGCTCCACCTCCATGACACCTTCTATTTTATACGGTTGTGTCCAGTGATCCAAGAAAATCTTTAAATAATGTGTTATGTCACTTTAAAAATGATGCATTTAAACTTCTTTGTTATTTGTTCCTGATATTTTTGCTTAAACTCTTTAAATTTTTCTTTTCACTTACAGTGGCAAAAGAACTCCTTTCTCAAAACAAGCAAAAATCTGCCTGACGTGATAACAGGACTGCAGACATCAGGACTTTAAACAAAACCCCAAGTATATGATGAGGCTTAGGCTATACTATAACTTCACAGGATCTATGACCACCTGAAGGGACATCAATGGAAACCGTACCACTGATTTCGATGGGAGACGGTTCTTCACATTGCCCGCCCAAATCTCATTTCTTTTGTGGCTGTCGGTTAGGTCTTGGCATCTTGCTTTCCCGTTGGGAGTCACAATTTGTAAATGAGCTTTCAAGGTTAAAAAAAGCGTAAGGAAATGAGATTTCCTCCAGCTAAACAAAAATCACAATGAAGTGTTACAGCAGCTCTCCCAAAAGTGCACAGTGGTCACTCCTCTGGTAAGAGAACATTAAAAATAAAACCCAACAGGTGACTCATTTGCCCTTTACTGCAACCCACAGCAGCACCACCCTTCACTGGGAAGATGCTCTGACCCACAAAACAACGCCCCCACTAACATCTCACCAACCATATTTTCACATGGGTGCTCCAGAGCAGCCAGCCCAAGGATGAAACAAGCCTAAGCAAAAAGCAGGTATAACAAGGAAAAAATACATGGCAAAGTTCAGACCATAAATGATCCTCTTCCAAACATGAGGTACATTTGTCTGCTCTACAGGATAATCGTCGTCACCATCATAGTATGTCTCGGAAGAATCTGGAGTCCTATCTTGCTGTCTGTTTTGCAAACAGAGTTAATGAGAGTCATGTGGATAATGTTTTTCAGTAAATTGAGGATATGAGCCTGATTCAACTCCGCTGAAATCAATGGGAGTCTTTCCATTCATCTTAATGAGGCTGCATCTACTTTTCCAACACTAGAATGCAAAACCCGGCACTCTTTCTGCCTCATGGAAGGTATCTGTTCTTTTCAGAAGAGCCTAAGGACAATTCTATCGCACCAAAAATTAGTCCTCTCAGGTCAGAAGAAAAGAACGTACACCCATGAGGGCATTTGCATATGAAAATTCCTATGTCAGGAGGAAATACCTACATATCCTTACTCATTCTTTCAGGGTTATCTTTCTAAAGGAACCACGTATTCTTAAACGTGATCTGAAAAACCTCAGAAGGTACTGAGAGAGAAATAAGTTCTGCAACTGATGTATTTTAACAAGTACGTAAACTATTTTCAGGGAAGGCAAATGTGCAGTATGGGTTCTGACTCCAACAAAGAACTCTGTGTTCTCTTGTTACCCTTGTGGAAGGGCAGCAAGCAGCAGCATCTCCATAGATAAATTTTTCCCAGTTTCTTTTACAGCTTGCTTTGTTTTTACACTAAATAATGGCAAGGTGATGGGCAGGAAGGGAGGGCTGCATCAGACCAAAAGTACATCAGGAAAAGCTGCAAGGATGGATAGGACGGTTATTATTTGTACCACAGCAGTGCCTGGAAAGCCACGCCACACTCAGCGTTGTCTGTGGCTAGGTCCAACACAAACATGCTGCAAGACAGACCCTACTCACAGGAACTACAGTGATGCTAATTTAATAGCTGCCAACTGGATATAGATTTGGAATGAAAACATTTTTTACTTAACTGTTGACTTTTAGCTACTTAAATGGCAGCTCTACCACACCAGGCAAATAAATCTTGTCACCAACTTTGAGCAGCTTACTCCGTCCTTAGTTTTCCTCATTGTTAGCCAAGATGTTTATGTTATTTTTCCTCCTTCTTGTTTTCCTTGTAAACTGGGTGCATTATGCCAACCTCCCACCCAGCCCTTGGGAAGCTCTGCTCTTCAAAAGTACAGAAACTCTTCCTGCAGCATACGTGCAACTTCTGTTCCAGTTAATGAGGGTTACGTGTCCAGAGTTTATTCTGTGAGGCTGCCCTAGTTCCTTGCCCATTTCCTGTAGCATTTGGGGATACAATTCATCTCGGTCTAGTGCTTTGTCAACTTTTCACAGTTCTAATTACCTTATTGTCTGCTTCACTACTCCAGTCAAGCCTTTGAGTTTTCTACATCACCTTTCAGGGTCTTATTGCTCATCCTAGACAGTACTTTTTTTCACCTTTTCTTCCTGTGTGCGAAAAGCAGTGCAGAGAAACCAAGTGAACTTGCTCAGTGAACTTCTCCGCTCTTGCCCGGCTGCATGCCTGGAGGCACATGCTAATTAGGCACATGCAGACAGATCACATCTGATGCCTCATGCTTTGCTCTTCAGCTGATTGCCTTTTACCAGCATCTTCAGTCATCCTCAGCTCACTCTCTTTTTCCCGTCTTAGGGTGGCTGTCACTTCACAAAGAATTATTTTAATAAGGACTATCTGGAGACAGATGGGATGGAAAACCATCTGAAAAAGCAGGAAACCAAATACAGAAAGAACCGCAGAGATAATGACATCAGACTCCCAAATCTGGGTTTCCATGGCTAAGAGTAAGCTATACACACTACCAGAAGTATGAAAAGGCTCTCTAGAAGGCAGAACATTAAGCATCCACCAAAAAGACAATCCACTTCTATTTGCAGTTTACCCCTCTAAACAGAATTGCTTCCCTTGCATCTACAGAGTTGTCTCTAACACGGTGTTCAGATGTTCTCTACTCTGGATTGAAACATAGCAAAGAGGAGTCTGTGTCTTATGAAAATGGATTCTGGTTCCAGCATTGAGTCTTTCTGCTACTGCCATCTCCTCCCAATTCTCGCTTGTAGCCCAGAAAGCTGTTTTGTTGGTTTTTTTCTTCCCCAGTCCTTTTCTCCTGCACCTTTCTACAGCCCCTCCAAATGCGTTACTGTTAGTGGAAGACCAGGCTTTGGTTCTGTTGTGCCATAAGTCTTTCCTCTTGGGTGGTACATTCAGTACATCTCTGGTTGATTTACTCAGCTTTCAGTTTATAAAGCACATGCAAAAAAAGGCATCTTGGCAAGAAAAAAGAGCTACCACTATTCTATCAAATGCATTTAAACTCACAAGTGCAAGTCAACAATTTCCTCTCCCTGTAAAAAAAAAGTGGAAGGGGATTGGATACAGCAGACTAAAGTCAGCATTTGATTCAGCACACCTTTCAGCAAAGAACAACCCAGCCTGATGGCCACGTACCACGCTGAGTTTCTGTTGCTAACTCTTCCCGCAACCACCTTTTTATTTCTGCCGATCAGGAAGCACCAAACTGAGAACACAACAAACATGGGTCTCCACATTGCTGGGGGCACAAAAGCACTTCCAAAAAGCTACAGACAAAAGCCCAGTACATAAATACACAAGGCTCAGAACATCGAGTACATAAAGAATACTGGTCTCCAAAATCATTACTGAGTATCTTCACCGTGACAAGATGCCTGTGAACCCATAACTTGCTCAGATCAGTCTTCAAGCACAAAAATTTGACAAGATCCTGACCAGCTACTTACAAAGCAGCAAGGTTTGAGGGCAGAGAATGTTCTTGCATCCTTTAGTTTATTTGGGTGATGTCTTCAGTCATCTCTCTCCTGTTCTAGAAGCAGAATGTTGCTATGGGGGAACTGTGTGATCAGATCTCTGTCAATAAGATTATGTTTTCTGCTGGATTCCCCAAGCCAAAAAAAATTTTAAATAAATTAAAAAAATTAAAGGGGAAAGGTCAGGCAAAAAAAAGGTTTTGATCTTTGGAAGAACTGAACAGCATGAATCCTGTAGGATGGAAACCAAACAACAGCCCAAAGCCCTTAAAATAAATTACAAAGGAAGACAGTTATTAATACAGAAAGGCAGCCGTTCCAGCAAGATGGTAGGAATAAAGCAAGCCAGCTATGCCCAAAGGGTGGCTGCTGCCACGGGAAGAATGCAAACTTGGAATACAGGATTTTGATCCCATTCGTGGCCAGCACTTCCAAAGCATTCAGACTCACCACTGGGACCAAAATGTCAGTTAGTCCTCATCTGGGCAAAAAAAGAAGGAGCCAAATTCTTCAAAGAACTCAACACTTGGTAAAGAGCTACTCTAACACCTATCTAGAAGAATCTGGTGTTAATATATATTTCCTCTCATTACTCTGCATCTCTTCTGAGTCCGCCAATTCAACCTCATCATAGAATCACAGAATCATTTTGGTTGTAAAGGACCTTTAAGATCATCAAGTCCAACCCTTCACCCTGCACTGCCGGGTCACCTCTAAGCCATGTCCCTCAGCACCACATCTACATGTCTTTTAAACCCCTCCAGGGATGGGGACTCCACCACTTATCTGCCTGGGCAGCCTGTGCCAGTGCTTCACAACCCTTTCAGTATCTTAGCATCCAGCCTAAACCTCCCCTGGCACAACTTGAGGTCATTTCCTCTCCTCCTGTCACTTGTTACTTGGAAGAAAAGACCAACCCCCACCTCACTACAACCTCCTTTCAGGGAGTTGCAGAGAGCAAGAAGGTCTCCCCTCAGCCTCCTTTGCTCCAGGCTAAACAACCCCAGTTCCCTCAGCTGCTCCTCATTGCACTTCTGCTCTAAACCTTTCACCAGCTTCGTTGCTCTTCTCTGGACATGCTCCAGCACTTCAATGTCCTTCTTGGAGTGAGGGGCCCAAAACTGGACACAGGACTCAAGGTGTGGCCTCACCAATCCCAAGCATATGGGGATAGTCACTTCCCTACTCCTGCTGGCCACACTAGCGCTCATACAAGCCAGGATGTCGTTGGCCTTCTTGGCCACCTGGGCACACTGCTGGCTCATATTCAGCCACTGTCAACCCACACCCCCCAGGTCCTCTTCCCGGAGCAGTTTCCAGCCACTCTTCCCCAAGCCTGTAGCACTGCAGGGGGTTGTTGTGGCCCAAGTGAAGGATCCAGCACTTGGCCTTGTTGAACCTCATACCATTGGCCTTGGCACATCAATCCAGGCTGTCCAGATCCCTCTGTAGAGCCTTTCAGGTATGTTCAACATCCACTTGGTTAAACTCTTCTGTTAGCTCCTTCACAGCTGTTTCACTTCTCGTGTCACATCCTTAGTCATTATTTTCCCAATCACTAGCACTGCTCTCTCCTCTGCTAGCTGTGTTCTGGCTCTGGAGGCGAGCCAAGCCTAGCAGCACACGCACAACTCGCTGTTTATTTCCTTTTTAATGGAACACAGCCTCTGGTGCCCATGTATCAAAACCCTTCCATTATCGCACTGACCTTTTTGCATATTTTAAGAGGTTATTTTGTGGTTTGTGCAAATAATGCAGCAGAGTTCATAGGGATTGGTGTCGTCTTTCCCACATCCTCACCTCTCCTGTAATACGGCCCCTCAGCGGTCATCTCATAATTGATGAACGCAGTAGGTCTAACCCAGCCTGTTCCTGTTATATGCAAACACTGTGGGAATAACTGGGGCAAGGTGTGTTTTGATGTGATGCATAAAGAATAACTGCATCCCACTGGAGTGGACTGGGAATGACTTTCTGCTAGAAAAGACCTGGGCCACAGCAGAAGGGATGGAGAAACCACTGCGCTGGGGAATAAAATAAGAGTGAACAGAAAAATACAGGACTGCCAAGTTCTGCGAGTGTCCTTGCCATGCTCCCGGGGAGCCTGAGGCATGACGGGCTCTGGCACAAAGAAAGAGAGGAAGGCAAAGGATGCCCACCTTAGGGGGACTGCTGCAGAGGAGACAGACAGAGTGCCGCTTGAAAGCTTGGCAAGGAGGCTGCTTGGCTCGCGAGTCGTGGCAGCTGTCCCCCGTGGACTGAAAACCCAAAGATGAATTTTCATGGCCTCTCCTGCAGCTGTAATTGTTGAACAGTAACTGGCTGGCTGCAGTGCCGGCCTCGCAGGAGACGAGGTCTTCTGGAGCACTCACAATCCTAACTCCCATTTTCTTCTGTTCCAGACTTTGCTTTGTCATTTAAGAGTTGTCCTGTTTGTTTTTCCAGAATGACTAAAGTCCTTGTTTGGAACTTTCTATATACAAATGAAATAAAAATAACACAACATTTTAAAAATATATCAAAAGGAGCTGCATAACTCAGAACTTTACAAGAACAACACTTTAAATGACAGAGGTTTCATTTTTGAGCCAGAATGGAAATTCACCCAGTTCAGGAACATACCTCAGTGCTGTGAATCTGTGCCACTAACATCTCTGCCATTCCTACACAAGTTTTTAGTTCTGCAATATTAAATAAGGCTCTTATTAAAGATGTATCACAACCTGTCTCTTTGCATCTGGTGGCTGTGTGCCGCAAAGCTAGAGAAGCATAGCAAAAATAACAGAGTTGCTATAATGCCAGCCATGCCTCCTGTGAGCTCCAAAATATCTTCTGAGACCGAGCTTGCCACGTACAGAGCTATTTCTATTTAAAACTCCTAATGATCCATTAAATTAGCGTGTGGAATGAGGAGGGAAGGGGGTGGGAGAGGTGTTGTGTTTTGGTTTGTCGGTTTTGGGGTTTTTTTAATAAACATCATTATGACTTCTAATGTAATTAAAAAAAAGTTTGCCAAACCTTATATCAAATTTTTTAAATTCATGAAAATGTCCTTTAAAAAGTTATTCTGCTACAGTGGAGGGATTCAATGAATAAAAATTATTCTGGAGTAAAAGATGAGAATTTTTGTCTGATCTTCTAAAGCAACTCCATTATTGATGACCAAAGAGAAAATAAAACCAGACCCAAAGGTAAATAAACTTTTACAAAAGGACCAGACAGAGCTACAGCAGCTCACTAATAAACAGCAGCAACTGCATCAGAACAGGAGAGTTGGCGCTTCCATGCACTGTTTTGCACCGGGATCTAACCTCATGTCAAAATGAAGATAAAAATAAAATATTTCCCTTCCAATCTGAAGCAATGGTGAAATTTCTCCCCATAATTCCAAAGATTCTTTCCGTCCTGCAGTCAAAGGAGTGCGAAACGGCTCCTCTCAAGGCTGGCATGGTTGCTAGGAAAACAACTGTGAAAACCTAGAAATCTGCAAACAAAATGTTAGAGCCATCAGGGCCATAAAACCTCTCGGAAAAGAGAGGCCTGTTTCTTAGAAGACCAAGCAGAAGGAAGGCAGTTGTGGGTAGCTCTTTTACACCGAGATCTGTATCAGAGAGATGGACTCCCTGTCTCCAGGGCTGCCATGAAGTTCCCACGCTCCACAGGTACCGTTCCGATGCTGCAGAACTTCTATCAGATATTGAGTAGTAGTTTTCTGTTCAAAAATACGCACTTCTTGTTCTTACTCTTCACAAAGAGAGCTGATTAAGCTCCTCTCCCAAATCTAATTTAGTACCGCGTACTCCCAAAATATGTCACAATTGTATTTCGTTATAAATCAATAGGGATTAGAGGGGACATAATCAGATCAAAACCAGAGACCACAGCAGAATCCTGATACAATAAACCTCCCCATTAAGGGGTAAGTCGTGCCATGGGACAAGGAGGCACGCTTCTGGCCAGCTCGTGTTTGTAGAGGGAGACAAAGGCAGACACAAAACTGCTGTTTGTATTGAGGACAAGAAGGTAGCAGCAGAACACAGGGACCTCAAGTATTCTGGCAGTCCATACCCGCACCACACACCACTGGCTTTCTGAATTACCCTAAGACTCTGAAATCAATAGCAGTAGAAGGATTCAGCTATCCCAACGGCATCTCTATCGCTCTGTTTTACAGCAACACCAGCACCCTCCCACCCCATCCCCTCAAAAAAATATTCCAGAATATGTACAAATTTCTGGAGTATTTCAGGATCTTTGGTTTTCCCTGTGTTTAAACATGGCATCCCGCATGTATTTAAACACCTGTCTTAAACACTGTTTAACCACTTGATACTCACTGAACGCATCCTTGTTAAACGGGATTTATGGCACTGACCTGATTAGGCAACAACCATTGGCATTGATAATCATTAGGCTAAGATGGTTCCCTGGGAGATGTCCCAGTAAAAGCAACTGTCTCAATTAAGCACATTGCAATTAAGTGGACTGTATCTATAGGGTGATCTCACAAGGAGAAGGCGGCATTTCAAAGGACTTTTATTTTTAAATACATTTTTAATGCAGAATTAGTACTTTTGATTGGAGAAGACAATACTACTTAGACGTTTCTCTAATAATTCCTTTTTCTGGTATCCACAAACTCTCACTTCAATGACAAAGGTATCCCCTCCAGCCCCCATACTTAAATCCCATGGCAGCACATCTCTCTGTCTCTGCTTTACCTGGCCAGAGAGGCACAGGTTGCACTGGAGCTTTTTCCAACCAGAACTGTCCCAAGAGAGACCCCCTTTGCCCAGGGGATGAACAACAGCAGGGTGTTCCAGGACAGAGGCTACTGCCTGCTGATCTCTGCTTCATTCGTTAGGGGAATTGAAAGAAAATACATCTATGAGGCTGGGAGATGCAGGAAGGCAAGCAAAAGTCTTAGAGTCAAAATCAGTCCAGTTTTGCTGCCAGCAGCCCTCTTTTCTCCAGAGATTCTAGGAGATGCCAGGCCTGCATAACCCAGCTATTTCAGTCCAGCATGGAGAGGTTGGTCCCAAGTCCCTTCCATCGACACACACAACTCTTGCGTGACCTTGGTGAGCTGGCTGGGTAGCACGATGGGTATATGCCAAGAATCCATTTCTATTTTGGCTTATACCCAGTCCTCCCCACAGCAGAGACATACATTAGCCCTCCCGAGCACTGCTGCTCTCCAATGCTATCCCAGACTCCCCAGTGTTTGGGAAAGGTGAGCATTGATCCCATCATTCATGCGAAAGAATCATACGGCAGCTCAGCTTATTGCTGCATGGAGAAACTCAGGAGACACGGTCATTAAGGCATGGGTTTTCAGCACATCTGAACCTGGCAGACTGGGTGCCAAATGGCCCAGAAACTTTGCAGTGAGGCGTTTTTTAATCCTTGCATAAAGGGCTGTCGATGATGCATTCCCTCTTTCAGGGGAAAAGGAGAGGATTCATCATGGGAACCTGTCAGATTGATTTGCTGCAGGGCCAGTATCTTTAGTTCCAACCAAAACCAATGGGAGTTGTGCTTGGAGCATATAAAATGCTGCCTAATTTCAAGAAGCCTGTAAAATAATCCTACCTATGTGTCTCAAAGCTGAGGGACACATTCCGCCTCCTTACTCTGTGCCCTACTTTCTTAAGATGCACTTGAGGTGAAACCATCTCCTGCATGACAGTGGTACAGTAAACAGAGCTTCACTCTTTGTGGCGGTTCTCTCCGATACCACAGCACAGTATGTCACAGACTCTATCACAAGACAATTAACGTTGCTGTCAGCTGTACAAAGCTCAACTGGAATGTCCTGTGTCATAGATGGACACTGGGCACTGTGTGATGTTTTGAGGTTTGTTATATTTTTTTTTTTAATTGGAGAATGTAAGTGAAAAAGTTTGTGTATAGTCATAAGTAGTCAGGCAGTCATCCTTCTTTACGGGAAAGATTTGGGTGTACTTACAAGCCACAAAGCATCCATGGCAAATACTTTGGTCCACTGAGAAAGTTTTAATCCCTTCCTGTCTGCTGCATATGCCCACCAGCACAGCACTTGTTCTCATCAAAGCACCAGAGCCACTCGTAGCGCTGTGCTGTCAAACGGGTCGCTGAAATTGAAACCTAGGACTCTACATCACTGGGGAGGAAAAAATCACTTTTAAAATAGGAATTTAATCTTCTAAATAATCAAGATTCTTTAAAATATTACCCTAAACTTACAGCTTAATCCCCAAACTGTAGCAGGGAGCAAAGCAAAGCTTGGAGTAAGACAAAACTACTTCTACATTTTTTAGCGATACAGCAGCAAATCTTCAATCCCTGGCATCAGGCTTCTGGGTAACTGAAGTTACTGATTCATACCTCATTTCTGGCCAACTTCATTTAACCAGCTGACCTGCTATCTCTTTCCCAGATGAGACCAATTAACAGCATAAAACCATGCTTGGCACACGCTCCAGGGCTGCTTCCATATGCAAAGCAGCGCCATGGAAACAGAAAAATGCCGGTGCGGTGGTGAGGGCACTGGGCAGTCACCAGAGGAGCAGTGAATCAGGGGGTGAGGAAACCGGCTGTCAGCAGGATTGCTTCAACAGATTGCATTGCACAGGGCAGCTCCGTTAATATTGCACCACGGTGTTTAAAAGTCAGGACAGAAATTTGTGGCTTCATCGTTAGCTGCCGTGTTATCACTCGCCTGGCCAGATAACAGAAGGGCAGTGGCATGACCTGCAGTCTGGGGAAATAAAGGATTCAGCTTCAGCTTTATCTCTTCATTTCAACAGCCATTTCTACAGCTTATAATTTTACACTTTTCCGTGCCATACAACCTGAACAGCTGTATATTGTTTTCTTCCCCTTCTGTTCCCCACAGAAAGAAAACAGCAGCCCCTGTGTACCGTCCCACTGCACTTTCTAAATTCAAAAGCAACAGACAAACCACTTGTTTCAAAGTACAAACCAGTAGGAACCTTAGTACCCTCTGAAGCAAATCTGCAAATGACTCTGCTTCCCCAACGAGCGGGACAGCGTCCTGCTCCAGCTCCACACAGCTGCAAACATCTGCTTCTCTCTCCCACAGGTCCCTGTGACATCTGACTAAAGACTTCAGGGAATGCTGCTCCTCCGCTGCTCGGCAGTGCTTCTGACTATCAGCTCGGAATGGGAGAGGGGTAAATACCACACAGAGGAAGTGAGAAGAAAAAGAGGCGATGTATGCTGAAGAGGTGGGCAAAGGCTCTGCCAGATGTTCTCCAGTGAAATGTGCTGTGGATGTGACACATCTTGCTCTCCACGGACATCATCCCCGTTGGAAGATGACAGGGTAGAGGAGTGAGGTGCCACAATCAAGGCACAACCCAGGACCTTAAGTCAGAGGTGAAGATAAATTCTTGCTATTCAGCCAGACTGACCTCTGCCTCTTCTGTCCTCAGTGAGGTCTTAAACCCCCGAAGTTTCCTGCAGGACATCTGTCAGAGCCCGACTGTACACTGTGACTTGCATCATAGAAAACACGACTAATTCCCTCTGAGCTCAATGGGCTGTGACAGCCCCTGCATCAATCAAGCTTGTCTAGTCTTACTTACTTATTTGGCAATGCTTGATAACTAGTCAACTGCCAATGAACACGGAAGCCAAAAAAAAAAAAAAATCAGATAAATTAGCCATATAACACCTCTCACAACTATTTCACTACTATTTTACCAGCACTGTTGCAAGGTTTTGAGAATTTCTAAAGGACTTAAGATTTTTCCACTTTTGAAAAATCTGTCTTCAAATTAGATGCTGCATATCTACTTGAAGCCCCACTGAAGACATTTACTGTCTTCACATTCTAAAGGGCATCTGTAATATTTTCGATCACCAAAATAAGAGCCAAAGAAAACACAGGATTTCTTTTTCCTTAAAAACGAAACAAGAAACCCCCAAAAAAGGTCTTCCCATGGCATTTCATCTTGACGACCCTGAGAAAAGGCACTCAAGCTCGCTAGTAGTAAGAAAAAATTGCCTGAGCTTATGAGGCACCAATGAGGGGGTGTGAGGGGGGAAATCCCAAAGCACACACGTACAGGTTAGAAGACCTAAGAGTTGAAATCCAGAGGATTCAGGTGCTCTCACAATCTGTTCCCTAATGAGGATCTGTTCAATTCAAAACCTCCCTTTCTGTGAACGAGGTGTGTCCTTGGAGGGCTCTTCTCTTTCTTTGTAAATCATAGCCCTACAAGCAGCACGACAAGAAGAAAAGAAACCAAAGGAGCCTTTCACCGACAACTGAAAGAAAAGCACGATGCTGCGGCTTCAGCTACATTCCTCATGCTTTATCCTAAAATTCTCTAACAACATGTTTACTTAAACTCCACAACAGGAGACTTTTAACCATTTCTATTTACACAGTACGTGGAATTTCCAGCGAAATGACCAATGGCAAAATTTCAGTTAATTACTCAACAAATCTGGCTTTTTGAATTTGATTTCCTGTTTTGCTCTCACTATAGGACTGATTCAGATCCCTCCTCAAGCCAACGGAAAGTGATTTCAGCGTTTATCAGCCCAAGGCTCCCGTATTCTGCAATTCACAGAGCTGAGAGACAAAGTAGTGCTTATGTGCCTAAAAGCTGCCCAGCTGAGAGGCCCGTGAAAAAACTGGTCAAGTGAACCACTCTGTTCCCACTTTACTGGTGGACATGAGCTGTAACTGGGATGATCTTGGTCATCTACAAGAAGAATATGAAAATACACAAAGTATCACCAGTATATTATCAGCATTATATTATTATTTATAATATCATTTCCTTAAAATCTCTTTAGCGATAAGAAAGGATGTTTTGTAGCAAACGTCTCAGTTTAATGACATTTTTTGAAGGTATTTATCCCATTATTCAAAATACCTGACTGAGAATAACAAACTTTTTATGATGTTAGATTTTCTATTGGCATTTGCAAGAGAAGTCAAGTCAGAGAGTCTCGATTTTTTTGCAAGGAAGCACAGCAAACCCATTAGTCTCACCTGGAATGACGTGGAGATGGGGAAAAGCTATCAATCAGTTGTGACCAGGACCATGAAAGATCCTTTCTCCGGTTTTAAAGCGCATTTTTGTTCTAAGGTTTTGAAAACAGTTCTGTGCATTTAAGACTCGGATTTCTAGAATCAAGAAAGTTTCGAGTTGTTCTGCCAATAAAAATGGTAACGTTTTATTTATAGAAAGTTTGCTCACTTCCTAGAACAGATAAACTTTAAATTGTGTCATTTAATAATGGGTAATTAAGTAGTATAAACAAATTAAACCTAATACAAGCAACTCAAGGGAGCTGGATACATACTGTTCTAATAGAAACAGCAGGTTCTCCAACAACAATCAGACACTTGCACAAATGAAAAGTTTTGATAAACACTTGTACTCCCTTGTGAATATTTTTCCTCTCCGGTCATTCAGCAAATCTAGATTAGTAATTTTACTCAATTTAAACTTCTCGGCTTCACCTGACACAATTGATGTTCATCATACTCATATCCTTAATATCCTTAACTCTGGGTCTACAAACTATCCCACAAGGCTGCAAAATCTATAGCTGCTACTCTGAAATATCTATACCTAGATGCTCTTTTTTTCATTACTTACTTTCTTTTAGATTTTAAAGAATAACACAGAAGTTGCTTCTGCAACATTCCCCCCCCCCCCCCTTTTTTTTGGCTTCGATAAGATTTTTATTTTCAGGTTGTTTCTTCTGTTATAAAGGCCTATCAAATCAAACTTTCAAACACAGCGTATGGATAAGGAGCTGAAATGGAGGTGATACTTACGAGAACTTTGGTGATTACCTTTCTCATGTCACCTTTTCCTTTCACACCCCAACTCCTGCTTCATTTGTTATGTCCGTTGTACTCGGTGATTAATGTTGCCCTTCCCACCCTCTGCTCCACTGCAAAGGCAGAACTCAGAGGAGCTCAGCAAGACTCCTTCAAGCCCACCACAAGAGAGCTTCACCCACTTTGTGACTGCCACCACTTGCCCCAGCTGAACCAGCATGAAGTTACCTGCAGCTCTATAAACTTGACAAGAGCGTATAAAGTATTCTGGCAGACCTCCAGCACCTGAATGTTTTCCTCAAGTTCCACAAACACCTCCAGCATGAGCCTGAAGCAGCCTCTGCCACTTCCATTCCCAGCTGCAGCTGCTTTGCTTGCCAAAGAACTCACCCTCCTGCTGAGGTCCCATCGACTTTTCCTTGACATGATGACCCCAGCCTGAGCTGGACTCTGCTCCCAAATGACAGGAGCCAGACTCCAAGGAGAGAGGAGCTCACTGCTGTCTCCTGACTGAAACCTTGGAAGGGTTTCATCTCCACCTCAAGCACTGGCACTGGCTCTTGCTGACATAAAGGACCATGATGATTTTCTGTTGCTCTGTATCTGCAGAGCTCAACCCTTTCTAAGAAAAGAAATGCCAAAGAAACATGAGTTTTGGTGCTTTCACCAGAACATCTGGGCTTCTGGGTCTGGTCAGGATACTTTGTGCATCTCTTAGAGCTGTACAGTTCAGGCTGTAGAAACACAAGAGACCCGAAAGTCCCCGTTCCTGAAGTCAAGCATCGGCTAAACAACCACGAAGCTCAAGTGAGGGACAGGTTACTGACCATCTCTAGCAGACCTTGTGAAAGAGCTTAGCTTTCAATTAAAAGGCCCTTCTCCTGCCTTCTAGCTTCTAGTATAGAAGGGGAGTTAGGCTACACTTCCCCTACAGCTTTCAGAACCAGTAATTCCATTTCCCAAGTCTTTATTTTATCTTTTCAAGAGACAATAAATCTCAAGGTATAAATTGGGAGCAGATGGAGCGGGATGTTAGACTGTCAGCTTCCATTAACAATGCTGGGGGCTCACCGCACACCACAGCCAAGCCGAAGCCTTTCATCTCGTCCCTGCGCAACTGGTGGAGGAAGCTACTTGTCTGCGTTAGGGCTATTGACAGAAGAACAGGAGTTGAAACCAGATGTGACTACACTGACGGCCAGCCAATTATTGTTATAGAATGGATTCACCCATAAATCACTGGATTGCGGTGCTCTCTGACTCATTTTTAAAGTTGTCTGGAGGTTATAAGAGGGCTGCAGAACAGAACAACAGTGAAAAGCTGCTTGGGAAAGCAGAGGTGGATCTCTGGCCTCCCAACGCTCCTTCCCTTCAAAACCTGCAAGTTGCAGTACCAAAATGGGGCATTTGAGGACTGGGGACAAAGCAGACTGCAATGCTACTCCGTGTTGTCCCATGCAGCTGTAATTAAAAAAAGCCAGTTTGGATGAGCAGCCCTTCTGGCACTTTTCAGCCCAAAGGAAGGTGACTACAGGCATCTGCAAGCCAGGGAAATGCAGCAGAAACAAGCGGAGACTCCTTGGAAGCAGGGAGCTCCCTCCAGCTTCTGAGAAAAAGCAGTTCTGAGAAAAAACTGCACAAATCTCCTCTTTGGGAAAACCACACGGAGCACATAAATCAAAGCGTGATGTTTAATGAATACCAAACAACGCGAGCCTGGGGGCTCCTGGGTTATTATCACACTTGTTTTTCCCAGACTTTCAGGAGCACGATGACTGTACAAGGGAGCCAAGTGCAAGATGTTGGCTGCTGGTGCCTTCTCTGCTCTCCATCTCAGCATTCTCTTCCACAATTTCTAAGGGTGACCGGACTGCCTGAGCCTATTTGGTAACAACCTGTAACTCTTTACCTCTGCCACCAGTGTCAAAGGTGATCTTTCCTGTGTTGAACAGTTATTTAACTTTACCAGGCAGTTTCCATCACTGTTTGCTCCAACTCTGGCGCACACATCTGAAGCCTGGGGGTCATGAGCACCAAGCTACCACCGGTTGAACTCCTTGATGATGAATGAGAAACCACTACTCCAATGAGTCCTACATCCTGTGAGACTCTAGATTCATACCTTGATTCTCTAGGACAGTTGAATAATCTGGAGCATGAGAAGACACCCACAGAGACAGGTTCATAGTCTTCCTTCTCTTTTTTTTTCTTTAATCACAAATCACTGGGCCACAAAGAAACTGTGTTATCAACTCACTACCGTCATACTCCAAGCACATCCCTATACACAGTCAAACACACCGTCAGACTGATGCATCACTTAAACAGATGTAAAGCCTAGATATTTTGGAAAGCAAAGCTCTAGAAATATAAAAGGTTCACTTGGCACCACAAGCTTTTTCCAAGCCTCTTTCCCTTTCAACTATTTCCTGTTTAATCACCAATACATACATTATGCAATTTTTGCAACACGCTGCTTTTATGAATAGAAGGAACGTAGCTGCGTTGACAAGAAAAACTGAACAGAGAAGGAGAAGAATTTGTAGCAAATCCAGTGACTGCCCTAATCTGAAGGAATCCACAAGACCCATTAGTCCATGAAAAAAAACCCTCATTTTGCAAATCTGTAATGAAGTATCACCTCCCAAGGTTGTGTATGTTCTATAAAATTAATAAGAAATGCTTTGGCATGAATTCAGGTAGCACATGATGGTGGAATTTAAAGGAGACATTTAAAGCAGGAGTGGGGAAAAGATGTTATATTCAAATTCCTAAACGGCCAAGATACCTCTCTCACGGTGTTAGAGGTTTGGAGACAGACTTCAGTTCACCCAGTAGATGACAGTAAGAGCGACCTGGCAGGACGCACGTTATCGAGTCTCTATTCTTTGACGATTGGTACAACAGGCCTGCCAGCATCTTTGGTCCTGATTTCATCACTGTAGCGTGCTGATTGCTTGCGACAGGTGAAAAAGGACACAAGAGGACAAGAAATGCTCGCGGCAGGCAGCTTTTCCTCAATCTTGCTGATCACAGTGTAAAGTATTTTTGAAGTATTATGCCAGCACTTTGGCAGAGTCCAAAGAAGGAGGTAAGTGTGCAAAGTCAGGGTCAGATGGATTAGCGTGGCTGACGAATGTCCCGGCTAATTGGGTTGCTTACATACTGCGAGAAGCTCTAGTATTTCTGGTAGTGGATTCCAGCTGTGCTATGATGTTTATTAGTGGCACATAACCCCTCTCCAGAGATGGGCTCACGTACAGCACTAACAAACCTGGTACCAGTGACCATGAAGTGCCATCCCGGATGAAAAGGAAGCAGGAATATTTCATGGGGAATTGGAGAAGGACTGGTTTGTAGGTTACAAAGACAGGAACACACGCTGATTCTGGTCAATACTTGGTTTTTTTCCCACCCTTACCACTAGTTGGAGCCTAAATTATTTCACCTCAGAATTAGAAAGAAAGTTAAACTCTGGGCACATTCCTCTAAGTTTCAGCAGAAGGATTGAAGAAAATGCATACTGTAAAGACAAAAATAATGCTTTGCGTAGCATCAGTGAAAGAATTTAAAGCAAACCCTTTGAATTCACTTGATTTTCTCCAGTAAACCCGAAAATATCCTGGAGACTCAGGGCTGTTGGTGTGTTTGCAAAGTTAAGCAAGTTTGAAGAGGAAGGAAAGATCCTGAGGTAAGTATGAATAGTTAATTTAAGCCCAACTTCAAGGAGCATTTTGAGGAAATCAGAAGGCTCTGGAGGTGAACGGCGAATCACTGAGCTTTTTGCTTGCAGGCAGTCACTGCTAATGCAGCCTGGGTAGTTGACGGCAAACCCTGTTGTTACCTGCTAGTGGTTTGTATTAAATGGTTACTCTGGAGCCTCCACGTGCTTGTTAGAACAGTTGCAGGTGAGACCATCAGATGGAGAGGTACTTTTTCTCCACGTGCATTGGTTTAAACGGGGGCAGGACACAGCTCGTTTACACACTATTTTACACACTATGTAACATGATGAAGCTCTGAAACCGCAGCATCAGTGTCAGGTCAGAACATCACTGTTAACCAGCAATGAGTTAGTTTACCACAATAAAAGCTGATTGGGCTATTTGCATCATCACGCAGACTCCAGCCATGCTCACACCTTGCTGAGAAAGTTTAACACTAATGTGAATTTTGCATGCTGCAGAGGTCACGAGTGCAGGCTCGGCACCACACTGCTGGCTCTCCATGCCAAAATACCTGATCTGTCCACTTTGCATGTTCCCAGGTACGTTGCTTTGTAAGCTGCCAGGATTTGCCAAGGAACTTTCACCAGTAGCAAGGGAAGCCTTTCACTTTCTTCCTATTAGAGCTGTCACAACCCGCTGAAGCTCAACACCAGCCTTGCACTAGTCATGCTACATCCTCAAAACTTTCTGAAGGCTTTTTCAAATGTTCCAAATCACTTTTAAGCTGGTCATGGTATCACACCTGAAATTCACTTGTCTTTATTTACCCAATTTTAAAGAACCAGCAGTAAACCAGTAATTAAGGTCATATTACTTGGAGGCTTTACAATTAACAACAACGCATTTCAATCACATGGTTCCCTGGTTGCTCTGAGTGTTAGATTAAATGCAACGCTGTTGTTGCATTCAAATGAGGAAGGATCAGTGTTTGACAAAATTTTAATCAATGAAGTATGTGCCAGTCACTGCCACAGGGCCCTACAAGTCCCAGCTCTGCATGGCACCGCTCAGAGCATGCCAGAGTTTGCAGATTGTTTTGCTGCTTTAACTTTGCACCTCAGTGACAACTAGAGAACAATTTCCTATGAGTCTGGAATTAGAAAAAAAAAAGAACAACCAAAAAAACTCCAAAAAGAACCACTCCAAAAAACCAAAACGGAACAACCTACTTTCAAGTATATCATCAAAAGTAGTAAAACTATGAAGAACCTGATTGGACTCAATGATCTTAAAGGTCTTTTTCAACCCAAACATTTCTATGATTCTAGCCCATCAGAAAACTCCATTTGCTAAATTCCAACGGGCACCATTTCTAACAGAAACACCCAAACCAACGACAAGAAGAAATCTGTCAGCAGCCCAGCCCAGCATTCATCCCATCCAGCCACCAGCTGAATAAGTGGAAAACACAAAATCACAAATACAAAGCCACAAAAAGTAGAAACAAATACAAGATGCTTTGGGGCATATTCAAATGATGAGATTTAGTTTGGCATATGGCACTCGCACACCTTATGAAAAGCTGAAACTTTGGTTTTCTACTGGCAGTCAAATAAGCATAAACTTTTTAACAGAGTCTGCTCTCCAAGAAAGTCAGCGGCTTCTCTGCTTTTGGGACATAACTTATTTTTGTTAAAAGTTATGACTACGGGCTCTCCATGAGACGCAGGTTACATCAATTTAAGTGCAGTCTCAAAGCGGTATAAACGGAAACAAGACATTAAGAAAGGGAGAAAGGAAGTACTATTAATCCCCACACTGGAGATCAAGACCTGAAGCAGAGCAAGGTTAAGTGAAACTTCCTTGCTTACCCAGGAAGTCTGCATCTAGCCTGGAAAACAAGTCCAAGACTCCTAATTTTCAGTCCAGCCTTTCAGCCACAAAACAGACTTCCTTCCAACTAATAAAGGCTTACAGGAATTTTAGTCTAATGTTTGCACACAGGCAAAAATCAGTAAAGCTTTCACAGCCGGAGACAGAGTGCAGATATACACAGAAAAAAGAAAGTAGATTAAAATGCTATTTTAGATCTTCTTTTTATGTGTTTTCTACTGGCCCTTCCCTGGCCCACCCTCTCCTGCCACCACACGGGCAAATAAATTATCATCTATCCACATAATGTACACGCAGCCTGTGTCACCTGCCGCACTGCTGTAACTCTACTGGATTTATCGTTATCTGCGATGCAAAACCCGCTAAAAGAATGGCTTACAGTTAGAGGAAGGACAATCAGACAGATGATGGCAGTCAGGGGAATTAGTCTGAAGAGCTTATGGAGAGCTGCCAAAGTGCAGGTACCTTCTGAGGAGCTCAGCAGCCACTGCAGACTGCAGGCTGCGGGGTTCGCCATAAGGGTTATATAAATTACTGTGCATTGTATATCATCTGTAACTCCCACCTCGAAAGCAAATACTTCTAGAGTTCTAGCACAGGTTTGAGCTTTAGGAGGGAACTGCAGAGTGAGGCTGGAATTAAATTGATACAAATTATTATTATTATTATTAATATTATTATTATTTTCTACACCAAAAAGTCGCTGTTTCACCCTGAGAGGACAGCCCTGACTAAAGCCGTATTCCCTCAGTCTGAGTCCCCTGTCAGAGGTGACTCACTGGTGTCAATGTGTTATGGCTCAAATATGACAGGAAGAGCTCCATGCAGTCTATTTCCAAAACCATACAGAATTTTAACTCTTCGTTGACCTGACAGCAAGTCTTAAAGTCCACCGGGAGTCGGTCTGGGTACGGAGGGCGCGCAGGCTGCGCATGTGACAGCTGGCAATGCTGAAACCTGCACCGTGCCTGATGCATGTCTCCAATTACTGCTGACAGACCACCTTTACAGTCCTGTGCAGCACACTGAAATGCTACCCTACAGGGTGATGTTTATTTATATATGCAGAATACACTGTCAAGTTAAAAATAATTTTGTGTGTGTGTGTGTGTGTGAAAATACCTACAACTTAGGTTATAAAAGCACATTCTACGCTCTGGCTGGGGAATGTGTCTGTTATGGCAATTGCTGGGGAGCTGCTGCATACCTGAGAGTGGCCAGCGAGTCCTGCCAAGTCGGTGTGGATCCAAAAGAGCTTCTGAGCTCTGCTCCTGTTCTGTCAGCGTTTGTTTCTCCGGTTGGATGGAAACCCTTGACCTAGTCAGAGTTGTTTCTGGACGCAGTCCAATAGCAGTGAACATCGTTTGCAGGCTTTCAGGCATCACCACTTGAAAAGTTCAAGCCTGAGCCCATGGTATGCAAGTGCCATTTTAAAATGAGTAATTTTAAACACTTCTAAACATTTCTATAAAACTCCTTGAGAATTCTAAACCTACAAAACAAAACACATTTTACACATCAGGAAACACACTTCAGATGTTCCTGTGGAGAATTTGTAGGGACTTTTATAATTTAGTTACGACGTAGTTCTTTCAAAACAACATAAAGGCAAAAGACGTACAATAGCTACCCTGCCAATCAGTCCAGGAAAGGGACTGCCTTCACATCACTGCACATGAAGTTCATAGGAGGTAAATAAGGGCTTTTATGTGACCTCAGAGTGAGTATACATACACAAACTGGGCAATTCTAATTCTGAATGCTGTGTTTTTACAAGTGGTTTCAGGGAAGGCAGAGGATCAGCTCTGTTAAAAACCTGACGTGGAATTGTCATGGGGTTTGATGCACTTTACCATCAGGTTGGTCCACAGAATCATTTGGTTGGAAGAGACCTTTAAGACATCAAGTCCCAACAGCAAGCAAAGGTTCATCTAGCCTAACTTCCACCCAAGCACCGTTTTCCTCTTGGACAAGTACTCCTGAAGACTTGTGCAGCAGGAAGCCCAGACTACACATGGAAGACATAGATGGAGGTTCAGGATAGATGAGGCTTTGTAACCACACAGCAGGATAGAACCAGGATGGAAGGCAGACCTACCCTATATGCAGAATAAGTCAAGGGAAGAAATGTATATTACCAAGAGCAGCATCTATTGGTGAATTGCTCAGTATCAAGGATGAAAAGTAATTTAAATGCAGCTCTTCTAACGTACCTAAATATGAGACTATGGCAAGCAGAAAAGCTAACACACTGCCGTATTAACGTAGGAGACATAAGGAATTAAAGAGCTGAAATGCAGTAAGATCAGGACAATCGTTAAATGAGAACAAACAAAATTATCTTTGTCAAAGAGAGACTATCTCTTTTATATTCTGGCCATAAAGGAAAAATGTTTCATTTCCGCATCCTTCAAATGATCTAGAATAACATCACCTAATCTGCATAATTTAGATGCAAGAATTTATATCCAGGACAAACCAAAATCACAACAAAGGAGGAAGAAAAGCATTCTTCAATAGAGTGGATGAAAAGCTGTGCAGGTTTATGCAGAAATATATTTATTTATTAAAACCAAAGAGTGGAAGGAATGCGCAGAGTGGAAGGACCACACCAAGCTTTAAGATCAGGAGCCCTGAGTTGCGCAGTGCCATCCATGTCCCCCTCAATAGCCAACTCTGCCATAGCCCCCACCCCAAAACACAAGGTTCCTGCTGATCTGGGACGTGCAAAGCAGGGAGGATAGTGACTAGTAAGATCTTAATGTTATCACATTTGGCCTTCTCTACCATGGTGTATGTCTCACAGCTGTGTCCGTGCAGACTGTCGGACTCACCCTGAGATGCCAGAAGTGCCTTGAAACACCTATACCTATGTGGGTCTCCAACCCACGCTGCTGCTGAGCCTGCAACACCAAGGTCAAGACCTGACAGCACTGGTACGCACAGCGGGGCCATGCCTGCAGTAAGCTGGGATGGTGCATGAGCAAGAGCATCTGCCTCCATGTTCACATCACAACCAGGGACAGCAGATGCTCACAGCAGGCAGCGATTTACAGGGCCTTGCAAATCCCTGCTCCTTCAGCCCACGTGCCCAGAGTTTAGGACACAGACCAGCACACACTTCACGCAGGGAGGAAGTATAAGCAAATGTATGTTCTGCAGCACTACTGCAAAGCCCAAACTTTCTCGGGGGTTGTTGCTATAAAAGACCTTCAATATACTTGATCTCATTTACTTAAAAAAAGACTGTCAGAAAGATTTGTCAGCAACTTCTTGGAAAGGCAGCAGAGGGAGGGGAAGCAGATTGTTAGCATTAGAATATCACCTACCATCTGGATGTGTTTAACATAGGATCAGATATAAGATTTGGACGTAAATTTGCAGTCCTTGGTCTCATGCCCAGACGAAACTTGAACTCAAGAACTTGAAGACATGTTCTTGTCTGTGGGATGGAGCATGTTAATAAAAGCTCCAAACACTCAGGCAGTTTCACTGCTTATGCTTCTCCTTTGCACTTTAAAAAAAAAAGTTAAGTGCATTTAAAGAAAAAAAACTATCAAGAGCCAATAAACACCTACAAGCTCTACTGTAGGCTGAAAAAAGAAGAAAGGGAATAGACAGAAATACTGTAATCTCTGAAATTCAGCAGTTTCAAATAGTCAGCTACTAAATGGACTTACTGATAGGCACTGGCTGGAAGGAAGTTCCTGACTGCTGTTCATTGAACAATGATCTCGGTCCCAGTCTCTGCTTTTGAATAGAAGGATTAGTGTGAAATGGAGCAATGGAGAACACAAGAAAGCAACCACATACTCGACACAGGAGTACTCCACAAACATACTTGAAATATAAAGGAACTAAATGTTGCATTCAGTGAGGTGACTTATTATTGACAAACTGTTCTGCAGCATCTGAGCAACTACAGATTTAAATTCCAGGGGGAATCTACAATCGCCCATGAAATTCCTTGTTTTAAGAACAGAGGATACTGAGGTCTCATCACGCTGTATTTATCAGGAATTCCCCACTAATATCACAGCCACCAGTTTCCCTCTGTCTCCATCTCTCCCCATCCCTTTGGGACTACTCCACCTAACAAAAAACAAATAAACCCCAAACTCTTTTTTGATCAGCGTGTTCTTCAACCTTCCTGCATCAGCTCCTCAGGTGCACTCGCAAGACTGTTCTTTAAAACCAACCGCAAATGAGCAGCATAAGGAAATAAGTTTACAGTAATCCACAGCGGGTAAAAGTAAAGAAGGACAATACTCTTCCTGCTAATAAACAAAAGGAGAAGATCAATCTCCAGCCCTACAGACCTGGGTCTGTTTCTTAGCCTGATGTTCTCCCTTCCTCCTAGCAGCAGGAAAGACTCAGAGGGGGCTGAGGAAGGGCCCTCGCCCTACGCCATGCATCAAAGATGCCCAACTAGTTTGTTAACACCTGGATTTACAGGCGGCACATAAAGGGATGACTATGGTAGGCTCTGAGTGCTTTCAATAGCTCTTATACCCAGAACACAACAATGTGAAATGCAACTCTAATACCAACAGCAAGTAACTATCTCGTCAGCAACATAAATTCACAAAACCCAAATAAACTTCTTCAGGAAAATCAGCACCAGCCTTTCCCTCACAGCTCTCGCCATATTTCAGCAGCCCAAACCAGCCCACCCTGGGTAAGAATACCTCCTCTAAAGAGACCTGTGAAAGTCAAAGAAAAGCTAGAGCATAAAACTTCTAGCGCTTTTTTTTTCAAAATAGATTATTTCTATGTTTTAAATATTTATTGTCAACACCACCACCCAACGATAACCCACCAGCACCCATCTGAAAAACATAAAACTGTGTTTTGCACTTTCCGTATTTATTTTCTTAAATAAGTAAATAAGAAGTCAAAGCAAGAACAAAATAGATTTTTCTGGATGGAAAGTGTTTGGTGGTGAATTACTTTCTCCCTTGTTCCCTTTAAAGCAAGAGAAAGGAAAAAGGCCATTTCAGATCAGAAAATGCTGAAGATTAAAACAAGAATTAAAAAAAACCCAAACACACCCTAAACCAACCGCCATCTTTCGCTGTAGCTTTTAACCAGAGCCATTCCTTACATCGCCAAATGGTGCTGCAGATGTACCCCCACCACCCACACAACCAGCATGTCACTTCCTCAGGCATTTACTGCCTGCGGTGCTGGCAGCTTTACACCTACACCATACGTCTTCGCTGCCACGGAAGGTTCCTTTCTGCCCCAGGTAGGTAGTGTACAGTCAGTGCCTGTAACCAGGCAGAGACATGTTAAATTAAATTAGGCAAGGTCAAGGGAAGGCAGGCATAGAGCACTGCCCTTGCCTACTTCTCTTACAGTAAAAGTGATGCACATCCTCGCTGCTGCAGGAGCAGTTACGTTGCACCAGTGACAACTGAAGGATGCAGGAGAGGACACGGCTCTTAGTAAGTTCACCACACCAGGGGGGAGAGGCAGGATGGAGCTGAGGAAGGGACTGTGCCCCCAAAAGCCTGTCCCTTTTCCAGCTATTGCCTTGCCACAGCACACACCTGTTTGCCAAGGGAGGACATCGCCTTCTGCTCGGCAGGCCACGAAGTGCAGACATTCCTGGTCAGGCTGCACATAACGCAGGAGAAGCTGCAACCCAAGGAGCCCTCTCCCCGGGTTAGGGGAAGAGTTGTTAAACAAGCCAGAATTTTTCTCGCATGAAATTTTGATGAAAAACACCAAGTTGTCAGTCTTTTATAAAAAAATATTTTCGTGTTGAAAAAGTAAACATTTTTACTTTGGTGGCCGAAAAAAGGAATAATTCCCTGTTTTCCAGTGTATCCATATGTATTTCTCATGAAAGCAGAAGTGTTCTCTAAAAGCAGTCTGATGAACTAAGCAATCTCTGTTAAACAAATTTACCATCGCAAACATTTGCAGAGAACATGTTCTACCAGCTCCCCTTAAGAAGGAGGGGAGTGACCTCAGAGCAAAGCTCCTCAAACGCACCGATCACAACATTCAGTAACGCTGTATTTCACAAGGGTTACTCAGGAGAGATGGCAGCTGCAGGTTTTGCTGGAGGCATGGATAAGGTGTGTGCTCACGTAGCTGTATGAGCTCCGTTACACCACGTGTACGCTATGGCTGTATCATGGTATGTCCAGGCCAGGATTGGTTATAGCTGGTTCAAAAAGCAAAATTATTTTAAGCAAAGGATCTAGAGCAAAACATTTAAAACATTCTTTCTCTTCTAGCCGCTCTGACGCGGAGCTTAGCTGGGCTCTGAACTGCAGCCTCACTGACCCCATGGAGCTGCACTGACTAGCGAGGCTGGGTTAACCTCAGCTGGATGCAGCCCGTTTCTCTCTCTCTTTCCCCCCTCTCTTATTTTTCATTATTTTATTTTTTTTAAAAGGCATAGCAGAAATTACAGAAGACTTGACAAGAAGCGCCGCCAGCCTTCAGCACAGTAAAGCAGGCGATCAGGTCTGTAGAGCACCATGTGAATAATCATGCAAAGAAGGGAAGTGTGTAGCAAACTGATGTTTCATAGCAGGAGCTGCTTCTTACAAAAGTTGGCATGTACCAGTGTAACGTAACACATTAGTGTGGCATAAGGTTTATTTTGAAGCATTTAAAGATCCACAGAGGAAAAGTATTCTGTGTAGAATCTATTACTATGACAATGTACAGCTAAATGGGAAATCTTCTAAAATACACTTCAACAACAACATGCCCTCAGCTGATCTGCAGCCTTGGTTTCATCCCGTCAGCCAGCACTGGGGGCTGTGTGTGTTGGGAGTGTGTAACTACGCGCTAGAGCCACGCGGGAGGATAAAATGGGACCCACGTTAAGCAGAGCTGTGCAAGACTTCCTTTCACTAGGAAAAAATATTGCCCTTCAGATGTAGCATTGACATTGATGAGATATTGCCACTGTGTTTTTAAACTGAAAAGCCCCACTTGGACACCAATTATTTAAGACACTCCAGTCCCAGTCCTAAGTTTTGTTATATCAAGGTACACATGAAGCACTGTGAACAGAAGGCCCATCCTGTTAAAGCTCATCAGAATTTTGGTACCAATTTCAACAGAGCCTGACTTTCTCCCTATTGCATCCACATTACCCAGTGTCCTTTCACTATCACAGAACCATAGAGTATCAGTCAGGTTCCCCTCCAACCCCAAGCGTTGACCTTGCAGTCAAGGTACGCTAAAAGTATTCATGGGAGGAGAGTACATTTATTGCATGTTCAGGCACTTCTCGGCACTGACAAGGGCTCGAGCTGCATCACACTTAGGAGCTACAAAGCAACATGTGGTCATCTCCATCGCCCTGAAAGCTCCTTCACAATCAACAGGCTGAAAAGGTTTACAACGCTACTGCTACTGCTAAAGACCGTTAAAGAATTGTAATTCAGCCACGAGCTAAATCAGATGCACTGGAGCTGTTAGGTACGATGTGCAGTCGTCTCACTCCCCAGACCTGTTCAAATCAAACTGGCTTTCACTCTTCCTCAGCTCTACCTGGGGAAACATCTATGAACACAACAACGTCCATCCCCACCCAGGAGCAGGTGAAACGCACCGTGTAACTTCTGTTCTAATGCTATATCCTGACACTGGAAAGCGTTTCTAAACCATGACATTACAGTCACTAAAAACATGGGAGTCAAAGCGAACCAAACCATCAGCCCTAATTCAGGCAAAGATCATGTCCTGATCAAAATTTCTGCTTATTTTTTTTCAAAGCAGTAAAGCCTGTAACTGCTCTATACCACTGGGTAGACTTTAATGTGCAAAGCAGAGAGCACCGCTTAAAAGGAAGACAATTTTTTTTAATGCACCTGAGATTTAAAGGATTTCTCTAAGTCACAAAGAAGCATCAAATCCCAAAAAAACCAGTGACTTTAATACAGGAGATCCTGCAGCCTTTAGTTGCTTTATGCTGTCTGCTTTGACAGGCAAACTTGTGCCATAAACAAAGCCTTTGTGAAGTGTGATCGTTTTCCATCCTTCATAATTAGTCTTTGTATCATCTGATTTGTCAGCGTGATATTAAAGAATAACAAAAATTATAATGTAGTGTTCTAAAAGCATTTAACAGTTCCTCTTTGCTACTGAATGAGACTGCACTAATTAATTGCATTCCCTCTGTTTTATGTTTCATAAAAACTTCAGCAGAGATTTCAAAGGCACAAAAGGACATTTAAACAGCCTACGCTCCCTAGAAGACAGCCATGTGTGTCTTGAAAAGTGTCTTCCAAAAAGACATGGCCACAACGAATGAAGTTAGAAAGATTTTTGGTTTAGAACGACTTAAAAATTCATGTCTAGTTACAGCGAGCACTTTAATCCTAAAGATGCTTCTTGGTACTTCCAATTGACTCTATTTAAACACACTGACAGTGGGAACGTTCCTCTCTTACAAGTTTTCCTATAAATTAATAGCACAAATATATCTCATAATTAATATATCAAACCACACACCAGAACCCAGCTAATTATTTTCTGATTTATCCATCAATAAAAGATGGAGTTATTTTTTGGCTATCAAAAGTACAGCCTGTAAAAATGAAGGAAATTAAAAGAAATACACCAAATATCAAACCAATCTCCAAAGATATCAGAGTTGGAAAATTAAAATGTGTTAAGGTACAAATGCACGGTGAATAAATATTTTCTCTAATGCGCCTAGTAATATCTTTGAGGGGAGGGGGAAGACAGGCAGTGCAAGCTGGAAACTCAATGAGAAACACTGAGCACGACGGCAACAGACTCTTATTTAGCACAATACGAAACTGCGTATCAATATCCACCAGCTGTAATTTGTTCATTTTGTGATGCCTGAATGCAAGGAGGTAAGATAAGGGATATATAATCTATCAGGGCTTTTTATCCTACAAGTCCCTATGATCTCACGTCAGCACTGACGCTTTTCTTTCTTATATAATTGGGATGTAGGATGCCTATTACTAGGAAACCTACGTAAACATTGAATTAGGACATTAATTCTTCTCAGTTATTACCATGAAGTCACTGGAAGAAATCCTTTAACTTCTAAAAATCTAGCATTAATCGAACTCTCAGTAAAATAAAACTACTGCATGAATATATTGCACTCACAGAGGTACTATTTAACGTTAAAGTCCAAATAAATATTTTTCAAAGACAGCAAAAAGTATTAATCCTCATTTTGAGATTCCCATTCAAGAAGTCAACACCATGGTCGTGAAAATGTATCACGCAGCAGCTGGACACTTAGTACGCTCATGGTCCAACCAACAGGAACTCCAGTCAGTGCAGTTACCATAACAAAAACCCTGTGACCAAGCCTCGGAAATTATTTAGCCCCTCGAAACTATAAATTCTCAGCACCTTAAAAGAAAGACAGTTTATGCCTGTTTCTGTTAGGCCAACTGGGACTGACAGCATTGCCACAGATAGATCCTCAGTTAGACAAGAAATGCCGTAACAGGGGGGTAGACACCTGAGAGCCAGCTCAGGGCATTTCTTTCAAGTCAGCAGGTCAGGGATTGGTTTCCTTCAAAGTGGGTTAGCCCAGCCCCTCTGAAAGTCAGGGCGTTCTGGAGACTGGAAACCAGCCCTGGGGCATTCCGTACTCCAGTTCTTCCCAATAGATCGGCTGATGCTCCAGGCACTGCTTTCATTCAAAGGAATGTTTTGTCACGTAGCCAAGGCTTCATCCTCAATCTTTTCTGTTCTTTTTTCAATGAATAAACCAATAGTGCTTTGTGGCTTGATAAAAAAAAACGTATTAGATCTTGTCAGGTCTTCACTTGCAGAGAAAGTACTCCCAAAGAAAGGACAGCCTTGCATATGTGTTGAACTAACTGTACGGCACACAGAGGAACTCCAAGGCATGTCAGTGCAGTCCCATTTTAGAAACGGGAGCGTGGGATTGCTAAACGCAGTAGGTAAGCACAGCAGAAGATTCAGAGCTAAGACCAAAGGCTTCTATAAGGTGAGGAATGATAATGTTACCTAATAAAAATACCAGCATCCCCACCTCAGCATAGCATTACAACCTTCTGCTGGAGAATTCACTACGCTGTAAGTGGGTCCAGCACTGAAAAAAAGTTACAAGCAAAAAAGCACTGAAACCTCGTGGAAAATTGCTGATGTTTTTCCAGCAGAACCAACAGCCTCCCACACTCTTAACCAGGACTGCTTCTCTCTCTGGTTTGGATGCAAAGAAACAAAGCAAAACTAAAGCATTTAAAATACCTCAAAATCAGCTTTTTTGTCTGAATCAGCCACACAAACAAGGGGCAGCTCCAAGGGAGCCCATGGAATTGCTCCACCTTCACTGTGCTGTATGGGACAGCAAACCATGGCACTTTTCCCTCCCACGTACGTATCGATCAGTAAGATGTGTGAAGGCTCAAACTCAAACATGAGACTGTTTGCCCCAAACAAGAGCCCTGTGTTATGTTACACTGAAGCCTTATTCGTGCTTGCTACCAGTACAACACGGCATCTGCATCCTCCATACTCAGAGGGTGAGCTCTCTCGCACTCACTCCCGAAGTGCAGAGGAGCAGGGTTTACGTTACAGCCTCCGTATCAGGGCTGCACAGTAACTTTCTGGCCACAGTTAGGAAGTATTGCCTGGGGAACACATTGGGCTGGCCCGACCCAAGGGTCTTGTTCCCAGAAGCTCCCAGCGGCTGCTCCCAGTGCCCAATTTGGTAGGCAGCTTGGCAAGCGCCGTATCCTACTGAACTGGCAAAACCCAACCTTTCCTTTTTGAACAGCCCTATTTCCAGTCGAGCACTAAGCAACTATTTAGAGATCTAACTCGCTGGGACCAGCCTAGATGTGATAGAACTCCTGTTTGTGCAAAACCAGGGGTCTCCAAGTTGGACTTGCAGTGTGACAGAGAGGGGAGAGTGCGCTGCCAGCACGATGCTCCCAGGGGGAACCCACTAACTCTGTGTTTCACATCACAGGATACCTTCCGCTTGCACGAATTCTGGAGCTAGACTGCAAAGCACGTCTACCTTAAGAAGTTCGTCACAGAGAATAGAAGACAGTTGGGTAAACACCTCAGCTGGAGTGAAGTACTGGATTATTTGTCGCTCAGCATGGCTGTGCAATTTTAAAGGCAAGACCAGCTTTGGGGTTTTATCTGTTATTATAATAAGGCTTCGCCCATGGCAGAGCTAAATTGCCTTCGGCTTTGTGTACACATTACAATGACGTCTATATTTAATACACTTTGCCACACCACCTTGTCAGGAAACACACTTCTTATACACAAACTTACCGTATGGTTTAGTCAAACTCAGCAAAACAAATTGAGCTATATCAAGAGAAACTAAACAAAACATCTTTATGCTGGTACAGCAATGTTTACGTCAGGGCTTTCATCACTATGAGGTGATAAGACCAGAGTTAAAGATCTCTGTACTGTCAGAGGGCAATTTTAAAGGTGTACAATTTTAGCTCTGTACCTTTTCTTTTAGGAAGGTTCCTCTTTTACCAAGAGGAATGCATGACATTCGTTCACAGTGGATAAACAGCCTGAAGAAGAGAAGATATATAATCATCTTGGCAAATGATGAATCACTTGCAAAACATTCTTCCCCTTTACCAGTTTATTGGGAAACGCAACCTTCTTAGAAGTCAAAACACCAGTATCATACATGCTTATGCTAATGCTGATGTGTTTCACACTGGCATCTAGTTGTGCCAACAGCACTGTTAACCCAGGCAAACAAAACAACAAATATTTCAAACACAACAAGCGCACACACAAAAAAACGGAACCTGGAGAGATGGGAGGCTTGTATTAGCCTGGAAGAGTTGCTGCTAGATTGTCCACATCATGAAACAACCGATCAGTTCCAAGAAATGCAACGAAACATGTGAACTCTCCACCAGCAACTCTGGGACAGTTTTTTAACAAGCAAACAGAAAAATCCAGTGGGTGAGAGCGCGATGAACAGATGGGGTGATGAAGGGAGGAGGACCACCATCATGACAAGCAATAGATGAGTCTTTTCAAAGAGACAACAAGACTGTCAGCAAGAGTAGCTGCCAGACAGGGCTACACTGGATCTGGTCTGGTCTGTCCAACGGAACATGCCAGAATACTGAGTAACTGTCCTATTAACAGAGCAAAGACTCTTAGAACCCATAACCAGGTGCAAGGGTGGATTAAGTCAGGAGGAGATACTAACACTGGCCCACTTGCCTGGTAAATCTCCCAGACAGCTCTGCACTTTCAAAAGCAATTTTATGTGATGCAGCTTTTGACCCATTTCAGGATTTCAAGGCCACCATGTCACCTATGGATGGGGCTCTGACTGCTGATGGGTGCGATTAGCACACACTAATAGGCTGCAAATTCTCCTCTCAGGTCAGAGAGCAGCTGCTAGGATTGCCTCTGGACCAGGGAAATGCTGCGGCACACAGGAGCCACAGGTTAATCTTCGAGTCAGTACCTCACTGGTGCAAACAACTCCCCGTTTCACAAATTTACCAATAAAGTAAGGCATAAGCCCTCCCCCTGCCATGGCATTTTTCAGACTGCCTGGATGGCAAATTAGGGCCCAAGTTTACCGATTCTTATGCCAGCGTTTCCCCTGAACACTTAGCAAGTGAACAGAAGTCCACTGAGCTCTTGAAATAGAAGTAGCTCATGTCCCAGTTCTATCGATGCCTGGCTTCCACACACAGTCCCAAGCAGAGGGTGCTGAAGTCAAAGCCAGCATTCCTGTAAACGTTTTGAATCCAGGAACCCAGCATTCTCCCCTTCCTCTGATGATCATTTGCAACACTGCTTTGCCTTAAAGTGGGGCACTCTAAAGCAGGATGATGCAAAACCAGAACACCAGACTGACTAAAGCTGCTGTCAGAAATGGTCAGGATCAGGGCACACACAGTATGGTGCGCATCTCCTTGGGTTTCTGCTTGCCAAACAGAATGCCAGCTCCACTAGAGCAGGATACCTTGGAGGCTTCAATTCACTTACTTCTAGCATCTTTATCTGCTGAGGTATCTTTAAGCTATTTCTTTCTGGAGTGTCCCGAAAGGAATATATCAAAACATAAGGATTTTTCTTGAGGTTTGAGATCTGCTTCAGAAATACCACTGCGGTCAATGCAAGGCTTTGTTAAACAAACTCTTGCTTCAGCCTTTAGGAAAAAACATGAAAAGAAATAAATTTTAACAGTTGCATACAAGTTCTCGAACAAATCCATCCCTGTCTTCTGCTAAACACTCCTGAGACATCATGACCAACTCTTAGAAAATCTCCTCACACTGGATCACATAGTGACCTACCAACAGAAGACACTTACGGATGCACTTACTAAGTGGTGTATCTTATGCTTTCAACTTGTTCTTGTTTTCTGGATGTCCAGATCTCAGCTGATGTTTTACTGAATATCCTGTGCAGTCAGCTGGTCAAAGGGCCCTTCCTGCACATCCTTCACAGCTGCTGCCTGTTTTCAGGAGTGACCCCTGGCCATGGGCCAAGCAATAGAGTAACTGATGTCTGCACTGAGCAGAGCTCACCCACTCCCCAGCAGATCAATCATGACCAAATGACCTACACGATGGACACAACAATGTAGTCACGGTGCCTCTCATGCCTTCTGACATGTTTATCACCTTCTGTGTGTTCCCCTCCCTCCAGCAAAACATACAAAATACTCTGAAAGCTGGGTCCTGGCCTCCCCATAAAACACCTGCTGTGACCGAGTGCTACTGGGGTGGTGCTACATCAGAGTAACGAGGTGGTTCCAGTGACCTGGATCCACATATCTGCATTTGACTGTCTTTTTCAGATAGTGCCAATCAAAGAAAGAATAAGCACTTAGATAAAACCTGGTTTTTCGTTTTTCAAAACCTACGAATCAATTCTAGAATGGGTTACAGCTTCTTTGCTGCAACCAGTCCCTAATGTTTACATCCAAACCAGTGATCCATGCCAGCAGGTACTGAATCCCCTGCAACAGAAATGTAAGTGGACTTTAAACACTTTGGATGTATTTTTATTTCAAAAGGCTGCAATAGTCAATACACATAATGACAAAACAAATTATCACAACATACTACCTGAAAAACATTTCTTCAGAGCTTCATTAACTCGGTATTAAACGAAATTGGGATATACCAAGTGTATCTACAGGGTAGAAATTAATGACGTGTCTGCATTTTAGTCACACTATAGCCTGACTGCCACCTTCACCAGCAATAAAATTGTCACTGAAGTCAAAGAAAACTCTCAGACAAGGTCTACAGCTCTTGGGTATGACTTTGCAGGGATGCTCAGGGACGTCAACTGGCATTAGTTTAACATACGACCGAAAGACAATTAGTTAAACTCTATGTGGATGCTTGCCTTCAGAATTAGTGTGACTTTAATATGATTTTGCTACTTAAGTTTGGAAGTGAAGTAAACTAAATCGAATTAGGCCACTTTAATGGTGAAGAAAAGCATCCACTCAGAGCTTTGATGCAGTGCAACAAGCTGCTTTAAAATTAACTCATATTAGTTTTCCCAAGTGTCCATTCACTCACAAAACCTTCAGGAAGGCTATAGTTTTAAAGTTATTATTCTGATTAAATGACATTTCACTTTACCAAATTGCACAATTCCAATTTCTAGCATGAAGAAATCACTAAACGTTCAAGTGAGCGTCCTGGAAAAGTCATCCAGCTTCAGAAGAAACAGAAGAGTTTTGCTGTGGTACTTCAGTGAGTTTTACCACAGGTCTACAAAAACACTCACCCCTTTTTTTAATTGGATGAGTGACATCCACGGCAGTATTTCAGGGGGTGGAAAGAGGGGTCTGAAGTATCTTTCGGCTTTGCTTTAATGCAGAGTAACTTCATTAGCAGAGAGCGTGTTCCATATCTACCAACAGGTAGAGTAAGACCTCCAGCATCTTATCTAGCCTTCTCCACAAACTGAAGATAGGCAAGTAATAACGGTCAAATGAGTATCAAACAGCTCAGAGGAAAAGTCAAGGCAGCTAAGTAAGGCTGAAAGATTGACTGGACATGTACTATCTCAAGGGTGCTGGGCCAGTGGATACTATATTTTATAACACCTAAAAGTACTGCTGGCTTTTTATCCTCCACCATTCTAAACCTCAGTTAAATACTTTCCCTTCTGCCACGTTTGCACAGACAGTCTTCAGACACCAACACACTGAAGATGGAGAGGTCTCCCAGTACGTCTGTAAAAGAACCATCTCTTCACACAACAGATTTTAAATGTGCAGGGCACATATATGCATTTTTATAGTACCTTATCACACCACACACATATGTCGGGCTCCAACTGCACCAGAATGTGTCACGGGTTTTAGAGACATTCAGGCTTCTTGTCAGAGATGGGCTAGTAATAACAAAGTACTCCCGGCTGGCCCCTGCACTCTTAGACATGCCAGGCGCAGCTCACATCAGGACATCCAGCTCTCAGCAGAACACGACCAGACCTACCATCACTGCGATGAATAAGATCTGGTAGTTACAAGCTCATGCGCCACGAAGAAATGGGGCACGACAGCACATAATGAGGTACATCACTGAAGTCGGTATTTTCTTTAAATATTCCCATAATAGGCCCATTCAAAATGAAGCTATCAGACGGATGGATGCGTGAGCTATTTTAAGTGCTTTGCCAACTGCCCTCTGGAGCCTGATAGAAGTCAGCAGCACTTATAAAAATAAACTAAAACTAGTGGGCTTAAAAATGTTATAACACCCAAAATAACAGTAAAACCAAAATCAGTGGTTTGCAGCTTCTTTTCTTTAAACCTTCCTGACCCACTGAATTCAGAACAGGGGACAATCTCAGCTTTCCAGCAGTTTTTCAGGCTCAAAGTTTAGGATGTGGTGGTTGCACAGTTAATTACAACATGCTTGAAGTAGGAATCCAGATCAAAAGGAAAGAAACATTACATTAAAAAGGAGAGAGTTGATCTAAAGCTGCAGTTAAAAACATGAACTCAAGGGAAGGAGTTGTTTGAGTTGGTAGGGGAAACACTACACACAGAATTAAGATCAGTATTACAGCTTTAGAAATGAAGCAAGAGGCCAGATAAGCAGCAGCACATAATAATTGAGTATTTACCCAGCTGTAAAACATCTCCCAGGAGAACTGTGCGTACATGCATTTGGAACGGCGGCAGGGGAAATCTCCACCTGATCCTGTACAACAACTCGCTTTATTGCCTGGCTGCTCTTGGTTCCTACAAGAGCACCAGGAGTGGTTCATTGATTTAAGCCGTGTGGATATGAGAAAACTAATGATCCAAGCTGCCGGTTTATTCACAGGAAAAGAAAAAATACCAATCACACAATTAAAGCTCAATTGAAGAAAATAAATTTTGTTATTAAAACCTAAAATGGAAGAATCTTTTGCTTAAAAGCCTGAAAATGGAATTGTTCTCACCTGGGTGTGTGGTAGCCTGGTACTGGGAAGAATAACCCCACTCCCTTGCTACCACACTGTGCACAGAAAGACACATGCTGGGCAGGGACCAGTTTCACAAAGAAAAGCTCCTCTGGGAAAAGAAAGTACTCCTACTAACAGGCTGGCCAGTTCTTTCATGAATTAATTGGTCCTGGCTTATCAGCAGGTGGACTTATATTTGTCTTACCTTCAGATGTTCACATAAGAGTAATTTATTAATTTAGTACGTTTGAGTATTAGACATAAAAAAAATTTTACATTTTCTCAGGTTTAGACTTGTAAGAACCTTAGAAATTACATAATCATTACTTGCATTTAGTATTGCAGGAGATAAAGATGGACCCACTCACACCTGCTATATCCTCTGCCTTCCACTCGCAGCACCGCCAACTTATGCTGGAAGTCATCATCATGGCTTGGCTTCGCGGACGAAGATTTGGGAAGGGCTTTAAACGTGAGTACACCCTTCAAGCCTGCGCGGTGGATTTTTTTTTTTAGGTGAGGCGCAGCGTGCACAAGACTGGCCCCACCCTTTACACCTGAGGTTCATCTGCCAGGGCCTAGCGAGCTTGGACGGTGACAGCGAAGTCCTCAGGTCGTAGGTTTGGTTAGAGTATCCTTCTCTTAGATGGATGGCCTTACAGGGCTAAACGAGCTCCATCTGCCCGGGTTTGGAGTTAGAGTTGTCCTTCTCCTAGGATGGTTGCCCGAAGGCTAGTGAGCCCATCCTGCCCGTGGACACACTTTGTCTGACCCTTCAGTTGAGACCTGTCTGGCTTGGGAGACCCTACCGGAGGCATATGCCACCACCAGCATAGCTCTCAACTTCACAAGGGCACGCAAGCTCTTTCCCCACGGCAAGGGGGTGCCCATGAAAGAGTATGCTGGAAGTAGACTTTACTAGTCATTAGTACAACATTCACCCACAGGGATCAGAAAACTCATCTTGCACTTACTCATTTCTGCCCTACCAGCCTTGTAAAAGCTGTCCATGAAAAATGCAGCCATGGACACGACCAACGCCAGTCTTGGCCACTTACAACAGAGTAGTAAAAGGTTTTAGCAAATGCTGAACGCTCTCTGTGGTGAAGCAACTGCAGAAGGAGGCAAACCCTTTTAGCTTTCCCAGGAAGACTAGGATGCTTCAGGGGACATTTGCTGCACAAGAGCTGGTGTAAACTTCCCAATACAGTCTCAAGCAAAATTAGAGGGCGTTTTCCCAATCAGACTTGATTTCCTCCTCCTCTGCTACATGCTCCCAGTATCTTCCATAATTAGGACACATTCTCTGCTGTATCCTACTCCCCTTCTATCTCCCTGTTGGCCCAGCACAAGGAGAAGGAAGCCCTGCTACCCTGCACATTTGATAGGCAGCTCTGTGATGCTCCAGGGGCAACTCTGAAATTCCTTTTCCTTCAGCCACGCTCTCTTCACAGTCCCAAATCCAAGAGCAGGAAACACATGTTAGGGCAGAGAGCGAAGGCTGAGATATATCTCTGCAATCTCAAGGAAGCAGGTGGTTCCCCACAGATCATTGCCAGTTCTCGCATCTCAGAGCTGACCATGGCCTGGGTGCGGCAGAGGTATAATCAGTCCTTAAATATCCGTTTCTTCTCCATGCTGTTCAGCCCATGTACAGAAAAGCCCCCGTTTCATTATGTCTGGTGACACCAGGGTAGCAATGAGATTCGAGGCACACAAGTTTCCTGTTTTCATTGTTTAGCACACTTTGGCAGCGATACGCTCCAAAACAACTGATCCAGGTCATTAATCAAATCAACAGAGAGCTGGCTAACAATCTGTTTTAACTCAGCTGGCAACTGGTAGCTGTCTAAATCTCTGGCCCCAGCTAGTTGTAATCAGCTGCACAGCCATTAAACCATCCTTCTCCTTCTCCAAATGAAGGAGACAAATTCTGGGAGTTAACCTTCTGATGTGAATAGCTGTACTCGCTCGATCACGGAGCCCTCACTGAGAATACTCCATGTCTGTCACTCAATATTGGCTTTTTCCTTCAGCGTCGCTGCCAGAAAGCTGTTGAAAGATGAAAGCCAAAAGGGAACTAACACAGGCAAGTGGACATCCAGATATGGTAAAATCTTGAGACCTTGAACACAGTCCAAAAATTATCCCTTTGCCAACACGAAAACACATCTCGGGTTTAGGCCAGAAAATTCAGATGACAGCTCTGTCGTTCTATGAGTTAGAAACACTTTGCATGTGTCAATCTCCAGAGAAACACACTCATCTTAGAAGAAACAAGTTAATAAGCCGTTATAAGTGACTACTTGTAACAAAGCTTAAAATAAAATATAATTAAGGAAAAAAATCAAACTACTAAGTTATTCCACCTTGCCAAGCATGTGCTACTGCAGGACTGTGACCAAACGCTCTTCAGTTTCCAAATACATGAGACATACGAGCTACAAATAAACAAGTTCAAGATGTTCGGCGACACCATCCGCTTACTGCGCTGTCATTCACTCACTACAGCCCATTTCTGACGTTGGCTTCATTTTCTGCCCCTTTGCAGGCATTAAGAGCCTGAAGGAAAATGACACAGCCTGTCAAACCAGGTGCCATCAGGTATATTAGCACTTGTCTTTCATTCACTTCATATCATTCCTCACCCTGGATTTCTTGTGTTCAAGTAGTGCCTCCTCGCCAGCGTCAGCTCACTCCAGAGGATGAAACTCCTTAACTCTTGTGTTAAGATACTAGATGTTCCTCAGAGAATATTACACACACGCTCGGGCATTTTAATTATTATTATTTAAGCAATAAAATGGAGGTGGAGAGAGGCTTATCAAATGGTCAGCATCTATGGACCCGAAGCTTCACTGAGGTCCTCCAGAGGTAAAATTATTTCATGTACATATTGATTGGTCTTACTGTATCCTGACCATAAGAAAATTTCTGCTTTGAAGAGTTGCTTTCATTTGTAAAAATCTAGGAACTCTACATGAATAATACCACTGTTACTATGACCAGCAAGTACATAACATAATTTCACACCCCAAAATTCACCAGGTCAGCCTATGTATTTGTGACCTGTTTTGCAGTCTTCAAAGTGCCTGAAGATAGGAATGGATGCAAAATAAATGCAGAATTTTTGAAAACAAGTATCAACCAGCCGGTCAAAGTGTAAGCATGTTTTAAAGTCATGACAGTAAAACCCCTCAGAGTACGAGTAAAGACACTGTTTTTGTTGGAGATAAACTAGGATTTCCTGGGAGCTTCAGAGTAAAAGAAAACTATGCAAATAATTCCAAACACCATGTAGATATGTAACACGAGGCCTCCTCAAAAACTAGAAAACAGCTCTGCTCTCATGTTCCAGCATCACAAGTCAGTCACTGAGTATACGAAAGGAAACTAACGTAGCTGTAAATAAGAACTAAACTGAAAAACACAAATGTTTTAAAAAAAACCTTCTACATTTGCTTATAATTGAGCCACAATCAGATGAAGCCACATTCCAAGCCCTACCATCCTCATGTAATGCCATCAACCAAAGAAATTTCTTCGGTGAGTCATTTAAGGTCTTCCAGAATATAACGTTAATTTTCACTAAACAGTTGTGCAAGTTCTTCAGGAGCACCGAGGTGTCTTACATCTCCCCCGTGCTCCTTCCTCCCTCCTGAAAGGTTGGTGCTAAGAGGATGCCTGCGCAGCCCCCAGAGAGTTTCCCAGCATTTCTACGGGGTGATCTCATGTGCTCCTGTCAGCACTGTACCCAGCCCAGCCAAGCATGTGGTCTCTCAGAGATGCTGATGAGCTCAGGTTCAGCACAAACTAATTGTGGAGTAAGTCTTAGCCTTGTGTCCCAACTCACTGAAGAGTGAATGGACATACCTCACCAGAGCCACACCACAAAACTGTAGTGTTTATGACAGCAGCCATTTCTCAGAAATACTTGGAAACTCAATGCTATATAGTTTCATTCTAAGTCATTTCAGGTGCTCACCTGCTGTACAGATGACAGCAGTACAGCCCTTCAGTCTTCTCTCAAGCTCAGGAGACCAGGGCTTGGCTGCCCTGCGCTGCCTTTTCCAGGAACACTTTAGGAGAACAATTTATATGCCTTGAATTTAACGGAAATGTTGAATTCAAGTGATATTGCTGAAGATTCTCAGAAATTAACTTGCAAATGGTCATCTTTGAACCCAAACCCCAGCTGTACCAGAAGTTCCACTCATCGACAAGGAGACCAGCTACATAACGGAGGCCCTACACACACGCAGCCTGGAGGTCAGATGTTAAGTACGCTTTGCTCATTTAACAGTCACTGGAGAAATTATCCATCCAACAATGTGAAAATATACACACTTGAATCTCTGTAATGGCTTATGTTGAGTTCTTAAAAAGGAAAGCAAGCCAAATTCACTGAGAATTTGGAATGACTTACGGGGGTTTGGCTCCAGATAGTTTCAGAAGGCAAACCTGTAACATGGATGGCCTGCAGGTCCTTAGAAGTTTGAGTAGCTACCAAGCAGCGGGTGGCAAAGCCCGTATCTGCAACTAGTTATTTATTTACAAGCTTAAGGGCCATGTGGCTTCTGAAGATTATTGCACATTTTCTTTTCCTCAGAAAAGTGGGCAGACAGTTCCGCAGTCAGCAGCAGTACCTCAGCAGCAAAGACACTACTTACACATCTGTGAAATCTGCTATGAGAAGGACTCCACCAGACCTGTCAGAGAACCTGGCAGCAGTAAACCAAGCAGAACAAGTGAATGAAACCCAAGAGGGGTTTACGCCATGTCTAAAGTAACCAGGCAAACCTCAGCTCGCACCCACCCGCTGTTAAAGCCGCTGCCCGTGTTCCCAGTAAAGCCTGAAACCTTTCTAGCTGTACAAACAGCATACTCAAAACACTTGACTGTGGAGTTGGAATTGGGTAGCCTTACAAATCTGCTGGCTGCAGAGCCCACTACAGACGTTCTGCTTCTGAGGAAGTGTGGTGTCTCTAAAAATACAACATTTTATCTTAAAATGCTGAACTGCAGCCTTATATCCACATACCTTCAGGATCCACACTGCATTGTTTCTTCGGTACATGCTTTTGTGTGTTCACAGCATATGTGGAAAATGGCAGCACAAAGGGTTAATACGTGCACATTTTCAGTGGTAAAGGAGAAACTTCAATTTAAGAATCGTGTATGGTTTTAAATGTTTAAGTTTTTGTTATGTTGTGTTAACATGAGAGTGGGAGGGCTTTTTTTATATATGTAATTTATTATCCTTTCACCTCTAAATCTTCACAGCTCTTTTAACAGATCTCACTACACATCCCCAGATGCAAGAGGGCAGATCATGTTCCTCTAGAAACAAACCTTTTTTGTTACTAATGTCACAGCAAACACCACTTTGACACAGACTGAATATAAGTTATTTCACATTGCCCATGGTGAAGAAGACGAGGAACTATAAATTAATTTGATCCCTTCGCACCTTTTTTCCTTTATCCTCCTCTGTAGTGAAGCTAATACCCAGAGCCACGTGTAAAATACACTTGGCAACTCAATGGCTGAAGTTGCCAAGTTTCAGAGTTATTTTTCCCATCTCAGCAACAGTAGCAGGAAGAGGATCACAAGAGGTTTGTTCCTTTCTGGCTATCCCACTGAAAGCACTGAATTCGGTTACACATGAGCGCTGGAGTGCTTCCAGCAGAAGATCTACTCAGTTTTCATGTAATCAGAATAAAATATTTACTTGCTACAGGTTGAATTTAAATTTTACTAAATGCTTTATCTGAATAAAACAGCACAATGGCAGATACCAAGTTTTAGTGTATTTACAGGTGACCAATACATGGGGTTTTCTGTCTGATGTGACAAGACCCCTGGAGCAGACTCACTGTTGGGTGAAAGTGATGGAAAGTAAAACACAGCAAAGATGAAAACCAGCAGCACCACCATGTAGAGTTTAAAAGGAAGAGCTAACCATTAGACAGTGCAGCCACCAGCTTTGATAATGACATTTTCTGACACAACAGACATAAAAGCAAAGCATTAAATGTCACGCTAAAAAAAATTATTAAAGTTACAAACTTTATAATACCCTTCTCTGCAATACAGGGGGAAAGGTTCTCCGTTCACACCACCATACATAAACACGTTAATTCTGTGTTGCTCAAGGCATCGATCATATTTCATGGAGGAAAGGAACTTGCTTGAAAGTCACAACTCTGATAGCTCAGAATTTAAAGTTTAACAGCAGCAACTGCCGTGAGGAGTACATGCATCTAGGCTGTCCGGGAGCTCTCTCTGTGTTCATCAAATGTTATCCATTAAACAGTAGTTCCTCCAGAGTTAACAGCAAGCAATTAAAAGTCCTCTGCCCTGGCTTACAGCAGAGGCTGCACAGCCCAGCAGGATTGGACTGGGGTGTTCAATGGCCTTGCCTGGGGACAGAAGCTGAACAGGCCAAAGAAGAGGTCCCAGAACTTGGCCGGTCACTTGGAATCACGTGAAGGCTATTGGGAGCCACAAGCAAAAAGCAGAAGCTGGTTGAAGCCACAGGAGATATCACCGCCCTCCTCCCTTCACTCATCTGCCAAACCCAAGGTAAACTGACGGCATCCAACCTGCAGACCCACTGAATGGTGCTCACACAAATCACAGCAGAGAGGAGATGTGACTGGCAGTCACATTTCTAAAGGCCAATATTTGTCTGCTACAGGACTTTCACAGCTATAGGCTAAACCCGTCTGAAAGCACAGAAAATCCTGTATTTCCTTAACCCATGAGGCAGCATGGGTTCTCCAGTTCTAGACTTAGGCACTGTGTTAACTCAAAGGTGTCCAGAGAAGGGTAACAAAGCTGGTGAAGGGTCTGGAGAGCAAGTCTTATGAGAAGCAGCTGAGCGAACTGGGATTGTTTAGTCTGGAGAAGAGAAGGCTCAGGGGAGACCTTATCACTCTCTACAACTACGTGAAAGGAGGTTGTAGCAAGGTGGGGATTGGTCTCTTCTCCCATACAACAAGTGACAGGATGAGAGGAAATGGCCTTAAGTTGTGCCAGGGCAGATTTAGGTTAGATATCAGGAAGAACTTCTTTACAGAGAGGGTCATTAAGCATTGACACAGGCTGCCCAGGGAGGTGGTGGAGTCCCCATCCCTGGAAGTGTTTAAAAGACATGTAGATGTGGTGCTGGTTTAGGGACCCTGGCAGTGCAGGGTGAAAGGTTGGACTCGATGATCTTAAAGGTCTTTTCCAACCAGATGATTCTGTGAGCTAATCAGCAATAAAAGAAACATTACAAGAATGCAGTACAGACTTTATTTTTCTTCCTTCCCTATTCAAGTGCTGTAAGTACAGAGGAATATTTTTCCCCAAGTATTTACTTATCACGCCTTTTTCCTCATTTCATGTTCTGTTTATTTTCATTTAAATGTAACAGATGAAATATTTAACTTCACAGTGTAAACAATATATCAGATACATCAAATGCTGGACTAAGTGGGCCAAAATAAATTGGAGATTGCATTCTCTTTGTTGCTGCTACTATGATCTCCAACTGATAGCACAAACTCTCATTGCAAAATGCAGCAGAGAGTTTTCCCAGCTAGCTGGAGGGATAAAAGCAAACTTGAATCTTCTCATTACAGCACCCAGACAATTTGATTTAATCCTGATTAAACCATTCATTCTCAGGGGCTCCACTACAACATCACATATGTCTTTATAATCTGTCTTCCACCTGTATGGCAGTGAGGCTGTTCACTTCAATAAAAGCAGCTTTAATTGTCAGTATTGGATATAAAAAGCAGTTTTCACAGAAATAAACAATTAGTCAAGTCAGCTTCTCACAACCCAACTCTGGTCTTACATTTCTTCCTCCTGAAGCAACTCCATACCTAAGACATTATTCTTACAAGGTCCCTAATGTTGATCTAAAAACAGAATGTCTGTAATCGAACAGGACATTTTAATAATCATGTCATTGACAAATTAATTTTAGCGTGACAGATGCCTTCCACAGCAAGTCTTACAAGAAAGCCTTGCATGGGCAAGCTACAGAATTCAAGGGACGTAAAGCACGTTTCAAAAATGTGATTTTACACTGTCCTCACAGCTACCATGGCTGTGTAAAATAGCAAGGAAACAGAGACATCCAATATTGTCCTCACAGCTGCCAATTACTGTCCCAACCGCAATTCTAGACTAATGGTTAATACACTACATACCTCCTGAGCTACGTGGAATGCAATTGCCAGTACCTACCTGAGGGAGTAACACGCATCAAACAGTAGAAAGTGGAAAACTTAGTTCCATTATCATACTAGTTTTCCATATGTTACAGAGAAAACAGCACTAACTGGGACACAGATATTAAAGACTTGTGTGTTGAAAGTCACACCAGAACAGTTCATTGTTTCTAAATAGCAGAGATCAGAAGTGCCACGAACTAACAGAAATGCCTGTGGCAGTGGCGCATTCAATCACATTTCAAAAACATTCTTGAAATTCATCTCTGATGAACTGATAATTCACTTTCTAAAGATAAAATAGCTACGCTGAAAAGGCCACGGTTGGTCTGTGTCCTGAGTGAAAGAATAGGTGACAGAAACTTAGAACATGAACTGATACTCAAATGTAGAGTATCTGTGACAGAGCCAAGAGAGAGAATCTCATCAGTTAAGATGCTGTAGTCATTTCCTACACTGCCAGCAGTCACCAAAATACTCCACATCTCTTCCTTTCCTTCCTCTTCTACCTTGTCATATAGACTGTATATAGGAAAAAATTCTGGAAGTTCTTGCTGCTGAAGAAGGAGCATTTTTAGTCCAGAACATTAATGACAGAGAAGTTATTTTATTCTGCCAAAAGCACCTAACTACTAATTGAGAGCGAAGCAGAAGCACCCCAGCTTGTTACTACAGAATCACAGAATCACCTGGTTGGAAGAGACCTTTAAGATCAAGTCCAACCATTCACCCTGCACTGCCAGGGTCCCTAAACCATTACAAGGCATAGGCTGCAACATCATTCTCCATGTGCATTTTGATGCTGCTGCTCCAGCTGTTGTTATGGTGACAGAAACATGCCCTTCCATCCCCACTGCTCCTGAGAAACAGGGGGTTCTTTTCTGACCCAACCAGCATCCCACTTGGCACGTGCTCCCAGTCCTCGCAGCTTCCCAAAGAAAATTAATGCCCTGCTTGTCCTTCCTCCCTAAAAGCATGTTCTCCTATGAAGGTACACATTACTGGGCAAAGGAAAGCACTTACTCAAACTTTCACGGAGCCACAGGTCACTTAATTTCCTTAAAATTCCTTCTAGCCTGAACATAACTACAGTATCTTTAAGGTTAAGCAGCAGTGGCATTTTAAAACACTTGGCCTTAGCAAAGGCATTTAAAAAATAATGTGGGGATAATTACTGACATTTACTGTACATGGGAGAACATGCAGAAAGGCAGCAAAGCGTTTGAGCTACGCTGATGCCCAATAGTTCAACATAATATTATTAGTGTCGGTACGAGGCCACATTAGATCTGGTACTCCACATCCATTCCAAGTTTGTAGACACTCGAGGAGCACTTATCTTCCAGTAAATAAGAACTCACTGCTCAAAGTACTTGAGGATGCCTATTATAAACTTGATTCTGGCACTGGTGAGGATTACAGATAGAAAGGGCAGAGTGTACTGCTCAAAGCAGTCAGAGAGCCTTGCAAGCCTCGGAATTTCTAGCCTGAACTACCAAATGACTGAAAATATTCATTACTCGGCTGTCAACAATTTTCTGTTAATGTAAACAATTCTTTCTACCATTTTGAAATCTCCAGGTAAAACCTGTGCCATCAATTGCTGTGGCTGGTTTAAAAAGACTTACTGCAATTATTTACAATATCTGAAAACCACCCAAACCACTCAAGAGACAGACAGCATCTGCTGCTGGTCAAAAAGATGGAAGTTCTTGCAAATGTCAGGACTCTGTCACGACATTTCCCACCCTCGTCACTTGAGAAAATTATACCAGCAGTGGCTGGCTTTTCCAGTGATCACCTCAGGCTCTGCTCCTCTCTATTTATAGGCATTCTGCCTTTCTTTACACTTTTTAAATGCTATTCTACCTGTCAAAAAAATCCACTTCCTCCTGCCCAGAAAATCCCTATGCAGCCTATCGAACCCTCTGAAAACATTCCAGAAGGAATTCCGTATTCATAGTACCCCAGGAGCTCCTCTTCAAGTGCTTATCCCATATACTGCAGCAACGAGCATCTCAGAGAGGGACCATATCCTTTTTCTCTTCCCCCTGCTCAGCATGCAGTAAATTTGCCACTTGTGGGTACTTCGGTGCATGGAGCCAAATCCTTTTACTGCCTGAGAACGAACTGATGCAAGACTTGCAGGTCTCTAAAAAGGGCACAGAAAGGTGGAACTTTCCATTCTTGCTGCCACTCAAACCAGACATCCTGTTACATGATTTTTACCTTAATTTGGCAGTGACATCTCCAGCAACGACTTCCAAAGAGTGACTATTTACAATGGCATTTTAAAATGTTAAGCGTCTGAGGCATTGCTCTCTGAAGACAGACACATACATTTCAGACACGCTATCTGGAAGAAAATCACTTAATTTTCAAGGTCCAATTATCTCAAAGTTCATTCTTCCAGGGAAAAAAAAAAAAAGATTAAAGGACATCAGTGAGGACAAAACTTTCCCAAAGCATATCAAAAGCCCTGTAAAAGATGACTTTCTCCCTCAGGAAAGACTAGGAGAAGCAAAAAGCACTGGGCTTTGGGCAGTGTGCGCTGCTTCTCCAGCACTTCTACACACACGAGACATGTAAGGGTGGGACTACAAGAAGGTTCTTGAGAAAGCATCTATAAATAAGAAAATTGCAGCAGGATGGTGAGAAGAAAAACTTTAACAGCACTGACTTTTACAGTAATTTCTTACAGGGTTCTCAGCAAAAGCAATTTTCATAAGACTAAGTGCTTTTCTGCAAACCCCTTTCACCACTATTAAAAGCAAACAAGTAAACAGTCACTGTGCCCACCACCACCACATACAAACACAATCCCTACAAAATCAAAAGAAACCCTTCTCTGTTCTCACACGGACTTGGCAGCCCTCACAACACACAGGGTCAGAGTTAAATTTTTCTACATAAAAATTGGGGCATACGGATCCTTCCCGCTCCAACCCCCAGTAGTTGGGACTGAGAACTTTGATGGAAATCTCTGCTTCCCTGGAGCTCTTCACTGTACCCTGGTGAAGAGGCAGAGACTCACCCATGCTGGAAGACCTCCCTGTAGCCATGCTCAGAAGGGTGACGGGGTGGGAGGTCACCCACCCCACTCCATTTGAGACTCTTCCTCCCTAGCACAACATGCCCAATATGCCATCAGACAGGGGTGATGTCTGATTGGGCTGGCTGGAGACGAGGTTGGCTGGACAGCCACGTGCAGAAGGCACACAGGAAAAGTTTGAGCTGGCTAGGCCAAACTGAGGAACTGCTATACACAGAAAAGACAAAACATATTCTTTAAGTTAGCTCGTCATGTCATTTAGTTACTGGCTGAAGGACAATACACAAGTTGGAAAATTAAATGTTTGGGACAGTAGCAAATCCACTTAAGTTTGCTGTTGTCCCTTGTTGCTATTGTTTATCTTGCAAGAAGTATTTGCAAATTACACATTTCATAATAAATATCTGATTAATTGGAAAATAAATCTCTATGTTTAGCCTGACTTAAGCCTGTCTTGCTTGTTTACATGTCTACTTCTCTTCTTAGCAAGTGCAACAAAAGCTTCAACAAAAGCACTTTACTGTACACAGACGTATTCTTTGGAACTTTCCATCAAGTATTGCTTTATTTATTGCACAACTTTTCTAGGAGGTAAATACGTATTAACCAGGAATTAAGAGCTGAGTTGCTTTCTCCTGACTTCAACAATATGGATAAAACTCTTGAGGAAGACTTAATCTACAAAAAAATGAGTCTTCTGATGTCCCAACACAATACACTGCCTGGAGGAAGGTGCAGGCCATGCTATATAGAGGTGTTTGACACCCACAACTTCTACGCGTCTGCTCTTCATGAGCTCTAAAAACTCTTGACAGTATGTTTATGTACCCAAAACAATCCTTTCCCATGGAATTTCACCAATTTTATATGCCCTGGGGAAACAAAGGGCTGGAACCCATTCAATACAAGCAAATACACCCAGTAAAACAAGATGAGGGCTCAAATGGTTGAAATGTCTAGAGATGACACTTAACAGAAGGCAACAGTGATTTGTTTACTATTATTCTCTATGCAAAATGCAAGACAACATTTTATAATCAGAAATAGATATTGAATCTAATGGAAAAGGTGATAAAAGGGAAATAGAAAAAACATTGCACGAGCTGGACAAATGTTTTCATTCTTGCAAGGATATGATTTAGGTAATGATTATACAGAAATGCTGGAGGAGTTCCAAGGCTTCGCCCCAACACCATACACTACTATACCTTCCAACTAACCACTTAGGGGATTTCTTTCAGGTAGGCATTTAAACACAAAACATCTCATCCTAAGCTTCTGCTGGTTTCTAAACATCCAGTGAGAAGTAGCATAATAGTCAACAAAAAAGCATTTACCTGGCAACTGTTCAAGGAGCTTTTTTACATTTGCCTTGAGGCTTTAAATATTAAACACACACTAGAGACTGCTGAAAAAAGAAAGGATTATTTGCATTGCCGTGGCACGGGGTGCCCAGTCACAGATCAGGATCCCACTCTCCCAGTATACAATTAGTTTATGGTTGAGACTGGAAGAGAGCAGGAGAACAGCACTGTATTATTTGCGGCGCAGCCTTGAACATCATAGCCTGACAGAGGGGGGACTCGTGGCCCATCTGCCAAGGCTGTAACCTGCCCTTTCTGAAGGAACTACTTCTTCACTGCAACAGGGACCTTGGTTTAGTATTTCGTCTGAAGGACAGAACCTCTGTTAAGAACAGGCTCAATCTTATTTCTGTTAGGAAAAGGTTAGCTTTGAATTTTCAAAGACTGCATTAAACCCCCTGGAATTTTGCAGTGCATGACATCGTATCACAGCATTAGTGTTAAAAACGAACACAAATATCAAAGTGCACCTTATAAAATAAGATTCCTCTATGATTTCTATTAAAACTACTCTGAACTGTCTATACTAAACTCTTCAACATTTACAATTAAAAACTTTTCATCGTTTCACCTGAACTGGATGCTTTCACAAACTAAGCAAAGAGGACACCCAGCACCTCCCAAGTCTCCGCTAGCAACCACCACAAAATAAAGGAGTATCTCCACTGACTCACACTGAATTTCAAGGTGAGGTCTTAGAAGCATTTTCTAACTATTGAAGCACCTGCTAATATCAAACTAATACTCAAAAAGCAAAGCATATGAAGTCTGTAGCTCTAGCTCTTACAGATCCATCTCTAAAAGCTTCTCTATTTCCAAAGGACACATTACTACCTGCCATGATAGCCGTATTCTGTAAACACCCTGAAGAATTTAAGTTCCATTCATTCAGCTGCAGCCATGAATTTTCTCACTTTTGCATGTCCAAGTTAAGAAATTCTTCTAAATGGACATTTTGCCTTGAAAACACAAAAACTTTACAAGTACTAAGGCTAGTAGAAAGCATCTAGAGACATTTGCAATTCCCACTGATGAGTTCAAGACAAATGCTGTAGGTTTCATACGATTACAATTACAGGGTCTTTTCTCAGAACTTTCAATCATTCTCTTGCAAAGTAATGCCACTGAACTTGACAAGGCATCAGATTATACTTCTGTCCGTTTTAATGATATACATGTACTTTCATTAATTACTCCAGTCAATCACAAAAGAGAAAGTCAACTTTTCTGCCTATATATCTACTTTTCTTCACTGAACACACGGATTGCAGCCGTGGCCCAAATTTGCTAAGAATCTTTTAAAGTGAAGTTACTGCCTCCAAATACACAAAACATAACACAACCACCCAATCTCACAGTGAGATCTGTGACATCACAGTGAGAGCTATGACCGAGATCTGTGACGTCACAGTGAGATCTGTGACCTATGTGTCAGGACATTGCACAGAAATAGGATTTGGTTATCAGAACGATTCTGGCCCAAATTGATGGGAAAAGGCAGCAATCCAGCAAGACATTCCTCGTTCATGTGACTCCTCTCCCAATCCTCCACAGCTCAATTCATGGTCCCTTTTACCAGGACCCTGCTTCAGTTTTAATCTCCCTACCCATGCAGACCAACAGGTCATTCAGCCTCAAATTAAGTGAGTTTACTCATTAATTTATTCCAGCACTTTTCTTCAGTCAATGTAGTGGGTCACACCCTGAGTTTGGAAGTCACACCAGCTCATAGAGCAAATGACGCTGCTTCTGTCATCAGACAATGAAGACATTTTCCCTTCACACTAACAGAGGTTGAATCATGAATGAGATTTAAACCTGAGACTGTTCTTCCCATTTTCAAGAAAATTTAAATAATTAGGCACCAACTAACCAAAAAAAAAAAGGAAAATTCATTCATATCTCCAACGTCTCATTGTATTTCTCCAAAGACAATAACAATACCAGAAAAGCTACAATTACTGCGTTTCCACAAGAGCTCTTCTTTTACCTTAAAAATGTTGAGTTGTTTGTTTGGGTTTTTTTAACTATAGCATTACTTCACTGGACAAAGCCTTAGTATCTACACTGCCTTGAGGCATAACTTCAGCACATGATTTACTATCAAATGCAACTCCCTGTGTACGTTGAGGTGGCTGCAGTACCACTTGCACAACCCATCAGCTTTCCTGGCTGTGCACAACGCTCATGCAACGGCAGTTTGTGTGTTGTGTACTTTCCCCAACTCCACCTTCCACAAGAGAGCAAAGAATCCCACGATCATATCGTCTGAATGGCAGAGAAAGTTTTAACAGCAATAATAACAAAGAAAGCACCAAATTAAGGCATTCTCTGGATTACAAGCTTTCTTGTTTCACTTTCACAGTTCCAGAGAAATTCAGCATCATTAAGTACAAAAGTTTTCAACAAGTCTCAAGGGTTACACACAATCAGCCGTAAAACCTCTCTAAAAGAAGTCAACATGCCTGGAAGTTTTGTTAGCACCTAATATCCTCTGTGCTGATAATTATTTCCAGTTACTTTAAAAGGCCAAGTTAATGATTACACCGGTAGTAACCAGTGTGGATTATACACAGCTGGCAGAAATCCCTTCCTCCGCTAACTTATGCCTCATTGCTATTCCCCTGCAGAAACAGGAAGGCGAATGCCCTCAGGAGAAGATCCAGACACAGAGCTAATGATTACCCACGTAAGTGTGATACAGCCAGAAAACATACCCTGCCAAACAAGACACACCTGTACGAAGACATCAGCATTTCAGGTGGCTTCAGAGTGGCATTGCCCAAGTACACACTTTATTTTTGTCTTCTAATAGTGTATTGATACCCACCCCTCCAGGGCTGTTTACCAAGTGCTGTTTGACATCGTCTGCTCCTGCAGCAGTGGTACAACAGTATCTTCGGTGACACTGAGGAGTTCTTCTGTGCTGAGATCTCAGATAGGAACATCTGATCTCACGGTCCCAAGGAGCCTGCAATGCTCTCTGCACAGCGAGGAGACAAAGCCTTCCCTCTGGAGAAATTGTTCTTTGGTGGAAGATAAGCACCGTCTCCCGGAAGATGCCACCAGGAAACAACTATATTTAATTTCTGGCTGAGAATTCTGTTGGAGGCTGCCTGACGGCCCACCTCGCCTTCCTACCGAAGGACAAATGAAGCCAAGTTCCTTTTAACTACAGAAAACTCAAAAAAGCAAAGCAAAAATATAGTCAGGGTTGAACTAATCAAGCAATATTTAGTATGTTCCATATTGCCTCGCCAGGCCTTCCCTTCTCTGCATCTGCTCTACGATTACGAAGAAGGAAAGAAGTTTAGTCCACTGCTTTGAGAGTTTTGCAAGGACAGTTCAAATTATTGGCGCCAGCGCTCGATCTGGCCCTCCAGGATTAGACAGCTACAGGTGATGAGGAAATCTGCATCAATACCTGCATTGTTTTAATTGACTTTTAAATTGCCGAGGAATGAAATGCTGCTGCCAGAAGGACAGATCTCAAAGAAGAACCTGTCTCATGGCAGCCAGCTGGACAAGGCAGGAGTTAAGCCAACAGCTACAGTACCAGTCAACAAAAAGCAGTCTTGCTCAAACACTGGGTGCAGAGGGAATGCCAAGAAAAGTGCGATATAAAAAAAACCAAACCCTTCTTCCCTCTCTCCCCTCCCCAAACTCATGAGGTGCAGCAAATCCTGCTTTAATAATACATCTGTACACTAAATTATGTTTTCCTATCCTCAGGAATCAGGATGGTTAGGAGAGCTTCCTAACTGCAGCTCAGCTCCATGTCCCAGTATCGGCTGGTGGATCAGAGCTAGCCCACGCGCTGCTGGCTGACGCTGCCGGCCCAGTGAGCTCGCATGTGCTGATCAGCACCTCTCTGGTGCTTAAACAACTGGCTTAAACAACTTTTTTTTATCTTTTATTACAAGATAAATGTACTTCAGAATGCCATGGCTTCATTAGACACCCTCTGTGGATGTGGTAATTGCTCATCCAAACACAGTCAAAGGTTGCCTTGACTTTCAATTTGAGGCCCCTCAGGGTACCGCCATGGCAATTTTGCAGCACACATGGTCCTATCAGCATGTTTCATCCTTGCTCCCACCTTCTTGGGAGCTAACATCACCCAGGCTACTCTCCCTCTGCCAGGTCCAATGCCCCAGGTGAGTTTGCAGGGGGCTGTTTGGGCCTCAGCGTCACCTGCACCTTCAAGCAAAGGCTGCTAGATGGGAGTGTTTGGTGGCTTCTCCTAAGCCATGGTTCATCCAGGCAAACTCATTCCCATAACAGAAGGGTTTGCAGTTCTTCAGTGATTCCTCACAGTATTGCAGTACAACAAGGGCTTAGAAGCTGGACAGCCCAGGCACTCATTACAAAAACCAACCGCCATAAAACAAGAACACTCCTCGGATACGAGGGCACCAAACCAAGCCCCGCAAAGTCAGCAAAGCCAAAAGCCCCTGAGCGTGACCCTTCACATTTTATACAGCAGGCTGGACAACGTCCAAAGGCCAGAGGACACACACTTCTACCCCAGTGTGTGTTGGTGATGGGGATACTCGTGAATTATCACTGAAGTTATCTTCTGTTAACAAGGTCCCTTGTAAGGAAGAAATTTCTGAGTACAAATCTAAGACAACACAACAAAAGTTCATCTCTGGAAACCAAATAAGCTTCAAAGACCAAGTCTTACAACTGGCTTTCTATCTTGACAGCATGCAAAACACGAACCCACTTAAAAACTCCTGCATGACTTTGAATTTTCAGAGGCACAGAAATTTATACTTCTTGCTTAAAAAAAAACCCACCAAACCAAAAAACTCATAAAACTAAACATGTTTTCCTACTTCAGTGAAGGACATTTGCAATGCTCTGTTGGGCAACTGTGAAACCATACATCTTCATTTTACTCTGAAGTTTAAAACCCACACAGTTTAGCTTGACTACTTAGAAAACGGTCTCCTTGAAAAAGATTTTGGAGTTCAGATGAAATGCTCTAAGCTATCTCCCCATGTTTTGCAAAGGGAGGTTTTGGGATGGTTTGTTTTGGACGGGTTTTTGTGTTTTATGCAATATTCATCAGCTATTTGCCTTCTGATCTATGGTTTCAGTTCAAACACTTTATCATCAGTGTAACATTTTGAAGTGGATGCAAACCAGAATTCTGCTTGTAGCTCTGAGACTGCCAGGTAACAACCAGCACCCCTCCATCCCCCACCTCCCTTCTCACCCCTGCACAGCAGCTCTTTGACTAAGACTTGCAGTCCAACACCGCACCGCGTGTCTCTTCACAACTTCAACATGTTTCTGCCTTACTGAAGCACCTCTCTCACACACCATTACTAAGTCACTTGCTCTGAAAGTCTGACTGGAATTGAGGCTGTGGAGCAAACATTGCCACTGGTATCATAATGGTATCAGCCAAAGACAATCTCAAGCCTCTTCTGGGAGATCATTCATTTCACAGGTACATTAACTTCTTGGGAGTTCGGGGGGGGAAGCACAGCTCATGCACACAAGTCTGTGTTTGTGGCGCATTTAAAACTCCAGAATATCCTTTTAGACAATCTCTGGTTAAAAAAAATCAGGCACTTCTAGATTCAGGATTTATCTCCAAAGTACACAGAACATCACTTTATTAATCCATGTTAGAATATGGCCTGTGTCTTCAAGCAAACCCAGGATAGAGTACTGCATCTTCACCTCAACTAATAAGTGCAGGGAAAAGTGCAGATGTAGACAGAAACATCATTGTGGTATTTGTCTTTAACAAAATTCAAGCAAGTTTGGATTTAAACCAGAATTGTTCATTCTGCCTTACATGACAGTAAGCAGATACTAATGTCTATTCCTACTCCCCATTACAATAACTAAAGTCAAACATGACATTCAAGGTTTCCAAAAGCATTCCATTCAGTGCAAGGATTCCTTACACTGAAAGTAACTCAGTCTATTTAATTTTAAATACACCTGCAGAATCAAGTATGAAAAAATAATTTAAAATAACCTATCAAAACAAGGGAGTTTATCTGCTTTGCAAATAGTGCTGAGACAAGACCCACTGTTGAGAAGGAAGAGCTCTCCCACACCCCTAACCAACAGGGCAGGTGGGAGCCTGAGCTCTAAGAAGTCGTCCCACCTCCTCTGGTGCCCATACAGACACCATCACATCTGGGGTACAGACCACAGTAACCCCTGCACCTCCTTGGTTCAAGGAGAGGCAACCACCGTCTCCCTACCACAACCATCAGACATTAGCAGGATGCATTCGGAGGTCGACTGCTAAGATCCCCTCTGAGAGCCCTTTCCTACCTAGTGCATCAGATGGTGCACAATAGCAAGCGATCATCTGTCACTGCCCGAGAGCTATGCTCGTACACAAAATCATTGCTGTGGCAATTCTTGCAAGCCAGCAGAAGGGGAACAAAAAGAAAACAAAATGCTGAAGTGCACAGTATCAACTGACTGGTCATAACCCCCTTGACCCCTAAGTGGCGTCCTCTGGATGCTCACAGGTAATTCTATTCAGTCCTATCACCACTCTGCTGAAACACCCAGCTTAAATTGAGTTTTGTCATCTCCCAGACGTTACTGAGCTTCAAAGCCTGGTACCTTCTCCTGGCACACACCCCTCTTTATGTAGAAACACATTACTGGTATATTCAGTCAAACTCCAGGCATGTGAGAGGGTTTATGCAGAGCTCATTGCCCAGCAGCGAAAGGAAAACTCTCCACCTTTGCAGATAAAAAACACAGATGTGAGAGAAAGGGGCTTTTATTCAGCAAGCCAGAAGGTAATTCTTTCCTCAAAGGATACAAAGTTTGTGTCTTAATTGTACTAGACCTGCCATGGGGACAAAAGCAGCCTTGTCAGTTCAAGTCTGTGACTTAAAACAACACTATTTTGTTTGGCGTATGACTCTACAGCTCCTAACACGCTTGCTCCCACATTCTCAGGCTAGTTTCATAAATCATTAACAGCATAATTAATGATATCAATATAGGAATATTCAGATCACCCAACGATCTATATTCCAAACATAAAGCCAAGCCAATTAAACAACCTATCTAACGATGCCAGTGTTATCGCGCTGTTTTGATATACGCAGACTTTACAATTTCTGAAACAGTCCGTTATGTGCGAAGTCCTTTTAATTCCCCTAGACCTTAGGCTTTTCAGTCATACCATATAACTGGCATCTTTTTAGTCTCTGGGGAATTTACTGTCAACTTACAATGCCCCTATGATTCAGAGATTATCCTCATGCTGGTGTCATCATCATGCAGATTAAATCCAAACCTACAAATTTAATACACAGCTCAAACAGCTCAGTTTCACCAATCTCAGATATAGATGTTCAAGCTCTGTGCTTCAAAACCCTGTTTTGAATCAGGCAGAATGAGGTTGGGCCGTAAGTCTCTCTAGACCCTCAGCGATCTTGTATTGGTCAGTCTCTCTTATTTTATACAACAGGGGAAGTGCAGTATGCTGTTCTCTTAAGAAAAGGTTCGCAGAAGAAAGACTACGTGGAGTCACCAGCTGGAGGCTTCATTTCTAGCTCTCCCTTTTTCTTTGGAGCAGGAGGTATGACCTGCCAGCCACCACCACGCTCTACACTGTGCAGGTCAAGCTGAACATTGGACTCAAGCCTGAGAATCCTGGGAAGCAAATGCCAACTCCAGGAGCTGGTCATGTGTGCTTCAGGAGCTACAATCTGAGAACACACAAAATTGCAATGGTGACATGAGCCAAACATCTCTTAAGTCTTATGACACAGGACTGTTTTAGCAAGTTTGGACTCGTATTTCAAGCCTTTTAAATCCTCAGATGCCAACGATGTCTGGAAGCCATCTACAGAGCACCCTTTGGGGTGACTACTGATACCGAACAACTATTCCTTAGGCTCTGAGCTGAGACAGTTGCAGGCTGGCACTTTTGACTTAATTCATTAAAATTACCACTTCTGTTTCTTATTGTTCTGATAATACAATACCATAGCAACAAATATATACGCGTGACTCTGAAAGGAAGTGCATAGTTCCTGTATATACAAACTCTGATCTACTGCAGGATGGTCAACAGCATCTGTTACTCTAATATCCCACATTATTACAGCCATTTAGCTAAACAGATCACAAAGAGATTGTTCCATTAGCCATCTTCCTGGCATAAATCCAGGGAAGTTGCTGAGTGGCCCTGACCAAGCACCAGCATAAATCCCAAGGATTTGGATGGATGGCTGTGGCTAAACAGCTGCATTCTTCAGCAGCAGGAGCCTCATGTTGTTATTTCCAGGCTCACATTTTTAGCAACAAGATTGTACATGTGTTTGAGCACTCTAAAGGTGACACAAAGCGACGCGTCATATACAGTGATGTTTGTAATTGCCAGTCCAACCATATGCAAGTCTTTGGCAGTTTAAACCTTCTCCTCTGAAGGCAAACTACAAAGAGCCGTTTCAACATAACGTGGGTGCATCAGAGTTGCACAGCTCATGTGCACTGTACAGCCCATCCAGAAAAGAAATGGCAAAAGCCAGCCTTCTGCACAGGCAAAACTTCTGCATGAGAAACCAGGACATGCCCAGGAAACTCAGATACAAACTGAGACAGAGCTGCGTGCACAGAACCTATCGATTTCTGCATGAAGCAGAATTTGAGGCAGGAGGAACAATGAGAAGAAAGGCTCACAATTTTAGCGTGAACTCCAGTTAAGTTCTGAATGAAATGTCAGCAGGAGTGAGAAAATTAGAAAGGCTTCACTCTGCGTTACGAAATGCCTTATGTTACTTCTCAACCAAGAGAAAAGGCATTTTCAAGGAATTAAGAGATCTTGTTTCAACAATAAACTTTGCAACAGGACTTCTCAAGAGGCTGAGATACTTCCCCCCACCTGTAACTACGGGTACTGTAGTACAAAAGGGTAGATAAGTCTCCCCTTACACAAAATCAGAATGATTTTTGTCAGTGAAATATATAAATACTCTGGAGATGTGTGCAAATATTTCAGTCTGCAGGTCACAATGGCTGACTTGATTTCCAGCTTGCTTTATCTTACCTATACCCCCTTCCTGTCCATCTTTTTTGATGTCAGTAAAAATATTGATTTAAAAGTTCAACATATGTAAAAGAGAGATCTAAATCTGGATATGCAGCACACCGATATGCAGAAGATACTGGTATGAGCGGTCAGTGACAAGGCACATCTGCAGTCAGTGCACAGAAACCCTACTGCTGGCAGCAGAACAGTAAGTAGTGCCACTTTCCAAACTGATTTTCCACATTTTAGTATACACTGTATACAAGCGTAATGAGAGGAGCTTTTCACCTCATCCATCTAGTATTTACGACATCATTAAGCTCCAAGAGTTCTACTGCAGCATCTCCAACAGGCTCTTGCCAGCAACTTTCACTGGCAAAAATGTCTATAAGTTTCTGTCTCCGGGTACGTCTGCAAAAGGGTACGATGAGAAGTCAGAGATGTCTCTGAGATAGTTTTAAACTCTGACACCCACTGATAACACTCTACATAAATAAGCCAACTTACTCTGCATACAAGTCATTTATACCAACAGCAGACCACGCACTGCAGAGAGGATGCACTTTCCTCCTAGAATCCCTTTGAATACAAGTTTTACAGGGCATCGACCGACACACATTATTTAAAACACAACTGCTAAAGCATCTTCCTTTGCTGTCAAGTACTAGTTACTTATTAACCCACTGAACTATGGACCGTTGTATTATTATAACCGATCACATCGCAACGCTAGTAAAAAGCCATTGTGGATCCACACCTAAGGACAATTCAACTTCAGGGGAAAAGTCTCAAGTCAGGGAACTGAAAGGTGAAAGTTCCAGGTATCTTTAAATCCCAAAATGTCTCACAGTAACCAGATATTTTCCTGGGGCAGAGGAAGCGCGTATGGCAGATGACTTCAAGATGCACCATTGCAACATGGACTTCAGTGGCAAGGGGAAAACCAGCTCAGAAGTCCTAAGTCTTACCTTCCTTTAGAAGGACACTCTTCACTAACAGTCCTATGCTTATTTTACTATTTAACAAGCAAATCTGGATTAAAAGCAGAAAAATCCACCTCAATTTTATTTTATTTATTTATTTTTAGGGAAATCACAAAATAAAGCCACCTTTTGTAAGACACCATATATTCTTAAAGTTCCCTTAAACACAGAGTATTTTTTATTCTTCCCAGTCTCAAAGTTGAAAGCTCCTATGAGAAGTTCCTCAAGTTTCTCTAATGGCACTCCCCGCATATTTTTTTGGCCATATTCCTAACTTCCAGGCATTAGCGTTGCAGTTCATAGGACTTTTTAATGCCTTTAAAACAATGCCTTGTGTCTAAGTGTCCTCTGTAAATCCATAAAATAAAAGGCAAAAAACTTCCTTTAGAATTTAATGGGTGTTTTAACAGGGGCATCACTGAGGCCCAGACAGCTGTACCCTGCTAATCAATATTTTTATTACTACTGTTGTTAAACAGCACTTACTGCTGTTTATCAAGCAGAGATAATCAGCTCCCTGGGTAGTAAACCAGCTGTCCAATTCACCCACAGCTCTCCTCAGTGAGACACGTTGTACAGGTAAATACGTTATGATTAACGGTTTATTCAACATACTGAGATAGGCAAGATGGCATTCGCCCGGGTCAGCTGCAAGTTAGCTTTCAACCAACAGTACTTGAAGTAGCTGGCAGCGCTGCTGTGCAAGATTGGCCAAGACCCCACGGGCTTCTCCAATTCTGAAGCAGGCTCTGCTGTCTGGAGCAGCCAGGTCTGATGGTGCCTGCAGAGGCTGCAGCAGTAGCGAAAGGCTCAGTAAAGCTCTGCAGGCGCACTGTGACCTGCCTTGAAATCAGGGGTAGGTCCTGGTAATCCCCAGTGCCCAGACAGTATAAGAGCCCTGCAGGACGTGGCGCAGGGGTAGAATTTCACTTTTGATGTATAACTGCAGCTTTGAAATAGCAGTGTTATATATACTCCCGCAGACAAAACTGTTACTGGGCTAATTGGACAGCTGAGTGTTTAACGTGCCCTGGAGATTCAGGATTTAAATACCTTCTTCAACCACTAACAGTTCTCTTATACATCTTGTTCCTCTCACACGATGCAGAGTGCATCCTGGATAAAGGCACATGCCAGTCTTAAAAGCAGGCTCAAACTCCACACTAAAAACTCAGATACTGGAAGTTACTTTCTTGGGACATGAATGAAGACAGAAATCTAAATCCTTTACAGGAGCTACTCCTTCCCCCCAGCACAAATACATGAGGAACAACTCGACATCAGCAGAGCTACAATGTCATCAACTAGGTACCAGAGCAGAGAACATACGCCCATTGCTTTTCATTAGTAAGTGAAGGATGGACAACGACGTCAAGAAGTCATAATACACTGGAAGACGTGCCTACGTGGAAAGATTACTTACAAAAAGTAATGAGCACTCATTTCCTTCCTGGTGAAGAGTCCTAACTCCAAAAAGGTGAAAAAGGAGGTTTGCCAACTGACAGCACGTGTGCACTCACGTACACAATACACAGCCAGGGAAGGCAGAGCCTCCTCAGACACAGCCTCCCCTCTTTTGGGGCTTTGACATCCTCCAGAGTGAGTTCAGAGTTCTAGTAGCAAACTTGCTGCCTGTGGAGGAGATACAGCAGCACAAACTATCACGAAAACGGAAAGCCAGGCTGCAGATGAGAACCTACACACTGCTGGCAGAGGCTGCCTGCAGATCTTACAGACCTTCCAAACCAGAAGAGTATTCGGAGGAGACTGGAGATGTAAATAGCATCTGTGTAGTTAGAAATGCTCAAAGATAACAGCCACGCAGACACACATAGTTAACCTAAAACTCCTGTGATCTGAAGTCTGAGGTTGCTTGTGTATCTTCCCAGTACTGAGATATATGACAAAGGTGGTCCTGAAAGCAAAGGAGATGGGACCAAAAGACAGTTCTCTAGGAGAAGATTCCACAGAGTGTCTTCTGTCCTTACCCACTAACCCCAAATCACAAAGGCAGGTAGCGCTGTACAGCAGAGTACGCTGCTGTCACCAGACATACAGCCAAGGGCTTTAGCGTTTCTGCTCTGTGGGATGCCAGCTGTTAAGTGTGCAGAGCTGCTCTAAAATACCGTGTAGGAGTGAGCAGAAAGCAGGAGAGGGAAGCAGGGTCAAGTCCACAGGATTAATGGTAAAAAGCCTTAAACCAAGTAAGACAAATATTAATGCAAAACTGACATTTATTACCAGTCACTTGTTTTTCAAGAACTTCTGTCAAAGTCCATAAAAAAAAAAGGAACCAAAACTTGCAAACACATTTATCACATAACACTGATTACTAGTGGAGTGCACACGCTCACACAGGAAGATCACATGTATAGAGACAAAATAGATGTTATTTAAAGATCACTAGTTTCAGAGCACTCTCTCTTAAACAGGTTTTTTTTTTCTTTTTTTAAAAATAAAAATAAACCAACAGAAAACTGAAAGCCTGGTGGGGACGGGAAACAGCGAGGATATGAAGCATTACAGAGAACTATCAGCACTGGCAGAGCTTCAGCAGCGAAGGCAATCTGACAGGCACGCTGAGAGATCAGTTATCCTCCCAGCGATCAGCAAAGCTGAGGTCCTAGAAGCCAGTTTTTGAACTATGTTAATAATAGGCCAGTCAGCCAAGCCAACGCTGCATATTCAAACAAATCTGTGTACAAGCTGCGGGCACGAACACAAGAGACTTTTTTAATAAAGGAGGAGCAAAGAGACTGAAGGGTGGCTTATTACACCCCACTGTCTCCATTTACCGCAAGCCCTTCTCAGCTAGAAGACACGAACATCCCCACCACCAAAGCAGGTGGGAACTGGGCTGTAGCCGGTGCTAATTCTGCAGTAACAGGCCGAATAAATCCACTAAAGAAGTCAAGTTAGTGTATGCTAGTCCACTTGGCTACGAGGTTTTTTTCACTGAAAGATTTAAGCTGAGAATTGTAACAACAAAACAGTTTCCGGCAGTCAGATCATAAAGGTCCCTTGCACAAAAATGCAAGTTTCCCATTTTTCGGTAACATTTAACATTTACAGCGATCCACAGCCGAAGCTTACCAAGTCTCGGCCCATCTAAACAAAAGACAACCTACAATCCCCTCTTTACAGGGAAGTCACAATCCACTTGCAATTAGACAGCAAGGATAATGTTCTTGCATACCACAAAAACATGTCAGGACTGTTCTCAGCATCTGAGAATTCAACAGGACCTAAATTTGGGTGACTCCGGAGTCACCCTCCCTTTTTGAAACTCTTTGGCTTCCTCATTGCAGAAACTGGACCTATGCTGTGGATTAAATCCAAAACTCATTTTCTATTCCTGCTTCCCTCACAGCAATAAGGGAGATATTAAGCAGTGGGAAATGCTTATTAGAGATCTTCTGTGTTTGATGTAGTACCATTTCCCTAATGGGCCCTGAACAATTTCCATGTTTTGAAAGCAGAGAGATTTCCTTTTCAAAATGAAATCAGCAGTCTGGTGGGAAGTTGACCTCCATGAAATATTTCCTCCCATTTTCACTATCTGTGGTAATCCCCTACCACTTTCCCCATCTTCTTTTATTCCAGTCACACACCGATGTTTAACTGGTTGTGAAAACACGTGAGCTACACCTTTCAGATGACCATTAACTGTTGCTAGGCTGCGTTAACTGGTGAGCTAGAAATCCTCCTCATTTCAAAACACAACAATCTCTGTAGTATAAGCCAGCAAGGAGGCACTGAGAAAGGCACTGGCCCACAGTTTCCCACATGGGCCCTTCAGTATGGGTGTTAGCTCCTGTACTGGTTTTGATTTCTGAACTCCTAAGTACCGCCCTCAGAGATACAGGTGAGGAGTTATTTCTACGTGAAAGAGAAAGCAGACGTACACAGAAGAACCTTCCAGCATTACCGCTTGGGCTGCTATCAGAGGTGGAAGCTCAACCTTTGAATCCTTTCTACCCTCAGCTCCAAGCCAGTGCCAGGACCCCCAAGCTGAGAACTCGTTATAGATTAGTTAGAAGTTAACTTGTCAAAAGTAGCTATGCTGTGTATCACATAACTGCATCTTCACTGGAGGAAGAACTCACCTTCAGGATTTCACTTCTGATTTCCGTACTGCTTGGCCTAACAGTTACAACAGTCCCTTAGTGAGCAGTTTCTTCCTTGAAGAAATTCTTTTCTATTTCCCATTACAAACATGACAGACGTGCAACGTTGGATGTCAATATTTAGAGGTCATTTTCTTATCCCAACAAATCCAATCACATTCCAGCAACAACATCCCTGGTGTCAAGTTTGTAATGCCACTGCAGCAACTCCTAACATTGCACCTCAAATTCACTAATCAAGAAGATTGCAAAACCCAGGCAAGGCCCAGATCATTTGCTGAGCCACCACTACTACTCTACCGGCAGCTTCAGGTTCACTCCCAATTTTTAGCATCACTGAATAGCAAAACCTCACATCCTCACAACTCCTTGCCCCAAGGGACTCCTCATCCAGATTTCCAGTGAAAATTACTGTGTCACCTCTTCCAGCACGTGACTTGCTTGTTTGGAAAAACAGACGCCAACTCAACTCCATCTAATTGTGCCAAAAGACCAGCATCACCTCCACAGGACCTCCTCCACCTTCAAGAGCCTGAAACCTCAGTTTGACACCGAAGAATGTACGTAGGTAGTACACAAACCCATGAAGAAGCACAAGAACACAAGTCATCTAATACAGAATTTGCTACTGATAAACAAAAAACCCCACTACATTAAGACATAAATATACAAGTCTTGTTCAGTGTCTCATAGAACACCAGTGTGGTACATGGATCTATGTCACTCTGACTCCTGTGTTTTGCAGCTAAAGCAAATCCATTCATATGACAAATTGTGTGATAGAGGCCCATGTCTCCAATATTCACAATCAAACAGAATTAACAGTAAGAGATGTTGACTGATGAAATGCCAGAGATACTAAAATAATGGGGACAAGGAGTAAGTTATTCACTGTGCATATTAAAATAATCCCTTATCACAGAATCAATTTGGTTGAAAGAGACCTTTAAGATCATCAAGATCAACTATTAACCCAGCACTGCCAGGGTCCCTAAACCATGTCCCTCAGCACCACATCTACACGTCTGTTAAACACTTCCACGGATGATGATGCCACCACTTACTTCCCTGGGCAGCCCGTTCCAGTGCTTTACCATCCTCTCGGTAAAGGAGTTTTTCCTAATATCCAGCCTAAATCTCCCCTAGTGCAACTTAAGGCTATTTCCTCTCCTCCTGTCACTTGTTACTTGGGAGAACAGACTCATCCCCACCTCACTACAGGCTCCTTTCAGGGAGCTGCAGAGAGCGAGAAGGTCACCCCTGAGTCTCCTTTTCTCCAGGCTAAACAACCCCAGCTCCCTCAGCCGCTCCTCATTGCACTTCTGCTCTAAACCCTTCACCAGCTTCATTGCCCTTCTCTGAACCCGCTCCAGCACCTGAGTATCAGCTCAGCACTTGCAGTAATTTCTCAACACAAACTTCCTTTGAACAACTGGGATCATCATCTGTTTGCAGCAGCATTTCTGCAGCAGGCTTTAGAAGTCGCGGTTGACTCCCTCAGGACTGGACACTTAGGTTTAGTTCCACAACACAGACTGTTAGCCAATCTGTTTTAACAAAGCTGTGGATGACACTGGGTCTGCATCCTCTGGGTTTGCAGCACTCTGCCCTGGCAGGGTAGTCACCTAGCTTTAAAAATAAAGAGGAATAAATCAGTACGTGCTAGTGACATGAAGAGGACACCATATTAAACCACCCTCAGACTTCTAAAAACCTAAATGGCTCCACAACAAAGGCAATTAGCTGCTTTCCTCCTTTTAGCCCTCTTCTCAGGCAGCGTCAGAACTGCGCTGAGTTAATGGCTCGGTGTCTTCTTCCAAAATCCATTTGATTGTGTAACAACTTCCAGCTAAAGGATGTGAGCATAATAATGCAGCACATATGTCTTCACTCCTTTTTATTCTAGTAGACTTTCTTTCACCTAGTCAAGTTCAGATTTATTTTTCTTCAACGCTCATGACCAGAATAAAAGCAGCAAGAAATTGAGATATGTTTTAGTCAGGACATAAAAATACGACAACGCAATGAATGTTGTCCGGTTTTGCTATAGTTAAGAAACGTTACAGAAATAATAAGAGATGTCACAGATGCTAGCTTGTCACACAAATTAATTTTGCTTTTTTAAAATCCATGTTGAGAATCATTCAAGTAATAATATGAAATCAGCCAGCACTCTACGTACGGATGAAGCACATTTTCCAGAACCTTCAGCAACAAAAGAATTTCATACTGCAAAATACCATTAAACTCAGAAAGCTGTCCTGCCATCTGTTTAAAACAAAGGGTATTCAACATCCTCGTTGTTATCAGAAAATTGCAAAATGCTACGTATTACTTTATTCTGGAGGATTAGCTTTACTGATGACAGCAAAATGTACTTAAATATGCAAATACACAGTAACTGTGTCGAACTGCAGGATACAACATCATTATTACCACCTAATTGTAAGATTAGAGCTTAAATGAACTTGCTTAACAGACCAAAAAGCAGTTGTGCTGGACCTGGGTACCTGGCAGGACAAATCAGAGCTAGCCCAAACATAATTAAATGGTCAAATCACACACAGTCACAAAGAAATGAGCAAGGCACATGGATCCTTGTCTGGAGCCATTAGCTGACTGTTTGCCTTGCCTGTGAGTTGCCAGATGGCCACCCTGCTGCAAAGCAGGCTTCTGGGGGCTCCTTCGCTCCTCAGCTCCCTCCTTGCCTTCTTTCCGTGTTCTGATCCTGCTCTCAGAAGTAAGTGATGCAAAGATGGCTCTGCTATGCCTGGCTGCCACTGAGACCCCATACCACCAGAATGGCCACCCTTACAGTCTTTCACGTGTGGCATAACATAAGTGGTGTGGATCTTCAGGGGGCTGAAACTACAGACCTAGAATGATTTTCTTAGGAGTATATGGCTCCTGCAAGCCAACTATGAAACTTGCTACGAACTATTTATCAGAAAGCTACAGGAGACAGCAAGCTAAGAGCCCGCATTGGTCACATATATAAAACTTGCTGAGAATGCCTTTATTGGCAGCCTCTTTCACCCATCATCTGTTGGACTCCAGCATTATCACTGACTGGGCTGCAAACCCTGCAAGGATTGCTGAGTCACACAGAGCTCCCAATATGGGGTCAGTGATGGAGGGCTGCATTGAACATGCATCTTCACCAGGAACTTTGAACTCTGACTGTACAAAAAACAACCTAAAAGACTGTCCAGATACGCTGCCAGACAGCAGACACTACGTATTATTTCCCTTTCTCTGCAGCAGAGAAGAAACAGAAAGGGAAGAGAACAGGAAAACAACGCAAGAAGCAGCTCACCCAGCCAACAAGTTAGAGAAAACTGCAGAGCTACAACACCCAGTTTCCTAAGCTAAATAAAAAATTAGCACAGGGGACTGGTTTGGTGTGTTTCCTCCCCAATGATTCATGTAATTTTTTTTATAACTTTACTCATAAGGCATCGACAACCAAAGAAGCCAGATTCCTCGTTGAAAAGCCACACCATTATCCAGGCAGAAGGTTACTGCTTTGCACAGTATCTGGCAAACAGGACAGTCAAACGGCTAGAAAGACAACTGCTCCTCATGCCTCACCTCCACGCCTGTTTGCGGGCAGCTCCCAGGCTTCTCTTGGTTCATCACTTTGCTTAGCGATGCCTATCCTTCCATACACAATAAATAGCAGTCTCTGGTTACAACAATTGCTTAAAAATAATAACTAGAGGAAAAAAGAGAAAGTGATCACACAGAGGTTGTATTGTCCTGATGTTATTTCTTCATGTAGTTCCACTGTCATAACAGGATCACTTTGCACAAAGAGAAGGAAATGAAAAGAATTTCCGATGTAACCTCCTTTTTAATATATTTGTAGTTTCACGATAAATATGAAGCCAACCATTCCCTGCAAAAGCAGAAAGTGGCATTTCCTTCCTGGTCCTTGCACTAGCGGCACCCCAGTGGAAATAGATTTACTTTCTTTAAATAGACACTGCTAGGATGGGGTTTAGAAACAAGCCTCACCTAGCTGTCATGAATTATTAACCAGAAAAAAATCCCTCTTCTTGCCCTTTACAGAGGCTTGATTTGCGAGTTTAAAAAACAAACTGACACTTTCGTCTCTTGTACAAATACCCAACCTTTTAAAAAAGGCTCTGAACATTATAAATACATTTTTTCATGAATATGAGAACAACAATTCTATAAATAGCTATTCCTCACAGAACAGCTTCAAGACATTGTTTTTACAGACAACAGGAGGAAACTGAAGGAGGTCTTAGTGCCAAACACATTAAAGGCGAAATAAACTCTCCAATCAACTCTGGGTTTCCATTTATTATCACAAAGTTCACTGTTATTTTTCGGATTATACAATTAGTGTATGCACGGGAAGGAACAAAGCAGAGACTGCCCTGTGCTCTGGCGCAGCTACTGGGTTGCAGTAAATCAGTCCTAGCCTTTAACTTCTGAGGGCATCCACTTTGCTGCTTTGGGCAGTAATTTAACAACTCCGGACTGTCAAGAGATGAACCCGCTACTACCCTCCACAACCTTGTGGAAGCACAAGCAAAGAGAATATTTTGATTATAACTCTGTGATACAATTTCCAAATACACTGACTCAAAACTGTGTTCCATCTCCTCTGAAAAGCAAACGCAGAGAGATAAATACGGTCTAATGTAATACCAAATTGCCTGGTCAGACTGCACATTTAATGGTTCCTCCCTCCTCAAGCAATTTTTGCACTGGTATCTAAACATAAACTCAACAGGAACTCCCAAAAAACAGCACCACAACTGGTAAACCATGTTTCCATAGCCAGAACACTACAAGTATGTACTTAGTCATTCTGGCATATGCTCCAACGCCAGCTCATGCACTACCAAGTTCTAGCACCATTTTCAACATGGAACTGGCACAAGCCCTTCACACACACTTGACAATTTATCTGTAAGAAAAGGAGGAACTCATCCAGTCCATAGTTCTGATCCACTATTTTGCTAAAACAACTGCAACAATAATTTTCTATTATACGTCCGACACGGTATATGAAACAACCTGCGCCCAGTTGCTCAGGGTACTGATCCTCTTTCACCTCGGTGCAGCTCCATGGTCTCCAACAGCTGGAAACACAACAGTGCTGACTTCAAGGGGTGACACGGATGTGAAACTGGAGTAACGCAGCCATGAATCAGGCCATGAGCTTTCCCAACAGCTCCCCAGCCATAATAGTGATCTAAGCATACCGGAATGTTTTTAAAAGAAAGTAAGAGTCCAGCGAGGATTAGTAAGAACTTAGTGACGTGGCCCACCAGGCACAGCCAGGGAGCACACAGCAGTTCAGGAGGAAGAATTCAAAGGGAGCTCTGGCCTCTGGGAATTCTGGGTCTGCTATGCACCACAGCCAAAATCCTCAGTGTACAGAAGGCATGACAGAGAAACCAAAAGCCAGCAAATACGAACCACAACAGCATCCCAAATGGATCCTTGTCTGTAAACCAGGACAATTACACACCTCACCAGCCATCAGACTGTTAACACGGCTGGAAATTATCAAGCCTTCCATCCATCACTCCACATTTTCTGCACCAGGGGAGAGGCATAGGCCTGTTGTATTTGCTCTCCAGAAGAGCAGAGGAGCATATAGTGATGTAATGCTTGTCTGCTGTGCCAGGACTGGCACACAAAGCCTCCTGATTCCTGCCCGTCACACCACAGAAAACAGAAAGAACCATTCTGGAGCAGGAAACTTTCCTCTTACCTTATTTTGATCTGTCCAGTAAAAGAAAAATCCCTGTGGATCTGTTCTGAGAATAATAGGAGTCACAACGGTGGAGTCCTGGAAGAAAAAAAAGGAGAAACAAAAAATCCACGTCAGCACAGAGAACACAGAATTATGCACTAGCTGCTTTGCCACCCATATTAGTGAACTGCAACACATAGAAATTACCCTGAAGGTATCACCAGCAAGATGTCACCAAAAGAATTTAATATCACCTGCCTTATCTCCACTTTTTCTGACATAATGTATTTCTATTACCAAGAAGACGGCACTAAATAACTCCAACCTTATCAACACATGGAGTTACTCCAGAAAAGCTGTAAGTAGATAAAAGTTAAACAAATGTAACACACTGTCAAACTAGGGCCGACGCAGTAAAGCATTATAGTTATCAGAAGTCCACTGCCCAGCTTGATCCAAGTTAACCTTCAGATACAGACAAGACCTAAATGCCTGTAAGCTTTAACATACAAAGCCTGAATTTGTCTAGAAAATCTGGAATACTATCCACTCTATTAAGACCTTCCATTCGTATTTTTCTATTTTTTCTACAAACTATAAAGATTTTAGTGATTGGAGCATATATATTTCACCCCCCATCCAAATCAGTTGAATATCTGTCTACTCTGGTAGCACCCACAGCTCAGGTCAGTTAAAAACCAGCACATCTCTAAGTAAGGCAGTCTGGCTACCTACACACTCCTGTCTCCTGACTGACAGCAGGAACCTGACTGGGGACGTAGGGGCTGTATCTGAAGCCTTTTCCACAGGTGAGTGTTCATGACATCTCTCACCCACCAGGACTCCTTGGTGCCTAACAATAACTGACATCAGGGCAGCGTCGTCCTAACAGGATTTCTCCTCTCTGCTTCCTCTACTATTTTTTATTACATCTGTAAAAACACTGTTGTCTTGAGACCTCTAAAAGAGATTTAGAAGTTATGGGGAGAGCACAGAAGGGAGGAGGAAGATGGGCAGACAAAAATTACCTAAGCCTTATCTCCCTAGGAACCTAGGCTAAACCCACAATTCCTCCTCAACAAGGATCTGTATTTCTGTTGAAGCGTTACAGATGTTTTACAGCAATATGTTTGAGGTCACTCTATATTCCTTGAAGGAAAAAAAACAGGCTCTAATAGGGTCAAATTTAAATCAAACATACTTAAGTGCGGGGGGGTTTAAAGTGCAAATAAAGTTAATGGAAGTGACATTATCATAAACAAATAAAAAGTAACTTCTACAAGTGCCATTTCCAAGGCAAGAAGATAACAGCTGCCTATATTATGCCAGCACAGTCCTTTGTGATGGAGAACCAAACTCCCAGCAACAGGCTTTTGTGAAACAGGGAGGCTGAATTATTCCCAGTTTACAGCTAGAAAAACCAAGACCCAAAGAAGCTCAGTGACAGGCCCAGCACAATGGAGGCAAGCACAAAACATATATTTATCTCAGCACAAGAGACGTACAATTAGAAGAGCAAGTTCTACATGGAGGAGAAATACAAGATTGAACCCTTAAACGAGTGTAAAAGTTCTCTTTGTAACTGGAAGATCTGGGCTGTGGATTAACTGTGCCACAGGTTAACACTGACACTCACACCGGTGCTCTCAGGGGCTGGGAATAAGCGTGGCTGTGCCAGTGCCAGGCAGTGCTGTGGGAATGTCCCAGCTGGGACCAGAGCTCGTTCACAAAGCACCGCTGGCCCTTCTTTTCCTCATCACAGGAAACCAGTGTTGCATGCTCTTCCCCTTGTACCATCTATTTTCTCCGTTTCTCCATGGTTTCTAGCACCTTGTACTCCTGAGAGTCCAGTACTGTTTGAGTGCAATGGTTTTTAAAATATACCTGAAAATATGTTGACTGACTGCGTACAGCTGCAAGCTCCTACAAAAGTGTTCTTAAACCTCTGCCATTCAAAAAGAGAAAAAACCAAAACACCTGCTCTGGAGATATTACTCACCTTTTATAGCTTACTTCATTATGTCTCATGCAGCCCGGGTGTAAATGTGTAAAATGAGGAAAGAAAGAGACCAAGCGTCCTTTGGCTGAGATACACAGAACTTCAGGGGGGGAAGAGAAGGAAGCGATGAGCAACAGACAGGCAAGAAGTGATTATGTCTAGGATTAATCAAATTCTGCTGGTTAATAATATCAAAGCAGTTGCTTCAACCCAAAAGCTGTTTGGATTTGCCTGTGCTCATGACACACAGCTATCAAAGTCATACTTTTGTGGATGTGGGTTGTAAAATATATAATCAGACTCAAAAAAGTGGAGGATGAGGGGAAAGACCCTTCAGTATCTATCAGGTGACATAAAGGAAACCTCATCATGACAGCGATAATGATGAGTCTTAATTTGAGATCCTCTGTGCTCCAGGAAGCTGTTTGGTTGGTTGGGTTTTTAATCGGAAAAGGCAGTTGAGCATTATGCCTCTTTTCTGAATTAACTGTATTATTCTGACATTAAGCATAAGCACAATTAACACGCTGATGAACACAAGAACCCCACGCTGTACACAAACAGAGATCTGAGAATACCTTTATACATGTAACTGTGGAACACGTGTCTTAAAAACTCTTCCACGCAGTTACCAGCAGCAGTAAGTCACGTGCACAATCTTTTTTATGTATTCTATAAGTTAGCTATGACTCCTTTAAGTCCCTGCCACCAAAAGCCACACTCCTCAGTTCCGGGTGTAAAGGGATGGAAATAAACTTCTCTAGTGAGCTCTGCTAGTCCTTCTCCCCACTCCAGATGAACGTGGAGTCCTTTGTCATGTGCTTTTATACAGCTCTGCAGTCAGGGCTTTCAAAGGCAGGTAACAATCCACATGATACATGAAAAGCCCTTCATACAGCGAACATCCAAGAAGAGCATTCAAGGCTCTGAAACAGCAACTTGTTTCAAATGACAATTGTCTGGTACATTTATTTACAAAAATGATTGTACTATATGAGAAGATCTGTCATTTATCACCCAGAAGACACAGCTGCAGTCATTCAGGAGAGCATCCTGAAGCCCGTTAATTCAATTTCCTCACCCAAAGAGCTGACCTATCTCATAACTCCTCTGAAGAGATTTCCCAATCATACACAACTCTGGAGAAGAGGGTAACAGACAGGACACAACAGGATAAAGGGAAAAAAACCAAAACAACCAAACAAAACTTGAAGGACAAACAAATAGGGAGCAGATGTTCATTTCTTCCCTAACCCACTCAGATCCAGAACATGAAAATAAAACAGAGCAGAGGGAAAAAATGTCAGTGTTGTGCATCTCTAAAGCTGACGGGTTGGGAAATCACACATTTTTAAATGTCTAGTAAGGACACAGCTCTTACGATCCTCTGTATAGCAACAAAGCAAGCAGCCCTCTGGGTAGGAGCCCCAGACTCTTGGGACACTTCCAAGTTTATAAGAAAAGAAGCAGGAGGAGGTGACCAAGGCAAAAATCAGTTGTGACCAGAAAGGGAAGAGGAAGAAGAGAAAGGCAGAGCGTCCCAGCCAATGCTGCAAATGATTGTGGGTTATCAGGCTTTCTAAATGCCACCTGTGGGTGCTTGTGCCAAGCAGTGCCTTGTTTTCCAACTGATTGCTATTGCAGATCCCTGGAATAGAAAGGCTTAGAGTGGCCCTAACCTGGCAGCCCCAGTGTGCTGCATATCACAGCAGTCTAAACTTCAGTGAATAATTTTTCTAAAGGACATTTAATTTCACCTTTAAAAGTCCCCCATCTTTTTATTTGTTGACTTAGGGCCAATTCTCTACTTTCCTCCAGTTTCACCGCCTCAAAGGAGTAATGTGGTTGTTCTGTACTTATTCCATTAAGTTGCTCCTAATCAACAGTATAACCTCAGATCCTGCATTAGCAATATACTTTATTTTATACTTTTAAACAAAAGAGGCTTCATATTTATGCCCACAAAGTGCCACAGAGAAGCTTGGGGTCCTTATCAACCAGGCATAGCAGAACACAGATCATTGGACAACTCCATATTTAAGTGCCAGATAACCATTTCAAGGTCCAATTTTAAGCATAGGTCCCCTAGATTACATCTAACAACAGCGAGAAAAAGTGCCACCTTCTTTTTAATATTAGTAACCAAAAAAGACCATCACACAAAGCCAAAGAGTGGAGAGGGTAGAAAGTTTGGGTTAGGTCCTTTCTGACTGTATGTCCATACTTTATTCCTCAGAGCCCCCCACGACCAGGCTGTGCATCCAGCCACAAGAGACAGAGCCTTCTACCGTACTCCTCAACCATCACCGGCAAGACCTGAAGAGACACAAGGTGAGAAAGAACAGCTACATAAGGGTGCACCACTCTGCCACCTACATCCTGGGTTCTGGCCCTTGCTCCCAGAATTCTCTGTACTTTATTCAGTATGTATTAAAGCAAGGTGTAACACTATTGCTGCTGAGTTTTGTGCCAAGTACAGGTCAGGGTTAAAATGATCAGAGGACATTACAGGCTGGGACCAGTGTGCCTGCAAAGCAAGTGTCAGGCCAATCCTGCTGCAGATGAAGAGTCCCTAATGGCTCTTAAAAGTACCTAAAGGGGAATGAAAATCTCTTGTACCTTGTCAACCAGCAAGGCCACGAGTCAGATGAGTATGTGTTTGAATAAATCATATAGAGATAATGATGACGTTTCTTAGGAACAGTTGTGGTCAAAATTCACATGAACAGATTTTAAACAGAAAAGCAGGCCAGCCTTTATCATTAGCTCTTGCAACAGCTAGGGCTCACAGCATTGCCTTATTAAGCCAGACTGTTGTTTCCTGCTTTTGCTTCAGATATTTAGAGACATTGAACATTCCCAAATATAACCTGAAAACTTTTACACACATCATTATTTCATTTGCTTGAAGCTTCTCCTGGACAATTTCTCCCAAACAATAGCTTCCAAACACCAAGCTAAGAACTACAGACTGTTTCTGGCAGAGGTAACATATTCTGCAACTCTTCTTTCACTGTGGCAAAAGGGCTTGGTTGAGCAAGAGTGTAGGGTTATGGGAAAGGTGTGGGGAGAGTCCCTGCAAAGAGTTTTCTTGCCACACCACAAGCCAGGGGGATTACAGGCTTGGGGGAGTGGAGAAGGAGCAAAGGAGAAGGGATAGCAAAACCACAGCGTACACACGGTCAGCAGATATATTAGCTGCTAAACTCCATAACACATTGTGTGCTCTCACACTGGAGCTAAGTAGGATTACCCAAACAATTAGCACTACGAATTTCTTTAGGCTGACAGCTGAACTATAAGCAAGAGGGAGAAAGAGAGTACCCGTCCCCCAGTTTTGCAAAGAACCCCTGAAGCAACCTGGAAGGGTAAAGATGTTCTCTTTTTCTGAGGGCAGAAGAAGCAAATCTCTCTTGTAAAGGCACAAATGCAAAAAGGAAGTGCTGGAGAAGGTGAAATGAGCACTGAAGTTTGGAAGCAGGACAGAAAAAAAAAAAAGAAAATCAAAACTGGAGTTGAGTTTACAGGACCCGTACTTGTTCCATAGGAACATGAATGAAAATATTCTTCACTATCAAAATGGTTAAACCCTGCAGAAACTTTGGTGGTGGCACCACAGCACAGAAGCCACCATTCTGCTAAATAAAGACTAACCTCCTGCAAGTTTAGAAGAGCTACTTTGAGCAGGATGTGTTTCTCAGAAGCAGATCACCCTACCGCCTTTCTCGGATGTCCATTTTCTTGGGCTAGTTATAGCCTTACTGCACATAGTCTGGATTTGTCTGCACGAGTCCTTTATCGCAGGCGTGCAGTCAAGCGAGGAGGAATAAAGGGAGAATTTTATAGCAGAAGTAGCCAAATGCCAACCAGGAAGATTTTCTGTCTGCCAGAGAGTTCCATTTAAACCAGTCTGTTCATGAGCATAAGTGGTGTATTCTGATTTTGAGGGAATACTGGAACTGTATTTCCACATTTCACTTTCTAATTTTCCGAGACGCTGAGCCCAAATTCATCTGAAGTCACTGGGGATGCATTTGGAGCACCTGACTGTATGGTGCTCTGCAGTCTGAAAATTAGGTCCAAGGTATCTATCACAGATTAAAAATGAGTAGTTTTTTTATGTTGGGCTTTTTTTGGACCTACAATGGTACAAATGAGAACACATTTTGTCATCTAACAGGTCTTGTGAAAATAAATTTAAAAGTGCTTATGAAGCATTTACTTTAGAATAGATAAATGACTCCATAATGATTAGTTAACTATTTCACTACAACCTTTGTTAAGGAAAAAAAAAAAAGTCTTGAGCATTCAAACATTGAAGAAAGCAACAGTGCACAGCTAAAATCTGCTGTAGCTTCCCTAGCACAAAGAATCCCTCATTTACTTAAGAGTTGTTTTTTGGTTTTCAGTTTCCCTACCAACACTCCAAGGGGCTCAGGCACTACAATAACACAGATGTTATCTGTGACTGAAACGTGTGAAGTCTCCACCATTCTGCGGGGGATCCAAACCTTTTTCTTTCCCCAAGCTAAAGTTCACAAGAGCTTTCCAAAGGAGTTAACCAAGTTCCTGCTTTCTCTTTTACTAAATGTGAACTGTTGAGAGATTTTAAACTCAATCCGATTATTCTCCTATGTTGCAAAGGATCAAACCCACAACTTCTACTTTATTTAGATAAAATATTTTTACATAGCGCAGAGTTGATATTTGTTTACAACATAAAGATTAGCAACAAAGAAAGAAAAAACAACAAAAGCTCTGGAATGTTGGACTAAACTTCCCTCCAGACTGAAAACATTCAGAAAAAATAAACTCTTTTCAGTTTATTGTTTTAGTTTTATATGCACAGAACAATGGCGGTTCATTTTTCATAGCCTCAGTAATGCACTGCAGTGACTGAGTTGTGCAGACTTTAAAAACAAGAAGGAAAAAAAGGCAGGGAAAAAAAACAAGTTACTTGAGCAGCAATATCTTAAAATCACTTAGAAAAACTTCCAAGTTTTTCCCTTGTTTGATCTCAGCTTATCCATAATACTGATATTCTGGTGTTACATTTACTTGTAAGGTTAAAGGGGATGTATCTCATGCTCTTGATAATCTTATTTAAAAGACTCTAAACAAATAAAGGAGTCAAAAACTTTACACAGCACTCATCAGCTGAGCTCAAAAATGTTTTATAAGGACAAAGAAGTGCTCTAAGAGAAAGGCTTTAAAACAGACCTTACAAGAGTTAGGTTCAGTTCTGCTGCTCACTGGAAAACTCGGTGAACTGTTGTAGCCACTAAATGATGCTGCCTATCAGGAGATTTGTTTCAGTTACTAAGTATTTTGAAAAAAATGTATGGTTATAAAATTGGAATCATGCCCATCAAGTTCAGCAGAGCTAGATCCCTTACTGATACAGTTAACTTGCAAGTAAAGGTAAATAGTATAAGCCACAGAGACCAGCCAAATTCTTTATGCAAAGTACACATTATCACCAGGGAAGATAAGAAAGCCTTTAAGCAAGAACTAAAAACAAATCTATTTTTTAATCTACACTGTCGTATTAACTTGCTTCGGTGTGCCAATTACTGCTCTTGGAAAAGAGCGGCTCGGCTGCACTCCAGTCGTGGAGCTAACTCAGTTATGTCTATCTTGTTCCCACTACAGGCCAGAGGAAGGAAAACAGACAGCTGAGGCAGGTTTCAGCCCCTTCAGATGTCAGATCAGTCCCCAAAGAAGCCACCTTTTATGCTCAGGTTTCATTAACTTTCTCAGCTTGCAACACATTCTGCTACACTTAGTTTTACTCCCTAAAAAAAGCTTCACCCATGGACTTCACTGCATCCTTTTTATTTATTTATTAAATTGTTCTAAAACTCTCATCAGGACGAGCTACTGTAACCTGAGTTTCACCACAGCAGGGTGGATCAAGTCAGTTCTCCTTTAAGCCTTCCCTCTCTCTCGCAGCTATCGCTTCTCTCGAGGAATAAGAGAGTTTAAAGACCAGACCAGTGCTTAAGAGACTTAGAGTCTCTTCCCAGCAGCAAGGCAGAAGTGGTGATAAAGGCCCAGCATGAAGAAACACGACTTGAAGCAGCAAGCGCTCAGCCAACCAGCATTGTAAACCAGACACACGTGTGCATACATCCACAGAAAACCTCCTAAGCAACCAGCCGCGTTCATCTTTCACCTACCCAAACGTCAGCTGTTTCTGTTCACGGCTGTGTGAATCCAACCTACACCTCAAGTACAGTAGTTAGTTCTAACATTTGGGTTCTGACCTGTAATACTGTTATAGAATAAAACAGAAACCGTGTGAGGAAAAGCAAAGTTACAGGACAACAATCATCTGTCTGACTTCAGCGCTTTAGATCCTGATCTGAAACGAATTTGTGAACAGGCTGTATTGGGCGTTGGATGGTGTAAGTGATATCACATCCAATCCCAATGCTCCAAAGTGTGACTCGTCTTGCAATGCCAGAACTTTTTAATTGATCCTAATGCTTTTACAATTTAGAAACTGAAGATAGTCCTCAGAGGAAATGGAATTTCAGGCCTCCTGAGCTGCTTGTCTTCCACCTGCCTGTATGCGATCCCAAGTGGCTGATGAAACCTCTTCCTCTTCTCTCAGCCAAGCTCAGGCAAGGTGTTTCTCTTTCAAACTGGATCATCACCTCACTGTGGGGAGAGGCACCAGATGAGGTTCATGTGTAACATGTAGCAGACTGCACTGCTGTTCCTCAGAGAGGAGGTCCCTATAACAACAGCACTACCACAGCTGCTTATGAACAGCCTGAGAGTCACTAATGTGCACAGAGCTACTAGAAGCTCAGCATGGAAAGTCCACGGGTGGATCGGTTTGAAAGCCTGTATCCCTCCAGCTTTTGTCACACCACGCTGCAGCATCCTTCTAAGAGCTGGCAAATACAAGCTTCAACAACTATACACCATGAAATTCCTTACACGCCTGGTTTAAATCCTCCTAGCATTCCCATTTAAAAAAACCACTACTTTTCAGTGGTTTATAACTCAGCTGGAAAAATATTGTTTAGGGCTGAAACTTGGTACAAGTCCTAGGAATTCACCAAAAGCACTCTTCTGCTTTATGAAACATGAAGCAAAGTCAATAGAGCCATCTTTAAACTGTAAAACAAAGCAGCAGGGAAGTGTACAACAAGGGGACGCCTCGGCCAGGAACAAACACAGCCCGACTGCACGGGCGATGCAGAAGAACCGAACTCACTGCTGCTCTCACTCAGAAACAGTAAAGAGAAAATGGTGTGTGATAAAGACCAGCCTGTGAGCCTCGCTGTGCTGAAGAACCCTGTTAGCGCAGCAGAGCCAAGCACTCACTATGGTCAGTTCTACTTTACTGGTGCACTTTGTAGTTTACTATTTCTCATCACAGCCTGTTGTCTCACTGGAGAGCTTTTGTGTGCTTACTTACAGGAGAGACCACAGTGGGTCAGATTAATAACCACCATTTTTTTCAAACCCTCCAGGCAGATGGATTTGATAGAAGAGAAAGACTCTGAAGAGGTTATTGGCTACTCAATAGCAAATATTTTTCAGTCATTGAACATGCATTCGTCTGAAGACCTTCTTACGGCCAGAGTGCCAAAGGAGATTCTTTTCCCTTGAAATCTTTGATTTTGTGGGGCTTCCACTGCTGAGAAGACTAGGGATAAGACAAGGGGGATGGGAAATCCGCACATACATACACAGTGCAGGCTCAACGATGAGTTAAGGCACGTATTCCTCATCACACAGCGTGGCTAAATGTGCATCAGCTTTCACACAGTTGCTGATGAAAGCACTCACTGAACACGACAGGACACTTTCTCATCTCAGTCGCTCACTCCAGGTATACCTGAGTATCGCTGAGCAACACCTTTAACCCAAAACACAGATCTTCTGGCAGAATTTAGTCATGTTTTATTACTGCAGCCAATCGGTCTGTGGCAGACAGGTTTGCCACTGAACATCCACTGACCATCCACTGACTGGAGAACTCCTTCAAATGCTATGTATACAATAAACTACTTGGGAAATAGCACTTAAAGTAATAACTTAAACTGTTGCCTAATTGCTTGGACTTTCAGTCTGGAGTCTTAAATCACCGTTAGCGTGACCTCTGCATATACCTGTGGACATTTTTTGGTAGCTTACCAAAAATAAAACAGTAACTGCAAGGACAAGGCTGAGGTTATGCTGCCTTTTCCTATACTTAGGAAAACACCAACTGAAGCAAAACATTTCCTCAGCAAGTCATTCAAGCTTAATTCCTGAACATGAATAACCTGTATCCAGCCAATGTTTACTACTGCAGACAAGGTCAGGCTGCTGAGCATATTATAAACGTATCAGCTTTTTATTGTAAATAAAATTTCATACTACAAGTTGTTCAGGTTTTTGGCATTCTTTCTCTCCTTGAGAGTCTTTATCACGGGTTTATAGAGGTCAGGCTCATTCATTTGGCTGCTGGACAGGCTGAAAGCAACGACAAAACAGTGATATGTAACAAGACAAGAACAGTTGTTAGATACATGAACCTCTCCTTCTCCCTCTCTCCGTTGTCCCCCCAGTTGTTGCTGTGGACGTCTTTAGCACCGCTGAATTTGCAACAAAAATGTGAGAGCTGAGTTAAAGTTCCCAAAACAAGTTACCCTCAACAATCCTCCTGCCATTCGAACTGCCTGCCTTCCTCCCCGACCACTCCTCTACCACAGCTCGAGTCTCAGTATGCCCCTCTGTCTCCAGACACCATTCACAGACAAGACTTTTTGGGGCACCCGCTTCTCCATGCACAACTGAGACACGAACACCCGATATCGTACTGTAGGAGCAAGGCTAGCAGGGGACTCGTCCTTTCTGTTTTCCTTCTCTGCAGCTCAGCAGGCTTACCTTCCTGCTCCGAGAAAAGCAAAGCCAAACAGAGAAAGGCTATCTGTCTCTGAAACAGTCCGGGCATAGTCTGCAAGTGAAGAAAGAAATTCCAGCTGCTGAACAGCTGTGCTACCAAAGGTACAGAGAAAACCACACTCCTATGTGAGGCAATACAAGTGTAAAGGGCTGGGAAGCAGCAAGTGGTAAGGGGAAAGCGGATGTGATTTTGAGACAAGTCTCATGCCTTAATCAGCCAGGAAAGAAGAGTGCCTTCTGCACAGGAAGGAAGGTGAGCAGGGGCATCCAAACAGCGAGCCCTAGGCTTGACAACCTCACGACAGAGACAACGGGAAAGGCAGGAACCAGAAGGAAGGAGAGAAGCTGGGAGAAGGGAATGGGAGATGAAACAAGAGAGAGACAGGGAACAGGTTGAAACAACTATGTTAGGGTGACAGAGGTGGCAACGTGTACAATGAAACACGGGAGGCAGGAGAGACAGCCGCTCGCAAAAGGAGCCAGCTCAACACAGCTCGCTCCGGCCGAGGGAAGTGATCTGGGAGAACCTTCCGAGAAAGTTTGCCCTGCAGACGGCCGGCAGGTTAACAACGCCTTTCGCCTCGGCCCGGACCCCACACGGCGACCGCCCGGCCCGGGTGAGGACAGCCATAGCCGGCCACCGCGACCCGACCCCGACCAGCCGCCAACTCCTTCGCGGCGGGCCGGCCCCGCCGCGTCGCACCTGCCCCTGTGCACCGCGCCCCGCGGGTCCGCCGGCCGCGGCTCCCCGCCGCCGCGCAGGGCCGGGCCGGGCCGGCCGCGACCCCGACCGGCCGCAACGTGCGTGCCGGAGCCCTCCTGCCCGATCGATGAGCCCTGCGCGTTGCATAACCCCGCCGTGCCCCTGCCGCCTTGCCCCGTGTGGGGCACGGCGAGGGGAAGCGAGGAGAAAGCGGCGGGGGTGGGAGGGCGAAGCTACTCACATCGTCCCACTTGACGAATTTGATGCCTTTCTTCAGGGTGTCGGAGACGCAGACGGGCTTGAGCTGCAGAGCGTGCACCCCTGGCTGTGCCCCGGCCATTTGCACCGCATTGACGCGCTCTCCCCCGGAGCGGAGAAGCCGCGGGAGGCGGCCGCCGGAGGAGCGACGCCGGAGCGCCGGAAACAGCCCCAGGAGAGAGGCCGGCAGCCGCGCTCGGCGCGCCCGGAGCGGGCAGCGAAGCGGCTGCCCAGGCGGCGAAGGCGAGAGGCTTCACTGGCGCCCGAGGAGGGACCTGGCGAGGCAGCGTCCGGGGCGAGCCATGCAGCGGCACATCCTCTATATACAGCCGGCTCGCCACGCACGCACACGCCCGCCCGCTCTCTCTCACAAACACACACGCACGCAGGGGCACGGAGCGAACGGCGCTGCCCCCTCGGCTCCGCTCCCCTCCCGCCCGCCCCTCCTCTTCCCCGCCAGGCTCGGCCCCCGAGATTCCCCCGCGCCGAGGTCAGCGCGCCGCGCCGTGCCGGCGGCATCGCGGCGCCACCTGGCGGCGGCGTCTGGCGCCGCATCCGCCGCGGAGTCGGACGCGCCGGGCTTCGAGTTCCACTCCGGGGGTTGACGCCCGGCCGAGCTCCCCGTCGAACCCCGACGAACCGTCGCGGGGGAGCTCGGCCGGGCGCCAACCCCCGGGGCTCTGTCTTCCCCCGGACCTGGGAAGCCAAGAGAAGAAAGACTCTTAATTTAAAGAGAGTGGCAAATGCAATTCCCATGGAGGCTTCATGCTTTAAATACACAGAAATTGCTTTACCAAGGCTTTTTGCTGTCATAAGATGAAGGGGCTTCCTCAGAACAAAGGTACGTGACCTTAATACAGTCTTAGGTAGGCGAAACTCAAAAGGCATAAAGGTGGCAAAATGTCCTCTTGCCCAGCAAAACCCTAAATCCAGGGGTTTTAAGGAGAGGGTTTTGAAGAACAGTTCTATGTGCTCTGCAAATGACCTTCCCTCTGTTAGAGCCCCTGTGCAGTCACAGCAGAGTAAAGCATCAGATGACACAGCACCTGAGACATCTGATTTCTCCGTGGAGGTTTCCAATCGACCCTTATGATTTCGGGGCCGTAGGTCAAACTGCTGCTATAGACAAAGCAAACGACCAGTGCAAAATGTCTTTGAAGAAAAACTGATTTAGGTTCAGAGGAATGATATTTCAACAAATTACTAGGTGAAAATACAATCTGTGTGGGGAGATGTTCTTTTTTTAATTAAAAAGCTACAAACCCGGCGTATTGGACTCCCTGTTTGCTCTCCCTGTTAGTTACAGCGTTGTTAAAGCTCTTCCTCTGGGCCCCGTCCAACTTCTTCCTCTTCAGTAAGAAACTTTTCATTGCCTTTAGTGGGTACCGAATCTGCTCCTTTACGACGGACTGTGCAGGCAGGCTACACGTTCCAAGGCCAATTAATCCATTGGATCTATTTTTTATTCTTATTAACCTTCCATGCTGGTGCAGGTGTCACATCAGTCAGGATAAAAGTCTGCTCCCTCACTGCTGTGCTTTAATTCCTGTTCATTTGCTTTCGGCATCAAGGAACAATAACAAATTCCGAGTTTGACTGCACTGACGTACGGACAGGATTGCTCTGTGCTGAGGTCAGGGAGAGAGATTTTCAGCATCATTTTCACAACCGCCTTTTCATTCCAGTATATACTCTAGAAAAGAATAAAAACTAAAATAATAATACTAAAAACCCCCAGGGAATAAGAGCAAAGAGCACTGACACTAGAGAACTTATCAGTGATCCCTTAAGCACTTGTATACACAGAAGTCTGCTCAAATCAGCTGTTGGAAGATGTAAAACTACAGTGGATGGTGGCACCTCTGTGGCAGTTTTCTCAGAAAGTCCATCATACATTTTCTCTTGGCCTACACTTGGGAAAAACAGTCACAATTCACGCCGGTACCTCCTGACCCCTGACGATACTGCAGTCCTGGCAATCCGTTAGTCTGAATGTGGAAGGGGTGATCTTAGAGACCAGTACAGGCTCAGAGACTGGTATCTGCCACTTCAGATATGAAATACTGTTTGGAGCGATTTTGTGGCTTTTCAGACTTAACTGTTTTAATCTGGTGGCATTTGGCTGAAGAGAAACACGCCTTTTTTCTGGCAGATATGTAATGGATTTTGTATCAAAAGGAAGAAGCAGCACAAAAGGAAACAGCACTATGACTGTGCCTGTTAAACAACAATTCCAGCAAGTGCTTATGATTCAGCCGGCTCAGTGAAATCAGTGGGAATTGCAGTTTCAACTCAGACAGCTAGTTTATGTGGTACCGCCATTGCTTAGTTAGCCTCTGCTCCAGCTAAGGCTGCATTTCTGGGTACATAGCACATATTGCAAACACTGAAATTCAGTGCAGGTCTACATTCACGCTTTCTTTTCCACCAAGTATGGGATCAGTGACCTGGAAACCAGCCACAGAATCGCTACACTCAGAAAGAGGATGAGCATCTTATCAGTAGGTGATTGGACCAAACCTGACAAAAGAAGACCCAGATGCCTTTCTCCACACATGAGGTAAGCCTCACTAAACAGCTAAAGTGGGAGTTCTGGATGTTTTCATTTTTGTAGGTTCAAAAATCTCAGCCTGGGCAGTAAAACCATTGCCTTGTGTAAATAATTCACGTTATTTGAGTTTGAAAACGCTTCAATGCAACGGTGCACCTGATACCAAGAGTTAAACCTGAGTGGCAGCGTTTGCAGGATTTGAGATGAAAGACAAACTCAGCTTCACCAGAAGTACAGCATCCTAATTGCATTTTAAATTGGACCAAATGATACTTTAATTATCAGTGGGAGCAGGATCATTATGTTGGATGGAACAACTCTCCAGAAAAGAAATACAGAAGACTTGAGCCTATTTTTCTGATAAAAGCTCGGTCGTTCTGAGGAAAGCTCCTTTCAAATAATGCAGACAGTGGAACTCAGATCTTCCTGATGAGTGCCACAAGGTGTAGTGGAACTGCCTTTTGTGTGACTGTCGTGTTGAGAAATGAAACCTACCAAACGCAGTAGTCCCAGAAGAGATGGTAATTATTTCTTTTAGTCACTCATTTACTGAAAGAATTCACCTGTTAAATTAATACTTCCATAAACTCACAGCCGGTGGCCACTGGAATATGTTTGTTATTTCACTGGATCCATTTACGATATGTCATATGTACATAACGACAGCAGTCAGACGTGTCCCTTATCTTTCTGAGTGAGACTGATAACTTATGTGGCACAGCCACTCCATCAGGTGACTTCAAGAGTGAATACGAAATTCTGGCACACAAAACACCGCCATAGCAACAAAGCCTGGCAACAGCAGCTGCTGCACAAAATGAAATTGGAAGAGGAGGGGGAATCTTGTAAAAAAGTCCATTTACTGTCAAAATAATTTTAATATTTTTTCCTTCATATCAGCATCACAAACGTCTTAAAAATACTGTGAGAATAAAGATTAATGCACCATGTTTGAAATTACACAGAGGTGCAAATAGTGTCTCTGGGTATATGAAACGCTCCAGTCACTGGTACGCTCACTGGGACCATATTTTACTCTGAATACATTGACCTGATGCACATCTGGCACCTGGGGATGTCAGTGCCACAGGAAACAGTCCACGTTTCCCTGGACAACACCCTGTCCCAATGACCTTGCAGGATGCCAGTCTCCAGCTCCGCCACAGCACTCACCAGCCACAGGTCCACTGAGCTGGACCCAAGTGATGGGCTGACATCCCAGCCTGGCCTCCGCCCAGCCCCATCTCCATGGCCCTGCCATCCTGGGGCTGTGTCTGACTCTGCTTCCCCTCGCTGGACCATGGTTTAAGCAGCTTAAAAATTAAGGGTCTGTACACCAGCATGTGGAGTTCGTTTCCATTAAACAGTTGTAGAGAAAGGGGTTTGTAATCCTTTCAGATGACAAAAAGTTAAGGAGAAATTGTGTTGAGTTTTTTGCATTGGAATTTGACAAATTTCCAATTTTTATTTTTATTTTTCAGACTGCAAGTGCTGTTATGTCTTTTGATACTCCTCAAAAATTAAGCCGAAAGAATTTTGAAGGTATACCTTACCTTGAAGTAAAGCAGCTTAATTTAAAATTTTGTGTCTTGCTACAATCGAGTAACATTCTTCTCTATTCTCTTTTCAGAAGTATTTTTATAATACACAATTCTGAATCATCACAGACTCTCATTCCCTTTCTGGCTATTTTACAGAACTTGCAGTTGTAAAGGGTGAAATTCCACAACTGACAAAACATTAGTCACAAAGCAATAGAACATTTACATAGCTGAAAACAGTTGCTCTAAACTACATTTTTAAGACTTGGAGCAATTGTGTTGTGATGTAAATCTTGAGCCACGATACCTCGTAGAAGGAATTGTAACAAATCGCCAAAAAAAAAAAACCACAACCAAAAAAACCCCAACTCCCGGTTACATTTCATATGAGCTGATTTAAATTTAATTCAGTTATTAACACTGCTAATCTAAAAAAAGCTCTGGTCACTAATAACATGTCCAATGGAGGAAAGGACTAGTTAGTCTCCTACGGTCCACCAGCAGCCTAAGCACAACTTCCAAAGTCAGACTAACTAAGGCCAACAATGTCCTCCATGACCATAAAGCTCAAGCTGAACCAAGTAAGCTGAAAACTATTATGGCCTATCCAGACTCTCAATGCTGCCGAATCATGAATCATTTCAGTAAGAATCTTTCAAGATTTAGTGCATTCTCTTGAAAAAAGTAGAGCACATGCCCCAGGAACTACCAGGAGCTGCTGCGGTAGTGTAGGGTTCAGGTAAAAGCTATGAAGCTAGGAATGCAGGTTCAGTGAATGGTTCGGGTGATGCTACTGTCACTCTGTGGCAAGGAAAAGCACTAACAGGTAAAGCACTTGGCTGTCTGGGAGGCAATCTGCTCTAACAGGACGCCTGCTGAGCAATCAGAAACAACATTTACCAACCTCTCAAACAGAAGATGTTGTTAGAAGCATAAAGGGAAAGGTAGGAGGTTAAATGGAGGAGAAAAAAATGCTGTTTTTAAAGATGACCACAGGCAACATCTTGGTATTTATGAGCAAAACATAGCTAGCAGGAGGAGAAGAGGAAGAAACAGCTAATGTCTGTCTGTTCCATAGCAGGACAAGATCACCAACAAACAGTGCTGGTCATCTTATTCCCATTTTCTGTTCATATTTAGTATCAGACAATAAGCTCCACACTCCTCTTGTTCCAGGAAAAGAGAGATGAGGAAGACTAATAGGTCAAACTGAAAGGGCCCGAACACATTTTGGTTGAAGTCATTCCACCAGCTTTGATGGGAGTTCAAACAGGCTCTTTGAAAGCAAATAACATAAATTATCTCGCAATTATCTTTTTATGAGATTATGCAACAGTTTTGATGAAACGGCTGATGATTAATTTAAGATTCAACATTCATTTTCCCAGTAGTCTTGTAAATATATAAAAGGTCATGACATATCATTTTAAATAAGAAATAGCAATTATTGTAAAGAAATCTCATGTTTCAGAGCAGCCAGCAGATAGAGAACTGTGAGCAAAACAAAGCTGAGGCTAAGAGTGAACATCACAGACTGTAACAAAGAGTAGCTCTTGACTTCTCTAAACACAGTGAGACTTGTAGCACTCATTGGAAATATCTGGCACATGGACTGATTGGAATCACTCTTCCCACCATCAGCGTTGACAGTATTTCACAGATCCTCTGCAAGCAGACTCTCTGCTTACAAAATTAACCTGAATGTCAATGTCAGTTAAAGAAAGTACATTTTTTTTTATTTATTCAGCAGAAGAACCAAGGGCAATAGACAATATTTGCTTTTACAGTGCTACAAATATGTTAACTTATCACCTCGTAATACACCAGGAATTCTACCCTGAGTACGGCCTCGTGTTGCACATACGCCTTGTTCACTCTTTGGACAAGGGCTGTTTATTACTATCTAAATCAGCGGCACAGACCAAGAGAGGAAGTGTGCTCAGAGTGAGTCTTATCACGCCCCTAAGAGACCACAGTCTTACCAGAAGTCTTAGACAAGCTGAGAACTGAGGCCAGATTTCCAAGAAACCTAATCAAATACGGTTTCTCTGTTCTCCTACAGGCCTCCCAGCACTGACAAAAAACACACAGATGTTTTAGATATGATGCAATAGCAAGAATTAACAGAGCAGTATAGGGTGGGGAAAGGCTCTTGTGATTAACTTTATAGAAATGTCAATCGACAGGTAGCATTTCATACTATTTGGTACCACGTTTGTCAATAAAGTTCTAACTGTTGGTACCATCTTAAAGCTAATGTAATAGGAGTTATTCTTGGAGAAGTGTTTGAATTAAAGCATAGCTGCCTCACAGACTAGTTCAGGGAAAGTGCATAAAAGAAATCAGAGGAGAAACACAAAGACATGACTTCAGCTTGGCATTTCTACGAAGACACCAAAAATTCAATAATGTGAACTCATCACTACAAAGCCAGAGCAGTGTCAGTCCTGCTTCAAGAGAGCTTCAAACCCAAGTGCCTGATCACACGCAGCACTGATCTTCCTTGGCATTGCACCAATATCCACTCAGCTGTAGGTGCTGATTTCTTCTTGGGATCAGTTCACAAAAGGTGATTTTCACTGACAGAAGTGGGACATGGAAGCTCAAGAGGCCCTTTGCGTGGAGGCTGTACCTATTTAAAAATCCAGAATTTTACATGCAATTCATGATGGGCATCTATTATTTGATGCAAGATGCCAACTCATGACTGTAGGCGCACAAAGCTAGGCTCTCTGTTCTGTGAGGCAGGCATTTCACAGTCAGAGCTCCTTGCTTCTTCCCTTTCTCTGCCACTATTCATCAGTGAAAACCTTCTCCTACCTCAAATTACTGAGCTAAATAACAGGCATGGGTATTACCTGATAAGCATCTTGCAAACTGTCATCATGGCTTGGCTTCGCGGACGAAGATTTGGGAAGGGCTTTGCCCACGCTTATTGCAAGCGCATTGATGGCTGAAAAGGCCAATGCGCGATAGGCAAGACCGGTTGCAAAGAGCACACCGGAGGGTCTCCTTGGGTGGTATAGCCGTGGTACTGTCTACTCTTCTGTACGGGTCTGAATCATGGGTCATCTACCGCCACCATCTGCGACTCCTCGAACGCTTCCATCAGCGCTGCCTCCGCACAATCCTAAACATCCACTGGACTGACTACGTGACTAACGTTGCTGTCCTTGAACAGGCAGACGTCACCAGTATTGAGGCCATGTTGCTGAAAACGCAGCTGCGTTGGGCAGGGCACGTCTCCAGGATGGCGGATCACCGCCTCCCTAAGATCGTGTTCTATGGTGCAAACTGTAATTAACATCTAATTGCACCACAGAAAGTTGCTAAGAAGATGCTAGCTTTATTGTAGAGAAACCACAGTAAATGTTGGCAGTGGAGATGCTGGCATTGGTTTGGGGCCAGTTTGCTTCCCTAGCACAAAGCTGTTTTCCTCTAATAATTTTGTGGAAATAGTCAGGCTTTTTACTTGAGTAACAAAGAGTAGCAAGGTGAGGAACCCAGTCCCACCTCAATATTAGCTCTGTGTCTTTGTCTCTATTATGAGGAAATACTACACTGGGAAAGAACATGTACATCTTAGCCCATCCCCAGGCTCCGATATTTGGCGTAAGACATGTACTAGAAATGTTTTAATACCAGACTGTTAATGCAGGTCAAGAATTCCAGTTATTGTGAGTGTGAGCATGCAAAAACTTTGTCGTCGACAGAAAACGCAATGTAACCTACAAAGACAACAAACCGTGAATCTCAAAATATTATTGTTGTGATTGTAGAGAAAAGTTCATGGCTAGATAATTCCTTTTTTTATAGTGCATCTTTACAACATGCGTCTCAGATTGCTGGATATAAAAGTTACAGTTACCTTAACAGGTAATATAAAACATGACCAGTTTATGAATGCTGTGGCAACACATGCAGAAGGGAAGGCGTTTCACCAACTGGAAAGAATAAAATGATAAATCTTGTGGTATGCACATGAAATCTGGAAAAAAAAAAAAAACCAACCCAAAACTCCAACCAAAAAACCCGGAACAAATCTCTGTAGAACCAGTTTTACAGAGAGCCTTGAAACAGACTTAGACAAGGGTGGAAGAACTGTTGGGCTTTGAAATCTTCCATTCTTGTTAGATGGGGTTTGGGCTCCCTGGGTGGGTAGGCATTGCCTTTGGGAAGCTTTAGGAGACACTGCTTGGGAGGCACTTCATACACTGCCCTGGGAGAGCTAGGCAGCAAATTGCCAGTGGAATCCCTTGCTGGTTTCTGACAAGTCAGCATATTGCATACTCTCAAATACTTCTGCATGCTTCTGAATGGTTTCCACCAAAGCTATAAGTGTAATTATCTGAGAAAGTTTATTCCTCCAGAGAAAAAGACTAGACTGGGCTCCTGTTTAGGTTGCCAAACAATTTTTCAACCCTCCGTTCTCATGCACACATCTTTTATAAGAAGTGTGATAGTATTTTCTCAGCTTTTTTTTCAATAAGAACATTGACTATGAGCACATTTTTAGGTATATTCTGCAGTATGAGAAAGGGAATTGATAAGCCTTTTTCCCTTTGTGTGGATAAAGTGATATAGGTATGTTGTCTATGCATGCACACATTCCTACTTATATTAAACTGTAAAAATGTTATGCTTGGAACACGGCATATAGCTATGTCTTCATGGACAACTGGACCTCTTGCTGCATTTTTTTTTTTTGCTTCATTTTCTAAATAAAATTATTTGAAACATTGTAAATTTTCAACAGAAAGAATACTTCCTTTCTTCTCTGCAACACTTATATCCTCAAGCCTAATTACAGCTACTTTTGCCAAACTCTTAAAACTCATTGCTGCCCTTCAAGAACCAGCCTGCTAGACTGCAGCACAGACCCATCAATAAACCACAGCTGAGAGCCATTTATGAGGCTGCTAGTTTAGGAAACCACTAGCCACCACTTCCTAAATGAGAGAAAATCCATCAGTTCTTCATTTCCCTTCAACTTCAGGAGGCAGCAGCTAACCTCTGCCACAGCCACCTCTTTCCTGTGGCCTGCACTTAGCACCTCTCAGGACCTAGTAGAAACAAACAAAGGAATTTATATGCAGCCACACCTAAGGGCATAGCAGGGAGGTTCTGGGATTCGTTGCTTTTTGAGAGCGCAAAAGTCTGCTGCACTCAGCACAGTTCTGCTCCACTTCACCCATGTGCTTGCAGCTAAAAAAAAAGCCATCAATCTGAAACCACACGTGCAGCTGGCTAAGACTGTTCAGGTACATCAGATATTAGCCCAACAATCAGAAGGCACATCTGGCTGAACCATACAGTAAATCTGCGAGGGATGGAAAATGCTGCTGCTTGCACTCTGGATGCTGCTGCCAAAATGTGAGTTTGACCCCAAAATATGAGCAAGGTTTGGTGACTGGAAAGGTGAGTTGGCCTTGCCTCTTGGTACTTCAGGCTGAGAGATGGAAGACGAGGCCACTCGCAAACGTCACCAGCAGGTAGGATTTTAATTATATCAGTTACAATTTCAGTGTTTGCTGTATTCTCAAGTCAACTTAAAGCTTGAGCGAGAGGATGCCTGTTGAGATAACTGGAGAATGCATTTGGAGATACTTGATATGTTGGCAAAAGAAGATTCTTCCTTGGGTAGCACATACTACCTGGTACAACTATTTCAATTTGGCCTGTGCCACTTCCAACTGTTTAACTTCAAGAGGCTTTTCTGCATAATCTTTAAAACATCTCAGAGCTTAAAATTCAGGAGTTAGATTTTTGCTGGAATAAAGTTGCATACTTTAATAAAGAGTCTTAACCTCTGTGGAAGGCTTCCTCCCTGCCAATAGACACAGCCAGCCACAGCCCACCTCTAATGGAGGCATTTCTACAGTCTGAGAAAAGGCTATTAGGGAGATACTGCCTTGCAGTGCTATAAAAATGAGTTAAAAGCCATTTTGCTGCTAGGTGTTCTGTATCTACAGCTACTCAGAACAAAACCTGTTGTCTCTTACGAATGAGAGAGGGAAAAAAAATGTATAACACATCTTTAGAGGTAGAAAATGAAAAGGAAAGGTTGTTTTATGTATAATATATAATATCACTGACAGATTTCAGTATATGGAAACACTATTAAATATTTAAAGGGATATTATATGTGTTCCCTTAATACCAAGTGATGCAAGATCAGCTTTGCATGAAAAATAATGACATTATCAAAGTGAACTGTATCTACTGGAGATATTGTGTAACTAAAAGGGACGCTGCACTCATGTATTTGGAGATTTTTCCATGTGAACTTCCTGATCGTGGGTGCTTAGTTGTCTGCCACACACACCCTTTGGCATGACATTTCTCTGCCTTTCCTGAAGTCAGACTTTCAGAAATGGGGATGCTACACACAATGCAGACTGTTTTGCTCGCTCGAGGATTTGTTATAGTGCATTGTTTAATCCGTGAGGACTCTAGGTTTGACACAGTGGCTAACAGGGGTGCTGTATCTGTGCCATGGCATACAAATGAGTTTCCCCAGACACTCTAGGAAATTGTTACATTGCATTCATGACCATTTCCCATGGCATTACTAGTCACTCTTGATTAGTTCTGCTTGCTTGACCTGTATCACACATTTGAGTAAAAAAATTGTTTCATATTTCAGGTAAGCAACTTTGTAGATAAATATTACTGAGGCATCTGCAAGATATACTCACATTGCCCCTCCCTTTGTAATTTAAAAGCCGACCATTCTGGCACAGTTATAGCCCACATGGAACAAAAGGAAGCTCCCAAGCAATGTACATGTGGAGTGTTGCCAGAACCACTAAAGGAAATCGCATAGTGTCTCCACACCTCCATCTGCCTATCCCCACATCAGTTAGCAAGAGAAAACTTGATGTTCTTCTGCGGCAACCAGTATAACCCCCAATAGTACATGGAAACTGCTTTAGATACTCACAGACAAAGGGGAGGTTGCATTTTGAAGCCTTTACTGTCTTACCAGCTAAGCTTAAGCTGCCCCGAGGGCCCTCTAACCCACCGTGGCTGGCTGTGCTGAAACAGCTCTGGTGCACCACTGAAATACATCCAGCCGACACTGCTGCATCAAAATCTACAGAGCCAAGTCTTAAAGACCTGCCTGATTCAGCAACAAAGTCAAACACACACCCTGAAGCACAGGACTAGTCACCCAAGAAAGACAATTTGCAGGCTTTCAGTAAACTGTTAATAGTTCAGTGATTAAGGAAGATAGTGGTCTTCAAATTCAGGAATCTGCCTGTTAAAAATGTAACTGCCACGGATTGTGAGCCGGTAGTGAACTATTTCATATAAAATCCCATAATATCTTTGTGATTTACACTCACTATTTAGCACCCTTTCTAACAGCGGTATTTTGGCAGTGATTTGCTTGTTGTAAGGGTTCAGTAGAGAACAATTCTTCAGTCAGTAATTGCCACATCTCAAATAATTCCAGCCTTTTAGTATTGATTTTAGGAGAACTTTATGAGGAGTTACATATGAATATTCAAATACTGTATTACAAATATAACCGCTGGAGCACAATATATCAGATTAACAGAGAAAGATCCTTACTCATTGCAGTATACTTCTAAAATACAGCAATAATAATGCCTTTTATATTTCAGAAATAAAGCTCCTAGTTTGATTTACATCGAACTTATTCTCAAGTAAGTCTTTGTAGTGTAATTCTGGCATATATTATTTTCAGGTTGCACTTAATACATGTTTGCTTTACTCCAGGTTTAGCCTTAATGATTTTCATAAATCTGTGAGTCTTTCAGCTGGAAATTTCTTCCATGACAAAATCAGAAGCTAATGCGTATTTGCTGTGGATAACTTGCCGGTCAACCAGCATTTACAGTAGTCAAGTCTTTACTTAGGAGAACTCTGAAGTGTGAAAGAAAAGATGGATAACCAGAGCTTGTGCCTATTAACAGGACAAGTTCCCCAACTGCTTAATCAGGCTGTACCCAGGTTTTGTGGCTTCACATGAACTCCTGACAAATGTATTATTTTGACAAGCACGGGATAAGTGTAAAAAGGGTAACTGCAGAGCCAGGCCTTGGGCAAAAGGACCAACTTCAGAACAGTAGCTTCCACAATTTGCAGGATTGAGGAGATGCCAAAAGCAAAACCCCAAAGGGATACTCAAAGAACTAACTACAAAAACGTGTAGTAAGAGCACGTATAGGAAAGGCCTGCTGACATATGTAAAGCGCATACAAATTCAAAACTTCATACAGAGAAGAAAGCAAGAGGTAAGAGTATAAGCATTTACCACAAGTCTTCTCCCAGTAATATTTTAGATCTTTCTCTATTAAAATTAATTTGCCACTTACAAATAAACCAAGATCCTCAAGTGATATGAACTGGTACAAAGCAACAGAGCAACACTAATTCATAGCCCCCAGAGATCCCCAAAAAATCCAGCTTGCTGTAGTCAATAAAAGCTAATAGTCTTACAAACAGACTAGTCCCAACGATGACACAAAACCACCTTCTGAGACCACACATGACAGTGGAAAAGGCAGAATCTGAGACTTAACATTTATGGCAATAATTTGAAAAAATGACTAAACAATTGTGATCAATTGTGTAAATAGAAACACAATCTGTTATTAGGACAAGGACAGCAGAAGGACCACAATGCTATTATGACAAGCTCTAGCCCAACTTTTGCTCTTTTATTACATTTGGAAGAACACCACAAACTAAAGGGTACATAATTATCTAAGGGGTAATTTGTACAGGAACCTAAAACTATAAACTTACATGTGAACAGAGAGAAAGGAAGATATCTGTAGTGATAAACGATCTTATTTGGAACAACATCCCATAACAGACAGTGCTCTTTCAAAGAGATGTCATAAAGATGACAAATAAACAAAAGCAGGATATGCCTCTCAAAGATCTGTCCTTGCATGGAATAAAGACAGTAGTCAGTGGTTAACCCTATAAAATACTGTTTCTGTTTAATACTCTACCAGAACAATTTGAGGAACTGGAAGAGGAACATAAGCATGATCACAGATATTCCTGTTCTACTGACAACTCTCAAGGATACTGATTTTATTTCCTACTCTACATGTTTATACTGACATGATTAAGAAATACATTCTAATACACCAGTGATTTAACCTTTCCTCTTAAGCAAATAATTCTAAGATTTAATTACAAATAATCTTTTAAAATTTGCTTAGATTATAGAAGTTTAAATGCATAAACACACTGTTAAAATGTTTGTTTCTTTACATTGAATACCTCTGAACTTCTCACAAAAAGTAAAACAAAATTCAATTTCCTAATCCATTTCACTGTTACTTAAGGAGACAGAAAATTTTCCTCTAAAATTTGTTCATACAGTTTAAATAAGCACTTAACCTGCTGTAATTTCTGTAAAGAAAACTAAAGATAATGATCTGCCTGTGTGCAGCTAAGTGAGATTAAATGAGCACTGGGCTAGACCTGCCCCTGCTCTGTGCTTGCAACTGGATTGAGACTTTCACCAGACCCCTGACCCCAGTTACGGATTTGCTAGGAGGTCCGTATCCTCATGAACACTCAGTGGTAACATGTCCACTGGAAAACATGGCCAGGTGTTTAACTGCCCAAAGAAATTTGCCTCTGATTTGGAGGCTGAGTTATTCTTTGAAAATGGAGCTCAGTAAACTATTCAACATCTTATTTAACATCGCACCTGCCTCAAGGATGGGAGCAAGCTGTTATAATTCAACTCAAAGTTGTTTTAGAGCTCTCTGGGTTCTGGAATACTTTTCCTGACTGTCACATTCCAGTGGCAGTGTTTTCATTAGTGATACAGCACAAAACCACAATGCAGGACTGGCACACATGCCAATACGCACACAGTCCCCTCAAGGGTGTTCCCCACCTTGCTGCACTCTGCACTGCCAGTGCTCTACTTTGCTTCAGGCTACTCCTGGTGTCCACCACAGAGGTCTGCTCAGCCAGACCCCAGCAGAGAGGTCTTGATGCCATAGGAAAACTTCTGGCAGTGCCCAACCCAGTTCTGGCAGCTGCTCTTTCTGCTTCAAGGTCTCTTCCCCATTGTTGCAAGTTTTAAAGCTTTTTTGAACACTACTTTTCAAGCTGACACCTCCTTTATTTCAGAAGTCTCTTGGTAATTCTGACTGATGGTTATCTTCTACCTTCCTACAGGAGTTTTGGACAAATGTGCTCCCAGCCCTTTTGTGAAGCCCATCCACACTCCATTTACGCCACTGCTCCTACCTTGGTCGGTGTGTTCTCTGGGCTGTTTGCCATGAGTAGGCTGAGCCACCACACCACGTTCTTTTAATTTTTGTGGAGACAGACATTTACAAACAAATCTGAACTAGTTGAGGTGGCTTGTACTACAGGCAAGGATGGGGGAAATTGTGATTGATTAGTTCAATTTTGACAAAAACTACAGATTTTGCTCAATGACCTTTCTGTGTAGCTCAGCCTGTTTTGAACTGCTATGTATCACCATATTTGATATTAGGTTTATGACACCTCCTGCACCCATGTGGTGTTCCAATATTCAAGGATCTATTATTGGTTCTGAAAGCAGAATTGGAGATTTTCTTTCTTTTCTGTAGAAAAATCTAGTGACCATTTTGAGGTATAAGAGTTCCTTTGTACCACAGGTATGCCAAGCTGAGAATCCAGGAAACTGTCTTCCCTTGCAGCCACACTTCAGTTTGCTCCTCTCCTCCCACCTTTATTTTATCTCCTAAAATGAAAGTACACCTTGTTCTCAGAACACTTGCTCCTTACACAAAAGTGCATGAAAAATGATGGGAATGCTAAGTGGCACGTGAGATCATCTTTGAATAAGATGGAGCTTGAAAGCTCTTCAGAAGTTCAGGCTTGCTCTTATAGGAAAAGAATATGAAATATGTCATTCCCAGCTACCATGGCCACTTATTTATGCTAATGGACTTTGATGGGAACTTCTCTCATCAACAATTTTTAATGCCTCTTCAGAGCATTTCAGATCCTTAACAGGCCTAATAGCATAAGGAACCAAAAGGCATCCAGATGAATTATGCTTTCACAGCAACATTATACTGTCATTCTCTATTGTTACAACTTTCAAATGGTACTTTGGGTTAGAGTGACCTCAAATGCACATCAGATCCTAAGCCATTTTGAGATCTTTTTAGCTTTCATTACAACTTGGTTTATTCTGCAGACACAACTTATTTTCAAATCTAATCTGCAAGGAAGCAGGAATGGGACTTTAATGTGAATATGAATAGCCACACCAATGTGGACTAGAATAAATAGCATTTAGGAAGAGAAGACACTCATCCTTTAGAACAGCCAATGTCTTCCCAGGGTGAAGAGGGACTACCTCCATAAAATGCTGAGCTAGATCCCAACATAGTTTGCTTATTATCATATGCATTAAAAGGAGGAAAAACTACCCCTTTGTACGATTAAAATGCCCAAAGCAGCACATAGGGAAAAACAAAGATAGCAGATCTAAACTGCACTCCTGCAAGGCCATGCTGGAGTTTGGCCAGGGCTTTCAACTTCCTCTGGGTCTGAGCAATGGCCAAGCAACAGCTCTACAGGGATGACTACAGCAGCTTGCCTAGGAGTGTGCCAGGGCAGAGCAAACTGGCAAGCTGAACAAGGTACAATTCATCCACTTGGGCTAGTATTTCTGCCTTTATTGATTTTTATTCTATTGCAGAAGTTGGGGATGAGATTTGTTCTGTTTTCAGGGGTTTTAGGTTCTTTTTCCATTGACTTTAAAGTGAAATACAGACCCTAAGAGAGACTTCCTGAAAAAGCTCTTTTCTCACACAATTTCATAAATAAAAAGGAGGAAACTTTAGAGGAGAATGCACAAATGTTATGATAACACTTACCAACATTTAGAAATAAGTAAAAACCATGAGAGAAACAGAAAATGACAGTGTCTATAATCTGTTAAAAAGCAGCAATAAGGTCAGAAGAATCCATACAAATCAAGAACTTGTGGCCAGACATTTTTTAAATTACAAATCAAAATAAACCTTGAGGTTTCTTCAGGAAGTTTTCTGCTTCCTGAAGGCAGAAAGATACTGGTGAAAAAAAACCCCAACCAGGTAGTTACGGAAAGCTCAGCAAAAGCAGCAGATATAACAGTATACAAAGGACAAGCAAGTGGTTACCCTCTATTCCAGCAAGCTTGAACATGAAAAGAATAGATGGATCAGAGATAGCTGCATATATGCCAATTTCAAAGTGTCCAAACTGTGAGAAAGGAGCCCATGACAGTTTGTGGCACACAGCAGCAGAACTTTACCAGGCTGATATTTGGCAGCTAATTCATCTCAACACAGAGATGATACACAAATGTTATGGATGCTGATACACAAATGTTATGGATCAATACATGCCAGTGGGGAGAAGAACATTCAGGAAAGAGCCCCTTTTAAAGTGCAGGGTTACAAGCCATGAAAAAAAAAAATCACAACAGCACGCTTTATCTATCCTACACGCACTAGCACCTTGAAACCCTTCACAAGGAGGTGAAATCTAGCATTAAAGTGTCCAGCCTGATTAACAGAAGCTGCAAAGGAACTCAGGTTTTATGTGTAACGCAGTGACTGTAACTAATGGCTGGATGCCACATAATGTGTCTAGCGTTTCTTATTAGTTGGCTTATAGGAGCTTGGGAAACACTGGGGTTTAGATATGGGTTAGATCGGACGAATCTGTGCCATCACATGTAATCACATTCATTCAGTCCTGCCTTACACTGAAAATACACCCAGCAACACTAAAATAGAAAACAACAGTATCAGTTGCAAGCATAATCAGCCAGTGGAATCCCATGGAAATGGAAAAAAGAAGTTGGGGATTTTTATACTCCTGCCAGTTCAGAGCCTACAGCACAGCAATTTTGAGAAATGCATTTTTTTTTTCCCAGTAAAAAGCTTTAGAGGGGTTTCAAAAAAGGACATGCTACCCACTCCCTGAAAAAGGCAGGTCTGCTGGTGGCAAGCACAAAATGAAAAGAGCATCTTTGACTAAAGCTGTTCTTCCTCACTCCTGAAGCATAAGGCTACAAGTTTGTTCATTACAACCGTAACTGGATTTTTTCCCCCCCCAAGAAAGAGAAGAAGAACTAGCTTAAGAGGTACATTCCTACAGTCATAGGTAATTAGTAAACAGAAAACTGTCAGAAGATTTTGGCAAGCCCAGGCAATAATAACTCACAACAACAAGTTTCTCAGCCAAGAGACTTTTTCAATACCTCTTCAGTCCCTCCTTTCTGTTGCACTCAGTGTGGCTTTCAGCTTTTCACTTGGTCACCTGCAATTGCTTGTGTTTTGTCCTTGGGAAGTACAAAAGTCAACCAAGCAGGGTAAATTTATAAAGAACAAGTCAAACCCCACTTCCCTGGCAGCTGTGGGTCCCTGCTACGCAACAGCAGGAGGTTCTCAGTGTAAGAGCCTGATGTTAGGGTATTTACTTGCTCACATCTGTCATCAAATTGTGATATCCAGGGAGTCCAGCCCTCAAATAAGCCAGAACACTCTTGGATTCCACTAACTTAGTCCTCATTTAAGCAACTGTTCAGTGGAGATAAAGGAAGGTCTATTAAATTGATCCCAAGACAAACAGTAAGCAAGGTTTGAGGTTTAATTCTGGCTTCGGTTTATTAACTTAAAAAAAAAAAATCACTTCTTGTAACTGTATTTCACATCTCTGATAACTGTGCTCTGTAGATGTGCAAGGGTTAGTTATAATTCCCCTTGAAAAATGTGAAGTGCTAAATACCATACATTTTTCCAATAATAAATTGGCATAATTCCTAGACCTGATTACAACTTATCCATTATGCACGTTTTTTGGACATGTACACAAAAACGTACCTCATTCATTATAGATGACCTCTAGCAGCCTAGAGAAAGGATATTAGCCTAAGTCATCCACTAAGCATTTTGCTCTAAAATGGTGCAGAATTAATAGATTGTAAAATAGGTAGCCCCCTTCTCCCTTATCTTTTCTTGTAATTAGTATGGTAATAAAAGTTATTTCTTTACTATCATATGAATTATGAGAGGTTCACATGCAACAAAATTAAATTGGCATCCATTCAGTTTGGATAACATGCAAATAATAGTTAAGGAGTAACAACGCTCTAAGTTGTACTTGGATACTATAGAGCAATGCAGCCTGTGAGCTTTATAGGAGTTAACGGATTATACCATCCCTATAAAAGCTTATCATCCCCATGTTTACAAAGAGTGAATGAAGACTGAATCAAGTGAATTGCCCAAGATGAAATAAGGGCCAGACTGAGCTACAAAACTTGGTCAGTCTCCAAAGCTGTTGGTTAGTCACACCTCCAGCTCTGCCTTATCCAAGGATTTCCTTTCTGATAGAGTGATTGCTTTATCTTGTTATTTGTCAAGAATGAACCTCTCCAGAATGCTAACATGATGATAGATAACTCTGAAGGAAGTAGCTATTTGTATTTTAAAAAGCAGACAACGTAGTGGGGAGAGATAAAGGACACAAAACTCAGACCGAATTTGCAACAGAAACAAATGTTTGTGGCAAGAAATCCCTAACAGTAAACTCCCTGGATTGTCAAGACCAACTTAAAGCAAGCCGGGGAGAGAAGCAGCTTGGAAGCCCTGATTTTATTTCACTTGCATAACATGAGAAAATCTGGTGCCTCAAACATGTAAAGTAACTTTTGTATCACAGACAATAAGGACTCTGGCTTCTGGGCAGGACTCCTTGCTTCTAAAATAAGACCCTAGACATTCGTGGAGCCACACAGCAGGTATATTTCCTCAGTCAACTTCCATTTCTCCTCTTGCGCAGCTAGCACTGCTAGTAAGTTTTGGGGGAGATTTTCCTGACTCAGCTTCAGCTCTGGGCTTGCTTCAGTGAGTGACAGTTCTTTAGGACTCATCCATATTCGTTGTAACAAAGAGCACAAGGTGACAGAAGGCAATTGTCATCTTTGCCACTGCAACACAACATCTCATGAATTTCAGGGAGCAAGTCAGTCTGCAAAGGGAGAAGAGGATGTAGGAATCCTCCTCCCACCCTTAGACTCCCATACCCCCCTGCACACTACCTGAGCTTGTAAACATAGCAGACCAGCAAAAAGCTGCCTGCCCCATTGCTGTCCTGATAGCAGAAATGGGTTGCAAATGAAACTGCAGCCTCCACCTCCTACATATCTCTGCTCCTTAGTCCCCACCTCTGAGTTTGTTGCTGTAATTAACAGCTGCTACAAGCTTAGATTGCCAGTATTAAACCTTAAGAGTAGGAAATAATCGATTTGTGTCTATCTGTCTCAGAGCCTTTCTAAATTACAGCTGGACTGGTGCAACTTGCAAGCTGTCCTCACCCTCTCAGCAGCTCTTAAACCTTTGCCTGAGCTGTCAATGCACATGGCAAAGTAAGCACCAATCCAAGCTGATTCCTACGCTCAGAAAATAAGATTCCTCCTGTGAGTGTCATGTCAACTGCCCAGAACACCTTCAGCAGGCAGGAACAAAACCTTTCCCACCTTCTTCTGGCAATGCATTGCACCCTGATCTGGTCACTGCTGCTTGCCACGAAGGCAATTAATCCTCCATGACTATTTGGTCCTTGGCCTCTCTGAGGATTCCCCAAAATGTCAGGTAACACCAGCTACGCAGCTCTGAGATAAGCCACTTGCCAGCTAAGAGAATGGGCTTGATTCTCACTATTTGCAGCAAAGACTGTCACTTTAATTTGCTTACAGCTTGCATCTTGGTTCAAACCAGAGCAAAGAGAAGGCACGGGAGAACTGAGCTGAGTCACTCACACTGCTCTAAACCCTCTATCAGAACTCTTTACAAAACCAGATTTATTTACATGCATCTGGTGAGAACTTGGCAGAAAACTTTGCCCAGCAGCAAAAAAAAAAAAGAACCCCTATATAGACCTTGGAACATCTGCAGTCTGCAGACAGCCGACCAAATGAATCCTCAGTTGCTTTTCGTGAATATGCATTTGACAGCGGTTTCCAAAGGGTTAAGGGCTAGATCTAATTGCTAATAAAGTTGAATAAAATATTCTCAAAGGCATTAATGGGAATTGTTTCAGGCTCCAAATCATTCAAACCACTTTTTAATTAAACAATATTTAATAAATAAAATCTCAAACAACTGAGCTGCTATATTAAAGCTTACTAAGGAAAGGCTGATTTTTAAGCTTGCTTTTTTGCAGCCTGTAGCTGCAGAGGGGAGGTCGGACTGAGCTTTTATAGGAGAACAAAGCATTTATCTTAGTGAGATCAGCCTTGCCACAATAACTTCCATTCAATTGAGTTATGCCCGGTTTGCAGGAGGTCAGAATATTTGAATATTTTCTAGGGCTGAGCTGATCTCAATGGACTCTTCCTCACATACAGACTCTCATATTAGTACATTTCCAATCCAGCATGTTGAGACTTTAAGCTCTTGGAGCCGGGACTGTCTTGGTCCTGTTTGTTCAGTTCCAATTCGCAAACAGGGCTGATAGGGATTCCGGTAATATAAACTATAAGTGATTTACTTACATTTCACATGTCTCCATGTCACAAAACAGATGCTTCTTCTACTATGTGCCAAGGGTTGGATGGAATCACTTCTGATTAAGCGACTGTGAAAGGCAAAGACCTACCTGACAAACCATATGGAGGATTTATTTATAAATTACTGTACTTTCAGATGTAGTGCCTAAAAACACACTTGTCAAACAATTGTGTGCTCTACAAGCACACAACAGTCTTAATGTGGTGGGAAGTGCAGATAAAACCCAACCAGACTCCTACCCTTGTTGGCTCCAAGTACCTTACTCCAGCAGTCCCAGTGAAATTAGCTATTCAGCGTAGCCAATAACTGCATCACCAGCCCAGCATCAACTGGGATAGTTCCCATATGACAGCATAAGCCATCTTAATCCCCTTGCCCTGGTCACATCTCCTGGTACCAGCTCAGTCACTGCCATTCTCAGCTCCACTCTGACTTCCCCAATTACGACAAACCCTGAAGGAAATGGGATTGTTATTTTGGAAGCCAATGCACTGCCCAGGCCATGTGAGCTGCCACCATTGACCAGCACCTGCTCAGAGCTCTCAGCAGTGGTGAATGTTCCAGTGACAATATTTCAGTTAATTTCTCAGCTAAGGGATATGCCTTTTCTAAAATGTCATGTATATGGCCTGAAAGGGTTACAAACAACCCCAAAAGAAATTAGCAAGAGAATAACTCTATTCATACCACAGAAGCAGTGCAAAACTTCCTTTCCCCCCATAATATGTTTTTCCTTCTAATAAAGAAGGAAGACATAGAAAATTCAATTCAAAAGCTTTCTTCAACCATGCTAAGTTTTCATTAGCACAACTAAATCAATGATTAGTAGACATTACATACTGGTAGAGCAAAATTCTGCAGACCTAGTGCATATCCTACTGGATTGATGACCGCTCTGCGCTCTGTGCGAGGAACAAGCGTGCACTGGTTAGAAGCAAAGGGATTTTCTTCCTTTATATTTTCTATTTACACAGGCTCTGGATGTCAGGGCCTAGAGCATATCTGTCCCTGCTAAACTTCGAAAGCCAGTGAGCTCATAAGCTCTGTGAAGAAAACAAGGAGCTGCCTCAGTACCTCTAAGATATCTTGGGGGGTTTCTCCCCTTCCTCACTTGTAAGCTGAAGCTCTCACCCTTGTTCCCGGCCTGGGCTGTATCTTAGCTGTGTCACACAGCCATGCCCATGCCTGGCCATGGATCCCCTTTTCCAGCCAACCTTGGCCTGTCCCCAGACATGCCTCATGTACTGAGCAAGGGGCTACCCCCCACAGTCTGCCCTGCTCCCCTTGCTGGGGGCAGTGGGGCAGTTCCTGGCTGGGAAGGAATGCCCAGAAATCCTCTGCAGCTCCTGGTTCCCTGGCCAGCCGATTAATTGATATTTTAAAACTTCAAGGATGAATTAGTAACCCAGTTACAACTCTTAGCATCTTAATACTTCCATTGAAAGAATTAAAAATTATTTCCTGTCACTAACACAAGTATGGAGCCCGGGATTTATTGGTTCCAGTTGAAACCAGTTGATTTGCAGTTAAAACATAACACCCATTCCATCAACCACCCCAGCTGCAGGCAGAAGCAGTTCTATTCTAGAGGAAATTATCTTTACACCAGCTTTAGTGATGAGTGGCCAAGACACTCTAAAATAGCGTGTCTTCTGCTACAACAGAGTCACAGAGTTTTCAGAATGGACAAGATGTTAATGGGGCCATTTCTGTTTGCCTTCCTAACAGAAAAAGTTACTCAAGACATGTTCTGCACAAGAAAAAAAGAAATTAGGCAGTTCTTGATAGTGCTTTTTCCCCTGCTCACAGATTTAGGTTTGCAACCTTATCAAATGATTCCCACTCCTGGAAAGAAGAGTGGACATTCAGATCTCTATCGCAGGAATAGCTGGAAAAGCACAATAAAAAGGAAGGGTTGGCAGTGGAGAATGTCACAGAAACTGCAGGCTTTGCAAATAGCATCTAAGGGACTTTCTATCACTGCTGGAACACACTTTAATTCATTTTAGAAACTGAAGTGCTCCTTCCACATCTCAAACAGTCAATATGCTCATAGCCCTTCAGAGAATGCCAGCTAAATTCCCCTTCCTGCATTTGTTCTGTTCACACTCAGTGCAGGGCTAGACAACAACCACCTCACAGCAGTCAGGGGTGCAGTTTGCTCACAAAGGACCTGTTTCAATCCTCTGCTTCCTAATGACATTTACCCAAGTGACAGCCAAGGCACCCATACCATAGAGAGCATGTGAACCTGTTCCCCGCTGCCTTTGTGCAGCATGAGTGCACACAGGCACTTGTCATTCCCGAGTCTTTGCCTCTTCCAGACCCCTACAAGCTCTGGTTAGCACCTACCCAGCAGCAGGGTCTGATCACTGGCAGCCACACACATCAAAATGAAACACCTGCAGCCACCCACCAGTGTCTGAATGGTGATGGCTGCCAGACTGAAGAGAGCTGCTTCTCCAATTAGAGGGGTAACAAAGGCCAATCACTGCAGCATTTACTGGATGGTATATTGGACATTTTTATCAGCAGCAACTCTGTCAAACTCAGCTTGGAAAGCCCTGTTTTATAGTGCTGATCCTCATTAAATCACAGAGCATATATCACTAAATCATATATAGGCATCTGAATAGGGAGCCTGAATTTCAGTGAAAGGATGATAAAGTTTGATCCTAATGTAATATCCACTGACACTCATGGAAAGGTCTTCATGAGTTTCAGCTGGTACTAAACCTACTCTTCTGTTACCTCCACACTCAGTCTGTTAGAGACAGATCTGAACAAACACCTTCACTTGTGAGAGCTGTGCTGTGGAAGTCACCACAGATGCCAGAAAAGGAATCCAAATTCCTCAGTTACTGGGCCTTCACCACACCAACACACAAGCCTGGGGACATCCTGAGTGCAATAGCTAAGCACCGGCTAAAGGCCAACCAGTGCTGCTAGAAAGAGGTTAACAGGATCAAGAGATTCATATCAACACTTTGAAATACATCAGGCAGCAGTCATGGGTTGATTATGTGAGTACTGAAAAGCTTCTGACATCATGTGTAGAAGTGACAGGACAAACGAAAATTTGAACTAAAGGCTCATTTGAAAAGGGAAAAAAAAATGCTTGTCAAACCTCATTGTAATCTGGGAGCACCATCAGACTGGATATTTTTGAGAAAAAAGCATTAAATATATTTAAGACAGTCCTCAGAGAATGCACCAGGAACTATGGGGATAACTTCACTTCTGAACTTTTATTAGCTGCTAAATGTGCCACATCTTGGGCATTCTTTTGATTTCAAATGGGCAATATTAAAAAAATTAGATAACCATTAATTCAAATACTGTAGATTCATACTCTATTTTTGTCCAACTTTTCTTGAATATAGTCCATGGATAACCCTATGTTAGGATGGCTACAGATACATTTTTCACAGAATATACTTCAAGTTGTTCTAGTACAAGCTTTTTCTCCATCCTGAAAAGACATATGGAAGATAAGCAATTTTATGGAAATTCTCTGAAGAGCAATCTTTTTGCTTTTCAAAGAATTTGAGATCTTAAATCAGAGAATTAATTGCATGCAAATGTGTGATGCAACTTCAAGGTTCAGCTCAGCCTCCTTGTATACAGCTGCAGCTGATTTTTGTCCCCTTCTGGGTAGTCAGGAAATCAGTTTGAAACATTAAGCTAATACCACAGTTGGGATTTTAGGATTTGAATATGTCTTTGAGGCTTGATATATCAGCCAGGGGGCTTGAATCACTGAAGTGATTGACTTTGTCCATCAAAACAGTCCTAAGCCATCACAAGCTTTTAAACTTGTGGAACAGGGAATCAAAATAGGACAGATTTTCTAATGCATAGATATAACTGGTAATACACTGACAGCACAAAGCTTTAAGTCTCACCTCTCCGTAATTCACAATAGAGGACTCTAGCTTTATCAAGTGGGTTAGTAAAGTCATGTCCTGAGAGTGAAGACTTTCAGAAGCCAAGTTAAAAATGCCACTGCCTAGGATAGGTGTGCCAGAAAAGCAAGGCAAAGTCTCAGGGGTGTTGGTTTGGGGCTGCACACTAGCAATTGAACTGTTGTTCAGAGTTCTGAGCTTCTAAGAGGAAATTTTAAGGGGAAAGGGCAGCAAAGAGGATAAGGAAGATTAATTTAAAATGCACATTTTATCTTTTTACTCAGAAAATGAATGTTCAAATAACAACACCTACGCTTAAAAGATAAAGGTAAAGCAGCAGAGAAGAGCCAAAATGCATTAGTACAATGAGTGCTTCCAATTTTAGTAGTACCAAGCAGAGGCCGTTCATACAGAGGTTAGCTAAACAGTTATTTTAAGGACTCATTGTCCTTCATGGAAAATTAATAGAGCAAGTGTCAAAAGCCTTTCATGATTTTAAAAATTAGAACAGTCTGTCTCCACTGGGTATCCGTCCTGCATAGAGAGCTTTCGCCTACTGAAAGGTAGAGTGTGAAGTGTATTTAGCACCTAGAACTTAGCACAACTGTCCTGAAATCATAATATCTATGTATCTCCATCACACGTGGCATTTGATGAATGCACTGGCTACCTAGAGCAACACAATTCCTCTGCTCAAGTCATTTACGTCATTCACAGCAGTGGAAAATTTAAAATACGGTCACTTAGAAACAGAGAGTCACAGCACACTTCAAACCCCTCCCTTTCTGGAGAGAAGAACCAGGGGCATAAACAGTTATCAAAGCTGTAGAAGAAAATAGTGGAGGAAGGAGAGGGAACAAAACATGAACATTTGCCAGATTTGAACTTAAAACCAAAAACCCAAACCTGAAGGTCGGCATTATGTCAGGCACTGCAAGTCCTGCTAATCTTTTTGGGGAAATGACAAAGTTGTATTTGAAGGTAGAACCAAGTTTATAACGTCCACAGCTCAGCAGATCACTTGATGCTTGCTGCTACATGCCTCATCTGACTTCTGCAAGAAGCTGAACATGCTTGTCAATCCGCTGACCTGCAATGGCAGTTTTCACTTGCTGAGCAGCCCAGCATACTTACATTTATTTTTGGACTGCAGCTACCATCAACTCCCACTTGCCTGTGGGTAGTTTGCCCAAGTTATAAACTAACAGTGCCACCTATTGCACACTGGTTCTGATGCAGATGTGAGATTGGCCTCTGGGTCAGGCTAGTTCCATGTACCTGTGCAATGCTGCACAAAAAAGTGTATTTTATTACAAAGGTGCCATGGTCTTTGAGGTAGAGTGCCAGTCATGGCCCCAACTTGGATCTTGCACAGGTTCTGGAAGAACCCACTCAGTCCCTTTATACTGCTCTCCCCAGCATGTCTTCTAGTGACAGGATCTCCTGTCAGCAGCATTCTCCTCTTACAACAGGCAACAGAGAAACACACTGCTAACTTGCCAAGTTAGACACATACCTTGCTTTCCCAGCAATCTATTAGAGATGTGAATATAAAGCTATGAGAGATAAAGGGATGTTGAGCCCCTCCAGCATCTTCTGCCACAGGATGAGCTCAGGTGGCTTTGTCCATTATTGCAAAGGCAGAAAAGAAGGAAAAAGCCCTTTCCTGCCCTGTGGGCAGAAAAGTCCCACTGTCTCCAGAACCAGCCCCTTACGGCTGTTGTCCCAGGGGCTTACTGGCTGCTCTGCCCCACTAGGCACTGTCAACATCACAGGGCCCATGATGCCCCCAAGCACAGTAGCCAAGGAACAAACACAATGGGGTCCTGTTGTTGGGAAGCCAAATAAAAAAAGCTTGCACATTATTAGAGGTAGCCTGCATGGACCTCTTAACAGCTTACAGATATTCTAGTCTATTAACCAGCTGATCTCAGCCGTACTCTCACATGCCATATTACACCACTGACTAAATTGCAATAACATATATTTTTCAGGCCTACCCTGAGCACAGTTTTAATCCTTCCAGATGAGTGTGAGAGAAGGACCAAGCCCAGGTCCTAAGCAAGTCTGGGCTCTGAAGTGTATGTACACGATGAGAATAGAAGAAGGTGGTCTCTTGACATAACTAACCTCAAGGTTGCATCCACTATCCAATATTAAGCAGTTAATTTTAATGGAATTGTATTTTGGATCTTAATTAAGCTTCTTTAGCAGACTGAAAGGTATATTGAACTCTTTCATGCCCCTGCCCCTCAGGCACTGACAGTCAAGATTAACTGGAGAGTGAACCAGAATTGCTCATTTCAGTAAAACTTGGAGCTAATACCTTGATGATCAATATTTGCCAAAGTTCTTTACAACAGGTTCCAAACTGTTTTTCAGACTCATGTATATATTCAGCTTTACTCAAAGTTTGTACGCTCTCAAGTGTGCCCCAAGAAGAAAACAGCAAGTTATTAACACACTCTCCTTCACCCTGTTGAACACGCTTGTGTAGGTAATCTGATTATCCAGACTGGCTAATGGGTCCAAGCAGATGAATTTGTGTTATCACTGTCTCTCACTATTGTTCCAGCATTAAAAAAAAAGCCCCTTCCTCTTTGAATCTGCTTGAATCAGCACATATCTGTCACGCAGATTTTGGCAGTAAATAGTGCCTCATTTTAACCTCTGACCAGACATAAGGACAAGATTTAGGTCTAACTGAACTTTTTATTTTTGTGCATCATCTTCTCAATAACCTATAGTTTTGCTATTTTAATAAACTTATCTTGTTGACATGACTAATTTAGCTGTAATGTTGCTGGCAAAAGTATTTCACAAGAAAGTGACTCTTCACATATAACTATTTGGATATTCAAGTCCAAATGCCAACATTATGCACAGCTGCACTTCAAAGCCATTGTGGATTGACTACCCAAGTGATTTATCACTAACACACCAAAACCAACAAAATCCCCATTTTGAGAGTAACCTCAAGACATATGGTTGAAAGTTAACCTTGAAAACACTTTTACAATTAATTTGAACTAGATTTCCATTTGACAGCTAAAAACTTCTCATAAATGGCAGCATGCCAAGTATGATCTCTATTGCTTTTCTAGTGGCAGGGAACTCATGACTACAAAATAAGTGAGGGAATCAAAGGCTGCCACATGCTGCAAAATGGATCCTGGGGAAAGCTAATAACTAACTGTGGAGCTAGAAACTAGAATACTTTTATTCCTCCTCACAGAACAGCAGCAACTAGGCATCCAGGGGATGCTCTGCCCTTTTACTTCTGAATTAAAACAACCAGGCCAGCTAAGCACACGATGCAATTGCTTGACACTAAAGAACAGCACATACATTCTTTGAGATCTTAAAATAAGCTCCCAAGGGAACATTGTGGTTCTTCTTGGAGACTGAAAACTACATGAATGTCAAAAAGTTTCCATGTACTGACTAATCCACGAGCTATCTCACATTCTGCCGGCCTGCTTCCAGCTTTAACTCCCTTTGTCTTTTTCTTGGCCTGCTTGAACCACTTGCTGTCCTTTGGGGCTGCTACACCAATGACAAGTTTTCCTCTTGGGAATCCCCCGCTAAAGACATTCTGCAGTGGTTCCTCTTTACCTTTACTGCACACATAACTGCCTTGCCCACAGTATTTTCAGTTTGAGCTACTCAGGCATTCAGATCCACCTCTGTACTGCATTTCTGCACATGTAGCTGCAAAAAGGTAACTTGAGTGAGGTGAACGAGGCAATGGAAAAACAGTTTCTAATTGCTAATCACATACATGGAATCAAATTTCTCCCATTCCTAGGTAAGACAGTGCTTCTACTAGAAATACAAATGCAGTGGTTTAAGTAGTTAAAAATCCACACTATCATAAAAACATACAACATTGAATAGTCAGACTATTCAGAAGGAATAGATCTGCTACGACTCATGAGCTGGCAGAAAATTTATCGGAAGGTAAATTTTTCGAGAGAAAGCCAGATCTTTAAATAAGATCTTTTCATGGAGAAGGTTTTTTTTGGCAGAAATGTCAATATCTGAATAAACACTGAATGTCTGAAACACGGTAAATATTATCCCAAAACAAAAATACAAGAGAAAGTTCCACTACACAGCTTTGATTATATAAAAGAGCAGGAAGAAACTACTTTGAGGCATTTTTATGACAATTCTAGTTTAAATACATCATTTATGAATCAGTGTTTTTGCCAAAACTCAACTTCCCGTGTGAAGATAGGCCTAGTTTACTGATCTTCAAAGCACAAATTTAAATCATTATAGTTTTGGCCTCTACATTTTCTATGAAGTCATTTTTAAACTTTAAAAAGTTCTTCATCACCTTGGCATAAACCAATAAAACTCACTCTCGAGACACACACAACTTTATACTAATTGCCAGAATCCTTTTTTTAGGTCTAATTGATTACAAGTTCAAAGCTTAAGAGCATAGCAGTCTTCAATGTTAGTGTTTAATCCTTTCAGAGATGGTGAAAACTTAGGAGCACCATAATCTAAAACACTATCAGGGCAATGGCTAGTTTTTAATTGTGCTGTAACTGTTGCCCACAGTTCCTGCCAGTGATATCCAAAATATTTTAACATTTCAAAACTCTTCTTTGATCCTAAGGTAGCAATTGCTAAGAATTTAAACTGGTGGTTTTACTGCTGGCCCCTGCCTCTGCTCCACCCCGGTTGTGTGTCTGTGCCCAGACTTGTATCTCTACAACTAACACCCACTCTCCATGGGAGTCCTGGCTTGGCCTTGGACCTGGCTCATCACTGCTGATGGTCCCTGGCTTATATCTGTTTCCAGTGCCTCCTGGTCACCCCTCCTGCCTGCATTATCATCATGCTCCACTTCTGGCTCCTCTCTTCCTGCAGAGGAGCCAGTTCTCGCTGCCTCCTCACACCACCTTGGAACAGGAGGCTTATAACACGCTTAAACTTTAACACTGACAAAAGCATGAGCCATCTGTGATTTCTAGACTCCTATTTTCCCTGCTGGAAATCTTAGGCCCCTCTGTATGCCTACACACTGCTCATGTGTTCAACACACAAGAACTGGAAGATGCCTGCTGCAAAAAACTAGATTTTTTTTTTCCCCTTTAAGTAAAGCCTAGAAAGTCAGGGGTTGTAAACTTGCCCATGCTAATGATCTCTAGACTGCATTACCTCTCAAGAGCACATTTCTAAAACATATTTTAAAATAATTTTTATTTCTTTGCCTCAAATGCATTTTTCCCACCCAAACCTTCAAAGTATCCAATATCCAAAGAATAAAAAAACTCACCCAACATGCTCAGAGCTTTAATTTTCTTACACAAGTTAGCCCATTTCTCCTTTTCCTAAACTAATGGCAGTCTTGCCAGAGTAGGGTTCAAATACTTTAATTAAAAACAAACATTTATTTGCATAACTTTGGCAACAATTAATACGTTCATATCCCCAATTGTAAGGGCTAAATAATTGCTTTGTATGCATAAATTAATACATTTAAAGTTAAAATAGTATCCTATGTTCCACTGCCCTTCTCCAAAGAGAATATGATCTATTACAAAGAACAATTGTTGCTGCAGGAAGGCCTATGACAGGACAGATTTTCATTGCTGGCTTTCATTTCTCCTTGGATGTTCCAAGGCAACACCCCTCTTCTTTCCACTTACTCATTTTTAAATATCTCTCAACTGTTTGTAATGCAGAATCTTTTGTACGTCAGCAAATCAAGTAGAACTGATAGCAGTGAAGATGCAAAAATGTAGACCAAAAGGAAAAAAAATAGCATTTTTCAGTACTCCTTTCAATATCTGCATAGAGCATTTCACACGAGTGGGTACTTCTTTTCCCTACCATGAGCCCAGCATTTTGCCATGACTCTCAGTCCCAGATTGCTTGTGTAAGAACATACTGCTACAGGAACTAGTGACTATTTGTCTTTATTTAATAACAATGAAAATTGGATAGCATGGAGCGATAGGGGATGAATTGTGCCATCGATTTCCAGGAGAGAAGCAGCAGGAACTCATTACTTTTTACAAAGCATTTCTGGTTTTCGGAAGATGAAGGGCCTAGCACACTGCCATTAAGTGCACTTTAACATTTATCCAAGAAGTTGTTGGCAATTTCCAGAGAAAACTGTTTTTAAGAAGTGATGAGTTTCCATAGGATGCTTTGAGCATTTGGATGTCAATGAAACAAAACAGGAACACAGTTTTCTTAGTATTTAAACAAAGTTAGTCTGTACTGAAGCTTTTAATTTCTCATTAAGGTATTTCAGAACTACGAGTTAAATTAGACCATTTGAAAACAAAGAAGCAAATGCACCAAGAGATGAGATGAATTGTTCAGAGTGGCAGAGAGGGGAACAGAGCCTGCCCTTCTCACCCAGCTGGTAGCTTGATCCCCCCGCTACGCACTTGAGAAGATGCAGCTCAAAGCAAGCATCTGTTCAAGTAGTATCTTAGCAGAAACGGCTAATTTTACCAGTTCTTTTAAAATATGTACATGTGTTCCATTGTATATGATCTGACATTCAAAGCTGACTTAATTATAGAGTGATCTTAAGATATTTTTAGTAAGAGTTATTTAACAGCTGGAATATGCCTCACAAGTAGCCTGCAGGAGCTTTTCAGCACAGACCTTACTGTAGTCCCCAATATTTTTTTGGCTCCTTCTTACCCTTCATGTCCTTGTGTAACATATTCAAAGCCAACTGTGACTTAAAAAAACATTTAAAACTAAGAATCCAATTTCACACAGGAAAATGCTTCATTTCTAATGCTCAGCTTGAGTACCTTTTTAAACCTGGCAAAGAGCCTAATTCACATGGGTTTCAATAAGATGCAGGATACAAAGTGCTCAATATTCACTGAGCTTTTTAAAAAAACAGATTATATCCATAAGGGCTTCCTGGTTGCTCACCCACTCTGGGGCCAGAGGGTGGGAGACAAATTGGAATGTCTGCCTTTTACTATCATCTCCATGCTCCTGGCTGGTCACCTCAAAGGAAAAGAAACAGGCAAGTGTGCTTCCTACCATGCTCCCAGGCACACAGTGAAAGCAGCTGGTGGCAGAGGGTAAAGGGGACATTTTTACTCCTTCAAAGAATGTACAATAATTCAAGTCTCAGTCTGTCACCATGCCTTGCTATTTTCATGTTGCTTTTGCAGCATCTTTTTTTCTTTTCCTTCAATTTATTGTAATGGAAGTGATGCATTAAGAAGCGACATTTTGACAAGAAAATCAAGACAAGACTATGAAACTGTTCCTTTCAAAGTAATATCAAAGTCCAAATTCATTTCAGCAAGGAAATCTGAGCTTTAATCTGGTAATTAATGGAGATGATTCCAGAAAGAAGACTCATTCTTCATACAGTACAATGACAGATCTTGTTTTCCGTAAGAAAGTTGAGAAAACCTCCGAGCACTCTGCCAGGTTTCAGCCGACATAGACTGTTCAACACCAAGACCTCCAAGAAGTAATTTTGTTTCCTATCTTTATGGGCAGCTGAATTTTCTCCAGGGCAGCAAATGTAGACTGGCTGTCAAAAGCTGGGAGCTGCAAAACCCAGACACAGCACATTTTGCTATATTCAATTTACCCCCTTGTTTTTAAAATAAGAAAAAAATGTTGCTGAAGGTGCAGGCAGATAATTTAGTTTGTGTTATTTCATTAGTTTTGCTTTCAGTTGGGATTGTCATTTATAAAATGTACAAGAGGACAAGGCAAAACAAGTTCATCACTTCTGTAGAGGTAGCAAAAGAATTTTCTAAATATACGTTGGAACAATAGCCATCAAGAGTCCAGTAATGAGCTCATGTATGTCCCAAGGAGAAAACAGCTGGTTATTAACACACTATTTAGTTTCAACAAGATTTTCTTACATCTATCTTTATTATTTAACTCAAAGTTTAACTGCAATGCAAGACCTACATGGAACTGTCCCCTACAGTTCCTACTCTCCAGAATACACAAGTGGGTAAACAACTGGGGAAAAAACCCCAGGAAAAAATTTCTAGTCCATATAAAAATTCAGATCTAATGTGTCTAATGATACTGACCCTGTTGCTTTCATGCCATTAAAAATGGGAATGTTAGAAACCAGTCCACTGCAATCAGGGGAGCTCTATCAAGGTAAAGCATCTCTGAACATGCAGTTCATCAAGCACTCAGCATGATACAAAGATCATTCAGGTTTATGCCCATCCTATAGCAATTCTGCCTGGACTGGAAAAGTCCCATTAAAGTAAATTGGAGAAGTTATTTCAGCCATAAAGAACTGTGGAAGAGAGAGAGGAGGGACAAAGACATCAGTAAAGTATTCGATAAATTGTGCTGCATACTTCTAAAGTGGTTTGAAAGGAGGTTCACCACCACATTTCTCTTATGAAAGCAAAGTCAAGACAGAAAACTTCAAAACATTAAAAAGCTCAGACTTCTAAATGCTTAGAATGATATCGTATTTTCTGGAATCAATGGATCCAGTAAGAGATTTAGGGCTGTATTAGGGGTAATTTTACCCCTGAAAGTACACTAACATCTGTTCAATATGCTTTCATGTGGGCAGACTGATTTTACACTTCTGATTGCTTCACACTAAGCTTTCTGAATAAGTCTTAAAACATTTTGGGTCAGATTATATGAACAATTATAAATGAACTCTCAGCATATTTCCCTGCAACCTTCCTTCCAGATGCTCTATCCCATACTATTCCCTAAAAAAGCTAGGTAGAGGAAAAAAAAAAACTCACATAACTCCTGCTTCTGCCCTCAGCCACGCAGAGCTGGAAGGGTGAGTGTGAAAAGGTGCTCTAAGCAACTTGGCCTTGAGACCTGCCTGAACTCCAGCAGCATCCCCAAACCAGGAGATGAATTCACAATTCTGCCTCCAACCTATGATGCTTCTTTTTACCATGTAGCATATGAGTGTCTCCATGGGCAGCCTTCCAGCTGCTATCCCAGTTCCAGGCCTCAGGAAGTTTGTCCCCTCCCACTTCTAGCCTGGCAACATGGAAGAGGCAGAGCAGAATAGAAGGGGTCTTGTCTTAAGCCCATGCTCCCCATTTATGCTGGTGACCTAAAATTTCTAGTCAAAGGAAGTTGAAGCCATCTTCACTTTGTGCATACAATCAAATCCTGATGTTCTCACAGGGACTGATTATCCTCCCAGGAGGTCCGGGCACTTACACATACCCGCAAAAAGCAAGCATTAAATACTGTCTTTCCAGTTTGGAAGTGGTTTTTTTCCCCACTCTACATTGATGGAAATATTGGCCATACCACTAGGCCATACAGCTCTCATGGCCTTACACTAAGTGCAGAAACAGAAATTCCAAGAGAATTTATTACTAATTATCCTTAAAGCACTCTGTGCTTCTATTTGTCTAGCTAAGACAAATATAATATAAGCTAAGGAAATGCATAATCAATTACCTGGTACCTGTGCCTTGTAAAGAATTGAATCTGTAAGTATACACTCTAAAACATTACAAAGCAATAGAAGATGCTAGAACACAGTTTGGCCATGTTGGGCCACAGACTGGAAAAAACAAGTATCAACTTCACACCAGAAAACAGCTACAGGTCTCTAAAAATACAGATGTTTCTTAACAGAGATTTGTAAGCCAGCAGTCACAATGAAGGAAGAAAGAGCCAGTTGTTCTACTTGCTGCTAGAGACATGAGTACTCAAAACCCCACAGTTCTGCTAAAGTGCACAAGCCATTCATGTATAAGCTTACAACACACAAAAAACCTCAGTCAAGATCAAACCTCTCAAGAGATGTGGTGGAATCACCATCACTGAGGCTTTTCAAGATGCAACTGGACAGGGTGCTAGATAATCTCATCTATGCTCCCTTTTCCATGAAAGACTGGGCCAGGTGACCTTTTCAGGTTCTTACAACCTGGCCTGTGCTATGATTCCATGATTAAAATAGCCCCTTTGCCTCTGTGAAGCACAGTACTTTTCCACAGTCTTACAGTCACTTAAGGCTTGATTTGTCAGCACGAAATTTCAGGGCCAGTGTTAATTCCTTGTCATTGTGAAGGAAAATCAAGAAAACCTTCAGAGTCTCAGAAACTGTCACAGAGCTGTGGTTCAGACTGAGGCTCTGCACAGCAAGAGAGGCCAGAAGCACCAGTGAGGAAACCAAGCTGAGCCTGAACACAGAATGTTATTACCAAGGTGCCAATATCCCAAGAGAAGCAAAATCTACTTAGCAGGAGGTGCTATCTTTATGTTGCTATCTTGTAATCAGCTGTTGACAAACTCGTTAATTGACTGAGCACAGCATCCACCAACACAAGCAAGTGTTGAGGAGGACACGAGTTGTCTAACTGGATGCATTCCCAATCTGTCATCACATTTTCAGAAGATAAGCACATCACTGGTTCATCACACAGAAATGGAAATCACACCTGCTCCAAGCTGTCATTAACATAATACAATGACAAGTCACTGGGAGAGAGGTAGAAAATGCAAGTTGGATTTGCATCTAAAGCAGGCACTTGCTTCCACTTCATACATCAGCAGCCCAGATCCCACCACAGTCAGTGGAGTAGTACTTGGTCTACAGAATGCTAAAAAGGATGGGAAGGAAAAAATTATTATCTATTTCTTACAGTACTAGGTCTAAGGGGCAATTTGCTGGTTATGAGGCCACAGATCTTAAGTAAATAGAGGAACTACTTTTGCAATATGAAGCATAATTAATTTATGGAACCTATTTTAGATTTTGTCAAATGAGAAAGACAAGCCTGGTCTCAGAGTCCATAAACAGGAAACTAAGGAAAATTCCACAAATTCACTTCATCTTAGCAGCTTTTTTCTTTCAATCCCATAGATTCAGGATGAGTTGTCACATGACATTTGCTGTATTTTCTAGTTTGTAACCAAGTACAGCAATAACATTAACATCCCTCACTAGGGTATTCTGATACAAACATGTTTTTAAAGGCCCTCACCTGTACAAAGTGTTGGTGATGTGTGAAGTGTTAGTGACCAGCAGGAATGAAGGGGAAGTATTGAAAAAACCCTTCGCTCACTTTTAATATCATACAGCTTGTCAAGAACACCTGAACACAGAGGTAGACAACCCCCCAAAGAAGCCAGTATGTTTCAAACCACACTCCTACACCTGTCAATACAATCTTTCCTGAGGACAAAATAAAAAACAGGCTGCAAAAATCCTATTAGCACTACAGTACAACATTTTGTCCTTACCTGAAGAATGGCTATTTAGAAATTGAAGAGCAGTAGGTATTTGTTTTGTCCAATAAAGTACTGAGGAAACACAACTGAGTTATTAGAACAATATAGTGAAGGAAGCACATTTAACTGTGTTATTCTCAGTTGACCTTGGTCTCCATCAGTCAACCTGCATCAGCTTCACTAACCTTAGTGAGATATTTAGGATAAAAATGTATTTAGGGTATGCATGCAGTCTTACGTGTAAAAGGGCTTACACAGAACTTTCCAAGCCTCTTAAAACCAGAGGCTACAAAGGAGACTGTTTGATTTGCCCCTTTATCATCATTAATGTTAAACCCCTCACAATGCAACCCTCACCCAGATGCCTTGAGAAACAGACAACTGACCAGAGACTGCAAAGCAGTTCAAAGATAGCAAGACAGGCTGCAAGCTGCTACAAAACAGCAAGATGGACTGCAAAGTGTGCTGGCAGAGGGAAAGATTGTTGTTTCAAGACAGAAGGAAGGGAATTTCAATCTGAAGAGATATTTTTACTGGACAGTCACACTTCAATAGCAGAGGAGACTTACTCCCATTGCTTTCTCATGCCTCAGGAAAGCTCCAAAGTCAAATATCCCCTTTAACTTTTTCCCTTCTTCCAGCACATATTTTCACAAAGAGCCTTTCCATTTCCTCAGAACAGAAGCAGGATGACAGTTAAAGCCATGAAAGCAGCATGGAAATCTTATTAAGTATGCCAGACTTGCTATGCCACCCTGCAGAAAAATACAGAGCAATGCTAATTAGAATCCAACCACAAGTAGTTGAGTGTATCCAATGCAGTAAGTACTGAAAGTGCAACACATTCAAAAGCTATAACAGCATAGGTACAGCAGTATAGACACATTCCTTATCTGATTTCTCCAGGAACCTGCTGCTGGCCACTCACAGAAACAAGATCCTCCTCAAACAGGTATTCATACTTGGTAGTTTAGCATACAAGAAGATATACAAAAAGCTCTAGCTACAGACAGCATTAAACTTCTCACTTCTCAGCTCTGGAGGAACTGTCAGTAATCTCCAATCCTCTCCAGGCTGAAAGTAAGTCGGTTCTTTAGGATGAGTTCAGCATCTAGTAATCCATTTCTCTAAACAGCCTATTCTGAACTCCAGAAGGGAATCCCCTTCTCTGTAATCCTGTTGGTTTCATTGTCAGGAGCCTAGGACAAGCAAACATCCCACTGTCACAAAACACCACACAGCACTTAGCATCTGAGAAACTTTCTTCCCTCGCTTAGGCCAATTAAAGTATAAAACAATGTAACGAGGGAAACAGTAGATTGCCCATTTCTAGAGATTTTCAAAGCAAGACTAGATGCTTCTCAGTGTTATTAAAGTCTCAGAATACTCTAACTTTTAAAAGTGACACAATTTTCTACCTTCTGTAGTTTTACTCCAGGTCCAGTCTATCCATCTTCCCACTGACTACATCGGGTAGCAGCAAAAGCAGAGTAGGACTGAGGCAGGATCTGAGGATGACCCAGCACAGACCAAACCAGAACACCACCCTGAAGCACCTGAACACAGCATACAGTACCAGTTGTAGACAAGAGCCATCAACAGCCCCAGACACAGCAAGAATGAAGCCGGCCACAGGCCATCCAGGCAGCCGCCAGAGATCAAGCTACACATACTGGATACAGCCATAAGACACAGCTAGAGACTAGACATCCTACAGCCCAGCTCAAACCAGCACAGAGTGCTCAGGCCTCAGCTTAAATGGGGCCCAAGGACCTATGGGAAGGCATGTGGACAGGAGTCCCAGGTGAGCCTGGTCAGGGCCAACAGAGCTTATTAGTGCCCTCAGGACCCAGACATGGCTAAATCTGTAACTATGAAGTTTTGCCAACAAGCTTAGTTCTCATTGTTGGTTGTATGAATGTGTAATTGATTTTATAATTCTGAGTAAGAAAATGTTCTTTTCTAGCTACCTTAGTTCTTCACTATATTGCAATAACTTTTAACATCAAGGGGCTGTTTTCTAGCTTGTCCACCAGTCTCTGTCTTTCCATGGAGCCTGGATTAGCAGATAATGCTCTGCACATTTGGAGCCCATAATTATAAAATTCTTTACCTTGTCACACAGACAAAGCCCCTTCTGTAACATACATTTTGTCTGTCTAGAGAAGGTTCTGGCAGTTTCTCTGCTGATAAGCAAATACAGCCTAGAACATGAGGACTGGCCATTTAAAAGCCATCTGTACTTCTACCAGAGACCCTCTGAAAATGAGAATAGACTGTAAAAACAGGAGAAGATTAGTGCTGTAGTAACCTCAAGGCAGGGGCTACACCTTCTCTGCAGTCCCCAAGCATTACTGAGATTTGATATTTTGTTTGATTTTTTTGTTAAGGGATAGCACTGAACCTCAAAAGAAATTTGCAGCAGAAAAACCACAATCCTTCTTGGGAGAGGAAGTGTTCAGCACCTGTTAGCAGCCAAAAAGTTGCTCTAATTGTCTGGCCTTTTGTTCACAAAACAGATTTTACTGGGAAATAACTGAACCACAGGTAGCAGCAAGTGCAGGCAGACAGCGAAGAGGACTTTAAAAAGGCTGTTACATTTCCAAACGTCAGCTTTCTGTTTTAGCAAATGACAGCAGAGCTCATTTCTTGGGGTGTGGTGGGACTCGGGTGACTCCCCGCACATTCTTATGGCTTTTTTCTGCCTTTCTGTGTTAGAAGTTGTGATTTAGCGGGACGTATTCCATACACATGGATCGGTATTTAGATCAAAACAAGATAGGTAATTTCTTGCTATGTCCTAGCACTTTGCCAGCAGTCCAACTCTCTGTGAAGGCAGATCAGAAAGTAATCTTCCTGTTACTATGGCCAAGGCTCTGTCAGTGTTACAAGTATAAATGTCTGCTCAGCCATTTCATGTGGCTGTTTCAAGACACCTTTGACCTCAGGTGCCATCAGGGTTACAGTCTGGGTGGTTTTCTTCCATTAATGCATCTCTGGGATACAAGAAAAATGCCTGCCTGTGGGGTTTTAGTTATAAATGGAGAAGTTGGATTAGAAGGTCATTGTCTTGTGCTTTCTCATTTTAACCTATTTATTTATCATGGAAATATTCACAAAAACGGGAGAACAAAATGTAAAATACAGGCTTAAAGAATATCTATTACCGTTCTACAGAAGCACTTGGATCAAATAACTCTTCTGCTGGGTAAGGCACAGAAATATGAATTCCACCCTTTCCCAGTGTTTTGAGCAGTGGGACAGTGACACTCCCACTGGGTAAGAGCATTGCGACATGAGCTATAATTAGGGTGAAGTATGCCAAATGGTACACTCGCCTCAGGGCCGGGGCTCTGAGGGAGGGACCAGAGAGTCACAGGACTAGAATGCAAGACTTAGATCTACAGTCTTCTTGCCAGAGAAGGAGGGTCTAAAACCCAAGAGGATTTGCTTTGGCAGTTGGTGCTTAGAAGGTTTTGCTTTGAAAACTGTCTTGTTTCTCTGTGCTTAAGCGTATGTCAACAGCAGTTTATTACAGAGTCAAGTCTGGGTTCTTAAAAATTACTCTTCAGTAATTTTGATTTAAGAAACTACATGCCCTTTGCAAGGCAAGATAATCTGTTTCTTAATCAGCTGACACGGGTGGAAAAAAGATGTTTCAGGATGCACAGTGTGTTTCAGGTTTCCCGCAAGGAGAAAAGGCATCCAGAAAAGTCAGGCTTAAAAGTTTATGGATGAAGCTGAAAGACCAGGAACCCTTTCCATGAAACATTTGCACACAGCAAGCTGCAAAAGGAATATTACTTCAGCAATAAAAATGAACTTTCAGTATGGGGCTGTTCTGGAATAAGGCATTTAAGATTCCATATTTATATCCTTAAAGCATCCTTTAGACTGTTACCTTACATAATCCACTTATTGATGGTATCTGTTTTACATTGTCCACTTGTGGAGCTGAACAGCTCTTAACAGGAAAAGACTGGCAAACAAGGCTCTGAGCACTTACCAACTTCAACAATCATATTCCGTACAAAACATGCTATTTCTAGATAACTGCTAATGCATTCTTTGGCAAAAGGGTAGCTCTGAGAGAAAGTTTTAAATAAGCCCCATCATCAGCCCACGCTTCAGATAAATGTGCACCCCCTACAGTTTTTCTTCTTTCTTTCAAAAGAAAAATGTTATCTTGCCTTTGTTCCTGACACCCTTGTATTCTAGGGCTGGATTGCTTAAGTGCTCTGCACAGGCACCCTCCTGAGAAAAATCAATAATTTTCTTTACACTGATCAACTTAATTATCAGACTCCGTCTCTAAAAGTTGCAATAGGCTTAAATATTTATGGACACTGCCACGGGTTAGGACTGGCCACTGGACGGAATGGCAGATGTATAAGCAAGAGCCCTTCTGCATCCCAATCCCTGGTAGTAACTGTAAACATCAATTGCTACCACTTCTAGAAGCAGACACTGTCTGCAAAAATACTCGGTTAACTTCTGAAAATGCAGTCACTTAGAAGAGACTTACTGGAAAGTAAAATTCAGTTCAGTTCTAACTCAAACCAAGACTTTCCACCCCTCATTCCTACCATTTACATCATACTATCACTAGGTTATGATTTCTTTCCACAAAAAAGTTAATCTAGTTTATGATTATAGATTTCCATCTATCAGAGCAGTTTTCTCAGGGCAAGAAAGATGCTATGAAATTCACCATGGTTTGTGTAGAGTTGTCCCCAGTGTTCAGTCATCCTGGTGTATAGTTGCCCTGGTGTAGAGTTGTCCTCAGTGTAGAGGTGTTTCAGTGTAGAGTTGTCCTGGTGAGGAGTTGTCCCCAGTGTAGAGTTGTCCCAGTGGTGAGCTGTCCCCAGTGTAGAGTTGTCGCCAGTGTAGAGTTGTCCCCAGTGTCGAGTTGTCCTGGTGCCATTATCTTCAGAAGTCCAGTCAGATTCTCCATATAGGCAGATTTTTCCAGTGCCTTCCAATGTCTTGTGTAGTTGCTTACCTTCTTTAAATGGTTGCCAGGAAAAAAAAAAACCAACCAAACCCTGGGCATTACTTGTCCATCGTCCTTGGTCTACATAATGCACAGTTGAGCGGGAAGGAACAGGAGAAACATGCCCAGAGTTGTAGGTAACTGCTGGTTAAACAGGAGGGGTAGGATAAGGATCTTATACCTGTTTTGAAATACTGGAGGAGAGAGACTTTTCTTTATTAAAACTTGAAAATTATTAGGGAAGACCATTCCCACAGAAGTCTCAGAAATATTGGTGTACACATCGAGCCAACATTCCCGTTAACTCTGCAGATTAGGGCAGAATTACTATTTTTCACTGCATTTAGATGAAGATGTATTTTCTTACTGTGGGAGAGAGTGACTACAAACTCTGAAAAGGTAGGGCAATACATCGGAAAATATTTATTGTTTCATGTATATCTTGCTGCTTTCATCAGAAGTTGCTTATCTCAGCACTAAATTCTGAATAATATATAAAGAGATTCATGAAAGTTGGAATTTGTGGAAGCTTGGCTTGAGCACTCCATGCAATGGCACCTGGATTTACGGCTCTGCTGCAATAGGTCTTTGAGACACTTCTCCAAAACTTGACTACAAGCAAGAACTTTGCTTCTGATAGGAGAGTTTTCATCTTCTCAGACATGCCATCTTTCCAGGTGAGCTTTAATTCTTTTCACAGGAAGTCTTGAAGCATTGCAACCTTTAAAAACACCTACAGCACATATTTTGTGGAGTAGCTACTCTGCCATAGCCCCTCTGTGCACTTGGCCTGGGTTGACATGTGCCTCTGGGCAGCCTCTTTCACCGCTGGGCTCCTGCAGCATTTGGAGCAGCTTTAAAATGAGGATGCTGTACTGTGAAGACTTTAATACAGTGTGATTCACTTCTGTGACACAACACGCAGAAAGGAGCCGGAAAAGGGTTAGTTTTGAAGGAAGAAGATGTAAAAAGCCCTGTGTAAGTAAATACCCATCCCAGACCTAACATATCTTACAGTCTTGTGATACAGGCCAGAATTTTGGATTCATGCGTTGTGTAAGGAAGAGTAACTCCTTTGCCTTTAATAGCATTATTTCTGTTTTAATTTGGGAGCACAACCAGAATTACTCTGTCAATGACTGTTTATGTTGTGAATTATGCCCTGTGTGCACCCATGCCCTTCTCACAACTCATAGCAGGGAACCAGCATCACAGTAGAGAGGAATAATGGCCACAAACAGCAACACGTACGAGAGCAGAATTTGCCCACAGATGTTTGCACCAGTGTCTTGGTTTGAGTGAGAACAGAACTAATTCTGATCAGTGATTTTCCTTTTCAGCTAAGTTTCTTCTATGTGACTGCACTTGTTTCTAGGAGTGATAGCATTTGGTGTTCACCATTACTCCCTGGCACTGGTGTGCAGAAAGCCTCTTGCTCGCTCTTGCTCACACTTGCTCCTGTGCAGACCAAGGTCACTGCTAAATCCTGTGTCCCACGGTGGGGGTGCAGTAAGAGAGACGCCGCAGCTGCAGGGAGGAGTGGACAGAACAGGTGACCCCACACTGACCAACAAGGTCTTCCACAGACGTCATATTCGTTATAAAGCTGAGGGGTCACAAGGGTCAAGCTCTCCTCTGCAATGGCTGGTGTCCAAGGAGGGCTCTGTCCGTTCTGCCTTCGATCCCAATCTGTGCATTCCTGAATCCAGTTCCGGAATGCAGCTCCTGCATCCAGTTCCTGTCTGCTGCTGAGCCCAGCCTGGGCCTTCCCCAGTGTCTGCCCACAGCATCAGTGGTGATGGAGATGTAATTGCCATCGGGGGGTTGGGTTTGGTATTTGTTTTGTATATATTTGTATATATTTCATTTTAATGTTATTATTTTCATTAAAGCAGTTTTATTTTCTTTTGCAATCCATAAGTCTCTCTCCTTTATTCCCTTTCTCTTTTCCTTTGGGAAGGAAGAGGGGTTCATAGAGAGCATCTGTCATTCATCCCGTGGCCGGCCCAGCCCAAACTCAAGACAACCAGATTTACTGGATGACAAGCCCAGCCAGCTAAAGCGTGCATCATAATCTAATAAAAGCCTGATAATACCTTTTCATCTAAGGCACTCAGCCACATATATCAGGCTTTGGAGGTGTCAGGTCTAAAAAGAGAATTGTACTTCTGCCTTGGAGATATTTTTATTGCTGAGGAAAAATATATTGCAAGCAACAGTTCCTTACACAGCAGGAGAATTCTACTTGGAAAAATAAAAAAGAAAGTCAGGCAATAAAAATTCAAATTTCTTATCAGATCTGTCCTGATCTGATGCACTCGAACTTGAAAGCTTCTTCTCCTATCTCTTGCAACTTCTTTAAATTCTGAAGAGGTTTGACAGGCAGAGAATGAACAGATGCACATTAGAGGTGGGAGATGATCTTGTAGGAGGTCTGTGCTTGCGTTATGCAACGATAAGGCTGCGGAGGCAAGCCTGTATGGTGGAGCGCTGCCTGAGTAGAGGAATGCCCCAGCATGCACCTCTTTACAGGGCTGGATAGTACATAAGGCTTGCAATGACTTCCTGTCCCTCCATTTTGTACCCAGGTAGATACGTAAAGATACCAATACAGAGACATAGCACCAGAAAGAGGCTGCCCTTCAGTTTTCAGATCTCCTTCTTTCTGTCCCAGCTCACTGCTGAGCAGTCATCGTTTCACCACCAGTGAGTAGCTGTTCCTCAGCTCCCATGAAGGCATTGTTTGCTTCCTGGACCAGGTTCTCCCTGACCTCTCTGCTCCCTGGAGCTTAGGCATGCCTCTGGCTGCGGGAAGTACGCTGAACACTGTTCTCTCGTTCACTGCTCTTCCAGTCTTTGTATGACAAACTTCACCACGAGAACCCAAGTGTCTTCTGGAGTTGGACAAGCAGGAAAGGTGAAAAAGCATTTATTTTATATTACATTATTTAATACTACAGGTAGGGCAGAACTGTTAGTGCACACAAATGTACCTATAGTGATTAGAACATGGCTGGAATACTTACTTCTGGCCATACACTGTTTATTCTCTACAACATGTCTTAAATTATAAACCAAGTTTCAAACTCTTTTACCATTCACATAGTGAAAAATATATTGCAAGTATTATTTCGTTCAGCACATGTACAGATTAAATTAAAATTGGAAATATCAAAATTGTCATTGTCTGTGAGATAATAACCTCTTAGTTTTTAATTTTACAAACAATCCATCAAAAACTGATTCCAAAAGTTTAGGAGGGTAGTTCTGGAAATCCAGTATAGAACTGGAAAAAATACATTGATGGTGATATCAGGAGTATTTTAGGAAAAGGAGAGTTACAATAATTTATACTGCTGTAGGCAGTGTCATGAATCCATGGCACACAGGGAAAGGAAACACATCAAGAATGCTGGAATACCTTTCTTTACCATGAGACACCCTCACAGACTAATAAGAGAACAACATTCAATAAAGTAGAATACAAACCTAATAGAATCAAACTTACAGAAAATGTTTTCTAACTATACCCTCTATACCACACACCTAAAATCAGGGAGTTTTCAACCCCCCTCTGTTTCCAGTGGGAAGCCACACTATCACAGGGGGATAAATTTTATTTCAGTGGCCATAAAGTCTTGACGCAGGGAAAATACTTATGGAGCGCAAAGGACAGTCTTTCTCATGTCCTTCAAGAGAAACACTGAAATTACTGCGAGGGAAGTCTAGGAAATGATGTATTTTGGTGATGACTGGTCACTGAGGTAAATTATCATTCCTGTATATAAATATTTGTGACCTGAGTGCCTGCAGTATCAGAGAAGAGGAGAAAGATCTGTTGTTGGTATCTCCTGGTTCATTCGGGTCTACCACACTGACTTGTTCTTTCCAAACCGTAGTTGAACTTCCCATTTTACAATCAAGATTACAGTAAACAGTGACAGAAGTGAACTTACACATCTTTTTTTCCAGATTCTGTCAAAAACTTAACTGTAGTTAGTGGATACTATTAGCAAAGCCTAAACTGACAGCTTGATTCCTAAACCTTTACTGTCACAGCAGTGGGAGGGCAGAAGTTGGAAATCTGTAACTCCCAAGATCTGTGCAAAGCCAGCAGAGCAACGCACACATATAGAGTAAAAGTTGAAGACATACAGATTTAACAGAGGCCCAACGAAACTAAAGGAGAGTAAGTTTTGTAAGAGAGAGAGAGTAATCACAGTAATCACAAAAGCCTTAAATGGTCTGGATCAGTTGTCTTCAGCTGGCCCTCTTTGTTTTCTTTTTTTAGCCATTTCCCATTTCATGAGCCAAAGCAGGTTCACATGAGGTGCACCTTCTCCACCTTTGCAAGCCTGACCTACTTCAGAGGATTAGCAGCACTGTGACATGTCTCCCCTGTTTTAGGAACGCTCTGCTCTGTTTTAGGAACGCTCTGCTCTGTTTTAGGAATGAAAGCAACTCTGCCTTGCTCCTGAGGAGACTTTGCCTGAACTGCAAACCTCCTCTGTGGTGAATGTGGCTAGAAATTACTTACAAAGTAAGTCTTTTGCTCTTTTCATCCTCAAGTCTTTCTTTCCTGGTCTTTTTGAATTCACAGGAACACCCCCATAGATTTGGAACCATGATTTCACATGTTTTTTCTTAGCCACTTCATGGAGATTTGTTTTGCCACCCCCTTCATTCACACATTCTTTGAGGTCAGAAATATAATTATTCAGCACCTTGTACCACACAATAGAACTGTTCCTCAACCCTCCCTTTTGCACCTCCACTCTTGGTCGCATAAATTCTCCTAATTTGGTTCCACCAGATCTTAAACCTCTCTTGGTTTTGGCCAATCACTCCCCACCAAAGAATCTATAGAAAAACTAGCAAGTTTCCCTCAGGTTTTCCCAGTTCTTAGTGAGCAGCAGAAAAAAGTCCTTTCTGTACTATCTCCTCACAAGGCAACTTCAGCCAAGTGTGTGTCTTCTCAAATAATTTCTACTGCTGTATTTCTTTCTCTTCACCACATATCTCAGGTCTAAACATTGCTAAAATACCACATCCAATTTTCAAACTATCCATTCAGGAAGGGCTCTGATATATTAGAGAAAGCTTGGTTTGTTTGGGTTTTTTTTACTAACCTCAAAAACATCTAAAGGATTAGAAAAATTGTAAGGCAGAGACTTTGAGTTCAGTCTATGTGTATCACATGGAAGATATTAGAAGATTTATGTGTTCCATGAGGCTCTTACTTACTTAATCCTCTGCTGGCATTAATTGTGGTGCCAAGAAGGTTACAGCTCCGAGGGGCAGGGATCCCTAGAACGCTGAGACTCTGTCGATAAAAGTCTTCTTTGGCAGTGGCAGGAACTATTTGAACACCTAATGAGGAGAGAATATCACTGAGTCATTGGGAGAGGTGACCTACTCTTGAGAAACAGCAAATGAAAATTGGTGTCACTGTTTCATTTCTGCACAGCCTGAGCAGTGCTATGGGCAGGCCTGTCTCCCTGCTCGCTCGGGGTTGAAGGAACAGTGGAAGCCCATAGCTGTTGCTAAGATCCTGCTCACTAGGAGCAATCTTTTGCTTCTGTTCACGGAGGCTAAAGCTGAGTCCACTTCAGCATCATAAATAAAGGAATGACCTATACTCAGGCTTTAAGGAATGGTTTGATCAAAGCCCACATTCCTATGAAGAAATATGGGAGTAATGTAAAGGAGCCTCATAAGACAAACCAGCAAAGTGTGACAAAATCCAGAGGCAGTAAGTCCTACTGTTTCCTCTGCTGGGGCGGGGCGGGGCGGGGGGGGGGGGGGAGTGTAAGAGTGTAAATATTCTAACAACAGGGGTTATCAGCTTCTGGAGCAACAACAGTTAGAAAATTCCTCATCACAAGTTACTTCCAAGCCAAGATAGTTTCCAGCCAAACAAGAACTAATTTCTGTATCAAACAGGAAGGCAGCTCAGACCTGTAAGGTGATCTCTTCTCATTTTTTCCTGGTCAATTTACCAGGCTAACTACGGAAGTTGACTGGCCTAATTACCGTTAATTGAGAGTACAATCATTCCACTCAAGGGCAGGGCTGCTGTTGAGAGGGACCTGGAGAGCCAAAGGGATGGGGCTGACAGAATTGTCACTGAAGTCAAGTGAAAACACAAAGTCTTGTGTCCGGGATGGGCTAAACAATGCACCGGGGTAGCCAGGCTGCCTGCCTGGGGCAGGCAGTCCCTTGGGGTCATAGTGGACATTTGGTTACACATGATCCCGCAGTGCAGCCTGGCAGGGCTGGTGGCTAACAGCATCCCAGCCGAGTGACAGCTTTTTACTCAGCGCTCATGGGGCTGTTTGGCCTGGATAAAAGGAGGCTGAGAGGAGACCTTCTCACTCTCTACAGCTACCTGAAAGGAGGTTGGAGCCACGTGCGGGTCGGTCTGTTCTCCCAAGTAACAAGGATGAGAGGAAACGGCCTCAAGTTGTGCTGCAGGAGGTTTAAGTTGGATATTAGGAAAAATTTCTTTACGGAGAGGGTTGTGAAACATTGGAGCAGGCTGCCCAGGGAGGTGGTGGAGTGCCCATCCCTGGAGGGGTTTAAAAGATGTGTGGACGTGGTGAGGAGGGACATGGTTCAGTGGTGACCTGTCAGTGCTGGGTTAACAGTTGGATTTGATCTCAAAGGTCCCTTCCAACCAAAATGGTTCTGTGATTCTCGTAACATGGAACCCTGAATACAGCACCCCGTTACGGGCTCCCCAATACAAGAAAGCCTTCACAACCTGATCGAGTGCACTGAAGGGGCCGGAGCGCCTCCCTTGTGGCTCTGCTTGGAGGGGCAGCTCGGCCTTGACACTTCCCCCGGGCCTGTCACAACGGGGCCGGTCCCTATGAGGGGCGGGAGAACCGCCACCGTCTGCCTCGCCATTGCCCGCCTCAGGAGGCGCCTGGCGGCTCGCGCCCAACGGTTCCGGCCCAACGGCCGCGCCGCGCGCAAGCCCCGCCCCGGCGGCGGCCGAGCGCGCGCCCTCACTTCCTGGGGCGGGCGGGTTGAACATGGCGCCCGGGCGCTGCGGCTCGTGGCGGTTCCTCCGCTGCGCCGTGGCCGCTCTACTCCTTGCGGCGGTGCTGGGTCCCGCCTCCGCCGCCTCCTCCGCCGCCTCCGCCTCCGGGGCAGGCAGCCTCAGCGAGCCGCGGAGCCGAGTGCAAGTGCTGTGCGGCTCCAACTGGAGCCTGGTGTTGCAGGGGCAGTGGATGTTGGAGTTGTGAGTAACGGCCGCTTTCCCGCCCGCCTCAGAGGCAGCTGCCGGGGGTGGAGGGAGGGGGTGCTTCCCTGCGTAGAGTGGCCGGCGTCTCTTTCCTCAGCTTGGCGTCTGTCCTCGGGAAGCGGGCACGGCCGGTAACGCCTGCCCCGGTGCGGGGCCGGAGGGGCTGGGTGGTGCCGGCCTGCCCGCCCCGCCAGGGGAAGTGCGGGAGCAGCCGCGCACCTTCCCCGTCCCTGCAGTGGCTGGCCCGGGGAGGGGCGGCACGGCAGGAAGCGGCCGGGCGGTGTCCAGGCAGGGACACCCAATGCTTGCGATCCCCTCTTCCAGCAAGCGTTGTCGGCTCTGAGCCTGCAGGCACTCGCTCACCTTATTGGAGATGATCTGATAAAAGTAGCTTTTCTTCGGGTTCTCATCCTGTGGGGGCACAGAGCACCCCAGGGCCCCAAGGTTAAACCGGGTGCGTTTCAGTGAGCCCTTCAGCGGTGGTGTTCAGCACAACTACCGGCTGGGGAACAGTGTTAGGCACTACATCTTGCTCTGCTTACCCTCACTGGATTCTGAGCAGGCTAGGCAGGCTGAATTTGGTAGGTAATATTTAGCAAGAGTAGGTTTCCCCAGTGGTGTTACATAATATCCCGGTACACCCTCACTTCCAGCCGCCTTGCTCTAGAGCTCTTCAAGGGAGATGCATCACATTTCATTAACTTCTCAGTGCTGCTGTTTTATCCTGCTGACAGCTAAGAGGGTTTGCCTATTTCCCACTAGTGTTTTAAGTACTTCTAACTAACTGTTGGTGTCGTGGCTTCACTTGTGACATAATACTGTGCTTGAAATGCACATGACATTTTGTTCTTAGAGGCTAGCTCACCTGTTTCTGTTTAGAAGGCGGTAAAGGAACTTGAGGGGTTTTTTTATACAGCAGCAGTTGAAAGAAATAGCAGTTGAAGTAGGCTATATGGTCAGATGATGTCTGTGTGCTGTGCAGCTATGAAACAGGGTTTTATTGTGGCATGTGTGCTGCTCTGGAAGTTTGAGCAGTTTGAAACAGCCTATGAAGCAGACTAGGTTGCCCCTCAACGTCTGAACTCATGCTCCCTGGTAAATACTTGCCCAGCTTACCTCCTTTTTGTGGTACCTTTCGGGTGCTTTCTGCTTTTCTCCTAACTGAGAAGGAACCTCTGTCTTTACTGAGGGTGCTAACTTAGTGCTGCAGTGCTTGAATTAGTGAGAGTTTATGACTCCAAAGTTTTGTTTTAGTACTGAATTTGAGTTATCTCCAGTCTCTTATTACTCTCACTTCTCCTCAGGCTACTCAGGATCCAACTGGACACGTGGTGTTAGTCAGTGAGTAGATAGGAACGATCCTGAAATTGCTGGTTGAGAGACCCAGGGATGCCTGCTGTTGTGGCTAAGGATTTGGCTTTCATTTGGAGTCTTGCCCCCCTTTTTAATTTATTGTGTTCTGAAAGGTGGGGCAAGAGATGATCTTGGAGTGGGAGAAAATACATTTGGTTTTTAAATAGAAATTTTTCCCCTTCTGACACCCTAGTCCTATGTGGAAGCTATTGCATGAAAGTTATTGACTCGTACTCAAGTTGGTGAATCTAAAGGAGGAAAAAGGTTATTTATGATGACTTGAAGTTTTTATTTCTAAAATAAAATACTTAATTAGTGGTTCATGCCCTTGAGGAAGGAAGAACAGAGAAACTGACTGAAATCAGGAGTAGTTGGGATAGTGAGCAGTTAAAATCCTTTGTGAGTCTGTACTGCACTCAAAACATCGCATGTGGTTTGGAGTGACAGTAGCAATGGTGGCAAAGTTATCTTTAGTGGTAGCTGAACATGGTACATGCTGCTGCACTGCTTAAATTAGACAGATTTTTATTTTACGTACAGTACTTGTGTGAAAGATCCATGCTCCTTTTTGTGGTACATTTCTGGTGCTTTCTGCTTTTCTCCTAACTGAGAAGGAACCTTTGTCTTTATCGAGGGTGCTAACTTAGTGCTGCTGTGCTGGAATTAGTGAGAGTTTGATTCCCAGTCTTGCCTAAACAGTTTGAAATCTGGTATCACTTTCTTATGATTCTTGCAGCAGTTTTCTTGCTGATGGATTTTGTCTTCTACTGATTATTATCTGGTTTAGAGCTGGTGATCCGGGCAGGAGTCCTGCCTGTCAGTCATTGATTCCTTCTGTGCCATGTGGTAGGTCTGTTGGCAAGACTGCAGCTTCATTCATCAAAACCTCACTTGCTCCAAGAACCTCCGTTGTTTTCAAGCAATGCTTCTATTTTCATTAATGCAAATGTTGTCATAGGATCTCTATGAAAAAAAATGTTTATTTTGGTCACCTGCTCGAGATTCCTGGCTCAAAGCCTCCTGCCCTGGTAGGCGCAAGCACTGCTGCTTCATGTCAGTTTTTCAAGCAGTGTAGGCAAATTACTGTATGCTGTTCCTTTTTTTTTTTGTTGTTCTCAGGTGCACAAATAGAGAAACTAAAGTCAGAAATTACTCGTTTGTGGGATTTGTAGTGGAAATAGGATTTTTCTTCATTGCTCCTAGCTGCAGTGTGTGCACTCCTGGCTTTCTGTAAATATTTGGTTATTCATAGCTGGCAATATTGCAGGCACTGGAAGCACTGCTGCATTTCATTGATAAAATGTTCTGGATAACTTTGTGTCTCTGAAAGACGTTGCAAGGCTTTTTGCATACTGCTGCTATCGCAGCAGCACACAGGTCCTCGCTGAAGCACTGGGAGTGTGAGGCTGGAACAAACTGTTTTAAAAGGTTTCCTTATTGACTTGTTTCTGTCTGTAACTGCAAGATAATGATTCGTTAGTGTGAGGAGTTTTCTTGTTGTCTTTAGTATTGTGCCTGTTAGGAATAAAAAAAACTAATTTCTGGTCCGTTTATTTAAAAGTGTATTTTGCATTTGTAAACGTGGCTTGTTTCAAGCTTGACTGATCTTAATTTAACATCTTCCTTTTGAAGTAGATTAAACCAAACAAACCAAAAAACCCCAAAATATGCCTCTTTATGTCTGTGGTTACAAATGAAACTATTTCATATGCTGCTGTTGCACCTGCAGTGCTTTAGGTATTTGCTATCAGGAAAACCTCTAGTTTAGTTCCCACACAGCGTGTTAAATGTTTTGGTTCCCGTTTGTTTCAGCACAGACTTTGTGCTGTGTGTACCTAAAAAGAATGTCTTAGTTTTCTATTTCAATTCTAGCCAGGTGAAAATTTGGAGAATAGTGGAAGTCATAGTTGTGTTTCAAGGTTAGCTTATACCCACAGTATAGGCCCATATGTTATTTTCTCGTTGTCATTTATCATTAAACATTGTCCTGGTATCTCCTAGGCCAGGTTGTCTGTCAAGGGTGAGGGCTGGGCTGGCCACTAGGTGAATGATGGATGCTCTCTGTTAAGGGTTCAGTCCTCCCACTAGCACTTTTCTCTGTAGTTTCAAGGGAGTGTGCTAAAAATCTAGCTGAATTTTTTGGTATTTACAGGGTTTAAGGCTTTTAAACAGTTGGCTTGAAGCATTTAGTGTAAATAAACTCCTGCAGAATCCCATAAATTATTTAACAATTACTGTAACTTAGATTGAGACTTCAGTAAGATTTGGAATTTTCTGTCACTTAAGAGTATAGTCTCTTACTTCTTCTTGACTTGTTAGTATCCAGGCTTTTCTTTGTCCTATTCTTGAAAAAATAAAACCCCAAAAAGCAGTGAGGAATGAAACCTAAGTTACTCTGGTTTGGTTCTGAAGCTTCTGCAACTCTCCTGACTAAGTCCAGAGGAAGTGATCAAATTATCTCTGGGCCCTTATTTAATAACTGAACACACGGCTGATCACTGTGCCGTGCATTGGCTGAGCAGAAACTGAGGAAACGTGAAACCGAAATATCCTTGGGAGCAGATGCTTTACTATTATAGAAGAGGACAAAACCATGTAGAATGATGGAACTTCATCTGCTGAAGTTCTTGAAGATTTCACATAATTTTTTGGTGATAGATTGGCTTTCTATTTCAAAAATAACTTCTCCAGCTTTAAAAAAAAATGCTTGTGAAATGAAAACTTGTCAGGGTCTTTTTTTAATTGCAGATGGTATTATTCTTTTAATGATTTTGAAACTAGAGAGCTGAATAATTATGACATACCCTGCGTTGCTTCTCATCTTGTTGGAAGTTTAAAATGCATTTTATTAATGAACTTTAGAACAATTCTGTGATTTAAGGCATTTGATTGAGAGTCCAGGCAAGAAGCCTCCTTTTTTTGCTCTTTGAGGTAGCCAGGGCTTTGGCTATTTGTAAAAAAAACTTGTTTAACTTTTGTGGAGCAGCTGGTTTCAGGTTGGGATATCTTGCCTGTCTCTTTTGGCACATGGGAGGAAGCTTCTTGTCAGCTTCCAAAGCATGGCCTACTGTGATGTAGGTCTTGGTAGATTACAGGGACTACCTTCGGTATCTTTGGCTACCACCTGCTCACTTGAAAAGCAGACTAAAACCATATAGTTGACCTTATCTTTTGTTGAAATTACAAACGTGCCTATCCTGCCTCAAGACTTACCTGTATTTAGGAACAAGAATGAATCAAATAATAGTCATAAAGTAACAACCTGAAGACATCAGGCACTGTCTTTTTTTATGTCTTTATGAAATCTGTAGCATTAAGGCAAAACTACTTAATAGAAGTAATAGTTATTTCACCCTGTTATTGTTATTTAGTGTTCTATTAGGTACAGTCTCAACATATGCTCCTCTAATTTTAATAGTACTCCTAATCTGAAATCCAGTGAATAGCTCAGTTTACTGCAAGCAGTACCTTTTATAAAAGTTGTGTCTTGAATCGAGAAAAACTAGACTAAACAGGGAAACTTTAATCTCGCCTATTTTGCTCTTCTCTTCAGCAAATCCTCTCATGCCCATATCCATAGGCTGTTTTTCCTTTGTTCCTGGATTCTTGCAACTTTGTGAAATTGCCATCAGAGCAAAGTGTAGAACTGATGTCAAGAAAAAGTTTAAATTGCTCAAAATCAGACAGGTACAGAATCACAAAGTTAAGTAACCATGAGGAGCCCATATGGTGACCATGGCATCTAGAATGAAAAGTCTTCAAAATTAAAACACTACAATTAGTCTCTAGTCAACCATTGTTAGTATTAGGCCTGAGAATTTTTTTATAAGATCTGTGTAGAAGCTGTAACAGAATGAAAGGTTGATCAAAAGATTTAGTGGTGGATGATGGAATCCAGATGTAACCTTTAGTTACTTCAAGCTGATTATAATACATTATAATACTAAAAAACATATCTCTAAGAGGAGGCTTGCCATGTAAATGTAGGACCACCTTGGTATAAGGAGTGGGAGCGGAGTCAAGACGTGCCAATTAACTTTTGTTATATAATCAGAGATGACCAATCAGGTATTGCAGCGTGGTTTTTCCTTAGTTACCATTTTGTACTAAAGACCCTCGGTGGTGCTTGGGGCTGTGCTGGCTTGGCGGATTTGCCTAGCCCCCTCCTCTGCAGCCAGAGCAAACATCTCCACTCTGTGTGTTGATTGGTATCTCACACACTGGGTGAAGAGCCCTGTTAGGGACAACAGGATAGTATTCGAGGTTACATCTGTTCCACACTGATAGGTACGGATAACGGTAGTGAAAAAGCAGATAAGAGGAGTGAGGTGTATTCATTTGAAAATGAATACAGCCAGGCAGTGACAAGGAGAGAGATTAGTGGCTTGGAGTTGGAAGCTGTCTATCAGTAAATCTTTCTTAGTAAAGCTGTTCTGTGTTTACCAATCAACTCTGCAGTATATAATCGAATGGTGTGTTTGCTCAAACTGGTTTTAAGAATTTATTTATTGTATCGCAACCATGCTTTAGATCAGAGATAGACACAGACTTTGCTTTTGACTTCAAGAGCTTAAAATTTTGCTTTTGGATTGCTTGCTTTATGCCCTCTGAAAAACCTTCAGGTATTGTAATGGATTGGATTAGAACTGGAAAACACTTGGCTGCTTTGGAATAGTGATTTTAACCCACTGAAGTCAATTGTTCTTGCAATGGACCTGACTAGTAGACAGATGTTAGTGGTGTATTTATGAAGGGTGGACAGTGCATGAGGACATTTTAATTGTAAAACTTTGTGCTATGCATGAGGTTTGGTAGCGCCACAGATGAGGTGTGTGGTGAGAGAAGTGCGTTACCTGCTTGTGGTGAATGACTGCAATGTGTAATTTATAGGTATGTGGTGTTTTCAATCTGATTTTTCAAATGGTGCAGATCAGTAAATTGCTACTGAAAACTTCCTTTCCTTATCCAAGTGCCCAGGTCTTGATTTAAATTCCAGTGAACTTTGATTTTTAAATTGGAAAGACCTGCGTGCTGTTTCTTGGCACACTTGTAGGGCATAGGGCACAGTGCAAACAAGTTAACAACTCAAGGAACCCCCTTGTGCAAAGGGAGGAGCTGGAGGAGTAACAGCCCTATATTTGATGGTGTTGATGAGGTGCTAATTGTTTCCCAGTCTGTGGAGTACAGCAGAAGAAATTTGGTTATATCTGCTTTTGTAAGTAACCCTGTCTTGGATCTTATGAATTGATGAAAAGTAATGACGATTGGTTTCACAGCACACATGGATCTGCTTTCCTGCTCCCAACAGCTGTTTGTTCTGGGGAATGTTAAGAATAGTAGTGGTACTTTGACTCCTGTAGAAATATAAACCAGCCACAGTTCTGAAGGGTTAATTAGAAGCTTGCATTGAAATAAATACCTCCTTAAGCTTCCACAATTCAGGGTGCAGAAAGTTTAAAAAATCCTTCTGATAAAGGTGACCTAACTATTTTATTCTTCTGTATCTTACTGAAAGAGAAGTGTATTTTAAAGAGGTATTTTAAGCCTGAGGGGGAGGCACAATAAGGCTTTGGCAATAGAATGTTTTTGTTATTTCCAGGAGACACTCCTGAATTCCTTAGTGCTTCAAATGCTGCATATCAAATGCAGACATTAAAGCTTCAGAAAAGTGAGGATGTGGAAGTAAACCGTGGTGATAACTCTTGCAAAAATCTGATGCCTGTTGCCAGTGCTTTCTTGTGTATGTGGGGACAGGGTGTTTCCTGGCTGGCAAAAATTGGAACATAGAATTTCAGGAATGTAAAGCAGATATTTTAAGCCTGGTTGTTTGTGCCAGTGTTCTGCCTGAGTGGCTGGATCTTGTATCATCTTATGTGGCTGTTGCCATCCCACATCCAATACTGGTAATAAAAACTAGAAAGCCAACAGGTAAGGCTTTTTGTGAAGTTCATTGTTATGTTCCATCATTGCCAAACTGTGATGTGGGTAGGTTTTAATTCTTCTTTGAGCTAAAGAATATAGTTATAATATTAATATTAGCTTTGAGTATGGAATATTCCACTTGATTTCATTTAGAGGAAAGGCTGATGCATGTGAAATGTAAATATAAATGTTGATATGGGCCAAATTTCTATTTTAAGATCAGATAGTACCTTAAACAGGCTAAAGAGTGTGTTAGTCTTGGAACTTTCGTGGCATGACACATCTAGAGAAGCTGGATTTAGAAAACATTGACTTCAGTGTTTAGAGCAACATTATCTGATGGATGCATGCAGTTTCTTACCTATCAGTCAAGCTACTGTAATAAAATACCGTTTTTGAAGTACAGAATCTGTCAAACTATTATTAAAAGCCCTCTACAGGCCAGCAGTACAGTGGGAAACAGCTCTGCATTCTAGACTTGTTTCCAGCATCATTTTAAAAAGATGCTGAGGAGCCGTTTCTTGGCAGGATAAGATTTATGTACTGTTTTCAGATACACTCACTTGAAATGATGTTGATTCAAAAACCGCAGTATTAGTTTTCATACTTAAGACCATAGATTTCTAGTACAGTAAAACACACACATATTTTTACATTGTATCCTTTTACCTTCCAAACAACAAGATATCCTTTTTTTATACTTAGGTTTCAAAGCTACCACAAAGCACTCGGAGTAAATTTGATTCTATCTCTTCTGTAAGAAATGACCTGCTTTAGTGTGAAACATCCACAGGTGGCTGGGGAGGTCTCTGTCCGCAGCCACTCAGCAAGGAAGCATTTGTGATCAGAAGGCAGCCAGGCAGTAGAAAGTGCCAGTTTTTAGGTCAGGTAGTAGTGCTGGCAGACAAACTGAAGGAGTAAGAGAGTTCCTTGTAGAGGTTCCCCGTTAAAGTGTAGTGGTTATGTGGGCTGTTGGGGATATCTGCCTTTACCTGTGAAGAAATATGTCTCTGTTGTTAACAGTGGATGAGGAGCATGGTGGCATATATGGAGTACTGTGAGAAGTCGTGTGACTCTAGACCCACTACGTATGCTCCTTTTCACTTTAAAGTATTAGAGACGTGCATATATACATTTTGACCCCACCAATAAATTAGGTTACGCTGTGTAAAGATCTTTTTTAATTTGTGAAAGGTTAAAGCTGTGTGCGGTCAATTACCATGGCTTTCTTATTTTGGTGAAATTAATTCAGATTAAAAACAAGGCTTCAGAAAGACAGGCAGTATGAGCAGGAGGAATTTGGTGGGCACTCTTTAAATCTCTACAGAGTGCTATCAAAAAGGGCACGCTTTGAGGTGTTGAGAAGCTGTCTAAGGCACATGTAACTCTGAAAGTTCTGGGGTGTAAGAAATCGATACAAAATGTTCTGTTGAAGGAGAACAGCCTGGCTTCAGTAATTCCGATAGCTGCCATGGAAGTGGATTTATTTCATATGGGAATCACGAGTGGTGAGGGGTTTGGATATGAATTTCTGAAATCTCTGGAGATTTGGTTTTCTTTTAGTAATGTGAGGAGGAACATAGGGATTGATACAAAACTACTTGACTGTCTTATTCAGTAGACTTGATTAAGAAAAACTGTAGTTTTTTTTCCTGTGTGATTGATGTGTTTTTATTTTCTCTTTATGCTAAATCAGTTTGAATGTCTAAATGTAAGAATGTTAAATATGTAACCCGTCTTCTCCCTTCAGCTATGCTCCTTGGTGTCCAGCTTGCAAACAGATGGAATTTACATGGGAGAGTTTTGCAAAGGAGAGTGAACGTCTAAATATCACTGTGGGAAAGGTGGATGTCACTCAAGAACCAGGTATGATATGAATGGACTGTTTTAATAAAAGGAATTACTCAGTATAAATACCACTTAGTATCTGGGAACGTGTCATTTTACTGGAGTACCTGGGATACCAGCCAAGTCAGAAAAGAGGTTTCTAGATCAAAATAGCATTATTCACATTTTGTTTCTCCATATATCTGTGAGCCTATGTTTATAAACTCAATTTGAAGGATTAAAGAATTTGGGGAGTGATCTGGCTTAATACTGTATTAACAGGGGCTTATTCTCTATTTTAATCTACATCACTGAAAGCTGTTGCCTGTCTTGTTCCTCCCTTCTCCAAAGTGTCCATTTCTGTGGCCTCCAGTTACTGAGAGTTTCAGGGTGTGGTGGAATTACCACAGTGTGAGCCTGCTTTAATGTGTTCTTATTGTTTGCATGATGGTGCTGGTTTATTGTCTTATTTCTTGGTAGTAGTGCTTTAAAGTACAGGTGTTATTGCTGCTTTCTGTCGGTGGTGCACGTATCCAAATGCATTTTAAAAAAGGGTTTCCTAACTATCCACAGAAGCATGATTTCAACCTTAGTTATTCCTTTAGTGACTCCCTTCAAAGTTCCGAATGTGTGTTTGTGTAAGCAGTGTCAATATTGTTTAAACCTCTGCATCTCTTGGGAATGCTTCGGGCTTGTTTTGGCTTTGAGAGGATAAGAGATTTTATCAGCAGTATCAAAAGACTGACAGAGTTTGGAAAAGATGTTACTAAAATAAAAAGGCTAAGCTTTACTGATTTTTATTTTTTTCCTTATAAAATTATGTGGCAAATACATCCATTTTATTATTTGCAAAGTTAACTTTATCAAGTAGCAGCATGGAAATGACTTAAACTCTGGTCTCAGAGCAATTTAATTTCACTGTAAGACAGCAGCTGTTCTAGACCTTTTATAGGCTAATGTTTTGTAAAGGTATGCAAAAAACTCTGATGCCAAAAAGGTGTTGATGTGGGGCTCTCCTTTAGTGCATATACCAATCATCACAGTTAATTACACAGATGAGTTTGAATATTAAAACATTTTGCATAGATATAAACTTGAAGTTAGCACAGTAACAAAGTAGTGGTTACTCTGGCTGCAAATGGGGATCCATTATAATCCTATCTAGTTATTTCCTCCCAATTAGTCAGGGATTCTTTTGATTATGCAGTGTTGAAAGGATTTCAGTCTTGATTGTGGCATTTGGATGTGACTGTAACTTAAATGCACTTTTAGAAGTGAGACTGCAAAAATACTTGATCTTGAGTTAGTCTTCCTGGTAAAGAACTTGGATGGCAGTATCGGGACCGTGAGGTGAGGTACTTGATACTTTCTATTGGTCTAAATTTTTCTGGCTGCTGAGTGATGCCAGATTCTTAAGACCTTAGATGTGACTTTTAACTAGAAGTTCCTTAAATATTTGAGTTTCTAATGTTGAGTCTTGACCTCTGAGCATGTTCGACTTCTGCAAGTCAAAGGACTGACCCAAACTGCTGTGTTTTGTACCAAAGCCTGCAAAGCATACTTAGAATACTCAGTTCAGCACGATGTGTGAAAACTGTAGCCACTTTGAAAACTCATGAATGCTACAATTGGAAAACAGAGTTTTATTAGAGATTTAACCTTTGGTGCTGATGTAATTTTCGAGGTATATGAGCTCTGCTGGAAGCTTTCCAAAGCTATTGAGGCATTTTTACTATAGGTTTATGCTTCAGCCTTTCCATCAGTTCGTGTGTTTAAGTGCTCTGGCTCCTGCTTTTGCTTGCACAATGGTACCTTAATTAGTTTTGGTTATGTAAACCCTTAATCAAACTGAAAGTAACCAAAATGCGTTAAATTAGGGGAAAACCACTAGATGAGTGCAGAGTTGCGTAAAATTGCACTTCCAAAACCTGTGGTAGGCAGTAGCCATTCATAGTGCTTAATTACAGCAGATGCCCAAAGAACAAATCCACCAGAGCCTTAATGGATTTACTGCATATTTCAGCCACTTGATGTCCATGTTTTAAAGTGTTTATTCTTCCCTCATCTTTTCCATTGATGCACTCATTATTTCAAGAGCAAGTAATGGAGACACTTCTGATCTCAAAAGTGCTGTGTATTTGTGGTGCCTTTAAGCTCCCAATCACAACATTTTTTTACTGGACTTCTGTCTTTTGAGTGGTTGTTTAATGAAAGCAGCTTTATTTTTGGATGACATCTGTATTCTCTGTGTATTTTGGTAGGGGGCTGTGCAAATACCAAAGGTTTTTTCCTATTCTTGATTGTCTGTTGACTTCATAATGAATGTATGTCAGTTTTTGATATGTGAACGAAGATGCTTAACCCTATTTCAAGTTGGAACTACTAGCCAGTTCAAGTTTGTATGAAACATGCACCGAAGCACTTTACTGTGTTCCTAGCTTTTTGTAGCTGGCTCACATCTGGTTTTACTGATCTAAGGAGATGCCATAGATAAGCAACTTCAATCTTGGGGATGCTTAGAGGCGTTTTGGCAACAGATTTTGTATATTACAGTTTATAGAGTTCATTGTTCGTTCTGAGACTGTTGGTTCCTGCTCTCGGATAGGTGGTACTGGTAAGAGATTGAAGGTAGCTCTTTTGTTTTCTCTTTGCCTGACTAGCATTTCTAAGAACTTCAGAGAGTCATTCAGTTTTCCCATGACTTTCTCAGCTCTTAAGCTTAATATGTTATTTAGGGCTCTCTGCCTGGTTTTTCTTGTGCAGCTGTGCTTTCTGCTTCATTAATTCTACTGTGATTCTTGTGTTTTTGTTTACTTTGTATCCCCCTGTGCTGGCACAGCTTGTAGCTGGTTTATAATTCCACCACCCTGCCTCTTGTAGCAATAAAGGCAGAAAGCTGGTAAGTTGAAATGAAGATTTCCTTTTTAAACTTCTAAAGATGGTTGCACTTGGTTTGATTTAAACATCTTAAAAAAAACCAAAAAAACCAACCCAAACAACAAAAAAAACCTCACAGCCCTGTTTTGCCTATTCCATAGGGGAATTAATTTGTCAGCAGTATTTAATATCCGTTTGTAGCATTTCTGAACACAAACTGTTAACCCGTATTGACAAAACAGTGGTAAAAGCTTTGCAATCCCCTGCTTTCTAGTTCACAAATACAGGTCTGTGGGTATTTCTAGATAAGTCAGAAAGCTGAGAAATTTCGGTTTTACTTAACATTTGATGTGTTTTTTTCTTTCCTTTCTAGGCTTGAGTGGTCGTTTCTTTGTCACAACACTTCCTACAATTTACCAGTAAGTGTGTCACACTAGAAACAGCTGTCTGTGCCAGTAGGTATTCTTTTTCCTGTCCCGTTTGAGCAGTATCATGGAAGATACAGTGAACACCTGGCTTATTTCACTTTTCTCAATCACTAAAACATTTCTCAGGACCTCAGTGCACTTAGTGAACATAAAATATGTATTTTTTAACTTACGGTGGAAGGTTCTCCTACAAACACTTTTGTACCTAGATAAAAGTGATGCTTTTTCTGTCTGGAAACAATTTTTAATAGCACTTAAAAATTGTATTGCCTTCTAGAAACCGAACCATATGTGAGCTGACACACTTGACCTTATAGAAGTGTCGCTAAAATTTCTCATTTGAATAATTGACTGCATGGGTCACATGTAAAACAGTACAGAACTTTCCACTGTTTGTACTGCTGCTGTTACTGCTTAGAATTCTTCACCTATTGACTCAGTATAGATATGGAGCTGTTGACTCCTCGCTTGTTTCAAACTAACTCTGAAATGCAGGTAGAAATGAAGAAATTCTGCTTTAGAGTATTGTTTAGAGCTTTGATTGCATTGATATAGTCCTCACCTGAGGCTTTTCTTCAGCTTAAGTGACTTTACTAAGTTCCCCTCTTATCAATACTGTTAAAAACAGATCAGGAAAGACATTTGCTATATCTCTTCTCCAGTAAAAAGATGTCATCCTCTAAGTATTGAACCTTTTATTAAGTCGTGGTATTGTGAGTCATGCATATATACACATGTTCTATATGTGCACCCTT